>JADMNL010000027.1:29132500-30595000 GCA_016271365.2 Neoceratodus forsteri
TACAGAAAAGGCTTAGTTAGGAGCTGAAGTCACATACCATACTTATTACATCATAGCCACTGCCATAGCAACAGACTATGAGGTCACAAACATGGTTGTATGCCTTTATTTCCTGAATAGGCCTCAGCTGCACATGAATTCCAAACACTTTAAGGGGAACATTCACATACAGTGGCCCACATAATGTGAAAGCCCATGAAACATTCTTTTAAATGTGGTATTGGGCTTAACTGTAGCTGGAAGCGCTCCAGAGATAAAGATGACAAGTTAAGTCTGTACAATACTGATACCACAGTAGATTGCAATGGGTCTGTTTATTGCTATTAAATTTTTTATTTCAAATGTTTTTATCAGGTTAACACCAAGGGCATCAGATACCCATTTTCAAAGGTACTCGAATGCATGTGTCAAAACAAAAATTTGCAAGTACAAGACAGCGCACATCATCATATATAACTAAAGCTACCAACTGTCCCTATTTTAGGCAGCATGTCCTAGTGTCCCCACAAGTTTTGCAAAATGTCACTTCTGTCCCAGTTTTTGCTTACTTGTCCCAATTTTGACCCCCCTCCCCTTTTTTTTGCTGACTGCTAATCCGTAGTGACAGTTATTTCTGCACAACTGTGGCACTGCTCGAGCTGGACAGCGGTTTGCAACTTCAATCCCTGTGCCTGTGTTGCACTGCAAGCATGTCAGTGGGAGCACAGTAAAGCATGTTCCTTCCTGTTAGATTAGAATGGGTAGTACTGCAAACAAACAAATGTGGATGTCTGCCTGCCAGCAGCTTAGAGGACTCCACACAGAGAGGAGACCAGCAGCTGGGAACAAAGGTACCTGAACCTGATCAGCTGTAGGGAAGTGTGTGAAAACAATCTGGCGTGGTGGTGGGAGTCACTGAAGTGAAGTTTGCTCAGCAAATGAGGTGAGTGTAAGCGGGTTGGATGGGGCTGTCCGGAAGAGCAATACATGCAGCTCGAATGTCTGATCACAATTTAATGCAGGTTTGCTTCTAATTAACTTTTTGAACATTATGATTTGGAACCTGCTGCAGCAGAATGATGTATTGTTTTGATCTGAATGTTTGCTACTGGTGTTACTGAGGGGTGGCATGGCCAGAGCAGGCAGCAAAATTTAACTAATTGTGCACAGTGTCCATGGGAGTGACACAGTGGGGGGGTCATGATCAGGATGAACTGTCCCAGTTTTAGACGTCAGAAAGTTGGTAGCTTTATGTATAACACTTATAGGAGGAATTGCCAAAATCTTAATAATCACCTCTGTTTATAGTGATTCTGATAAACATGCAAACCTGAAGTGCTGATCATGAAAAAGTTCCCTTTTACCCCAGTCCTTTCAAACTTTAAATTCATATCCCCCCTAATGAAATGTAGCAGTGTTTTCCACTAGAATCAGCTGCAGGTAGCAAAGATTCATCTTTTGATAGCACTTGTGTGATATAAAACTTAAACCCTAGTTAAAAGGCCCAAATCCCACCCTTGGAGCTAATGCAGGGGCTTCTTTACACTAGCACCTAAATCCATGCACTAAAACTTGAAGGAAATACATTCTGTTAGTTCCGACCCACTACTGTAGAAAATACAGAAAATTAAATTAATGACTGTCGGACATTTTGGATAAGACTTTCGGCCAGTTCTAATCAACATGCATTCATATGAAGAATAATTATGCACTTGAATATTTAAGGAGATCTATTAGGCCATTATGGACACACAGTAGAGTGGTAGGTGTTTAAACCTCTATATGCCAAACGGGTTCATTAAGCAGGATGTATTGGAGCAGTTTGCTGCACTGATTTGCTGTTTACACCTCCTGCAGTTAATATCAAGAGAACAAAGTCCCAGAGATAGTGTATAAGCAAATCCGTTTACGATGGTGGCAGCCATGAAACTACTTCTGATGTATAACAGCACCCCCATGTGGGAGAATGTTGAAATACTCTTATCTGCTAGCCTTTATTTACCTTCATTCTAAGAAACATGCAACATTAATGCGGAGATCATGAAAAAGGTACCTCTTACCCCAGGAGATTTTAACGGAATCCTAGGAAGCTTTGTTAAATCATCCCATGGTTAAATACAAGCAGTGGATCAGCCAACTTAAAATGGGGGCTGTCGCAGATTTAATTTTAACGAACCCAGACCATTTTTACAGCTACCAATAATAATAGGTTTAAAAACCTGTCGGAACATGCATTAGTGATATGGGGACCAAAGAGAACACTGAAGGATCAGCCATCCCGATGGCGCAGAGGCGGAGCTACTGCGCGCAACACTGGCGACCCATGTTTGCACGCCAAGCCTGGATCATCAGAGGGCTGGCAGGGGGAGGAGGAATGAGTGTTTTGTAGGTCACTCTCCTCCTCTGAGGAGGGAAGCCTGTGAACTCCACAATGCTACCATCACCTGGGTGATCACAGGTGGAGGTGCATGCTAAAGTCGCGGTGAAAAGGTGCTTCCTGATGGCAATGTGCACACACTAGCATGCTCACATCACATGCAGTCCTAAACCCATGAGGATCCCAGGGATTCCGGGAAACAAAACACTGGAAAATGCCACCTGGCGCAGAGCAGGAAGATGCTGCGACCCTCTGCAGACCCCACATCACCTACGGGGCACCCTATGTCCACCTGGGCTAAATCCCTTTGGAAAAGAGGCATATGGATATGTGTAAAATACCTTTACTCATAAAACTGGTCCAGATTGTAAACTGAGTAATTTAATTTGATCAAACAACTAATAAAGGTTTTACTGTCTACTTGTTGTATTAGATTCAGCCCGATTGTCTTATACTCAATTGCAATGAATGAATAAAAATAAAATAAATGCCTTGAGCTAGCTCCTTTAAATTCCCATCAAACTCAATAGTCACTGCCATACGCAGTGCTTCACTTGCTGCTGCAGTCTGTGGTAAGGGAAAGTTTTCCATGATCACTGCTGTGAGTAACCTAACTTGGGGCTACTTGCCCCCACTCAAAACATATGGGACGTTGTAGAGACAAAGTAACACCTACCTGGGGGTGGAACTCGGGCCCCTGGCAAGAAACTGGACATGGGAAGATCAGAGAAACCAGTTGGCCTGATAGGCCAGTTGGTAGAGCAGTTCAGAGATATTCTGGGGCGGGGTTCAACTGCCAGTTAGATCACATTAATTCTGTTCAGTACAGTTCATCTACAGAGAGTCCCAAACCCAAAGGCATGGAGTAAGGCACATGTCTATGTGTACCTGGTGGATGAATGAATTCAGCGGGTTATAATAATCGGTCTCATTCCTTTGAACTTCAAGTCTTCGTGACAAGACACAGTTGATGGAATCCAACACCTGTTGCTGCAGTTCTAGATCTGTAATCAACGTCCCTCTAAAAAAAGGGAAAAATGAATACTGAATGGAACATTTGGTTTCCCTTTTCAAACTAAATTGATTTCAAAGCAGGTGAAAATAGGCCCCTAACCCGACTGACAATAACGCTGAATGTCTGCAGATTTTCACTGAATTTAAAAGGCCTCTGACACCCCCAAGGAACTGAAAAGCATAATATTTAGATAAAATGGTAATTCCTTTTTACTTTCAACATATGAAACACAGAAACATACACAACAATGGCAGAAAAATACTGGCGGTCGATCTAGTCTGTCCATATTACACTATCATAATTGTTTCGTTTAGGAATTTTATATTTTTCTTATTTCATTTTTACTTTTCTGTTGCAGTGTTTTCCACAGTTTTTCCTTTCTTGAATTTGCTGTTTTTCTCTTTAATTTCTAGGTTTGAGATGTTAGTAGCTTCTTTTGTTTTTCTTGTTCTTGTTTCATTTTCGATTTATATTTCTTTTACTTCCTCCTACATGCCCCTTTTAATTTAGGGTTAATTGTTGAATATGCTTTTGTTCTGATTCTGTACCTATAGCACTATCACCTTCCCTGACAGGCATGGCACACTTTACTGCATTCTTGCACGTGTCCACATATTGCTGCATATACACTATGCTATTGTTTACCTACTTGTTCATCATACACTGCTCTTGCACCTGTCTGGTTGTTCTATGTAATTGCATTGTTTTGTAATTTTATTCTTTCTGTACTCCTTCCCTTCTCACTTGGTCAGATTTGAAACGAGCCTTTTGCTTAGTGCGTGCTTCCCGTTACCAATTTTTAAATAAATAAATAAATAAATTTACTTCATCCAACGTCAAATGAGAAAGTGGTGATATGACACAGACCTTCAAGTTCTTGAATATATGAACAAAATAAAGTGCTATAACTATTCAACAAGTGTGGCGAATCTAGAACGTGACATCACCTAGCGAAGCTGGTAGGGGGAGGTCTAGGGGGAATGCGGAGAAAGTTTTATTTTTACAGGCAGAGTGGTTGACCAATGGAACAGTCTGCCAGTGGAGATGCTGGAAGCCAAACCATTAATGGTTTCCCAATATGGCTGAGACATTGTACAGTGTAGACAAAGACCCATATTGAGCAAAAGGTTGGGGGGAGGGAATGAAACGTGTTTATGACTTCTGTTTTTCAGCCTCTGCAGATTAAGTGAGAGTTCATTTGGCACCACACCTCATCCACAGCCCCTAAACTGCCTTACTGTGTGATCCTAAGCAAGACACATGCCCTCCCTTGCTTCAGCCAACCCAGCTGTAAACCTTGGTAAATGCAGGGCTCTGCCATAGAAATGACACAATGGAGAAGTTAGGGGAAACAGAATTTTAAAATAAAGAAAACCTTTGTTTTTGTCTTTTATTTGAATGACAGATACATCATCAGTCACATGGGATAGAAGATGAGCAGGTTCCTTTAGTAGCTGCCAGTCCTAGCCCATTTTGATCCCTTTATTAGATCAGTAGCTCGCTGTCAAAGTTTGACATAAAATTCCATCTATAGGAGAGTTACAGCCTAGTCAATTTGTATATTCAGATAATGGCCTAAAGACTGATTTTCATGTCTGACGCCTGACTGCCGGGCCATTTCAAAGAAGCTCATGCTTTTAGGATAAACAAGATTTGCTGCGAGCGCGACTTCATTCAGCTCCACGGGGCTGGTATTAGCCAAATATATTTATATTTCCTTACTGCTGGGATTTTCAGATATCAAAGTGATCGATTGACTAAAAGGGACCCAATTAGTCGATCGATTGCTTTGATATAGTAAATCCCCAGCACTAAAGGGTATAAATATGTTTGAAAATACCAGCCCCATAGAACTGAAAGGGGCACGCTCACGCAGCCTTCGTTTTATGACATCACAAAACAGGGCTGCATGGGCAGACGTGGGGGCGTGTTTTTCGGACCAGGAAGTCAGTCTTTTTTTGGCCACTATACGAATATACAAATTTACAAGGGATGTAAGTTCTTCACTATGTGGAATTTGTATGCCAAATTTCAGTAGCGAGCTAAGTAAGGGATCGAACATGCTGGGGGAGACCAGCAGTGCCGAAAGTAGGAACCTGCTCTTTAAAAGCTTTTGACTTGTGCAATGTTATGAAACAGGGCTGTTATTAACAGAGCCTTGCCATGGGTCCTTCCTCTTTTAACCTTTTGCAAGGAAACTCCTGATTGCTTTAGCTGCACTGGCCTTTAAACTGTAACCTAGCCAATTAAAGCAGGTAGTATGTTACTATAAAAACTGGAAATCTCGACCTTTTTCATGTTTTAGATTGCTCATTTCCTCCAGTTTTTAAATGCCCTTTTCAGCATTCTGAATCTGCTTTACCATTTTTTTAAGCTGAAATAATTAAAGGAGCACTCCATTTAAACAGGCATTCCCAGGTTTCCATCAATGTTCTCGCTGTCACGGACCTCCTACTATTTTACGTCACCTTTCTTGTGACTAAGGCAAACTAGCATGCAAAACATACTTCCCTGACCTTAAGTTTATTTTTTATTTTTATTTAAAAGTTTTGGTAACCTGGTAGGCCCACTGAGACCATAATGGTCCATTTTTCAGGGGCGACCGGGGATTAATTACAGGCAACAGTATAATAAAAGTAGGAACAATTGACAGTGAATGTTTAAAGACGGCTGAGAATACTACTGAAAACCTTGGGATACAGCCATAATAAAAAGGGTGCTCCTTGCAGTTATTTGAAATCTAAAAAAATGGTAAAGCAGATTCAAAATGGGTAAAAGGGGCACTGGCATTTTACAAAAAAAGAAACAAGGCAAACTAAACAAGAATAAAAAAGTCCTGATCACAGTTTTCACCTTAACATGCACTGACTGATATCTATCTGTACACTGATACCCGACTGTGTGCGCCATAAGGACTAGTTATAATGTGTAATTATAATGTAACTGTGGTTGTCTGAAAAGATGTGTTTAAGTACTTAAGTGTGGTGTACTGAGCGTGTGAGCTGTAGTTAATTATGTACAGTGCTGATGGCTGGCTGGCTTCACCACATTTCTAAAACACAGTGTCAGCAAGATGTTTTTCCACACCAGCTGGAAATGTCCTAAACTGCTTCCCTTCTGTACAGTGATACAAAAACCTCTCATCTCACTTTTGTCTTCTGCACTCAAGGCTCGCTCTAATTGGTGACACCTTTGCCTGTTCATCAAAGGACTAGGTGTCCACCTGATCCTGGCCTCTTCTCTGGTGGCACCTAGGAAATGCCTAGCGTTGGGATGGGGTTCTCTACTCCCACGCTTATCAGGTACCTGGGAGCAGGAACTGCTTCCCCTTTTGTAAATGGAGAAGATTAGAGTCTCCCTAAGGGGTGGAAGATGAAGATGAAGAAGAAGAATCAACATTTATATAGCACTTTTCATACACACAGTATCCTGAAGGGCTTTACAAGAAATGAGAGACTGGTAGTGAACTGACTCATTGTGTAGTGGCAGCCATTTGGCACATCAGCATCCACACACAGCGTTGGGGAATTGCACGAGTCGGCTTTATGGGAAGGGGAATGTAGGCCAGGACACCAGGGGAAATCCCCTACCTCTTGCAAGGGTGCCTCAGGTTCTTTTACTTCCACCTAGACACCCCCCGGGACAGCACCACTGATGGGTAGAAGGGACCTTGTTTAGTGTCTCATCCATAGGATGGTGCACCTCAACAGTACAGCACCCCCCCAGTACTGCACTTGGGTGTCAACGTTTATAGTATCAGCCTAATTCCAGAATGGGATGAGAACACATAGATGACAATGCCTATGTAAAACGCCGCTCCTTGACAACTCCCAATTACCAGGCCGCTCTTTGACAATGCCAGGTTGTACCACTAACTTATGGGAGATCCTGGAAGATTACTGAAACTACCCCCTGATATTGGGAGATTACTGTAACCACCTCCTATTTGTGGCTATTTTTGTTGCTGTCACTGGTTGTTTATTTGTGTAACTCAGTCTGTTCATGTTTTATGACGTGGAACCTTTGTAAAAGAGCATCTTGCTCAAAGGTTGTTTCCAAACTATTGAAATAAATAAATAAATAAATAACCATGACCTTCATGCCCAGTGGCGGATGTGCTACCAACTGAGCTATGCTGACACCGGGACATATGGAAATTTGACCAACTATGGCCCCCAGTACTGGTTTTCTTGGAGAATTTTTCCTTGGCTAACCTCTTAGGTCAACAAGTCAAATCTTTAGCTGCTACTCCATATTCTATACTTTTTTTCTTATTTGGGAGTCCAGTATTAAGTTGTTATTTAATTTCCATCGAGACTCAATTTTGTGAGTGCCAGTGTCATTCTTAGTAGTACAAACAAGGGATACTGGCTAGGTGATCTGAGGTTTCACGCGTATTGTCCTTGCACATAGTGTTACAGATTTTGTGAAATAAATAAAAAATCGATTCTAGTAGCTAACATCCCTCTCATAGGTTTTCGTCTCTATATGATGTGGTTCTAAATAGCCATCCTTTGAATCTGCTATAGCAAGAATAGACTTTAAGCAACTCATGTCCACAAAGATTTTTATTTTGGACCCACCATCGTCCACAGGTGATAGTCCACAATTAAAATTACCACCAAAAATAATATGCTTACTGGTGTGTAAATACATTTGTATACTATAGAACAATTCCATTCATAATGCAATCCCCTGAGGGGCATAGATATTTATAAGGTGAAATTGTTTACTGTCATACTTAACATCCAACAGTAGTGCCCTACCTGGGCATATACTGTATCAACAAGTTTTGTTATTTGAAAATCATAACCCTTAAACAGAATACCCACTCCATCACACATAACCAACCCATGCAATCAGTAAGATGCTCCTATAGGCCAACTGTGCTGGTCTTCGAGGTGGCAGTTTCACTCTCCGCTCAGTGCACCCTTTGATACTAGACACTATGGGCCAGATATTCAAAAGGGTTGCGCCATGCGCAATAGGGTTGCGCCTGCGCAAGTCCAAACTTGCTCCATTCTGCGATATTCAGCAGGAGGCAGTTGCGCCACAGAAAACATGCTGAGCAACAGCGCAATGCAAATGAATGCATGCTGAACTGGAGGGGGAGGAACCATGCATAAACTGCACAGCCCGATATTCAGCCAGGCTGTGCAGAGCTGTGCAGGTGCAACCCCAACCTGCGCCTGCAGGACTTTGAGCCAAAAAAAAAAGGCTTAAGTCGAGGGCCACCCACAGGTGAGCTGCTGTATTGCAGGGCGCAACACAGCAGCTGCCACCTGTGGCTGGCCCCCAACCCAGTCCCTGTGCCCCACAGCCCGATCGCAGGCATGTACTCCCCCCACCAGCCTGAACGTGGGCATCAATGTGGCTCCCTCCCATTCACATCCCTGGTGGTCAGTGGACCGAAATGCCCGATCGCGGGCGGTATGTGTGATAAAAACCACCTCTCCAACACAGCCCTAATGGTTAGTGTCCCCACTCTACCCACCCACCCATTGTTGCCTCTACACCCCGCGCCCCGGGCAGCCGGGTAGCATCCTGTCGCTTGCCGCCTCGCCTCCCCGCCGATTGGACTGCTCCGGTAGGGGCGTACGCCTAGTAGAGCAGAGCTATCGGGCGTGCAGCCCATACCGTGATATGACAGTTCATCAGAGTATGTAACGCCCATTGGGTTTCTTGCTCTGTGTTTCCACTGGCGGTGAGTTCTACTGGCAGTTTGTCGTGGCAGAAGGGCGGGCGGCATGGTGGATGCTGCCGCTACCGCCGCCGGGGGCGGGTGGTGGGCTTCTGCGGGTGGTAGGGTGGGGAGCACGAGCCACTAGGGCTTATGTCTGGGGGTGGTTTTATCATACATACCGCCTGGCGATCGGGTATTTCGTCCACTGGACCACCAGGGATGTGGAACGGAGGGGTGGAGTTATTATAGATACTGCCCATGATCGGGTATTTCGTCCACTGGACCACCAGGGATGAAGCAGGAGGGGTGGGAGTTGTTATACATACCGCCCGCATGTCGGGCATTTGGTCCACTGGACCACCAGGATATGTGTACGGGAGGAGGGTGGGAGCCATATTGATGCCCGCGATCAGGCTGGTGGGGAGTACATATGCCTGCGATCGGGCTTTAGCGCTCGGTCCTCAACGGCTGCGGCCTGGCAGGGCACCAGGCGCAAGTCCTCGGGGATCGGCGCACCTACATGCTAATGGCATGCAAATGGGGACATAATCACATGCAGATGGCCCCCCCTGCGCCTTGCATGAATTATAGCCCCATTTGCATGTCACCTTTTGAATATCGTGATTTTGCGCATGGCGCAATGGTACTTGCGCCACCGCAAGTTGAATGCTCCACTCTGTCAGCTTGCGGTGGCGCAAGTTCCACTGCGCCATGCACAGTGGCTGTGGCTGGGGGGTGATATTCAAAGGAGTTGCTCAATAGCGCAACTCCTTTGAATATCGCCCCAGACACACACCTGTAAACTATTTTATGCGAGCTCAAGGGCTTGCGCCTATGAATGGTGCAGTTTGAATATCCAGCCCTTTGAGGGTCACAGGTGAAATGTTTAGGTTACTAAGCATTTTGATGGATCGTATGCCAGGTGTCATCTGGTTTCCTTTTTCCACTCTACCTACTCTGATTGTAACCCTATGTAATCTAGCTCTGTAACACAACATGTCATCTATCAACTTGTACTGTTCTGTTACTTGTATGTTATTTTACCCTGGGTGGCCCCTGAAAAGGGACCTCCGGGCCCAGTGGCCTACCAGTCAACAAAATTCAATAAATAAATAAATAAATAAAAATATGTTATTTGGTAAATCTTTTAATATTTGTACAGTAGTCATACTTTTATATGCTTTGATACGGTTTACCTATAGTGGTGCGACAACCGCTTAGCTGACATCCCCGACAGCGACAGCCGTGAAGCCAAGTGTCGGCACTGCACTGTCGAGGATGTCTCAGTGTTTGTATCAGGGGTGAATCCCCCATACCCCCAGTCTCTAAATGTACAACTCGAGTCAGAGTTGTAGCAGGGGCGCAACACCAGGAGATGCACCGCCGGTGTCTGCAGGGACCAGCACAGCGACCCAACAATTTCAGGAGAAATCTGTCACTGTGCTGGTCTTCGAGGTGGCAGCTTCACTCTCCACTCGGTGCACCCTTTGATACTAGAACTTTGAGGGTCACAGGTGAAATGTTTAGGTTGCTATCCATTTTGATGGATCGTATGCCAGGTGTCATCTGGTTTCCCCTTTGGAGATTTCTGACTTTTTGCTTGTTTGGAGGATGAAAGCTTCATTTGGGAGTCAGAAGAAAAATATATTTTAGAAGATGCCATAGAGGACATATCCAAGTCCTCCCCCTCTTCTTCTGTGTCTCCCCATTGCCTCCATTTGGCCAGGGCTTGGAAGTGATTCCTAGCTACCACCTCACATTTTGTAGGGGGTATTCCGTGTCTTTCTTTTTCCCCTCCCTCTCGTGATTTGACCAACACCAAGAGTTGTTCTGGTAAAGGCGGGGGAGGGGGGGCATTTCCACTATGGAGTGGCCTGGTGAAAATCCATAAAGGTAATGTCATTTTGTTCAGAAATGACAAGCTCATGGGGGGGGTCTGTGTGGAGGGATCGAGGATGTAGCGCCTAGTTCCATTTTTATTTGGGAATCTCCATTAGAAAAAGTATGGTCCGACAGAATTTCTATAACAGATGCTATCAAAGAAACTGAATTTCTAGCCATTTGCACTTTGGCCTGGGACTTAGTTATCAATTGTTCCTGACCTTGGGGGGCCCGATCTAACCTGTTGTGATCTGCCCAGGGGCACTGTCTGTAAGAATGTCCTGACTCATTGCAGAGATTGCATTTGAAGGGATTGGGACATCCTAAACTGATGTGGCCATACTCTAAGCACAGATTGCACCGAGGCTTGTCACAAACGGAGTTTAAATGTGTCCCGGCCCCACATTTATGACATGTCCTCGGCTGCCCCTAGTAAAAAACAGAGCCCCCATCTCTCCCAACGTGAAAACTCCCTAGCAGATGCACAATGCTTTCTGCTCATCCACTTTAGCTGGACCACCACCTTCCAGCCCCCAGTCCAAATTAAATCCTTGTCCGGATGGGGAAGGGAGTCCGTAAGGTCGCAATGCTGTTTTAACCAATGGACATCGGCTATTCTTACTCCTAGATCGTGACGGAGCGGTGTAATGGTTTTCACTGGATGCTTTGTTAAGGGAACGGGAAGAAAGGGAGCCCATAATGGGCTATCTCTAACTATAGGATAGTTCTGCCAGAATTTTCTAGCATAGTCACATTTTTAAAACTAACGTCATACATCGCTTTCCCTTTGATATGTATAAAAGCGAACAGTTCAGCAGCACAAAAGCCCACTGAGTCCTTTAGCATTTTGTGCAAAACTGTTCTATCCAGAGCTGTGTTCATATCCCCAGTAAACTTCAAATGCACTGCACTGCGCCTTTGGGCTGGTTCACGACCTGTTGAAATAGGTCAGACATCCTAAATTCAGTGTTCTGGGAAGTCTACTATCTGTTGCATCCACTGCTGTATTTGTAAAGTTTTCCTCTTCTCTGTATGTGGCAGCTGTTATTCATAGGTTTACAGGATGTGAACAGTTCAGTGGGTAAGATTACCCTTTATGGACTTGCCAGCAATTATTGGTGGAATTCAAACTTGGAGTCCCTCATGTATAAATCCAGATTTGTTTTAAAGGAATCCAAGGTAATACTGGATACAACATTCTCAGGCAATTTATTCCAAAATGTATCACTCTTTGTGTGAACCACTGATTTCTCTTTTGAGTATTGTTTTGGGCACCTTTTAATTTCAATGAGTGTGATCTAGTATTAACATTCAACAGATTTCTGAGTAGACATATTGTTTCGAGAACTGAGTCAGTCTGAAGAGCTTTGTAAGTGAGGCATGAGTCGCCGTGCAATCTTCTGTACTCCATGGAATAAAGGCCCAATGTTTGTAGTCTAGTTTTATAATCAAGTTCATTAACTGCATAAACTTTTTTGTAGCTTTGCGTTGAACTCTTTCTTTAAGTTTTTTGTTCCTAATCAGATATGGTGCAGCAACTGAAGTGCAGTATTCTAAGTGTGGTCTAACAAGACTAGCATATAAAAGGGGATGATCATATTCTT
This sequence comes from Neoceratodus forsteri, assembly GCA_016271365.2. Lineage (NCBI taxonomy): Eukaryota > Metazoa > Chordata > Ceratodontiformes > Ceratodontidae > Neoceratodus > Neoceratodus forsteri. The sequence continues at coordinate 29,145,040 of JADMNL010000027.1, forward strand.
GTCCCTACTTTTTATACTTCTAAGAATGCAACTTAATATTTTAGAGAGAGATGCACCCATATCCACCAATGTTACTATGGTACCAGATTCTATTTGAGTCAGATTTATATCAGCATTCGAGTGGTCCATGATTTTAACATCTTTGATGTCTGTTTCCATCCTACTCTTGTGCCCGGTATGATGTTTTTTATATACGGGTAGTAAACATCTCTGCAAATGAGCCAACGTTTCCAGTTCCTGACTACCATTCTGATTTATAATGTGCAAAGCTTTTACCAGACCAGGTAAACTCCAGCGTGTCCTGTCCTGTGATTTTTGCCACCCAGCGGCTTGTAAAGCAGCTTCAGGACTACAGACTGCTGCAGGTTCCTCTGATGTTCGTCCTTTCCGTAGACCCAGTGAAGACACAGGTACATTTTACATTTTGTCAGTCCCATTTATTAGTTTGCCTGTGGCATTCATTTGACGCCCTTCAGAAATTTGGGACTGAATAGTTAGCAAGTCTGTATCATACTCAGTTGCAGTGCAATCCAGAGGAGGCCTACAAGGATGACAGCAGGTCAGCGGGGTAAGGCATATGAGGAGAGATTGAGGGCACTGAACATGTACTCCCTGGAAGACAGGAGAGAGAAAGAGGGGACATGATTGGGACCTTCAAGTACTTAAAAGGAATAAATAAGGTTGATAAGGAGCGTCTCTTTAAGCTGAGTGGCAACCACAACATGAGGGGACACAATCTTAAGCTGGAGGGTGGGAGATTTAGGAGGGAGGTCAGGAAGCACTTCTTCACAGAGAGGGTGGTGGACACTGGGCATGCGCTGCCGAAAGAGGTCATCTCATTGAAGACAGTGGGCAGCTTTAAGAGAGGCTGGGATAGGCATGGGGAATGTAAGGATCATGGGTGGGAGGTGGGAGGAGTGGAGGGAGGGCAGGGGCATTAGCTCAAGCTGTGGACCCTGCAATCGAGCAGACTTGATAGACCAAATGGCCTTCTTCTGCTGGCTTCTTCATATGTTTGTATGTACAAATTAGTAACGCTTTTGGCTTACTTTAAAATACTTCTGCCACCTTCTGCTGTGTGTGTTGGTTTTAGGAAGGTTTTGTTCAAAACAATCTATGCCTGTCTAACACTTAAGAGCCATAATCTACCAAGATAAAATCCAAGAGGGGACTCTGTGAACAAAAAGGAGGGGGGAACACAAAAGGTCTCTCAAAAGGGGTCTGTGGGGTTGAACCGGTCTCTGCATTATTTTCTGGGAAAAGACACATATGGGGTGTATAGGGCTTTCCCAAAGGTCTATACACGCCTGTGGCTTTTCTGGTTCGCTGCACAGTGGCCAGGTTCTCTCCCAGGAACACAGACTAGAGACAGTACTTGCACCCCTACACAGAGAGAGGAAGCCCAAGGACCGCCTTTGGCGGATGTTCAGTTGTGAAACATCGAGCACTGCAAAAGGACGGGGAGTATTCCTGACCCTGATCACAAGGGATTTCAATGTAGCCCAGGAATCCTGCCCCACACGCAGTGTGCTTGTGACAGTAACTAGCACTTTTAGTTACCTTTGTTTTATATTGTTTCACTGAAATGATCAAACCACAACTTAACATATGTATTATTTTGATCAGTATACATGTTATGCTATAGTTTTGTTAGTTTCTTTAACTTAAAACTACAGAAATTGTTAAGATCTAACTGGGTAGTAAACAGCAGTACAACAATTGTTTTAAATACCTGGTGATCTGGTGTTTATGTCCCGAGGTCTATGGTGACCTGCCAGTCCAGTTTAATTGCAAAGTTTGTTTTTCCAACTTGATAACAATGCACTTCTTTTTAGTCTTTATTTCAAAATCCAATCATGAAGCACCCCCACCTACAATAGTCAAATCGCCACGCCCGTCAAGCACAGTTGGATTGCTGTAACGCCACGACCTGCCCGGGAACGATGGTCGTCGGAGGGTCGGGCCGGGGAATAGATCGACGTCCATGGACGGCTCTCCCATTCCAGGGAGGGCGTGGGTAAGCCTCGGTGCGTTGGAGACCCCTGGTGGAGACCGGGGGTTCCACGCAAGCCGACGCTCAACAAGGGGGGGGCTGGAGGCAGGGCGGACGCTGGCGTCATTGCACGTCCCTGCCTCCTCTGGGGAGAAAAACCGGAGGAAAAAGATGGAGGGCAGGACCACTGATTAATGAAGCCCTCCCTGGAGAGCCTCACATAGCCGGCGCCGCCACTGCAGGACCCTGACTAGTTACAGTTCCAGGGCCACGTAGGTGGCCCGCGGCCCCACCCTCCGGGGGCAAGCCGGGGGTGACCGAGGGTCCTCAGCAGCAATCGACGGCGGTAGAGGTCTCTGGGGGCCGTGACCAGGGTGGATGGCTTCCGTGGTCCTGCCAGGGAGAAAGAGGAAAAAAAAAACCAAAAACGCCGTATTGCCCAGTGCTTCATATGTATCCAGCTGTCACTGCTGGTCCCAAGAACAAGCACAGAGAAGCACAATGCATAATCCAGCTCCTCTGAGAGACTGAATGCCGTAACCGGGACACCCCATCCTTCTTATCTGGCACTATTAAATGACGCACATAATTACATCATTTAATAGTGCCAGCCTGGAAAGAAAGGGCATGCCGGAAAAGGCATACGCTCTCTCAGTTGTTCTTGGGACCAACGGTGGTAATCAGATAGACATGAGGTACTGGGCAATAAGGAGTGTTCAGTGTTGACGGGAGAGTGTGCAACAGCAGACTGGCGGTCTAGCTAACTGGAGGGTGATTTTCATGACTGCATAGAGAAATAAAGAAAGACTAAAAAAGAGGTACATTATTGCCAAGTTGCAAAAAACAAATGTTGCCACCGAATCAAACTGGCAGGTCACCATAGATATCAGGATATACTGTAAACACTAGACCAGCAGGTATTTAAAACATTGCATGTCACTGCTGTTTGGTACCCAATTAGACCGTAACACAATTTCTGCAGTTTTAAGTTAAAGAAATGAAAAAAAACCATAGCATAACATGTGTATTGATCAAAATAGTATACTTTAAGTCTTGGTTTTGATCACTTCAGTGAAACTGCAAAATAAAGGCCACTAAAAATGCCAGTTAGCACTATAGAGAGCCATGTAGCTCTCTGCCACTTGCACCAATAAGGATATTTTAGGGTGCAGACAGGACAGATTTTTTGAAATGGGAAGGCTGATGTTTACATTTTTCAAATGCTATTACAACGGTGGGTTACCCCAGGGGTCAGGTTGGTGGTATTTTGTGTTATTAGCGCTGTGCGGTGCTCCATATGTAACCCCCTACCTGGAACCTGGGCTCGGGGAGAAAACTGTTGCTCGGTATTTTGGCTGGGTTTGACTTCTAGTCAGGGGCACCCAAGTAACTCCGGACACAGGGAGCAATAACTGTAATGTCCAATACCAGAAGTTGGGATTCTAAAGTGTGGCTTTTATTCACTTCCAACAGAATAACAAAGCATAGATGGACCCCATGGGGCTACACTCCTGGTAATGCAGATTTATGGAGATCAGAACACACCCTCGTTACACTGAAATCCTCAGGTCTCGAAACTCTCTGGGCACTCTGCCTTAACAACTCTTTTTCAGTTTCCCTGGCTTGGCTCCCTTGCCAGCCCTTGGACACTTTCCATATAGCATGGAACATTTACTGGTGGCTCCCTAAACCACCTATGAGCACTTCTGGCTCCATTAGGGAATCTTCCTCATCAATCCCACGTCTGAGTACTTTCCTCAGGCACTGGCCAAGTACCTGAGAGAAAGCAACAGGTGTCCCAAAGCAAATCCGTAGAGGTGAATTTGGTTACTACTGATGGGGGGGGGTCTCCCACCTCTCGCTCCCATAATTCATACCCGGCCATTTCTCTGGACTGTAAAACCTCATCCTTAAAACGCTTTGCTGCGTCGATTCTCATTAAATGTATGTCACATCCAGTCTACTGTTTTTCCATCCCATTTGTGCTGAACTTGAACATACTTAAAAAGTGGCTGTGCCCATTACTCTAGACCCCCACAGAGTTAAGCAGTCCAATCCCCACACCTTCCAAACTGTACTTGGCTGTCTTTTCCTGACCCCACAGTAACAATCACTTTAGTTTCATCTTGTCTCAGGTGAAAACACATTGGCCCTTTAGCAGAGCGAACTCACCCCTTGGTTGCAGGTGCCCCACAGGCATTTTCCCTTCAAACAAATCTCATCCAGAATTTCTGGTGCCTCAGCACAAACTTAAAACTCAGGCAGCTTCTTCCTTCCTAGCTGGACCAGGGGGTTTGCCCCTGGAAACAGGCTGATTCCTCCCATCCATCCCGCAGGGATGGGGCCTTGAACCACTGAAAGCGGTCTCTACCACTTCACTTGGCTCTTTTTGTGTTCCTCTCCAGGTGAGAACACACACACCTCTACAAAAAAATAGCTCTTTGACAGAACTTAGAACTCTGAGGGCCTGCTTACAGCAGAGCACCTCCTTCCTCTACTACAGACTGCAACAGACTGACTTCAAATTCCCCAACATTCTACTCTAACCTCCAACTGCAACATTCCAGTGTGGCTTCTGCAGCTGCGACAGTTCTAAATGATGTCATAGCTCCAGCTCAGCAGAGACTGAAAACAGAGCAATACATAGTGAAATCCATTTAACTGGAGTTTCACTAGCTTCCTGTCCCTGCCTGCCATTAGGTCTTACTAGGGTTCTAGTAACCCCGGGTAACAGGGGGGTTGCACTATGAAACGACATTTATATTGGATTGTGAAATAAAGAAAGACTGAAAAAGAGGCACATTATTGACAAATTGCCAAAAAACAAATGTCACTGAACCAGACTGGCAGGTCACTATAGACATCAGGATATAAACACTACACCACCAGGTATTTAAAACATTGTATTTCACTGCTGTCTGATACCCAGTTAGATCTTAACACGATGTCTGCAGTTTTAAGGGCGGATGCAAGGACAACGATCCTTCTCTTGCAGTGCTCCACTTTGGTTCAATACCTTGGATTTTGAAGGATCATCTCCAGCAATGCTGGGCCAATTCAAGCTCCTGCATAGACAGCTCCTTGTATCCAGCAGCTCCTGAGATTGCTTCATCTAAAGACTTACCCTCCCAACCCCCTCATGGAACCCTATGCCTACCCCCTTCTTGGGAGGCAAATCATACCTCAATACCCACACCTCACCCCTCCTCCATTCATAATGCCCTCTCAGAACTCCCTCCCTACCGTGATTGCCACTGGCTGCCTCTCCTTCCCCATCTACCTTCCATTTGCCCCAATCCCAGTTCCTGGGCTCCTCCTACCAACCCCATTAGTTCATACCTTCCCCGCTTGCTAAGCACAACAAGGCCTACGGCTGCTCCTCTTACCCCTCTAACTGCTCTACCCCTCTTATCCCCCTTCACCTTCCTGTTCCTCCTACCGTTTTACTTTATTTTATTATGTTAATGTATACATTACTGTCTTTAACTTGATATTTTCCTATTTGCAAAATTGTTTATTTGCTGTTGTAGATGACCTGTCTTCCTTTGTCTGTACATAACCCCCACCCAATGTCGTGGAACCTTTGTAAAAGAGCTGCTTCACAAGCAAAGGTATTTTAATCCAAGACTAAAATAAATAAGTTAAAGAAATGAAAAAAAAAAACACCAAAAACATAGCATAACATTTGTACTGATCATAATAGTATACATGTCAAGTCATGGTTCTGATAATTTCAGTGAACAATGACAAAAAATGTCACTAAAAGTGCCAGTTAGTACCATTTTTGGTCTCTGCCACTCAGCCTCAATGAGGAAGGACATTATGTTGCATGTCTGGCAGCCATTTGAGGGTGCAGGCAGGGCAGGATATTATAAATGGGAGGCTGATGTTTTACATTTTTCAAATGCTATGAAATTGCATTTATATTATTTACATAAGTGCAGTTTTGGCATCAATGTAAACAACATCCTTTCCTTTATCGCTCTTTAAAGCTGGATTTTTGAAATATTTTATTGGAAAAAAAAAAGGTGGTTTAGGTGTTCTTTAAAGCAGAATTGTTGGTTTGCCTAGTAAGTTAGGATCATGTCTCCTCTTGCTCTTACTCTCTCTCTCTGTCTCTCGAAAACAAGAAACCAGACCTTGTTCATTCAGCCCTGCCCTCCATCCCCGTGATCGTTTTTATCTTCCTGCGTGGCAACCTCTCGAACCCACCCCGAGACAGTCTAGGACACTGAGATGAGTTAGTCCTAAAAACTGGATCCACTGACTGCTATTCTGTGTGGGGCCCTTGCCACCTCGGGCAGTCTGGCAAGTGATCAGAGGCAGGGCACCTCGAAGGCTCACTGGCACCCTTCTCTAACACTGGCATTCTAAACTCCTCCCACTGGTAGCGCCTCTGACTAGAGAGTCCAATTAGTATGCTCCAGGCCTGGCATTCCAGTAACCAACCCCACACCCCTTACTGGCGGAAGGGGGTTGTTACATACCTATAAAACTTTTACTAATGGCTTTTGTGTTACTGCAATCTCTCACTCAAGTTCTCTGTCAAACAGATTTCACTTCAGCAAACCTTCCATCCACCTTCCTGTGCCAGCTTCAATCTCTATTTTATAGGTATCTATGTAGAACTTTAAAAAAAAGCAACAACTCTGGCGACTTCATTCTGATCCCTCCCACCCGATCCACTTTTGTTTTCTGTCTGCTGTTAAACTGCCTTATGTGCTTCCCTATGTACCCCTCCCCGGGATGCTTCTGCAAACAAGCTGCTTACTGCTCCATAGGCCTTACCTGGTGGAACTCTTTCAATAAATCAAACTGTCTCTGTGATGCACTCAGGTTAAAAAAAACCTGTCTGCTCCCTCTGCTACAATTAACTTCCTCATCATCATCACAGCTTCACTGTGCTCTAATCTGCCTACTTGCTCCACTTTAAAGCCTGCCCCGCTTAAAAAAAAAAAAATACCCAATGCTCACTCCCACACTGTCTGCATGGTCCCATGCACCACTTCCAAAACTTGTCTGCCCACTTCCATTACTACAATAAACTCCCTCCATCTCGCCACACATCTGCCTAACCTACCTAAATACTGAACATGGCTGGTGGCGGAGGGGGGTACTAGAGAGCACAATCAGAAGGGGAATATTAAACTGTTGGAGGGTGTACAGAGAAAGGCCATGAGAAAAATCAGTAATGTAGCAAGAAAACCGTATGGGGCATGACTGAGGGAGTTCAATCTCCACTCCCTAGAATACAGAAGAACAAGGGGTGACTTACGCATGGTCTACAAAGCAATACATAATGACGATTTAATAAAATGTATAGGGTGGAAAGGAAAAGTACAGAAAGAGCAAATAGGAAGCACACCGTACAACTGAGAGGAGCCCTTTCTAGAACTGAACGATGGGCAAACTGGTTTAGCCAAAGAGTCGTGTTAGTATGGAACAGCCTACCTGAAGCTGTAGTAATGAGTAACACACTGGAATCATTTAAATCAGCTCTGGATAATTTCATGGGTGTTAGGAAATTCATATGGCAATAATTACTAGGCAAGTCATATGGCCATTAGGCTTACGATTTGTATTCTACTATGATACTTCGATCTCTGCAGCTCCACCCAGGTCAGCTTCCCTTACAACAGCCCCACCTACCAAGTGCAATCAAAGAATTGCATTTTTAAATTGCACTTTTACAAATAACGAATTCTAGACTGTGGTATATCAGAGAATATCATCACGTCAAAGGCACTCTGCTATGTCTTGTTCTTCACAATGTACCTGAGATGTGATAATATCCTGTGAGCTACCACACCATGTCATGTATTATCAAATAAATATATGCAAAGTCCACCACACGTGTAGCTCTCACGGAAGATGGAGTACTGGCTTACTATAAATACTAGATGGACTTCAAATAATGGTACTCGTATCCCAGTATGCAGTGTTTATTTTTCAGGGGCATCTGTGCTGGTTCACGTGAGCAGGTCAGTGCTTTCGAGATCACTGAAGCTCGCAGAGCCAGAGGTTTGCCAGCTCGTTTGCACATCGTACAATCTGGTTCCAGCAGTTATAGTGCCACCTATTGCTGGTAACTTAATGTACTTTAATACCCACCTAGCAAAGTCTAGTACATCTGTAACACTATCAGCTGTTGCCTTTACTAGACCAAAACCTCACTCGGACATTTACTCCAGGTTTGTTTTTCCAGCAGGAGCAGAGTTGCCCAGTACCCATGAATTGCTAATGCTGCACCAAATTCTTGGAGAACAGCTGTTTGTGTTGTACACAAAATGGAGGGCAAGATTTCAGTATGTCACAGACGCAATCTGAATTGAAATATTGCTCTTGCTTTTAGCAAAAATGTTTTAATCTGTTAAATCGGTGGGCTTCCCCCCCCCACACACACACACACTACCACCATAACCCATGTTGTAAAATTACATTATTTAAATTATACTTAAAAACAAAAAAGTGGCACACCACGAAACCTCAGAAGCAGTTTTGTGTACAACAAAAAGTCCTGCCGAGCCAAATTCTGATCTCTAAATAAACTATTTCTAGGTGCATGGTCGTCATATAAAACATAAAGTCACCTTGGAAAGTCTCAGGCTAACTAGCTGACCAGAAAGTTCAGCTAGTGGAACACGTGGATAATGACCAGATACCTCAGTTGGTAGAACATGTGGATAATCGCCAGATATCTCAATTGGTACAACATGAGGATAATGACTAGATACCTCAGTTGGTAGAACATGTGGATAATCACCAGATATCTCAATTGGTAGAACATGAGGATAATGACTAGATACCTCAGTTGGTAGAACATGTGGATAATCACCAGATATCTCAATTGGTAGAACATGAGGATAATGACCAGATACCTCAGTTGGTAGAACATATGGATAGTGACCAGATATCTCAGTTAGTGGAACACGTGGATAGTGACCAGACAACTCAGCTGGTGAAACACATGGATAGTGACTAGACACCTTAGTAAAGTAGAACTCATGGATAGTGACAGACAGCTGACTTGGTGGAACATGTGGATAGTAACCAGATAGCTCAGTTGTTAAAACACGTGGACAGTGACCAAACAGCTCAACTGGTGGAACGTATAGCTCATTTGGTAGAATACGTGGACAGCAACCAGATAGCCTAGTTGTTAGAATATACGGATAGTTACCGCATACCTTAGCTCAAGAACACAAGAAAAAGGACCAGATAACTCCATTGGTAGAACATATAGTGCCCAGATATTCCAGTTGGTTGAACACACAGTGGCCAGACTGTACAACTGGTAGAACACGTGGTCAGTGACCAAACACCTAAGTTAGTAGAACACATGGATAGTGACCAGATGGTTTCATTGGCAGAGCATACAGATAGAGACCAGATAACCCAGACAGTGAAGTGCACGGACACTGACCAGACAGCTCAGTTGGTAGAACATATGTATAGTGTTCCAGGGGCCAGCATTTGAGTACCAGATTATGTCATACTATTTTTCACCACAAGGTGTTCGACATTAAAATGTTTAAACTCTGAGCAGTTTCTTCACCACAGACTTACCGCTGTGATAGCTTTATTATGGAAACTTCGGTCTCTGGCTGTGCTCTTTGAACACAGTAAACAACTCTTTGAAAAACTGCACAACATGCATAAAAAAGCAGCTAAATCTGTGCAAGCAGGTTGGCCCTAGTCGACTCTTGTTATGAAAGGTAAATGAGAACTGCACTGCACCTGTTTGTCACTAGTCCTGTATAAACTTTTTAAAGTACTGTTTCCCATTCTGTTGTTCAGTCTTTACTGTCCTTTCAGTAAACTGATCTTTCCAGAGTGGAAAGGACCATTGTAGAATTGTATGGCATAGGTTATACTCCATGCCATCACAGAGGCATTGTGACAGCAATGTAAGAACTAAACAAGGACACAAGCTCTATCATACAGTTCTAAAATTGTCCTAATTTTTACTTTGTATGTCAAACTAATGAATTTACTAACAGGCCATCACAGAAGAAATGATAACTGAATGCAAACCAGTGTTTGAACCCCTATCCTCCAGCTTCTACAGAAAACAGAGACTTGCATATTTGATGTAGTTTCCACTTAAAAAAACTCTGACACCATCACGAAAAGTTTGAAAAATGTAAGATTTAGACAGAATTCAATTTATATTTCCTATATTTTTTGTAATTTTTTTCCTTTTTTTTTTTATTACAGAAGTACAGATGTGTGAAAACAGGATGGTTGTTCCCTACCTTGTATCTGCCCTGGTAGCTGGTCCACATCTGACTTCGTAACCCCCTGTTTATGACGTAATAATCATCTCCACAGCAAAAGATTGTGATGTCATAAACAGAATTGTGATGTCAGGCATAAACATGCAGCCAGAGCAGATGGGACAGAAATCCTGTGCCACATAGAAGACTATTGCACAAACTGGGGAATATGGGTGTGGGCAGGACAGTAGTGCGGTGGGTAGGTAACTGGCTGGGCAGCAGGACACAGAGGGTGGTGGTAAATGGCTGTCACTCCACAGAGGGAAGAGTGACCAGTGGGGTACCACAGGGATCAGTGCTGGGACCGGCACTATTCAATATCTTCATCAGTGACATTGCACAGGACCTAGAAGGCAGAATTTCACTGCTCGCTGATGACACAAAGCTCTGTAACAGAGTAGACACACCAGAGGGTGTAGACAGAATGAGAAGCGACCTGCAGAAACTTGAAGAATGGTCAGGGGTTTGGCAGTTGAAATTCAATGCAAAGAAGTGCAAGATAATGCATATGGGGTACAAAAACCCTGGCACAATATATCAGTTGGGGGTGAGGATATAGCATGCACCAAGTAGGAAAGGGATCTTGGGGTTATCATCTCTGATGACCTCAAGGCAGGGAAACAGTGTGACAAGGCAGCAGGTAAAGCAAATAGGATGCTGGGATGCATAGGCAGGGGCATCACAAGCAGGAAAGGAGGTCATAATTCCACTATACAAGACACTAGTGAGGCCGCACCTGGGTACACTGTGCAGTTCTGGAGACCTTACCTACGTAAGGACATAGACAGGGTAGAGAAGGTTCAGAGGAGGGCAACAAAGATGGTGCATGGATTGCATCACAAGTCCTATGAGGACAGGTTGAAGGCACTGAACATGTACTCCCTGGAGGAGAGGAGGGAGAGAGGATATGATAGAGACATACAAGTATCTTACAGGGAGGAACAGGGTGCAGGAATGCACTATTTTAAGCGAAAAAAGATGTTCCAGGACTAGGGCATGGGATGAAGTTGGAGGAGGACGATTCAGAGGAAACGTGAGGAAGAATTTCTTCACAGAATGGGTGGTGGACAAGTGGAACACCCTGCCAGAGGAAGTGGTGGGGGCTGAAACAATCACGGGATTTAAGAATGCATGGGATGTACATAAAGGAATTCTGGAGGTCAGGGGTAAGGGGCAACAGACTTCCTGGAAAACATAAGTTGAACTTACAAACTTAAATGGGCAGACTGGGTGGGCCATAGGCCCTTATCTGCCGACACTGTCTATGTATCTATGTATCTATGCACATGTCCCTTGTAACAAATCAGTATGAGCGAGCATTACGGAATAAAAATACATATATGAAATATATGAGCTGAACTGTGTATAAATCTTATATTTTTAAAATGTTATCCCAACAGTGTCGGGGACTCTTTAAAGAAGCTTCCTGTGCTAATTTTCTGAGCGTGCCCCATAGGGACAATTCAATACATAATTGAAAGCACTTACCCTTCAGGACCCTGACACCATCTCAACAGGAAGTGGCTGGGGAAACTGACTGGCTCCAGGTTAACCCCTAGTTTCCTGGCTATCTTCAAGTACAGTATACACAGACTGATAGGGATCCCTGTCCTGCGGCTCAGAACCTTAAAGACAAGAACACATTTATGATGTGCAACACACTGGAAAGGCTGGAAGAGAGAAAGACAGGTTAAGATTAACCTGGGTTAAGGATTAAGGTAAAACCCAGCACTGAAACCGAGAACACCTGCCTCATCCTAGCCGAGCCAGGAGCACTAATAAGCTACCAATCCTCCTTTTAGGATCTGCGTACAGTCCCCAACCCCCCCACACCTTCTTTAACCATATTCTATTAATAGACCTCTCGAGGATTCTAAGGCAGAGCCACCTAGAATCTCCCAAGACATAACTAAATTTCTCTCACGTTAGACTTGTTTTCCACTACTAGCCAATAAATCTCAAACTACTCAAACTACCTAATGCGCTGAACCCTGTAATGACTGTATTTGTTCTGTAGTCTGTAACCACTGTATTTGTGCTAAATCCTGTAACAACTGTATTTGTTCTGAAATCTGTAATTACTGTACTGGTGTTTTGTGTCACTTGTCCACCCTGACGTGGAACCTTTGTAACTGAACTTGTTCCGAAATCTGTAACTACTGTATTTGTGTGTTGTACTATTTGTCCACCCTGACGTGCAACCTTTGTAAAAGAGCTCACGCTCAAAGGTTTTCCGAAAACTCATAAATAAATAAAATAAGAGATTAGCTATCCCATAACATGGCTAGAACACTCTAATGTCAGCTGGGCATTCTTCTCAACAGCGTTATGGATGTGGCCCAGTTAGTAGCAGATACACCACCCTGGCCAGGTTGTGAGTTCCAGCCCTACACCAAGACCTAGGCTCACACCCCAAGTGCTGCTGGCACTGCAGTGCAGTAGTGGAGAGGGCTGGTGCTGCATGCTGGGAGACAGGTTCAAGTAAGGATCCGTTCACCATAAAAATCACCACGTTTGCACTAGCAGATGTCAACTGCACTACATTCTACCCAAAATGGGATTTCAAGCCATTCTGTTTTTGTTACATAAAACCAGAGCATGCCCCTACAGTTTTATCTACAGAAAAGGCTTAGTTAGGAGCTGAAGTCACATACCATACTTATTACATCATAGCCACTGCCATAGCAACAGACTATGAGGTCACAAACATGGTTGTATGCCTTTATTTCCTGAATAGGCCTCAGCTGCACATGAATCCCAAACACTTTAAGGGGAACATTCACATACAGTGGCCCACATAATGTGAAAGCCCATGAAACATTCTTTTAAATGTGGTATTGGGCTTAACTGTAGCTGGAAGCGCTCCAGAGATAAAGATGACAAGTTAAGTCTGTACAATACTGATACCACAGTAGATTGCAATGGGTCTGTTTATTGCTATTAAATTTTTTATTTCAAATGTTTTTATCAGGTTAACACCAAGGGCATCAGATACCCATTTTCAAAGGTACTCGAATGCATGTGTCAAAACAAAATTTGCAAGTACAAGACAGCGCACATCATCATATATAACTAAAGCTACCAACTGTCCCTATTTTAGGCAGCATGTCCTAGTGTCCCCACAAGTTTTGCAAAATGTCACTTCTGTCCCAGTTTTTGCTTACTTGTCCCAATTTTGTCCCCCCTCCCCTTTTTTTTGCTGACTGCTAATCCGTGAGTGACAGTTATTTCTGCACAACTGTGGCACTGCTCGGGCTGGACAGCGGTTTGCAACTTCAATCCCTGTGCCTGTGTTGCACTGCAAGCATGTCAGTGGGAGCACAGTAAAGCATGTTCCTTCCTGTTAGATTAGAATGGGTAGTACTGCAAACAAACAAATGTGGATGTCTGCCTGCCAGCAGCTTAGAGGGACTCCACACAGAGAGGAGACCAGCAGCTGGGAACTAAGGTACCTGAACCTGATCAGCTGTAGGGAAGTGTGTGAAAACAATCTGGCGTGGTGGTGGGAGTCACTGAAGTGAAGTTTGCTCAGCAAATGAGGTGAGTGTAAGCGGGTTGGATGGGGCTGTCCGGAAGAGCAATACATGCAGCTCGAATGTCTGATCACAATTTAATGCAGGTTTGCTTCTAATTAACTTTTTGAACATTATGATTTGGAACCTGCTGCAGCAGAATGATGTATTGTTTTGATCTGAATGTTTGCTACTGGTGTTACTGAGGGGTGGCATGGCCAGAGCAGGCAGCAAAATTTAACTAATTGTGCACAGTGTCCATGGGAGTGACACAGTGGGGGGGTCATGATCAGGATGAACTGTCCCAGTTTTAGACGTCAGAAAGTTGGTAGCTTTATGTATAACACTTATAGGAGGAATTGCCAAAATCTTAATAATCACCTCTGTTTATAGTGATTCTGATAAACATGCAAACCTGAAGTGCTGATCATGAAAAAGTTCCCTTTTACCCCAGTCCTTTCAAACTTTAAATTCATATCCCCCCTAATGAAATGTAGCAGTGTTTTCCACTAGAATCAGCTGCAGGTAGCAAAGATTCATCTTTTGATAGCACTTGTGTGATATAAAACTTAAACCCTAGTTAAAAGGCCCAAATCCCACCCTTGGAGCTAATGCAGGGCTTCTTTACACTAGCACCTAAATCCATGCACTAAAACTTGAAGGAAATACATTCTGTTAGTTCCGACCCACTACTGTAGAAAATACAGAAAATTAAATTAATGACTGTCGGACATTTTGGATAAGACTTTCGCGCAGTTCTAATCAACATGCATTCATATGAAGAATAATTATGCACTTGAATATTTAAGGAGATCTATTAGGCCATTATGGACACACAGTAGAGTGGTAGGTGTTTAAACCTCTATGTACCAAACGGGTTCATTAAGCAGGATGTATTGGAGCAGTTTGCTGCACTGATTTGCTGTTTACACCTCCTGCAGTTAATATCAAGAGAACAAAGTCCCAGAGATAGTGTATAAGCAAATCCGTTTACGATGGTGGCAGCCATGAAACTACTTCTGATGTATAACAGCACCCCCATGTGGGAGAATGTTGAAATACTCTTATCTGCTAGCCTTTATTTACCTTCATTCTAAGAAACATGCAACATTAATGCGGAGATCATGAAAAAGGTACTCTTACCCAGGAGATTTTAACGGAATCCTAGGAAGCTTTGTTAAATCATCCCATGGTTAAATACAAGCAGTGGATCAGCCAACTTAAAATGGGGGCTGTCGCAGATTTAATTTTAACGAACCCAGACCATTTTTACAGCTACCAATAATAATAGGTTTAAAAACCTGTCGGAACATGCATTAGTGATATGGGGACCAAAGAGAACACTGAAGGATCAGCCATCCCGATGGCGCAGAGGCGGAGCTACTGCGCGCAACACTGGCGACCCATGTTTGCACGCCAAGCCTGGATCATCAGAGGGCTGGCAGGGGGAGGAGGAATGAGTGTTTTGTAGGTCACTCTCCTCCTCTGAGGAGGGAGGCCTGTGAACTCCACAATGCTACCATCACCTGGGTGATCACAGGTGGAGGTGCATGCTAAAATCCATGTGAAAAGGTGCTTCCTGATGGCAATGTGCACACACTAGCATGCTCACATCACATGCAGTCCTAAACCCATGAGGATCCCAGGGATTCCGGGAAACAAAACACTGGAAAATGCCACCTGGCGCAGAGCAGGAAGATGCTGCGACCCTCTGCAGACCCCACATCACCTACGGGGCACCCTATGTCCACCTGGGCTAAATCCCTTTGGAAAAGAGGCATATGGATATGTGTAAAATACCTTTACTCATAAAACTGGTCCAGATTGTAAACTGAGTAATTTAATTTGATCAAACAACTAATAAAGGTTTTACTGTCTACTTGTTGTATTAGATTCAGCCCGATTGTCTTATACTCAATTGCAATGAATGAATAAAAATAAAATAAATGCCTTGAGCTAGCTCCTTTAAATTCCCATCAAACTCAATAGTCACTGCCATACGCAGTGCTTCACTTGCTGCTGCAGTCTGTGGTAAGGGAAAGTTTTCCATGATCACTGCTGTGAGTAACCTAACTTGGGGCTACTTGCCCCCACTCAAAACATATGGGACGTTGTAGAGACAAAGTAACACCTACCTGGGGGTGGAACTCGGGGCCCCTGGCAAGAAACTGGACATGGGAAGATCAGAGAAACCAGTTGGCCTGATAGGCCAGTTGGTAGAGCAGTTCAGAGATATTCTGGGGGCGGGGTTCAACTGCCAGTTAGATCACATTAATTCTGTTCCAGTACAGTTCATCTACAGAGAGTCCCAAACCCAAAGGCATGGAGTAAGGCACATGTCTATGTGTACCTGGTGGATGAATGAATTCAGCGGGTTATAATAATCGGTCTCATTCCCTTTGAACTTCAAGTCTTCGTACAAGACACAGTTGATGGAATCCAACACCTGTTGCTGCAGTTCTAGATCTGTAATCAACGTCCCCTCTAAAAAAAAGGGGGAAAAATGAATACTGAATGGAACATTTAGTTTCCCTTTTCAAACTAAATTGATTTCAAAGCAGGTGAAAATGGCCCCCTTAACCCGACTGACAATAACGCTGAATGTCTGCAGATTTTCACTGAATTTAAAAGGCCTCTGACACCCCCAAGGAACTGAAAAGCATAATATTTAGATAAAATGGTAATTCCTTTTTACTTTCAACATATGAAACACAGAAACATACACAACAATGGCAGAAAAATACTGGCGGTCGATCTAGTCTGTCCATATTACACTATCATACCTCGGGACCTAATGTCTGTTGGGTTTATGCTTACCCTAGTCCCCGTTTTGTTCACTGTGTTTCCACCTCCCTCGTCCCACTAAGTAACTACTACACCCTTAGCTCAATCCCAGCCATGTTTGAAGCCTTTTTTATTTTATTTTTTTTTGTAACTTCAGGTTTACTGAAGAGCACAAGGAGACATGTCAGTTTACAGTTTAAGGATTGATTCTACAGATTGCAGTTTGAGCTCCTCTGTTCTGTAGGCATAAAACTACAGTACAAAAAAAAAAGTTGTAACTGTATATACAGATAAAAAAACTTCATTAAATGGAGAAAACTAAACAAAGTGCTTGCCTGTTATTTCCTTGTCCTTGCTGAAAGCCACTTCAGTTATAATTATTTTTTAGTGCTCCTTCCCTTGGATTGTGTAGTTAGTATGAAAATGTTAATTCCTGGTTTAAATCCACACCATGACTTAATTCCACACCCTCTCCTTCATTCAGCTGACCCCCTGTAAGTGTATATATGTTCCACGTATCCCATTCCTCTAAATATTTTTCTACAGTGAGTCTAAGGATGGCTCTTATACGCTCCATTTGTATTACCACTCTGTTCTGTTTTTCCACTCCGCTATAGTGGGTATGGTATCTAGTGAACACAGCAACCACAATTAAGCGCTTACAAAAACGGTGCCTCAATTATGGTGCCTGTGTTCAGGGCTACCTGGCACGGGTAGCGACCGGATACCTGGGTGGGCGAGGTAGGGTGACGGGAAGTGTACGTGCATGTACGCATGCACACACATTTGGGGGGGGGGCAGGAAGGGGAGGTATGTGGGAAGGAGTGTGACGGAGCAACTGCCGAGCTGGTCGGCTAAGCGTGGTGGGGAGGGTGGGCCCGGTTGGGGTGTGCAGGGGTTCAGGTCTGGAGTGGGGCAGTTTTTTTTTTGTATGGCTGGCGTTTTTTTTTTTTTTTAAATTTCACCCCCACCGATGTACCCCTGGGTTGAGAATCCTAAAGTAGGAGGGTGCGGGGAAACAGTCCACTACATACATTTAAATTCTGTTGCCGCTTTGCAGTCTGCCACGAGTGTATATTGCTGTAATTCATTTTTGACAATGTACACTCATGCAAACGGCGATTTCTATTCCACAATCGTATTTATGATGTAGAACCGTGGGTATGGTATAGTCAGGGAAAGCCAGTGGGCAGTAATATCCTTTATTGCAATTATAAACATGATGTGGAATATTTCTTGGTTTCTCTTGGGATGCAGCCCAGGCAGTGGGAGACCCAAAACACAAGTGAAATTTGTCTGCAAGTCTTGGCCCCAAACCCTACTCAGCTCTATATGGATCTGGGTCCAGTATGGTGTAATTTTTGGGCATCACCAAAAGATATGGTAGTGATCCCTTATGTCAATGCATCCTCACCAGCCTTTTCTTTGGTCTGCTCCCCCCCCCCCACCAAAGTGTACCATGATGGCTGGTATGTGGAAAAACCAAACCAGCACCTCCCACCTGTATTCATGCCATGCTGGGAATGTTTCAAATAATTTATAATTCAGGCACCCACTATCTCTGCCAGCCAACCACTCCATGGTAAAACCACCCTTTCTGTAAAATAATACTACTTGCATCCTTTTTAAACCTTCCCCCTTAGCCCCATTTTCCCCCATTAACCTCCACTCGTGATCCTGTATCATAGCATCTCTGTTCCTAGTAAATAGCTATTCACAGTTCACCTTGTTTATTCCTTTCTCGTCCTGCCTCTCTCATCTGGTTAATAGTGAATGCGTGTTCAGCATCTTTAGCCAGTCCTCATAGGATCTGTCTTCCTGGCTCTTAATCATCCTGGACACCCTGCGCTGTAACGTCTCTAGCCAATTCCTGTCCTTTTTTAGGTAGGGACTCCAGAACTGGGCACAGTACTTCAGGTGTGGCCTCACCAATGACCTATACAGCAGGGGTGGACAAGTCCCATAGCCTGACGTTCCAGGCTAGCAGTGGGTCGATAAGGACAAGCACATCATGTTCAGTCAGCTGTCCTATGGACAACTGGCATTATAGGTATTCAAGATTATTTATCTGTGTGGTCCTGTAGATGGTGTCTGTCTGGAGGACCGTAACCAGGAGACTGCAGACTAAAAATTTTTTTTCAGGGAAGCAGGAGGTGAGTAAAGTATCATAGTCAGCTGGCCCAGGGTAAGCTTGAATTGTCATCACATGACTGGAACTGAGGCAGCATCAGAACCAAGTAGGGGGAGGTATCCTAGCAGCCAGAGGAAGATGGTCAGAGGACTCGTAGGCACCACTTGTACTACCAGGTACACTTGATAGGCAGGCTGGCTGGCAAATGGAGGCGCAACTGCCGAGTGCTGGACTTCATGATTCACAGAAGCGGAAAGTAGGGGAGGGGGAAAGTGATCAAATGTGCTGTACACACGTGAAACCTCACAGTTTGAGCTGAGTAGCTGAAATCAGATGCAGATTACTTTGCTTGAGCTCTTGGGCTGAGAACTGTAGTTATGTAGGGCAGGGGGTGGCGACAGAGATCGACGACTCAGCAGCAGTACTGAAAAAATATTTAAAAAGGAACATATAAGAAAGTATATTAGTTTCACCTGAGAAGGGAAAGGGCTAGTGTGAGAGAGGAGGGGGACAGAAGGAGTGGGTTGAGCAGGCTGAAGCTGGCGGTGACAGCCAGTGGGTCAAAGACCAAGGCCCCCCCCCAAAAAAAAAAATTGTATTTGGGAGAGTTAGAGCCAAAAGAAAATAATAAAAAAAGGAAATAAAAAGAACAGACATTGACAACCAACAATGAAAATAACTGACTAAGGACATCTATTGCTGCTGACTGTTTCCACTCCTCATCCTCATCCTACTCTTCATAGTTCCGTCTGTTCTAATCTTATTATGAGATTTCTCCAAGCCAGAATGTTCTGGCAGTGGACTAACTCATCCATATATAACAAAAATCTAGACTTAGTAGTTGCCGTATTGGTCCTTGCAAGAATAGATCCAGAAGCAAATGATTTGATACTTTTTAATGGACCAACATAGATGTAACAACAAGAACAAAGTGCTCTAGCTTTCAGACCAACCAGTCCTTCTTCAGCTTCCGAGGAAGGACTGGTTGGTTCGAAAGCTAGAGCACTTTGTTCTTGTTGTTACATCTATGTTGGTCCATTAAAAGGTATCAAATCATTTGCTTCTGGATCCATATATAACAGAAATGTAAAAACAAGTATGTTTCCTGTTGCCTTCCGTACTTACAGTAATTCTAGACTACAGTATGACTTCTATGTAAAGTGTTTGTAATTTTCCTCAAAAATATGACGTTCTAACTATGGACTACCATCTCAGACACAAGGACTACCATTTTTGGAACAGTCAGTTGTCTTGGGACAAGTACTTTATTTTGAGATTTGTCGACCCTTGCTATACAGAGCTAACAGTACATCCTGCTTCCTACTGTGGAACCCTCTCCCAATGCATCCTAACTTCCTGCTAGCCTTGCTGGAGGCCATGTTACACTTGATGGTTTGTTTAATGGAGCCACTGATGATGACTCCTAGATTCCTTTCCTCAGATGTTGTGTTCACTTGAACCCATGCCATCCAAAACTCTGTTCTGGGGTTTACTTCTTGGCATCGAATTTCAGTTGCCAGACTTTGGACTGATTATATAGCTTTTTCCTGTCTCTCAGCAATTTCCTTATCTCCTCCACACTGTCAACTCTACCACAGAGTTTAGTGTCATCTGCGAATAGACACAACCTGCCCTGGATTCCATTTCCTAGGTTGGCGATGAGCATATTGAAGAGGCAGGAAACTACAGACCTGTTAGTTTGACCTCAGTGGTAGGAAAAACTATGGAATCACTTCTGAAAGAAAGAATTGTTGAGTACCTAGAAGCCAGTGGGATACAGAACCCAAGGCAGCATGGATTTACAGCGAGAAGGTGTTTCCAAGTCAAGTACTTGAGCTCTGCTGAAGCCAAAGGCTCGAAGGGAGGTTGCATGAGCTGAGCAATGCAAATATTAAGATCCCAGGCAGGAGTAGGGTCCGTAAAGGGAGGGTTGGTATGGACTAAACCCTTAAAAAACTTACAGAAGACAGGATGAGATGCCAGGGAAGGAACCTTCCCCACTGGCAAGAATACAGAGACAGCTGCTAGATGCACTTTCAGAGTGGCTGGCCTGAGGCCTAAGCCATTAAGATGAAACATATAATAAATGACTGTAGCCAAATCAGCAGTACCTGGTAGGGCATCCCTATTGGAACACCAAACGCTGAATCTTTTCCATTTGGAATTATAAGTTTTTCTGGCTGCAGGTTTTCAAGAGGCTTTAAGAATATCCAGAACCCCCTGAGACAGAAGCTTTGAGGTTGAGAGCCCGAAGATTGGGGTACTATATTCTTCCCTGAGAGGAGGTTAACATATTGTGCTTCTTGGGAAGAGATAAGGGAAGATGGACTGCTAGAGACATCAATAGAGGATACCAAGACTGTCTGGCCCAGTCTGGTGCAATCAGGATCACCTTGCATGATTGTGACCTTATCTTGACCAGAACCTTGAAAAACAGAGGAAAGGCATACAGGAATTTCCCCCCTCCCAATCCAGAACCAGAGCATCCAGGGGAACTGAGCCCATGACTGGGGGTCTGCAACAGAAGAGAGGAAGTTGATGACTGTCTGGGGTTGCAAAGAGATCTATCTGTGGAGTGACCCACCTTGAGAAAATTACTTTCAGTATAAAGGGGTCCAGAGACCATTCATCATGGCCCTAAGATATCCTGCTCAGAGCATCTGCTAGCACATTGTCCTTCCCTAGAAGATGGACTGCTACCAGAGATGCCTGCGGGGAATAAGCCAGAGACCATCATTTCATGGCTTCTATGCACAAGGCCATAGACTGAGTGCCTCCCTGCTTGTTGATGTACCAGACGGTGGTGGTGTTGTCTGTCCTGACCTGAACCACCCTGTTCTTTACTGAGTCTGAGAAGGTCTGGAGAGCTAGGAATACTGCCCTGAGTTCCAGAAGATTGATATGAAGAAGGGACTCCTGAGGGGACCACACCCCTTGTGCTGTGACAGCTCCTAAGTGAGCTCCCCAGGCCAGAAGAGAAGAATCTGTGGTTAACACCACTTAATGAGTCTGAATGAATGGGACTCTTTGTCTGAGACTGTCCTGATCCAACCACCATTGGAGAACTTAGATAAGAGTCTGAGTCACTGGAATCAATTTGGTTAAAATATCTTTTTTCTGGGGCCAAAATGACCTCAAATGGAACTGGATGCCCCTCATTTGAAATCTGGCTCCTTATATCACTGCAGTGGAAGCTGCCATGTGGCCCAGGAGCGGAAGAAAATGCCTTGCTGGTCGAGACACCTGAAGATGAAAGGAAGAAGCAAGGTCTGTAAGGTCCTTCAACCTTGCCAAGGGAAGAAAAGCCTTTGCTTGGACAGTATCCAACTCTACCCCTATGAAGGTGAGGAGTTGCACTGGTTCGAGAACTGACTTTGGTAGGTTGAGAAGGACCCCTAGGGAAGCGAGTAACTGTTATATTACTTTTAGGTCTGACTTGACTTGGTCTGGAGGCTGTCCCATGATGAGCCAGTTGTCCAGGTATGGAAAAATGGAGATATTCTGTCTCCTGAGAAAAGCCACTACTACTGCTAGGCACTTTGTGAACACCCTTGGAGCTGATGTTAGGCCGAAAAGCATTGCTCTGAACTGATAATGGCCTGAAGGCAACTCGAACCTGAGGTACTTTCTGTGGGAGCACCCGATTGGGATGCGAAAGTAGGCATCCTTGAGGTCCAGGGAGGCAAACCAATCCCCTGGCCTCAGAGAGGGGCGAATTACTCCCAGAGTCACCATTTTGAATCTTGGCTTGACAAGGTGCTTGTTTAAGTATCTTAGGTCTAGGATGAGCCACCACTTCCCTGTCTTTTTGGGGGTAAGGAAGAATCTGGAGTACAGACCCTTGCCCCTGTGTAGAGTAGGAACTCTCTCTATGGCTCTGAGAGCCAGCAGAGAGGAAACTTCTGCCTCTAGGGCAACAGGTTTGGAGATGTTTGCAGGTGGAAAAGACCTGACCCTCAGTTCTGGAAATATTTTGAAGCTGAGGGCCAGTCCCTGGCTTACTACCTCCGGGACCCACTTGTCTGAGGTAACAGATTTCCAGGCCTGGAAGCAGTAAGCCAGTCTGCCTCCTACAGGAATAGGGTAGTCGACCTGGGCTGACACATCAGGGTGTCTGCTTGGCAGGAGCCTTAGACTGAGAGAAGGATGCAGCCTTGCTCATCCCCCTTCTGCCTCTCCCTCTGAAGAACCCCCTCTGAGGAAAAGCAGAGGAGGCCTGTGTCTGGTAGAAAGGCCTGTGAAAAGGCCTGCCCCTGCCCCTAGACTGCTGCTTCAGAGGAGCTGCCTGCCTTTCCTTGGCCTGTGCACTCCAGTAGGTGGCCCGATATTCATCCATCTTTTTCATGTAATTGTCTGTCTGCTCCCCAATCAGAGAATTACCCACCACAGGGAAATCCATGGCCTTAGCCTGAGTGTCCTGTGAGAGGCTAGTACATCTGAGACAAGTAAATCTCCGAAGAGACACAAATGTTACCATGACTCGTGATGACGCATCATTTGAGTCCACAGCAGCATGAAATTAAATCTAAGATGCCTCTATCCCATCAGCAGCCACCTCCTCCAGCTCCTTGGCTCGCTGGGGAGAAGCCTGTTTAGCCAGTTCCAGAACAGTATCCCATCTGGACTTCTGGTATTTGGCTGCATAGGCCATATAATTTGCCTGCCTGAGTTCCAAGGAGGATGCCAAGTACTGTTTTTAGGCCATAGCATCCACCTTCCTAAAGTCTTTATCAGGGGGTGTGTGACGCCAAAGGTATATTAGCATTGTCACAGGCTGCAGCCTGCACTACCCCAACATGGCTGCATTGGTGGGACAAGAACTGTGTACCTGAGCCTGAAAGCATATACCTCCTGTCCATTCTTTTGTTCACAGGAGGCAAATAACTTGGTGTTTGGAGAATTTTGTGTGTCTGTTTCCTAAGAGATTTATGGAGGGGAATAGAAAGCCTTTTGGACTCTGGGATGTCCATTATTTCAACAAAATCAGGCTCCTCTTGTTCCTCAACAGCTTCGACCAGAGGGAGCTGGAGGGTCTCTGCTACTTTTCTGTAAAACAAATAGCGGGATGGGGACACAGAAAACCTGGGAGGGGAAACATTAGAAGGTCTGTCTGGGGAGACGCCCAGTTCAATGGGCTCATCCAGACCTTCCACACCATCATCATCATCATCGTTGTCCTCTTCCTCCCCTTCCCATTCCAGTTCATAAAACTCATCCGGACAATATTCCGTAACCCGGGGGAACCGAACAAACGAGCGCCTACTGAGAGGCACCAGATCGGACAGAACCGAATGGAGCGATTCTACAATGCTTATCACTCTGGCTATCTCTTCGGCCGTTGGACATTGCGGTTCTGGATCTGAACCGGCCGATTTCCTCTTTTTCATTGACGGAACTGACCCCTCAGGATCGTCTCTCATTTTGGCCAAGGGAGTATCGCCCAGGTCAGTGGGCACTCCCTCAGGTTCAGTCGGAACCGAACCGGGCTGGCCATCCGGATTAGAGGACTTCTCAGCCCCCTTTTCCCTAAGCCTACCCAAGCTTTTATCCAGGGTGGCCTTCAGAAAATTCTTGCAGATTTGGCAGTCTGAATCGAGGTGGTCAAACCCCAGACAATAAACACAGGTGGTGTGAGGGTCTGTCTTAGCAAAGGCATCCCCACATTCACTAAAGTGTTGAAACCCAGCGGGCCCTTTTTTTTTCCTTGGGGTTTCTCATATATGGCCAGGCTAACAACTTACCCTTTATAGCTTAAAAGCCAGGTAAGACCCCCTATTGGTTACCAACCGTGTTACGTGTCATGGAAAAAACATCTAAAATTCTGTTTTTTTGAAACCGACAGGATCTGGTACCTCACACTAGAAAATTTGAAAATAAAATAACCCTAACACAATCGGTCTCAAAACTGGACCGATCGACAAGTTTATACAATTTCCACAGAATTACCACAATAAACTAAAGTCCACTACCTACAACACTTACTGTACCGCAGACAGGGATTTGAAGCCAAAAATAATAAAGCAAAAACATTTTTTAAACCAACTGTTTTTACCGAACCGAGCAAGTGAAGGAGCAATCTCCGGAGCGACTGTTCAGTTAGGCAGAGTAAAGAATCTGACGGTTACACTTTGAAGTGCTGCAGACAGAGGTCTGAACCAAGCTCAAGCTCAACGCTCTATGCCCATGCATAGAGTTAACTCTTTCCTCTCCAGAGCAGTTCAAGTGCTGGGGCTAACTGCATATGCCAGAATACAGCAAGGCTTCATGTTATTTGAAGGAACTGTATACCTGGATGACTTGACAGTATTTGGAAAGACTGGAAGAACATAAACCCTGACTCATGAAAGTGTTGGACAGGTTGGAAGAGTTTAGTCTGAAAGTGACCACTGACAAGTGTCAGCTGTGCCAGCCCTTGGTCAAGTACGTAGGCCACATCATTTCTGCGAATGGGGTACAGATGGATCCAGCCAAAGTAGAAGCCCCTACAACCTGGCCCAGACCACACAATCTCAAGGCCCTGCAGTCATTCCTCAGATTTTGTGGCCACTACCAGAGATTTTTGAAAGATTACTCTATGATTGTCTAGCCTCTGAACAATCTCACCCAGTGGTGCCCACCTACCAACAAAAAAAAAACAGCTAATTCTAGGAGGGACAATCCCCCCACAGCGTACAGGAAAGTAAACAAACCCTTTGGTGACAGATGGATGAAGCAATGTGAAACAGTCTTCAGAGAGATTATCAAGCGGCTGAGTGAGGTGCGTGTGTTAGCATTTTCAGATCCCACCAAACCCCACATATTGCACACAGACATCAGCTTAAGTGGTCAGGGAGTCGTTCTGTACCGAGAGCACTCAGAAGGACTTTGTGCCATGGCATTCGCCAATCGCAGTTTAAAGGAGAACTGTGCTGAACCTGTGAATCATCTTCCTAGTAGAAGATGTTTTCTAAGTACTGGGTAAAATTCTCTTATTGTTCCATCTACACAGGCTTTTTAGTAACCTCCGGGTTTTTTTTTTTTTTGCTGCTTTATTGTCTGGTGGTAAATGCCATTTTAGAACTGGATGATGTAATTTCTGTCCCTCTCAGCCACAGAGCTCTGTAGTAGAACATGGGTGCATTTTGCCAACAATGGAAGACCAGAACAGGGACACAAATTACATCTTAAAATTCTAAAATGGTTCTTACCAACAGTATGGAAATCAGAAATGCCTGATAGGATAGCTAAAAAGCCTGTACAGTTAGCACAATAGCAGAATCTGAACCAGAATTTAAAATTCAGCATCTACTGAGAAAAATGACTAATAGATTTAGTGCATTTCTCCTTTAAGCCCATCTGAGAAGAGGTATCCTGTCCACAAGCTCAAATTCTTGGCCCTCAAGTGAGCAGTCACTGAGAAGTTACAAGATTACTTGTAAGGCGCCCACCTCACAGGAGGGACAGACAACTACCCGCTCACTTGTGTAAACAACGGTAAAGTTAGATGCAGCTGGACACTGGTGGCTACCTGCTTTATTGACTTATAATTATAGCTTAGAATATCACAGTGGCAAGAGCGATATTGACGTTGCTGTGATGTCAAGGTATCCCCACACTGAGCAGTCTGATTTGCGTACAAAACTTTCAAGCACCTCAGTAAAGGCAATGTGTTTGAAATCTGACACCACAGATTGTACCACTCCTGCAAACCTTTACAGAGCCATTGATATGTTGGAAGCCTCCCCAGATGCTATTCCAGTTGCATACCTCAATTTCACCGGCTTGGACCTGTCGTCTTTGCCCCAGCCGAGCCAGCCTAAATTAAAAAGGGTTCAAAGAGAAGACTGTGTATTACTGGGAGTAATACGGGCTTTAGAGAAAGGACATAACACAGATCAAGTACCCATAACTCACACAAATGTCCTACAGTTAATGAGGGAGTGAAGCAGGTTATCACTGAAAAATGGACTATTGATACAAACTAGCCAGGACAGTGCACAGCCTACATTCCTTAGAAAGCAATTGGTGTTGCCCTGGAAGTACAAAAAAATGGTTGTCAATTCCCTACATTACGACATGGGTCATCTGGGGAATGACTGCACATTGGACTTAGTGAGAGCCTGGTTCTATTGACCCAGGATGACAAACAATGTTAAGAAACACTGCAACACTTGCCTCAGGTGTATAAAAAGAAAGGCTCTACCAAAGAGAGAGCTGCCCCTTTGGTAAATATCAAAACCAGTAGGCTACTGGAGTTAGTGAATATGTATTTCCTTTCCATGGAGCCTGACAACAAGAACATTGCCAAAATCGTAGCGATGAGTGACCACTACACACTATATGCCCAGGTGTACTCCAGGAAAGATCAGAACATGACCACTGATATGAAAGTGCTGCAACAATATGTGAATCCCACAATATGTACCTCACCTTACTCTCCCCAACAACCCTCACCCTTACACCCCCCCTCCCCAAATTAAACAATCCCTATCTGGGCAGTCAATTCCTCACCTGGTATCCTAACAGTCTCCCTCCTTATTCCAGCTACCGCTCCATCAATTTCACTCTCCTCCTGCTGCTGGACAATGCCCACTCGGGCTGCTACAATCCCCTATTACCTGCACTTATCACGTCATCGACATCCTGAGGCTCATAACAATGGAACCTTTATGAAGCGTACTGCCTAATCCCCGCACTTGTTGTAACTCACTGTTTTCTTTGTTTCAGCTGTTTATTGTACCTGTGTTACTACCTGCTTATCTCACTGATTACTGTAACAACTTTTTATATGCTCTTTGTACTTGTATTGTTCTCACTTGACTGGGAACCTTCGTAAAGAAGCCTCTCTGCTCAAAGGTTGTAATTTAAAACTGAAATAAATAAAAAAATAAAATAAATAATTATGGCATACCTCAAAAGATACATTCAGACCAAGGTCAAGACTTTGAAAGTAGACTGGTTAAAGAATTTGTTGCATCCTATAGTATCGAAAAGTTCTGTATAACACCTTATCACCCGCAAGGCGACCCTCAGTCTGAATGTTTTAACAGGACTCTGCTGGACATGTTGGGCACCTTGAACCCCACTCAGAAATCCATTTGGAGCCAGAAAATCAGCTCACTAGTACATGCCTACAACTGCATGTGAAATGATGCCCCCAAAGGTCACTATTCTACCTAACGTTTGGCAGAGAAGCATGTCCACCTGTAGACCTCTGTTTTGGGGTCTAGCCAAATGGGGCATCAGAAGAGACCTACGTACAGTACACCATGTGATTATGTCAACAACTGCAAAATGTAAACCAACTCACCTCGGTGGCCACAGCTAAAAACAGCGTAGCAAACAAGAACAGATATGACAAAAGAGTTCGGCACCAGGTATTGCAAGTGGGAGACTGTGTCCTCTTGAGGAACTTGGGTCTGCAAGGGAAATGTAATACACAAGATTGTTGGGTGCTAGAATCTTATATAGTAGTGGAACAAATGCCAGACTTGCCCAGCTACAGGATTCAGCAAGAATATGGTAGAGGCCTAGAAAAGGCTGTTCACAGGAACCATCTCCTACCCATTGGACAGACTGTGCCTGAACCAGCAACTGAAAGTGAATGCACAGTGGCCAGGAGGCCACAAACCCAGAGTCAAACCAGTCACCAGAGAACTGAAATGCCAAGAAATGATTCTAGTACTTCAAATGCAGCTTCTGTTCAAGAGCCATCCTGTTCAAGAACCAGCATGTGAGCCACTGGATAATAGTGACAAAGATGCTCTGTATTGCACCCAAGTGTGTAACTTACCACAATGTGTGCCAGTTCCGCAAATGGACTGGAGAAATTCTAGGCCATCCACAAGTACCGCCCCCTTTGATGACTTTGTAAATAATGAACTGTTATGCCACCCGAGCCCTGAAGCTACACCTTTCCCACCAGAGGAAAGGCCAACTGAACAAACTGCTGAGCCCATAATGGACAATGAAGTGGGGCTGAATTTTGAGGAACAAATTCCAGAGACTGAAGTAACCCCTGTTATTCCTGACAATGTCCCTGAGTTGGACAAAGAGCCAGAAGGAGGTGCACATCCTATTTCTCATGAAGAAACAGTGTTACCCAAAAGATCTGGACAAGAGCCCAAGACCATTATCAAGCTCACTTATGACACCCTTGATGTCTCCTCTGACCTCCCCATTCAGACAGCCCATAAATCCATACTGCCCAGGGTACATACTTTACCACCTGTTCCCAGGTTCCACTCAGAGGTGCAGATAACTATATGGAAATGTAAAGTGATGTTACCAGTTGCAAACCGTGAATAGACAGACACCACCTGTCTAGAAAGAGATGTTCAGAATGTAAAAATGTATAAATTATTTGAGTAGATAGGTATTAGGCGTTAGCTAAAAATGTAAACACTGTTGATGTAGATGTGAATGTGTAAGCTATTGCTATTTGGACTTATGGACAGAATGGACAATGTCTTGGTGAGGGTGCCAAGAGTTTGGCTGGGGGGTATGTAACCCCCACCCCAGTCTGGGGATTACCTCATGTGTCCTCCATTCGCCTGGCCTGGCTCTTCACCCTCTGGTCCCAGGGATGTTGAATGGGGACCAGCAGAGTAGCAGTGAAGTTTTCTGACAGGAGCCCTAGTGGGATTCAAACCAGGGTTTCACTCCCAAAGTTTGTCGCAGTTGCCGCTCAGCACCCTCTTACTGCGGTCGCCCTTCAGAGTCCCTGGGGCAAAGGCAGAGGGAAGAGAAGACGTGTAACTGTTTGGTTCCCCAGCACAGGAGCCAAAGAGGGACAGGAAACAGGACTGACAGAGCATGGCAGCAGTGTCAGCTGCCGCGAATGCACAGTACACACCTCCACAGTACACCGGAGCTCCAAATGTCAGATTAGGTGGTGTGCCCACTTGAAGGGACTGTCCCGGCTCCAGAAGGGCAAACAGAGCCGGGACCATGTACTGACTACGCCATCAGGAATAGGGAAAAGATTTCTTGTCCCCAGGAAGGTAAATGGGGCTGAGAACTGGAAATCAGGGGTGTCCATGTGCACAACAGCAGGAGGGTAGCTTGGAAGGTCGCCTCCCTAAATAAGCTTTCAACTCTGAAATGGGCTGCGTGACCAATAAAATAAGCTATCTGGCCCCAGGATGCCAGGCGGGGCCAGGAACAGACTGAAATTGACTTTGAGGGATTTTAATTAAAAAGGTAATACCACCGACAAAATAAAAGAGGGGAATGTAAACACAGATGGTGGCATCCATAACTGCAAGCAACACAGAGACGCCTGGGAAGGGGTCATAGGTCAGACTCGCTGTGTAATGGATCGTTAAACCCAACACTGATCAGCAAGAGCTGGGCACATTCTAACTGGAAGCTGAGAGGACAATCACGCATTGAGTTTCAGCCAGGGGAACAATGAACTGTTTTTGAAAATTCATGGCAGTTGAGCTACAGTCTGAAGGCAGTACAGTAACAACAAATCTAGTTGTGGGACAGTTTGGGCTGTCTGACCAGGACTGCAGCCTGGCAGGCAAGAAGACTTGTGATCCCCACAGAAAGTGCTTGTGAAATGAAAAAAAGGGGAAGATGTTTTCCACAAAACTATAGCTTAAGAGGCATATGGGAGCTGGGTTTTTCAGACCCCCCACCAAACACCAGATGTTTCTCTTCCCTAGGGAAACAACTCTGTCTAGTCTCCGAGTGCAAGACCAAGCACCTGCTCGAACGAGTCCATGTCTTCAACCTCATCGAGATGACCCAAGAGAAACGAGCAGCCTAGACAGCCCACTAGCTATCCTGGGAAAGCAGTGTCCCACTGGCAGCACTGCATCCAGTCATCCTGCTTTAAAAAGAGGTATCGTGTGAAGTTACAATACCGTAAGGACCCAGGCAACTGGGGGAAAAGAGAGATTGTGCTGGAAGTAAGGAAGTGAGGGAAAATCCTGGGCAGGATTGTGCCAGTGCTAGAAGTCCAGGTAAAATATCCTTTGTGGGCAGCTGGTCTACAAAATCCCATTTGGATCACAAATAGGGGCCCCTTTACAAGGTTCACCAGTTTAAAGTTTGTTTATGCAACTGTGTTCTAAAAGTAATGTATTTCACTTGTTTAAGCATGCCACCAAACTCCACCCTGCTGCAGCAACTGTGTCCCCTGTGTGGTACCCACTGCAACATTTGAGAGATCTCTCACCCATGGCCTTTGGGGGAATTAAGTCGTGTGCACCTGCATTTGGGGTTTAAGCATTGCTGGGGGGATGGGCAGAGTGTTGGGGTAAAGCATTAACTGATATTACATTTAAGTGTTTGTTGTTGCATTAGAGTGTATATATACAGCGCTACCCCATTGCTTCCATTTTTCCTTGCTACCCCTTGTCCTCTCCGTACCCTCCCATTAAATAAACTGTTTGGTTAAATTTGTATTTTAAGGTGTGGGGGTGTCATTGCTTGCAGAGTCACTTGCTTTCGGGAAGGGACTGTTTGGGCAGTTTAATATTATTTCCTGGAGGGTGGTAACCTTGTGTTTCAGTCGCCAGACATCCCATATCACTACCACAGGTGGAGGCACTGCGCCACTTTACTCCCGTTTAGCATACCCTTTAGTGAACCCAGGCCAGCCCCCTCGGTGGGTGTGGATAAGTGTACCTCAAGGGCCCCAATATTCCACCCTCTGCAGATGGTTTTGTTGGTGAATTTAATTATAAAATCACATTAGTACCATTATGTGTCTAATCTCGTCTGTCTCGTTTGCATTCATTTCCCAGATACTGTTACTGTTTTCATGTGAACTGGCAATGCCCTTTGCTGCTCCAGTTATCTTGTTATGAGTGTGTATATTTGGTAATTCACTAACATACTGTTCCCGGGCCTTGAGCTGCTACTACCAGTTGCTGTGCTCACTGACCTAGCTGGCATTACGAGTGCGTCTGACAGGCACTCTTCCCCATTTGTTGTTACATCTTTGGCTTCCAAAGCTAAATAACTGAAAGTGTAATTGAGAATGAATCAACTGCTTGCCTTCGTCTGCTCTTGCACCCCCCAGCATTACCAAACACCAGTCCTCTCCCCTCAGTTCTTCAGCGCTGATTTTCCCCTGTATTTCTTTCCTTTTATTGTCTAGGGAAGGGGAAATTGTTTAACCAGGAAAGGCACACTAAGCCGGAGCTTGTTTCCAGGTGCGACCTGGGAGCACAAGGAAGTTAAGTGACTTGCTCAGGGTCACACAGTATGCAAGTGGAAGTTGTGGGATTCAAACCCAGGTCTGGTCTGCTGGATGTCACCAGATTTGCAGCTCAGAGCCTTACACCACTGCGCTATACTGCTATACTGTCTATTGTCTTACTGTTTCTGTTTTCCTGTGATTAGCTTGGGTCAGCCACGGCTTGATCACTATCATGCAGAAGCATGCTTGTGTTCTGTGCAAACTGCTCTAATTTTTTCATTTTGACCTGTAAAATTCTAGTTGAGTTTTGAGATTAAGTCCTCCTCAAGCTATATATAGATATAGCTTGATGAGGACTATATATATATATATATATATATATATGTATGTATGCATTTCTTACAAATGTATCTTACTACTGCCTCCCTTTTTTCATGCATATTACATAGTGAGCAATGTCCCACATCTCCCCATGTTTTAGTTACCTTCAGATGGATGTTCAGTAGAAGGAAAATGAAACAGATGTGGCTTTTAGTCCCACCTGTCATAGATGACACAGCAGGCACTCGCCCCTGCTGTCCCCACTGCCCATGTATCCACTACCCACCTTGTGCCCCAGGTATGCCACTTCTGCCATTCCTATCTGGCACTCTGCCTTGACTGTCAGCGCAGGGGCCGGCAGTCGATGGAACACCTTGGTCACATGCCTGACGTCGTCCTCCCAAGTTTGGCTATAGATGGCAATGTCATCCATGTACACCAGAGTGAAGTCTACTGCCCCATTCAGAATACAATCCATGAGCCACTGAAAGGTGATTGGTACATTCTTCATTCTGAATGCATTACCCTAAACTAGAATAATCCAAATGGGATTATGAAGGCCGACCTCTCTATGGCTTTGGGGGTCAGGGGTACCTGCCAAAAACCCTATGTTAGGTCTATGGTGGACAGGTAAAGGGCTCCCCCTAACCTCTCTAGGACCTCATCCATCTTGAACAAGTGGTATGCGTTAGACTCTGTGCAGTTGCTGAGCTTAAAGTAGCCAATACAGAACCCTGTGGTCCCGTTCGTTTTGGGGATCAGTAACATGGGGAGGCCCAGGGACTACAGGACTCCTGGATCACCCAGAGAGCCAACATTTCTTAGATCTCTCCCTCTACAGCATGTCTTACTCCTTCTGAGACTCTGAAGGGTGGCTGTCTCAGCAGGGCTTGGGACCCTGTATCCACATGGTACTCTGCCAGTGTGGTACACCCCCATTTTCCCGTGAACATTTCACCACATGTATGTAGCACTCACGCATTTCGGCAGCTTGGGCTGGTGTTGGCCGCTTCGAGAGGGTGAACATCCATGGAGGATTCTCCCTTAACCTCTCCCAGGAGATCCACCAGTGGGTCTGTTTCTGCCCCTTGATCCAGATAGTTGCATATAACCAAGACAATCTTGTCCCTGTCATGGTAGGGTTTCATCATGTTTATGGGGTAGACTCGCTAGTTGCACCCCCTGACTGGCAGCTCCACCATGTAATTAACATCATTCATCCCCTTGACCACCGAGCAAGGCCTTTCCAAAGCCACCTGTAATTTAATTTATTCTGTTGGATGGGGATAAGTACCACCACCTGCTGCCCGATTTCATACTCCCAAGCTCCAGGACCTATGGTGATACTATGTCTTCTGCCCCTGTTGTGCAGTGGCTAGGTGCTCCTGCACAAACCACATGAGCTCCTTGAGTCATGACCTGAAATTCAGGACATACTGCACAATAGATTCCCCTTGGGGAGCAAGCTAACCCTCCCATTCATCCTTTACCAAATCAAGGGGGCCCCTTACCCTATGGCCAAAAAGGAGCTCAAAGGGTGACAGCCCTGTGGACTCCTGGGGGACTTCCCTATATGTGACTAAGAGATGGGATGGGTACTTGACCCACTCTCTTGCATGCTGGTCAGTGAATGCCCTTAACATGGTCTTAAGAGACCTACTGAGTCACTGGACCAGACTGTTAGTCTGGGGGTGGTAAGAGGAGGCCCTGAGCTTTCTTACCCAACACTTCTTCCAAAGACTAACCATCAGATTAGACATGAAGTTGATGCCCTGGTCTGACAGAATCCCCTGAGGGAACCCACCTGACTAAATATCCCCAGCTGTTCGTTGGCCACCTTATCAGCCTTGATCAAGGACAAGGACACTGCCTCTGGGTACCTTGTGACATAATCAATGACCACCAAAATGTACTGCTTACCGGTCTGACTTGAGGTGCTAAGTGGCCCCACAATGTCCACGGTAACTCACCAACATGGCTCTCTGATAACAGGTAGAGGAATCAAAGCCACCTTAGCCTTGTCCCCAATCTTTCCCACCCTCTGACACTGCGGACAAATTTGGCAGTAGTATGCCATGTACTTAAAAATACTGGGCCAGTAAAAATTGTTAGTCAGCCACCTTTTTGTACAGCTGGCCCCCAAGGTGTCCAGAAAAGGGTATGTCATGGGATAATGCCAGAACATACATACATAGATAGATAGACAGTGTCGGCAGATAAGAGCCTATGGCCCACCCAGTCTGCCCATTTGAGCTTGTAAGTTCAGTTTGTTTTCCTAGAAGTCTGTTTCCCCTTACCCCTGACCTCTAGAATTCCTTTATGTCTATCCCATGCATTCTTAAATCCCGTGATTGTTTCAGCCCCCACCACTTCCTCTGGTAGGGTGTTCCACTTGTCCACCACCCGTTTTGTGAAGAAATTCTTTCTCATGTTTCCTCTGAATCGTCCTCCTCCAACTTCATCCCATGCCTCTAGTCCTGGAACATCTTTTTCGCTTAAAAATAGTTTCTCCTGCACCTGTTCCTCCCTGTAAGATACTTGTATGTCTCTATCATATCCTCCTCTCCCTCCTCTCCTCCAGGGAGTACATGTTCAGTTCCTTCACCCTGTCTTCACAGGACTTGTGATGCAATCCATGCACCATCTTGGTTGCCCTCCTCTGAACCTTCTCTACCCTGTCTATGTCCTTAC
Organism: Neoceratodus forsteri; assembly: GCA_016271365.2. Lineage (NCBI taxonomy): Eukaryota > Metazoa > Chordata > Ceratodontiformes > Ceratodontidae > Neoceratodus > Neoceratodus forsteri. The sequence goes on from JADMNL010000027.1 coordinate 29,179,883, forward strand.
GTAGGTATGGTCTCCAGAACTGTACACTGTACTCCAGGTGGAGCCTCACTAGTGTCTTGTATAGCGAAATTATGACCTCCCTTTTCCTGCTGTTGATGCCCCTGCCTATACATCCCAGCATCCTATTTGCTTTACCTGCTGCCTTGTCACACTGTTTCCCTACCTTGAGGTCATCAGAGATGACAACCCCAGATCCCTTTCCTGCTTGGTGCATGCTATATCCTTACCCCCAACTGATATATTGTGCCAGGGTTTTGTGCCCCATATGCATTATCTTGCACTTCTTTGCATTGAATTTCAACTGCCAAACCCCTGACCATTCTTCAAGTTTCTGCAGGTCGCTTCTCATTCTTTCTACACCCTCTGGTGTGTCTACTCTGTTACAGAGCTTTGTGTCATCAGCGAACAGTGAAATTCTGCCTTCTAGATCCTGTACAATGTCACTGATGAAGATGTTGAATAGGACCGGTCCCAGCACTGATCCCTGTGGTACCCCACTGGTCACTCTTCCCTCTGTGGAGTGACAGCCATTTACCACCACCCTCTGTGTCCTGCCACCCAGCCAGTTACCTACCCACCACACTACTGTCCTGCCCACACCCATATTCCCCAGTTTGTGTAATAGTCTTCTATGAGACACAATGTCAAAGGCCTTACTGAAGTCCAGATAGATGCTTCCTATACTTCCTTTGAACCACCATCTGCCGGAGTCCCCCTTTCTCCAGTCCTCCCTTAGGAACCCACTCATGTTACAGAAGCTCCTTCTCCCAGTGCACCTCCTTTTTCCCCAGACCTTGGAGAGTCAACTGCCGCACTGGTAGCTAACTCCTTCATGTCTGAAAATGAGTCAGCTTGCTGAGCTCTCTGTAAATTTGCATGTCCAACTTTTCCCAAAACACATTCTGCTGTGGGAGAGCCGTCCACGGCTGGGCCCTCCTCAGTCTGTAGCTGTGGTTCAGAACTGCTGCTCCCAGCTCATTCTTTAGTTACAACTTCTCCAGCTACTGAGGTAGGGGTTGCTTCCTGGTACACTGCTGCCTCTGTGTCCTCAGGAGCTGTTTCCTTTGCATTACTACAGCAAGTGACACACACACAATCTTTGCCCTACTGTCTAAATCATTACCTGTGATTACATCCATGGGCAGGTCTGGAACAACACCCACCTCCTGTATGCCCTGGACACGTTCCCATCTCAGAAAGGTCCTGGCCATTGGCACTAAGACTGCAGGACACGTCACTCCTCGAATCCTAGAAAAATAGCAAGGCAGAATCTGTTCCTCCTGAATCAAATCCTGCTTCTCTATAGAAATGGAGGCCCCAGTGTCCCGCAAATCCCTGGGCTCCATTCATCACCACTGGGTGCATATATGAAATAGAGTTAACGGGCACAGCACTCAGCGTACAGGCTACTATCTGCTGTGAGCTCCCTCAGCTACCCCCTCCTGCTGCACTAACCCCTTTTTTCACATTTTTTGGACAATCACAAGACCAATGCCCCAGTTTCTAGCACAACACCAACTGCATTCACCTGTCTCCATGCTTTTGAGACCAGGTAGCTTCCATTTTTGTTCAGGCACAGGCTGGCTTCCTTTAAATTGCGCCCCCCCCCGGGTTCCCCTAAAACCACTTGATGTCCCTTCCCCACTACCTCTGCATTAAGAGGATGGTCAGCTGGCTAGAAACTGATGAGCCCTCTCAGCTGACTCCTTCGCGGAGCTTGGAATTCTATCCAAAAGCCATATTCTCATGTAGACCCTCACCAATTTGGGGCTTACCTTAAGTGTCTCCCAGGGCTCCAGCAGTGCCCAATGCCAGGCAGACATCCTGCAGAGATAGTAAATCCATGGTTATTTGGTGATCCTATTGATCTGTGTGAGAGTGCCATGATGCGTCTCTGTGCCTCTCCCTTTAACTGACACTGTCAGTGTGCTGTAAATGGCCTGGGCTAGGTCCGAGTTCCTCAGGGCCTGCGACCGGCCAGGTGCTGTCCTAATCTGCCCCATTCTGTGGCTGATTGCAAAGCACAGGAAGAGCTAATTAGTACTGTGGTATTTACTTCTAATCTGTTGCTGTAATTAAATTAGAGTGCTTGTTTTAACCTGCCTTCTTGCAGCTTATGCAGCCAAATGGGAGCCACCATGTTTGGTCCCGGACTTCCGGAAATTGGACCAATTGGGACACTGGGGACCTCGAAGGGTCCTTAGTTCAGGTGCCTTGTGAAAAGCTATAGTTCTTGTAGTTTTCAGTTTGGTGCCTAAAGGAATCACTGGGTGCACAGGACTGTGACTGACAGCTCCCCTCGACCAATCGGACTGCAGGAAAAATGGACTGGTCTGAGGACTGTTATTCAAACAGTGGAGTGCAGCTTGAGCTCTTGAACTGAGAGGAGCTTCTGGATAGAGTGTGTCCCAAGACTCTGTGGAGTAGAAGCCCTGTTCAAGCTTGTGGGTTCTGGCCCAGTTATGGCCTTCTTTCCTCCAGCAGGTGCCTGCGGTCCTGAGTTCAGGAATCTGTGATCAAAGACTGTTTTGTGCAAATTTTTATTTATTTATTTATTTAAAAGTCTAGGAATTACGACCCTTTGAGTCAGGGACTCATTTACAAAGGCTCCACGTCATACAGAGAATAAAGAAAAATACAGAGGATAACAAGTACAGAAACGAAATACAGTGGCGTTGTGCATAAATACTACATTGAGCAACTCAGAGAGGTTTGCGCAGCAGATCAGCTGTAATTGCGAACAGGCCTGAAGCAGAACTGAGAAGTGGATGCTGCTTCCTTTAAATGTGCTGAAAGCTCGAGGTGGGCCGAAGTCAATAACCAGAGATGCCTGTTTGCCACCGCGAGCCAGTTGCCTTGTTGGGCCAAGCTGTCAGCCAGCTGGAAGCGTTCACCAGCAAAAGAACTGAACTTCATCAGAAGTGTTTTATCCAAACTTGGTCTTTTGCCAAACCTAGCCCAAGCCGTCTATTTCTGCACCAGTTACTGTTTTCTCGGCAAGAGTCCAGCTCAGGGATCCAGCCCCTGCACAGCAAGGTATCGCAGGTTGCAGCCACCTGGAGGAAAAGGCCGTGAAGCAGAGGTAAGCCATGTCAGCCCCGTTTTCCCATGCTCTTCAGTGCTCTGCTGCAGGTCTTAATTTCGCCAGGCCATCTTCTATCTAATGGTGTCATGAGTAAACTCAGGGTAGCTCCCTGCAACAATTCTTTAAATCATTCATGGTACCATCTGATTTCATTCAGTGTATTTTGTGGAATTTCAGTGGACTCGGCCAACTAACCCAGATCTTTGGTTATGCACGTTTAACTGCCTTTTCTTTCCATCAAGGGCCCCAACAACAGCTGCAACCCTGGGCAATGTTCAGGCTAGCCACCAACACTATGGGTACTCAGCAACTGCAAAACTGTTACAAAGGGACTAAAAACATGCATGCAAAGCATCCTGTCCAAATCCAGTATAGTAATCATTCATCTAGATTTGCCCCCTTCCTTGTTCACATCCTCTTAATAAATTAATTTTATTGTTTCACTGTTACACTGCCTCACAAATATCTCATTGCTGGGTTTAAGGATAATGTGTTTGGGGGAAATGCATTTAATAGTGCATGCCTGTTTCGAATAATATTCTGCAGGGGGCTCCAGGGTGTTCGCTGAAGACCAGATCTCGGTGGTAAGTGCAAGGGGTGTGTGCATATTATTAATGCTCATTGCTGTTTATTAGCTGCTGAAAGGGGCTGTGTTTATTTCAAAGGTCCATGGTCACCAGGTGGGCTTGTGGGTGGCTATAGCTTCCCAGAGGGCTATACCAGATTAGGTAGATACCCCCACATACATTACTCTGGGTGAAGGCACCAACATATCATGGTCACTGAGGGCAGGGAAACCCCAGAAATTGTTAAGTTTGAACCCAGGCCTCTCAACCTGCTGTCAAAAGTACAGGCACGGGTAGTAACCCTAGAGATAGCGCCGTCTCGGGGTTGCACTCAGTTCCTCAGGCACACTTTTTAATAACCGTTTCAGAAGAAATAAGTCCTTTATTTCCTCTACAGAGCAAGCTTTTGCACTTTCCATCCACTGCTCTAACAAGTTACTTAGCTGCACACACATTTCAGCACAGCTGCCCCTGGTGCCTTTCTTAACCCCCTAAATTTGTGCCTATAGGCCTCAGGGGTGAACTTAAAGTACTTTTAGAGAGGTATTTTTCATTTTATCGTAATCCAAGCAGTCCTTATTGTCCATTCTGGCAAAAGCTTCTAAAGTCTTGCCTGTAAGCAATGGCAACAAATGAGTCACCCAAGAAGCTCTGCCCAATTCAAATTTGAGATTGCCTGCAGATTCTCTCAAACTATCTTAAAAACAAATCAAGATCATCCACCCTCCTGATATCTGGTAAACATTCTAGAATTGATTTAGGCTTCCTGAGTCGAACCCCTCTTGCCATTACTCAGTTTGCCGCGATGTCTTCTTGTGCCGAGTCTCCATCGGTCCTCCTGCTCACTCTTTTTCTCTCACTCCTCTCTCAGCTGGATCTTGCACTAGCTTTGCTCCTCCTCCTCTCGCTAGATCTCATGCTGGCACTGCTTTTCTTTCTCCTTGGCTTCCGGCTTCATCTTCTGGATCTCAATGTCTGCCATTGCTTTAGCCAGGGCAAGCTACAACTACAACACTTGTACCTGGTCTGCTTACGCGACTGCCCTATTCAAAGGCTCAGGCTCATCTACATTCCCCCTAGCCTCCGTCTCACAACTCTGGATGGCAGTAACCACTTTCGCCTGGCTTTCCTGGTCACTTTTTTTTTTTTTTTTTTTTTTTATGAGTTCTGCCCATCTTTGGCCTTGCTTTTCCTTTGGCACGGATCCTGTGGGCGTAGCAGTAAGCACTTCTCATATAGCCCAGATATAACATCTTCTATCTATCTAATCTTGCTTAACAAAAGAAAATGGTAGCATATACACTCCCTTTTTTGTATATCCTGTTCTATGGCTAGACAGATAACCTTTATACTGAAAAAAACGATTTCAGATCCCTCTGCTACCACCAGTTTGTGACAACTTGGTCTCTTCCAGACTCAGCCTGCGACTGTTACAGCTTTCTCGAACCTTTCAAACACCTGTAAGGGTACTCAGTAACTGCCACCGCTCAGCACAGACACTCTCTCGGGGTATTTCTAGATATGAATCCCTCCAGAACCACTGCTCACACAGTACAGTGCACCTTGCCCAATGGTAGAGAACTCACCCCTCCTTGCCGCAGCTAAGAACACCTTACTTTAGAAACAAATCATGGTAACTGTGGCATTCTCTTCAGAGGCAGAAACACAGTTTTTGTCCGTTATAAACCAGTTAGGTATCCGTCAAAGGACTCAGTCACAGACACATGAAGTATACAAAAATATTTTAATACTTCAAGATATCTACATGTAACCCCCAGTCGGCGCTAAACTGAGAGGGCTACTACCCCTGCCTGTATGGTAGTGACAGGTTGAGGGGCCTAGTTCCTATGATATGGTGCCTCCATTTTTGTAACCTGAAATTTGGGGAGAAAGGTGTCACTCGGCATGGTGATTAGGTTCGGCTACTCTGCACAGGGGCCCCCAAGTAATCCGGACACAGGAAGCAATAACTGAAATGTCCAATACCAGAAGTTGGGATTCTAAAGTGTGGCTTTTATTCACAAACACCAATGAACAATAAAGCACAGACAGACCCCCACAGGGCTACACTCCTGGTAAATGCAGATTTCTCCAGAGATCACACACATTTTCAGTACTATTAAACCCTCAGGTTTAAGAACACACAGGGCACACTGCCCTAACTCGACTCTTTTTCGGTTTCCTTGGTGCGGCTCCCTTGCCAGCCCTTTGGACTACCTTTCTTCCATGACTTGGCTCCCTTGCCAGCCCTTCGGACCACTTTCCATATAGCATGGAGATTTGTTGGTGCCTCCCTAAACCACTTATGAGCACTTCTGCTCCATTAAGGAATCTTCTTCAACAATCCCACATCTGGGTACTTTCCTCAGGGACTGGCCAAGTACCTGAGAGAAAGCAAATAGGTGTCCCAAAGTGAACCTGTAGAGGTGACTACTGGTAACGCCAGATGGGGGGGGTCTCCCGACTATTGCTCCCATAAATCATATCTGGCCATTCCTCTGGACTTTAACCCCTCATCTCTGAAAACACTTTACTGTGTAGATTCTTTTTAAATGTAAGTCACATTTAATCTACTGTTTCTTCCATCCCACATGTACTGAACTTGAAACATACTTAATGCCTGGCTGTGTCTATTTCTCTAGACCCCCACAGAGTTAAGCAGACCAATCCCCACAACTTTTAAAACTGTACTTGGCTGTCTTTTCCTGACCCCACAGTAGCAGTCACTTAAATTTATCTTGTCCACAGGTGAAAACACATTGGCCCTTTAGCAGAGCAAACTCACCCCCTGGTTGCAGGTGCCCCACAGGCTTTTTCCTCTTCAAAGAAATCTCAGCAAAACTTCTGGTGCCTCAGCACGAACCTAGATTTAGGCAGCTTCTTCTTCCTCTAGCCGGGCCAGGAGATTTCCCCTTGAAGTAGGCTGAATCCTTCCCCCCATCTCCACAGGGATGGGGCCCTGAACCTTTGTAAGCAGTCTCTACCACTTCACTTGGCTCTTCTTATGTTCCTTTTCAGGTGAGAACACAAAACTAAACACAAATATAACTCTTTGTCAGAGCTAAGGGCCCTGAGGGCCTGCAGCTGCAGCACACCTCTTCTCTCTCTTCAACACTCTACTACAGACTCACTTCAAAACCTCCCAACATTCTATCCTAACTTCCAACTGCAGCATTCCAGTATGGCTCATGCAGCTGCGACAGTTCTAAAATGATGTCATCCCTTAGTCTCAGCTGAGACTGAAAACAGAGTGAGACAATGTGAAATCCATTTAACTGGAATTTCACAGGCTGCCTTCCCTGCCTGCCACTAGGTCGAACTGGGATTTTTGTAACCCCGGGTAACAGGGGGGTTACAAATAACACATATGATACAGGACAACACAGAGAGACTATGGGGAAAAGTAATTCTACAAAAGTGAAATGTTTTGAAGTGTAGGTCACACACAAAAAAAATATTTCCCTCTTCTCTATTTAGCAAGGTAGAATAGCTTACCACAAAACACACTTTGGTGAATCAGGGAAGACTCAAACCTTAGATGATAGCTGTTCATAATCCCAAACTTGACTGACTTGCTCTCCCCAAACTCTGGTTAACAAAGTTTCCCAAAAAACAGTCTCCCCCCAACCTCAGTACACATGTCCTATGACATCACTCCCAGACCAGTTCTCAATGTCTTGATATGGGTCCTCTTGGGAACCGGTGTGAGCTGGACTTTAATAATAATAATAATAATAATAACTTTATTTATATAACATGCAATTCAAAATATCAAAGCGCTTTTACAAGACAACGAAACCACAACATTTTAAAACCAATTAAAACAGCAGAATCCATAACTTAAAAATCAGAATAGGCAAGAAAAAATAAATAAGTTTTGAGAGCGGATTTAAAGTTCTCCAGAGTCAAGCACCCCCTTATCCAGGGAGGTAGAGAATTCCACATGGTAGGAGCCACGAAAGCAAATGCACGTGCTCCAGAGGTCTTCAAAAGGACCCTGGAAATCTCTGCAACCCCTCTTCGGTGGAACGGAGTGGTCAGAGGGGGCAAAAGCAACAGAGGAGCTCTTGCAGATAACTCAGTCCCTGTCTATGTAGGGCTTTGTAGGTTAGCAAGCCAACCTTGAAGGTGATCCACCACTGAACCGGCAGCCAGTGCATATCGCACAGCACAGGTATTACATGGCTAGATCTAGAAAGCCCAGTAAACAACCAGGCTGTAGTGTTCTGCACTTGCTGCAAGTGGTGGATATCAACCACCAGGAGCCCTAGGTACAGGACGTTGCAGTATCAAGGTGAGAGGTCACAAAGGCGTGGACCAAAGTAGGAAGATCACCGGGTAGAACCAGGTGCTTAATCCAGGCAATATTCCTCAGGTGATAGAATTAGGTCTTCATGACGGATGACGGATGACACCTGAGAATTCAGGGTCAACCCCTTGTCAAAAATAACACCCAGACTCTGCACCCATTCAGAGGACATTAGCTGGCAACCCCCAAGCAAAAGCCCAGAAGCCTGCTTGGCCGAGGATCCTTCTACCCAGCAACCTGGGTCCACCACCAAAACCTCAGTTTTTTCAGGATTCAGCCTCAGCCTCAGCCAGCTGGCACTCATCCAGCCCTGGATCTCAGCAAGGCAGTTGTTGAACACCAAGAACGCATCATCCTAGTCAGGGGCAAATGACCTGTATAGTTGAGTGTCATCTGCATAGCAGTGAAAGCTCAAACCATACCATCTCACAATGTCTCCTAACATCCTAATACTTCTGCTTTTTGTCCCAAGTCCTGTCTAGCCCAGCAGGGATGATGATGAGCTAGGAGCTTCCTAACATGAAAGACGCTTTCCACAATGAAGCTCTCCCATAAATTGTCAAGGGTCCTATCATGATAAGTACAGGTGATATGGCAATTGCTCTCAGAACCAGTTGGTCTGTCCCTAATAAAAATCTTAACTTTTCCCAGGAATATCAGCTTTTTCCTTTCAGTTGATAAATTCTAACTGATAACCCATGCAGAAAGAATTAAATAAAAAAAAATACAGTAACAGGTATACATCGCACAGTGTTACAGTTGCTCATTGAAAAATTACGTACGACACGTAATTTCTGCATTGCATTCCCATAGGAATACTATACCTCTATCTGATGATAGACTAGGATGCACATTGTTCTTCACCCACAGAACCTTTTTGATCTTTTCCAAGATGCCATCAATGTGTGACAAGATACTCTCCAGAGAAATGTCATCTAGAGGATTGCAGTACTGATCAATAAGAACAGCACCTAGAAAGGAGGGGACAAAAAAGAAGATATTCTATCAGACTTACCATAATTTATTTTTCAGTTAGATCCAATGTTGTCCATGCCTCCCTAATAGCACTACAAAATGTTATTCAGGAATATGCAACCCTCTTGGGCTACAAGCTGAATGTAGAAATGTCCCAAGTACTGCCTCTAAATGCTAGTTGTACCCAGGCTCTATCTGCAGCATATTCATATCAGTGGTCCCCTGGGGGTGTCCCATGCTTTGGGTTAAAACTAAGCAGATGATTAAGGACACAATCCAGCAAACCTTACCACCAAACTGGAGACTGACAAGAACAAAGTGCAAAAGTGGTGGTTCCTTCTTCTATTTCTGTGGGGTAAGGTTAATGCTTTAAAACTGATAACTATACCAAAGATTCAGTACATTCTGGTGAACCTGCCACTTCAACTCCCTAAAGCATTCCACAAATCCCTCTCCTCATTTTTCTCCTCCTTTACATGAGCTGGCAAACCACCCAGGATCAAAATGAAGACTCTCAGGCTCCCCTGGCCACAGAGGGGGATTGAGGTTGACAGACCTCAGGAGATAACAAGATTGCTTTTTGTTTTTTTTCCTCGGGGCTCCCTCCCCCAGACTGGAGGTCTAAGCCCCCCGCTCCATTCGCCATCCCCTCCTGGCCAGGCTTGCCCCCTGGGCAGGGTCGCCAGGTGGGCACCCACTCCCCAAGGAACACCATCTCATGGTCCTGGCTTGCCCCCCAGGGTGAGGCCACGGGAGCAGGACCCCCTGGCAGACACTGTTTGCTACGGGAGTGGTGGCAGAAATGGGGGCCATCATAAATGGGCCTGGCATTTTTTTGTGCTATGGATCCCTAGGGGCGGGGGCATGCAATGGCACCAGCATCTACCCTGCCCCCCAAGCATGTAGCGTCAGCTGCGACAGTACCCCCAGCCTCCACCAGAGGTCCGAATGGCATTGCACACTCCCCCAAGAGAAGGAGGGCAGTCCCTGAGATGCTCAATACCTCTCATCCCAGCCGGCCCTCTGACTTCCGAGTCTATCACCAAACCCAGGATGTCGGTGCTGCAAGTGGATGCCTTGCCGCTGCACCAGTGGGCCGGCTGATATCATGGCTGTTTTAACTTACAACAAGCACTTACATGCTACCAGACCCAACCGCTGAGTCTGTCACCATTGTGGTTTCCCCTTGAAACATATCAATCCAAACTGCCCTTCCACTAGTCTTTCCAGACTAGCCTCCCCCCATTGATGCATCCCCTGTACTAAACACACTAAAAAATGTTAGCACCAGAAATCTACCAGATTGGGGTCCCCCAAAACTTTTCACCATAGATCCCTATGGTCATATCCCTCCCTGTGCTTTGATAATGCCCCGATCAGATAGGAATCATGAGATGTGGCAGGTTTCAGAACCCTGGAAGATGAGTATGACAAATCCACTGGCATCCTCCTCTCTGTCTTTCAGTTGCAAGCCACCTATATTATCCCTAAGGCATATTTCTAGTGTTTTTTTATTTTTTTTATTTTAGTCTTTGGTAACCGGGTAAGGCCCACTAGGCACAAGTGCCTGTTTTCAGGGGTGACCTGGGAGCAGAGGGCGGTTAAGTGACTTGCTCAGAGTCACACAGTATGCAAGTGGAGGTTGTAAGAATCAAGCTCCAGTCTGGTCAGCTGGATGTACCAAGCTTATTCACACCTCATTCCTCTAAACTCTAAGCTATCCAGTTACGTAGCACCATCAGATCTGAGGTAATGAGGAGACAAAACCTCCCTCCAACTAGCAGATTTGATGCATGGGTAGATGGAGTAGTTTATGTAGTTTACCAGTTGTCCCATTCAGAATCTGTAGCCTAACTTGAAACACTGTCCCTTTCTCTAGGGCCCAGAGAGGCATGAGAAGAGGAGCTGGGAACACAGATCATACCACAGAAGTGGGACAGAGTCTCGCCACAGGCATATACAGTGAGGCTACTACGGAATTGCTAGCCAAAACCCTACAGTATAAAATCCTGTACAGAACCTAACTGTCCCTCTCATGCTCTATACTGCATGGGACAACTGCCCCACAGTGAGGTGCAGTGCTGTAACTCAACCCAAGCCTCAGTGACCTACATCCTGTGGTCTTGTCCCATCCTAGACCTGTACAGGGGATCAGGTATGGTTTTCTTGTAAAGCACACTGCCCCTCACTACAATCCAAGACCTGAACTTAGCAGCTAGGAATCTGTAATCCTCATAGCAGCCAAGCAAGAATTCCACTCCACCACTTACATGACCCAGAGCCTTCTTCCCACATGAAAAGGGAAAACTTCCTGCACTTGATCGCTAGGTATTAGCACCCTGCATTTATTTTATTTATGAAATTTCTGTTTGCCAGGTGGGTGAGCTAGCCATAAAATGACAGTCACAACCTGGGAGTTTACAACATAGACAGAATCAACAGGTACACGTACAGCACACAAAGCACAGGAATACAGTGGAAAACATTTCACAAATACGACTGAGGTATAAACATGGTGGGGACCTGGGTACAACAAGTAGGGCATATAGCAAAGATAAGTAAGTAAATAAATATTTCCAGCTTACTGACACACAGTGAGGCAAAACAGCAACTAAATATACATTATACAATGGGGTATGAAAATCCTGTAACCTCACTGGCCAAAACACATCACATGACCGTGGTATATTTTACATGTGGGTCCGATATATCTAGATAGCACTCAGTGTGTGGTTATTGGGATTTACTCACATCTTGTGGTTAAGTCACGGCTGTGCTCGCGGACACACCCCACAAGCATGCAGAATCCCCTAACAACCCACACCCTGTTGTGCCTTATTGCTTAAGTGATCCATAGCATACATAGCTTGTGGACAGTTTATAACAGAGTTCAGATTACACTTTGAAAGAAGTCAGGAATTACAATAACACGGTTACAAGCCACTGGAAAGTGCAAAGCAGTAGTATTAAATATAAGAGTGAGTAGAGGAAGAAAGGTAGGGCATTTAACATAAAGAGGGACAAAATTAGAACTCATCTGAGTAGTGACATGCCAGGCATCCAAGCAGACAGGAATAGAAGGGGGGAGGGATAAGGACAGGTTAAATGGGAGTAAAAAAGTGCAGTAGGAGGGAGGGAGAGAGAAAAAGAGCAAAGGTCACGGGGGTTGAAAGCATGAGCAAGAGTGGGAAACAGACAGGAAAGTGCGAAGCTCTTTTTTAAAAAGGGCTTGGGAAGGCGCCTGCTGAACTGATAAAGCGAAGGTATTCCAGTGCAGTGGAGCACAGTGTGAGAAAGCTTGGGGACCTTTGAGGTTTTACACCTTGGGACTTGTAGTAGGGATTTTTCAGCTGACCGTAAGCCATAAGAGGATGTTTGAGGAATCAGCAGCGCAGCTAGACTTGTAGGAGTTTGTGTTCTGATTACATTATCCACAAGGAAGCCAACGGAAAGGAGTCTAAGCGTGGAGGGTGGTAGCCAATTTAAGTCAGAATAGAGTAGGCAGTGGTGTTTGAACTGAGGGGATGAGGAGGCATAGCGGCAAATGTTATTATAAGTGGTGTCCCAGCTGCGAAGTGTGGTCTTTGGTACAGACGTGCACATGATGACATCATAAGTCAGAGCTGGTAGCAATATATCACAGGCAATAGCCATCCTAGCAGAGGGAGTAAGTGTATGGCTGGTCCGGTAAGCAACGCCTAGCTTAAGAGTTTACCGATTTCCAGGTTGCTTGTATGTAGAGATCAAAGTCTAGGGACTGATCAAGGACTACTCCAAGATATTTGAACGAGGTAACCGTACTAATAGGGGAGGAGCCAGGGCTGGAGACTTTGATGTCATCTTTACAGGATTTAAGTTTGGCAGCAGTCCCAAATAACATTGACTGGGTTAGTTACATTGAGGACCAGTTTATGGTTAGAGAGCCAAGTTTGGATTTTATGAAAGTCAGAGGAGAGGCACGAGTTTATTTCAGATAAGTTTTTGGAGCAAGTGTACAATACTATATTATCTGCATATAAGAGGGATGAGCAGGAGGTAAGACCAGAGGTAATGCTGTTAATAAATATTGAGAAAAGGAGGGGACCCAAAATGGAACCCTGGGGGACCCCAATGTTTACCGTTCCCTGGTTCGAGAGGGTGGAGTTATACTTCACAATCTGGACCCGGTCTGACAGGTAGCTACTAAACCAGGCCACTACGGACACCGTAAACCCATTGGTTTCAGGGTTGAGAGAAAGGATGGGATGATCAACAAGATCAAAAGCTTTAGTCGTGTCAATAAAAAAACGCCCCAGTAAAAAGGCCAGCGTCCACGGCAGAAAGTGTGTCTGTGGTGAATCCGAGCAGAGCAGTGGAGGTACTATGATCCTTATGGAAATCATGTTGGTCTGAAGAGAGAAGGTTATTTTTATGCAGGAAATCAATGGTTTGTGTAGCAACTAATTTCTCGAGGATTTTTCGTAGTACGGATAAATTTGCAATATGTCTATAGTTAGAGGGGTCTTTGGAATCTCCTGTTTTGAAAACTGGAGTGACTCGGGCGATTTTCCAGATGTTAGGTACATGGCTCTGACAAAGAGATAGGGTAAAGATCCGAGCCAGAGGAGAGGCTATTAGTGGGGCGGTGATCTTCAGAAGTCTAGGTTCACTACCATCATAGCCTGTACTAGTGCTGAGATAAGAGTTTAAAAGTTTTAGCATCTCTACCCTTGAAATGAAAGGGGTGTGTGGGTAACACAGGGGAGGGGTGGGTGTGCAGGCCTGTTTGTTGTGTGGTGGGGAAGGTGGAAGTATATCTGGTCAAGTCTAAGAATTGGTGGTTGAAAAAAATTTGCTATTGTCCAAGGATCATTACAGTGGACACCGTTTAGTATCATGTCATTTAGAGAAAGGGACTGAGTAGATCCCAGGAATGTTCTGACATGCGTCCAGAACTTTCTAGGGTCCCCTGCAGAATTTGTAAGAAGGCCTTTGCAAAATACTCTTTTAGCAATTCTTATCTATTTTTTACACTCTTTAAGTTGGGCCCTATGTAGTAGGGTTCGGATAACAAGATACAATTAACTAGGCAAACACTTAGATTTGGTGCATAAAAAGTGCCTGGATGGCACTTATTTTATTTTTTCTTAAAAAGATAGTATTTACAGAAAATAAAAAGTCAGGTATTACTTCATATGCTTAGTCCATAAATTTCTCTTCAATGTCAATTGCCTTGGAAAAGGCCAATTTAATTCCCAGCGACTCCTTTCAGTCAGTTAGGAGACTGACCCTTCTCTCTCACTGGTCAGTGCTAGACTGACTCTTCTCTTTGGATCTCTCAACCTATAGATCTCTTTAACACCTCTGGTGGTAACCTTTTATACTATTTTGGGAGTGACATCATAATCAGGGGATCCACCCACTTTCTATAATTTAACCTAAAACAGTAGTTTATATGGCTCATATCCCGGCCTATACAAAATAAAGAATGGGATATTCCTAAGCTCTTACAGCAATTTCCTCTTTGTAAAGCAAAACATACATATTTCAGTCCTAAACAGTTTTATTCCTCTTTATCATTATCAGTACCCTCATTAATATCAACCCCTCCCACTGGTTGACTTGGGCTTTAAACCATGACAGTATAAATAAAGATCCCTAGGGGCCGCTATCTTCCTATAGGGATCTTCATTCTTCCTGAGCTCTCCCTAGGAACAGGTCAGTCCACAGTCTAGTATTCTATATTTCATATACAGACTTCTAATTACTGCATATCCCTGCATCACCAGGTTTATTTTTATCAGAGGGGGCACACTTTCAGAACAAATAACCTTCCTTTGCTTTTTCAGAGCATTGTTTTGTAGTTTATGTTTTATTTTCCTTCTCCAATAATATTTAACTTCCCTTTATTCTATTTTATGTTTTGTCTTTACACTATGCCCTGCATTAGGAAATTATTTGTATCTTTAAGCTTGGTCTCTAGATGCTCCTATTTCTGAGGAGTACTCTTTTCTTCTTCTCCCGACGGCTGAAATTTCAGCCCGCTGGCCAAACATTTCATTTCGGCCTTTTTCTGGCAGCTTACGTATTTTAGTTAGGCAGCCCATTCCTTTCCTTTCCTTTCTGGGGGTTGTTCTATCTTTCCTGGAGAGTGGGGCAGCTGCAATCAAAACCAATCGCTCACCTTTACAAGCGGAGGGAATCCTGAATCACATCAGGATTTGAACTACCCCCGCAATGGCGCAAGACAGGGTGAGGAGCGAGTACACTCCTCCTATCATCCTATTTGGTGATGCCACCAGTTTCTGTTTAAATGAATAGGGACACCCCAGTCCCTCTCTCCCTGGAGTGCTCCTGGGCCAGTAGAGCCCTCATCGCATCATGCAATGGATTTTTAGAGCTTCCGAGCATGTCTTTTGCTCTGAAGCATCTTCTTGCATTGTGCTCCAAACAAGGGCCTTTTTCCGCTACTGGAGCATTTGGCTCCAATCTTAGATTTTATTTCTGGGTGCACCTTACGACAGCAACTCTTCTAATAACGGGCTATTCCTTTAAAACAGAAGCGGTCATGGAGCTGATACTGCCCGGCGACAGCACGGCGAGAGGGGGGGAGAGAGAGAGAGAGAGCTCAAGGAGCATTCGCACTCCTTTCTTTGTCTCTCTCTGGATTAGAACACCAGCACTGTTCATCAGTACTTGAATTTCTATACCTTTGGAGCACGTTTCTGCTCCAAAGTAAACATGGAACTAATCCTGCTCCGATTAAGAAGAGGTGCCTCATTGTGTGTACTGCGCACCTATCGGGAGCACCATTTACTTTTTATTTACTTTCCATTTTTATCCGGCGGCTGTCTTATTCTGTTGGCATCCTGCCAGCCACCCATTCTACTCAGACAGCTGCATTAAAGCAGTGGGAGGGAGAGAGAGAGATATCACACAGCGAGCGTGCTCCTAATTAAAACTATTCCTCTCTCTGTTTACCAGGGCACCAGGTTTATACATTAACTAGCGCGACCTGTGCTTTCTTATGCAGACTCCTTTTCGAGAGTTTGCCTCTACAGCTCGGTACGCACTTTTTCAGTTCATGTATAACATACAAAAAGCACTAATAGTTGCATTAAATATAAAATGTACACGTACTATTGCACTTTAATCCTAACATGAAAAAGCCTCCCTGTACTTTCTTTACTTTGCATCTTTAATTGCTTCTAAATCACTAAAGCACTCTTGCTTACTGGTATTGGGCGTTATTTTACTGCAGTCTTGTTATTCTCTTCCCTTAGGCATATAGTCCTGGACTGTATGGCCATTGGCACATTCTTTTATAGTTTTGGGAAAATGTAACCAAGGGGATCAGTGACACCTATCCTATCACCGGGCATCTTCTCCTGACAGAGACTGCTCTGTCACACCCAGTAGAGGTCATAATCGGCTGCGAGACCAGAGTATTTAAAGCATTTCCAGCTCTTGCCCCTCACTCTAATTATGGCAAGGAGATCCTTTTTTAACCATCTGGTTTGTTTACCCTTGACTCGGCATGTTGAGTATGGGATATGAATGTCCTGAAGCGACGAGAATTCTAGAAGAAAAAAGTTAAGGGCAGATTGGGCATCAGTAGCTAGGTAAAGTTTAGTCCGGTCAATTTGAGTGACATCAAGGAGAAAGCTGTCTGGAACAATGTTCGCAGAGTTTCTGAAACTGATGTACCTTGGCGGTGGAGAAGGGGTAGATTCCGGTGTCCAGATACAGAAAATGGGTGAATGGTCAGTGAGTGCATCAGCACGTATGCCTACGGCAGGGGTATGCTCAGGCTGGTTTGTTAGTACCCAGTCAATTAGAGTGCTGGAGTTTGTGTACGGAGCTGTCCTGGTAGGTTCAGTAATTAGCTGGTGAAACTTATGGCTCTGGATCTGGCATAGAAAGTTGGGTTTGACATTTACCTAGCCAATTCAGGTTCATGTCCCCCATAATGATCACTTCATTTTGCCCAGCTGACAGGGGTGTTTAGTCGAGTAACTCTACAAGGCCAGTATTTGGAGGTTGTAGGCACATACAATATGCAATTTTGTCGCACCCAGGGCAAATGGTACATGGAGTGACTCACAATGGGGGAGGGAGGGTGTTGAGATGGTATAGAGATTTAAATGTTCTTTGTAATATATGGCAACTCCACCCCCCACCCCCCCTTTTGGAGGAGAGTCTATCTTTCCATATAAGGTTATACATAGCTAATGAACAGGAAGAGTCAGGAACAGTAGGTTTCAACCAAGTCTCCGACAGGCAGAGTAGGTCTGGCTTGTAAAGGGTAACCTATGCCTCGAGAGCCACTAAGTTGTGTATTACACTTCTGATGTTGTGATGGGCTACACGGAGTCCTTTCATATTATGTACTGAGAAGTCAGTATGGGAGTAGTGAGTGCTAGGGCTTGGGTTTAACTCGACATTGCCAGAAAGTAGGAGAGCAATCAGGACGAGATATCATAGCTTATGATGGAGAAATGGAGAAAGATACAGTGGACCATAGTAGTATTTCCGAGATTCATTTATTGCAATGTAGATGAAACCCTTTGGAATTAGAAGAATGGTGAGATCGTACTGCTTTACATACAGTAAAAGGAGGTTTGAGAAATGGAACTCACTTTGTGAGGATGGGGGATGTCTGCATTTGTGCACAGAGCAATTAAAATCACGGAAAGGACAAGAAGCAGTAAGAATAAGATCAGTAGAGCGAGAAGGTTTGTGGAGACCATGATTTGGCCGTACTTTGGGAGAGCCAAGCTACTCCTAGAAATAGGTGGTTTTGATAAGGGAGTTGTAGAAGAAGAGAAAGTTAAAAGTATCTCCGTGGCTTATGGTCAACAACAGACCTCAACCTGTGAGGGTTACGATTCTGAGACTGTTGGTCATGGCAGAGGAAAGGGTAAATTGTCGGTTGCACTAGTACTAGTGGTGCACTGACAGGCAACACTTAGTTACAGCTGAATCACCAAATAATTAGCTGATTGGAGTCCCTTGTGGTTGAACAGTATAAAGGGCCAATGGGAAAACAGACACTTTCTCAGTTTCGCCAGTGTGGGTATATAAGGAACAGTCCAGCAAGGGGAGGGTGGGGGTGGGTGAGGAACTGGCACAAAGCGTCGGCGGGGTTAGGCTCAGGAGTCTTTGCAGCAAACCACTGGTGTGGTACTCAGCTGCTTCTCTGGTACTTCAGCGGAAAAAACAGCATCTTTAGGGGAGCGCAGTCTGCCGGTAGCAGGCAGGGCCATGGCTCAACCCAGGGAGTCCACAGCAGGCTGGGTCTCGAGACCGCAGGAGCAGTCCAGCAGCCTGGTTTGGGCATGGAAAACCATGCTCTGGAGTCTTTGCAGCAAACCACTGGCATGGTTCTCAGCTGCTTCTCTGGTTCTTCGGTGGGGGAAAAAAAACAGTGTCTTTAGGGGAGAGCAGTCCGCTGGTAGCAGGCAGGGCCATGGCTCAACCCAAGGAGTCCTCAGCAGGCTGGGTCTTGAGACCGCAGGTGCAGTCCAGCAGCCCGTTGCATATTCATCAGCTGGGCATTGTGCCCTATATGAACAAATCTAGGCCCCTTTTTCCCAGATCTGTGTAACCATACCCACAACTGTATTTCCTCATAGTTAAAAGCTGTACCTGCACAGTGCATTTCTACCATTCTGCACTCAACAGTGAAGAAGATAGATCCTTCTATCTCCTAAAGGACCTTGAGCTGCTGTCTCTCCTTTCATGTGTAATCTTATCCCCCCCTTTACTCTACCCACATGGGTGTGCTACATCTCTTATTGCCTCCCCCCCCCCAACACACTTAATGGCATGCAGTCTAAGCACAGGTTTAGGGAAAGAGATATTTGTCACAGTCAGTATACTCCTGGGAAAGGGTGACAACTACCTCTGTATTCCTCAAAAAACACTCCTCAACTTATCAGGTGTATAATGACAAGCAATTAGAAAAGTAATCGGTAAATATTTAGTCCTGAGTTTGAATTTGTTGCTTCGGGGCATTCTTAAAGATTGTCCCATTCCTCCACGACAACATAGCCCGATGATCTGGGAAGGAGTACGTGAAGGTCACAGTGTGCCAGGGCTGTTGGGAAATAAGGTTTCAGCTCACTGGCCTGTATATATGGTGGAGGAGAATGGGCAGGCAGCTTCACCAGTACTATGCAGCCTGCCTCATCAGTCAGTTCCTGTGAATCTACAATAATCTACCTTTGTCATACTACAGAAATACAAATATGGATGGGAGAACTGGTTTGGATCAGTTCACAGCTTTCCAGAACCTGTGTCACTTTCTAAAAAATAACTTTATTAGAACTTTTTACAGGTTCTGATAAAGTTTTGATCATTTTTTTTTTCACTCCTCCGGGGCCCCCTGCAGCCCTTCTCCTTTGGGCTCTCCCATGCTGGCTCTCCCCTGCCCGCTGGACCCAACCCTGCTGGCACACCTGTCTAAGCTTCCCCCAGAGCTCTGCTGACATTCCCCATTGGTGGTCCTACTTATCCCTGCCAGGGCGCCCCCTCCCCCCCCAGGAAGGGACAATGGGGGTGGAGGAAGCACCTTTCACACCAAGGAAATCAGTTGGGGTCCAGGCACAGTGCATTGGGTGGTCAGGTGGCACGTGGGAGGCCTACGAGTGTGGTGCTGACTGATGCAACACTGCCACCTGGGTGATCACAGGTGGCAATACAAAGGAATCCACATCACATGAGGCCTAGGAGAGTGCATGGATGTAAACATGCCCAGTAATGCTGGTGCAGTGGTTGTCCTGATGCACAGTCTTGGGGGGGGGAGCAGAAATGAAGATAATGGGCCCTCTGATTCGCTAGATGATATCCAGCTGTGCTCACATGACCTCTGTAGATCTCATGTCCTTGCATCATAAAAAACGCTCTCCTAGTTACCCCACACTGCAATGAGTTGCTGGTCAGATACTGCAGGCATACACCCCCCCATGTCTCTGTGGTAGACTGGGCAGAATCCATACCTCAGTGGGGTACCAGGACTGGACAAGGTTGCCAGAGATGGGAGCATCTAGTCAGGGACTCAGCGGTCGGGAAGCAGGAACGGACTGTGACTAAAGGGGTACTGGTAGGGTGCAAAAACACCATTTTTTTAAAATAATATACTCTCGCACCAGGTCTTTATCTAAGCTGATGGTGGTGAAATGACCCAGAAAGAGGGCCGGAAGTGGAGTAGGCTCTAGTGAGCTAGGTCTGTATTAAGTGGTCTTGCGCACAGTGGTGTAACACAAGAGGTACTAACTAGCTTTATGCCACTAATTATATTTACTGCAGTACCACTCAAAGTCGTTTTAGATTCCTCCCTTCATAGGCAATAGCTTATGGGTGGAAAATTATGGTTACCACAGTTTTTGTATTTTTAGAGTAAAAGGTTCTGAAAGTTCCAGTAAGGTTCAGACAACTAACAGAACATTTCATGGCTTCTCGGGTCCTTCAGAACCTTAGGACCTTTTGGTCTACCAGAATGTGGCTTCACCATTCCGAATGCAAAAAGTGCCCCTTTCCCCACACACACACACACACACACATTCAAAATGGTCTGAGAGTAGCTAAATTACCTTCCAGTACAGACTGCAGAGTCATAGGCCGCTGTAGAAAATCCTTGACATTTTTCATGATGTTTTGCTGACGAAGGAAGTAAAGAAGTTTCTTTGCATAGTATTTCCATGTTAGGTACTGCCTGCAGTTAGAAGCACAAAACAAGGTTGAGCGCTCATGGTAACAAAGACACGAAGCCCTCTCAGTCATTTTCATTTGATAATTTCTGGGGGGTTTTTTCACTTTCTATTCTTGTGATTTTCAACATACACTTACAGGTAATAAATTTACACGTTTGCTTACATGTCATACAATGAAATTTCATTCCTAACTGTAACAAAATATTAAAGGGCAATCAGTAGTAAAACAAAAGAGAAAGTGAAAAGAAAACTTATTTGAACAATCTCTAGGCCTACTCAAAGAGGTGCGGGTCTCCTGGGTAGCCAGCAAATCCAAATCTGTCTGCAACAATTGCTCCTAACAAACAAACTGTTTTTAAACAGAGCAAAATCCCAGACAATGCTGTTTGGCTTGGCACCCAAACTTAAAAGCTGTCAGACTCCCTTCACTGTTATCTGCTGTGATTGAACTTCTCTTGCATCAGTGTCCTCATTCAAGTACTCAGGTGTGCTATTAGACCCATCTGTGGACTTCTCGCTGCATGTCACGGGCATCTGTAAATTGGTTAATACCAAACTGGGGCTGTTGTACAAGGTCAAGCATAATCCCACCCATTCTGCCCGCTTAGCCACAGTCCATGGAGTTCTACTCCCTAAATTTACCTATAGTGTGTCTGTATTCTATACTTCAGCCAAATCTACCTTGCAAAAGTGGGATGTTATTTATAACAATATCTGGTGATTTGCCTTGCCATTGAAATGCCCTACTCGTCACTGTACATTATAGTCTAGATTGGGATGGCTTCCCCCTGCAGCCCTGCACGATCTTACCTTAAAGAGTACCTTCACCAGTAATTTCCTCCAAAGGCCCAATGGCAGCCTTACCCTGTGACAGCTGAATGGGCATATTCTGAAATTTTTACGTGCTGGTCAGTTAGTAGGGGAAGGGATCATTAACTGGTACTGAAGAGCCCTGCTGCACCTTCCCTTCCCCTTCCTGGTATGACGGCTGTGCCCCTTCGTGCTACGTTCTGTGATGTCAGAGTTTGGAGCGTGCGGGGCACACTCCATAGAAAGTAACAGCCACATCTTTTTGCATACTATTTTCAGTATGTTAGCACTCCATTTGACACAAGTCAAAGCCACTGCTTGATGAACAAGGACCTTGTTCGTCGAGCGGTGGCTCTGACTTGTATCAAACGGAGAGCTAACATACTAAAAACAGTATGTAAAAAGACACTGCTATTACTTCCTATAGAGCGCACCACTGCACTCTCCAGACATTGACATCACAAAACGTGGAGTGTAGGGGTAGGGATGGAGCCCTCATACCGGGAAGGGGAATGGAAGGTGCAGCAGGGCTCCTCGGCACCCATTTTTGATCCCTTCCCCTATTAACTGGCCAGCACATAAACATTTCAGAATATGCCCATTCAGCTGTCACAGGGTAAGGCTCCCATTGGAGCTTGGGAGGAAATTACTGGTCACAGGGTAAGGCAACCACCAGGACTAGTGGGTAGGGTTTCCAAGAAGACCATGATAGGTGCTCTTTAAGAGGGGTCATTTTTAACATATTGCACGATCAGTCCCCGTCATCTGTCACAAGGCTTCACCAGTCCCCCTATGGTGCCTATCCACTAAGGTCCTCTAATCAAGACCTGCTATCCATACCTAGAAGTAGAAAGGGACTAAGGGATATTGCCTTCTCCATTGTTGGTCTACATTACTGAAATTCCATACCTGCTGTTCTCCGCAGTGTCAGACTGTGTCCACCTTCAAAGAGATACCGCAGCTATCTCCTCATGTTATCAGTATGTTACTGTGCCTAGTTCACTACTTTAGATTCTGACTGCGTGTAGTTTCAAGATTAGTTGTATGCTACCAACTTATACCCATCTGTCAGCACTACATAGGGTTGATATGTTAGTGCCCTGTTAATTGAGATATTAATGTCATGTATTCTGTTCATGTTTACCATGAACTATAATGTCTTGTAATGCATACTCTACACATATCTTCTGCTTACCTTCATCTGTTTTTAAATACCTGTGGTACTGTACTTGCTCCTTATTGACTTTAATCTGCTGTAACCTCTTGGGTTGTGTCTGAAAACAGGCTAGTGCACTAACCAGGTTAACAAAAACTAAATAAATAAATAAAACTAACAACATGCAGAGACAGAGAGCTGGCCCGGTGGCGCTGAGGGTTGAGGCACTGGACGTCACACCTCGTGCCACGCCAGCAACCCGTGTTTGAGAACGAGCCCGGACCGCTAGGGGTCGGCAGGGGAGAGAGAGGATTGAACGTCCGGAGCACTGCTCTCCTCTCTCGGGGAGGGATCCAGGGACAGCCCGGCATCACAGCAGCCCCCCGGTGGAGATCAGTGGCACTGCGACACACAGGGGCTTGCACGCAGGGGGTAGACGTTGGGCGGCTGCCTTCCGGACGTGGGTGGGAGCATCCACGTCACAGGCTGGCTGGCACTGCACATCCCACGTCTGGGGCGTAACACAAGAAAAATCCCCTCCAGCCCAGACAGGCGACGGCCCTCAGCGCCCGCCGCCACACACCCAACACTGGATCTCTGCCTCTGCCCCTTCGATCTCCTCACGGACCTTGACCGGAGAGGGCTCTCCAAGGAGAAAGTAATGCCCTTGAGGAGGTAGGATCACAGTGGGTGGTAGAAGTGGTGGGATGATGAGTAGCCTGAGAGAGTTTTAGGTCTGGAGTGCCACAAAAAGAGTTGACCAAAAAAAAAAAAAAAAACAAGCAGAGAGAAATGTTTTTTTACAGTCCATTATTATTAATCAATATCAAATGGAACCTCGGCCCCATTAGCCAAATCAAGATGCTAAATATTTAATAAGGTTAGTTGCTGAAACAAAATGCAGCAGGTACATGATTTCTTGGAAATATAATAACTAGACTATCAGTCCATTTTATCTAGATTTTCCATCATGTCCCTTTCAGAGGTTGAGGGAGATTCTGCTGTTTCGCAGGCAGAGTAGTAACTTCAAAGATATGCGACCAGCTGTTCTACCTCAGAAAGGATTTGAACTTTGTTGTCTTCAGTGACCTTCAGTTTTGTGGGAGACAGCAGGGAGAATGGGGCACCAATTTCCAATACTTGGAATTTGCATCGGCTCTGCTGTGTAGCAAAACAGAAATCAGGAAAAATTTAATATTTTTGATTTTTGTATTTCAACAAACCAAACAATTTGACAAATCAGAGTCAAATGCAAAGGTAGCCAAAATCTGCAGACTCTATGCTGCAGAATCTTTTGTTTTTGGAATCCCTGAAGGCACAAGATAATAAAGGAGGGTTTTCTTACAGTAAATCAAATGTTTTGGTCAAACTGTCTTTAAAGGAGTAGTGCAGTCAAACTCTACAAATACATACGTCGTGCAGTGTTTTGATTTGTGTGTGTAGTCCTGGTGTGTCCTTCCCTTTGTTTGATATTAGTTTTTTTCTAAATTTGCCTACTAGTTTTGTGACCTCTGTGGATCTCCATGTTAGAATGATTTATTGCTCTTTTTTCCCTACAATGCCTCCTGTCTCACTTGACAGTGATGCATCCAGGATCACTGATTTAGTGAGGGAAAGTGCTGTAGCAATAATCTGCAGATAGAAGCCTGATGTTCTGGCCTCAACTAAATAACTTTAAATCAATATTTTTGTTTTCTATTTGTGTCTAGGTCTACTCAGCAGGAGTAAATGTTTTGCTTTAAAGGTTTTCATTTACTCAAACTAAACACAATCATAAAACACGTACACAAATCCCTTAGGTAATAAATAGTAGACTCTAGCTGTTTTCTTACTATATACCTAATTAATTAGCCTTCAGGTGTTTGCTGAACTGAAAATGTAGCCTTCAGTATTCACTGGACAAGGAAAGTTACTTAAAATCACAACTTTACTACTGTACAATTGACTCTAAACCAGTATTTGCTGACTCTATGGTCCCAGACTCATCACTGTCTAATGGGAACCTGACCATTGTGTTGCCCCAGCCCACTATGCTGCAGGGGAGGGCTGGGGCAGCAGCCCAGGCGACTGCCTGAAGGTGTGTCCAGAGTGCTGCTATACGCGGTTTCTCCCCTACTCCCTGCGCCCTCCGCAAGGGCGCAAGGGATCCACTCAGGGACCCGTATGGGCATCCAACTGAATTCCCACCCGGTCCGCGGCTCCCGCACCTGACTGCCGAGGCGACCATGCGCTGCCAGGGGCGTGGCCACAGAAAGCGCCTCGCGGGT
The DNA here is from genome assembly GCA_016271365.2 of Neoceratodus forsteri. Lineage (NCBI taxonomy): Eukaryota > Metazoa > Chordata > Ceratodontiformes > Ceratodontidae > Neoceratodus > Neoceratodus forsteri. The sequence continues at coordinate 29,204,744 of JADMNL010000027.1, forward strand.
GCTAGCAGTAGTGCATATCAGCTACCCTGCGCCCTGTCCAGGACACGTGAGGGTACGCAGGTGGGATGGTGTGCCTCAGTGCTAATACTACCGCCCTTTAGTGCATCTGCCCCAATATGAAGTTTTATGCCTCACTAAGTTCTCATTGTTCTCCCAATTTATGGTTTATGTTTTAATTATCCTTCATCTCTAGGGCTGCGATTTAGCTTCTTGCTTTATCAGCAGGGAGGTGTGCTAGGCCACTGTCTCCTCTGTAGCATCAACAGCAGTGCAGATTTGAGTTACCTTGGTCTGCAAAAATTCGTTTTTTTTTTAAGCAAAGCTTCAAATCCTCTATTGTTGTGCACTGTCAAGAAAAGTAGCTTATCGACTGAAAGGCCCACGAGGGATAGGTTTACCACTAGCACCAGTGAGAGTATACATTCCATCAAACAACTGCAGTTCACCGGGAACCAGGCAGGGTGCAGTTCAGTAGTGGCTGGCACCAATGGACACAACCAAAAAATACAAAGCGGGCCAGCCCTAATGTGTCAAATGCAAACTGAGCACTTATTGTGCACAATGATAATACTAATCAGGAAGGCAACCCAACCAGCTGGAGTTGTTTTCCACAGTTTGTATTTTGCATTGTGTACAAAAAATCGCTCTGCTTGCATTTTTGTCCTTGGAGTGCAGTTGCTTTGTGTTCTTTTATATTATACATTCTGCCAGGGCTGGCACTCTTGGGGGTGGGGTGGGGAGAGGGGTTACCTCCTGCACCAGGGATAGGTTTATTTTAAAGAACAGGCCAGGAATAGGCAGGGGGGACCACTAGCATCAGGGATAGGTTCATTTTAAAGAACAGGCCGGCGATCAGCTCAGGAGGGGGTACCACTAGCACCAGGGCTAGGTTTCTGTAACCCTGGTGCTGTCCATTTGAAGGGCTACACTACCCCTGCCTTGCCTGGCCAGACTAAGGTTGAGAGGCCTGGGTTCCTACTTTAACTTTAAAACTGGTTCTGTCTCAAGATAACATAAATGTGCAGTGCCTCCACCCAGAGTATTCCTTTACGTGGTATAACCCTCTGGGATGCTGTACCCACCCACAATACTATAATGCCACCCCAAACATGACCCACAATTCAAAAAACCCACATTTTACATTTTAAAGAAGTACTGACTCTCTCTAATAATATGCTCGAGATAACAGTGGTATGCTAAAATAGTAACAACAATTTATTTACATGGGGTGAGGGTTAGGAGTGGGTGAAAATGGAAGCAGAGGTCAAGTTACTTACAACTGGTTAGATTTGACATTTGGTTTGGCATTTGCATTAAATAATCATTTGCATTAGGATTTAAACATTAATCGCAGTGACACCCACCAACCTCTGAGGTATTCAGCTTGTTTGCTACCTATCTAGCTAGCTGCAGTAATAGCAGAAACACATTTACAAAATGCACACACAATACCAGTCCCCAAATTATCTTAGGACCCCGCAGTCCTAAAAATATAACCTGGATACCCAGTTCTAGAGTCTCAAATGTTACAGACCTGTTACATGGTGCAGCTGTTGTTGGCCAGCTGTTGGGGCTCTTAAAAGAAGAAAGCAGATTAACTTTTACCTTTACTTTGGAAATACATCTTAACTGTAGATTGCAGAACTTAGACCCTTTTTAGATTTAGCAGACTTTACCACAGATGCAGAACTTGGCAACACTTCAAACTATTTACAAGTCTCTCCAAATAACAGGAATGGACCCTGCATTACTCACCGTTTAGAAGTCATCACAGTGTAACCCAAGTTGTCACTCATTTGTTTACTAGTCTCTGTACAGTCTCACAAAATGGCTCCCTGCTGCTGTGTTTACATTGCTAACCACGCCCTGTAATGGCGACGGTAGTACTGCGCTGCCACTGCTTTGCTTCCCTCGGGGCATGCTGGGCATATTCACAGGGAGTGGTACCATTAAGGGTAATGCCATTCAGGTGAGGTGCAAGAACTATGACCCCATCTGGGCATTCAAACTTGATGTTGTGGAATTTCTCATTCCCTGCCTTGTCCACAATTCGCACAGTGTTCACAAACAAAGTTCTGCCCAATTTCCAGAATTTCAGTCTATCACTGATGATTCTATCTCTGACACATGCTGCTGCACCAGGATGCAGATTTTTGCTTGCCTCTTCCAATAACCCGAATTGCCTGTTCTGTTCGATTTCCTCCCAGACTCTACGAGGAAAGGAAGGAAAGGACCGGCCATATATGGCATCGGCTCTCCTACGTACCAGTCTCTCCTCCTTACTACTGTTCACAAGTGTACGGCCCATGGCTTGGCTTGGGGGTGGCCAGTTCTGGTTAAGCCAGTGCCACATACTTAATGAATGAAAGAACTTGTTCCTGACCATCTCTGTTGGCAGGGCAGTGCAGCCATCTTTTTCTCTGTCTCTGGCTCCTCCGAGGCAAGAGCTTGAGGCTGCAAAACTGGAACCCTCAACATGAAGATACATCTCTTCATCCTCCTCCTCCTCCTCTCTTAGGATCTGAGCCCAAGAGTGAGCAGTCGTCCTCACTCCCGAGACAGTCCACTCCTCACTGGGTGTGGAGGTAGACACCTCCCAGTTCAATGCCTCTCAAAGTTCGTACTCCCTTACTAGGCTAGAACTAGGACCCTCCATCCATGGGGCCATGGATCCTTCCATCGCACTGACCATCTGGGATACAGGCATGGAAACATCTCGAGGTATCTGCCCTTGCACTGGATCCATACTCTCTCCTTCTGTGCCACACTCTGTGGGGCCTTCCCCAACAGGTTCAACCTGGTGCTGCATGCTGCTACTTGCAGAGTTTCCTACTTTGGTCCAAGTGGGAGCCAACAGAATTCATCTCTAGCACTGCACCCCTGTTCATACTGTACTTCACTAGGCAATCCGAACAGTGGGGTATCAGAAACACATCGCTTCCAGCCCTGAGGCACATAATGCATAATCTCACTGGACAGCTAGGGATTGCTACATCTGGAGGCAACCCTTCACCACAGAAAGTTCTGTTTCCCTTAGTGTGGCCACCTCCTCTGCTACCATAGCTCAGGCATGATCCGGGTAGCGAGAAGTTCCGAAAGCCATGTCTGCAATTAAAACACATAAAAGTTCGTTGTCACTCATTTGTTTACTAGTCTCAGCACAGTCTCAAAAAATGGCTCCCTGCTGCTGTGTTTACATTGCTAACCCCGCCCTGTAATGGTGGCGGCAGCGCTCCTCATGCATCAAATCTGTTTCTAACTCAATAACTGTGCATCCGACCTTCTCTGCTACTGATTTTTCTCAAACTGTTATTCACTGCATTGCTTGTATCTCTCTCAGCACATTCATATGACTTTACAGGACTTTGCGATTAGCACACAAATTACATTATTTATACATTCTCAAAGTCACCTGCAAGCCACAGTATTTCTTTTACAAGACTGCCTGTTTGCTGCACGGTAATACAACTTACAGTCTCTCACTTGCTTTAAGAACATGTTACTGTTGCTGAACCCATCATAAATGCTCACAGTCTATGCTCAGAATTTTGTTTGCTGCACTTGCTATTTACAACTCACAGTCAGTCCTCTTTGCAAAACCATCTCACTGCTTGCACACAGATTCGGCGGGCTTCAAAATTACAACACAGTTTGAAGCACAACTGGTTAGGGTTTGTACTCATTGAAATCAGTAGCTGGCTTTCTCCAGTGGACATTTTCGGCCTGGAGCCGATCCTCGAAGGCCTCTGGGGTGAAACGGACTGGCAATCCAGCCGATTGTTACCACGAATGCCACACCCACTTTCCAGTCACTTGGATAACGGGTTGAGCGTTGAGCCTGAATTTGTACAGCAAAAGCCTGTTTTTTACAGAACAGAACATTTATAAGCCCCTCGATGGTTGATCCTGGTCTGACCAGCTCACACACCACTCACTCTCTCCTTCTCGAGCACTGGGCTGCACTCTGAAGCTGACTAGGGGGCAGGACTAATTGCAGTCGCAGCAATCACTCGACACCATACAAATGAGCCTCTCTCTCTCTCTCTCTCCTCGTGCTCTTCTCCCATGGCGACTGTCGAGCAGGGCAAATTTAAACTGCAAACTGAACTTTTTTTCTCAGCTGCAATTTCAAGGTGAGAGCGCCGTTTTTGACCATCTCCTCACTCAGAACTTGGCAATTCCTTTAGCAACTCCCCCAGTTTGCACACAAAGCACATGAAACATTCAGGGCACACTTCTCTCTTTGTTTTCTAAAGTCCACATTACTTTTGGCAATTAAAACTTGAGATTTAAAAGTTCTGTAAAACGTTCTGGATGCAGAGACAAGGACATACACTACCTGGCTTTACAGGCCTTTGTTAGCTGGTACAAACACACTGCAGCACTGTAATAGCAGGCACACAGCGGCATATACGGGTGGCACTCTCCTGGGCAATATCCTTTTGTGCAAAGCTTCCTTTCCTGTTCTGGGCTACCACACTGCCAGACAAACAAAACGTTAGTTATACCCTCAATAAACAATTTCTTGTTCCCTCCCCAAATTAAACAATACCTACGTAAGGACATAGACAGGGTAGAGAAGGTTCAGAGGAGGGCAACAAAGATGGTACATGGATTGCATTACAAGTCCTATGAGGACAGGTTGAAGGAATTGAATATGTACTCCCTGGAGGAGAGGAGGGAAAGAGGGAACATGATAGAGACATACAAGTATCTTACAGGGAGGAACAGGGTGCAAGAATACACTATTTTTAAGTGAAAAAGATGTTCCAGGACTAGACAGCATGGGATGAGGCTGGAGGGAGGACGATTCAGAGGAAATGTGAGGAAGAATTTCTTCACAGAACGGGTGGTGGACAAGTGGAACACCCTGCCTGAGGAAGTGGTGGGGGCTGAAACAATCACGGGATTTAAGAATGCATGGGATAGACATAAAGGAATTCTGGAGGTCACGGGTAAGGGGCAACAGAGTTCTAGGAAAACATAAACTGAAGTTACAAACTCAAATGGGCAGACTAGATGGGCCATAGGCCCTTATCTGTCGACACTGTCTGTGTATCTATGTCAGACGAGCCCCCAATTTTGTAACCCCCCACTGGCCCCTTATTTAACAAGTAGGCACACCTCTCACAGTCTAGGGGAAAAGAGAGGGGTGGGGTACAAAGCAATCTGCAAAAGCAGAAGAAAAACACAAAATGTGTATACTAGACACAACCAGACCTATACCAAAACACAGGTCCTGAGGAGAGAACATTTGCTAAGGGCTATGCTAGGTCTGCACTTCTGGACAGGGATACCCAGTAAATCCACAAAGGAAGCAGTAACTAGATTGTCCAAACCAGGCTAGGATTCTAGAGTGTAGCTTTATTCCAAAACAAAGTTGGAACACAAAGGCAAAGATGGACCCCCCCACCAAGGGTTTACACTTTGTGGCACAAAGCAATGCAGAACACATCTGTAGAAAACAGAATTCGAACCTCCAATATAGCATAGGATTAAACATCTGGAATTGCGGAACCAGCCACGATGCACAGACAAAATTTCTCCTGGAAAGTGGCACTAGGCCAGTACTTAGAACAGTTCCCATATGGCATAGGATTAAAAATCTGGAACGTGGAAATAGCCACTGTGAAACACACCAACTCTTCTAGAAAGTGGCACTAGGCCACTACTTAACACAGTTCCCATACGGCATAGGATTAGAATGTGGCACACAGTCCACAATGGAGCACTCAAGGCTCAAAACTAGAAAGACAGCCACATACAAGGGATAAACTTCTTCAGGCATTGGCCACATGCACTGAAAGAAAGCAGGCGCCCTTACAGAATCTGAAGTGCTGAATTGGTCACTCCAGATAGGGGGGTCTCCCACCTTTTGCTTCCATGTCCATACCCAGCCATTCTTTCAGAGTTACACCTCACAAATACTGAAACTGTAGAAAATGATGCTATCTTGAAATATTTAGCACATTTAACATCAGGAACACCACTAGGGTGTAAGGTTAAAGTCCTGAACAAAGGGCAAGTCGCATATGGGACAGCCACTATTGTCAGAGATCTTTAAAACACAGATCTTCTTGAGGGAATCCTCACAGAAATGGGTCCCTTTATCACAGATTCACCCCACAGAAAAAGGCAGGTACATATCCTGGGTAACTCAGACAGAAATCTCCTCACAGTTTATACCCCAAAGGCAGCTTCACAAAAAGTTCTGGGTTGGATCAGGGGATTGCCCCTAAAATCCTCTGCAGTCCCCTTCATCCCACTGGGAATAAGGGCATCAGGAAATCCTGGAGACGGTTTCCACCACTTCTCAAGTCAGGAAAAGGTGTCCTCCACTAGGGTGAGAAATACAGACACTCCACACACTGAGCTGCTCACTCTCTGAGCTGCTGCTAACAACTCTTCCTCCTCGAACTACCTTCAGAAATCTAAACCTCCCCACTCTCACACAGCTGTGTGGCTTATGTTGCTGCGAGAGTTCTAAATGACATCGCCTCTCTGCTCTCAGCTGAAACCAAGTAAACAGAGAGGGAGCAGGCGAAAATCCATTTAACTAGATATTCACCAGCTGCCTTCGCTACCTAATTCTGACACTGATGGGATTCTAGTAACCCCAGGGAACAGGGGGGTTACAATAGTTAAGTCACAATCAGGCTATACAAGGAAGACTGGGGTGATTGCAGCAGGCGGGCTCTAACTCTGGAGGCTAGGATCCTGGGCAAAGGCTTACAGCCAGGGCCCAAACCTAGATACAGGATCTTATAGCGTTTGCAGATGGAGAAACATCTTTAGCTTCTTTCTGTAGACCCCTCTCTGGGCTGAAATCACTCACTGGATAGACCAGGCCAGTATCGGGGCCGGCCCGCTTCAGACACCACATCTAGGCTATACCTCTCAGGGGAACCGCATACGGCAGTGCCCTAGGTGGCACATTACCAGGCTATTCCCAGGCCAATCTGTGATGGATGCGCTGCGTTCAGCACATTTGATAGTAGCACATTTACATTTACTGTACAATCTCGATTATCCAGACTGCATGGGAGACAAGAAATTAGTTTGGATAATAGGGAGTCCATAAAACTGGGATTAAAACGTTCACAGAGTATTCATTTGGGAGACATGCTACCAGCTCATTAGATAGGGATGTCCGGATAATGGGGGGGGGGTCATTAGATCGAGATTACATTGTGCTTTTAACTGGCTGTACTCACTTCAACCAAGGGCCAGCGTGGCCCTCATGGTTCTTTGAACTCTAGATAGACTTTTACCAGGTGGGTGCTTGCTCCCTAAGGCTAGGGTGACCCGACGGCTTACAGTCCATGCAAGACCAATCTGTTTCCATAATGCACTTTAACACAGAACGGAGCTTGAGGTACAGCTTCCCACCAACTAGTTTACTTTGACTTGGTAGTTCAAATAATCACTGTAGCTTCTCTCAAGCACAAATCACACAATCATAGTCCCTTGTGTCTTTGCTGGTGATAGCAGCTCCAACTGGATGATTAAACATATCAAAAATGTCCCTCTTCAATCAATCAATCAAAATCTTTATTTATCCAGGCGGGCACCATTGAGCAAGGCTCATTTGCAAGGTGGACCTGGTCATGAATACATCAAAGTACAGTACAGAAGCAAGTATACAAAAAGCAATAATATACAAGGAAGAAAAAGTATATACAGTGTATAAAGTACAGTACAAGGTTGAAATAAATGAAAAAAAAAACAGCATTATTTTACAACTGAAGAAGTCAGCAGATGTACAGTCAACCACAGGCATACAGGGGTTATAAGCAGAGATCTTTTGAGTGAGGCAGCCGGCAACTACACATACAGGGGAAAGAGGCCGTGTATGGGGTGGCAGGTTAGAGAGGTAAAGAAGAGGAGGGATATATTACTGACGACTGGGGGAAAAATTGGACTAAAGCCACAGAAAGTGACGATGGCTGTAGTGTACTTGTTTATTATGGTAATGACAGAGGAGAGGTAGATAATTGGGACACTACTATGGATGGGGTGGGACTTTAGCCAGGCTGGAGTGGACAGGGAAGGGTGGGTGCGGCAGGAAGAGTTAATAGGGAAAGAGTGACAGCCAGGGGTAGAAACATGGCGAGCATCAGGATGGAAAGTGGGAGTTGCAGAATTAGTGGGCTAGCAGTGAGGAAAACATTTGCAAGGTGCTTTCATGTAGTGATCGTACAGCGCCTTGAAGATATTCAGGCTAACAGGGCAGCTCAGCTTCAAGTTTCTTTGTAAACCGTTCCACAATGTGGATAAAGAGAAGCTTAGAGCAGCTTTGCCAAAACAAGTTTTGACCCTTGGAACTTGGAGGGCAATTAGGAAATAGTTCCTTAGAGCGTAGGTGCCTAACACACTCCAGGGAATACAATCTGAGACATATGAGGGGAGCTTGTTGGTCACCGCTCTAAAGGCCCATAGGGTGACGTTTCTTTTCCTCCTATAGTGAAGGGAAGTCCAGCCTAACGATGAGTACAGGGAGCAGTGGTGTGTGGAAAGTGGAAGGCCAGTAATGAACCTGAAAGCACTGTGGTAGAGGGTGTCCAACTTAGCCAGTGCAGAGGCAGTGCAGTGGCTGTAGAGCAGGTCCACGTAATCTATTAAAGATAGGAAGGTAGCTTGAACCAGTTGAATCTTGGCCTCCTTTGTGAGCAGGTGGTTAATTCTGTAGAATAGTCCTAATCTTTGCCTTAGTTTCTTCTGTAGTTCTTCGAGATGGTCGGCAAAGGAAAGTTTATGATCGATCCAGACTCCTAGATATTTGAATTTCGCTACATACTGTAGTGTTTCTCCAAGAACAGTTGTAATTTGTGGGCTAGCCCCCCCCTCCCCAGCAGGAATTGCCGCATGCAAGGAGGGGGAGGGAGAAGAGCATGGCTTTTGTCTTTTTCGCATTGAGCAAAAGCGTTTTGTTTATGAGCTGGTATTGTAGAAGGTTAAATTCAGCTTGGAGGTCTTCACAAGCTGCTTCCGGCGTCGGACGACTCAAGTACAGTACAGTGTCATCTGCGAATAAGTGGATGTTGGCTTTTTTGATGAGATCATTGATGTTGTTAATGTAGACTGCAAAGAGGAGGAGACCAATGATAGAGCCCTGGGGCACGCCCCTCAGCATAGGTTTTAATGGAGAAAGATCACCTTCAGCTTTAACCTGCTGTTTCCGTTCTCCGAGGTAGTCTGCAAACCGGCACATAGATTTATGGTCCAGGCCTAAGGTGCTTAGGGAGGAAAGAAGCAGGCTGTGATCGACTGTGTCGAATGCCTTACTAAGATCCAAGAAAATGGCACAGACATGCTTCTTGTTGTCAAGGTCTAGGAGCCAATCATTGGTCACCTTAGCTAGGGCTGTTATGGTGCTGTGCTTTGCTCTGAATCCAGACTGAACCGGGTTTAAACCTCTTGGCTACGCTGGCATTAGCAGCTCCCAATGGACAGGTACTGTCCTCACAGGCAATGTCAGGAAGAGCCACGTGCTATGCGTACTCCCCTTCCAGTCCTGTACACACTTTCAAAACAGTCACATTCACATTCTCAAATACTGGACCCTTCTCGTCACTTGTAACAGATGTCCACCCTTTCTCAGCATTAGACAGATGCAGGGTGCAGACAGATAGTCACTCTCTAAACTTTCTGGACTTTGCTGCCCCTTACAGATCTTTCAAAGCTTGCACTTGTAAGTAGAGGTTTACTCACTCAGAAGGATTCCTAATACTTTCCTTTTCTGGAAGTTACAGCAATTCTTCAGCACTTTCACTGCTGAGGCAGAAGCATTTCTTGCAGACCTCTAACTGCAGGCAGATGCTGGCTTCTTCCTACATTTTCCCAATGTGGAAGGGCAAATGCTAGCCCCAGGAGGACAATTTCTGACAATCCCCAGGCTAGCAACTGCTGCTGCTTGCAGCCACTTGTTTCTCTGGCAGAGGAAGAGCCCCCTCTCCCCTGTGGAGGAGCTCACACTGGACTGTAGGCTCATTTTTGTTAGCTGGGGGCCTGAGCCCCCCCTTCCTGTGGAGGGGCTCTGCTCGAACAGTAGCTCAGCCTGGAAAACACTGGGTTTATGGAATCCTTCTAAGGCACCCGATTGGCTGAGTCTGCATAGGTGTCCAAATGCCATAGGCTGAAAGCATTTGTCAGTCCACAAAATGAATAGTCATTAGCCTCACTCGATGCACAATAGGCTCCCTGTTTTGGCACTTGAATTAGGTCCCTGCATTTTCCCCACAAGTCTTTTACAATGTCCCATGAGTCCCTTACACTGTCCCAACAATCCTTGCACCGAAATCCTGGCTTTCCGATTGGCTGCTGTGCTGCAGAAATGGCTTCTAGAAATACAGTCCCCTTGCAGTCCTCCACAATCCCACAATAAAAGTTCTGGTGCAGCCAGGTACAATACTTTATTTAATTGGTAGCCCCATTGTTCAGTAGCCAGTATTATGCCCTTTTAAATGCTGCCCATTTTAAGCATTTTGCTGCAGTCTCTTGCCTGTCGCTGCTGCTGAAATATGCAGTCCCTAGGCAGCAGACAGGTACGGTATATGAGTCCCCTTGTTCACAGTCTGGGCAGCCAGAAAAACATTTTTATTTGAATCATTCTGTAACCCCTAGGTGGCGCTATCCCTAGTGTTACACCCCTGCCTACTACTCTGGGCAATAGGCTAAGGGGTTTGGGTTCGTTAACGTATAACAAGTTCAAAACACAATTGCCCAGTGCCTCCACTCAGAGTGTGCTTTATGTGGGCTAGCTGTTATCAGGTATAACCCCCTGAGATGTTATATCACCCACACATACCATTTACCACCCCCAAACATGACCTAATAGACATTTCCCCATTTTTGCATTTAATGACTCTTTCCAATAATATGCTCACACATGAAGATTTTCAAAAACAGTAACAACAGATTTATTTTGGGCGACATGGGAGTTAGGACGGGGAAACAGGAGGAATAGAGGTTATGCTGATTGCTATTTACAAATTACAAAGGTTTGATTTGGTTTGCTGGTGAATCCTCCAGCTCGGCGGCTACTATTATAACAGAAAAGGCAATCACATTATCCAACTGACATCGATACCAGGAGCCTTGGCTATCTAAGCTACTGACTAAAATCAGATGTTACACAACAACTATTTTCCCCACACTGGTACCAGTCCCAGATAAGTCTGAAACCCTGCAATCTCACAATATACACTGGGTGCCCAGATACCAAAGTCCTGGATGTTGCAGGCCTGGTGGAAGTTGCAGCTGGTCGAGCTGGCCGACTTTGATTAGAAGGGAGGAGCAAACTTGGAAAGCATTTCAACAATGACCGTCGAATATCCTAAAGAAGGCAGAGACTGCCCTGCATTTGGCAGAAGCAGCAGGACTGGCCATGCTGGTCACAGAAAGGCAGGGATTGCTCTGCGTATCACAGAAACTGAACATTTCAGAAGAGGCAACTTGACTAGATCTTGGATTTCACATCCTGAACATTCAGCACAATGCAAATTGGGAGTCCCATCCAGTACATTTAGATACCAATACTTTTATCAAGCATCGTTACTATGGGACGAAGTCACATCCAGTACATTTAAATATCAATACAGCATCGTTACTATCGGACGAAGTCACATCCAGTACATTTAAATATCAATAAAGCATCGTTACTATCAGACAAAATCACATCCAGTACATTTAAATATCAATAAAACATCTTCACTATCAGGCGGAGTCACATCCAGTACATTTACATACGAACACTTTCATCAAGCATCTCTTATTCTTAGAAGTAGACAAGAAAGGTGGAACTAGGTCATTCCCCCAGATATAATCTAGACATAACAAGCTCTAGGGCCTCCTGTCCTACGAAGCAACAACGCAACTTTGGCTGGCAACTCCAATAAGGCAGAAATTGACCCATAGAGGGCACAGATGAATATCAGCACTTTTATATGTTTAACTACACAGAACTCAATACACCTGCACTGGGCCATTTGGGCAGCAGACAAGGTGCATCAGAACCAATTTCAGACGACACAGTCTCTTGAGGGCAAGGCGGCCCAGACTGATTACTTCTAATGTCTCTCATGCAATTTGGCAGATAAAGGACATGTCGACCCCAAGGTTATTTAGTTAGCATATCTCGTAGAATGATCATAAGGCTAGTAGGCTCACAGTTTACATGCAGAACTTCTCCCTTGCACCCGGGGGTACAAAGGTACTTACGCAGGTCCTCCACGGGTTGTCATCCACTATAGAAGGTGTCTTGGTGTCTTCAGTCCTCTCACAACTAAGGTTTGGGTCAGCCCTTTCACCGCTGCTTGATGTTATCTGGTCTTCGGTCCACATCTTTCCCTGACGTGGGAGGGAGGGCTAGCACCTGGAGGACATCTCTGGCAACCTCCAAGCCAGCAGTTGAAACAAACATAACAACTTTTAACTTAAATAAAATAACAAACACCCCACTTCTGGATGCAGGTGCTTAACTGGAATGCCCAGGCCTGGAAGCATGGCAGGGGCCTGAGCCCCCACTCCTTGAGGGGTTCCCAGCAGGCTGGAATCTGTTCTCTTCTGTGTCAATCTAGCAAAATGCTGGTTTACACTGTCTCTTAGAGGGCCTTTTTCCAAGCTCCTGATTGGCTGTGATGATGGGGTGATTGGCCTCCGATTGGTTGGAGGACCTGTCACTCACATAATTGAGGCACTGTTGGTCTGGTGTTTTGGCGTCCAGAAATAGGCCCCTGTAAGTCCCCATGAGCACTTGGCATTTATCCGTAAGCTGTGGTAAATGTCCCACAAGTCCTGGCTTTGTATTCCTGACTTTCCAATTGGCTGCGGCTGCTTGTAATGGTTGCTTAACCCACTGTCCCTTTTGCAGAATTTACACAGTCCTGAAAAAAAGTTCTGGTGCAGCCAAGGATAAAAAAATATTTGCCCCAATGGACCACAGTTCTGTAGCCCAGATGGTATATTTGCTGTTGCTGCACAAAGGAAGGGTGTTGCTCTGCTCATGTTCCTGTCACTACTGCAAATAATTAAGCTCCCTTGCAGCAGCAGACAAGCTGACACTTAAGAGTCCCAAAAGTTCTGGTTCAGCCAGGAAGAAGCATTTATTTTAATTTAAATACTTTTCTCCCCTTGCACATTACATTCCCCACATGCTTCAGCAGTGTACAATTCTCAAAAACATTTTCTTTCCTTTTTCGGCTGTGAAATGAGATATAATATGTTCTTATGGCAGACAGGCACAATGAGTATTCAGCTGGCAGGGGCTCAGCTTAATGAATATTTAAATGAGCTCTGCGTTTAACACCTCTCACAACTCTCTCAATTTTAAAGAAAATGGACCCTCTGTGGCCTGTCCATGGTCACCGGGTCCCAATTACGTGAAAGGGATCCCGGGACCGGTCGAGGTGACCACAAAACAGCGCGGATGAAGATCAAAGGCGCTTTTCATGCCTATGCGATTCCCGCTGCCGTGGGGACAGCACAAACACAGCGGGAGATCGCAATGGACGTTTGGAGTCCCAAAGGGCTGGATTAGTGCTTGGGCTGCAGGCTGGGGCACCAGGAAGGCAGAAAAAGGACCTACGGAATGAAAAATTTGCTGGCTGGAATCGGGAGAAGCCCAGGAGAGCAGAAAGAAGACAGAGTGGCAGGGCTACAGGTAAGCCCAAGCAGTCTTTTTAGGAACCCCCATTTGCAGGGGGGTTACAATTCCCCTTTGGTTTATTAGCCCCTTTAGTGTCTATTGCAGTGCTGCCTTTATTTACATTCAGTTACACTGAAGTGTCTGTCCTTAGCACCAATATTTAAAGCGCCCCTGTGCTAGGACAGGTGGGTCATGAATATTAATGTAACCCTCATTAATATTCATGAGCACCTTCGATTGTATGCTCGTAGAGCTTTTTATTTTTAAAATACAGAGGGCTGTCTTGGCCCTTACGTTGGTCACCAGTCCCCAATTAGGGGAGCAGGGGCACCGGGACCACCAGGACACCTCTTGGTTGACCGCAATACAGGCAGCTGGGGGATCAAAGGCGTGCCATCGTGCATGCGTGAGTGCCAGTGGCACCAGAGAAATGCTGGCAGCTCGCCACTCAGTCTGCAAGCCCAAGACAGGTTGAAACATACACTGGGGCTATTCGGTGGCAAACAGGGCACCTTTCTAGACCTGGGCTATGGCGGTGAATTAAGGGGACATTCAGGGAAACACCCGCAGGAGCTAGACGAGTGGCACTCCAGCACTGGAAGCAAAGGGCAATAAGGTAAGTCGCCATTTGGAGGGGCATTACATTTATTTGAAAGCACGTGCCAACGATTGGGAGGGGGAGGAAAACTAGCATAAGGGATATGTATACATGGCTGGGACCGGGTGATTGGGGGGGAGGGCGTGCTGCGCTAACCTACCTCGATTCCCAACTAAGTGAGCCCATAATGGGCATGCAAACGGCCCCTTATTAGTGCCTTGCATGCCCAATGGGCTCATCTGCATGGGTCCCTTTGAATACTGGAAATAGCGCTCCGGTGCTATCCATTCTGACAGTGTACTTCAGAAGCCCTGCCAGGGCAGCGCTAACTGGCTTAACGCTGGGCTGACATGACCCTATATTCAGTCGAACACAGCCAGTGCGTTATTCCACTGAATATAGCGTCTTCGGGCACCCGGGCAAGTGCAAGGCACAAAACAAATGTTTGCGCTGCCCTTTGCGCATATTTGAATATCTGGCCCCTGAAGTTCAGCTTGATCTAATTTTAATTATGTTACAAGCAGCCATATTTCCTGTACCAAACCAGATTTCCAAGATCTTAATTGGTTCAGTAGAAAACTGAATGCCCCATATCAGTCCCTCACACTGTGTCAGGGGCCCCGTGCACCATCCCAACACTTTTTTTTTTTTAATTCATGTTTATTGTTTTCAGGTAAAAACAACAAGTACATTACATACGCTTTGAACCTGGACATCTAGAGAAATTTTCAAAAATGATGCACTGTCCTCAGTCCAGACATACGGTCTCCAAGTAAGAGGCAGATGTCATGTACGTAGGCTGAAGACTTGAGCAAAGTAGCAAGCTGCGAATGAGATTGGCACACCCAGCAGACCTCAGTTTGATTCCAACAGCCTCCACTTGCATACTGTGTGACTCTGAGCAAGTCACTTAACCACCCCAGTGCTCCTAGGTCACCCCTAAAAACAGGCACTTGTGCCTAGTGGGCCTTACCCGGTTACAGAAGAATTATACACAAAAAGAAAAAGGGGTCCCAGAGGAGTGCAAAGGAGAATTCTGTCATGGCCAGATTTTCCCTATTAACTCAAATACTGCCAATAGTTTAATCTGGTTCAATTTCACCTGGTCTGCATCTGTAACCCCCCCCTCCCCGGGGGGGAGCTAAAACTAGGCAGTATTGTCTAGCCCTTCTTTTCAGTACTGTCAACAAAAATACTGTAAATAAATAGATGAGATACCAACAGAGGCCTTGAGGGTTACAGTGTGCAGAGGGATCAGACCAGCTCTGAACACAATATTACCACAGTGGTGAACACCAAACATCATCCTGCTGCAGCAGCTGTTGAAGCACTGCTACAGCAAATCTCCAAGCTACAAAAGATGCCACCAATGTTACCGATGTCCTGCTAGTCAGTGATTTTCAGCTCTGGAAAAATCTCCGGTGATCATCCCTGCAGCTACAACTCTCATTAAAAACCAACCATAAGCAATGGGTTTTTTTTTCCAATGAAAAAATAATAAAAAGTTTACAATCAACACTTTGGGTAGACAGCCTTGAGGATAGCCTCGCGGACATCATTAACTCACTTGAAACGATGTCAGAAGATCAATATAGCATTCAATCAGCAGCACTTGTTCCATTTTGCAACCAGCACGCAGACCAAGCACCAAGGTTACTGCCCATTATACTGTTTTCACACTAGCCATTTCAAGGGTTGCAATGTGGAATCCAATAAGGAGCCAAGTGTGACCAAATTGCACTTGTGTTGACACTAACAGCAAATAGGAGTCAAGTCCAGTCTACGCCCTCTCACTCCTGGGATAACTAATGCATCCCCCCATCGGTAGATTATATTCTGCTTTAGTTAATCCAGCAGTATTTTCAATTGTTTTAAAGAAACTAGCACAAGGGCCAGTGTGAACACAACTGATGCACATTTAAAAAAAAAATTGAACTCTGGCTTAACTAGCTACACTTGACTTCCAAATCAGTTTGCAGTATGTACAGAATGAACAGCAAAGCCGCATTCACTACTCCCAGAGTCAGTGCTGAATTAGTCACCGTGAACATAAAATGGTTTTGTGTGACACAACCGTACTACTCACACTGATTCAGCTTTTAGGATGGAGAGCAGTTCGTCTTCAATGAAATGCACTGGACAGCCAAGAACCTCAACGTCATCCAACCCAAAACAGGGGACCTGGCATATACAAAGCTTTGTGAGACAATATCTCTTGGTAACCAGAACAGAGGAGGCATGTAACACTATCAACAAATAATCAGCAAGATTCCGAACAGGGTTTTTGGTTTTGTTCATTACTGGCATGTCTTATCACAAGCAATATGAAAAATAGCTGGTATGCTATAGAAATGTGCTCATCAAATCTGGGAGAATGTTAGCCATTACTTGAAAAGTGAAGCAGTAGCCTGCTGTGAATTCTCAATGGGAGTCCATGACACAGAAGGCAACTTCAATAAAATCAAATGTATTTTTCTAAATTTTTAGTTTTGTGTTGCATTTCTTGATAACTATTATGCTTGTTTAGAATGAATTACTGTACCATGCAAAACTGCTTAACATTCTTTAGTTATTATTCCACCTGGGACCTGCAATTATATACTGTATTGTGGTTTTGAAGCAATTTCTGTTCCCTACATGCACATTTCAGAAACAAAAACCTCTTTGACCCGGCACTGACTCACAGGTCTTATTTTAACTCTTTTTCTATACCAGATGGCCTGTCGCACAGTGGTAGGGTTACTGATCCTGACACTGGCAACCCAGGTTCGAGACTGAGCCTGAGCCTGAGTCGTCAGGGACAGCCAAGGAAGACTGAGCAAACCAGAGAATGCTCTTCTCCTCTGGGTGGAGGTTTGCTCATTCCCTGCTGCATGAGTACCACCTACGGGAGGCTAGGTGGTGTGTGTCAGGCAGTGATGGTAGAGGAAGGGAAGACAAAAGGGCTGTACAGTGCGCACATACCTGGTTGCGTTCAGTGCTGCATATTAACGGCCAAGATTCTCAGGGGAGGGAACAGAAGGGACAGAAACTTCTTCAGCATGTCCCAGGATGAAGCCCATACTCTTGGGTCCTGCATCACCTGTCCAGCATGAGGAATTCCCTGGTTTGGGATCAACATGGTTGACCCTACCATGGAGGGGTCTCTCCCCAATGGGCAGGTCAGTAAAGGGTTCTCTGGAGTCTTCTTTCCATCCCAGTGTCTATTTCAACTCCTCAGATCTCCCCCTACTTCTCCCTGTCTTTCGGCATAGCAATCAATAATTACTTTATTGGTTTCAGTGCGTTTCTCCAAAGCTGACGTGTATCTAAAGTCTTAAACTAAGTGGAAGACAGCATGAGCATGCAAATCCTTGTGTGGGGCAGGCAGAGAAGGCTTCATGAGACGTTTTCTGAAACCCCTCACTGCTCTTCTTGCAAGCTGCCTCTCTATTGTGCTACTTTGGCGTGTACAAACGAAGAAATGTTTTCATACTTACCATAATTTTGTATTCTGTTAGCTGCAACGTCAGTGGGTATTCAGAACAGATAGGTTATGTGCACCCCTACTAAGGGAAATGGCACAGCCCAAGGCTGAAATCAGGATAGAATCCTGGGCACCTGAACATTCCAGACAGCAGCAACTCTCTAGTCACTATTGGCCCTGCAGTGCCTCTAAATATGGAGAAAATATATCTGTAAGATCATACCGGTCGTCCTGAAATGAGAGTACACAAGTCAGTAGTCTACACAGATAGGACTTTTGCCAGAATAATAAACAGTAAACAGTAGCCTACCTCATCAGATGGCGTAGGTAAGGGAGCAAGGCTTGTCTTCTGACTCTGATGTCTTGGAAGGTCCTGCAGCATTGAATCAACTAGAACAGACTTATCAAAGGAATCAATGTAAACAGATAACACTGGAAAAAGGACTGCATACAGTATAAGCACTCATCTGCAACAAAGGAGGCATCCTTGGTTAACAGCAAATTCGAGCATGTTAAATCTGTGTGCTAGTAACTAACATTCTAATGTGGAACAGCTCTCTTTTCTTTGTGTTCATCTATATAAAAACAAGTGCAGCAGGTAAACTACAGACGGATGTCCAGACAGACTTACAGTCAGAGTTTATAACAGAACAACCTAGCTAGGGTGGTCTTGGAGGCTTTTTGTCCGCTCCGAAAAGAACAAACAACCTATCCGATTTCCGCAATTCAGTAGTAAGTCTAAGGTATGTCGTAATTGCCCATCGCAAATCTAACTTGTGCAACTCCTTCGGGACTGTTCTCAGCACCACCTTGTCCTCATGCATGATGAGGCATGGTTCTTTGTGGGACAAAGCCTGGAGTGCAACAATCCTCCTGGCTGAACACGTAGCAACTAAGAAACACATCTTGTAAGACAGCACGTCCAGCAGGACCAACAAAAGCGGTTTGAAAGGCTCCTTGCAAAGAGCACTGGAACCAGATTCAGATCCCAGTGAAGAACAGGAACACAGGTCGACTCCTGCTGACAGCCTGCAAAAAATAAATACCCTCCCGGTTAGTTCCTAGGGATGACTCCAAGGAGGCTCCAAGGGCCAACACCTGACCTCTCAAGGGGCTTAAGACCAAACCTTTCTCCACTTCTTTCTGCAGGAAAACCAAAATCTGCGTAACAGTGGCTTTGAAAGGCTGCATATTTGTTTCCCTGGTCCAAGCTGAAAAGGTGGTTTATACACGAGCATAATCTGATGACAAGAAATTCTTCCTGGCAGCCATCAGGGTGTTCACCACCTTCTTAGAGAAACCCTGTTTCAGGAGTCAGGCAGCGAGCTGCATTGCTCCCAGATTTGGATGTAGAAGGCGGCCTTGTGAGAAAAGGTCAACCGCACTGGAAGGCGAAACAATGCGCATTGAGCTAGGTTCACTAAGTCCGAGAACCATGGTCTTCTGGGCCACTCCAAAGCCATTAGAAGAAAACTTCCTCTTGAGTGCCTTATTTTGCGTATGACCATGGGGAGGAGTGGCAGAGGAGAGAAATCATATGGTCTGCTGAAATTCCACGCTTGTGATAGGGTGTCCACTGCTTCTGCAAGGGCTGAAGAACCGCTGAACCTAGGCATTCCGGCTGGAGGCGAACAGGCCGATCTGAGAAAGACCGAACCTTTGACAAAGAAGGTCAAACACCTCAGGATTCAACATCCACTCCCCTGGATGGACATTTTCGTGGCTTAGCCAATCAGCCTGAATGTTCAACTCCCCCAGCAAGTGAACTGCTGACAGAAAGAAAAGATTCTCCTCTGCCTGCAGCAGGAGAGCAGTGGCTTCTTTCATCTCCCTGCTCTTTGTGTCCCCCCTTGATTTTTTATGTATGCCACTGTGACAATGTTGTCTGACCTTATTTTCACAGCTTTTGACGCACCCGACTTTGAAAATGAAGAAGAGCGAAGCACACAGCCCTCATCTCCAGAATGTTTATGTGTAGGTGCTGTTCCTGCGCTGACCAAGTCCCCTGAATGGGAATGTGGTCCAGGACTCCTCCCACCCCGAATCTGACAGGCTGGCATCGGATGTCAGAATCACCTCTGGTGGACTTCCAAGGGAGACCCCTTGCTCAGATTCTCCAAACTCACCCATCAGCTCAGAGAGTGCCGCAGGAGTGGTGAAATTAGGATCCTGGCCTGATGATCCTACGAGGTCGGATCCCAGGCTGACAGCAACTCAATCTGCAGGGGCCGCATGTGAAAGTGGAACTAGTTCCATCATCGCCATCATGAGGCTCAGAATGTGCAGAAGCAGACAATTGGCTTCTCAGCCACTGACCCTCTCTCAACAGGGTCTCCCTCCTGGCTGGTAAGAGGAAGACCTTCCCCTTGTCTGTCTTGAACACTGCTCCTAGCTGCTCCTGGGTCTGTGACAGCTCGAGAGAGCTCTTCTCCTGATTCATCACCTAACCATGGGACTCCAACACCTCCAGAGTCCTGGTCACCAACTTCCTTGCCAATGGCACAGATGGCACTCAAATGAGCGGATTGCCCTGGTAAGGATAAACATGATGTTCCTCCTTTTTTTTTTTCTTCTTTTTGCTGTGCCCCCAGCCGTCAATATCCGCCCTGGTCATGGACTCCCATACCTCTAACTCCGTCCATATCTGTGCTCACCCAGTCACCCCTGGCTTTCCCCCCAAAGGGCAGAGTCTTAGCACTGTTCCCCTACCAGTGCCGCAATACCAATATCTGGTCAGGGAACTGGCTGCGGCGGCTAATTGAGGCCCGGGGGCAGGGCCTCATGGAGACAGCCTGGGACACAAGGTTTTTCCCCTTTAGGCATGGGCAGGGATGTGCAATGACGACCAGCGTCCGCCCCGCCCCCGAGTGGAGTAGGCGTCAGTGCTTGCGACAAACCTAGCCTCCGCTGGGTGTCACTGCTGCACCGACAGTGTGCCCCCAGAGAGGAAAGCAGGCAAGGGATGCTCGATCCTGCTACCCCGGCCGGCCCTCCGACAACCTGGGTCCGTTCCCGAACTCAGGTCGCCGGCGTCACAAGCGGAAGTCCAATCGTTGAGCCGGCAGGCCGGCCCCACATGATGTCTCTCCTGACCGAGGTGAGCCACCAGGACTATGAGCACCTTTGAGAAAACCCTGTGGGCTGTTGCGAGCCTAAATGGAAGCACCCTGTACTGGAAGTGCTGTCCCAGGACTGTGAACCTGAGGAACTGCTAATGAGACTGGCGGATGGGGATGTGGAAATAAGCATCCCTCAGATCTGTGGAGGTTAGATAATCCCCAGCTGGACAGCTCAGATGACTGAATGTAGGGACTCCGTCTTGAAGGTCCTGTGGAGAACAAACTTGTTTAGGTGTTTCAGATCCAGAATAGGCCTGAAACCCCTGACTTCTTGGGAACTATGGAAGAGTAGACTCCCTGGCCTTGCTCACTGGGAGGCACCGGAACAATCACCCCGATGTGAGTGAGGTAGTCCAGTGTCTGTAACATCGCTTGTCTCTTTGCGGAGTCCTTTGGAACTGAGAATGGCAGCAAACACCCCTTTGAGGGAATTGCTGAAAATTCTGTTGCATAACCTACAGCCAGAATTACCAGAATGCAAGCATTTAATATTATCTGGGCCCATCTTGTGTAACAATTGTGCAGTCTTCCACCAGAGGAAGGGAGGCAGAGATGGGCCAGCGTACCCTCATAGTGAGGAGCCCGCTTTTTGCCCTGGGCCTCCACTGTGTCTTCTGGCAAGGGCTCCTCTGCTGCTATTGCTCTTGAAACCAGAATAGGCTCCTTTACTTCTCTGGTTCCTGAAGTTCTGAAAGGGACGAAAACCCCCTCAGTGCTGCCTCTGTTGGCCACCTCCTTGAAATTTTGAAGCCGAACCAGCCTTTTGCTGTTGCTTTGACACTGGAAGGTGGATCTTTTTATCATTTTATTTATTTATTTATGTTTTTGGTAACCAGGTAAGTGCACTGATCCAAAGGACCATTTTCAGTCATGACCTGGGCCACAAAATGCGGCACACAATAAACATAAAACAGCAGTAATGCGGTATAACATAAAGATACATGAGGACATGTCACAAGACATAAAGTACAAAATACGTAACATAAAGCATATAATACAAACAGACAAATTTACGGGCACTAGTAATTAGCATGTAGACAAAGACAGTGATACCTTGCTGCCAAAATAAGATGCTTCATGTACTGTACAGGAGACATTCGGGTGACAGTGAGGTACATTTGACATAGACTGATTAACAGAAATTCAGGCAATTGTTCTGCAAGTACTGCTAGGAGCTCAGGACATATTAGGAGAGCAGAAAACACAGAAATGCTTTGCTGCATGGTAGGATGTGTAAAGGAGAGACAGTGGTGAGAAAGTCAAGGGTAGCAGGGGAGGGGGAGAGAGAGGACCCAGAGGGCATCACTACCCCTGAAGCAGACAGCACAACTGGACCTACAGCCTAGGTGGATTACTGTCCCTGAACGTTGACCACGGAACAGCTACAAGTGGATTCGGTTTGTAGCCAGGCACGTAAGCTAGTTTTAAAGGACAGGTGAGAGGCAGACAAGTGGATAGACAAAGGTAGTTTGTTCCAAAGGGAGGGGACAGAGACAGAAAAGACTTTACCGCCCATGACTGAACAGATTCGTGGAACCTCAAGAGGAGGGACAGAGGTTTCCCCTGAGATTCCTAGGAGTCACCCTGTCTATGAGTAGAGAAGAATATAGTGATAACAGGTGGTTCCTGAGAGAGTTGTCAATTAGACAGCCCATGGCATAATCGAATCGACCCTGTAATGGGAGCCACCCGAGGGACTAGTAGAGAACACAGTGGTGGGTGGAGTATGGGGCTTGGCGCACAAAGCGACATATGGAACTATATGTAGTGTTTAAACAGAAGCACAGAGAAGCGGACATGGAGGAGTAGACAGGGGAGCAGTAGTCGAGTAGGGGCAGAAGGTTACCACGCGCAATAGCAAGGCGGGCTTCAATGGACAGAAGTTGCTTTAGTATTTAGTACTTTAGGATATCATTGATATCCTTCAAAATATCATCCAGACCAGAACCAAACAACAAGCCTCCCTCAAAGGCTAAGTTAAACACCTTGGTCTTCGAAGCCTGATCAGTGACCCAGTGTCAAAGCCACACTCCTCACATAGCGGACACAATGAGATAAGTGCAGCGAGTCGACATGCATAGGTTCTCCACCGTGTTATCCCCTATGAAGGCAGAGGCCATGGAAACCAACTATAAAATGCTTTACCCCTCTGAATCCAGGGAAACTAAGCTGCCGAGGGTCATAACCTACAAGTTTAAGGCTCTGGCAACAATAAAGGAGGCATAGGAAGTGCGGAGGTTTTGAGCCATTGGAGGCGAAGGCTCTTCTGCATGAAGCATCCACTCATGTCATGCGAATCTGCTAAGGCTACAGACCCTTCAATAAGAATGGCGGTGTGTCTGATGGAATTACAAACTGCCTTATCTGCCAGAGGAGGGGTTTCCCACTTGTGGATATTTTCTTCCAAAAAGTGGAAGCACCACACTTCAGGCTTCAGCAGATATTTCGTTGGTCCACACCAGTCCCTTTTTGTTCAGTAATCTGGTAACAGAGAATAAAGTTTGGAAAACTTTGGAGCAGAGGAGAATGTGGAAAGGATAGGGTTGACATCTGATGCCTCCATGGACTGCACCTCCTGCAGCTGTAATGTCCTACATACGTCTGTTATCAGACAGGACACTGATTTTTGTATCAAAGAGGGGAGGGACAGGAATCATTCTCTGTGGCTCTGCCCACTCCCCTTCCTCCTCCTCATCATCATCAAGTAACTTCTTTGGGTCAGCATTTTCCCCAAGAGCCCAGAAATCCCCATCCTGACCCTCTGTATGTCAGGGTTGGGGTCTGCCTGCAGATCCATATTAGCACTCCTGTCCTGCTCAGGCGCACCTGGACGTGCCTGTGGGGGCCCCCTTGACCTGAGTGGCCTGGTTTGGATGTGTCTGATAGGATGTCCTGTGGAACATCAGTGCCCAAAAGCTCTCCTAAGACCAACAAGAAAGATTTATACAATTCTGCTTTGCCACAGTCAACTGGTACATCAGGTGCACCCCCAACTCCAACTTGGAGGTGCAACTGGGGGGGACTGTAAGAGACATATTCGCTTGAGTAACACAATGGGGCAAAAGGAATTCAAAGGAGAGGGTTGCATTACCCTTTTGCAGGTCTTACATCTTTTGAAATTAGAGATCTCCGATAAGCCATGGTGCCAGAGTAAAATAGTCCTCCAGGTTGCCACAGCTAAAATCCTGAAGTTTTCCTAACAGTAAATATAAAGGACTACTGCCGGGATCCCCACCTCCGATTGCAGTGAAGGGGGTAAGGAGCTGGACAGAGCATGCATCTCAGCTGAGCCGGCTGCCAGGAGAGAAAACACGAGCCGCCAGTAGGAGAAAATACATGTAAAAACCAGAGCCACTGCATTTAACACTAGAGAAGTGCAGGCGCGCATGTACTCTCTCAAAAGTGCCAGAGGGGGTCACGCACAACACAGGCGCACGAATGGTGCACTGAAGCTAAGAAAGCCTCTGAAGAGAAAAGGGTGCACGCCCAATGGATGGAACAAGGACTGGCGGGAAGCCGTGCGGCTCAATGGAGCCTAGAAAAACAGCCACACAGCCTAAAAAAGGAAAAAGCTCCATTAAATCACCAAAGAGACTCTGATCCTACTCAGAGTCTAAAAGCTCTGGATACAGCCAGGCGTGTATTTTTTTTTTTTCCTCCAACCAAAGAGCAAAATTAAAATGGAAATGTCTCCTCAAATAGAATACAAAATAAGCACCTGCCAGGCAAAACATTCACAACCAAAGAGACTCTATAAAACTAGGGAGGGAGGGAGGCAATACCGATGCCCAAAGGGAGTGCTCTAGATTAAAACACCAAAGAAAAAACAGATACTTATCTCAAATGCACCTTTTTTTTTGATTTAAAAAATTGGAGAGCTGTTAAAATATGCACACCTGCCAGCCCAGTGGCATGGAGGGCTGAGGCATCCGTGCCTTACCGCCTGCCATGCCGGCGACCCATTCACGGCTGGGTAGGGAGAGGGTTAGCGTCCGGAGGACTGCTCTCCTCTCCTGGGGAGGAAGGGAGGGATGGTACTCCCGCCAAACAACTGCCCCCAGGTGGAGGCCCGAGGATAGTGCACCAGAGAAGGGAGGGTGCCGTGGGACTTCCACGGGCATGTGTGTGCACAAGCAACAGGGATGGGCCGGGAGAAAAATGGAGGAAAAACACGCCGGGCTGCAGGTAACGACCGACCCTCCACAGGCTCCGTCCCAGTGACCAGGCACCATTGTAGCCCTGTGGCAGAGGGGGAGACTGCAGATGAGTCCCGGGGATGCCGGGGTGACAGACTGGGGGGGGGGGGTCGATCTGAAGGGCGCAGCTAAGGGAGACAAAGAGCATAAATGGTACATGGAAAAAAAATATACACCCCTGAACTATGTGGCAGATGTGGCCCTCAATCTAAGCAGAGGCAGTGGAAATGGGAACAGCAGGTAGCCAATTTGAAAGCCGCAGCTTAACAGGCATGATTGTCATTTAGGGGTGCTCCCTGCTACCAGGTAGTCCCAACCTGCTATGCAGAATTGCAGCCTCAAAAACCAGAAGCCAGTTTGTCTTCAGAGAAGCTTGTTAGTTGTTTCCCCTTCGATGGCACAGCAAAGACTGGCGAGTTCCTGCTGTCCGGAATGTTCAGGTGCCCAGGATGCTATCCTGATTTCAGCCTTGGGATGTATCATTTCCCCTCGTAGGTGTGCACATAACCCATTGGTTCTGAATACCCACTGACAATGTGGAGCACTACAGAAATGCCCAGTTTCCTCTGGGGCAGTCGCGTACTTTACTGAGATAATGACTGTGCTGCACAGAGGAGTCCCACCAGCATGAAACACATATCTATAGTTTGTCATTCTCTGTCTAAACTGGATCAACTGTAATAGCCAACTGTCATGTACCTCATGTTCTGGATAGTAATGTCAACCAATCGGTTTTAAGCATTCTTTCTAACCATTTTATAATGATTTCTATTACCCATCTCCTCTCTGTTCTGAAACCTCTTATGCCATGTCCTGCAAGCAGACGACCTTGACACTGCATTTGTATCACCTGGTGTGAGATTCAGCTCTGAAGCCACCAAACTGATAAAAAGAGCGTGCCACTTGAAAGCGAGTCTTGAAAGGTTAGTCAGACTAATGGTATCACCAAATGTTATCTGGAGCCTGACAGTTTGTCAATGGTGACGTACTTTGGGCAGGCACAGAAGCTCCCCGTACAACCACACCCGGAAACTGCTACCCACTACTTAGCCAACTCTCTCAGCAGTTAAGCTGCAATGAAAATAGGGGATGGATTTTTCTGGTTGCAAATGGTGTCTGTGACTATGAAAACTGAACATGCGACACCCACAGAAGTTGGGCATAGTAGTTTGTCAATGGCATGGAACGCTGCTATGCCCAAGAGTCTGTGGCACGCCACTTTCACCAAAGTCGTCACACCCAGCCCTGTATCTTACTGCCTGCTTGTGAGCATGTGTTTTTAACTACCTCTCTCGCCATTCATCCATGGTGGGCTGGCATCTCCCCCCAAAATGTTCAGTGATGTGAACCTGATCACTGGTGTTTGTTGGAACACCCGCCCAAGCCCCATTCTCTCATGTATATGGAGTGGGCACCTGTTTCCTTACCACTGCTGATCCCACATCACTACCACTACTCACTCCCACGCTGGAGTCTAAGTGCACCGCCACACCGTTCCACAGGGGTGCCACTCTTGGAAGTTTGTGGAAGTGGACTTGGGGGCTGGGAAGTGACTGCATAGCAAAGCACTTCACTGGCATACCAGACCCCACCCTTTCCATGTGCTGGTGCAATGCCCAGTACACAGAGTACCTTGTGACTTCTCTGTGTATAGTGCAAAGGGATGCAAGGTTTTGTTTTGTTCACAGTTTATTTACCCACGATAAGCCTGGAAAAAAATTTCTACAAAAAAAAAACAAAAAAAGTCATCTGGGGGCGCAATGGAATAACGGACAGCACTGTAATTCTTCTCCAAAATAAACTTTATTCATATATCTTTAAGGCCCATTGCTCGACGTTTCACCTACACTATCTAGGCTTCATCAGGAGGTGCCTCTTACTATCTTTATCAGTGGCTTGGCTTCCCTTTGTACCATAAAAATTCCCTCTGAATGGGGATAGGTACGTAAATCCTGGTTGTTATTTTGATAAAGATTTCCCTTTATATTTGCTGTTTCGTTTTCCTGTTTTAACCTTTTTACCCTTCAAGGGCTTCTTTCAAAACAAACCCATACTATTTGCTTCAGAACGCCACTCCAATTGTTTTACGTGTTCTATCGTATCTTCTCAGGACATACTATGTTCATAATGAACATAGTATGTCCTGAGAAGCTACGATAGAACCTGTAAAAGAATCAGAGTGGCGTTCTGAAGGTTAAAACAGGAAAATGGAACAGCAAATATAAAGGGAAGTCTTTATCAAAATAACAACCAGGACTGACCTATCCCCATTCAGAGGGAATTTTTATGGTACAAAAGGGAAGCCAAACCATTGATAACGATATTAGGAGGCACCTCCTGATGAAGCCTACGTGATGTAGGTGAAACATCGAGCAATGGGCCTTAAAGAAATATGAATAAAGTTTATTTTGGAGAAGAATTACAGTGCTATCCGTTATTCCATTGTGCCCCCAGATGACTTTTTTTTTGTAGAGACTTTTTTCCAGGCTGATTACTCACATATGGGTGGCAGCAGAGTTCAAGCTTGAGAAAAGCATTTCCCATGGGACGTCTTGCTTTTTTTTTTTCAAGATACTTGGACATTTTCTTACCCAGGATAACCCAGCTGAAATGCAGCATCTCGTTTCCAGCAGGGTCCTACTTCTACCCATTTCTGCAGCTGGATGGACTAGGGCACTAAGACATTAAGTGACTTGCCCAAGATCACACAGAGGAGTATTCAGCTCTGTTAGGGTTTGAACCTGAGATCTCTTGGTTACCATGCAAGCGCTCTTACCACCAGATTACACTGCCTCGCAAGGCTAAACTGGATTGCAAAGTGGTTATTGTAGGCACTCTGCAGCACAGTTCTGTGACTTTGTATGGGGCCCCTGTTGTGTTTTATTTTGTATTGGGAGAACACAACTATCATACAATATTTCTTGTTTTTAACTTCATATTTCATAACTCATTTTCTGTAATGCCCATGAGACTAAAACGTAAAATGATAAAAACACAGCAAGGCCCACGATACCTTCCATTTACTTGCTACCCAAATACATGTGAAAGCCTTACATCTTCTGTGAAGAACTGTTTGGAACACGAGGCCACGAATCTCCGAACTTGTAAACCTGTGATATGTCGTGTTCGATATTCTTCAAGCCAGTCACAAGGTTCTGTGCTCCTACAGTATTTGAGCAGTGATGGCCACCTGCAAAAACAGAAATAGTTAAGGATGACGAACATATTACCAAGTATGATGGTGACAGATTTACAGTAGTACAGGCCGTCTGTAACCAGATCCAGCCACAGGCTTTAATGATATCAGTTCTCTGCCACGGAACTGAATAACCCATATTTAGCCAGGACTAGCTATAAAAATGGAGATCATTTGATTGGACTTAATTTATTTGGTAACCTAGTCGACCCGTGAGCAAGGCTGACTGTATTCACAGGCAGCCAGAACACAGCGTTCAGAGAGCTAGGCTGGCCCTCCACTCCTAACAGACAAAAGACACCAGGACAGATCTCCCACACCTACCCTCGAGTCCCCATGTAAAGTACTTCAATGCACTCTTTTGTTGAGGAAGGTCAGAAAACACCAACTTATTTGCCTCTACAATCCCCCTCAAAATGGGATCGCTGGCCTCACTGCCCTCTCCAAGGTCTTCTCCTCCAAGATCAGACAAAACAAGGTGAGAGTTATGAATGACTTCAATCTTGACTGGCTAGGCCCCCCAAATAAATCCTATAACATCTTCACAAGTAAGCTTGACCTAACTCAGGTTATCTCTGGTCCAACCCGCCTCTCACCCAGTAATGGGCGTCACACCTACCTAGACTGGGTGCTCTTGAATAAACCCGACAGAATTCTTTCTACAGGGGTAATACCTGATGCACTGGGATGCACTGAGTGACCACTTCCCCACCTTCTTCACGTGGAAAGTCAGAGAACCCAAAGCCCCCTCCAGGAACACTCTCCCTGTGTGATTCCAAACACCTAGAAACCCATTCCCTCCTCCATGAACTGCCACTCGATTGGGATACTGTACTATCCTCCAATGAGGTAAACTCTGCCCTTAGACTCCTCCAATCCCTCATGTCCCAAATCCTATCACCAGGAGAAGGGATAAAAAGATCCACACCATGTAGTTTCACAGGAACCTCCTTGCCCTGTTTAAATCCAGCGATAAAACCGGCTGTTTTTCAAAGCTTCCGGCAACCCAGCAGACTGGCTTGCCTACCGACACTTACGCAACCTATGTAAAAGGTCCACTCACCTTAAGATCTAATATTGATGTGAGCAGCCAGCTGCCTCTGCTGGGAACCTGCAGGGTTTCTAGGGGCACAGGAACATAGCAAGTGACAGCAGAAGGGGACCGCAAGGTCCAGTTAGTCTGCCCAAGAACCTACCTGGTGCTTTTCCCCCTTCTCTCCATTGCCTTTCCATATGCTACCTTTATGTCTATCCCATGCGTTCTTGAACTCTCTTACTATTTTGGCTCCCACTACCTCTTTGGGTAGGCTATTCCATGGGTCTATCACCCACTCTGTAAAGAAGAACTTCCTTGTATTACTCCTGAACCTCCCTCCCTTCAGCCTCATGTCATGCCCTCTCGTTCTCCTGCTCTCTTTCAATTGGAAAAGCTCTTGAACGTTAACCTTATTTATACCCCTCGTTTATTTAAAAGTCTCAATCATGTCACCCCGCTCCCGCCTCTGTTCCAGGGAGTACATGTTGAGTTCC
Source organism: Neoceratodus forsteri (assembly GCA_016271365.2). Lineage (NCBI taxonomy): Eukaryota > Metazoa > Chordata > Ceratodontiformes > Ceratodontidae > Neoceratodus > Neoceratodus forsteri. The sequence goes on from JADMNL010000027.1 coordinate 29,234,494, forward strand.
CTCAACTTGTTCGGGTATGCCACATGGTGCAGTCCCTGAATAATTTTCTCGGACCTCCTCAACACTGTCTTGATTCTATGTCCCTTTAGAGATGCGGTCTCCAGTACTGTATGCAGTACTCCAAGAGGGGGGTGCACCAGCGCCCTGTAGAGTTGTAACACCACTTCCCTCCTGCAACTCGTGATTCTCCTCCCGATCCAGCCCAGCATACCACTTGCCTTTAGTGCCTCCTTTTTGCACTGTTTACCCACTTTCAAGTCTTCTGATATAATGACCCCTAGGTCCCTCTCCTGGCTGGTGGAAGCTAGCTTCTCTCCTCCCAGGTAGTAATCCTCTTTGGGATTGTTTCTGCCTAAGTGCATGACTTTGCACTTTTTGGCACTGAATTTCAGCTGCCATGTTTCCGACCACTCCTCCAGTTTCTTCAAGTCTGAAGTTATACTTCTCACACCCTCAGGGGAGTCCACTCTGTTGCAAATCTTGGTGTCATCAGCAAATAGACACACTTTACCTTTCAGCCTATTTGCAATGTCTGCTATGAACAAAATGAAGAGTAGGGGACCCAGTACCGAACCCTGTGGTACCCCGTTGGTCACCTCCCTCTCAGCTGAAAATGCCCCGTTTACCTGAACCCTCTATGTTATTCCTCTCAGCCAACTACTCACTCACTCAACCACCTCCCTGCCCACCCCCATGTGGTCCAGCTTCCATACCAGCCTTCTGTGTGGAAGAGTCGAAGGCTTTGCTAAAGTCCAGTCAGACGACATCTAACACTGCTCCCTGATTTACTATCCTTGTAACCTAGCCGAAGAAGTCGACCAGGTTAGTTTGGCAAGACCTACCTGCCATGAACCCATGCTGTTTTGGGTCTTGTTGCCCACTGGATTCCAGATACGTTATGATTCTCTGTTTGAGTACTGTCTCCATCAACTTCCCTATCACCGACATGAGGCTTACTGGATGATAATTGCCAGTCTCCTCCCTGCTTTGTGGTGTGGGACCACTGTTGCCCTTTTCCAGTCCTCCGGTACGGTCCTACTCTCTAGTGATTTGATGAATAGTTCTGCTAGGGGTGCTGCTAATACACTCCCCAGATCCCTGAGAACTCTAGGGTGAATCCCATCCGGTCCCATGGCATTGTCCACCTTTAGTTTATTTAAAGCTTCCAAGACTTGAGCCAACCAAGAGGCATATCAAAGGCCTCTTGAGTTGCCCAACAAAGAGCCAAGCAAATTAACTTTTAATTGATGCGGTACACTGTAATAACCCTGAAACCACTAACGCCTTCAACTCCCACTTCACAGACCTCTCACCCTCAGCAAGAATCAACCCCTCCAAGTGCCCCCCCGGGGATGCTCTGAAATTATTAAGGTCCATTTCTAATGAGGGCAGCATGGGCCCCAACAGGATCCTACCACGACTGCTTTGCCCCGGGTGCCCCCATCCTTGCCTCTCCTATTATGCAAATGTTTAACTTAGCCCTCTCCCCAACAATTAGAAAAATGCTACAATTACTCCAACTCTAAAACAAAAGGGGACCCCAAACCTCTTAATAACTACACACATATTATGCTGCTCCCACTACTTAGTAAATTACTTGAAAGGGTAGTAGCCTCTCAACTGTCTGACTTTTTCCAGGTATATAACAGGCTCACACCCAATCAGTATGGGTTTAAAAGCAGAGCACAGCACCACCACTGCCCTGATCTATCTTGCCAATGACATCAAATGTGCCCTGGATAAGAGCTCCCTTACCAGAGTCATTTGTGTTGACCTCTCCAATGCCTTTCTTTAACACCATTGCTCACACATTGTTCCACTCCAGACTGACTTCTGTGGGCCTCGCATACCAAGCAACCTCTTGATTCATGAGTTATCTTGCCGGGAGAAAGCAGTATGTCCACTTTAATAATGCTGCTTCTGCCCACGCCCCAATAAATCTTGGTGTCCCTCAGGGTTCCATTCTTGGTCCACTACTCTTCTCTGTTTTTATACATTACCTTCCTTCAGTACCCTTACACTGTGCATCGATCATGTACGCAGATGATACTGTTTTGTATCTCAGCTCTCCCTCCATCACCGCTATTAACTTTCAGCTGCAGAAGGATTTCTTCTGGGTTCGGGACTGGCTCACCAAAAACAAACTGATCCTGAATCCTCTAAGACCCAAGCTATACTATTCAAGACCCAGGTCAGACTCTGATCCTGTACTGTATCCCTTTCTATCCAATGTCAAGATGGGTCCCCAATATTAACAGTGACTGACTTTATATATCTCAGGATCACCCTGGACCATGCTGTGGATTTCTCCCTTCCTAGCACCCTTGCCTGCAAGACAGTTGACACAAGACTTGGCCTAGCTTACCATGCTAGATGCTCCCTCATACCCAAGGCCAAATGTGCAGGGTGTCCTCCTCCCTCACATTCAATATGGACAGATGATTTTCTCCCATGACTCAAAACTCTACTCTAAGCAAGTGGGAGGTGTCCTACAATGGCTGTCATTTTTCCCTAGCCTCCCCACAACTCATGCATCACTGTGCCCTGTACACCTCCCTCTGATGGCTCTCCCCCTCTACAGCCCGATCCTACTCCCTGAGGTGTTTTACTGATACATTATTAAGATCTCCCACATCTCCCTTTTCCTCCGCCTTGTGCCACGCCAGGCCTATTCACCCAGATCCAATGATGTTGCCTCCTTCAAGTCCCCAGGTGCCCATCTAAAATGGGGGAACAGGTATTTGCTATCTTTGCACCAAAATTTTGGAACTCGCTTCCATTACAGTGCCGTAATTTTCCCTTGCACAAGCTCTTCAAAGGTTCTCTCTTTAGGCACCTATTGTGGTTAACCTTTTGCCACTGTGCTGATTAATTCCCTCCGCTAGCCGGCCAGGCGGCGCTGAGGGTTGAGGCACTGGACGACACACCTTGCACCATGCCAGCGACCTGGGTTCGGGAATGAGCCTGGGCCCTGGGGGGTCGGCAGGGGAGCGAGAGGATCGAGCGTCCGAGGACAGCTCCTTTCAGGGGATCCAGGGTTCTGCCCGCTCGGCAGTGGCCCCGGTGCAGACCGGAGGTACTGTAACGCCTAGGGCACTAGTAGAGGGATGCTGAGCCACGGCAGACGTCCCTGGCATGTTTGCGCATCTGGGCTCAGCATGGGGATGGGAGGGGGAGTGGGTGTAACTTAAGAAAAAAAACCTGCCTCGTGACAGATGAAGGAGGGTCCAGGGGTGTCAGGTCCACCACACCCAATGTCAGGCTCCAGCTAGCATTTCCTCTGCTCTCCGCCTCCTCGCGGCCCGACTAGATTATAGATAGAGCGCCAGGAGGTGTGATCTGGCAGTCCCACCTCAGGGGACTCAGAGCCGGGGGGGTCAAGTGGCTAGTGGGAGACGGCGGAGAGGCCCTGCCCGGAGGAGTGAGAAAAGAAGCTTCAGGCGAGTGGGATCAGGACAGACACCGAGAAACCACTCTGGAAGGAGTTCAGGCAGGTAAGGGTGACAAATAAAGTTGTAAAAAATTAAAATAAAAATGAATTCCCTCTGCTCTCATGCTGAGCTATTCATTTTGAATGTCTACTTCGCCTGGTGCAGTTCCCCCAGCCACACTATGCCCATGTAAGCTATGCAAAGCCTGAATGTTGTATAGCTGAATGTATAGTACATAACTGATTGGATATTTATACTTACTAACCTATGCGTGTAAATTTCTTGAACTGTTCATTGTTCCTGTTGTATGCAGTTTGCCTGACCCTAGGCTATTTTTCTGTACTACGACTCTTGTGTTTATTGTTCATATTGTTGTATCCTCCGGGGTCATACCTGAAAATAAGCATTCACATGCCTAGTGTACCCCTTCCTGAGAAACAAAAACTAAACAAATAAAGATCTGTTCTTTAGGCAGGGATAAATACTCAAGATAATAGAATAACAGCTTACTCACAGCAGTGTGACACTTTTAGTGATTTCCCTGCAGTAGTGTAGGATGCCTCTCCTGCAATGGAGGATGAGAGTTCATTCCAAAATCTAATTTCAGTGACCAAATAAATGTCCAGAATAGGTGTTGTCTCAGTACCAGTGCAGCAATAAAGGCTTGCCAGGGTAATAAGGTGCGTGAACAAAAAAAAACATCAAATTAAATAAGGGCACCGGCCCGCCGGCACAGTGATGAGGCTCCGCTTGCAGTGTAGCGACCGGGTTGAACGGACTCGGGTGGCTGGAGGGCAGCTGTGGGGGAGGAGGACTGAGCGCCCAGCGGCTGCTCTTCTCCTCCGGGTGGGGTGGGGATGCCAGTCCCGCTGCAATACCGCCACCTGGGTGACCACGGGTGGAAGGTGCAGTGAGATAGCATACAAAAAAAAGGGAGGGAGGACACCTGCCGGGAGCTGGGGCGTTAGCACGTCGTGACATGTGTCGCTCCTTGGCCCCCCTTGAGTGCAGACGTCCTGTGGGCTGGACTAGAAAACCGGAAATACCCTGTGCTGGGCTCCTGTAGATGGGACCCGGCTTTCCCGAGATAACCCATAACCAAGCTCAATAGATGGGGCTGGTGATGCCTTCTGACACATACTTGAGGTGTGAGAGGGGGACTAAGGAGGGGTCCTTCTCCTCCCCACCTGGGGGGTAAACCAAGGCAGGATGGGGAAAGGCTGAAACCAGTACTCAGAAGGAGGTACCTGGGGCGGGACTACGGGAACATACAGCCTAGGGATCCCCAAAGAAAGGAATCCGGCGCAGTGAGAAGGGGGCATAAAGAGAAAAGTATTAAAAAAAAAAAAAAATTAAATAAGGGCAAAGGTTCGCACTCTAAGTGTGCAAAAATCTACACGACCACAAGTGAGCATATAAAAATATTTTAATGCTCACCAACAGAAGCCAAAATATATAAAAACAGGAACTCCCACAGCCTGACAAAAGACCCAACAGCATTTCATGCCTAACTTGGCACGTTGTATATTTTGGCTTCTATTGGTGAGCATTAAAATATTTTTATATCCACACTTGTGGTCGTTTAGATTTTTGTACACATAGGGTGGGATATTCAAAGGGGCTGCGCCATACGCAACCCACTGATGCGCCCTGGCGTGACTATTCAAAGGGTGATGCATGTGCAATTCCCAATGCGCTGGGGCACACACCAGTAATGTATGGTGCAAATGCGGAGTGCCCATGCACATGCAGCACATCCCGATATTCAGCCTGGGATGTGCAGCGCGTAGATGTGCATGAAAAAAGCAGGAGCATGTCGGGGGACACCAACAGGCCGGCCGCCGTACTGCTGGGCGCAACACGGCAGCCACCCGCTGTGGGTGGCCATCCGACCTCCTGGGACACAGTCCGGGCGTCGTGCCCCCCCCTCGCCCAATCGCGGGCATAAGTGTCCATATATATCCCTGATGGTCCAGTGGACCCTACCCAATCGCCCGATCGCGGGCATATAATAAATAAAGCCCTGGTGGTCCAGTGGACCTGCTCCCCTGCCCGACCGCTTGCTGTAGTAAAGATTACATTCCCTTGTGGTCCAGTGGACCCGATCCCCAGCCCGATCACAGGCTGTAGTAAAGATTACATTCCCTTGTGGTCCAGTGGACCTGCTCCCCAGCCCGATCACAGGCTGTAGTAAAGATTACATTCCCTGATGGTCCAGTGGACCCGATCCCCAGCCCGATCGCAGGCTGTAGTAAAGATTACATTCCCTGGTGGTCCAGTGGACCTGATCCCCAGCCCAATCGCAGGCTGTAGTAAAGATTACATTCCCTGGTGGTCCAGTGGACCCGATCGCAGACTGTAGTAAAGATTACATTCCCTGGTGGTCCAGTGGACCCGATCCCCAGCCCGATCGCAGGCTGTAGTAAAGATTACATTCCCTGTTGGTCCAGTGGACCCGATCCCCAGCCTGATCGCAGGCTGTAGTAAAGATTACATTCCCTGGTGGTCCAGTGGACCCGATCCCCAGCCCGATCGCGGGCTTTAGGTGTAATTAACTTCCCTGGACCTTACTTACCCCCATGAGGTATTTAAAAGTCTCTATCATATCCCCCTCACCTGCCTCTCTTCCAGGGTGTACATACTGAGTTCCTTTAGTCCCTCCTCGTAAGGCTTTGGATGCAGATCTCGCATCCTCTTAGTTGCCCTCCTCCAGACCGCCTCCACTCCATGTCCCCCTGGAGATGTGGCCTCCAGAACTGTGCACAGTATTCTATATGAGGTCTTACCAGCAATCTATACAGAGGCAGCACCGCCTCCTTTCCTTCTGCTGGTGACACCTCTCCCTATGCACCACAGCATCCCACTAGCCCTGTCAACTGCTTTGTTGCACTGCCTGGCAACCTCTACTCCCAGATCGCTGTCCTGTCTGGTGGTCGTCAATAACACTCCCCCCATTCTGTACTCTGCTCCTGGGTTTCTGTACCCAATAACTTGCAGTAATGAACTGTAAAGTGGCAGCTATCCTAATCTTCCACTTCATCACAAAACAGTTCATCACATTAATGTACTACGTAACAGCACTTCCCCCTTACTGCAGCACCCTCAGGGTACCCCATTAGCTGATGTGTTACCTTATTGTACTTTTTCGGCACACCACACCGTAACATTTCGGCTTATGTGGTACCTTGAGGATACTGCGGTAAGAGGGAAGTGCTACTAAGCAGTAACTTGCTGTGGTGAACTGTTCTGAGATAAAGTGGAAGATTAGAATAGCTGTCACTGTACAGATCAGCAGCGCAGAAATTCCTGATGTCCATGGCTACCACTGTAACCTTATTGCCGTTGGTAACATATATCCTAGTTTCTCACCTCTCACCACCTGAAACTGCCTTCCCACCTCCCTACAGCTCACAGATTCCCATGCATTTTAAATTTTTCTCTCTGTTTCTATGGTTGCTAGCATCCAAAAATAGATGTAAATCCATGTTGTTCTTCACAGCAGCCTAAGCCCCGAGTGCCACCTGACAGAACCAGGACTGGACAATTGTTTTCTCATGTCATCCCTTACAGCAGCAGAGGCATTCTCTGTTTTACAGGGGGAAGAATTTACAGTTAAGCCAGCATCCAGAAACAAATGATTTGATACCTTTTTTTTTTTCAAAACTTTCTTTCCCTCTGGTCGATGCGCCCTGGATCATCTCTCAGGCAGCCTAGTCCTTTCCTGCCCAGCCTGAAGCCTCCCCAATCTGCACCTCCTCTCTCCTCCCCCTCCCTTAAGCCAGTACCCCGGTTTAAACCACCACAGGATGGGTCGCCCTCTCCTCTTGGGTGCGCTTAAGAGTCAGACTCTGGCTCTGGTAGGGCTGGGGAACGGAGGACCTGGAAGGTCAGTCGGGGAAGGTCCGGCGGAGGACATGGTGGACCAGTGCCGTCGCCTACCCAGAGCACCATTGTTTTCAGTGATCTTGCGAGCTTTACCCACTCCCTCCCTGCGTGGTGCACAACGTCGCACTGGCGCATGGCAACCCTGCCGGCGTCGACCACACTGATTATGTGCTTGTCTGGCTGCTGTACTGCCTCCAGTCTCCACCGGGGGTCACCAGCACACTGAGACAACCCTCCCATGCTACCCAGGGAGGACAGCACCACGCGGGCACTCATCCTCAACCCTCCCCCGGCCGACCCCTGGCGACCCGAGTACGCTCCTGAACCCGGATCACCGGCGTGGTGCGAGGTGTGGCATCCAGCACCTCAAAGTGCCACCGGGCCTCCCCGATTTGATACTTTTTATTGGACCAACATGAATGTCACACAAAAGAACAAAGTGCTCTAGCTTTCGGACCAACCGTGTCCTTCTTCAGAAGCTTTAAGAAGCTTCAAGCTTTAAGAAGAAGGACCTGGTTGGTCCGAAAGCTAGAGCACTTTGTTCTTTTGTGTAACATCCATGTTGGTCCAATAAAAGGTACCAAATCATTTGTTTCTGGATCTGTTCTTAAAAGGACCAATACAGCCTCTACAACATTTTTTTGCAGTTAACTCAGGGACAGAACTAGGTGGATCTGTACTGCGAACTGTGAGTGAAACCGGCACCTATCACAAAAAACTTCCGCTTTGTGCCATGGGACTTGTGGTACATTTTGCTGATGCTTTCAGTGCCTATTCTTGAACTGTGTTTTTTGAAAATACATTTTCTGGACTTTGAGTCAAAAAAAGCATCAAACTGCTGAGCATTTAAAAAACAAACTCAGAATTTAAATGAGTAAGCCTGGATGGAGCATATCAAGTAAGCAAGAACACGTGACAGGGTGTGCGTTAAGTAAGTGATAACACACAATATGGCGTGTGGTCATTGGGTAATAACTGCCCCTCCCCCGGGGATAGAAGCATGAGTCATCAGTTGAGTGCGCTTCAACCACAGGGTGGGGTGGTGGTAATTACCCAATAATTGCAAGCCCTGAAGTATGTTATTGTGTTTATAAAATGGCACCGAAATAATAAAAAACACAAAACTAAATAAATCATTAAATTAAAAACAAATCAATCTTCATCACTGGTAAATTAGTTCTCACACCAAAGTATGCCCCAGCAAAGAGGTCAAATTGACTGGCAGGCAAGTCACTCAAATTGTTACTTTAATGTTTTTTCCTCAACTGTCGCAGTTACTGAGATAGCCTAGAAAACAAATTCCAAAACTTGCAAGGCACTTTTAGACCCATGCAGTTATTGGTCAATTACTGGACAGCTACTGACCAACCAGATCACTGGATTTTTCTTGCCCATTTTTTAAAGCATGTTAATGCATGGTTATGTGACATGTTTCAGCCAATCATGTTTGTGGATTTTCCGATGCCATTTTATAAAGCATTTTGATGCACACCCGAGGGGTGCTGTGAGGCACCTGGTGTAGCAGAGTGCCTTATGCACCTGGAAAGTGCAATGAAATGGCTTTAATACACACCATGGGCAGTGTTTTACTGTGCTTATGAAAAGGATCCTGGTTGTTGAACATAAAAATAAAACAAGTTACAAAAAGAAAAGAGACAGTGCCATAGAGCAAGTGAGGTCTACAGCACAAAATGAAGGAGAAAAAAACAAAACAACAAATGATAATATGGGCGGACTGGGTGGGCCAAGCAGCCCTTATCTGCTGTCAGTGGTAATCACGCTGTTTTAAATAGAGCAGCTGTAGTAGACTTATTTAATCAAAAACTGGGTACAGATGTTGGTAGGTGGTTTGAAGATGGTGCCTGGTATCTCTGTAAGATTTTGATTTTTGTAAGTACTTATTTTCCTGTGGAAAACTTTTATTTTTTTTGGCATAAACACAAGACTGGACACCTGCTTGTGTATGCTAATACTACAATACATGTCAAGTGACATGTTTCAGCCTACCCTATTAATGGATTTTCCAATCCCATGTTATAACTTAGAACTATTGTGTTCCCTTGGGGTGCTGACCTCCTAACATGCACCATCGCTGGCAACTAGGTGCACTGTGCTGTGGTAGATTCAAGAGTTTAAAAGTACTACAAAGCATAGGGAAGGCAGCCAGACTTCAGCTCCTCTTTTTTAATTTTTTTAAGGTGAACCAAACACTGCCTAGCAAGAATGTGCAGGGATCATGAGGTGATATTTAGCAAAGGCAGCTCCCCCACCAAGAAAATTGAATACTGTGCTTAAAGGACACCTAAACAAGTAAATGTCTCAGTGTTCTTTAAAACAAAAATTCCGGAGTTCTTCAGTAAAGAAGCAGAGAATTTTACAGATATATTTTGCCATGTTTGTAATAAAGCAAACAGTTACAGTATAGTGTCAGAATGTAGCACCATGATCTAGATCTAAAATTTCATCGGCTATAATATACAATGATGTAATCAGAGTGCAGAGCGAGAGCACGCCATCCCTGTTAAAACACTTCCTCCAATTAATCAATACTAAGTTTGTGTATTAGACTCCAGAGCAGAGAATCTACTCAGATGCCGGCCTGGGCATCTGACTGGATGCATGCTGCCCTATCCAGTTCACCTTGGTGGCCCCCGCTCCCTCCACGCAGTGCTCCGCATGCTGATTGAGGAGGTTGAAGCCATCCGGTGCCACAGCAAGTTTGCTAGCATCCTGGGTTAACAGCTCCATAGTCCAGAAAGACATGGATATCCAGGCCATGTTTGTGGCTTGGGCCCTGTGACTGTACTCTATTAAAACATGACTTGGATTAGATTAGCATCCCGATTGGTTGAAACTTGTCATATGACATGACAATGTGTTCATTTAACATGACCACATGGTTCAGTTGTTACTTTTGTTCCTGTTTTTTTTTTTAAATAAAAAACATAAGTGCACTAACCAACTACAACTGGGGCATGAGGCTGTACAGAATTAATGCACTTCCCGGGTGGTGATCATTCTACAATGCACCTGGTGTGGGTTAATTCTGCACAACCCCATGCCCTGTTGTGGGTTACAGCATACATAAACCAAGGTTGTGTGATCAGATTCCACCAATCAGAACAAAAGATTTTCCCAACCCATTGTATAAAATAGGCATGCAAAATCCTGAACTGTGATTGGTAGAATCTAGTCACATGACCACAGTTATATTATTAGTAGCAGTATTATTACATTTTATAAGCAAGATAACACTCCAGGTTGTTTGGTTATGTTGTAACAAACACACTACTCAGGTGAAGGCACTTGGCTATGCCTCGATTACATAACAGCTGGAACTACTGGGGACAGACAGCTTCAAACAATGCCTCCATTTTACGTAACAAATGTAATATTTTATGACATGGCTTGCAGATTGGGAACTACATTATGCAGATGGGGACAGACACTGTACACAACAAAAGAACTAAACATGCAGTGCTGACTGCAGGAGTGCTGCGGTTCAGACAGGACAGACTGGTACACAGATGGACTGACAAGCAGCCGGATGAGTGGTCTGGGGACAGAGATGGGGATGGGGTAACAGCAGTTAGGGTGTGTACGACTCCTTAGGGCTGGTACACAGTGGCAGGCAAATGCTAAGGAGCGGGGTACTGTGCAGAGTGGCATACTGTAAAGTGGCTGGCATCTGGACAAACACAGTGAATGCAGTGCTTGAATTACGCTTTATGAGCTTTGGGGTCCACAAGGATGAGTAAGCTGCACAGGAACGTCAGGATAACAGAGTATCAGCCTATCCATGTCCCATACAATTCAGGATGGGAGTCACACTATAATATAACCATCATCGTGATCATTTTTCCCGGTTACCATGCACGGAAAACTTTCGTATTGTGACACCCTACTGGGGGCGCTCAGAGTTCCAGGGCTGGCCCAGGCAGGAGGCCTCCTGTAACTCCAGCAATGAACATGCTTTGATCTGGCGGTGGGTGGCTGTGCAGGGCGGAGCGGGGGCCAGGTACTCTACCTGTCACCAAACTTGTGCTTCCACACCCGGTTTCGACACAGCGCGTTGAGCCTCCGGCACGTCCGGGACACACTGGCCAGGTCCGTGTGTCCCAGCGCGGGCAAACACAGGATGTATTCCAGCACCTCCTCAGGTAAATCGGTCAGCCGTCCCCGCCCGGCGGCCGCCAACTCCCGCACCAAACCCACCGCTGCGGTCTCTTCCGCCATGATTGTTTACCCGCAGCTGACAGATGTCCCGCCTCTTCCGGCTCCTAAAGAAGCGCGACTGACCCGCATGAACGTGGCATCTGTGTTTGCCAATCGGATTCCTCCATTTCGCCCCCACGACCCAAATTGACGTGTCTCTGTGGTAACCGCTGCACGGCTGGGATTCGTTCTGTTTCCACGGTGATGGAACTCCTTCTAGTGGTCCAGCCGCCTAGAGAGGATGCTCTGCAGACCGTTGTAGGGTTACCGCCCTTACAGAAGGGGGGCATTTCTTACCGAAACATGATTTTTCGCAGGTCAATATGAAACCTCGACCAATGCAACAGACTTAGTTTTCTTTAAATAATCAGAATTAAGACCAAGTGTGTAGTTTTTGTAATTGTTCATAGTGTTTCTTATCATTTTAAGGTATTATAGTTTTTTGCAGCATTTAGAGGGAAAGTCAGAAAATATGTTTTCTTATTGTTAATGTCAGGACATGTAATATTTTTCAGTTTTTTTTGTTTGTTTGGTTTTTTTTTTTCCCGCAAGACACAGCTGCCAAAATCAGGGCTATCATGCGAAAATCAGGACAGGTGGTAACCCAGTAAGCACTATATGTGGAAATAGTTGACTTCCAAATGTGAAAAAAATAAAATTTGGTGATACAATTTTGCAAGCATATAAGTGAACAGTGATTTTTTTTAAATGAACTAAGTAGGTGATTTGATACATTTTATTGAACCAATTAGAAATTTTCAGAACACAAATTCTGAAAATTTCTTGGTCAAATAAAAAGTATCAAATCACTTACTTTGTTCATCAGTTTGTACTTCGAGAACCAATTCGGCTTTCATTTTTCAAAATAAATAAAATGTTTTGTTTACTAGTAATTATACTAAATTCCAAATACATGACTTTTAGAATACTGGCTAGCAAAGTTGCATTGTGTCTGCAGTTTTAGCTTGGGTTGCTATGGGTTTCTCTGTATGATTTGGAGAGTCAGATAGCAGTGAGCTTGGGAATTTGGGGTCTTATACACTAACTGTTAGGGTTGGGTTTGCCCTAAGTTTAATTATTTGTACTTGGCCTGGAGGTGGGGCACTGTTCCAGCAGCAGGACCTTGGTGGAGTTCTAAGCTTAGCTGGTGGCAGCAAGGGTACAAATATTTGAGCCGCATCATCAGCTTATCAGGAGCCCACCCCCCACTCTCCCAGAGATCCACTGGTCTAGGGGAGTGGAGAATGGTGGGGAGAGGGACGGAGAGGGGAAGCAACTTTAGCCAGAAGGAGGTTGTCCATCATCTCACCATCCAGACGGTGACTAGCTTTGCACTCCTATAAGAGGTTCAGGCACCTGACTCTGCGGAGGCGGAGGGGTCACTGAAACAGTCCAGGGGACAAAGCAGGACAACATTAGGCCACCCAAAGGGAGCAAGTCTATCAGGAGAGTCTTTGTGGTTGGGACTTGATGATTAAGGGGGTAGAGACGGTGGTGAAGAGGGAGATGTACGGGAGAGGGATGATCCGGTGCCTTCCTGGGGCATCTGCCATCTGGGATCTAGACAGAATAGGGAGGATAGTGGAGAGGGAGTGGGGGAGCTGTGAGTGCTGATACACATGAGTACTAATGATCTGGTTAACCATTCAGTTGAAATGGTGAAGCCAGACCTTCGTAGACTGGGGGACAGATTGGCAGCACAATCAGCCTCCCTGGCCTTTTCTGAAGTACTCCCTGTGTGGGGGAGAGAATGGAAGAAAGTAAAAATGTATTTCTTAAGCGCCCAATCTTGGAGACGCTGGGCGCTTCACAAGGAGGTGCAACAAATTAAGGACAATTTATGACAGTTAAAATCAGAGTCAATTAACTAATATAAATATTAAATAAAAACTGTAAAACCCCTTAATCAGTGGACATCAAATGCTTGTTTGAATAGGTGTGCCTTATGGCCTCACTTGAATATCTCCACAGAATGAGCCTCCCTTACTGACCATGGCAAAGAGTTCCAAAGGGCTGGCCCCACTACCTAGAAGGCATGATCGCCTGATGTCTTAAACCTCGCCCTTGGAATGATCAGGAGACCCTCCATGGAGGAACAGAGTGAATGCACGTAGTGGACAGGTATCAGGAGGTCAGATAGCCTGGATCTGAGCTGTATAGGTTCTTATAGGTGAGCAAGCCCATCTTGAAGGCAGTCCTCCATCTGACAGGTAGCCAATGCAGTTCACGTAGGACTGGGGTTATATGAATATACCTCTAGAGGCCTGTCAACAACCTGGCCACCACATTCTACGCTAGCTGCGGTCGACGTAGGTTACCTCCACTGACCCCAAAGGATAGAGTGTTACAGTAAGGAAGCCTAGATGTCACAAAAGCATGCACCAGTGAGAGCAGGTCATCAGGCGGGATTAAGGGTTTAATCCGGGCGACAGTCCTTAAGTGATAAAAAAACACTCCAAAAGATGTAAGACACCTGAGCATCAAGTGTCAAACCGTCATCAAGGATGATGCCTTGATTTCTCACCTTATTGGCCGTGACCAGTGAGATCGCACCCAAGAACAACCCTATTCCAAATCCGGTGGTGACCACATCCCGCCAGCAACCAGGATCAATCAACAGTACCTCCGTCATGTCTGGGTTAAGCCTCAGCCAGTTAGAGGACATCCAGTCCTGGGTCTCAGATAGGCATTTATTTAGCACCTCCACTGCGTCAGATGTTCTGGGGGCAAAGGACATTAACAGCTGAGTATTATCTGTGTAGCAGTGAAAACCCAGACCATAATGCCTGATGATGTCACCCATGATAGGATAAGGAGGGAATAATAGAGAAGTTTAATGGATGGCTTTAAGAGTTGGTGTAAGAGTAAGGAGTACCACTTTGTGGGAGATAGGGACTGGGGGGACTTCTGAGACAGGTGGCTCTTCAAAGGTGATGGACCTCCCCTGACGAGAAGGGGCCTGCATGTTGGGGCCAAAGTTTAATGTATATTTCAGACATTTAAACTGACTGGGGGGGAGACGGGGTTTAGAGGAACCTTGAAGATGGGAGGGGAAGGGGATACTAGGTAGTACACACACGCATATCTCTAGGGGCATGTAACATCACAGAAGGTACAAAAAAGTTGTGACCCATACAGGACTAGGTGAAGAGACTTTGGAGAGGGAGAGCACAAAGGGTGCAAACACCAATAAAAGCAGGGGGGATGAGAGGACATGGGAAGTGCAAGGGTAGTAGCAAAGTAGGATCAGGGGTCAGTTGGAGGGGGTTATGCCCTAATGTCAGGAGCCTAGGTAATAAAATTAGTGAGTTCCTGACATTGATAGCAACACTGAGGTGGACCCTGTGGCCATAACGGAAACATAAGCTTCGGAAAATGATGACCGGGAACTGACGGGCGTGGGGTACTTGATGCTCAAAAGGGATAGAGGTGGAGGAGTATTCTTTTTGTCAAGGAGGGCATCATGGTGGCAGAACATGGGTGCAGCAGGGGTACTAATGGGGAGACTGAGTCACTGTGGTTACAAATCACGTCAGCCTCAGACAAGAAACTGTGATTGGGGGTGATCTATAGACCCCCAGGACATGGGGAGAAGAGGGACAGAGAGCTCAGGAAAGAACTGGAAAGAGGGGTAGCTAAGGGGGAAGTAATGGTGGTGGAAGATCTGAACCTGCTGGACATCAATTTGGATGTTCCAGTGACCAAGAGCACCAGAAGTCAGACCTTGCTGGATGCATTCCAGGACCATCTGTTGGTACAGCCAGTTAAGGAGTCCACCAGGCAGACCACGATTCTCAATGTGTTTACCAACACAGAGGTGATAGGATCATGCCAAACCAATCTCTTGAATTTCTTGGAACCTATAAGCGAGGCACGATTAGCTGTAGACATCATTTTTTTAGATTTCTCTAAGGCATTTGACTCTGTCTCACACAAAATTTTATTAGAGCAAATGACAAATTTCAGTTTTCATCCATTTATTATACACTGGGTAGAAGCTAGGTTAATAAAACGTACACAACAAGTATCAATAAAAGGACATTTATCACCAAGGGGTTTTGTTACCAGTGGAGTACCACAGGGATCTGTGTTAGGTCCGGTACTTTTTAACATTCTTATATCCAAGTTGCTTCTTCTTTCACAACACTGTTGGATAGGAAAATATGCAGATGACTGCAAATTGAGCGGCATAATGACTGATTCAGATCCCTCCCAAATACTCCAAAACAATCTAACCCACTTAGAGAAATGTTCTATCAAAAATAAACTGTTATTTAATACACACTATACTACAAACAACAGACAACGAAAAAGATCTAGGTGTCATAATTTCTAAAATCTTTCCTTCGAACTTCACACTAGGAATATAATAAATAGGAGTAACCAAATCCTAGGATGCATTTTCAAAAACATTAAAAGCAGAAGTGGAAAGGTAATGATTCCCCTTTTCATTAGCTAGGTTAGACCACACCTGGAGTACTGTTCATCTGTATGTGCCCCATATTCAGTCCATGACAATAAACTAATAGAAAAAGTTCAGCATAACGCAGCAAAAAAAGTCAAATCAGTAAGTAATATGGATTATAAATAGAGACTCATTAATTTAAACTTATACTCCATGCAATACAGGGGATTAAGAGGAGATTTGTGCCTTAACTTTTAGGGCAATTAATCATGATCCAACATTTGAAACTATTGGTCTAACTTACAATAAATCGAAATTTAATACAAGCTCTCGTGATAAGCAACTAAAAGGTGGTCAACATAACACAACTAAGAGAAGTAACTGGTATACACAGAGGCCTGGATATTCAAAAGGGTTGCGCCATGCGCAACAGGGTTGCGCATGCGCAAGTCCAAAATGCGCCATTCTGCGATATTCGGCAGGAGGCAGTTACGCCACTGGCACCAGGTTGCGCAAGAGAGCAATGCAAATGAATGCATGCTCAACAGGAGGGGGAGGATCCATGCACAACCTGCGCAACCCGACATTCAGTTGGGTTGTGCAGAGTTGTGCATGTGCAACCCCAACCTGCGCCTGCACAACCTTGAGCCTAAAAAAGGCTTGATGCTTGAGGGCCACCCACAGGTAAGCTGCTGCATTGCAGGGCGAACACAGCAGCTGCCACCCCTGGCTGGCCCTCAACTCGGGTCCCTGTGCCCCACCAGCCCGATTGGGCATAGTGTAACTTCGACTCCCCGCCCACATCTCCCACAGCCCGATCGCGGGCAGTACAGGTACCACTGGGGGTTCATAACGAGCCCATGATCGGGCTTCGGGGACGGTGTGTGTGGGGTGTTTCTGCCTGTACTGCCCGCGATCGGGCTTCAGAATATGTGTGTGGGGTGTTACGTACCTGTACTGCCCTCAATCGGCTGCATCGCGGCGGCCGTCCTCGACGGCCGCTACCTGGCAGGGTGGCCAGGCGCAGTCCTCGATCGGGCGTGATCTACATGCAAAATGGCATGCAATGAAGAGGAATAGATGCAAATGGCCCCCTGCGCCTTGTACAAATTATGGCCCCATTTGCATGCCACCTTTGAATATCGGAAATTTGCGCGATGGCGGAATGGTACTTGGCGCCACCGCAAGTTTAATGCTCATCTCTCGGCAACTTGCGGTGGCGCAAGTTCCACCGCCATGCGCAAGCAGCCAGGAGTTGAGTGATATCTGGTGCTGGAGTTGCAATAGCTTAACTCCTTTGAATATCACCCCGGCCACACCCCTGCGCAACTATTTTGAGCAGCGCAAGGGCTTGCGCCTCAGAATGGCGCAGTTTGAATATCCAGGCCAGAGAATTATATCAGCCTGGAATGCTCTACCTGAACATATCATAAATAGTGACACAATGGACACTTTCAAACTAAGATTGGATAAACATATGGGAAATAAAAAATATGATTACCATCAGTAACCCTGGTGGTGAATCCATAGAGGGCATACTCTTTTGCCCATTGGATTCGTAAAACATCTGTGAATCTATAGGAGCTGTGGAAGTAGGGAGCTGCTGGGAAACAGTGACCATAACTTCATTTGGTTCAAACTGACCTTTAGGTCTGGTAAACTGCAATCAAGAACTGAAGTCCTTGATTTTAGATGGGTGGACATCAATAGGCTGAATGAGCTGATCAGGGAGAACTTAGTTGGGGTGGATAACATAGATGGGGCGGAAGAGAGATGGGGGCAATTAATGGAGCCATTCTCAGGGCATCTCAAGTATGCATGAGAACAGGAACCAAGAAGAATAGGTTCAAGAGACCACTATGGCTCTCGACAAGGATAAAGGAAGCAGTGAGGGTCAAAAACAGGCATTCTACAAAGTTAAAGAAAAGCAAGGGGAGGAGAAATGGGAGAACATTTGCTGAAAAATAGAGAGGCAAAAGGGTGGGGAGGCAGGCAAAAGCTGACAAAGAGCTGCATATTGCGGAGGGGATCAAGAGTGGAGAAAAACAGTTTTTCAGGTATATTAGTGAAAAAAGAAGGAGAGGGACTTGTAAGGCTAACCGAGAGGGATAGAGTGTTTGAGGTGGATGGGCAAAAGGCCGCTGTCCTTAACAATTACTTTTTTTTTTTTCAATCAGACAGAGCGCACAAGCTCTCCCTCTATGCGGATGACATGTTACTATATGTGACCAAGCCAGAACAGTCCATGCCCCCACTGCTGAGACTGATTGAGCATTTTTCCGATTTTTCGGGCTATAGACTGAATTTAAACAAATCAGAAGAAATGTGTCTGGGGGATCTAGGGAAGCGGGGGGGGTGATCTAATACAGGACTGGAGTTTACAGAGAGTGTGGCACTCTTTTGTATACCTGGCAATCAGAATTGGAGGATCGGTTGGAGCTTTATACGACCTGAACTATACGCCCCTAGTGCAGAAAATCAGGGCAGACTTGGATACATGGGGGAGGCTGCCTATAACATGGCTGGGTCATATAAACCTTCTAAAAATGAATGTCCTTCCCAGAGTTTTGTATGTAATGCAAATGGCACACCTGGGGTTGACAAGAAGGGATATCAAACTTTTAGAAAAATCCTTCTCAGACTTTTTGTGGCAGGGGAAACAGCCTAGGGTGAGTCTTACTCATCTAAAGGCTATGGCCGAAGGGGGCGGACTCCAATTTCCTGATTTAGGGGTTTATCATATGGCCATACAATGTCACTATTTACAGGACTGGGTGGGTAGGCCACGGGAGGCAGGATGGTCAGATCTCGAGGAGAGGGGTTGCCCTGGTAGAGTTTCTGCATATTTATCGGTGAAAGGGTGGAGGGCCTATGCAATAATACCTAAACCGAATCCACTGGTTAGGTCGGTCTTGGACTCCTGGGGGTGAATGTTATGGTGGATGGGGAAAGAGCAAGAAGAGACCATGCTTCTGCTAATGGCGTGTAATCCTTTCTTTATCCCAGGCATAGATGATTTCGGCTTCAAAGAATGGGAGGCTGGAGGTATAAGATGCTTGAGAGACTTATACAACAGAGAGGGGATGATCACTTTCGAGGACCTCAGGATTAAGACAGGTGTGGGGCAGCAACATTTTTTCTGCTGCTTTCAAGTAAGGACATATTGCAAAACACTAGGGAGAACCCTAGAAACAAAATCCTTAATGGGTCAAATAGAGCAAATGATACAAGATGGCTGGAAAAACCCTAAAGATACGATACGCCGGTAGCCAAGATGGGTAGGCAGCTACTCCCAGAAGTGTCACAGAAAACTAGGCAGTTATGAGTTAGAGATATGGGAATCTCTATTATAGATGACACATGGAAGGTCATGTCCCAACAACACCAGGGCATCTTAGTGTGCAATAAATATAAGGAGTCCTTCTATAAGTTTTGCCAGAGGCTATACTATCCCCCATTAATAGTGAGTAAATTTAATCCTGTAGTCTCCCCGGTATGCCCGAGGTGTCTGAGTGGTATAGCGTCGTACTATCACTATTTCTGGACTTGTCCTGTTTTACAGGAGTTTTGGAAGGAGGTGAACCGGGAAATGCAGACAATTGCAGGCAGGCCGATACCGATGGTAATGTTGTTCGGGATGGAGGATGCAGGAGAAGATGAGTGGGTTCCTTTACAGCGATGTCTTAGAGTTTTGTTAATCATGGCCAGGCATTGCATTGTCAATACATGGGTCTCTGCACCTAAACCTACTGGCCAGCAATGGAAGACGTTTATTACAGGCCCCTGCCCTAGAAAGATTAACATATGTATTGCGGGAGAGAAGGGAACAATTTAATAATGACTGGCAATCCGATCTAGCTGCTTTGCCACCTGCAGAGGCCCTGACACTGGGGAGTGGGATGGGTGGGTGGATAGGGCAGAAAGGAATTAATTTGCATGGACTTTGAACTGTGGTTTTTCTTTTCTCTCTCTCTCTCAGGGACGAATGCTGCATAACTGATTGATTGATAAAATGAGACTAATGGTTTGTTTTAGATAAATCTAAATCTGTGTAAGTGAAATGATTTGGTATAATATATCTAAATATAATAAGGATGGACTTGGATCTGACTGTATATACTGCATTTTAAAGTTGTTTGTTATTGTCTTGTCTTTGGTTTATTTGTATTGTTTGTAATCTTGTTACAAAATTGAATAAACATGTGATGCAAAAAAAATTTGCTTTTGCTTAGTTATCACTAACGAGAACAGTGGGCCCTTGCTAGAGACTGGCATCAAAGTGACCACTAAAGGGGTCACAGAGATAAAGTAGCCAACATTTACTAGCAAAAGGGTCCTGAAAGGGCTTGCAGCCCTAAAGTTTGATGAGGCCCCTGGTCCAGATGGGTGCATCTGAGGATACTCAGAGAACTGGCAGCAGAATTGGCTGATCCCCTGGTAGGTCTATTCAACAGCTCTCTAAGAACAGGGGTGGTTCCAAGGGATTGGAGAGAGGCAAACGTAGTTCCACTCTATAAGGGGGGGGTGGACAAGGAACAAGCAGGGAATTACAGACATGTCAGTTCCTCCTCTATTGTAAGGAAACTGATGGAGTCACTGGTCAAAGAGGACCTCATGGGCTACTTGGAGAGCAGTGGGCTCGAGGATAGTAAACAGCATGGACTTGTGGTAGGGACATCTTGTCGGACTAACCTGATAGTTTTCTTTGACTAGATGATGAGGGAATTGAATAGGGGCCACGTTGTGGATCTGCTCTACTTTGACTTCAGCAAGGCTTTTGACTCTGTGCCTCACTGATGCCTGCTAAAGAAGATAGAGGATCTGGGTCATAGTAAACTGGGTAAGTAACTGGCTAAATGGGAGGCAACAGAGGGTAGTGGTCAATGGGGTTAAATCAGAAGGGAGGGATGTCATGAGCAGGCTCCCACAGGGATTTGTCCTGGGTATGGTCCTCTTCAACATGCTCTTCAGCTATATTGATTAGGGAATCTGGGGCAGGTTGTGTCTCTTTGCAGATGACACTAAACTCTGTGGGAAGGTGGATAGTGATGAGAGAATAAAGGAAATCTAGAGAGACTTGCACAATCTGGAGGGGTGGTCAAGGGTTTGGCAGTTGAACTTCAATAACAATATCAATAAAAGGAGCTCCACTCACTCTCATGCCAAAGTAATATCAAATCCACCAAACAGAAAAACCAGAACCAAGACCAAACACTGAAATCTTACCAATTTGTTTATTTAGTGCAGTGCAAAAACATTCTCCAGACACCAGCAATACAAAGGGTAAATTAACAGCACCACTAACTGCCCCAACTGGTTTCACGCATTTGCACCTCTTCATGTCCCTGCAGAGGCCCAAATGTGTGAAACCGGTTGGGGCAGTTAGCGGTGCTGTTAATTCACCCTTTATATTGCTGGTGTCTGGAATGTGTTTGAATGTTTTTGCACTGCACTGAATAAACAAATTGGTAAGTTTTCAATGTTTGGTCTTGCTGCCAGTTTTTCAGTTTGGTAGTTGAAATTCAGTGCCAAAGAGTGTGAGGTTATGCACCTATGGAACAAGAATGCCAGGACAGAGTACTGAATGGGAGGGGTGAAACATAGTACCACTGCTGAGGAGTGAAACCTTGGAGTTTTCATCAGCGACTCCCTAAAGTTATTTAGCCAGTGCAACAAAATTTATAACAAGACAAATAAGATGTTTGGATGTATTGAGAGGGGTATTGACAGTAGAAAAAGAGAGGTAATACAACGTATAGATCCTTGGTGAAGCCAAAACCTGGAGTACTGTGCCCTGTTTAGGAGTCCTCACCTCAGGAAGGATAGGGCTAGACTGAAGACAGTGCAGCGCAGGGTAACAAAAATGATTCAAGGCCAGCAGGGCAGGTTCTGTGCTATGAGGAGTGCCTCAAAGCATGGAACATATAGTCGCTGGAGACCAGAAGGGAAAGGGGAGATATGATAGAGACCTTCAAATTCCTAAAAGGAATTAACTGGGTGAACTGCAGGGAACTGTTTAACTTAAATACTATCTTGCAGTCACATGGGCATGAGTGGAATTTAACAGGGCGGAGATTCAAGAGGGATGTGAGGAAGTACTATTTTACAGAAAGGGTGGTGGAGTCGTGGAACAGCCTGCCAGCTGAGGTGGGGGGTGCCAAAACCATTACTGGTTTTAAGCATGGCTGGGACAGAATGAAGGGTATAGTGGTTGCTTGGGGCATCAGAATTGGGGGGAGAGTTAATGAGGGGGGAGGGCTATGACTCTGAACGAACAGTAGGTCTCAGGGATATCTAGGGAATTGGAGCAGACTGGATGGACCTTGGTATTTTTCTGCCATCATTGTCTATGTTTCTGTGTTTCTACCTTGGTTTCAAAATGACGGGTGTGGGTGAAAGCAGAACACACCCAGAAATGAAATGCCCCCTCCAAATCCACTGCTAGAATGCTCCTTTACCAATCACTATGAGGAGAATTCTTTCACAGGCAAAAACCAAACAGAACAGTCATTCCAGCAGAGGGAGGGCATTCTGTTCAGGAGCAACATTTCAGATTTGGAGGGCATGAGAACTGGAACACATAGCGCCAAAGTGCACTCCAAATACAACAGTTTCCCCCAACCTAAACAGAAAGCCCCCCCTACTTAATGGAGACCATAGTTATTGCCCCTGCTGGAAGATTCCCCATTTAGAGGGGCATGAGGAAGTTCTTCATGGAGAAGATGTTGGACAAGTGGAACCATGTATCCGGGGAGCTGATTAACGTTGAAATAGTTAACAGCTTCAAGCAAGGGTGGGATAGACATTTCATCTGGTGACAGTGGCGGTGGGGGAGTCACTAAAGGTTCAAACAATGAACAGGACAGAGTTACCAACAGGGAGCACTGCTGAGGCCCTACTAGTGTTATAATGGAGGGACTGTGTTACTGACTGGGCAGACTTGACGGGCCACAGGTCTTATGCTGCCTGTAAAATTCTGTTTCTATGTATGCTATATATTTCTATATAGTGATTGCTCCAGGTGCATTCTGTCAGGGGATTTGGGGGCATTCCTGTACTAGCTTCATTCAAGTTTTTATCAAGTCCCCTAAATTAGCAGATAACACCTGAATTGCCTAGCTGAGATGCAACATGTGTGAGGCAACATCTTCTAGTGGCTAGGGGTAAATAAATTGTAAAAAAAAAAATTAAAATCTAATTTTTGATGAGGCCCTGCCATTTTAATATTTTATTTGTGATTTTATGCCAGTACATACAGGTACGTTAACAGGACAGCGTGTCCTCATCAGTAAAATAAGTTATATAGTTATCCTTGGCTATTTGGTCAGCTTTTGTTTGTAACCGTGTAGAGAGAATTACAAGACCCCATAACTCGTTTGGTAATTGTAATGTATTGCTGTAATCACAATTAATTCTTTGCTGCCAGCGGGCTAGGACCCTGATTAGATTCAACTTTTTTTCATTTATAATAACAACTTTATTGAAACAGAAAACAACCCACAAAATGCCAACTCCAATAATACAACCACGAAATAACAATATCGTAACACAATATACAAAAAAAGTGATCAATCGTAACAATGAACGTAATTAACCAGTAAAACATAATTAAGTAAATAACTCCATAATGAACTGCTACATAAATATTAGTAGTGGGGTAACCATAAACGGTAATGTCATTACAAATCCTAATGGAGGTACAAAAGTGGAATCTGTAGTGCTGTGCGGAATTTTCAAATTCCAGTGGAACGAAATTCCGAAGAATATTCAAAATTCCGCCGGAAACAGAATGGTGGAATTCCGCAGCATACAATAGTTGCGGAATTATTTTCTGTGGAAATATCAGTGTTCCATGGAATATTCAGCAGATCTCAATATATCCCGCGGAAATTGTTGCGGAAAAATTTTCCGTGGAAAAAATACTGTTCCACGGAATATTGTTCCACAGATCATAGTTGGCGGAATTCCGCAGGTGAAAAAGCAAAATTCTGGCAGAAATTCCACCCGTGGAATGGTCATTCCACGCTAATTCCACCGGCGGAATTCCACATTCCGCACAGCACTAGGAATCTGCATCATCAAATGCATCGATTCATAGAAAAAATACTTTGTTTAAATACAAAGGTACTGAGGCGGGAAACGGACCACTCAAATTGAATAAGAACAACCAATACCAGCCAATAACCCCTCCCCCAAAAAAAGGATCTTTTTATGAAACAAAGACAGGATCTGACTGAACTTTATGAGAAACTCAATGCCCCCAGATCTCATTGAATACAGTCGGAAGGTTTAAATAATTATAGCTACACCTTTCATGTCTACAAATAGTATAGATGAGAGCTTCCCATTGTGACACCAGTGGGGGACGTGTCTTAAGCCATAGTCTTGTAATACTTTTCTTAACACATACCAAGAGAATTGACAATTTTAAGTCCTGACAGATTTAACATTTTCAACATATTTTGATGTATAAATGACTGTATCAGTCTAAAGGGTCCCCCTGTTTAAAACCTTTATTGCTGAGACAGGCAGAACTCCTGCCAGACATGAAACTATAGATTTATCAGTAAATCAGTACCATCTTATGACACGTATTTACAAAGCAATTGGATTAGCAACCACACACCCCCATAGGTCAATAGGAGCAGGCTTACTCCCGGACTCCCTAAGTGATCACCATATGGTTTACTTAGTCAGAAAAGTACATAAACCCCTCAAACCCCCCTCCCGGACCCTACTAGCCAGGTCCTTCAAATCACTCTCTCTAACATCACTTCTGTCGGATCTGACCTTGGTGGACTGGTCCTTCATCTCCAGGGCCCCTACAATTGAGCGTTGCACTTGACAACTTCAAAAATAGCTTCCTGCATGTCTGGAACCTTCATGCTCCGCAAAAAAAAAACTAGATTTAGGGGCTCCCACCTCCCATGGATCTCCGTTGATATCATCAGCAAATGCCGCACCAGGGACCAGGCATAGAAAAAGTACAAAACAACTAGCTCCCATCAAGCCTTTCAATCTTGTCGAGCCCTTCATAACTCCTGCACGAAATCGATCCGACAAGCTAAACAGAAATAGAAATTACGTTCTTACCGTAATTATGATCTTTCTGTGTATCTTCACCATTCATCACAGATGGGTACTGGCCTGAGATCAGGACCCCATGGGAGCCTTTTTTTTTTTTAAAGGATAGGCGGAGCCGACACAGCATCGGCACCGCCCTCAAGGCCGACGTACTACGTGGTGCTCGAGGATTAGCCGTTAAGCTGTGTCGACTCCGCCTGCCTACCAGTTCAGAGTCGCTGGAGAGGTAAGAGGAAGGGATGGAGGGTGGGACAAGAGAGTCCAAGGGACAGAAAAAGGAAGAGAAAGCGGAACTAAAAGGAGAAATAACGACTGGGAGGACAGCATAGAAGAAGTAAAACTAAGGGGATTGGGTAGGGACCCCAATCTCTGGAAAAGGAAGAAGGGAAGGAGGGTGGGAGGGAGAGAGATAATTTAGGAGAGAGTGAGAGGTAACAAGGATCCAAGACCCTCGTCCATCACCAGACTGTATAGGAACTGCAAGGAGTGGCAAAGCTCACCTGCCAGAATTCAAGGCACAGAATAACTGGCAATACCCCAAAAGCAGAGTCGGCTATTCTGGAGAAGGACAGGGTACAGGGACTCAGTACTCTCTCTGTAAAGATTTTTGGTGAAAAAAAGGGTTGTCTTTTTTTTTTTTAAATAGAAGGATAACAGAAGGAGGGCAACCACCAGTTCTCACCCCGTAGGGGTGAGGAAAAATAGTAGAAAGGAAGTGCCACTCGAATTGTACCCCTTGGAGAAGAAACTTACCCCCTCTGTGTGTCCCAAATTTACCCCGCTTAAAAGAGGGGTAGGCACAGGGGGAGGAGGATCCAGAGACTGGAGCCCCACGGGGATGGTTGGTGGGATTGTGATGAATGGTGAAGATACACAGAAAGATCATAATTACGGTAAGAACATAATTTCTATATGTTATCTGTGTCAATCTTCACCATTCATCACAGATGGGTGAGTACCAAGCTCCCCCGAAGGGGGTTGCCTAATTGCACCCTAAGGGGCAGTTTCCCTTAGCCCTCAGTGGGTGACACACTAAGGGGGGGAACCTTCTGGGCCTGAGGAGGCCCGAGAGTGGGGAGAGCGAGACGGGGTCCCCCCGGAGAAGGAAGGAATTTGCCCCGACAAACGTCGTCTCACCCTATGGGAAAAGAGATAGGTTCCCTGGTGAGCGGAGCAGATCACCCTACGCCTTGCCAAGGGTGACAACCAGGAAAGGTGAAGCCATGCCAATCTCCTGGTGCAGATCGCTGTCCCTACTACCCTGGTAGCTACTTCATTGGCGTCGTAAGATGCCCTTGCTTGGTGCCTTGCTAGCTCCAGGCCACGTGCAGAGAGTGCGATGGCTTGCCTGGTTTGCTCCGAGTCAGGCAAAGCAGCTAGGAACTGACCCAGTGCTGACCACAAGAACCTGTTGTAGGCTGCATAGTGGGCCTGATAAGCGGAGATGGAAAGAAGCAACCGCGCTGAGTAGAAAGACCTCCTCCCCCAGAAATCAAAATCCGAAGAGTCCTGATCTGGGGGCCGGTCACGGTGGAGGGCACAAAGCCCATCAGGAGTGTCCAGGTGCGTCAATCTGGGCTGTGGATGAGGCATAGAACCTGGAGACTCTGGGGGAGCGCAATACCTCTGGCTGAGGTCCCTAGGGGTAGGAACTCCGGAGAAGGGCCTCTGCCAGAAACACATGGACGCCTCCTGAAAGGGAGCAGGCCAGGGGGGCACCACAAGGGTGGCCGCTCCAAAATCGCCTAGAAAGGTGTGCGCCGCACGCTCTGGATTGCTCATGGAAAGGGGGGAAGGTGAAGGTCCTCCAACATCCTCGTGAGGAAACGCTGATACTCGGCGAGATCAGTAGCAGGAGAGATGTGGACAGATGGTTCCTCTCCCCAGAAGAGGGGGATGAGGAGCTGGAGGTCACCATATGCTCCGAGGGTGGCTGCTCGGGGGGAGGTTGAAAAACCTGACTGTCCAAGGCCCTAACGTAGGCAGGGAACCGAGAAGCCACTGCTCTGAACTGCTCCCAGGTGAGAGGCCCGGAAGGACCAAGAATGCCTGTGAGCGCTGGAGAATGCATCAGAGGGGTAGGGGCAGAGCCGAGGGAAGGAATCGGCTGGCCTCTGCCAGGGCTAGGGAGCGGACCATGGACACCCGGGGAAGGTGTCCCGGAAGACTCCGCAGCCGACAGCTGTACAACCACCTTGATACTGCCTAAGCTGCGCCCAGAAGACTCCCCCCAGTGAGGTGACCGGGGCCGTATGGGTCCAGAAAGATGGTCCCCTGCCTCCAAAGAATGGGACCCTCTCAAGGACCCGTAAGGGGAAGGATGGAGGTCTGCACTCCGGCTTCGTCCAGGACCCGGGTGGACCCCAGAGAAAGGCCTACATGCAGACCCCACACCCCTCGACCCCTCAGAGTCTGAGAGAGTACTGGTCCTCAGAAGGGTCAGCCTAGGTAGCTGGCAGCCCTGGGATGTCCCCGAGGGGGAAATCCAGGGCGCAGCACCCTCCCCACCCATAGGCTTCTCAATAGGCCCCAAAGTTGGGCGATCAAGACACACCACGGGAGGGGGTACACCTACTGAGGGGTCCAGGAACCCCCCCAGGCCAGGTTGCATGGCTATAGTGGCACACACCATAGCCTGCTGCTCAGTGCCACTGACCCTGACCTGGGGGGAAACCCGACGCTCCTCAAGAGGGGGCTGACTCCAACTCGTCAAGGAGACCACTGGTTCACCCTCCTGTGCAGGCAACCCAGAAGGGTGTGACTGCTCGTCCGACTCTGAGCCCGACTCCGAAGAGGTGGAGTCCGAGGCCCTAAGCCAGACGGTAGGAGGGCGAGGAAAAACGACCTTCGCGAAGGGCCCAAAAGTCATGGCAGTGGTCGAGGCAGCACCGGTGCCCTCCACGGCCCCGCAAATGGGGCCGGCAGAAGATGGCAGGATGGCCTGGACTAGAGGTCCGGAGCTAGGGCCAGCCTCAGTGCCGTCAAGTCCACCGGCACAGATTGGCACCGGGGACAGAGACGGCGCCTGCTGCAGCCCCAGCGGCAGTCCCGGAGTCACAGACACCGCCAGGCCCCCCGGCGCTGCGAGCGGCACGAGGGTCAAGCGGCACTGGCGACACTTGTGTTCTCAGGTGCCGCGCAGCGCACCGAGAACCAAAGCAGCATCGATAGTCCCGAACGGACCCGGCCGACCAACAACCCCATGGGGTCCCACGGCACTGTGCTCAACCTCGGCGCTGAGAGTGACGCTGAGGCGAGACATAGCGAAAGGCGATGCCGGATCCAGGGTCGTGGCACCGCGAGCAATACCAGCGCCACAAGCAGCATCGACAGAGCCCACGGCGCCGAGAGATGAGATGGCGCTGACAAGGCCCTCGGCACCGCGAGTGGCACCGGAGGCCTCGACAGCACCGACCGACGGCATCGACCCAGGCCTTCCGAACCACGGGAGCGACACCGGGGGGGCCTTCACCCCCGAAGGGGTGATTGCCATAGCGGCGCCTCCCGCTCGCTCCCGGGAGGAAGCGGGATGGGCCTCCTGTGCCGCGGGAGGAGCCTCAACCAAGGCTAAGCTACGGGGGATTGAGACTTCCTCCTCCACGGTCAGTATAAAACCGGGAGGGGACCCGGAGGAAAGGCCGAGAGAATGCGGCTTGGCCCGACGAGAGCGGATCCTACCTCTGAATGTCGGCGAAGCTCGTCCAACTTTCCACGCGCGCTGTTCAAGAACACAGCGGTCCATAGAGAAGCAGGTGTCACACGAATCCATGTCGTGAAGCGGGCCAAGACATGAGAGACACCGGTCATGCTGGTCAGTCACGGAGAAATTGCGGCCGCACGGGCACCGACGTATAGGGGCCACCCCGCCTTAGAAGACTTCTTGCCCTCCGACCGCGACATGACCTGCAGAAAAAAAACACCAAAAATAGACCTGATGTCGCCAAAACTATAAATAATGGAAAGATCTTACCAGCGACGTCGAGTAGGGCAGACTAGAACTAGTAGACTGATGAACTAACGACGATTGAAGGCTAAGGCCTAAATTTTCGAAAAACACTTCTTCAGGCTTCCCACGAGGCGACCTCGACGGCGGGAGATGAAGAACTGGTAGGCAGTGGTCGACACAGCTAACGGCTACAATCCTCGGCCCGTAGTCGTCGGCCTCGGTGGCGCCGATGCTGCATCGGCTCCCTCATCCTTAAAAAAAAAAAAAAAAAAAAAGGCTCCCGTGGGGTCCTGATCTCCGGCCAGTACCCATCTGTGATGAATGGTGAAGACTGACACAGATAAGATCTATTTTTCGCTGGCCCTTAGCACAAATCTTAACCACCTGACCCAATTCTGGAAAACTATTAAATCACTCCTATCCACGCCTGTACAACCACCTACCCCGGCCCTATCCATCCTAGGCTCAGCTGTCACTGACCCCTTTGATATTGCCTCGGCTTTCAACACCTTCTTCACCAATAGCGCTTCCTCCCTGGTTCAGAGCCTACCTCTTTCCCCACTCAAGGCAACTACTGCTTCTAACTTCCAGCACACCTCCCCCCCTTTCTCCTTCCGACCTGTCTCCCCAACCGAATTCTACCATGCGCTGTGTAACCTAAACCTCAACAAGGGTAAATGTCCCTTAGGCATGGACTCCAGACTACTCCAGCTCTCGGCCCCTGCTATTGCCACCCCGATAGCCGACTTGCTCAACCTCTTCTTCTCTATGTCAACAATTCCCACAGCATGGAAGATGGCTACTGTCATCCCACTTCCAAAAGGGGGGGACCCTTCCTCCCCTGGGAATTACTGTCCCATCTCCCTTCTCCCAACTCTGGCAAAAATACAAGAACTATTTGTCCTTGCTCAGTTCTCCCAATACTTCGTCGAGTCCTCTTTCTTCACCCCTTACCAATCAGGCTTCCAAAAATCTCATTCCACTGTCACCTCCCTATTAAGAGTCACAAATGATATCCCCTCAGGTATGGATAAAGGCCATATCACCTCGGCCATCTTCATCGATCTGGCCAAAGCCTTTGATACCGTCTTCTACACAGTCCTACTGGACAAACTAAAGGCTGCCGGCCTATCAGACCTTGCCAGTAATTGGTTTCAGGCATACTTGCATGGCAGACAACAATCTGTGAGAATCGGCCCCAGCACATCGTCCCCCCTCCCTATCACCATGGGAGTTCCTCAAGGTTCAGTCCTGGGCCCAATCCTATTCTTAGTTTTCCTAAATGAACTACCACAAGTATGCCCCCATTCTGCTATGCAAATGTATGCAGATGATACTGTGCTTTACAACAGTGGCCCATCCACAGACACAGTGCATGACCAACTGCAGCAGGATTTCAACGCTGTTCAACTTTGGCTCAGATCAAATCAGCTTTTCTTAAATGCAAAAAAGACAATCTCACTAACTTTTGGCTCACAACCTCGGCTCTCCCGACTCACCATCCGCCCCCCTTTCCTAACCCTGGACCTTACCCCCTTAGAATCCTGTACCTCGTTCTGCTACCTCAGCGTCTGGCTTGACCAATATCTAGACTTCTCAACTCACATAGACTCCCTTCACAAAAAATTGCTTCCTAAACTGGGAGCCCTCTATCGTAACAAAGGCTGCCTGCCTACCCCAGTCAGGCGTGAACTCGTGCCAAAAATGATACTTCCAATTTTTGATTACGGGGATGTAGTCAATGGCACCACCTCACCTTCCACTCTGACCAGCCTGGACACACTCTTTCATTCTTTCTTCCGCTTCATACTGGAATGTCCTAAACTGACGCACCACAGTGACCTTTATAGCTCCCTGGCCTTTCCCTCACTCTCAGCCTGCAGACAAATCCACTGCTCACGAGTTGCTGCTAAATACTGGTCCCATACCCTCCCACTCTACCTGAATTCCACCTTAACTTCTCAACCCCTGGCGGCTTACTCATTGCGGCACTCGGATACTAGGCGTTTCCATATCCCTTGTATGTGTACCTCTATGGGTCAGGCTGCGCTTAATTACCGCTTACCTAAACTATGGAATGACCTCCCAACAGATATCCGCCATAATCACTAATCCTAGACACCTCAACTCCCACCTCCATGAACATTTTCTCACTGTCTGCTCCTGCACCGGGCCTACACATTAGTAGGCCTCAAGCCCTGCTGGGCCTCCATACCATGTTATGTGGACAAAGTACGCATTCCTCTTCAGAGTCTACAAATCACTAGCTATTTTAATTTTATATGTACAATGCAATGTCTTTTTCTATGCATTGTCTCTGTGCCTGCCTAGTCTTAAGTTGCATGGCTGCCTTAGCTACCAACATGTATAGTCTTTCATATTGTGCCTTCTCAACTGTACAAATACTTGTGTGTTTGTTTTCCCCTCATGTCCCCCCCCCCCTTGTTTCCCCCAGGTCGCATCTGGAAACGAGTGGTTAGACGCTCAGTATGCCTGACTGTTAAACTCTTAAATAAATACAGCTATGGAGTGAAATAAACAAAAAGGAGGGTGCATTTCAGTCTGTATTAGTTCAGTTCAGAAAACTAAAGTAGGTCTGGTTTTGCAGGCATTGGAGACTTTCTGGTTTCTTCCCAGCCATGTTCATGCCATTAAAGAAAGTCCTAGGAGAAAACCATTTTCAAGCTAGCAGCAAGATTAATACAAAATACCATACGTGATTAAACATGCTGTACTGATATGCCCTCACAGAAATGTCCAATATTCCAGATTTCCACCAAAAATCTCACTTACGGAAGTCTTTGTCTTGAAAGAAACAAAATCCCCGTAGGGAACAGTCCCAAAGAACAATTTGCTCACCATGATATACAATGCCCAGAAATGACTGGTCCTTTAGTCAGGTGCTGGAATCAGAGTCGTGGTCCTCCCTCTCCTGCTGATGCAATCCTGAATGGGTTTTTTACCAATGAGTTTCTCAAGGTCACTCCCAGGGGACTTAAGTTTGACCACTACCCTGGATTCTGAGCTAAGTTGTAAAAACTGTATTGAAGGGATTACTCTTCATAGAGCTTTTTCTTGACGCTGTTGAAGTTGTTTTCATTTCTGTTGCACTGAGAAACTCAGGTCAGGATAAAACTATATGCTGTGTCCATCCATGTCTGTGCCACACACTCTGTGAGCCACTTCAGGAATCAGTTCTCTTTGCATCACCCCTCCCATTCACAGCAATAGAGTGCACAGCATATTCTGTGCTTTTCTCGAGGTGAGTCAATGAGCCCTGTCAATAGTAAAGTTAGTCTGCCCACTCTGCCCCAGCACCTGTCGCATCCATGCAAGCATCGTCTCTGAAGCTATAGTACCTTCAGCTATGGCTGGATAGTAGTAAGTAAGTAAATAAGTGATTATTTTTGTCTAACAAAGGTTTAATCAGTCAGTCAGTCAGTCAATCAAAGCTTTATTTGTACAGCACATATTTCAGGGAAGCAAAGCACATTACATGCTATCGACACTTACAATCTATTTAAATACTTTAACAAAACACACTTTAGTAACAACTGCGATATTTAAAAATCCTTAAGTTAAACTCCATCAGGGAAGGGGAGGCAGTAGCGCAGTGGTTTAAGGCTCTGAGCTGCAAACCTGGAGACATGGATTTGAATTCCACAGCTCCCACTTGTATACTGTGTGACCCTGAGCAAGTCACTTAACTTCCCTGTGCTCCCAGGTCACACCTGTAAACAAGCTTTCAGCTTAGTGTGTCTCTCCTGGTTAAACAACTTGAAACAAAAGGTCTGGCTAAATAAAAACATTTTCAGTTCTGCTTTAAAATGGTCAATGGTATGGCACTCTCTAATCTGACGAGGCAGAGAATTCTACAGGGTCGGGGCCACAAAAACAAACATATGGGCCCCAGATGTTTTCACATATCTGGACTGTGTAGTATAGCACAGGCTGCACACCCATTGGCTCACGCTGTGGACCAATGGCCGTACAGCCCTACCATAGGGAGTCAGTTGGCGGGACGGCGAGTGGGTGGGGAGCTGCCGCCTGCCGCTGACCGGGGGAGCGGGGCAGTGGGGCTCAGTGGGTAGGTTGGGAGGGGGGTACCGCTGGACCACCAGGAATATGGGAGTTGCATTATTACAGCATATGCCCACGATCGAGCTGCGAGCAGTCCACTGGACCACCAGGGATATAGGACGATTTTATTATTCAACTTATGCCCGCAATCGGGCTGCAAGCGGTCCACTGGACCACCAGGGATATAGGACTTACATTATTACAGCATATGCCCTCAGTCGAGCGCAAGTAGTCCACTGGATCACCAGGGATATAGGTCTATTATTTTTATATTTATGCCCGTGATCGGGTATGGGGGGGGCGCCACCAGAAGGTGCAGCTGGAGCTCAGGTGGCCACCCAGAGGTGGCAGCTGCCCTGTTGCACCCTGCAATACGACGGCTCACCTGTGGGTGGCCAGCTGTTGCTCCTTTTTTTTTTGGCTCACCTATTTGCAGTGCAGGTAGGGGTTGTGCATGCATGGGCTCAGCACATCCCGGGCTGAATATCGGGATGTGCAGAGTATGCATGGGCACGCCCCCCCCACCTGCGCCGTATACATTACTGATGCGCTCCAACGCATCGGGATTTGTGCCAGGCTCAATCCCCATTTGAATATCTCATCGGGGCGCAACCCTTCTGAATATCTGGGCCTTGGTAGTTACTTTAGAGCAGTAGAAACTAAAAAGAAGAAAATGTCTTATTTTTTCTAGAAATTATGCGAATGAGTGTATTTACAATTTACAATGCTGTTGACAATGTTTCATGGCACTATCCTTTTCCCATCTATTTTTAATGTCTTTTACCTTGCAGTGACATTAAATGTCAATCAGATGCCGAGACTAGGCTGTCTTTGTAAATAGTTGTAGCTCTGTTTTTCAAACCTTGTATGTACGAGGTAAAGTGTTGTTATGTATAATCAGACTTATGTTGTTAACTTTTCTTTCCGTCTTTTTGCTTGGTCTCCTTTTACCTTATTTTTTTGGTTCCATTTTACTAGTATTGATTTTAAAAGGGTAGACATTGTTTTACTTTTTACTAGTTCATTTTCTCCCCATGGATTAGCTTGCCACTAGTTTGTGTTAATTTTTGAAGAGAATACTTGACGCTTAAGTGGGTCCATTTTTTCATTTTTATGTTGTCTTGTGTGCGCAGTGCAAGTAACATTTTGTGGCAGCTTGCTGGGGTAGCAGGTTGTGGAGGTGTGGCAGTGTTGTGGCCAGTGGCGCCACTGCATTTTTGGGGCTGGTCTCTGTGGTACCAATGAATGAGCACGCTGTCTATGACAGCAGTTCAGAAGTGTGCCGCCAACTTGAAAGAATTTCGCTGCCGCAATGAGAGAGTGCCCCATCATCGCAGGGCATGCCTTGCCTGCTGAAACATTTCAATAAACATGGTGGTGGCTACTGCCGTCCACCTCACACAGTCCCTAGAAAGCTGACGTCGTGGGTGCCCAATACCCCTGTCAGCATCCCCCCTTCCCAGTTCATTTGCCAATGAGGGAGCCCAATCCCCGTCGGCATAATGTTCCCCCTTGTTTTATTTGTGTGCTGAGGAGGGTGCCTAATCCCCCTCAGCATCATGACCCCCAACACAGACACACTTTCTTTGCCGATGGGGGTGCCCAATCCACATCGGCTTCAGCCCCCTGTCCCCAAAAAACACAGGTGGCACACTGAGCGCCCACGCCAGAGTGCCCAACGTAAACCTGTTAAAAAAAAACAACTTCCCACGACATCCTTTTTTTATTTTTTCCCTGCAACACATAAAATGGTCCCTCGTAGTCACGACGCCCCCCCAACTTGCACCCACCCTCTACACCCCCCATACTTACCTCCAGAGCCTGGCACGATGATCTTCGGTGGAGTGGGACACATATGAACTGTTCAAAAGCCGACCGCGAACTGAAAAAAATCACAGTAAGCTGTATAATGGCATCAATGGGGGGAGGGGTTCAACTTAGGTGGACATCTTGGCCATTTTTGTGACTTTTGGCTCCAAATTTTCAACATGGGGTTCATGGGACCCCACCTCATGAACTCAGTCACTGTCATTTCGTTATTCATCCCGAAAGGTGATTTTGCGGTCACTGCACAGAATCACCTTTCAGGACTGATTAATGAAACAACAGTATCACTGTTCATAAGGTGGGCTACCAAAAACCTTATGTTGCAAATTTGGTTAAAAAATTCCAAAAAGATTTCTATGTTATGGGCGTGCATTACGCAGTTTCCATGCATGCTCATAAGTTCGAGAATGTTTAATATTTTCATTCCAGATTTTCAACATTACCATTTCTTCACACCTCCTTATGAACTTTATAGCTGTCATTTTTCACATCCTGCCCAAAATGTGTTTTCACACATCTGGCACAGAATGGCATGGTCACTGTGGGAAATCAATGTTCAGGACAGATTAAAAAAATCACAGTGCCACTGTTCACAAGCGGAGGTCCCAAAATGCCTATGTTGAAAATCAGGTGAAAAAATTCCACAAAATGACTGTGTTACGAGTGTGCGTTGTGCAGTTTCCACCCATGCTCGTAACTTAGAGAATTTTTAATATCTTCACTCCAGATTTTCAATGTTGCCATTTCTTGACACCTCCTTGTGAACAGTACAGCTGTCATTTTTCACATTCTGCCCAAAATGTGTTTTCGCACGTTTGACGCAGAATGGCACGGTCGCTGTGGGAAATCAACGTTCAGGACAGATTAACAATATCACAGTGCCACTGTTCATGAGTGGAGGTCCCAAATGCTTTCATGAGTTGGGGTCACAAAAAGCCCATGTTGAAAATTTGGAGTGCAAATACCAACAAACACCTGGGGCCTTAGGGTTTCTAACCATGACATCCCACCCTGTAGAGACTGACAGGCGTCAGGGGTGTGACTTTGGATTGTTGGCTGTAATGCTTATGCCATTCCACCCCCACCTTGCAGCCAGTGACAGGCATCAAGGTGTGCCTTGGACTCTTCGGCCCCAAAGTTCACCCCATTCTTCTATACTGCACCCATCTCAACATATTTCCTTATGGAATGGAGTGAGCGTAAGGCCCGACGACCCCAATGCACAACGTGACACTTGTCAGTCTGCAGGGTAGGGTGAGGTGAAATGGCATGAGCATTATGGCCAACAACCCAAAGGCACACCTCAATGCCTGTCAGTCCCTGCAGGGTGGGGTGGGGTTGGCATCAGCGTCATACTTCATGGCCATTTGTATTATGCATTTCTCTAACTCCTGCACTACCAGTGCCAATGCCAACAAGACAACATTCGGCATTGACAGATGCTTGTTTTATATAGCCCTTACTTTATGGTTATGACCTTTTGAGGCCCGGATAAGGTATATATGATAGATGTTTGCTGACCGTTCTTTTTCAGCAGGTTTAGTCTTATAGATAGTTGCGTCCTGTTTTTAACTACGCACTCTGACCTAGGATGACTGAACCTTTTTTTTTTTTGTTGAAATTTGTTTTATTCAGCAGGATGTTACCCCCCTAGATGGAATAAATCTCTTAGTAAGGGCTTAATTTTTTTTTTAGTTTACTGTTAGGAGGTTTACTGTTTTTGTTTTATTATTATCAATCCCTTGTTAATAAAACCAATCCTGATTGTATATCGTTTGTATCAGGTTGTTATTAATCAATGTTGCAATTGATTTGATCTACAGTGAGAGTGCGCTGAGACTGCCGGTCTTATTCTATGTTACATTATCCAGTGTTATCCTTTGGTCTTCTTGTTGGTGGGGTACCTTAGTGTATCTCTGTTTTGCTGGGAATTAGTTTGGCCTCTAATGCTTTCTGCATTAAAAGGATGATAGCTCAGTCAATGGAAATCTGACTGTATTTATCAAGCTTGTGGTTTAGAGGGGCATTGCAGTTTCTGGGAGATAATCGGACTGCCTGTCAGGAGAAAAGAGTGATCACGCTGTTATAGGCATCTCTTTTGGAACAGCTTTATTTTTACCCCTATTTTAATGAGGCTTGACAGTTTTACATAGTTTTAGCCTTTTTTTGGTTTTTTTTATAGCTAAGATAGGCATCTAGCTCGCTCTCTCTGTCTGTCTCTCTCTCTCTCTCCTCCTCATCTCCATTTTCTAATCATTGTTACTTATTTTTACATTGGGGAGTATATTGTAATTATTGGTGCATTTGGTGATTCTGCAGGTATTTTTATACCCTAAGATTGGTTAATCATGCTTTCATGTGACTTAAGACAAGTCTTCATGTTAGGATCTAGATACATTAAGTTTAAAGTAAAGGTGTGAGATATTTTGTACAGGTTTTGGGCTTCATAGCCTGCAAGCCTGGGGTGGTGATAGCCCTCTGTGTTAACATTTTAAATTTTAGTGCACTCATGTATGGAAGGGAAGGGATTGTAACAGTGGCCAAACCATTGGCCTGCTGATCCCTTTCCACTTCCTGGTCCACCCCTATGCTCCCATGTCTTGTAATGTGTGCCCAGGAAGAGCATGGGGACACACCCCCTACAAGTCTATGGAGCTCCTTTTCAGACTGGTTTTACAGAACGTTAAGCAGCCTGTCGATATAAATGAAAGCCACCACTCAACTAATATGAACCCTATTACTTGAGCAGTGGCTTTCATTTATATCGAAAGGCTGCTTAAAGTTCTGCAAAATCGGTCTGAAAGTGAGCCCCACAGACTTATATGGGGTGCATCCTTGCACTCTCCCTGGGCACATGTCACAAGATGTGGGAGCACGGGGGTGGAGAAGGTGGACCAGGAAGTGAAAATGGATCAGCTGGCTGGCAGTTTGGCCACTGTTACAATCCCTTCCCTTCCATACACAAGCACATTACAATTTAACATTTTTAACACAGAAGGGCTATCGCTGCCCCAGGCTAGTGGGCTATGAAACCCTATACAAAATCTCACACCTTTAC
Source organism: Neoceratodus forsteri (assembly GCA_016271365.2). NCBI lineage: Eukaryota > Metazoa > Chordata > Ceratodontiformes > Ceratodontidae > Neoceratodus > Neoceratodus forsteri. Next base: position 29,272,425 of record JADMNL010000027.1, read on the forward strand.
TTTAAGGATTTGGTGAAATTAGCCCCTCTAAGTGGGGTACTTCCCATTTAGTTTATTAAGTTTTACATTTTATTTTGCATTGTATTAGGCATTATATATCAGGTTTTTTTTTTGGAGAGTTGTTGGTTTTTTTTATGAATGGGCTCTATAGGCTTTGGGTCAGAGTGGGTCTGTTAGGTTAAGTGGGTTCCATCACTGACTTAGATTTTCTTGGAGTGTGATCATCAGGACTGGGGTTTATGGGGGTTATACACTTGTTTTTACTTTATTGTATTTGCTATAGTTGAGGGATTGTTGCTGGGGGTGCTAGTGAGGAATTATTTATGTTTGGATTGTTACTTGGATTTGGGGGTGCTCCACAGGGTATTTAGCTATATAGTACTACCATTTATTCTATGTTGTGTCATTTTCTCTTGAATATTCCTGTATTGTCTCATAATACTGAAAGATTGTGAATAATGTTATTACATGTTACGTGGAATGTGAAAGGGGCTTGCTCCCGGGTTAAGTGTTTTCAAATTCCTAAACACATTAACCTCTTAGATGGTCAAATCATCTTTCTTCAAGAAATGCATTTATTGTCTTCAGAGGTTCACCTATTTCAAAAAGCTGGAATTCAATAAGTTTATGGAGCTAGGGATGCAACATGTCAGAGAGGGGCTGCTGTTTCAATTAAGTAAGATATTAACTTCACACTTCAGTAATCTGTGGTGGACCCAAAAGGTCATTATATTTTTATGGCTGGCTTAATTAATAATATTGAAGTTCTTTTGGGCTATGTCTATGTTCCAAATATTGATTCTCCTTCATTCCTTATCAAACTTACCAATTTGTTAACTCCCTTTTTATCCCTTCTGATTATCATAGGTGGGGACTGGAATTGAACTTTTTCACAAGACCTTGATAGGACTTCTAGGTCATTCATTGGACTAACCCCTGGACAACGTTCTTTACATGATCTTAGTGATTCAACAGGTCTGTGTGATCCATGGAGAGTTCTTAACCCCAACAGTAAAGAATTTACCTTTTATTTGGCATCTCATCGGTCTTACGCTAAAACAGATTATTTCTTAGTGAGTAAAGAAGTCCTTCAAGGTCTTTGCAGTGTAGGGTTCGCCTTAAGGACCACATCTGATCATTCTCCAGTCTGGATACAATATACTTTATTACTAACAAATCGTAAAGACACTATTTGGAAAATCAACAACCAACTACTGAAAGTCGAATTTACCATGACCCGTCTTAAAGAAATGATTAAAATGTTTTGTAAAGGCTATGAATGTTCAGTAGTCAATGCAGATCAAGAATGGGCTGCTTTTAAAAGTTTTATAATGGTAGCACTCCTTTGTTTGGCAGCTAAACATAAGAGGCAGCAAATAACGAAAGCTACCCAACTCTTGTCAGAAATAAGGGACTTGGAAAATGACTTAGGGCCAGATATTCGAAACTTTGCCCAGGGGCTAAATTAGCACTGCCCGGTGGGCAAACTTAGCCTGGAGCACAGAGCAAGCTATGTTGAAATGGAAATAATCCTGCTGAATATTGCAGGCTAAGGAAGCCGGGCAAACTGGTCTGGGAGTGCAGGGCAAAAATAGCCGGGGAATAAGACAGCACTGGATAAAGCAACCAGGAAGTGCAACCCACAACAACAACACAGTGCACAACAACGTGAGGGCAGGTACAGATGACCTACATGGCCAATGTGTGTGCCAGCAAATGCATGGACTCAGTACAGCTGCAGGAAGCAGCAGATGTGAAAGAACGGTGATCAAAACTGTATATTATTCCCCATACCATTAGCACGGAGCTAAGCAGTTAGCCCGGGGCAAACACGTTTGCCCAGAGCTAAAATGTGCCATATTCAAAAGTGACATGCAAATGAGCCTACTTAGGTAGTCTCTGGCCAAACAACCAGATTAGTATCTCATTATACCCTGATTTGCATGCAGTTTGCCCAGCATTACTGCAGGGTCCCACAAAGCCACCTGTAGGTCAGTCTGGAAGTACAGGGGCTGACCAGGTCCAACCGCAGCTCCACCTGTAGGTCAGTCAGGCAGTGCACGATGATAGCTGCAGGCTACATGTAAACAGTACAGCACAGCATAGCATATTGTACCCCAGAGGACAAGACAGCATAGGCACAGGTGGTGGTGGTGCTGCATGCAACTGTCACACTGTAGGGCATGCTACAGTGCACAGCAGACACTACAGTAGCAAGGGGACCAATAGTGTGAGGGACACAGCACTGCCTATGGTGTGTAGGGCAGTGATGATGACTGCACTGTACACAGTGACAGGCCCAATCTGCAGGTGTTTACTGACAGTGGACAGTACTGTTACACTGTTGTGTGACCCACAGATGCTGTACCTGTGGCATGGGATACTTACAGTGACATGTACATTTCTGGCTTTGTGTGCTGTGGCAGTTGTACAGCTGTGCGGTATGTGGCCGGGGGGGGCATACATTATCCGAAAGGCACACTAGTGTTGGGGGTATTCCCAGTACTGGCCCATGTGCACTGCATGATGTGTCCCAGCCTTGTGGCCACACTTGGCCTGTGGCACAGCCTCGTCACCCATACACACTCCCCTCAACATCCTCCATGCCCACAGTGCTGCATGTGTGTGCTGGCATCTGTTTGTGTCCACAGATGTGTGGTCCACAGGTGTGTGCTGTATGGCCACACTGCCATGCTGTCCACTGGCGGCAGGGTCACCACTTACTGCCTGGCATGGCTGGGACTGGTGGCAGATGATGGCATCATTGTGATGCCATCGGTTAGCAGCATGCTTCTTCTATGTTTGACTTTATCTATGTGTCATATTTATTTGTTAGGGTCGCGCTAAACCCGTGCAAACACCGTGCAAAGCCAAAGTGTCATGCAAAGCTGATTGCCCAGGGTTAAGACAAGCTTTTCCTGGGCAGTAATTTGCACCACTAAGTGTCACGCTAAGTCGCGGCAAACCACTTAGGTGTGGCTGTTAGTCGCTGAATATAGCATTGCACCTGTATTCATGCCAATTTGCCTTGCATACATTATAATCTTGCCCGGCGCTAATGCAGTTTGCCTGCGCTATTTGGCCTTTTGAATATAGCAGACCCACGCTAAGCCTGTGCAAACGGTTTTTGCCCGGCGCAAAGTTTTGAATATCTGGCCCTTAATGTCTAATGCCTTGGACTCAGTATGCTGCAAACTGGTTTATCTCTGGGATCAGTATACAGACCTTCTTCGTGATTAGGCTGAGTATGCCTTATTTAAGACCCACTCGAAATATGTTGATCGGGGAGCAGACTGGTCATCTACTAGCTTCACACCTTAGAAAATTAAAGGCATCTAGACTTATCCCATCTATTTTTTTTAGATATGGATAATAGTATCAAAACGGATCCTATTGACATAGTCTTGGAATTTGAAAGATTTTACCATTCTTTATGGTCCCCTCCAAGATCCACCTTCTCAATTAGAGAGTCAGCAATATATGAGTGGTTTGAATCTTCTGGTATTGATGCTGGCTCAATGTGAAACATTGGCCAAACCTATAGATACGTCTGAGGCATTCACAGCTATTAAGGGTTTAATATCTGATAAGACGTTGGGCCCAGATGGCCTATCAGCTAATTTTTATAAAGTTTTTGCAGATGAACTAGCCCCTATGCTGTTAGATTTCTACTCAGCTACTTACACCCATATTTTTTTTTCTGATAATGCTTTGTTGGAGGTTATGATTAATTTGTTTCTGAAACTGGGTAAAGATCCTAATAGGGTAGCCAATTATCACCCAATATCTCTTATGAATTATGATATTAAAATTCTAGCTAAAATATTAGCTGCATGGGTTAATCAGGTCTTGTCTACTCTTATCTGCAGAGAACAGGTGGGCTTTATGCCCCCAAGATCCTCATCAGACCACTTCCATAAGCTAGCCCATTTTTTTCGCCATATCGAGGGATCCCTGAGAGTCTGCAGCTCTAGTGTTCTTCGATGCAGAGAAAGCCTTTGACAGAGTCAGATGGCCTTTTCTGTTACACACATTAGTCAAATTTGGTTTCCCAGATTCTTTCCTTGTTTGGTTACAAGTTCTTTATTCTTTTCCTACTGCAAATATTTACTGTAATAGTGCTTTTTTCTTCTACCTTCCCTTTACATTGTGGTATGAGACAGGGTTGTCCTCTATCCCCATTGTTATTTAATTTGTACTTAGAACCTTTGCTATACAACCTTAAGCATAATCCCTGTATCAGAGGTATAACACTGGGCATTAATCCTTTTAAGCGCTCGGCTTATGCCAGTAATATTTGTTACATATTGAGTACCCAGCCAAATCTATCCCTGCCGCTATTGAGATTATACAGAAGTTCAGTAGAATAGCTTGTTATAAACTTAACCTAAATCAGAGGTCTTATCATTAATTGTTGGGGTTTTTAAATCTGAGATTCAAGCCTTTGGCTTATCCTGTGCTTTGTCCCATATCAAATACTTGGGCATATTTCTTACAAGGGATCTAGCTTAACTGTGGAAACTTAACTTTGATGATGTTTTGTTGAATATTAAGCAAGACTTGGATAGGTGGAAAGGGATCCCTTTGTCACTTTGGGGTAGAATTAATATTGTCAAAATGAATGTTTTTCCCAGTTATTTTACCCCTTGAATATATTAAATTTATATCTTGTCTTGAGCTGGTTTCAGAAACTTCATACATTCATTTGTCAGTTTATTTGGTTAGATAAAAAAACCTAGATGGTCTTATGTCAATTTAGCTATTTCTAGGCATCAGGGTGGACTTAAACTTCCTTTATTTTCTCTTTATTACCTTGCTGGTTACCTGACTAAGTATTTTAGATGGTCTGTTGCCACTGAGAGTAATACCTCTGGGTATAGGCCTATTTGGTTAAAGTTGGAACTGGACCTTTTGAAACGAATGGGGGTTTCACCCTCATCATTGCCTTTATTAATTATCATTTACTTCCTAAGTGGCTTTGGGATTCTCCCATTGGTCTTTCTCCTAAAGTTCACAGTCAGTTGGGCAGATTTATGGGGTACCAATTTAGTAAAGATATTTCGCAACCCATTTTTGGTAATCTTGAGTTTAAATTGGGTGGCAACCCCCTCTCTGGAGACTGACATCCCAAGCTCAGACCCATTAATGTTTGAAGTCTGCTTCACAATGGTAGTTTTAAAGCATGAAAAGAAATATCCAGCTCCTTTGAGTTGGGTAATAAATACTTTTTAAACTCTTTTAACTAAAACAAGTGCTTATGGCCTATTTTGGTCCACAACATTGGTGTCATAATTATAATGATTTTTTGTGTTCAGTTGAGGGGATAACTTCCCAATCACATGTAGTTTCTAAACTTTATAGTCTGTTTCTTTCTCATTGATTTTCATCCTTTTTAGGCGATTGTCCCTACTGGGGTCAAGTTTTTTTTAAAATAGACAGTTTAACTGGTATAGAATTTGAGGAGATTTATATAGGTTTATTGCTAATGATAAACTTCGTCTTTGTCAATTTTATTTTCTTCACAACCTGTACTACTCTGTCTATAAATAATTTAAAATGGGACATTCACCCTCTTCATAATGTGTAATGTGTGGTAAGAAAGGTGGTACACTTTATCATATTTTTTGGGAATGTCCTAGGAGTACAACCCTTATGGAAATGTATCAGATCCTCAGCTGACCCGCTTTTGGGCATTGATTCCTACTTCACTCCGGAGGTTTACCTTGTTGGGGATTATGAAAGTATCTCTTTTAAACAACATAAGTTCTTTATGGCTATGATTTCTCTGTCTGTTAAGAGAATTGTTCTTAGACACTGGTTAGACCAACATGATGTTTCTTACCAAGACTGGCTACAAGAACGTTTATAAACCTTACATCTTGAGAAAATGATAGCTAGTTTTCATATTGATCTTTCTTCATATTTTGAGAAGTGGGGCAGGCTGTATTCATCTTTCTTACAGTGATACCCTGGAGCGAGTCCCTCTACTGTTCTTTTATCTTTATCTATTTTTAAAGTTTTAATAATTTAATCTTTACATTTAATTGTCTTACTTTGGTTTGTTACTTCCGTATTTTAATGTACTGTGCAAGCATTTTCTATATCATTAAATACTTTAATCTTGTTAATTCCTTTTTCATTACTGGATATTGGGCTTGTAGGTTTGTTTTTTTTTACTGTAGTTTATGGTTCCCTGTGGAGTGTTAGGAGTGGGACTTGTGGTGCTAAAGGAGGGAGGGTGTTGTATTTGGGGTAGTTGAACTTTAGTTTTTTTTTTCCATTTTGTTTATGTTATTGTTGTTGTTCTTAATATTATTGTTCACATATTTATAAATAAAATGTCAAAAATCAATCAGATAAAGAATCTACAGCATACTGTATGGCAGTGCAATGTATGTGTGTGAAACCTAAAGCATTCTTAGATTTTCTTTAGTGTGTTGCGTAGTTAATAAAAATATAATATTTATAACAAAACTTGTTTTAATCTCTTCTGGGCAATGCATGCAAGACATCATACATACTGTATCAAATAACTTTTTTTTAACAGCATTAACTGTAAACCTGTACAGCCCATAAAAATTAAAAAATATTTACTGTCTATCAAAAGGGAAAATATTTTGATTGAAGGTTCCATTCCAGAGTTATGACAGCTGCTTGGCCTGCTCACTGGGCTGGTAGTGTAAAAGGCTAAATCAGCTACCACCAACGCTGGGCTTCAAAATGGGCTGGCTCGGAAGAGATTCTCAGGCCTCTGTGGACTACCCTTGGCTTAGGACTCCATCCCCCGCACTGTCTGGGCTTGGCCACATAAAACTTAAAAAGTTCCTGCCCCCTGCCCTGCACTCCACCACTGATTTATTTTCACTGTTAGAAATATATTTTTATATTCACAAATGGTGTGTTTCTTTTTTCTGTAATCTAATTTACTTCAGCAACAGCCCTGTCTAGTCCCTACAGATCCATTCTTTCCTATGGCCAGTGCAAGAAAGGCTGCACCGTCATCAAGTGGCAGGAACACTGCTACGTGACAGTGAGTTGTGGACAGTGTTTTTTTGAGTCAAACCATGGTCTGAGTCTCTTCCCACATCACGTGGTGTGGTTGGACAGTAGGGTTACCACCTGTCCTGAGTTTCGCAGAACAGACCTGATTTGGGCAGCTGTGTCCTGCAAAAAAAAAACCATGAAAAATACTAAATGTCCTGACTTTATGGTAGAAAAAATATTTTGTAACTTTCCACTAAATGTTGCAGAAAATTAATATACCTTAAGTAAAATACATTAAAATGATATGAAACCATAGAAGCAACCAAGAAACTACAATACTTAGCCTTAAGTTTGATTTTATAGAGAAAACAAGCCTGTTGCACTAGTCGAGGTTACGTACTGTCCTGCGAAAAAGCATGTTTCAGTAAGAAATGTCCCACTTTGGGCTTCTTAAAAAGTGGTAACCCTATTGGACAGTTCATGGGCTGTTAACGGCAGCAAACCAAAGTCGGCAGTTTTAGCCAAAGTTCAACTTTAGATCAGCAAATTAGACTGGTCAAGTCATCTGGTTTGATTCCATAGTGGAACCGCACTTGTACTGTAGCTCTACTCATTTCAAAGGTTGTGCTAACTCTTTCATGCAAGGCCCCTTGAAACAACCAGAGGCATCTCTAGCCACTTCTGAGGGGGCTGCTTCCAAACCGGTGTTCTCCTACTTTGTGATGATGCAACACCTGTGCATCTAGAAAAGGCCCTTGGTGCAACATTTTAAGACAGATCTGACAACGTATTTATTTGCACCGGCCTTTCTCATTACATAGGTTTTTTTTTAATCTTGTATTTATGCATCCAACTATCTCCTCTCTCCACTGTCTCAGACATCCTCTTGCTGCACTGTCTGGTCTCATCGCAGTCTGCCCCTAGAGTACCTGTGGTTCCACTAGCCTAGGTACCCGGATAACCCCCCAGGTGGGGTGAGGAGGGACCCACCCCCTCATTCTTACCTCCCTAGAAACAACATACTGTGTAATGGATCCTGTACAGCGGGGTCTGCCTTTACAAGCCTGAGATGCGCAGGGAGGTGTCATCGCCTAGGACAGACCGAGGGTTTTTTCCTTGTTCCCCTAGACATCGGCGTGCAATGAGGGCCAATAAGCTAGGGGGGTGCACTGAGACGTGCCTCCTGCTCCACCCCCTACTGACATCTGCCCAATGCCTTTGCTGCTATACCCAGCTACCACACCTTCCAGCCGAGCTCCCCCAGATGGCGGTATTGCAGCGGGAGCATGCAGAAGACCCCCCCAGCGAAGGAGAGCAGCCATTGGGCACTCCATCCTTCTCCTCCCTGGCTGACCCATGGTGCCCCGGGCTTATTCCCGAACCCAGGTCGCCGGCATGGTATGAGGTAAGGCGTCCAGCGCCTCAGCACCACTGGGCCTGCCTCAATACATAGTTTGATGGATTATGTGATAAACAAGGAACATACACTTGTCTGACTCAAAATATTCAATTTATCTTCAAGTGTGATGGGACCATAACTGACAAGCTGACTAAAGTGATTAAAGGGATTTACAACCTTTATATGACAGAATAAAATTCCCAGGGTGAGTCTGCAGAGGCTGAAAAGTGGAATAGAGAAGGAAGGGCTAGGGTTCCCAGACCTGAGGGGGTACTATGTAGCAACACAGCACAGGTACTTGCAAGACTGTGTCAACAGAGGGGAGGCAGCAAGCTGGATAGACCTGGAGGCAGAGGAGGCCCAGAGAATAGACAATCATTATAATTGGCACCCGGTGAGAGAAAGGCATACAGGGAGATGGGGGGGCAACCCAATGGTACAATCTACACTTGATGCATGGGGAGAAATCAGGCATCATAGAAAGGCACAGGAAGACAACACAATGCTGGTGCCTGTAGCAGGGAATATGAAGTTTCTCCCTGGCCTGGAGGATAAAGGTTTCAAGGAGTGGGAGGAGGAGAAGGGTATCTACTGTGTTGGAGACCTTTATACCCTTATATACTTTGCCATCGGGGAAGGGTGCCCCTAATAAATAAAATCTACTACTACTACTACTACTATCCAGGAAGGAATTCTCACTTTTGCAAACATTCAGGATGGCCTGGTTGATCCCAGGGTCCCACCACTACAGGTACCTGTAGGTCAGGGCATTTGGTAGACGTCTGGGAAGGGAGCCATTGTGGGCCTCACCACTATACCAAATAGAACAAACCACTTTTACTTCAGAAAATCCCTGAAAGTGTTAATAGCGAAGATGATGAGACAGGACATAAGCCATCTGCCATATCTATCTATCTAACAAAGTTGAAATACAGTGGGAATGAGATCTTGGAATTGATATCAGTGATGAGAATTTGGGGACTGTATAGTATCTGCATATGGGTTTGCTTTTATGTAATAAAGAATCACAGTATAAATGTATATATAGACTATACTGCCCCCCACCAGTGTTGTACACAGATGTAACCCCTCAGTCTCTCCTCTGCATAGCAGATGTGGTGTAGCATGGTGCACTTATATATGCTACTTTTGGGAATGCAAGATGCTGCCCTTCTTAAGGTGAATATAGCACAAGAGATCACCAGTATTCTGGGCAGACCTATCCCAAATACCTTCTTTATCTCTACTGTTTGGAGTGGAAGACATGAGAGATGAGGGCTAGGAACCATACCCCAGATGAGTGAGAGAACTAGTGAACATAGCAAAGCAGTGCATCCAGAACACATGGGTGTCTTGTGTCATGCCTACACTCGCTCAGTGGAAAACTCTTGCCTTTCAGGTTATGGTAATGGTATGGTTGAGATATGGCTTGAAGGGCAGGTATATGCTATTCCTGCGGAGCTGGGACAAATTTCTGAATGCCCTGCCAGTAGCAGAGGCAATGGTTCTGCAGGAGGGCCTCTTTTAAAAGTATAATTCCCAAGGGGAATTTCTCCATTAAAACCCATGCTTTTAAAACTTGCAACACTACCCTGGTACCTCAATGATGAAAGTTTGGTTGCTGTAACTAATTAAAGGTGAAATGTACTGAAACCTGTAGGAACAGAAAAATGAACTCATGTATGTTTTTTTATCTATATATGTTGACCTTGTATGTAAACCCAAGTTATACATCCGTGTAGTGGAATGCCATTGTGTTTTAACTGAAAACTAATAAACATATTATACAAAAAAAGTTTGAAATTTCTGGGGACGTAATGCCCATTCACCTTATCTGAAGTGGAACGATCCACGTTAATGTTGTTGCATTAGAACACTGTATATGGATTGAGAGGCCCTGCAGTTCTGAATGCTGATTCGCTGAAATCACGCAACTGATTAATAATGAATAAAACATGCCAACAACAACATTGTGGTCAGCATTCCATATCGCTCTCTCCATCTGTCTGCCAATAAAATAATTAATACATTGATGTGTGTAAGGTACTTGTTCAGGCATCTCAGTTGCCATGTTGGACTGACTACAGCCATTGCTGTAAGGGGATCTAATCCATTTCACTGTGATATAGTACATGGCAGGCATTACAAGATATAATAAATTGATATTGCAAGTGTAATGACAACATCAAGGAGCAGGAAACATAATTGTTCATTAATAGCAAGGTAGCCGAGTTGTCAATCACAGTGTCTGTAAAATATTCAGAGATTCGCAGAATATTTTGAATGCCAATGTCTTTCTGCTTTGATTATCATGTCTCAGATACAAAAATATAGGCTGTGCTGTTTCTTGAAGACTTGTAATTGTATTTAAATAAGACCCATTCAGACAATTCTGGTTATCAATCTCTTTTTATAACCTTGTCCAAATAAGCATATACTTTTATTACATAATTAAAAGTTTATATAGAGAAAAGGGTACATGCATAAAGTGGTACTCAGTCAGATGGCACACAAAATGGGTACATTGTTAGATTCCGATGCTACATTTAAAGGTCTGCTCACCTTTAAAGACTGTAATAAAATTAACATTTCCTGTTAAGCATTAGTAAATCGAGCACAGCATGTGATTTTGTTTCCTATTCTGGTAAGTGCAAAGCCTTGAAACATCTTGGCTAGAGTGACATGTTCAAAGGAATTTCTGCGTACATAGTGGTGAAGACACATATAGAGTACAGTATGTGATTATGGTAGCAGCACTGGCACCTTGAGAAAAGCTAGTCACCAAATTGAATAATGCACAGAAGTGGGGAAATTATCTCACCATGTCAGGATAATAAGTAACCTATAAAAAATTATCTCTACTTGCTTCAGTTTATTACATATTTTTATCTTTTTTATTCCACACGCTCACACACATGGTATTCTGACACCAGCAGTAAATGATATAGCTAGCGGTGGGGTGGCAACATGGCATCAAACTCCTCTCCCACAGAAGGGGCCCTGCTGCCAATGCCAGCTAGCTCTCGTATTAGTAACACTGAAATTGACAGCCGCTGAGTGCAGCAGAATCAATACTTTGTTGATCTGTTTTCTTCTGTGTGCAGATACAGGGGACATGAAATTTTCCTATCAAGACAACTTCAGTTTTTATATTTCTTGGACTTTATAATCCTCTGCTGGGATTAGAACCTTTATCATCTGTTTAGCAGGTTGTGACTTGCCATCTACACCATAGAAACTACAACTCCATTCACTGCTGCTCAGTAGCACACATTATGTTTGTTTAACAACCAAAGGATCTGTAGCTCTAATCCGAGTAGGAACATGGGGCTGGATTTGCAAAGCCCCAATGCAAGCTGCAACAATGGCAGCTTGCGCCGAGTGCTAGTGCATCTGGGACCTTGCACCTGATTTTACAATGGACAGGGTCCCAGCGGCTAAGTCCCGTGGCTTGCGGCAATAGTGGCAGTGCGCCGAGGAGATGGCACACCTGCTCAGAATGCCGCAGCAGCCGTGGGGCATAAGAGAGGCAAAAACCATTCAAAAGAAAGACCCAGCTAAAGGTTACAATAAATTTAAATGCTCACCTCTAGCTTGATCACTGAATGAGCAAATGAGATGTAGCTGAGAAGCAGCAATACATTTGGGCAATAAGCATAAGCGTGAACAGAGTCAGAATAGAAACTGGTGTTGAAATTATTCTGCTCATACAAACTCTCAAAACTAAATCAGTCTACAGTTCCCTGCTGTCAGTTATCCCATGTTTCACAGATTAGTCCACATACTCTAAGCAAGGACACCTTCAGTACAGGCACACAGTGGTCATCACTCTCTAGGGATGTCTAAGTACCGTTAGACCAGCTCTCGGCTGGTCTAATGGTACTTAGTACTTTGTCCCTGGGAAGACCTTTGAAAATAGTGATGTCGGGGTTGTGGTGGCCTGGGTCTGCTGCAAGACCCCTAGCACCATGTCGCAGGCCACAGTTTTGGCGCTAGCACACTTTGATGCAGGCAACCTGCTGACTGACGCAGGCTGCCTTTTGAAATCGCTCAGGGCACTACCCATGATGCAAGGTGCTTGTTGCGTCCTACCTGTTGGATGCAAGCACCTTGCACCAATCTAAGGGCTCTGAAAATCTGGCCCATGATATTTTGTATTTTCTGCAAGAGACTGTGGTCAAAATTCTAGCAAAGACTTAAATATTAATTCAAAAAAAAAATTTAGTTGAAAATTCACTTGGGTGGTGATCCATGGTAGAGTGGAGTTGGAATACTAAATTATATGGAAAACAAACTTAGTTAAGAACTATCTGTGCTGTCTGTGCTGATACAGTAGAATGCTGTCCTGTCAAGGCAGGAAGTCCAGACAGAAAAATGTCATGCCAGCTTTGCTAAGTTTGCCTTTATTTCCCCCTATATAGTTCCCACGGTCCCCCACCATCGATACTGGGGGATGGCCATGGCCACAACCTTCTTCTGACTAGTAGGGGGAGCAAGCACTTGCCTTAATAGCCAGCAGCAGTGGCACTCCTTGGTCATCTGGCAGTGAGTGCGTAAAGGCTGCCCTCCTGACTCCCTTCTTGGGAGCCATGCACCTCACCTCTGCTGTGCACCTCATGCCCAGAAGAACTCAGCATGAGATTTCAGTGATTGTACACAGACTTCAGGCTTCCAGGTGACACCACAACATGCTACTGCCATGACATATAGCCTGCCCATAAATTGACATTCTGGTGCCCTTTTGGGCAACACTTGGGCAATGCATGCCTATCAAGTTTGGTTTTCCTTTTATCATTTATATCCCTTTAACCAGGAAACTGGTCTGGAGCAAAATGACCTGTTTTCAGCCACGTCTGGGGACTTGAGTTTGTTCTAGAGGCATGTGACCCTGTTCTGGTCTGGGTTCAGATTAATCCACATTTAAACCAGAAAAGGTTAAAAAGGTTCTAGTTTCCAAAACCATTATTTAACTGATATCACTCAATTTGCATGTCATTAATATAGAAATTGATATATAAATAAACCGATACCAATCACATGGCCATGGCTCGATTTCACAGTGATACACGGTTCAGTTTTAGATCTTCTTTTTATAGCCATAAAGCCTATACTAAACTATAGCAAGTCATTTTTTATACTTCCCAGGGTTGTAAAGGTGCTCACCATGGACATGCATCGGTTTAGCATTACTACACATCCTGTCATGGGGTATTACATACTTACCAAATTTTGCATATTATACCACTCACTCATGTTTTGACCAGGAAGTTCAGTCTGGTTTGGCACTTTAGAAATGTTCAGGTTTCAGGAGGGTTCATTTTTTATAAAACCCATTTGCCCATCCCTCATTTATTTGATTCCCCACCACCACCATGAAATAAGAACACCCAGTACTGTCCCTCATACTGGTTCAAAACTTTCATGCCCAGTGCAGACCTGGAGTGTACTGTTTCCTCAGACCTGACTAAAGAAGTCCAGACTTTGGTTAACATAAACAGCTGCCTCAGATTCATGAAGCATCTTAGAGAAATGCTTCAACAAGCACACAGATCTGACAACAGATTAGGCAGAGAACATCTGGGCAGACTGGGTGGGCCAAGCAGTCCTTTTCTGATGTCATATTCTATGTTTCTCTGTTTCTATAACAAACTCTGGTCAGAGCAGATATGGCTGCTCAGGGCAGCGAGAGCGATTAAAACAATACTCGGTGCTCCTGCCGCACTGGAATCGGCCATACCCAAGATGACAGCAATGACAGAACTGAGCATGCGCAATACTTGCACATGCACCATTTGAACAAGAATCAGCCGTACCCAAGATGGCGGCACTGACAGAACTGCATATGCGCGATACTTGCATATGCGCAGTTTGAATCGGTGGCCATCTTGGTCACAGCTCCCATCACTTCCACACCTGCGAAGGAAAAAGTAGTGCCCTGCGAGTTGGGTGTGTTTATGTGGCCAGCGGAGAGGAAGGGCCGCATAAACTAATGGCTGGATAATGATGTTGGATTTAATTTTATATCTTATGTATATTTTAAAATTGTTGTATTTATTTTGATTGTGAAGTGCTCTGAGTCCCTGGAAAGGGGTGCTACAGAAATAAAGACTCTATCTATCTATCTAAACATGAGTGGACCTGTGCCAGATCACTTTGGAAGCACGCCGGACAGTGGTCCGGTCACATGCTTCCACAGTGCTACTGTACAGAATTACAGCAATACATCTGCGGAGCTCTGCCCACACAACCATAATAAATTACTGAAGACAAGAATGTGTAAACAGTTTACTGGTATGTGGCCTGAAGGTCTGTGTAAAAATGGCTTTCTTATCAAATGTGGTGCTAGTTAGAAACTTCAGGGCTTTATTATCTTTTAAATTTAGTGTTGAATTCTCGAAGGTTCAGTCTCACCTTTTTTATTGTCACACAGACAGACACCTTAATTTAACATCTCATGCCCCCAACACAATAAGAGAGGGGCAACAATCAGATCTGGTGCTGATGAGTTAAGTAAAAGTATGAACTTATGCACATCTCTCTAATGGCTAGCCCTTCTTTCCTGGTCAACACAAAATCAATGAATCATGAGTAATATGTGCAAATCACTATGATAGAATTTCAACTGGCCAGGTTTTAATGGGATTTTCCAGTAGGCAGGGAAACAGAACGAATGATATTCAGACACAATGCAGCTTTTATACCACACCGGTGATAAATACATTGGATAAATAAACCATGTTATATTGAGATAATTTATTTTCACTTATAACATGTGTTATTGCACTTAAAACATTTCATTTCCACGTAGAATCTAGAACTAGAACCCAGAAAATAATGGAACAGACAGAGAGTTTACAATGGAAGAAAAGAAAAAATTACTCACCTTAGTAATGTTGTTTCTTCTAATGGAGTCTTGCTATATTATGACAATTGCAGTATGACCGCAGTTAGAACCTGTTCGAGGTGAAATAGTTAACGTTCCATGCAGGCATGGGAACTTAGAGCCATGAAATGTTGGAAAACTCTGTCTGTTGTGCTTCAAACGCAAACTGTCAGATCTTTACGAGCTAAAACTCACTAAGGTTCTGTGTGGAAGCTGTAAACCTACACTAGCCAACTGGCTACTAACATAAACACTCATTTTTTGGCCTAAAACAAAGACTCAAGTCAGGAGACCCAAAAAATGCAAAAACACAACACCAATTCACCCAAAAAGGTAGGTGAAAACAACAAGGTGGGCATCAAAAAAGTGCCAACCCTGTACTGCCCACCCACATCCCAAAACAGAGGTTCTGAGAGGGGCAGGCAGGGAAGGAGGTCATAATATAGCAAGACTCCATTAGAAGAAACAACATTACTAAGGTGAGTAATTTTTTCTTCAAACAACATGAAGTCTTGCTATATTATGACAATTGCAGACTACACAGCAGTACCCCCATGGAGGAGGGACAGAACCTACCTAGAAAATAGGCTCTGAAGCACGGCTGTGCCAAACCGAGCATCACTCCTAGCCTGGATGTCCAGGGAGTAATGCTTGGTAATGGTGTGAACTGTTTTCCAGGTAGCTGCTTGACATATTTCTATAATAGGAATGTCTCTGGCAGCAGCCAGAGAAGCAGCTGTACCTCTGGTAGAGTGAGCCCTCAGGCCTGAGGGGGGAACTTTACCCAACTTCTCATAGCAGAATTGGATACAAGAGACAATCCACCTGGCAATGGATCTTTTAGTGGCTGGCTTCCCTTTACCAACTTCACCATAGGTGAGGAACAGTTGTGGGGAATCAAACCTATGACCCCTGGTACGCTCCATGTAGTAACCAAGGGCTCTCTTCACATCTAGGATGTGCAGCATCCTCTCCCCAGAGGAGGAGTGGTCAGTGAAGTACACTGGAAGTGAAATAGATTGATTAAGGTGGAAATCTGAAACCACCTTAGGCAGGAACTTTCTGTTAGTCCGAAGGACCACCTTATCTCTGTGAAAGAGATAAACTCCTGCTCCACTGACAATGCTTGTAATTCACTTATCGTCTGGCAGAGGTGATGGCTACCAGAAACACAGTTTTCCAAGTCAAGTACTTGAGCTCAGCTGAAGACAAGGGCTCAAAGGGGGGTTGCATAAGCTGAGCAATGCAAACATGAAGATCCCAGGCAGGAGCAGGATCCCTGAATGGAGGGTTGGTGTGAAACAACCCCTTAAAAAACTTGGAAAATACAGGATGAGCTGAAAGGGAAGAGGATTTACCTGCTGAAATAAAAGCAGACACAGCTGCCAAGTGCACCTTCAGGGTAGCTGGTCTTAGCCCCAAAGAATTCAGGTGGACCATATAATCCAGGACTGTGGGTAGATCAGCAGAGACTGGGGAAATATGCTTTTCCGAGCACCATATGGAAAACCTTTTCCATTTGGAATTGTAAGTAGCCCTGGTGGAAAGCTTCCTTGCTGCCTTCAATATATCCATTACACCTTGGGAAAGGTGTAAATCAGCAAACTCTAACTCTTCAAGAACCAAGCCTTGAGATTGAGAGATTTGAGATTCGGGTACCAGACCCTTCCCTGGGCACAGGTTAACAGATTGTGATTCCTGGAAGGGACAAGGAGGATGGACTGCTAAGACAGCAGGAGTGGATACCAGGCTGTCTGGCCCAATCCAGAGCTATCAGAATGACTTTGCATGATTGGGATCTGATTTTGACTAGCACTTTGAACAGGAGAGGAAAGGAGGGAAGGCAGAGAAACTTCCCTCCCAACTGAGGGCTAAGGCATCCAGGAGGAGTGAGCCCAACACTGGGGCCTGCAGCAAAAAGAGGAAGTTGGTGATTGTCTGGGGCTGCAAAAGATCTCATCTGGAGTGCCCCATCTGGCAAATACTACTCCCAAGACCAGGGATCCAGTGACCATTAGTGGTGGCCTGGCCTGAAATCCTGCTGAGAGCATCTGCCAGGACATTGTCCTTGCCTGGGAGGTGAACTGCCATAAGGGAGGTGTTCAGGGAGTAAGCCAGAGACCACAATTTCATCGCTTCGGTGCACAAGGCCGTAGACCGAGTGCCCCCTTGCTTGTTGATGCACCACATTGTAGTGGTGTTGTCTGTTCTGACCTGAATACTCTTGTTCTGAACAGATTTGGAAAAAGCTTGAAGTGCTAGAAAAACTGCTCTGAGCTCCAACAGGTTGATGTGGAGCAGAGATTCCTGGGGAGACCACAGACCCTGGGTGGTGAGGTCGCCCATGTGAGCTCCCCAGCCCAAGAGGACGCATCTGTAGTAAGGATTAGAGAATGAGACTGAGTGACAAAAGGAACCCTTGTCTCAGGTTGCTCTGATCCTGCCACCACTGTAGGGCTTGGATCAGGGTTCGAGTTACTGGGATCAGCTTGGTAAGAGGATCCTTTCTTTGAGACCAAAAAGCTCTCAAATGGAACTGGATGTCCCTCATCTGAAATCTTGCTCCTTGCACAACTGCTGTGGAAGCAGCCATGTGTCTTAGGAGCTGCAGAAAATGCCTTGCTGGCCGGGAGACCTGCAGGGTAAATGAGGAGGCCAGGGAGACTAGGGTCTTTGGCCTGTCCAGGGGGAGGAAGACCCTGGCTTCCTGTGTGTTCAGTTCTGCACCTATGAAGGTAAGAAGCTGGACCGGCTCTAGAACTGACTTTGAGAGATTCAGAAGGAAACCTAGAGAGGTAAGCAGTTGCTGCGTTATCTGAAGGTGTAAATTGACCTGGTCTGGGGACTGGCCTACTAAGAGTCAATCGTCCAGGTAAGGAAAGATGGCAATCTTTTGCCTTCTTAGGTAGGCAACTGCTACAGCCAAGCATTTGATAAACACCCTTGGGGCAGAAGTGAGGCCGAAGGACATTGCTCTGAACTGGTAGTGGCCTGAGGGCAGCTCGAACCTGAGGTACTTTCGATGGGAGCTTCTGATGGGAATATGGAAGTAGGCATCCTTGAGGTCCAGGGAAGCTAGCCAGTCCCCTGGCCTTAGAGAGGGTAGGATAATTCCCAGAGTCACCATTTTGAACTTTGGCTTTAAAAGGTGCTTGTTTAAATATCTGAGATCCAGGATGGGCCGCCATTCTCCTGTCTCCTGTCTTTTTTGGGGTAAGGAAGTACCTGGAGTACAAACCTTTGCCCTGGTGTAGGGGAGGAACCCTTTCCACAGCTCTGAGAGCCAGGAGGGTAGAGACCTCTGCCTCTAGGGCGAGTGCCTCTGATGGGGTTGCAGGTGGAAAGATCTGGTTCTCAGCTTTGGAAATTTTTGAAGCTGAGAACCAGTCCCTGGCTTACTACTTCCAGGACCCACTTGTCTGATGTTAAAGACTTCCAGTCCTGGACAAAGTAAGCCAGCCTGCCCCCTACAGGTAGAGGAGAATTGGCCCTGGCAATCCCATCAGAGTGCCTGTTTGGCAGGGGCTTTGGGCTGAGGGGTGGAAGCAGACCTGCTTGTACCCCATCTGCCTCTCCCTCTAAAGAACCCCCTCTGAGCATAGGCGGAGGAGGAAGCTTGGGCTTGGTAAAAAGGCCTATGAAAAGGCCTGCCCTGCCTCTAGGAAGCTGCTTTTGAGGAGTGGCCTGCCTTCCTTGGCCTGTGCACTCCTATGGGTGGTCCTATATTCATCCATTTTCTTCATGTAATTCTCTGTTTGCTCCCAAATAGAGAATTTCCAACAACAGGAAAATCCATGGCTAGACTGGTATCCTGAGACAGGGTAGTACATCTGAGCCAAGCCATCCTCGAAGTGCCACAGATGTAGCCATGACTCTTGATGAAACATCATTAGAGTCCACTGCAGCATGAAATTGCACCTTGGATGCCTCAATACCATCCATAGCTACCTGTTCCAGCTCACTGGCAAACTGGTCAGGGACTTGTTTCGCTAGGGCCAGCACAGTATCCCATCTGGATTTCTGGTACCTAGCAGCATATGCCATATAATTTGCTTGTCTGGGTCCCAAGGATGCTGCCATGTACTGTTTCTTTGTCATAGCATCAATCTTCCTGGAGTCTTTCTCGGGGGGGGGTGAAGCTAGGGGAATATTAGCCTTGTCACAGGCTGCAGCCTGAACTACCCCCACATGGCTGCATTGTTGAGTGAGGAAATCAGTGTCGGCGCCTGATAAGGTATACCTCTTGTCCATCCTTTTATCCACAAGAGGTATAGTGTGAGAGTTTTAAAACTTTTACTGTCTGTTTCGAAAAGATTTATGCAAAGGATAGACAGTCTCTAGACTCTGGAATATCCATCATTTCTACATAGTCTGGCTCCTCTTGGTCATCAACAGCTTCCTCAACAGGGAGCTGGAGAGTTTCAGCAACTTTTTTATAAAACATGAAATGAGAAGGGGACTCAGAAAGCCTTGGAGGAGAAACCCCTAGGGGCCTATCTGGAGAGATGTCCAGATCAATGGGCACATCCAGATCTTCAAAACCATATTCACTCTCCTCATTTTCCTCTTCCCCCTCCCCCAGTTCATAAAAATCCTCAAAATCATAATCTTGAACCAGTGGAACCGGCCGAACCAAACGCTTACCTGAAGGTGTCAGTTCAGTCAGAACCGGAGAGAGAGACTGGACAATTTGAATTGCTTTAGCTATTTCCTCAGCAGTTGGGGAGAGAACTTTTGGCTCTACACTAGCTGACTTTCTAGTCCTTTTTGCTGGAACCGGCTCCTCAGAACCGGCTCTTCGTTTGGCCGAGGAAGTATCGCCCTGGTCAGAGGGCACTCCCTCCGGTTCGGTTGGCACCGAACCATGCTGGCCATCCGGGTCAGCGGACTTTTTGGCCTCCTTTCCTGAGCCTACCAACTCTCTTATCTATGGTGGCAGCAGAGAAATTGTGACAAATCTGGCAGTCTGAATGGTGGTCAAACCCCAGACAACAGACACATGTGGTGTGTGGGTCAGCCTTATAAAAGCTTCCCACAAACACTACAGTGTTGAATGCAGTGAGTCCGTTTTTTCTTTTGGGTTTCTCAGACATAATGCCAGCCTAACCAGCTTGCCTGTTTATGGCAATCCACCAAGCAAGACACCCTTATCGGTTCCCAACCGTGTCACGGGTCGTGGAAAAAAACATAATGAAATCCGTTTTTTTTAGAACCGATAAGAACCGGGAACCGCACTCTAAAAAAGGACTAGTAGATTTTAAATACAACCTGATCGGTTCATACCAAACCGATAAAGAATTACAAGTTCCACACAGAAAAAAATAAATGTAAAACCTATCTATTACTTACATTACCACAAACAGAGCTTGAACCGACTGGTTGCGGTTTAATTTCGGCTAAAAACCGAAAAATAATACTTTTAAACCGACAAAATGAACCGAGCAGAAGGAGAAATCTCCGAAGCGACTGTTCAGTGAGACGGAGTAAAGAATCTGACAGTTTGCGTTTGAAGCACAACAGACAGAGTTTTCAACCGAGCTCGCGCTCTAAGTTCCATGCCTGCATGGAAAGTTAACTATTTCACCTCCGGAGCAGTTCTAACCTGTGGTCATACTGCAATTGTCATATAGCAAGACTTCATGTAGTTTGAAATATATATATTTTAAGCTAAAACAAGGCAATGTTAAAGAAAAAAAACAGTGGCAATAGTGTAATATACATCAACTGCATAATGAGTTGCAGTGGAATAATATATTTATCTCCACTCATGAGTGGTAAGACCTTCAGAACTAACTTGTGGCTTAACCACTCACTAGAGGTGATACATGTGTTATTCTCTACAACCCATTAAGTATTCCCAATATATTTCACACATTTTTTTCTATTAAGCCCCCCATCATGAAAACCAGAACTTTGTGCCTCGGACTCCATTTCATACTCATGCTTTTCCTATGCAGAAATCACAATTGTCTGGGTATGAAGTTATAGTCATTGCCACAAGCAACAGACTGGGTTTCCCAAAAAAAGTAATTGTGACTTCAGCGCAGGAACAAACAGATGAGGCCTAAGGCAAACACAGACCCTGTATTCACACAAATGCTGTCTTTAAGAAAGAATGAGGATAGAGAAACAGAAAACAGTGTAATAACATTTAAGCTGAATTGTGTCTATACATTTAGTGTATACTGTATTTTGAAACATTTTCCTGGAAACTGGAAAATCACTTTAAGCGAAACCGTGGGGACGTCGGACAGGCTGTATGGGCCGCGAGTCTTTATCTGCCATCATATTTTCAACATTTCTATGCAAAGTGCCAGAAGGCCTCACAAACAGTCTGCAAATGCTGAAACATGTCCTGTTTAGGAGCCTTCAGCAGGACATACTGTAGCTGCGCTCTCAGCATGACAGAAGAGGGCAGCCTACCTGGGGAAACAATTGTTAGGTCACTGTGAACCCAAAGTAGTTATTGTAACAGCAAACCTTTGTGTTTTTTCATTCCTTCCCATAGCGTACATATGAGTTGAAATGTTCTATGTTTAGCCTTATTCAAAATGGCCACCTCAAGCTGCCCCTTCAGCCCTGCAAACCTCTAGCCCCATCTCAACCCTTCTCTGGCACTTACTTCCAGACATCCACTGTCACAGCATAGCTCCTGCACTGTGGTGGTTTATTCATGGGGGGGGGATTTGTACAGCTACCACTTCTAGTGCTGGGGTGAGGGAAGTGGAGCAGCCAATCAGGAGGACTGTGCCCGGAGAGTGCCGGGCATCATCCTGCTTTGCTTTGAGGGTTTCTCCTTCAGATTTTCCCATCTTCAGTATGCTAGTGGCTAGGGCACTAAGTGCACACATGCACACAGTTGCATGGCTGCATACAGCACCTTTAACCCGTGCTTTCAGCCCTGCCGTGGTGCACTCACTAAATCAGACTTGCTAGAACAACACACAAGAAGAGGCACTCCGTTCAAAACAAGTCATCAGAAGATTGCAGTGATTAACTCCTGTTTATTGAAGTGCAGCAGTAGAGCCCTGGCACTTCAGGTCTGATGTGACCCTTTGGCAGGGGGCATTCATTCGTGATGAAGGGTGATGTTAGACTCAAAGTGCTGGGACTCCTTTGCTGCACTTCAATAAATGGGAGTTTATCACTGTAATCTTCTGATGAATTTTTTGGGAAAGTGTTGTTCCTGCACACAGCACCAGGCAGTGTCCTCCTACCCAAGCAGCTCCAACTGCATCATCCCCTCAGGTCACTCATGGTCACCCAGCTGATAGTATTGCAGTGGAATCTGCTGCCCTCCCTCCCCAGAGGAGAGGGTCCTCTGGAACACTCACTCCTCCACCCACTGACTGGCCCCTGACATCCCAGGCTTGTTCCTGATCCTGGGCCACCAGCATCACGAGCAGCAGCCCTCCCGATGGGCCAGCCTCAGAAAGCAACCTCTATTCAAAACCACTGGGGAAAAGGTTACACTCAAAGAATTTTGTCAGTAATGCCAGAATGCCAGGCTTTGAAGGGTGTAGTACATGCTATACATTCCTGTTAAATAAACGTACATGTAGTGATGAAGATTGTTCATGTCCTAATCAAGGCAAACCTATCCCTAAGTTACAATGGAACTGATTAACTACTACAGTAAAAAAAAATGCAAGCATCTAAAAAAAAAGCATGTGAGCATCAAAAGCAAACAGGAAGAATGTGAATCAATGGAGGCTGGAATGGTAGAAGCATTATACCATATCCGTCCACCATGCTGTGACCATAACAGAAAGCATTGATGTCATAACCAGGGCCAAAACCCCTTGTGAGAACTGAACCCTTGGATTCATATTTCATCAATAATATACCATTTATGATAAATGGCTATATAACATTTGTTTAATAATATGCCAATTGAACTATGTTGCTGTTATAGTCCTTTTTATTTTGTGTACGTATTATTGTATATGTTTAATCTGTTTAGACTATTGAAAATATTATACTAATTATTATGGAAAAGAATTGGACCCTTAATACTGAATTTTAAGTACTGAGGCATTACCATGTGGTTACAGTAAGTTATTCTAAATCCTAGAGGGGTAGCCAGCCCAGTAGTGCTGAGGGTTGAGGCACTGGATGCCACATCTCATGCTACGCAGGTGACCTGGGTTCGGGAATGAGCCTAGGTTGTCGGAGGTCGGCAGGGGGGAGGGCGAGAGCTGGATTGAGCTGCCTATTGGCAGCTCTTCTCTCCTGGGGTGGGGTCAGGCACTGCTTCAATAGGAAGTGATGTCTCAGCCCGGCTCCATGCCTTGGCCATGGCTGGTGTCCTCGGGTGGAGACTGGGGATTCCGTAGCTACTTCAGTATCCATGAAAACCCTGCCCCCACTGCCATACTGTGTGATCCCCGTAAGGGGAGACGGAGACCGGGATGGTGCATATGCTGCCACCGAGCCCTCAACGGCTGTGAGCAATAAAATGTCTGTCTAAAATAAAAATAAATCCTAGCGAGTTATGAGGCATGTGGCGGATTCCAGCATTGTGTCTCTGTGGTAGCCTGTTTTTTTTTGGGGGGAGGAGGGTCACTTTGTGAGCCACATACATCACACAAAAACCTTTGGAAGCCACAATATTCAGACACAATTTAACTAATAATTCAGAGTTCCTGCATTTACCTTCCCCTCGTGTCTTTATTACAAAGGACAGGATCTCTGTCACTCCGACTTCTTCTGTCCAAACAGCTCGTCTACAAGTGATATTTTTATCTCTGCTTGTGACATCATACACATTTCCACAGCAACCAGTTGCAATGTCACAAGCAGAAGATTGTGTCCCTTGCAGACAGGTAAACGAAGGAAAGAAAATGCCAGGAAGTCTGCTTCCCTTACTACAGGCCAAATGGTAATGCACTGGTGGAGCTACCTCCATTGGCAACCATAAAACTGGGCGAAAAGTTACATGAAGATTCTACTCAGATGTTAAAGAAATAATTTTCTTTATAAAAGCAGTAGTGGAACAAAAAATGTTTTTTTCCAAAATGCTACAATTAATAAAAAAAATTGAGCATACTTGACAAATCTTTTTTTTGTTTGTTTTAATCTCTTTCTGTCCTCGTGACCAGCCCCCTTCCATCAGCCACCCCAGCCTCGTCACCCCAGCATCTACTGGACTCACTTCTGGCTTCCATGAGGTGCCGGCTGGCTTGGTGTAGCACCTGTGAGGGGACTGCATCTTCCTGCTGGCCAGGATTGTTTTCCATTTACTTCCCGGCCCCGGGTGCGGAGCAATGGCGTGCAATGACGACAATGGCCTAGGGCGGCGACATGCCGGGCATCTGCCCCGCATCTTCCCCATACATTTGTGGGTCCATTGCATCAGCCCCCACCAGGGGCCAGGCAAGCAGTGGACTCCATTCCCACCCCTCCCTGGGACAGGAGAGCAGTCCTCTGGATGTTCGATCCTCTCTCTCCCTGGCCAACCCCTGGTGGCCCCACGCACCACAAACATGGGTCACTGGCATGGCAGGAGGTAAGGCATGCATGTTTCAGCCCTCCATGCCACTGGGCCAGTGCATACTTGACAAATCTAATTTACTAGGTCCCTAATGTGCTGCACACCATGGGCTCGATTCTCAAAGGGGGCATAGATCGGCACAAGCTGTGGCAGACAGCAGCTTGTGCCGAAGCTCCATGCGCCAGGGATCCTGCACCCAATTCACTATCAGACAGGGTCCCATGGCAGTGTCCTGCAGCTTATGGCAACTGTGGCCAGGGACCAAACAAAGGATGCATTGGGAGGGTGTGCTGCAAGCCTCAGCGCAATAGTCCACCGCTCTAAACCCTGGTGGTCTAGCGGTTCTCCTGCCTCAATCCCCGCTGTTGCCCAAAATGAAATAATAATTAACCATGCCCCTTCTGGTGGTCTAGTGCCCCCACCAATGGAAGGCCCTAATCCCTGCTGTTGCCCAAAATGTAATAATAATTAAACAATCCCCTCCTGGTGGTCTAGTGGCCCCCCACCCTGATCCCCAATGTCCCTGTTCAAATAACGTTTAATAAAAGCCCCATTCATTGGTGATGTAATTGACCCTACCCCCATCCCCGATGTCTCTGTTCAAATAACGTTTAATAAATGCCCCATTCGTTGGTGGTCTAGTGGCCCCCCATCCCAGCAGGTAGTGTCCACCACCTACACCCACCTTCGAGTCAGAGCCGTGACGGCACAGCCCTTCTCCACCTCCGTTAGCCACTGACCGAGTCTTACTGACCACCTGCTGAGTGTGTACACTTGCCTGTAGGTGCTCAGTGAGTTCAGTCAGCGGCTGACCGAAGAGTGAGGAAGGCTGTGCCAGTCACTGGCTCTGTCTCAGGATGGGGGGAGTGGAGTGGTGGGCACTACCTGCTGGGGCGGGGGGGCCACTAGACCACCAATGAAAGGGGCTTTCTTAAATGTGTTATAATGGAGACATCAGGGATTGGGGTGGGCTGGACACGACACCATAAATGAATGTTTTTTTATATTAAATGTTATTTGTTTGGGGACATCGGCGAATGGGGTGGGGGGGCCCCTAGACCACCAGGAGGGGAATGTTTAATTATTATTACATTTTGGGTGACATTGCAGATTGGGTGGGGGGGCCACTACACCACCAATGGAAGGGGCTTTAGTAAATTTTTTTTAACTGGGACATCAGGGATCAGGGTTGGGGGCCACTACATCACCAATGAAAGGAGCTTTATTAAATGTTATGGGAATGGGATCATCAGGGATCGGGGACGGTGGCACATTGCCGCAAAAAGACAACTTTCCCAGAGGAGACTTTTTTAAGTATCCGTAGACCAGCCCTGGCTGATCTATGGGTACTTAGAATTTCTTCCTCTGGGAGAGTTCTGAGAATCCCATTTACAGGGATGTGGCAGCTTGAGTCTGCCACGTGCCCCCTAGCGCCATTTTGCAGGCCATTTCTGGGTGCACGGGGACGTTTGGGGCAGGCAGCTTGCAGTTGACGCAGTCTGCTTTCGTGAATAGCTCTGGGGCAGTTTTTGATGTAAGGTGCCACTTGCACCATTTATGTTTGGCGCAGGTACCTTGTGTCAATCTCACGACTTTGAGAATAGACCCCCATGAGTTTGTTTCATTTTCCCAAACCTAATCCTTTTCAACTTCATAATGCTTTTTCTATGCCAGATGTGGTAACCATTTTTTTCCTTGAGAAAACACTAAATAAAAACATTTGTAAAATGCTCAGATTTTTGGCAGTACTTGAACATTTTAGCACCAAATAAAACTGGAAGATGCCTGGCATCTTATTTAATGAAACTAGGTATGGTCAAAGTTTTTGCCTAATTTTGTTGCTTTAAATGTCCGCCTATGTGTATTACAATGTTTCGTACCAACTGCCACTTCTTTAGGGAACAGTGTTAATTTGTACTTCTTAATCTTAGTGTAATAGCTTTGTAAACTCATCTGAGATTAGTGCATGCTCCAGTATGCTCAGCACAGGGCAAAAGCTGGCTGCCTCCCTTAATAAAATTCAATGGAATGCAGCAGATAATCTGGCACAGATAGTGGCACATCACACAGTAATATCTCGTCTGGCCATCTCCCGTCCAGGCGGACCTCGGGTGGGCAAGCTTTCTTCTTCTGCCTTCCCAAACCCTGGAACTCCCTCCCTGACCCTATTCGTTCTGCTACCTCCATCCACTCCTTCTCTAGTCTTAGATGCGATTACTCCGCCCCTCCTGTAACTGCCCCGATCCCCCCGTTATTGCCCTCATATCTTCCACCCCTTCTCTCCCCACCACCCTGACTTTCATACATATCACCCCTCCACTTCTTTCTCCCCCAATTCCTCTACCTCTTCACCCTCATTCTGGACCTCCCTTGTCTCCTTCCCATGATCTACCTTTTCCTTTCTCCCCCTCTAGTCTCGACTTTGCTAGACTACTCTTAGCCACTTGCATTAACCTGGTTCATCCCCTGTTCTTGTAGGCAAATGTTACTTACTGCTATTGTTACAGTTTCTGTAAAATAATCCCTACGTATATGCTCTTGTACATTTAATGTATATTACTCGATGTTAATTTATGAAAAATTGTATAAAAGTGTGCCTTAATATGAGTGTACATTCTCTGTATATATTTTTACGCTGTATGGATAT
Organism: Neoceratodus forsteri; assembly: GCA_016271365.2. Lineage (NCBI taxonomy): Eukaryota > Metazoa > Chordata > Ceratodontiformes > Ceratodontidae > Neoceratodus > Neoceratodus forsteri. Next base: position 29,299,831 of record JADMNL010000027.1, read on the forward strand.
GTACTTTCCCTCTCCTCTCTCCCCCAGGACACTTCTGGAAATTAATGGTTTACAGCTCAGTATGTCTCTCCTGGTGAAACATTTGAAATAAGTAAATAACAAGGGACAGCTGAGTAAGCTGATGCAATTGTTAACATATCTGACCGAGAGCGTACTAATCACAGATGAGTTTGCAAAGCTATTTCACTAAGATTAAAGCAGCAATGCACGATGGAGGTGAACATTTTGACCTATACTTATATTTTGCATTGCCCCTGGTCTCCTGTCTTGTATGATGCCCTCAATTCCCTATTTTGAGTTTGCACTTTTTTTACATCTGAAATACCAAAAGGAGTGCCACTTTAAATATGACTCACACCAGGTTTCTATCAGCATTTTCTGCTGTTATTGAACACCCATTGTTAAGTACTGTGTCGCTTTTCCTCTGACTAAAATAAATTAACATGCAGCAGACAGTGCCGCCTTGCCTTCTGGAAGAACAGGTGTACAAAACCAGCTGTAAATACTGATGAAAACCTGGTGCAAGCCACATTAAAAGGAGCGTTCCTTTCATTATTTCAAATGTAAAAAAAAAAAAAATGCCACAGCAGACATAAAATGCAGAAAGGTGGGTATCACACAAGAAAAACGGTAAAGGGCAATCTTAAATAGAATAAAAAAGTACAGATCAAAAATGTTCACCATAACATGCATTGCTGCTTTAAGAATGACAAATTACCACCATTCCCTGATGGCGTGGCAGTTGCTACAAAACATTGGAATACATATGGGTGGGCACGCAATAAAAGTAAATTGTTTTTTAATATCTGGGGTAGAGCCGTCATACATCTTATTGCAGTTGAAGACAAGCAGCCAGGACACATAAGGCTCAATTAGCTGAAATCCTGTTTTCAAGAATATTGTATTAAAGGAAGGCAACTATACAGAAACATAGAACTTTATGGGCCAGATAAAGATCATCGCTCCATCCAGTCTGTCCAACCCCTAGCTCGCTCAAGTTGTCCATCTAGCACTGGCCAGACTGTAAGCTAAATAGACAACACCCCCTTGTATGAAAAATAAAATAGTATGTACCTATTGCCTTTTTTGAAAAGTTGCTACTGTGTTGTCACAATGTGTGTACTGTCACTAAACCCATCCCCAAGGACAGTAATTAGAATAGGGTGTTGTACTGAAACAAAGATAAAGAAAACAGACCCTTAAAGAAAGATTATTTCTACTTTAAACTTCTTTTGTAATTGTCAGTATATCAGTCCTCACAAAGACAAAAAGGCACACATAGACGTAATTAATGCTAACACTTGATGGTGGCGAGTCTTGTTGAATTAATACCAGTAGACCTGAAGAGAGTCCATGGTGTAATGCAGTCTGTGAACCTCCATGCACACCATCAAGACTTGGCTCCCATGAATATCTCCATTACATCATTTCTTCTAATGGGATACCTTTTTTGAGACACTAAGCAAAGTGGCTTATGGGTCATGAGCTATGAGGAGAGATTGAACATACCTCTGTAAACAGGGGTAAGGGTAAACAGGGTGCAAGGGGGGAGCCTCCTGCAAATGAAGATGAGCACTGGGACTAGAGCGCATGTGATGAAGCTGTAAGGGGGCAGGCTCAAGAGGGAAGTGAGTAAACACTTCTTCGCTTCTTCTCTGAGAGGTTGGTGGAAGCATGGAACCAACTGTCAGCCAAAGTGGTGGAGGCTAGAAGAGGGGCGGGCTTCAAACATGCATGATATAGGCATATGAACATATTAATTCAACAACAGGGAGGCAGAGGGACTCCTGGGGGACCAGTCAGGGTCTGCGGAGGTACAATAGGTAGGAAATCTTTGGGCAGACTGTGTGGGACAAGCAGTTCTTTTCTACTGACAGTTTCTATGTTTCTGTACTCAATCGACCTAGAGAAGACAGGGGCTGAGGGTGAACATGATCATGGTGTTCTGAACATTAACAGGGATAGTATGACAGGGCTTAAAAATATGCAGAAAAAACCTGCCAAGTCTGTAGAGGTCAGCGTTGTGGGAAGATGTACGGACATCTGTTGCGGAAATCCTTTTTTGCCTGTTGTGCAGAATTTGCATTTCATGTCGTTTAAACACAAGCATCAGGCACAAAACATCAGTATACTGTAGGACACTGAGGAACAATGGAACTGCTATGTAGAAGAGGGAAAGAAACTTCAAACATGGAAAAAAAATTAAACTGTCAGAACTCCATACTGCTGACTGCTGCCATCTTGAAGCCATGTTAAGGTGAACCAAACATGGCGTGAGGACCCTACCTTGAGATCCTGTCAGACCCCCCCAAATCATTCAGATATTTTTGCTGGGTCTCTGAGCCTGCTAGACTCAGCACACTTTAAGCAGCATGCAGTACACTTCTATTTGAGCTGATTAGTGCAAGCAGAACTAGTGGGCATACACTCAAACTAGGGGTGAATACGGGTAACATCATCAGAAAACATTACTCCACACAATGGGTTATCAGCATGTGGAACAACCTACCCGGTAAGGTTGTGAAAGCTACGGTAGCACAGTTCAAACTTTTAAAGCAGGACTATGATTCCTGAGGGAGAATAGTTCTGAGGTTTACATTGCAACAGCATGAGTAGTGGTAACATTCTGGCAGCTAAGTTTATAGGTCTTTCCATACTCCTCTGGAGGTACAGTAACTGCAGTGCACCAGAATGGGTGGACACAATGGACCTCTAGTCCTTTCCACCAACACAATACAATGATATGTATGTTAAAGTATGTTAATACATGACATGTTTAATAGCACTCTTGCTAAAGCAATGAGAAACAAATCAATTAGCATTCTGGGAGCAAAGTTCAAAGCTGATAGTGTTCACGTTGAAAGATTTTATGTGATTTCTTTAAGCACATTTTTGCTTTTACTTCTTTTTGTGTGGACACCTCTGCTTCAGATTCCTGAGTTCTTTCTGAATTGGTGCTGTACCATTATATGTTGGAACCAGCTCTTCATAAATCCAGAGAGGGACACAAAGGGGGGAAAAAAGGCAACTTCAGAGAGAAAATTCCAAATATGACAAGAAGAAAAAACTTGCTGATTTAATATCAGCTAAATGATATTGTTCGACAGTATTGAAATGAATGCACTGACTGAGTTTTATATGTCTATATATATATATATATTCAATCTGGAATATAATAAAATATTGTTTCATGCATTGAAGGTTTGCAGCGTTTGTTATGAGTCTCTGCAGATGCTTGTAAAACAGCACATTTGAGCAAAATCAAAAAAATTGCCACGGGACAGGTACATAACTTGACAAGTACAAAGCGAGTCCAGTAGAAAATCTCATAGGTATATGTTTGTAAATATAAAACTCTTGTTTGATGCTCCCTCTCTCCCCCCGTTCAGTTATGGCACTGTGTGTCAGCAAAGCTTCTGTATTCCGTGTGACATCTGCTAAAGGCCAAAGCTCTTACTAAACATTATGAGCAGAAGACCCTATAGAACATGAGAGAAGAAGAAAAAAAGAACCATAAGAATATACAAGATGATGCGACCAACAAACATGATTCAGTGGACACTGTTGGGTATATTTCACCATTTCTTGCCATGTCCTTAATGAAATAAAGTACTTACTTCTAGAGAGACAATGTACCTTAGTGGTAAGAGAGCAGAGATGTCTGTGCCAAAGTTTTAATTCTACCTACTCACTGTCATTTTCTATTTGTGTCCCCTTGAGCAGTCTCTCTTGCCTTGCTCACTCTCTTCTAGTCTTTCTCTGTCTGTCCATCTGTTTGTGATGCTAGGATAGTGCTTATGACTATCCTAATGGGAGCTAACCCATTGTCCATCTATTCGACTCTGGATCAAAGATCCTGTCTGACCCAATTTTGATTTATGATTCAAGGCTGGATAGTGGAATCTGAGTTCAGACAATAGCATCCAAGGTTGGATATCTGCCTTGGATCCCACACAGTAACATCAGACAGTTGGGATCTGATTGGATCCTAGGATATAGGATCCAGTAGTCAGATACCATGGTACCAGATCTAGTACAAGATTCTGACACCCAAAATCTTGAGGATCAAAATCCCAATGCCCAAATCCCAAAAGCCAGAATCCTGACAGTAAGAGAATGCTGACACCACAATTCCCAATACTGTTTCATGGGGGGCTAGACCCCCCATAAAATACATATAAACACCTCAGGATCACCATACTGTGGGGAATGTGGCTGTTGGGATATCCACCACACAATTGGGATTGTAGCCATTGGAATTTTGGTGTCAGGATTTTGATCCTCGGGATTTTGGGTGTTGGGATCTTGTACAGATACTGTGGTATCCAATAGCATTAGGTATCAAAAATGGGTGATATTTAACAGTATCTGATTCCACTGGATATTATCAAAGCAACACTTCCATGTATCTCTCTCTGTCTCTCCATCTCTCTCTTCTCATCATGTCTCTGCTCTCTCACCATCCCTCTGTCTCTCTCTCTCTCTCTCTCAGACCCCTCTTCTTCTCTCCCTCCCTTCTCCTCCATGCTCATCTCTTAACCTTCCAGAGCTTTTTTTTTTCAGCCCGACATTGCCTGCTTATTGGCTGATACAGTTGTCCATGACTTGTGCAACACTTTGGTATATGGTATATTTATTTTTATATGAAGCCAAATTCTTTCCTTTCTAATGGAGTTTTTAAAATACGGACTGGAATTAGCTATCCTTTTTTTATAGAAAACCTGATTTTCAACACCTGGTTGAAAGTTTGGACCTCTTGTGCTCTGTGATACGATTGTGCCCTACAAATTCATTGGGAAAAGTTACATTAGGAACTGCCAGTCACACCCTATAGAAGGCCTATAGGCCCATTAAACCAGGTTGTGCCTCTTTAAATGTAGGCGCTGATAGTCTAATAGAAGGCTGGCTGCTTCCCTTAAACAATGCTGCCTGACAGGTGGAAGTCAAGGTATTTTTTTTGACATTTCAAAGGCATGGACATATTCTTTATAGCATTCTCCTGTTTGTTTTAATCCCAGCTATTTACGTTGTGATTGAATGTCAGGAAATACTGGATTCTATGCAATGATCCGACGGCAATCCCCGGGAATGGACTCTCCTTAAACAATTTTAGCACTTTGGAATTTCAGCTCTCATGAGAAAATGTGACATTGTACAGGAAAACTTCTATCATCAGCTTTCATTTCATCTGCATGACAACGGAGCAATTATGGGGTCATAAGAATTTGTGCTACTTAAAGAGACTGCACCATGGATTTGCAGGAAAAATTTGGCAAGTAGTTTAGGAACCCTGGTATATAGTCCCTTACAGAATGTTTGAATAAAACAAACATATAGGATAGTGTGTGGGGAACAGTTGACAACAGGGCTATTCTTTCACCGAGTTGGCACTATGATGACGGATTACCTCGAGAGCGCAACTTGTGAGGTAATCCGTCGTCATAGTGCCAACGAGGTGAAAGATGAGCCCTGTTGTCAACTGTTCCCTCATGCACTTTTCTTTATAGTGTATGGTGGAACATTGTTTTTTGGGGAGAAAGAAAATCACTGCTGCATGTTTCTGCTTCAAAACATTTTTACTGAGTTACTAGAAGGAAAAAAGAACTTTACATTTTGAATGTTTTCACGCTTGACATTTTAACTGTTTATTCACTGCCATCTAACCTTCTTATTTTATAGATAAAATCGACTAACAGTGGGTTTAACTCTGTAGTGGGAATATCATGTATTGTCCTGTGCTCGTCATTGGCTCTCAGGAAACTATGTAATTGCCGCATGTCATTTTTCATTTTTTTTGCCGTTTTTTTTGTTTTCCTGATTGAGGCTGAATCCATCCCGTTCCGATAGTGGCTTTGATAGTACTACTGCCAACATTGCTGCTTTCGCTATTTGTTCTGTCTATGAAGTGAGCCCTAATTGTCAAATGCTGCTCGAGGACACAGTGTGTGACGTGTGCAGTACAGTAGAACAAAAAATTGTTCTGCTGCACTGCGAACATACTAGTGTAGGAGAACAACATTTCGACAGCGATGGATTTCCGTGGAGAATGACGTTCCACCATACACTATAATATGATTAGTTAACATAGGTCACATGACTGTTAAAGCAGAACAACTGGCAAAAGTCATGCAGCGATCGCTGCAAAGTTTGGAGCTTCAGTACCCCAATTTCCCCCTGTACTCACACTGTGTGTTGCAAGATGTTTATACCATAATACTGGTAACTTTTGAGAATCTGAGGGGTGCAGCCGGCATTTTGTGAACAGGCAGGCATGGAGCTTCCGAGAGTGTGCTACTAGTAGTACGAGATGATGACACTCCACTGCCCCTTCCTGTATTGTGCCGATATTTACAGAGAATAATCACCGTATTTCCTGTGCCCAGCACTATTTTACAGTTAGCCTAAATGCCATGTGTATGCTGGCATACACATGGCATTTAGGCAAATTCTGTAAAAATAGAGCTGGGCATGCGAAATACAGAGCTTATTAAATGTCTCTACACATGGTCACAATACAGGAAGGGGCAGTGGAGCGTCATCATCTCATGATATTAGCAGTGCGATCTCAGATGCTCCGTGCCTGCCTGTTACAAAATGCTGGCTGCACCCCTTGGATTCTCAAAATTACAAGTATTAAGGTCTGAAAATCTTTGAGTACAGGGGGCACTGGGGTACTGAAGCCCCAAACTTTGCAGCGATCGCTGCATGACTTTTGCCAGTTGTTGTTCTTTCATGCCACATTACCATATGGTTCAGATGTTTCTCGTTTTTTTACACTGAAAAAACTTTATCTAATCTATATTTACCATGCAATCCCTTTTCAACTTGAAAGACTCGCTGTGTTACATGCGCAAATGGGGTAGTAATGACAGGCCATCCTTAAACAATTGGAAATCGCTCATGGGCAGACTGGCAGCCAACGTAAAAATTAGTATCTCAGCAGTTGATAAATTAGCATAATATAAGCATACTTAGTGCCTTTTTCAAAATATGTTATCATTACCAATATTTTTTATCTCTTTCCATCCAGAGCATCACTAAATGAAATACTAGTCTTCTGCATTTGTTTAATGTGATTTAAAAACATATTCTCTTTGATAAATACATTGTTAATCAAGAAGAGTAATGCTTCCAGGAAAGTACAGTACTTAAGTTGTATAAGAACATCAAATAAATTTCTTTTTTTTAGCTAAGTGGTCCAAATTCTGCTATTGCTATGTCATTAAGTAGTGTACCGTTTATTAACTACATTTGCTCTTTTAGATTTGATATTTAATCAATAAAAAGTATAAAGTAAAAACAAAAATAAGTGCATATGAAAGCTGTCATGCCAATCTGTGATGCCAGAAGGTTGCTACCTGAGTTTATGATGCCAATGAATTAGAACTGATGATAAGAAGAGGATTAACATTAGAATTTTGGGGGAGGGCACCATCTCCTTCTGTTTTACCAGCTTCAAATAGGGACAGAAGCTGGACCCCTAAAAATAATGCTCCAGTTGACAGGCTATATTGTGGAAATAAATTCTGGGAACAAAAACCTCTGCAGCAGAAAAATGAGCAATATCTACAATCTCTACAAACCACTATTGACTTAGATGTGTTGTCTGAATGCCTTACTTTTGCACCGTCACTTCATTTTGTACTATGATACTTATGTGCTTGTACCTGTTTCAGTGTCTTATTAGGCGCTTTTACACACAGGTTTCTAAAACGGAATCATCCTTACCTGTGTGGCGCCGTTGTACCTCTGTTGCGTTCAGGTTCCTTTCTACACACTGTGAATACTCCGGCAACATTTGTTTTGGATCCTCAGAGTTTGCTCTACAAATGCTGTTTTCTGCCTTTGTACCGAGATAGCTGTTTACACATGCGACAAAAGCAGTACACAGCACGTGCAAACCGCAATAAGCAGAGATTGCGTTTGGATGAACGTTCGCCTAGGGACCGAAACAAATGCAATTTACACACAAGGGATGTAACAGAATATTGTTTCCGTAACAGTTATTCCATTACATCAACCTATGTGTAAAAGCGCCTATTGTGTACTGTTCTGTACCCGAGTTGTGCCTGAAAAAAGGCACTTCAGCATCAGTGTACTTACCTGGTCATCAAAATAAAAAAATAATAAAATCTTGACTACTACTGCAATGAGTCTAGCTAAATACATTGAAACCATCTATTACCTTAATATTTATTGTTCAAATTATTGTATCTAGTCGCCCCTGCCCCCACATTTATATCCCAGCCAGCAGCAGGCAGGGCTATACATGGTTCAGGCCTTTGTCACCATTTAGGCAGCAGCTGAGGTTCTCTCCCCCTTTTCCTTCCATTCCATCACCCCATGATAAGGGTCAGCTCTCTATTAATCTTGATCAATGCAGTGGGCTCCGAGTTCACACACCACCCCTGACTTTGGGTCCCACTGCAAGGAACCACAGTGTTGCCTGGTACCCATCGTCTTCCACCCTGGGCTGGCTTGCACTACCACTGGCAACACTCCCCAATTCTGGCCACCATAATATTGGCTAGCAGAGTCCAGGTTGTCAGCACAGAAGCATCTTGCACTTCCACTAGCCCTTCAGATAACCCTCCATATGTAGTTTTCTACAACAGAATATGGAGTATTAAAACAGCCTGTTCCAATGGTAGTCTCTTACATAAATACTTTAAAATAGATTAATAAACAATTCAGTAACTTACTCATCACCGTCCTTCTTGCTTTCTTCAATAAAGGCAATGGATTCCGATCGAAGACGATTGGTAACTTCATAGGTACGAAGGGTAACACCAAAAATGTCTTCGTGGTATCTGTTTTCATCCTATGAATGACAAGCACCTGAACGTAAATATCACTAGAGATGGTGTGTGAGTGAGTGAGAGAAGGATACCAATGAAGGTTTAAAATTAACTTGGGCTGTTTTTCATTACTTCACAGCTTATGCATTCCTCATTTATTACTTTTTGTTCATGATACATTTTGATGAGTAATCCTTAGAAAGTGAGGGTCATTTTTATTTTAGTATCCAGGCAGGCTGTCCGAGATCTGGGACAGAAAACTATGAACAGGATCTGGAGATATGTCCTCCAACACCCAACAAGGATGCACCATTGTTGGTTATACCGTGATGTGCACGACTGCGATTGAGCAACCCCCAAAAGGACAACTCAATCGTGGCACATGGCACAGTGGCTACCAGGCAGCTACAGTGACCAGTTAGGGTGGGTTGGTGACTGTAGCAATGGGAAGTCACTACAGGTATGCACATGGAGGGGAGTGAGCATGCTACAGGTACGTGTGCGTGGGGAAGCGAGCACGCTCGGCAAGGGGTGGGAGGGGATTTGAGGGGTGGTGCTGTGGTAGGCTACCAAGCTGGCCCCATGGTGTAGTGGGTCAGCTCGTGGCTTTGGTGGCTAGGGTGCTGGGTTCAGCTCTGGGTGCAGGTTTGTTATTGTTGCGCCTGGCCGAATTTTATTTTTCGTCCCCACCCGACTTGCACCCTGTAGTTGAGAAACTTAGTGACGGGTGCGGAGCACAGCCTCCGCATATACATAAAAATGCAAGTCCCCAATGCCGCTTTGAGTTCTGCGCCGAGAGTCAGCATGCCAAAATTGATTTTCGGCGCTCTGACTTCACCGTAACAGCGATCGCCCTTTGGCAGTCGCTGTTATCACATAGAACCCCATTGTTGCACCACTACAGTTGCCAAACCAAAATAAAAAAGACTTGCACCAGTCACAGCCTATAATAGTTGAATTTTTTAGTGCAAATAGAGTGATATAAAATGCATAATTAATACAAGATGCATTTACGTTCTAGCAGTGGCAGCGAGGTAGGGAGACCTGAACTCAGAACCCTTGACAGGTTTTGCACTGAGACTTTGCCAGAGAGGCACTCCTATGACAAAACCTTAGTGTGAAATAGGTTAGGGGGTTCCCAGTTCTGGTCTTCCTACCTTGTTGCCGTTGGGAGAATGTGAGTGCATCTTATGTTAATTATGCACTTTATATCAAGCTATTTGCACTATTAAATTCAATAATTTGGGGCTGTGTCTGATGCCGGTCTCTTTTGTTTTGGCTGGGCCGCTGCTCTGACTGAGCATTCATTTGATTGCTACTGCTACAGTTGCACCTGTTAACTAACTCTAACAGCACAAAGATTACACTGGGGCTGCCTTCTTCATAGATCCAGTACAAGCCAGTGCATCTACTGTAGTTACCATGCAACCAACCTAGAACTCTCCTCATAAACCACTGTAACTCACTAGTGTGAAATCCTGCAGTGTGAAACAGCCCTTCACATCAGACTTGAAATATCTGAAGACCTGAAGCAAAAATGGAACCCCAGGGGCAATTTCAAATCCTTTATGAAATGTAAATATTCAAATGACTACAGTTGTATTCCTGCATTATAGCAAGTACTTTATGAGCTCAATATAAATGTAACATGCACCCCCTTACAGTAGGGGGAGGTGGTTGTTCACTGAGGCATGTCAACTGGGTACTGATGCTCTGGCATCATCCCTGAGTAGATATGCTAGGGGAGGAGTTTGGTGGTATGGATATGGTGGAGGGAAGTACCCTCCAGAGGGCTTCTGGATGAGGTGTATTGCCATCTTTTGCCCTCTTAGTCTCCAAACCATGTGGTTCAGTGGGTTGTTGAGGTCCCAGGCACATCATCAGTTTGAGGGTGACAGAGATTGTTTCACCCTTAAACCATGGAAGCCTGCCAGGGAAGGACCTCGATGTTTGAGACAGATCTTTGGGCCTAGGGATCTGGATCCTTTTACATGCAGATTGCCCATAGATGGGTAGTACCTATATGTAGAGGGATTACTGGGAGAGTGTGAGAATCCTGGGAGGGTTCTCTCAAGGGGAACAACCTGATGGCTGGCCTGTGGTGGGTTCCCCAAAGACATCAAGGGAAACCCTCATGAGGGGCAAGCTTGAAGAAAGACCCATGCAGTGACGATACTCCTGAAGATGGTATGTGACATTTACAGCAGAGGAGAAAGCTGACAAACAAGGTAAGAGATTTGTCTCCAGGGTACATGGAGGGATGGTAAGAGCTGAGTTTCTCAGTAGTGACACCACTGACTGGACCTGTTGAAGAAGAGGTCTGCTCAAACCAGCTGATGGTCATGGCAGGGCACACACAGCTTTGTGTGGTACTAACCAAGCAGACCCTTGCTTGAGTTGAGGCATGAGGTTAGTAGGTGGGTGACTATGGGGAGAAAGGCACTGTGCCCCTGATTGTCTCCCCTGGTAGAACTGAGCTCAACAGCATGATGTACACCCTCACAGCATGGTAAGGAAAAAGCCTTAAGATGGTAGTGTTGAAAACTGCAAAGAGCATAAAAAGGGGAAATGCGCCAACAGCAGTTTTTAAAGTGACAACAGTAAGGAAAAGCCACATGAGTATTTTTTTATCCTAACTCTGCCAACTTTCCTTCACCTCCCCTCTGAACTCCACTGAATTGAATGCCAACTCACAGTGCAGGTTTCATAAGTATGTTTTATCATCATAAATATCAATGTAGTATGAGAAAAATGGTTACACACCATAACAAACACAGCACGTGTATGTTGTGAGACACAAGGCCGCAGGATACAGGCCTGGGGCCATGTGTGTGAGTGTGTACCACTAACAAAGCAGCAGTATCATCACATACATTTCAAAACCTGAAAACGTTTCCTTACAGGGAGAGTCTTTCTATTTCTATGTTTTAGAACTAGCTATAGAGACTTCAGTAACTCTATGTATAAAGCTATATTTAAATTATTTATCCTAACTCATATCTGATTAATTTAATATTTTAATTAAGCTATCAAGATATTCCAACACAGTATCAATACAGCTATAGTTACCGTCTTTCCCTTTTTACCGTAGGAAAACAGTGTCATAATTTGTTATAATAAAGGAGTGTTTATTACGGCAAACACGTGCATGGTTTCCCTCGCTCTGCGCATACACCCATTGCAGCTTTTCCTTTCAGACCGCTGCCCGCCTTCCCTTACTTCCGGACAGTGCTTGGAATCAGTGGTGAGTAACTTATCAAATGAAAAATTTCCACTTAAAAAAAAAAATCTACTTTCGGCTGCCAAGTGAAACAAAAAAAATACAAAAACTATTAAATAAAGAAATAAGGTAGACTGCATGCTGGAACTAGACTGTGGCCACACTAGAACGTCTTTATCTTATAACATTGCTGAGGCAAAAAAGGGAAAGCTGGCAATTATATGAAATAAAATATGGTGTGGTGTGTATGTAAACTTGAAGTTTACACATACCCTTGGGGTTAGATGCTTTTCCCAAACCCCTTAAGCTTCGCTCTCAGGGTTTATGTAGCATCTAACCCCTCGGGTGTGTGTAAATGTCTCGTTACACACATCACCCCATACTTTGTGTCATTATAATGTCTAGTTCTGACTCAGTATATCCTATTTGTTTTCGTGATTTTAAAGACATTATTTGTAAAGCCATGAGTGAGTTACAAACATCCTGCCTTCCTTGCAAGCGATGATATGTGGTTTATTCTGAGTCAGACCATTGTGTATCCAGTTTATACCATACTTTTTTTAAATTGAAAGCTTTCAAATGAGATATTTGGGGAACTTTAACTGTTTATGTCAAATATTTTATTAAAATTTTTTATGAATTCATAACAACTGGAAAAAACATACCCCAGGCAATTCAACATTCACTGATCTGATTAGAAAGCTACATATTGCAGTTACATTCTGATGGCATTTAGCATTAATATATGATACCCTGCTGTTTGATGTCTAACTGTTAATCGTTACTTATCAATGTATTAACTAGTTGTTATATTCATTTCTGATAGGCTCCTAAATGAGAAGCATTTTGTGCAACTATGTATGAAAGACAGCATATAGACAATATTGAACTAATGAAACATGATACATCATGGGATTTTGGTAGCAATTAACTATTTCAAATTAAAACTATTAGTATTACTATCAGCTAGGGCTGGAGGAACGTGGAACATTTAAGTCCCGCTGAGCTGGCCCACTCTTCTGGAACTGTGACAGCCATTAGCAAGTCACTGTTTGGGAGGAACATACGGTGATGTTACAGTAAGGAAGCTTTCCCACTGCAAGTGGTAATCCCACAAAAGCATTATTTACAAACAAAGGGAGTTCTGTTTTTAACATCAGTTTCTTACAAATGTTAACGGTACAGAAGTGTTGCGATATCTCACACTGTAGTGCAATGTATTCTTCTAGAGAGAACAGAGTCAGTGTCTTACCCTTAACCTACTGATGAAGAGACCGGCATCCTCAAAGGAGAGCTTCCCCTGCTGCTTCACAATGTGCTGAATGGTCTTGATAACATCGCCCGCCATGGTAACGTCACCACACACATAAACATGACCATTCTGCTCCTTCAGGCATTTGTATACAGTCTCTGCAAGTTGTTCACGCAGGACATCTTGGACATATTTCTGAAGAGCCATGGGGAGAAGAAAACCATGGATGATTCATTAGGTTGGAGAGATGTCTTCCAGAATGACCTACTGATTAGACTTTTTTTTGTTTGTTTTTTTGTTTGTTTGCTTTTTCTGAGAAAGAAGGACTAGGAAATAATTTACTGGTTTTTAGCCTCAACCAGGGGAGGGGTTGGGATGGAGAGGAATACTAGAAATACAGATTGATACTGAGCCAGACTAAGCTGTTGGTGGTTTTAGTGAATGGGGGAAATTTGGCCAGGATAATGAGGACTTGTACCTACTGTTTATGAGAAGTACCATGGGGTCTTTAATGTTCACCTGGACAACACCAGAGCAGGCAAATGGGAACTTGACTTAATGTCTCATTTGAAAGACAGCACCTCTCAGCTGTATAGTGTTATCCTAACACCGTGCTGCGTCATTAGTATGGCTACTTTTAACCAAGGGGAGATTGCCCACTGCAGAGCTACCAACACCATTTCCTACAGAGCCTGGTGTTCACTGAGGGTCTCCTGTCCTACTACTAAGCATGCCCAGCCCTGCTTAGCTTCTGAGATCTGATGGGATCAGACTCCAAGGAAGTATAGCTGCAAAACTTTAGTTTACAAGGGCTCTGTGCTCCAGAAAGTCTATAAGATGCAGTATCCAGGAGTGTGCTAGTTTTGTTTTTTGGCCCCTCCTGCTAGGCCTGTGCCATCATCTGGACCAACCCCACAGCCCTATCTTTCAGCTTCCCATGAACCTTACTGCATTCCCATCAGCCCCTATGGCTTCCCCCATGGTGGGGTTTGGCAGGACCTCCCACTGCCACTACACAGGATCTGGTTCAGGGGAAGCTGCCACATTGTCATTGCAGGGCCTACTGAGGGGTCAGACCATCACTCTGCCCAGGGCCTACCAGTTTCCACCATTGTTTCCTTTGCCCCTAAGATGCTGGCCTAGGGAGTGACGTAAGCATTCATGCACTCATAGAGCCACTCCTCATGCACTATAATTGACTGCCCTCCCTCACCAGAGGAGAAGAGCATCTTCTGGGATGCTCAGTCCTCCTCCTCCCAGCCAGCCGTTGATGACTTGAGCTTGCTTCTGAACCTGGGCCACCCATGTCTCAAGTAGTAGTGCTATCACTGCACTGACAGGCCAGTGTTAGGATCGTATTTGTGATAATGTGCAGTCATTTATTAAGCAAATTCATACAGCTGAATGTTGAATCTCAGATCTGAAGATGATGGGCAAATAATAGAAATCCCTTGAAAATAACATGAACAAGCAAATACAACCCTAAGGATCGGACTGAGACTAGTACTGATTATTAATTTTTTTAATTTTGATTGCTTTTTGTTTTGAAACTGTTCTGTCCATTTCCATTGGCGCACCTGTATTCACTCACTCCTTCCTTCCTTCCTTTCTTCCTTCCTTCCTTCCTTCCTTCTTCCTTCTTTTCTTTCTCTCCTCCTTCCTTCCCCTTTCTTTCTTTTTCTTTCTTTCTTTCTTTCTCTCCTCCTTCCTTCTATCTTTCTCTCCTTCCTTCCTTTCTCCCTTCTGTCCTATTCATCCATTTATTTGTGTCTGCGTATATACTAACAAGCCATCCTCCCTCTCCCAACATTCCATTGCTCCTGAACTTTCCACCCTTTCCCCACACCCCAACCCCTTCTACTGGACATGGTAAATATCCTCTCACAACCTTACTAATTTATCAACTGAAGTAATTTGCTGTACATATTTCCTGCTCCTAGCTACTAATTTTGTGTATATCTTGCATATATGCACTCTGCATTTTATACCAATATCCCTTTGCATTCTTCTGCATTATTTGTTAACATGGCAACATACTGTATAACCTGTATTTTATACCTATGATCCCTTGTGTGGTTATGCATAGTACGGCACTATACAGACTACGGCATATTAAGCAGTAACATCTTTAAAACTGGATTAAGACTTCTCAAGCTGTAGTGTCTACACTACATGGTAGTAATCTCAATAACATTTTAAAAATTGTGCTAAAACTTAGCTCCCAGCAGGATTTTATCATAGTTTTTAAAATTGGACTAAAGCACGCATATAGTGCAGATGCTAAGTGTGTTACAGAGACTTAAAGACTTTAAATGGTTTAAGTTCCTGAAACTGTTTTAAGTTCTGTAGTCTATACGTGGCTTCTGCATACCTGACTGCTGTACCAACATCAAGCCCTCCCAGTAGAGTGGCCAAATGAACCTGTTTCAGTCAGTGTCTTTGTATTTCTATATGTATCGAGTGCCCAGGCTAGCCCAACTGAGATGCAGCATCTTGGTTTCCATGAGTCCCAGCTGCTGCCCAATTTCACAGCTGGGAGAACAGAAGCAAAAGGAGATCAAGTGATGAGTTCATAGCTCCACAGTAAACAAGTGGCTATGGTGGGAATCTGATCCTAAACACAGAGCTTTTTAAGGGACTGTTCAGTGTGCAGAGCAAAGAGGCAGCTCAGAACTCTAGAAATGGAGCCACAGGTGAAGTAAGGCACACAAACTAGAGAAAAATGCAGGCTGTCAACATTCTGGAGATGAAAAAACTCCAACACATTGTAATGGTTAAAAAGCAATTTCTGGTGCAAAAATAATAAAAAAAAGCACCCCCTATAGTCCCCAGTGTTTCACGTCACTACTTTGTGCTTTTTCCAGGCCTACTTTTATTATGTTTGCTTGTGCACGCAGTGCACAAGAAACATATTGAGGTTAGTAGAGTATTGCAGAGATGTGGCAGTGTTTGGCCAATCCAGCGAACGCTTTTAGGGGCGTGTCCCTCAGCCACCAATCAACAGAGAAGCTGATGATGATGGCAGTTTCAGAGCGAGCGCCTGACTTGAAAGAAATCTGCTGCTCCAGTCATGGACAGTTTCGTCATTGCAGCAGTAGATCTTCCCACCCCCCCTTCCCAGCAACTAGACACATTCCAGCCATGCATATTACAGTACATAGTAATGTGCATGGCTGGACTTACGAGCAACTTGTTTGCTCAGTGTGCCTTTCCTGGTGAAATAAATAAATGAGCTGCACCGCAGCTTTGCATAATTGGTGGCTCCTGCCACCCACCACACTCTCCCCCCAAAGCCAACATCGGGGTGCCCAATCCCCGTGTTGGCATGCATGCCTCCAATCCCGAACATATCTTTTGCTAACAACAGGGTGCTCAATCCCCATGTTGACATGCCCCCCCCATTGTGGCACATTGGGAGCCCACCCCAGTGTGCTAAAGTAATTCTTATCTTTCCCTCTCCTAAGCTGGTCTCCAGGCTTCCTTACTTATGGGCTGTACCTCCTGATGCAGCTAGGTAGTCAGGAATTTGATCTCTGCAACTGGGGATATCCAGCCCTTCACTTCCTGTTTCCCTCAGTTTACTTCCTGCCTTCAGACTGGCAGGTACTCTGCAAGCAGAGCTCTGTTACCATGACGCAGAGCTGAAGACTGTAGACTGTAAGTCAAATAATTTCTTTTCCATTGGGATTTCTGAAGAATTCGTAATTGTATTGAAGTGCTCCTGGTTGGGTTCCAGTCTCAGTCTTGCAAGCTGCACAGACTGGCTCCACTTCACCGTGGTGGTTTATTCACATGATTTTGGACTTGACAGGAAACAATCAGCAAATCCACAGAATTCTTTCACTAGTGCCATTTTTCGGCATCTGGGGGAACAAAAACAGCACCAGAGTGCTAATTAAGGCTCTATCTCCTCGCCAATAGCAGCTCCGTGTATTTCCCATCGACGACTGTCTTCTATCACTTTAGCCACTAGTCGATGGTGGGCCTGCAGTGCAAGTATAGCAGCTCATTGAGATTCAGTGAACTCACGTCGACGAGCGCTACTGTGCATGAGGAGCGCTAATTCAGAGAAATGGAGCTTCTGTTCAGCATTGTCCAGGCCCCCAACCAGCAATAAGGGATGCACAGGGGGATTCCTGGATAGACTTCAAAGAATTTAAAACAATTACTCATTACAGAAAGGAGAAAGGGGAGTAGCTCAGTTGTTTGCCCTTAAAGGGCCAGCACAATTCATTGCAGCTTTAATACCATAGCAGAAAACTTCCAGGGCGCTTACACTGAATCAAAGGGGAGTAGGTCCATTTGGAGTCATGGCTTCAGACAAACCTTCCTGGGGCAGAAAATGCCAGAGTTTCAAGTTCCCACTACTAATCACCTTCACTGGGTCACTTTGCCTAAAATATGAGAAAGCAGTGTCTGCGAATGGGGAGGATGTGATGGAGGCAACCCCTTCCTTGGCTCAGACTGATAGCCAACAGACAGATAGGTCTGAATGGGCAGCAGCCACCAGGTCTGAGAGACGTTCATCTTCTGAAGAGGGAGAGCTAGTGGGCTCATCATTGGACTCAGACAACTCCCCATTCAGAAACGTTGACCTGAAGGACCTAGATTTTTTTCATAAATAAGGTCATAACCAAGATTCACCTTGGATCTTCCCAGGCAGCTCCCACCCAGCCGAAACAGGCCCTTCACCTGGGATCTCCCTCCAAACCGGCCACAGCTTTCCCTATTCCCCCTGCCATAGAGGACTTGTTCAAGAAGGAATGGCAAGGTCCAGAACACACATATCTAGTGCCCCGGTGGCTCTCTAAGCTTCTCAAGTTTGACAAGAAGCAATCTGAAAAGTGGTTAAACTGCCCCAGAATCGACCCTCTGATTTCAAACCTAACCAAGAAGACAGTCATCCCAGCCAAAGGAGTGGCATTGCTTAGGGACCTGGTGGACAGGAAAATGAATGCCTTGCTCAAGAAGGACTTCCATGCATCAGCGATGTCTCTCAAGGCGGCAACCGCCAATCTTTTTTCAGCCAGAGCCGCCCTGTCATGGGCCGCAGATTTAGCATTTCATTTCACTGAGGACCCAGAGAAGAACTTACCTGTTATTCATCAGCTGCAGTTAATGGGCTTAGCTTCAGCTTATGCAGAAGACATGTCAGCGGAAGCAGTCAGATGCACCACTCGGACCATGTTCTATCAAACCTCAGCTCGCTGCAACCTCTGGCTTCAGGCCTGGCAAGCAGACCCCTCTTCGAAGAGCCATTTGGAAAATGCACCCTATGAAGGTAGTCTCCTGTTTGGTTCATCCCTGAAGGAGGTGGTGAAGGAATCCTGGGAGACGGCTAAGGTGCACATGCCCCAGTAAAGGGGCAGGGCCAAATCATGGTCCTCAGGCTCCAGACGCAATTTTCATGACTGAGGTAACAACAAGGGTCAAAACTCTAACTTCTCAGGGAAAAAGAACATGGTTCTGTTTGCATAACCAGCGTAACTTCAGAGGTGGCGGATCCAGTGGCAGTGGTGGCGACAAACAGCAACAAGAAGTCACAATGAAGCTATCTGGGCCCATCCTTGAGTAGGGGGCAGACTTTCAAATTTTCTCGAGGAATGGGTCCAAACCACATCAGACAGATGGGTTCTAGATGTCATCAGCAAGGGTTACCTAATGGAATTCGAATCCAAGGCCCCACTACCTCATGTGGTGCCCTCCCCTATCTTGGGCAACCAGGCCAAAAGGCAGACGATGTTGTAGGCCATTACAGACCATCTGCAAGCAGGGGCTATTGAGCAAGTTCCCCCCACAGAGATCAATCCGGGGGTCTATTCCCTATTCTTCATCATGCCAAAATGCACAGGAGGATTCAGGACAGTCCTAAACCTCAAATTTCTGAATCGTTTTGTTCACCGTAGACCCTTCAAGATGGAAACCCTGTCATCAATCATCAGGGAGTTGCAACAATGGAATTTTCTAGCATCCATCGATCTGCAGGATGCCTATTTGCATATTCCCATTCGGGGACTACACAGACAATATCTCAGGTTCAAGGTGGGGGAGCAGCACTTCCAATTCAAAACTCTGCCATTCGGGCTTTTTCAGCCCCAAGGACATTCTCAAAGGTACTAGTAGTGGTCATAGCTCACCTTCGGAACCGAGGGATGCAACTTTTTCTCTACTTGGACAATACTCTCATCAAGGCCCTGCAGCTCGACTAAGCAGTACAAGCAGTGGCGGAGGTAGTACAGTGCCTGTCGGCACACAGATTTGTCATCAACTGGAGAAAGAGTTCCTTAAATAGAAGCCAGACCTTGAACCACCTGGGGGCAGACTTCATGGCACAAGCCAACAAGGTCTTTTTCCCCAGAAAAGAAATTCAGGGACATGCTGAATCTCATCATGAAGTTTCACACAGCTCCTCAGCTGCCTGCTCAATCCTTCATGCAGTTAATTGGGATGCTAGTATTACTGGCGGATTCAGTCCCTTGGGCTCTAGTCCATGTGCGGCCCATTCAAGCCCATTTGCTCAGACTGTGGTCCCAGTCCAGACACAGCCAACACCAGCTCATCCCAATTTCTCAAAAGATAAAAGCCTTCCTCCAGTGGTGGACTCAGAGGACAAACATCATGAGGGATTCCAAGTTGGGCCATCCACGCCAAATCCGAATCATGACCGATGCAAGCCTCATGGGTTGGGGGACTCACCTGCATCAGCAGTCAGCCCAGGGCAAGTGGTCACTGTTAGAAACAAGGCGCAGCATAAACGTCCTCGAGGTGAGATCAGTACACCTTACCCTGATACACTTCAAACAGCAAGTCCTCAATCAGGACATACTGATTCTAACAGACAATCAGACAACAATGGCATACATCAACCATCAGGGTGGCACAAGAAAATAAAAAATGCTATGGGAGTCCCTTCTCTTTCAGTGGGCCGAGCTCCACCTGGCAAGCATAAGAGAAGTGCATATTCCAGGACAGAAAGCTGTCACAGCAGACTGGCTCGAGTTGCAAGGATGTTCTACCAGGGGAATGGGAGCTGAGAGACAGTGTCTTCCACAGCATAACAGAACAGTGGGGAAATCCTCAGATAGACCTTTTTGTCTGCCGGTGAAACTCCAAGGTAAATCAATTCTGCTCCCTGGCCAAGGACGAACTAGTGGTGGCTCAGGATGCCTTTTCCCTAGACTGGGGTCAGTTCGGTCTCCTGTATGCTTTTCCTCTAATACCGCTTCCATCCAGAGTTCTCCACAAAGTGGCTATGGACAGGGCAGACATGATTCTAGTCTGTCCCTTATGGCCTCATTGTCCATGGTTCCCACTTCTCATTCATCTATCAAAGAGACCACCTCTAACCTTCCAGATCAGCTTGGACTTTCTTCATCAGGGTCTAGTTCTGCATCCAGATTTGAACAACCTGTCCCTCTCAGCCTGGAGATTGAGTAGGAAACTTTCAAAGAGCTAGGTTACACAGCTCCTGTTATCGAAATTGTGAACTTACGTTGCCCCTCTTCTTCTAAAATGTATTATAGAATCTGGAGGAAATTCTTGTTCTGGCTTCAATCCAAATTCATACAGGACCATCCAATATAACTACCTGTATTATAGCAGTTTCTCCAAGAGGGGTTTGACAAAGGACTGCAACCAGCCACCTCACGAGTTCAGGTTTCTACACTGCGGGTGCTCTTGTCGGTGGATTCAGGGGAATCATTGGGCTCACATCCCCATGTCAGGAAGTTTCTAAGGGAAGCAACATTAAAATGCCCTCCAATTGAGCCAGCGGTACCACCTTGGAGATTTAATCTGGTTCTCAAGACTTTGATCAATGCTCTTTTTGAGCCTCTCAAGGAGTCATCCCTCATGCATCTTAAAGTGAAGGTTGTTTATCTCATAGCTATTACTTCAGCCAGGAAAATCAGCGAGCTAGGAGCATTGTCCACCAAAGAGCCTTACACTGTTTTTCATCAGGACTCTGTGGTGCAATGAACAGATCCAGGTTTTTTGCCAAAAGTTATGTCCCCCTTCCATTGTAACCAAGAGTTGATTCTACCTTCCTTCTGCCCACACCCCAAAAATGAAAAGGAAAGGAATTTCACATGCTAGATCCGAGAAGAATGATGAAAATGTATATTAAAAGAATGGATGCTATTTGCAAAACTTCAAGTTTGTTCATTTTAACTACAGGTCAAAATATGGGTAAGACAGCTTTGAAAGACTCTATAGCCAGATGGGTCCATTCTATCATCACTATGGCTTATTCTTAGGCTGGAGTAAGTAACTTTGCCTGGCCCAGCGAGAGCACATTCCACCAGAGCTAAGACCACTTTGTGGGCGGACTTCAGAGAAGCATCTCCAGTAGACCTATGCAGGGTGGCCACTTGGTCATCCATTCACACATTTACAAAATTTTACAAACTGGATGTGATGTGCTCAGTGGAGGCATCCTTTGGCCACTGAGTGCTTCAAGCGGTGGTGGACCCTTAAGGACACTTGACATTCTTCCCACCTGGGATATCTGGGGATGTACTGCTTTTGTATATCCCATGAGTAAGGAAGCCTGGAGACCAGTTTAGGAGACAGAGAAATTGAAATTTAAATACCTGTAAATTTTCTTTCTCCGATGGCTGGTCTCCAGGCTTCGGCTTCCTTCCCAGAATGTGTATAGTTGGCTGTCCAATTGGCCATGTATGCTATAATTTTCTTGTTTTTGTTTCCAAGTTTATATAGTATTGCCACATTTGGACTGCTTTTGGAAGAACTGAGGGAAGCAGGAAGTGGAGGGCTGGATATCCCCAGTTGCAGAGATAAAATTCCTGCCTTCATATCTGCACCAGGAGGTACAGCCTATGAGTAAGGAAGCCCAGAGACCAGCCATCAGAGAAAGAAAATTTACAGGTATTTAAATTTTGATTGTTCTGACACCGGGATGCCCACTCCCGGTGTTGTATGCGCCTCCCCCATGCCCCCTTTTTTTCAGCCGACCTTCGGGTGCCCAATCCCTGAGGTCAGCATTGATCCCCCCCTCCACTAGTCTGGCATACTGGAAGCCCATCCTAGTGTGCTGAAATCCATTTTGTAATATTTCAGCTGTAAAAAATAAAACAGTCCCATGTTGTATTTTTTTTTTAAACCTGAAAAAAAAAGAAAACGGTCCCTCGTCGTTCCCGCTGGCCCCCTCCCCCAACCCGCACCCTCCCTCTGCACACTCCACCTCCCTGCACCTCCCTCACCCATACTCACCTCCGTAGGTCAGAAGCAGTGATCTTCTGTGGACTGGGAACATGTCTGCACTCTTCAAAGACCAACCGGGAACTGAAGAAATGATGGTAAGCCCTATAATGGCAATGAATGGGGGGGTTTCAATTTAGGTTGATATCTCTGCCAATTTTTGGAGTTTTGGTCCCAGATTTTCAGCATGGGGTTCTTGGTACCCCACCTCATGAATTCTTGCATTGTCATTTTGTTTCTCATTTCTGAAAGGTGATTTTGCAGTTGCTGCACGGAATCACCTTTTGGGACCAATTAACAAAATGACAGTGCCACTGTTCATGAGGTGGGGTCCCAAAAAGCCCATGTTGAAAATTTGGAGCCAAAATACCAACAAACACCTGGGCGTTAGGGCTTCCAACCGTAATGCCCCACCCTGTACAGACTGACAGGCGCCGGGGATGTGGCTTGGGGTTGTCGGCCATAATGCTCATGCCATTCCACCCCACCCTGCAGCTACTGACAGGCATCGAGGTGTGCCTTGGGGTCTTGGGCCCTAATGTTCACACCATTCTCCTATACTGCACCCATCTTAGCTTATTTCCTTATGGAATGGGGTGAGCATAAGGGCCAAAGACCCCAAGGCACAGCGTGGCACCTGTCAGTGTCTGCAGGGTGGGATGAGGTGGAATGGCATGAGCATTATAGCTGACGACCCAAAGGCACACCCCAATGCCTGTCAGTCTCTGCAGGGTGGGGGTGAGAGTTGGCGTTAGTTCAATACTTCACTGCCATTCCTCCTATGCATCTCTCTAACTCATGCAGTACCAATGCCAGTACCAGCAAGCAAACATTTGGCATTGGCAAATGCTTGTTATTTTTGCACCATAAATGGCTTTTTAACCACTCCAATGTGTTGGAGCTTTCTCATCTCCAGAATGTTGACAGCCTGGCTTTTTCATTTATTTTTTTTAAGCGACTATGGTCTACAAGCCTCCCAGAAGTTCCTCAGTGGTTACCCTGCAGCATGTGTTGCTTGGTCCAGTGAAGTGGCCCATCAGAAGCATTTGTTTGCCACAGTTGCAGCATGCTGGCACCCCCGTGCTCAACACATTTACCATCTACACCAATTTTTTTACCACTTGCAAGACAGTGTTTCCCACATGGAGTTATAAAGTAGTGCAACTCATGCAAACTGATGCAGTTTTGGAAGCTAGTCCAATGAGTGACAGGCATAATTCTGCCACAGTGGCATTATTGACAACAATGTAGTGTTTTAGCAATCCCACCCCGTGGCTGCCCAGTGGCCTGGTGGTATTACATTGTGCTCCGATGCAGGTGACCCAGGTTCAGGGGAGAAGGAGGATTTGGGTCACCTGCGACTGGCTGGCAATGGCTGGGGGTTGCAGACAGTGCCAATCCATTATCAACTGGGGAAGGTGGTGCTGCATTTCATCGGCCATTACAGTAGGCTGTGAAATGGTCAGTTTCCATCCATATAGGAAGCTGTGTGCTCTGTAAAGCCAGCATAGCTCTAGCAGCACACCACAAGGAAAGTGGGAGGAGGGAGGGCAGGGGGAAAAAAAACAAGGCAGAAAATCCACCATGGTAAAGTTTGCAAGAACTAGATTGACCAGACGTGCGGTCTACATAGCTACATAGTAGATGTCTGCAGAAAAAGACCCCTTGGTCTATCTAGTCTGTCCTTGTACTGTTGTACAATTAGTTCTTATTTCCCCACTACAGATCCTATTTGATCTGCTATCATTCTTCCCCCCTTGTCTCCACAATTCCCCTGTGCCTATACCATGCATGTTTGAATGCCACAACGGTGTCCACACCCACCACTTCCTCTGGTAGCTTGTTTCAGGGTGCCACCACTTGTTCTGTGAAGAAATACTTCCTCATATTGCCTCTGAGTCGCCCCCCCTTCCAGCCTCATATAATTTCCTCTTGTCCATGTGCAACTCCTTTTCCATAGCAAGCTACCCTCCTGTACTCCATTTATCCCTTAGACTTATTTGAATGCCTCTTTCATGTCCCCCCTCTCCCTGATAACCTCCAGTGAGTTCATATTCAACTCCTTGAGTCTGCCCTCATAGTTTTTATGATGCATGCCCCGGACTATCTTGGTAGCCCTTCTCTGCACTCTCTCCACCTGTTCAATGTCCTTCCTGAGATGAGGCCTCCAAAACTGGACACTGTACTCGAGATGAGGCCTCACCAGCACTCTACACAGGGGTAATACTACATCCCTCTTTCTACTTGTAATACCACTCCCTATGCAACCCAGCATCCTATTTGCTATTCACAGTGCCCTACCACACTGACTTGCCACCTTGAGATCGTCAGTTATGATGACCCCCCCAGATCCCTTTCCTGATTAGATGTTGCGACCTCCTCTCCCACTAGTTGGTATGTTGCCTCGGGTTCTTGCGCCCCATGTGCATAATTTTGCACTTTTTGGCATTGAATCCCAGCTGCCATACCCGTGACCATTCTTCTAGATTTTTCAAGTCCTTTCTCATAGTTTCTACCCCCTCTGGTGTGTCAGCCCTATTGCAGATCTTTGTGTTGTCTGTGAACAGGCATAAGACCCGATGTGATGTCACGAATGAATACAATGAACAATAAGGGCCCCAGAACTGACCCCTGTGGTACCCCACTTGCCACCTTCCCCTCTTCCAGCTGTACCCCATTTACTACTACCCTCTTACTCCTGTCACTCAGCCAATTTTGCACACTCGTTACCACCTTTGCCCCCACCTCAGACTGCTCAATTTGTTTATTAATCTCCTGTGTGGAATGGTGTCAAAGGCCTTACTGAGGTCTAGGTAGGCCATGTCCACTGTCCCCCCCCGATCCACTACTCTGGTCACCGAATCAAAGGTTTGTCTGGCATGATCTCCCCCCTGTGAACCCATGCTGCCTTAAATCTTGCAACCCATTCTCTTCCAGGTACTCTACCATCCTTTCTTTTATCAACTTCTCCATAATCTTCTCCACTACCGACATCAGGCTTACTGGTCTGTAGTTCCCTGCATCCTCTCTGTTCCCACTTTTATGAATTGGCACCACATCTTCCCTCCTCCAGTTCCATAAGCACCACCTCTGTTTGCAATGACTGATTGAACAGAGCTGACAGGGGAGCAGATAGCTCCTCCCTCAGTTCTCTTAGTATCCCTGGGTGCACCCCATCTGGGCACATTGCCTTATTTATTTTTAAATTCTCAAGTTCTTTGAGTATCCTCCCCTTCTGGAAGGGGGTCTGTGTCTACTCCCCCCCCCCAGTATTTTCTTGTACCTTTACTTGAGATCCATTTTCCACTCCTTCTTGTGTGAATACAGAACAGAATACTTGTTCAGTATGTCCGTTTTCTTCTGGCCCACCTCCACACTCCCCCCTTTATTCTAAGTATTCCTGCTTTGTTTTTCCTCCTCTCACTAATGTATCTGTAGAATGTTTTATCTCCTAGTTTCACTGTCTTAGCTATGTTTTCCTCTGTGTTTGCATTTGCCGCCCTAACTGCCTTTGTTGCATCCCTCAACTTCTCCTGATATTCCCACCTGTCCTTTTCTTTGTACTGTGTTTCTTTGTACTTCTTGAAGGACACCCTTTTTGCCTTTACCTTTGCTGCAACTTCCTTGGAGAACCATGGTGGTCTCCTACTTCTCCTGTTCTTTGTAACCTGCCTGATGCATTTATTTATTTTATTTATTTAGTTTTTGTTGACTGGGTAAGTGCACTAGACAAATCCTACCTATTTTCAGGTACGACCCGGGGGAGGGGGATACAGATGAATGCCAACTGACCTAGAACCAGATTAAGCTTTGGTGGTATTTTTAGTGAATGAGGGAAATTTGGCCGGGACACCAGGGAAATTCCCCTACTCTTTTCGATAAGTGCCATGGGATCTTTAACATCCACCTGAACTACCACCAATCCAGGCAGATGGGACCTCGGTTTAACGTCTCATCCGAAAGACGAAGGCTAGTTGCTTCCTCAATGGCCTTCCTGATTTTTATCCATGTCTATGGCTTTCCTGATGTTTATCCATGGTCTGTTATTCAGGAAAATGCTGGTGCAGAGCTTTGTGTTTTGGGCGCCGGATGATTTCTGCCTTGTGCATAGTAGCTGGCATCTGAGCAGCTTATTTTGTCAGACATTCCTCTCAACCTGGTTGCATCCTAATGAGAGAGCAGTCCTGAAGTGTAGGAAAAATGTGTGACACTTAATTCCACTAGACTAGAGAGATGGCCCAGGATACTGAAAAACAGTGTTTTACTCTATTCAAGGTGTGTTGTTAATGAAACATCAGAGAATATCAACATCTGATTCCAAATCTCACTGTGTAACATCCTGTGTGTTACACATAGCAGTGACGGTGAGGAAGAGACAGATGTTGAGACATATGGAGCCCTTTTAAAAACAGTATGGGTACAGGGTCAGTTTCTTGCAGGTTTTTTTTATTTTGTTTATGCCCCCTTATTTACACTGGCACCTGGACCCTCACATTGCCACTTACTAGTCCTTCTCTTCTTAGGCCAACTTGGTTCCTTGGATAACCCCAGGTGGGGTCAGAGGAACTCTTTGGCAGGCTTCTTGTGGCCTAGTAGAGAGCTGGGTCAAGGTTGAGGGGGCCAGATACAATGGAGCAGCTTGCCCCCAATGCCAGGGCCTCTTCTTTTTTTTCCTCCCTTCCCCCGGTCCTGAAGCAGCATGTGTAGTGGCACAATGACACAAGCATGCCGAATGTGTTATCACATCAGTGCCCGTCTTTGTCCCTTGGCATGGCTGTGTTCCCCTAGCCACACTGCCACCTGTGGTCCTGCAGGGGGCAGTGTTGCGGCAGAGGATAGAACCCTGCCTCCCTGGAGAAGGAGATCATCCTCTGGGATGCTTGATCCCCCTCTCCCCCCTCCAGCTGGCCCCGATGACCTGAGATTGCTCCCGACCTCAGTTCACTGGTGTCATGAGTAGCAGTGCTCCTACTATGCCAACAAGTTGGCCCCTCTTGCAGGTTTAGCTCAGTTGCTCTGCCTACTCTCACCCTCGGCATGAGTATAACACATTGTAATCAGAGTAGTTTCAGAAATCAGAGCACACAGAGGGACAGGGTAGCATTTCAGGCCCAGCTTTAGGCTGCAAATACCTTTGGTTTGTCGGGCTCCCGGGAGTAAGCCGTGTATAGTTCTTTGAAGACACCTTTGTTTTTTGCTTGAATTGTCTCCTCTCTGTAGATATGGTCAATTTTCGATTGCCGGCACCCAAATACAAGATACATTGGGCATGGTTTAA
This sequence comes from Neoceratodus forsteri, assembly GCA_016271365.2. Lineage (NCBI taxonomy): Eukaryota > Metazoa > Chordata > Ceratodontiformes > Ceratodontidae > Neoceratodus > Neoceratodus forsteri. The sequence goes on from JADMNL010000027.1 coordinate 29,327,598, forward strand.
CCCTAAAAAAAAAATCATTATGAAAATATAGAACTGCAGACTGGTTCACTGTACTGCATCCTAAAGGCTGGCACAGGGACTTAGCTCTTATATGCAGACATCTGTAGGCCTGACTCGCAAAGGACAGGAAATTGGGCAAATGTGATAGAAAAAGTTGCACAATTCTGTGGAGTGTCCCATTGCACTTGCACGATTCCTGCTGCATGCATTTGATTTTCAAAAGGGTGCATTTTTGCAACTCCTTTCCATCTTTTAGGTGGCCTGTGGATGTTTTTTTTCGCACATACTAAGCCTAGTTTGAGCATGAGTAGTATGTGCGTAGAAAGGGGAAATGGCACGCATTAAGGAGAACTTGCCAAAAATAGGAGTCTCTCTACAGGTCATTGGTGCAGAGCACAGTTACGTAGAATGTGGAATGCCGATGGCGGAAATTGTGCTGAATGGCAGTTCTATATCCAATATGGTTTTCAAAATTTCCTTATGAATTCAGCAGAATTCTGAAAATCATTTCTATGTAAACCACAAAATAACTTTCTATGGATTATGTAAACTGTAGAATAATTTTCCACAGATTATAAAAAAGGAATCTGTTGTTTATGTAAACTGTAGATTTCTGATCCGCGAAAAACATTCAGGCTTTGCAAATTTGAGAATTCTGCTGTTGACAGAGTTCTGTGAAATTAGGTCAAATTTAACAAAAAACATTCAATGGGATTCTATTCAAATTCAGTGGAATTCTATTCCATCAGAATTTTAAAATTCTGCACCACATTAGTGCAGAGCTTTTTTCTCGAACTGGCAACTTGTGCACATTTAGTCCCAGGCCCTAGAAAGCTGGGCATCTGGTTGATTTTGGCACACTGACTGTATGGAAATTCAGTGTAAAAAAAGTCAATCTAGAAGTAATTTTAGGAGACTTATTTATTTATTTTAAAATTGGTAACTGGGAAAGGCACACTGAGCCGAGGCTCATTTCTAGGTGCAACCCAGCGGAGGGGGTGAAAGGGAGTGAATGCAGAAAAGTAACAATTACAAACAACCAAGCATGGCAAACACAATTAACAAAACAGCACCAAGGGTACAAGATGCGATGAGACAAAAATGAGTTCACAAAAGCATTACGTGCAAAAGTGTGCAAGAATGCTGCAAATGTGCTGTGCATGATGGGTGGGGTCAACAGTGCTATGGATACAGAGAAGAGGCCAAAGGTGAGAGCGCCATAGCCCTGGTGTAGGGAAACCTAGGTGGGGAAGGTCAGCAGAAGTAGGAGACAGAACTCAGGAGGGATCATGACAGGTGCAGGGGGGAGCAGGAGTAAGCGTTAGCAGTCATCTAAAGTGAGTGAGTGGGGGGAACAGATTCAAAAGGGATGGAAGATAGTAGGAGAAGGCTGCTTGCTTCACACAGGAGTGAACAAGAAGAATTGAGAAGGCACAAGAATTCCGTGAGTGCATTGAATAAGAAGAGGATAGGACAGGAGAGAGGAATGAGGACATATAGGCGTGGAGGGACACAAACCAGTATTTGGAGATAAAGGAGGCAGAGTAGAAATGGTGACATGATGGCAGAGGGAGGATTGAAAGGGAGGAAGATAGGGAGCATTGATAAGTATGGAGAGGAGAGTCAGTCATGAAGTGACAGAAGGCATTATGGAGGATTATAGAGCAGACCAGAGGATTATGATTTCAGGGGTAGACAGTTGGCATAGCTTAATACATCAAAGCAACAGTGATTCTGTTTTTATATTAATAGTCTTTGATACTATGAAAGTCAAAATACTAACTGTGGAGAACATGTGCAATTTAAGCTGAATTTTGTCACAAAACTTACATTTTTCCTAAGTTTAGTCTGTGTCATCAGGGGTTCTTTCTGGGTCAGTTTACAGAGAATAAAACATCATCTATGAATCTTTCTTCTAAAAAATTATTTGAACTGGCCAAGAAAACAGAGCTTGCTGTATACTCAGAATTTTGTATGCTGTGCCTTTACTAATATTATCCATTTTGTCAACAAAAATATTTATATAATAGTCATAAAAGCTGCCAATTCTATAAACATTTGTACACGCAACTTGGTTGTTCCGAACTGTTTGAGTGCTGAGCATGCTTGAACGTATATAGAGTAAGGAAGTATATATACCCCCGCAGTACTGTAAGGGCTCAAAAAACAATCTGTACTAGCCATAACAAAATGGTAGGGTTGTTTCTGATCCTGTAAGGAAGTGACTAGGCTTGTAAACAAAAAGTATATTAAACTTAGAATACTGTATATTTAGTGAAATAGTTTATTTTCTTAAAATTCAAAGAAAAGATGGCTCTGGCCTGCCCCACAAATTAATTAAGAATCAGAAATGTTCAGAAGCGACCTCACCCACCTTTGTGTTCGATGTCATAGAGGCGCTGCTGCCAGAAGCTTCGGAAAGGGGCGATCCCCGTCCCTGGGCCAGTTAGAATGCATGGGACTTTGGGATCTTGCGGCAAGCGGAAACTGGGGGCCCTGTAACAAGAACACAAACATGGTGATTAGGAGTGCTCTGAATTGGCCAATTTCAATCTAATTTTCAGATTTAGGATTTTAGGAAATTCTGATTCCGAATCCAGTTCCGTTTCATATCCTAAACAGATCTCAACTCAGAATCTGATTTGGCCTTAAAATCCTAAATTTCTATCTAAAAAATAAGATTAGGATTCAGCATTTTTTAGACTTCAGTTTCAAAAAATCCTAAATCTGAGTATCAGATCAGAATCCTAAGAATCGTATTCCATTTGACGGTCTCCGAGCAACCTTACAGGCGATTACTGGTCGGAGCGGTTTGCAGCTGCTGTTGCAGAGCTTCAGTGCCATTCAGTCTACTGTTTTTAATGATAAATCTAATTAGTTATTCATGAGCCTAGCTAGGCTCCTGATTGGCTACTGGATTGGTCATTAATGTCATAGAAATGACCGATCCAGTTGCCAACTGACGCTGTGCGGCATGCACGGCTCACACCACTCTGCTTAAAAGCCTAATTAAATTAAAAATAAGTGGGAAGAAAGAAACTTGTTATTGTGATTAGACTTATAATTGCAATGACAACCTCAAAGCCAGTCATTTCCTTGGATTAGTGACTGGCTGGAAGGAGGTGGCCCAAGGCTGCACCTTAGGCCACTCATCCTCCCAACCGGTTATTAATCCCTCATGAATGACTGGCTTCTCAGTCGTATTGCTTAAACATTTCTTTTTTCCTATCAGGAGATTCTTTAGAGCTGAGACAGAGCAGTGAGAGAGGGGTGAAAATCCAGCTAGCAATTTGCAACCCCCAAAACAAAGGGCCTCAGTTAACCTCAGTCAGGCGGGGGCCCGAAGCACAGTTTGGGCTTGAAAGATTGTTTGGAGTTCCAGGGGGGGCAGAAGAACACTGTCTTTTTAACAACAGGAACCAAAACTAAGACTTTGGCTATAATGCTGCAGGCAGATTGTGTTATTAGTTACAGTTTATAAAGCCTGCACTTTTGAACAAAATATTTTCTACCCTAAAACCAAAGGAACAGAAGTTGGCAAATTGTGGGAGGATAAGAAGGACAAATAGAGAGAAAGAAAAAGAATTAGAAAAATACAGAAAAGAAAAAGGAGAGAGAGGGAGGGAGGGAATGAGGGGGGAGGGAGGAGAAAGAGAGGGAGGGAGGAAGAGAGAGTGAGACAGAATAGAGTCCCAATGTGGAAATGAGAGAGAAAAGAAGCCCAATGTGGAAATTTGAAAGAGAACATATGATAGTTAAAGGGAAAGTCCAAGATTACTAAGTGTACTTAAAGTGAGCTTTTTTATATGTCATAGCCCATTACTAGATCCTGGCGAAAGTCTTTTTAGCTATTGCCCAAATTTTATAAAGTTTTCCTATTCTGAAGGGAGGGGATGGTAAATTCAGCTGAGCAAACGGCCAGCCAATCCCTTCAACCTACTGGTTTGTCGGCCTCGCCCCCACACTCAGATGTTTTGTAATGTCTAACTAGAGAGGTAGGGTCATTATATAATATCTTCAAGAAAGTTTTATGGTTTTTGCTAATGCTTGATATAAATGAAAGCCAGAGTTTAACTAAGAGGAACCTATTAGTTAAATGCTGACTATCATTTATATTAAGTGGTGCTTAAAAATACATGAAGCTCTCTTCAAAATTGGCCCCATAGACTTTGATGGGGTGCATCCCTGCACTCTCCCTAGTTAGACGTCACAAAACGTCTGAGAGCGGGAGTGGGGACAACAGACCAAGAAGTGGAAGGGATCGGCTAGCTGTCTGTTTGGCTGAATTTACGATCCCTTCCCTTCAGAGCAGGAAAACTTTATAAAATTTGGGCAATAGCTAAAATGACTTTCAACAGGATCTAGTAATGGGCTATGACATTAAGAAAGCCAACTTTATAATCTTGGACATTCTTTTTAAGAGGCAGACAGCAAGAAAAAGAAGAGAGAGAGAGACAAAAAAAATGAAATAACAAGAGGAAAACATTTTAGTCTGGGTACTTTTGATCTCCACCTGGATACTGGGCAGAGTTATTCCCACTCCCTCCAATGACTCTTCTCTGATACCTCTTTACCTAAGCAATAACAACCATTGTATTAATCCTTTACAAGTAGACAAGGACCAATTGGGAGAGTTAGTGCCCTGGATACATAGTGAAACAATGACTGTGGTGGGACTTGAACTTCTGTTTCCTGTTTCACAGTTCAGTGCTCTTTCCTATTGGACCCCACTGACTTCAAAATACTTTCTAAAGTAAAGATGCATGTAATTGTAAAGAAATGAAGTGTTGCCGGCCCGGTGGCATTGAGGGTTGAGGTACTGGATGCCACACCTCATGCCACACAGGCGACCAGGTTTGGGAACAGACTCAGGATGCCAGGGGTTGGCATGAGAGGATTGAGTGTCTGGAGGACTGCTCTCTTCTCCTGGGGTGGGTATCTGGGGTTGCATCACTCTGTAATGGCCTCCAGTGGAGATCGGGGGCACTACAAGGAGTGTTGCCATAGAAGGGGTGGTATGACGGTGGACGTCAGCGCTACATGTGCAAACATCATTGCACGTCCACATCTCAGGGGAGTAACTATATAGTAAAACCCCTCTGGGCCACAAGCATGACACCCCCAATGGGATACCACTCCATCACCTCCAAACAAAAGCCCAATTTAAAGGGCGGGGGCTCAAGGGTGATGTGGTCTCCCTCCTGTTCCCACCCTAGAAGGGCCCCTCCATGGGGGGGGTAAGCCACGGTCCTCTCTGCTTCAGCCAGATTGTGGTGGAGGCTGGTAGGTGCTAGGAGCATTGAGATCCCGTGTACAAGGCTGATTAGGGAAGTTCCCCCCCGGCAAGGGGAGAATAAATAGAATGTACAAAAAAAAAAAAAATGAAGTGTTGCTCTGTGAATCTTCTAAAGGCTCATCGGTGTAAAAAATATTTGGATTAATCCAAATCTTTCCAGTTTGAAAGGGATGGGATTGAAGAATCCAGGCAATTTATTCAGTTCAAACTACTGTAATATAAACAATACAGGTTTCTAAAGGTGGCACAGTGACTCAGTCTCCAAGAGTGAACTTCTAGTTGGACCTCTAATCTGACAGTGCTATTCCCTGCAGTGTCCTCTGAAGGTTGCAGCAACTTAGGGACCAGTTTAATCAAGTTAAACCCATTCCCCATTGTACTGCATCCTTCCATGGTATGTCCAGTGGGTTATAAGTGAAATTACCCCCTAACAAAGCATGGCACCATCTCATCCATTTGTATCCAGTTGAGCCAGGAGGAACAGACTCCATGGTGTATTGGCCCATCACCATCTGTGAACAGAAAACAAAGAAAGCCATTAGATTTAAGTCATTATGTGGAGCTGCAAAGCACTGCTATGAGGATATGGCTGGCAAGTCATCTCTATAGCACTTCTATAAATACAAACACAGTCAAGCTAACCAGGGATGTCTATGGGCCAAACTTCCATCATGCCCTTTTCAGCCCATGCATGAATTCACATTTTCACTACCCTAAAGGCCAAAATAAGTAACAAATAATGCATGCCAAGATGTCCATTTCTGCTGAGAATTATGAACACTTCAGGTGTGTTGCACAGCACAGGATACAACAAAGTGATTTCCACCACTGGACATGTCAATTTATCTAGTGCAGCAGGACACAATGAAGTGTGTTATTCCTCTTATAAAATGTCATGACAAAATACAACATAGTTAATGAAAAATCTGCCATGAGATCTGAGGTGTCTGGCTGCACTATGACAACTGGAGAACAGTCACGTGATGCTCTTGGCCAATCAGAGCACTAGGATTTCTTCACCTATTTTATACAGAAGTTAATGGCTGGAAACTGAGCATTCTGATTGTCTGACAGTATTTTTTAAAGGATTGGATTAACTGATGGAAACTCTTACATATAATAGAAAAATTAGAATTCATAGGTCAATCTGCCTTATTAATCTAACCCTAGCAGCATAAGGTCCTCAGCTGCACCTTGTGCCTCATAACCCTCTAGGGTTAGATTAACTGATGGTAACCCAATCCCTGGTCATGCCTCAATGATTCATTGGACTCCCTTCCCCTAACACAATGTCTCAAACTGCTGTAAAGACCAGTGAGTTAGAAACTGGAAGTTTGACGACTGAACACAAATGCAAACAAACACATCAGTGATTAAATGTTCAGCAACAACCTCACAAAGAAAATTGCAGAGCCCAATTCCCCAGTACAAGAGATGAACCAAAGAACTTCCGGCCCAGAGGTAAGTGTGCACTGACCACATTACAAGATGAAGGATACAGTGAACGGCAGAACTGAGCCCTAACTCCCAGCTATTTCATGGGACGGTAGAGAAGGGATAGAAACACTTACTAACAAATTAAATTTATTGGGTGATGGTGCTGCTTTGTAAATACCTAACAGGAGATATGACTGACCTGACCTGTTCTAAACGGCTTCCCAATATCGGTAAAAAATATTAATATTTGTTCAATGATGGGCTCATCATAAATTATGAACTGAGGATCGTAAATAGAGAAATCTGATTGGCCAAGTGCTCTTTGAAGCCGTGATGATATCGAGCTACATCATCACGGCTTCAAAAAAGTTCTGGCACTATCCAGCCTCTTTGCTCTCTACTGTGTGAGAACTATTTTTTCAAAATGTACTCCTACACCACCCAAAAGCTCATTCATAAAATGTAAATGTTTTAAAACCTGTTTGTTTTATTTTTTTTATTTATAAAACGTCAAACTCGGTTCATAATAGCAATAAGTCACTCCAGGGTGTGGTATATCATGGGATAGCATCACTTCTCGGGTGGTTGGACGCACTCGGCCTGTGCCCAACCACCCGAGGCGTGACGATATCACATGACATACCACACCCTGTCGTGCCTTATTGCTTAATCATCAGATGGGTTGGAGAAACCAAGATTTTGGATTTGTCAGATGTGATCACATGACTGTGTGTTATTCCAGCACAACAGCACTTAATGTTCTGAACCTCTTTACTCAGATTATAAAGTTGTTTCATGCCTCACTTCCCAAATCATGCCATTATCCCACAATAATGTACACCTTGAATTCCTTATTGCTTAAACAATTTATGCTCAGTTTAGCTGCCTAGTTCTAAATACATTTTCCTCTGCAGAAGTGGTGATGTGTGTAGTACTTTTGGATTGTGAACGAAAGCTTTCTTTGGATGAGACAATTTATGCAGAGGGCCTTACTAGTCAGATAATGCTCCAGGTGCACCTTGGGTACTTACCCACCTGGGACATTCTCAGGCTGGTAAGGCCTGATTTGGAGGGCAATATTGCTAATATAGACCCTCTGTTGTATTTTTGAATTAAAATAAGAAGCCTTTTTTACCCCAGTCTTTGTTTCTTCACCTCTGACCTCTACACCTGTGATACCCCTCAGCCCCATTTCTGAACTTCTCATGGATTTATTGGTTATTTACCGCTATCTAAATTCCACATGTGGTGGGGAGTAGCAGACCATGTTGATCGTGTGTGGGACTGCAGCAGTGCTGGATCTGACTAGGTAATTTTCCTATGTTTTTTCTCCCCAGGGTGCCAGCTTTGCAATGATGCGCATGCATGCACAAATCTGGGGGCAGTCCCTTCCCTGCTCAGTGTGCTCACTTACACTATCACAGGGCCTCCACCAGGTGGCAGTAGAGTAGTGAGATGCAGTGCCTTCACACCCCGAGGGAGGAGAGCTGTCCCAGGGACGTTCAATTGTCCCTCCCTCTCCCGATTGTCCCTCAGTCACCCAAGCTCATTCCCAAACCTGCGTCCCTGGCATCGTGAGTGGTAGAGATAGCACTGCTCCAATGGGCTGGCTTGAAAAGAGCCTTTCTTAATTTAAAAAACTGTTGTTGAACTGTGTGTGAGGAGAGCTCCCAGCAATCTGTTTACACTAGCAATCTTTTACCAGTTAGATATGGCTTGCTAGTACATCAAGCAGAATGTTGGATGTTCCAAACATTTGTAATTTCAACCATTAGCCTTCTAATTGCTACTATCATCAGATACAGGTAAAGTCCTCAGTGCCTAAATACCCCTTTTAAAATATTGCCATATGTTTAGTCTTGCCACATTGAATTGAGCAACTTCAGCCTCTCAGTAAAGAGGAAAAGTAAGGCTTATAAAGTGAGATGTGCCCCAGTTTCATGAGTTTGTATAAGGTGCCTACAAATACTTTCATTGCAAAACCCGGATTTATATCAACACTGAATGTGCACAATGTCAGGAGTAACCCTGCCTGTGCTAAATGTGACCAATGAAGAGTAGAGCAGAGCAAAGGATACCTTGATGTGGGCTACACGCCACTGTGTCTTTCATACCTCTTGTCCGAAAGGAAACCACCGCCACAGTGAGGTGGATCTCATCTGGGTAAACATCAGGGGAAGAGCTGATGGAGTAGTATCGAGACTGCAGCAGGGGAAGCTGGGTAAACAGAAGAGTTGTTGGGACCCGAACGGAGGGGAACTCTTCCAGAACCTCTGTTATAGTGGGATTGTTGTACCACTTCCATCCCTCATATTCCTGCAATCCCTGGAAAAAAAAAAACAACAGAAAACACAACCCAGTGAAGGACTGTTGGAACACCTCCCAAATCCAGGTGATACTATTCTGAAAAGCACTAACACTTGACTCTAGTTGCTATACACTATGGGGGAGTTATAATAGCTTTACAGACGTAGTGGCAAGCAGTATTTTGAAAACTCAGTGATGTGCCTCAAATCAGAGAAAAGCAATCAGAGGCCTCTCTGCTATGTCAAAGTAGCTGATGACATATGCATTGCCCAAGTATGTGACCTGCCATTTCAATTGCATTGCCTAGGAAAGGGAACCTATACAGAAAATAAGTCCATGTTCCATCTATGGCAACTAGTTAGTTCAATTCTTTAGACTGCTTAAAGGAGGCTAGGAAATATTTCCAGTTTCCAGATGTTATTAATTGTTCCCTAATCTGCTATGCCTGTGACATCTTTGTGGAAGACGGCAGCAGAGAGGACTGGATTCTGAGGAGAAGCAGACCAGACGATACACTTTTATGCCTATTTTAACAAACGGTTTGTTTGCCATTGTTGCCTTATATTAAAAGGAGAGCTAATTTTTAATGTCTGATTTTATGGATGTGGATTAACCCCCAGAAGTGTGTTTTTGTTCATGTTTTTTCAGAGGCAGTGCTCAGTAATTCTCCAGTCGGGACGGCTGGTAAGGACAGAGGATGGAAAATCGGGGAGAAGCAGAGCAGAACAGAACAAGAAAGTGCTATGAGTTGAGTGAAAAAAACAGAGCAATAACTACAGAATGAACTGCCAGCAGAGTGAGGAGAGAGAAGAGAGGAAAGCAAGTGTTGTGGAGCCACAGAGGAAAAGCATACAGTGTATAATACTGATCCTGTGAAACTGCACGCAATATGCTTTGCTCTCCAGCAGTTCTGACTGTGTGTGCTAGTTTGCCTAACTGTAGGTTTAGCACACCAAACTGTCTGTTAGGGGTCTGACATACTAGCATTTGTATTTCATTTCAGCTGTTTTCCCATATCCTCTTAAGTTCTACAGCAACAGTATTAGGTAGTCCTGGTTCCTTGAAGTTGTTATAAACAGTAGTGAATCTGCACACTGTATTGCTTATATCCCACTAACAGCCATGGGCATATGAACATGGGGAAAAGTGGGGGTGCTAATGTTCAAAAGGGCGTAGGGTAAAAAAGGTAGTTTGTGCAAGCTACAGCCCCGCACACCCATAGACTCCAGTACCTATGCTAACAGCCATGCTGCAATTACACAATTCAGAGAGCACAAGTAAGAACATAAGAAAAGTGATGGCAGAAGGGGACCTTTTGGTCCATCTAGTCTGCCCTTTTTCTTGCTACCCCCCCCCCACCTAGCTAATTCTTTCTTGTCAGGTTTCCATAGCACCTATCCCGTGCTAACGTGAACTCCCTGACTGTCTTAGACTCCACCACTTCTTGTGGCAGACTATTCCAGGGGTCCACAACCCATTCCATGAAGAACTTCCTAGGGTTGCTTTTGAACCTACCTGCCTTTAGCCGCATGCAGTGCCTCTGGTGCGAGCAGTCTCGTATGAGTGAAAGAGGTCTTCCTTGTGCACTGAGTTTATTCCCTTTATGTATTTAACAGGGCTGTGCACCCCTGAAAATTATTCTCTGAGTACCACGAATAATGGGCTATCCAAATATTCGGACCCGAATACCGAATAGCCCACTATTCAAACGGTATTCGGTACTTGTCTGGAGGATTGTCTAAAATGAAAAAATAAAGCCTTTTCTGGCTTTCCCCCCTTCTGATGAGCAGTAAAAAAAAAATATCATCCCTGGTGTCTGAGTGCTACAGTGAATGAGTGCGTGCTTGTACAAGCACGCGCTCATTCATTGAAGTGCTCAGTGGGCTGCCGGCATGGAGGTGAGTGGAGGGCTGTGCCAGTGGCCCGCTCAGGGTACTGGGGGGAGAGTGGGGGGTGAGCACTATCTGATGGCAGGGTGGGGGGTCCACTAGACACCAGGGAGTCAGGATTTTTGTTATTTTTAGACAGTGGGGGCGGGGAAATTGATGTAAATCTCGGTGAGGGGTGGGATTCTTCAGTTTGGGCCAGTGCTCAGCCGGGGGGTGAGACCACTAGACACCAGGGATGATATATTTTAGTTTACTTTTGGCTGTGGGGTGGGCTTTTTTATTAATTTTAATGACCCTCCCCTCTCCTGGCCACAAATAACGATTACCGAATAGCGAATATTTTGGCACCGGATACTGAATATTCGGCTGAATATTCGGTAAATGGTATTCGCAAAGCACTAGTATTTAAAGGCACTTTTGTTTTTGTGGGGGGCTTCACAGGTAGATCATGGGGCAAGTTAAATTTCTGGGACCATGAAATACTATTTCCATGGCCCCTTGAAAAAAAGGCAAGTGCTAGCAGCTGAGCTGCACTGTGCCCCAGCCCTCCATGCCACGGGAGCAGCTTGGCCAGCTCCCTGGATTCTGGTGCCCTTGTACTTGAGCAGCACCGTGGACAATGATGAGGGGAGCACTTACTGCAAGCGCTGTAAATCCCCTCCACTGTCCGAGGCAGCGTTACCCAGACTAGCGCTCACTTGACTGGTGCTATTCTGGTAGCGTTAATCTAACCGGGCACTGTGAGCTCATAATGCTGATGGTGTAGTGTGGGGCAGTAGAGTTAGATATGTTAGCTGCCAGGCTAAGAGCTGTTCCACACACGCAGCACAATATTATCACATAGAAGACTTTCTGATTAGCAAAAGGAAAAAGAAAAATACTTCAGAAATAAAAAGTTAGAACAGGCTACTATTTAAAATGTCTATTATTTTCCCATCTGCCTGTTTTGGCTTCACTAGCTCTTTAAGGCATGCTATGCTGCATCACCCTGTGGAGCTTGATGGCTTGATAATGCACAATTTGCACATCTAACAACACACATTCGGGCCTACGCTCCAACGGGCGGGATTTACTTGCCTGAGGTGTGTATCCTGCCTGTGGAGTTCTGCATCTGTGGACAGGTGCATGCTGCAGGTATTCCCCAATGACCACAAGCTGTCTGCAGGCACCCCCACAGCACGCAACACTCCACGGGGTGGCCCGGGACGGAGTCGTGGACCCAGGTGGGTCCAACAGTAGATCTCTTGCGTGGTGGGGGGCACAGTGACTGCACTCTCCTGCGGATGTCTGCATGGCTGACTGCCATGGAGGTGAGAGGTGGGTAGTGTCACTTGCCATGTTATGCCCCTGATCAGATGGGGAGGTACTGAGGTTGTGCGATGGGCTTGTGTGTGTGGGGGGGCCACAGCCCACTAGACCAACTGGTGCGCAAGAAGCCCCAGAGGCAGGCAGGGAGGTTCCTGCGGTCCTGGGGCCATATGTGTTTGTGGGAGGGGTTGGCATACATGTGGATGGTGAAGGCTTGGCTGGGTGTTGGAGTCAGTGGCCCCAGGCCACTGGATGTGTAGGCGGTGGTCTCCTTGGTGTGGGACGGATGCATGGGGTGCATAGGGGACTTATGGCAGGGTTTCCCTAGCATACCAGCTGCCCCTATGCACCCCAATGTGCAGCACTATGAGGCTTTGTGCATGCCGCATAGTGCTGGCATGCCCCTTGCCCACTCCCTTTGTATTGGGGTCCATGTGGGTGGGGGGGGATTGGGTGTGTGAGGGCTGTGCGACCCCCTTAGTGCATCCTGTGCGGGGGTGCAATTGGTGCGTAGTGTCTCCACACCTCACATACACAGCACAGAGGTGCTCCGTGCCTTTGAGCATAGGGCCAGTTGAGAATAAGGCCTTGAGATAGCATGAATGAGGACATATACACACACACACACACACACACACACACACACACACACACACACACACACACACATATATGCACAGCATTTTATGTGAGCCTTCTTTGTAAGTGGTTCAAGTAAAAAGTGTTCACCTTGCTAAGGACTTCAAGTTTTTTCCTCTCCTTGTCATTTGTAGCCAGCAGAGCAAACTGCTGCAGCAGCAGTGGTGTGGGTGGGGTGGTGATGTCCAGGTAGTATTTAAAAGCCTGAAAGATGGTGCAGGGAGCGATGCGCTTTTCATCTGTCCAGTTGCTTATTACACCTGTTACAAAGCAAGACAGGGTGCAGATTAGGTTCTGTATAACCCAGACTTGTGGATGCCTGGAAAATGTTGGCACTAACATGAGAAAAAAAGCAGGACTCTGTGTCCCTGCAGTCATTCATTCATTGCACTGAAATACAGTGGTTGAAGTTCTTACAATAACACACACAGAAAGCAAAAATATAAATACAAAAAATAGATCCTTTTCTGACCACCCTATGACACCTTCCTCTACAGGGAGGGCAAACAGGTGACTGACTCTTAACTCTGCAGCTACTGCCAGAGCCAGTCCTTAGCTATGTGACTGGCATGCCCATACTCCAAGCAACCAAAACCCTCCCTCCTCTACAGTATGTAACCTCCCTAATCCATCCAAGGCCCTAGGAGGTAGCAGAAGATTCATTCATTCATTCATTCATTCACTCATTCATTCAGAAAGTACCTTTGAGCACAGCTATTGATTTACAAAGGCTCCGTGTGAATGACTAAACAGTGAGGTTACAAAGACAGTTTCTTCATCAGTTCCAGTGGAATACAGTCATGTCATAATAAACAAGATGCATAGATACACAGATGATTTTAAGCAGATACAGTAGCAAGTGCAGTGTCAGGTTACAGAGCTAGTCGGGACAACTGTCAGGCAAGTATACAGATTAATTAAAGCAGGTACACTTGGAGCTGGGGGTGAAGGCTAATCACAGGGATCTTTTGAATTGGGCAATATCTGGAAGACTTAGCAGGGATTCGTGCAATTCATCCAGCCAGCAAAGGTGTGTTTACCTTGATTGGACAAGATGCCACAATTAAATATGCAAATGAGCTGCAATCCATTCTGTGGAGTAAGCAGGTATACATGTTTATACAGTATGCACAGTTTTTGTGTCTTCTATGGTTACGAGTGCCTTCTCAAGTTGTTGAGGTGAAAGAACATTAAAGCGGAACTGAGCAGTTCTAGCGCACAAATCACTTCAGGTACTCTTTTCACTATAAGAGATGCTGGAAATGCACATAGAAGCATATTATTAATCATGTTAAAGATTTTTTTAATGGAACAAGTAAATGTGGAAGGCCATGTGTGCAAATACAAGAAGTCTGGGAAATAACATTCTGGAACTGGGGGTCGTAGTGGCAGAGGCAGACCTGGATATCGTGGCCATTACTGAGTCGTAGTGTACAGGAAAGCATGGCTGGGACATGGCCATACTAGGATATACTCTGTTCAGGAAAGAGAGGGTGGGAAGTAAAGGAGGAAGGGTGGTACTGTATCAAAACAAAAGAAACACAGAGAATTCAGGGGGAATGGAGGAGATGTAGGTACAATTGGTCACCCTACAGATGGTAAATGGAGTCACTGTCTGCACTGGCATGATCTACAGACCTCCAACACCAGGAGAGAATTTAGGTACGGCCATGCTGGAAGCCACTGGCACAATGCTAGGATAAGGGGAGTTGCTGCTAGTGGGGGACTTCAATCTGCTGAATGTAGATTGAAACTACTAAGCCATGACTTCAGTTAGAAGCATGGTCATCCTGGACTCCCTGCAGGGGGTGTTTCTCAGGCAACTAGTCAGAAAACCCATTCATGATGGAGCAATACTGGAGCTGGTGCTCACAGTATTGCAAACATCAAGGTGGCAGGTCACCTGGGGACCAGTGACCATCATACAGTGCGGTTCAACACAAGGATGGTGGTGGAAGTGAGCCACACAAAGACAAGGGTCCTGAACTTCAGGAGGGCAGATACAGAAAAAAAATGTGTGAATGCTTCAAAGATGACCTAGCGGGGGATGACCTGGGTGGGGTAAACGGACAGTGGGCTAAGCTAAGGGAGGGCATAGTGAAGACAACAAACCTCTGCACAAAGGAGTGCCTAAAAACAACAGGAAAAAGAGACCACTATAATTCTTGAAGAAGTGTCTGATAAGGATAAGGCTTAAAGGGTAGCCTACTGGAGGTGTAAAGAGATGCAGAGGGATGAAGACAAGAAGTTGCATAGAGAGAAACAAATGGAGGCAAGGAAAGTGGTGAGGAGAGGAAAGGTGCAAACTTGAGGAAAGAATAACCCGAATAACTAAAGGGAACAAGACATTTTTAGGTACATAAGTGAAAAGAGGAAGACTAGGGGAGGAACTGTGAGGTTAACAAGGGCAGGTGGGGACTGTGCAGAGGAGAAGCAGGAAAAGCAGATATTCTGAACAACTAGTTTTGTTCAGTCTTCACAAAGGACGGGGAAGGTGACAGGCCTCACAAAAGCAATAGGGACATGGGAGGTAGACACAAGTCCTTTTACGGAAAGACTCCTTAAGGGATTTGCAAATCTGAAAGGGTAATAGGTTACACCCAAGGGTACTGAGGGAACTCAGGGAGGTACTGGTTGCACCTCTGGCAGTCCTTTTTAACAACTCAGTGGAAACAGGGGTGGTTCCAGAGGACTGAAGGAAGGCAGATATAGTCTCGTTTCGCAAAAGCAGTAGCAGGGAGGAGTATGACAACTATAAGCCAGCCAGCCTAAAATTGGTGGTGGAAAAGTTAATGGATTCACTGTTAAAAGAAAGGATTGTGGGGTGTGTTGTAGTCCAGGAGTTATAAGACCCTAGGCAACATGGATTCATGGGGGAGGAGGTCATGCTGAACAGATCTGATAAATTTGTTTCACTGGTTGACCGGGAAATAGATCAGGGTCAAGTGGTAAACACAGCCTACTTAGATATCAGTAAGGCTTTTGACATTGTTCTACAAAGGAGGCTCATAAGGAAACTGGGAAGCTTAAGGATGGGTTAAAAGGTGGTAAACTGGGTACCAAACTGGTTAAGGGATAGACAATATAGGGCGATAGTAAACTGAGTTCATTCCGTGGAAGGGACAGTGACCAGAGGGGTACCACGGGGCTCTGTACCAGGACTAGTCATCTTTAATGTCTTTATAAGTTACATTGCAGGTGAGCCGGAAGGGAAGGCCTGTTTCTTTACAAACAACATCAAAATTTGCAATAGGGTGGACATTACAGATGTTGGGGGGGGGAATTGCAGAGACCTGAGATAATTTGAGGAGTGGTCAGGGGCATGGCAGCTGGGTTTCAGTGCAAAAACATGCACAATAAACACTTGGGGCACAGAATCTCAGAGTCGGAATACAAATTGGGAGAAGAGGAATTGACGTTCACCAAACAGGAATGGGACCTGGGAGTAATCATATCTGATGACCTCAAGGTGGCTCAGCAGTGTGACAAGGCAGTGGACGGGGCCAGTGGGGTTTTGTGGTGCATAGGGAGGGGTATCACCAGCAGAAGGAGGGAGGTGGTTTTGGCACAGTACAGGTTGCTGGTGAGACCAACTGGAGTGGAGTACTATGTCCAGTTCTGGAGATCACATCTCAGAAAGCACAAAGAGTGGAGGCAGTCCAGAGTAGGATAACTAAAATGGTGCAAAGGCAGCATCAAAAACCCTATGAGGAGAGAATAAAGGACTTCAGTATGTACACCCTGGAATAGAGAAGGTAGAGGGGGATATGACAGAGACATATAAATACCTCACGGTGGGTAAATAAAGTACAAGAGGCGAGCATTTTTCAGAGGAAAAGAGGCACAAGAACAAAGGGACCTGCAATGACATGCAAGGGGGTAAATTTAAGAGAGATGTGATGAAGTACTTCTTCACTGAAAGAGTGGTAGGTGCCTGGAACAGTCTTCCAAAGGAGGTGGTGGGGGCAAAAACAGTGGTGGGTTTCAAGCATGTATGGGATAGCTAGAAGGGAATCCTAATGGGAAGCAAGGTGGGTGGGGGCGTGGAGCTAGAGACCAAGCAGTGTCTGTGATGTCATTATAGGCAGGGGGGGAAATGGGCAGACTGGGTGGGCCAAGCAGTCCTTATCTGCCATCAAATTCTATATTTCTGTGTTTCTAAGTATTTAAAATAAAAATGTTTTACTTTATAGATTATTAGACAAACCCCTGTTTGGTAAATGGGCACTTCCAACTGAACTTAGAAATTCCAAAATTTAGAACTGTTTGCGTGAAAGACCCTCTTGTGGTGGTTATGGCAACAGTGTCTGGAATGTTTATAAATAAACCATTTTGCCTGGCTAAAAGTAATGTTGTGATTTATAACAATAATTCAGGTCAGAGTGCAGATATGCTGACAGCAGTGGCTTCAAACTAATATCATTTGTTGGCCCGACTGTAAAACATCCACAGCTAGCCAAAAATTACCACAGCAAACTAAAGTAGTAGTTTAAGCGGCTAAGTGACCTCTAAGATTGGGCTGTCTCATGTGAGACCATTACCTGTTATAGAAGGATGAGGTCTGTTTTGATCATTGGGAGCCCAGTTTTCAGAGGGCTGGGGGACTGCAACTCTTTGGTGTGGAGAAAAAAACTCTGCAAAACGTATTTTCGTTTTATCCACGGTGGGGCCAAATGTCTTTGCTCTGCACTCATGTTGTGCCTGGTCATTCCATGCACTGAAAATCCTGCACACATGGCAGGAACTTCGGGAGCACAATGGCACTGCCATGGACAAGCTCACAACAGAGGTGTGAAATAGTCCACAGAAAGGGGCAGCAAGCTAACCTCCCACTTCTGTCATTTAACAAGACAAAGCTGAATGTACCCTGCTGCTAATGTGAGTAAACACCTTTCCAAACAGAATCCAAAATGTATTATTGCTTTCTGGAAATTCTGTGGGAGGCAAAATATTTAAGAAACACCACTCATTTATTGCCTTTTTTATCCATATGTTATTAGAATCGTGAATTGAAATCCATTATACACAACAGAAAATAATGTACTTTCTGTTGAATTACATTTTTGAAAGTGTTCAGTGAGTGCTGAAAAAAATATATATTTTTTTAACAAAAATGACAGTAAAGTGTCCTTGATTTCTCATGGGGAAACTTTGAAATAAACATAATTTTGTGATGTATTTCTGCTTGAATTTGCCATATTATCTGTATTTAGCTTTCTCTTTTTCTATGTGCACATTACCATGGAAATAGGATAACTGTGCCCCAGATTTCATCCGATCAGGCCACACCCATCTTCACAATCCTCTGTTTGTGACATCACAGCTTTTTTTACTGAGGAAATGATTGTGAGGTTACATGCGCAGGATTGTGATGTCAGGCAAAAACAAGCAGTCGGACGAGATGAAGACTAGGGGACGGTAATTCAGTTTCTATATCAATGTGCAACTGTATCATGCAAAAGAAGTTACTGTAAATACAGAGAACATGCAAAGTTGAAAAGTGTGTCAAATGATGCTTTTCTAGACACACAATACTTGGCTATCTGGCCAAAATGACATTGCACCCATGCACACAAATGGATTCAACACTTTTACTGTGCTTCACGATCGCTTTACTTTCATCTCAGCCTGCTCCTTGTTTTAAAGATCCAGTACACAGAAAACGTTATCCACACACCAGGTTTGAAAACAATGAGTATTTCTCAGGTTCTTCCTCCACCAAGTCAGGGGAAGTCACAGGTCACTCTCACACATGAACAGTACGAACAGCAAATCTTGAACTAAGTGCGTTGCATCTATTTGTGCGTACAATGAGTGCGGTCTCACTTTAGCCATATGGCTAAAAACTGTGTGGGTATTGAACCTTGTCACTGCACCAGGGATCATGCACTGTAGTAACAGAGAGAGAGAGCAGCAGAAATTTCTGTTTCTTTTAATGCTTTTTCGATTCCCTCCCCCCCCCATGGTGTTAGGGGATCTTTAAAAAACATTTTCTGATTTTCAGTAAATAGCTCATGGCTGACATCATTAGAACTCAGGCACACAACATTCCAACAAATCTGAATTTTTGGTCCTTCCGTTTTTTTTTACTGAAGAACAGTGTATGAACTGGGGTTCTTTGTCCTCTAGACTTTATCTGCCCTGCTCCTTGTCCTGCCCTGAAGTCACAGTCCTCTGCTTGTGACATTAAAATAATTTCCATGGCAAAAAGTTGCATCGTCACAGCTAGTTCCGTGTAGAATATTCAGATTCTGACAGGATAAAATTCTGCAAAATTTCAGAAAATTCCGTGGAATTCCATTTGTAGCAGAAGTGCTAGCGAAATGATTTTTGCAGATTAATAATCCACAGTTTACATAAACTGTGTATTCTTTTTCCACAGTCTGTGGAAAATTATTTCACAGTTTGTGCGATCCACAGAAAACTATCCCTCAGTTTACACAGAAATGCTTTTCAGAATTCTGCAAAATTCACAGCCCAGTGGCGTGGAGGGCTGAGGCATCGATGCCTTACCTCCTGCCATGCCAGTGACCCATGTTTGCGGTGCGAGCGGGCTGCCGGGGGTCAGCAGGGGAGGGTGAGGACAGAGCGTCTGAAGGACAGCTCTCTTCTCTCGGGGAGGGCGGGGAGTACAGGGCTGGTGTTCCCCTGACACCTAGTGGAGGCTGGGTGTCAGCATGCCAAGCAAGACAGGAGAGGGGGAGCAGCCGCCTGGCATGCTGTGGGAGGATGCGCGCACAGCTCAGTCATCGCTGACATTGCACACTCCACCTGGGGACCAATCAGAGACACAGAAAAAGGGTCCTTGGTCAAGTGGCATGAGCTTCCATCCTCTGCAGGCACCAACCCCGAAAAAAAAGGCACTTCCCTGAAATCTGGATCCTTCTCAGGTGAGTTGAGTTGGGGGCTCCTCACTGCCCTGCCACGGAGGGAAGCCAAGGGGGAAGAAGGGGAAGCTAGTCTGAAGTTGGGTTATGGGGCTGAGAGGGCAGTTGGGATGTAGAGCTGACCAGGACCAGGGAGAGAAATAAGGGTAGCATAAAAAATAATAAAAAAAATAATTCTTTAAAATTTAAAAAAGAAATTCCAAAAAGCAATTGGGAAGCTAAATTGCCGTTTTGCATGACTTCCACATTCTGCACAACCCTAGATATAGCAGAGGAATATGATTTCACAGTAGGAAGAGCAGCAGGAGCAGATGAAGTTTATGGGACAAATAGCATGTTTTCCTGCAAATGGCTTTCATAATTAAGAATGGAATATCCTGAATTCCGATCATTGAGGAAATATTATGCAATTTCAGTCTGCTGGCAAGACATTTTGTTTTGGTCTTGCCAGCTGCACACTACCATCTGCAATAGACAGTTTGACCAAAGTGCCAGCGTTCTCACCATGTGCGAGTTGGGAGGTATAGTGGGATTATACTGGAGTTATCAATTAAGGTCTGAGCATCAGGATTGACAGCAAGCGGGTCGAGAGGGAGAACAAGAGTGATTTAAAAAATAAATATACAATCTAAAGTGGCGTGCTTACTTTCTGGGTCTGAAAGTGAGCACTTGCTCTGGAAAACAACATGGCAGACAAATTGTTTTGAAAAGCTAGATGAGGTAGCACACAGATTTTCTTTGGCTGTGAATCCTTTTTTTAGCCTGTGCTAAACTACAAAAAAATAAAAGATATGCCTGATATCCTGTCTCAGCCAATCAGATCCCAGGACTGTCTTTACCCATTTTATAATCTGTAAATAACCCATGCCTAGTTTATGCAAGATGTTTATTCTGGATTTACCTAAGGCTGTGTTCCTCTCCTCCAGGATCTCTAACTTCACCACCTGGTTAATGGGCGGGGCATCCTCCAGCCTCTCAATCAGGGCAGTGACCAGGTCCTCGTGGTTACCAGCAAACACCCCCAGGTGATCCCCAGGCAGGTACTTCAGCTTCTCATGATTGTTAGTATGTAGGCGAAGGAATATTGTTGATCGACTAGAGATGGGACAAAAAAAAAAAGCTCCTTTTATTCTCAGTGTCCCAAGACTTACCTGCACATGAATCATATACAAAAAGATAATCTTGGAGAAGTAGACAGTAATGCTCTCTCTTTTAACTCAAGTGCTAAAAAGGAAGGCTGGTAAAGGGTGAAGTTGGGGAAAACAGTGCGCTACCATGAATCAACTGCGTGCAGCGTGAAATTGGCAAAACTGTAAGTCAGAAAAAAAGGGATTCAGCACACACATATACTGCCAAAAAGTAGTAAATTTATTTAGGTAGAAACAAATACATTTAAAAACATGCAACTAATTCCCCAGTACTTTGAGGCTCACAGCCTCTTCATCAGGGGCATGGCCACGCCACCTGACGAAGAGACAGTGAGCCTCGAAGCACCAGGGTATTAGTTGCTTGTTTTCAAATGTATTTGTCCCTAAAAAAATGTATTACTTTTTGGCAGTATATGTCTACACAGAACCCCTTTTTTCTGCTTTATGGTGAAAGGTGAAGGACTGATGACTCTTGAAACTGAGGTCTTCAATCTTCCCATGGGTAAGGGGCAGTGAAGGCTGGTGAAATGCAAGCTATCCTGCATTGCTTTACCAATCCACTATAGCACTGACTGAGAGGAGGGGGGGGAGTAAGTTTACATGTTCATTAAGTTCTGGGTCTCTTTTTGGCAAAGGCCTCCAACTGTGATGAAGAAGGCCAAATTGTGCTGGGTGCTGATTTTGTAATGTAGACCCCTAGTCACTGGCAGTTGTGCTGAGACCATTTGGATTCTCCCAGTCTTGAGCCAATCACTTCCACTAATCCCTAACTTGAACAGCTTGGAATCATGTGTATCCTGTGCTTCGCTCTAGTGCCCCACAAAATGTTCTGGATGGTCTATAAAACGCCAATGACTCACATTCCAAATGATTTTGTGGCATAAAGATGTGACCTGTCCAATCCCTGGTCCAGCCATCTCCAATCCCAAACCCGATACTAAGGGCAAGTGGCAGGCTGGAGTAAGCTGCTACTGCAGGATAGGGAGATGTGTGGAAGAAGAAACAGGAGAAACACCTACAAATCAAAGGAGTACTGACTCAACTTAAAGGCACTAGCCCTCTGGTACTAATAGAGAGGTTGAAATCCTTAGGATGTTCATTTCAAAATCCACAACATAGGGTAGGCTGCATCGTGCATGGACTATGCGGTACCATATGCATCTCAAACAGAACTCTACCTTTGAATGATCTCCATACAAACTGACTTTGTGCCTAGGAAATTGATCAAGTCAGACTTAGTTCTGTACAGTATCGATCTTCTCATAGCTGAGGGAGATGCCACATGCTGTGCGTTGGGTGGCAGGATGGCCTACAGGGAGTGTGAGAGGGCTTCAGAAATGGACAAAGGAAAATGGCAGAAGTGCTTGGAGGCCTCCGAACACTGGCCACAGACTCTTTGCTGACTAGCTCTGCTCACTTCACATCTGTTGACCGGTAAGAAACCACTGATCCAGTGGAACGGACTTTGGGGAGAGGAATTCTTCATTACTGCTAGGTAACTTGGATTTTTGTGGTTCCATTTTGACATTTTTTTGTTAGTGCAGGATCAGACAATAGGCTGTCAAGATACATTTTCCATGAGGTTTGTACAGAGCTTTCTAACTAAGAAGCTGCACATTCAGTCACCTTGGATCACCCGCTGAAGAAATAAAAGAGGGCACGGCAGCTTAAAATGTTACCACTCGGAAACTAATATAGACCTCATTGCAATCTATCAGCACACAGTGATGGGGTGACTGTGGCATGGGAACAACAACATCAGGTCTTGCACCTTGGGTTTGCAGGATGTCGATGCACTTTAGAGAGCCGACACTCACAGCCCACAGTCACACTGGGAACTGGACAACTGGCTGCGTCACTGCAGTGTACCCCTTATAAGCTGCCACAGAAAATTGGTTTTCTTGCTGTATTGGTCCTTGTGATAAAAGATACAGAAAACAAGAGATGATTCAATACCTTTTATTGGACTAACAGAAATGTTACAAAAGAAAATAAGTACTTGAGCGTTCGGATTACATTGAATCCATCATCAGAAAACAATGACAGTTGGTCTGGAAGAATACACCTTCTTAAAGTCCAGATCATACATAAAAAAACAGATAAAAAGTTGTTAAAAATCCTACTGGCCTAAGCTGCTTTTAAAAATCATCACGGGACCATATAAAGACAACAGAGTTCCATCAAAGGAAAGGTATGTCAAGGTCAAATGTCACAGAACAGATATGCTTCTTCCCTAAGAACAGCCATAAAACATATATTTTTTTTAAACTTTATTTATTGAAGAGTCAGTGGACAGAGAGAGGCCATAAACAGTCTGCCTCAGTTTACACAGAATATGTAACTGCATATGCAGTGGTGAGTGCGGGTTTCAAAATATACAAGAAATAGGAATCTTATGGATCTTAAAGGACATCAGAATTAATGTCAGTTACCATGTTTCATGGGTGTTTCATCGAAGTTAAACTATTAGGATTACAAAGATCAGGATATCTTGTACATTTATATGAAGACTACATTTTTAAAACAACGGAAACCACATTTCCCCCAATGCCCTCTCTAGTGGAGACCAGATCTCATCATATCTATTTAAGCATCCCATGACCCTGTACTGAATATGTTCCCACTTCATATTGCTTAGTAATGTTTCGACCCATTGGGCAATGGTGGATGTAGCCTGCGCCATCCATTACTGCACCAAGACCTGTTTGCCCACCACTAAGGCCAATCTCCTTAAGGGATGAGAAGCTTTGGTCTGACCCTTCCCCCCTCTACGTACCCCCAGGAGGACATCCACCGGGTCCAAAGGTATATCACATTCCAATACCCTATTTATCAGCAGGTTTATCTTGTCCCAATATGCCAGTACTTTTGGGCATGCCCATACCAAATGAAAGAAGGAACACCCCTGTGAGAAACACTTTGGACATTGATCTGAGGCCTGGGGATTTATTTTGTGAGCCAAAACAGGAGTAAAGTAAGTTCTATGAACAATATTGTATTGAATGTTTCTGAGTCTGTTGTTTACCGACACAGACATATTTCCCCGAAGAGCTAAATCCCAGTCTCCTCCCGGTAGAGTGTCCTCTCCCAGATCACTATCCCACTTCACTTTAAGTTTCCAGAGCACATCTGGCCGAGCTCCTAACAGGGCTCTGTATAATACACTTAGGGGTTTCACATTTCTATGCTTTCTACAGTGCTGAAAGATTTCTTCAAGAGATGTCCTGGGTAACATGGGACACTCCCCTCCTGACTTGTACCACCTACTCAGCCTGGACTTTATCTTAAGATATATGAAGTAGTGGGTAGGCTGAGTGTTGTACATTTGTATTAACTCGGAAAAGGTTAATAAAGATCCGTTTTTAAATAAATGTGACAGGAGGAAAAGCCCTTCTCACTCCCACCTCACCAGGGCTCTCCTAACTGGGAAAGGGGCATTTCCATCCTTCCATAAGCTGTGCAGGATTGATCCCTCAGGTGATAAACCCCCTTTCTCTACCAGAATCTGAAGGGCCTGTTTCCAAGATCTAAGAGTAGTTTTAGTAAATGGATTTCGAGGCAACTCCTCTTCCCATAGCCCAGAGCCCAGTGGCCGAAGATACTGAGTGAAAGAAGAGATCTTGGGGAAGTATGACTCCATAGAGACCCAGGTTCGGGATCTTATCCCATCTTCTAGGCAATCCAGGACATGTGTTAACTGCACTGTTGGGCATACCACTTCAGGTTGGGGAGTGCCAAACCCCCCCCCCCCATGCATCGGTAACCATAGTACTTCTTTGCTGATTCTGGGTCTATGATTTACTCACAGAAGGGAAGTTATAGAGCCCTCCAATGACCTCATGTAGTCCGATGGGACCACTACAGGTAGTGTTTGAAAAAAATAAAGACATTGGGGCAGTATTTGCATCTTTACTAAATTTACTCTTCCCAACAGAGATAGAGGGAGTGACTTCCATCTGCAACATTGTTGCTTAATTTTAAATGCCAGGGGTTTATAATTTAATGGGCCCACTTCTGTCACCTTACAGGGAAGATAAACGTCAACCTATTTTATCACTGATTTGGGGGGTATTTCCACTCTTCAATATGAATTGACCCACCAGGCTTTCCCAATGGAAGCCACTCACTTTTACTTCAGTTGATCTTGTGACCTGACAGGGGGCCATATTCCCTAAAAAGGGATGTCAGAGCAGGAGTAGCCTTTATTGGGTCTGACAGGAACAAAAGAACATTGTCTGCAAAAAGTGAGATAGTATGTTCCTCTTCATTAATCACAAAACCTTGAATTTCCTGGTTACCTCTAATAGCCACTGCCAGCACCTCTATTGTAAGGACATATATCAACGGTGAGAGGGGGCAGCCCTGATGAGTACCCCTAAAAAGCCGAAAGGGGGTCAAGAACGTATTATTAGTGAGTATTTGAGCCCATGGGGATTGATACAGGCTGGTCACCCAGTGGCAGAAAGCAGGGTGTAGGCCAAATTTGTTTAAAACTGCAAACATAAAGGGCCATTCAACCCTATCAAAAGCCTTCTCCGCGTCTAAAGCCAGGAGACTGCCTGGGCCAACCCTGCCTCTCGATCCGTTCCGCATTACATTTAAGACCCATCTCATATTATGTCTAGCCTGCCTGCCCTTGACAAACCCCCCTGGTCCGGGTGAACAACTCCCAGTAAAATACCCCTCAGTCTCCTTGCCAATACGTTTGCTACGATCTTGTTGTCTGTGTTAAGCGGTGAGATAGGCCGATATGAGCCATACTTTTTTGGATCTTTACCTGGTTTGGGAAGAATTGTTATTGTGGCCAACTGTTGGGAGGTTGTCAAACCATTACCCTCTAGCACCTTCTGGAGCATACCCATAAACAACAGAGATAGCTCTCCTCAGAATTGTTTATGAAATTCTAAGAGCAGTCCATCCGGGCCCGGAGCCCTTCCTGACCGTGAGACCCAGATTGCCCCCCTAACCTCCTGATCCATAAGTTTCTGAGCTAACCTCTCATTTTCAGCTACCGACGGCATAGGGAGAGAAACACTGTCCAAAAAACCTGTCGGGTCCAGATTTCGGGGAACTTCTGAAGTATATAATTTTCCATAGTATGATTTAAATGTGTTATTTATCTCTTTGACAGAAGAGGTACACTCCCCATCTTCTTTTTCTATGGCTACAATAGTTCTTTCTGCCTTTTGTTTTTTAATTAACCAGGCCAGCCACCTTCCTGTTTCGTCTCCTTCAAAATATTGCCCTGCCCTAGACACCATAATGTCCCTCTCTATGCGTCTAGAACATATTTAATTATACTCTCCTTTCATGCTTTTCAGCAATGCCATTTCACTAGGGGACCGATTTCTCATAACCTGCTTCTCTAGTGCCTTAATTTGTGCCTCCAGCTGAAGTTCCCTCTGCCCCCCTGTCTTTTTTTAAATGCTGCATAAGAAATAACTTCCCCCCTAACATAAGCTTTGAGAGCCTCTAATGTAACCCTGGCTGAGGTATCTTCCACTTTATTAGTTTCTAAAAATTTCCTGAGTCATTCAGACATTCACTGGATGAATTGAGAATCATTCAGCAATGTAGGATCAAGTCTCCACTGCCAAGTCCCAGCCTCCGCTGTCCCCCTTTTCAGTTCTAAATAGAGGGGGCATGATCTGAAATAAGAATGGGACCACACTGGACTGTCTCAGTTCGATTCATAAAGACAGGGAAATAGTCTAGCCTAGTATAAACTTTATGGGCATGGGAATAAAAGGAAAACTCCTCTACATCCGGATGTTTAAAATGCCACATCTCTTGTAAAGCCCTCTCCCTTGCAAGATTTCGGAGAGCCATCACACTCTTGAGGAAGCGGATAAAACGTGGGTTAGAGTGGTCCAACATAGGGTCCCAGTAAGTATTAAAATCACCCCCTATAATCTTCTTGTCTGGGAGTACAACCAGTGTCAAAGCAAGATGTTCAAAGAATTCAAGGCAATCAAATGCCGGGCCACAGAGGGATGCCAATACAATTAATTCTTCTTCCACAGTGGCTTGTACTATAACATATCTCTCCTGGTTATCGATCTGTGAGAAATGGATCTGGACCCTGACCCCCAGGCGAAACCATATACAAGTGCCTCTTGCCTTGGATGTAAAATGAGAAGCTATTAAAGTACCACCCCATACATTTCTCAACAGTTTCGTCTCCTCGGGTGTTAAATGTAGTTCTGGTAACATAACTACATCTGCTCTCATTTTCCTAACAGACCCATACCCATTTTCGCTTTGCTGCTCTCTTGATCCCATTTACATTCCAGGATAGCAGCTTTAGATTAGCCATCCTAGAAGACAAATCAATAACCTTGCCCCGAGGTCCTCACCCCACATCTTGCAGTTCCTGAATACGCCACTCCCATCCCACACAACTCTTAAAACTTTTTCATTTTTATATCTCTTAATAAACAAACCTACATGACCCTTCTCCCTCTTTAGACCCCCAAAGTCTCCCTACTCTATCACTTTATGAGGCATTTGTGCCTCCTAACCCTACAGGAACTAGTGCAACAGACACTGAGAAAAAAAGGAAAAAAAACAAGTGAACTTAACTACTAAACAAACTAAGGCTGGCTAACAGCCGTTACCAATCTCACCTCCCTTATCCCACCCTCCGACTTTGTACCTTCTTGGCTGCTACCCCCTTTAGTATCGTGGCTTAGCCTCCTGGCTGCACCGTCACTGCCCACATATTAGGTCATCGTGCAGAGCCCAGGAGAACCTCCCAGGATCCATTCACTCCTGTGATGTAAAGAAAGCTTACCCCAGACGCTTAAGCAAAACTTGAAAGCATTATTGATGTATGATTCCATCAAGAAACATCTCAGAGACAGGGTTACCCAGGGAAACTCCAGAATCCCTGGTATATACTGTTATACAGTTCCCGTATTGCTCAAATGTCGCCTTAAAACTCAGGTGTTCCTCTCCCCTAATATCATTACAAAACAAACAAAAACACAGGGCATATCGTAGTAATGCATAATCACCTCCTGTGTGTCTCCCGGGCACCACACACGAGAAACCCAAATGTTTATTTTCTTGCCCCCCCCCAACCTGAGACTCACTCCTCCACTTTTTAAATGATTACATAGTTGAAATAAAGACTCTACATGTAGAGTTATGTTAGACTAGCCATATCTTGAGACTATTGTCTATTTAAGTCCAGCACTTTTAAAGCCAGGGAACAAAATACATTTTAGTATCAGTGTCTCTTATTAAATTCTCGTAGAATCCGAAAATTGTACAAATAAAGGTCCAAGAAAGACAAATCATAAAAATGAGAGAGAAAATCACTATGGGGCACGGGGGAGGCTGCCAGAACCAGCCCTTATAGGCCTCTAACAAGTTACGGATCCGGCCGGGCATAGCCCAACTCCCCGATCCCTCGCCCTTCTTCTTCAGTGCAACCCATGAGCAAAGCTCTGAAGTCTCTCAACACTACCTTACTGGGCATAATTTCCTCCTTTTGGGAAGCTCATCCAACAGCATTTTCTTGTCGGGGAGCCTTCTGTTCAGTATATTGCAGCGCTGCTTCAGGACTAGTGGAAGCCTTCTGGGGTGCGTCTCTTCTCCTTATTATCAGGCGAGCTGGATATACCAACGCAAAGGGCCAATCGAGTTAATGTAATCGTCTCTTTACTGGCGTAAAAGCATTCCGTTCCATTTGCACTGTGTGAGAAAAGTCCTGAAAAATGCTAACAGGCCATGAATCCACTCGAATAGGGCCTTTCTTCCTTGCAGCTTCCAGAACCTTCATTCTGTTTTGGTAACGTAGGAATTTTAAGATAATATGCTGGGGTCTCTCATTTGGGGTAGGGTGGTGACCTGAGGTTCTGTGTGCCTGTTGACTCTCTAGTGTACACTCAGGGGGCAAGTCCAGATGTGATCTCAACCAATTTTTGCAAAATTCTGCACAATCATGGCCTTCCGCTCCCTCAGTCATGCCCACTGTGCAAATATTTGTTCTCCGCTCCCTATTTTCGTGATCGTCGAGCACTGCCTTTAACTTCTTTATTTCTGCCAGGGCTAGCTGTAACTGAGGGGTCATTTGTGAGCAACAATCCTCCTGCGCACTCACCCGCTCCTCCACCTCTGCTAATCACGCCGAATGCTGCTCCGCCGTTTCCCCCAATGTATTCACCGTTGTTTGGAGGTGGGCCAGCTGTGCAGAGATGTTTTCGAACCCCGCATTCATTTTGCAGGTGAGATTGTACTTCAGATCATTGAATAGCTTCTCTAAGGCCAGAAGTGGCGAGTTTACATTATTCTCTTCCGCGTTAATTTCTTGTCGTGGACTCTGCACATTCGCCATGCTCTCGGCTCGCGGTGACAAGGCCTCAACTCCTGTTGCTTTGGAGCCACTACTTGCATTTTTAAAAGGTAGTTGTCCTTGTTTTTTCAGCATCTTTGGCGGCATATCCAGTTTATCTTCAATATTATTTTATTCCTGGCTGAGGTGGGTCTCAGGGAGCCGGAGGAAAACTGAATTTTTGATGGTAAGGCTCAGAGCTCCAGAACTATGCTGCCATTCTGGTTGCCGGCTTGGCCACGCCCTCTCATAAAATATATTAAAGCTACATTTCTGCATCTGTGCATGCATTAGTAAATGTCTATGATGTTAAACCACAAGATAAAAAAGCTGAAAAAATATGTAGTATATAATGTTAATGTGACACTACCTACCACTTTGGGAGCTTACCTTTAGCCTAGATAGCTTCTGTTCTGTTCTCCTTCAGCGTCTCTGTAAATGCCTACATTTTTATCCTGGCCCGAGTCCTTCTGTGCCCCTGTGTGCCCCAATAGCAGCCCCAGTGTAAAGTCCAGCCCTTCAGAGCTCCAGAATTTAAACTGTGATCTCCCACACTGCCATGCACTCTGCTGCAGAGGGGATCGCACAGGTGTGAGCGGCGCCTTTGATCTTGTGATTGGCCAACTTGCAGTCAAACCAAGGAGTGTCCAGTGATGCCGGTGTCCCCACCAGCTACGCAGGACCCGGTGATTGTGGCACGGGCCAGGAAAGTCCATTTGTTTAAATATTTAAAAAGATGCACAAGGTGTCTAAGATCAGGGCTCATGAATATTAATGAGCCCAGAGCCCCGATCGCTATGCATATGTACGAGGGTGCTTCTGCCCACAGGGCAGCAGTGTTCCGGCAACTCTGAAATAATAAAGAAATGTTTAAATAAATAATGTATTGCTGTATGTTTAGGAACAAATGTTAGAAGGGGAATGAGTGTTTAAATAAATATATGACTTCAACTTGGCGGCACCAGTATAATGCTGGGACTCAGAGCGACAGCCTGCCTGCTGCAAACAAGAGACACTAAATATCGGCAGCAGTGACAGGCTAGAGACTGATGCAAATAACTAAAGCTGGGCAGTGACTTACAGGACGCACCAGTGGCTACTGAACTGTGGGGCATTTGGGCAAATATTAAATTATTCTGGCTGCAGCTGGACTTTATTTGGGACTATACTGATTCTGCTTAAGAGACTGTGTTCAGTAGCCATTACAAAGCAGCCACAGCCAGTTGGAAAGCTAGAATATTAAAGCCAGGATTTGTGGGACATTTGCCAAAGCTCATGGGAAACTTTCCAGTGCTTATGGGGAAATGCAGGGACTAATATCAGGTGCCAAAATAGTAAACCAACTGTGCATCAAGGAGGCTTAATGAATAATTAATTTTCCTGATTGACAAGCTTTCCAGCCAATTAGGGCCAAAGAACCCAATAGCTTCAGCCAACAGAAAGCCTCAGGAGACCCCCATAAAAGATTGTGTTTTCAGCAGATTTCCAGATTCCAGTGGGAGCCCCACTGGTGATCCAGTGTAAGCCCCTCCATCCAGGAGAGATTTTGACCTCTTTGCAGTAAAGTTAAAGTAATTTAGTTTAATGCAGAACCTGCTAGCCTGGAGGTTGCCAGAATATCCTCCAGGTGCTAGCCCTCCCTTCCATGTTGGTGAAAGACGTGGACCTGCAACTTGACATTCAGCTAGCTGTGAGAGAGCTGATCCTGCCTCAGTGGTGAGAGAACTGAAGCCATCTGGAGCCTTTATTGTGGAGATGCTACCATAAGTTGCCTGACTGGTTCTTAGGGGCAACCCCCTGATGGACTAAAAGATTGTCACGGCTGCCCAGAGAAAAGAGACTGTGGAAGTGTCCTCTAAAGCTATGAACTTTGTGAGAAAAAAAAATGCTTATTCAAGTGTATTGTCAAATGCCTGTAATAAGGGAACACCAAACCACGAGTACAAGGTGCATTTGGAAAGAGACTTCGGGTTGTCTGGTGCTATATGTGCCCTATGGTGGCTAGATTACATGCACTCAGAACCCTGTTCATCACAAAGATGTGCTGTTTTAATGTGTTGAATTTACGGATGTCTTTAGCAGCCCAGTGGGGTTGAAGAGTCCAGTTTTGGCTTCTTAAAGTAAAGGCAGAGTCTGACTTTTGGCCAGGGTGGGCAGAACCTCACCCATGGTCAAAGTGTTGCTCTAACTGATTACCAGATAGGAACCGTGTTTCCTGAAGATGTTAACAATGGTCCAGCTCTTCGGGATTGTCTCCGTTTAAGTGTGCGGCAATTTCCACTGTTATACACTTGTCAGAAATCCAGAGATCCCACAGCACTGGGATAGATAATTCATTTGGAAAAGAGTACATGTTGGAAGTTACAGTAGAGTGTGTGTGTGTGTGTGTGTGTGTGTAAAATCTTTCTTTGTACTGCAAATTGTTGTCCATCTGTTTGAACAGTTACAGCCTTGGGGGACCACCCTATTCTGCTTTACCATCCTGTCAGAAATAAAGTCATACAATACTATCCCAATTTTGCGGTTGTGGACAATCCATCCGTGAGTCATTGAGTGAAATATTTTTGGGGCCCCTCAGATAGGAGACACAGAATAGCCCTGGCACCCCTCTCTGAGACTCGAGTTAAATATAAATGTTATTTTGTGCTCTAATCCCCCCCCCCAACGTCTTAGATGCCCGAGTCAAGTGTTTATCCTAATGCCAGTGGTGATACTAACTTTCTGCCAACTTGTGGTTTGTTGCCTTGTCTGTGTAACAAGTAGGGGGGTCCTGGTTGCAAGATGCTGCTCTTGGCTGGGGTAAGGGTTACACTTATATTGTCTAAACATGATCTATCTGCAAGTCTATAACAAGTGACCTGTGTTTCTGCATATTCAACATCCAAACCTAACACAGACCCCCTTGTAATTGAGATGCTGTTATCCTAATATGTCCATGCATCAACATGTGTCCATATATACAGTACCTAATATTCTATAGTATTAAATAACAGTTAAATCAATCTGAATCAAAAACTGAGGAATCCACATCACCACACCACACACACCATCAAGTATTAATGTTTAATACTTGCCGAGAGAAAATAGAAGCGTAATGGCGAGTATTGATTCCCTCAGTTTTTTGATTCATATTGATAGAACTGTTATTTAATACTTCAGAATATTAGGTATATATGGACACATGTTGATGCATGGACCTATTAGGATAACAGCATCTCAATTACAAGGGGGTCTGTGCTCGGTTTGGGTGTTAAATGTACAGAGTTGGAAGGCTGGGCCTGTGGTTCAATGGACAAGCAGCCAGCAACTCCCACTTTCTGACCTATATAAGCAGTTGCTCTCAGCCTCTTTCTGAAGCACTTTTCTTTTGTTGGCCAGAAGCTGTGTCAGTCTGTCCTCTGCGACTCGCTAGGGCCCCCCCGCCTTGCTACTTCTTGTTGTCTCTTCTGGACTTTTGTGTTTGTTTTCCTGCATCTGGTTTGTATTTTGCTTCCAGCTGTGTGCTTCTTCTGTTGTTTGTTCTCTGTATTTCTGTGTTTGTGTGTCTCTGGTTTTGCTTTTTGGGGGCTTTGTTTCTAAGCTCCTAGCATTTTGCTAATCCAGAGCTCATGCTACTTACTGTCAATTATTCACATTGCTATTGCTATCATTATCTGTGTTTCAACTAAAACCACATAGCTGCTCTCCGTGCTACACACGTAATTGTTTTCACCTGATTCAGGCTCACTCTGAACCATAGCTATGCAGCTCAATCATGCTTTCTCAACTCATTCTACCTACCTCATTGCTGCAGTTTCATTGCACTGCCTGGTGCTGGCTGCTTTCAGAGCACTGTGCCTCCTTCCATTCTATGTTTATCGAATTTTACTACTCATAGTTACTATGGGTGTGCGAACTGCCCCGCCGAAAATCAGAACCCGCCGGGATTCAATGAGGTCTGATGGACCCAGATAAATCAGAGTCAGTGGGCTAAATCTACTGAGTCCGGGTCTGTCAGCCACAATGTGCTTTATTATTTTTAAAAATCACAGTTAGTGCATTTTTTACCTGCAGCCTGCGATAGATGGCGCTCCACAATCCTACAGATCCTGGCCAGCCGGCAATCACCTGATGGCCACATTGCAGGTCATGTGGCTCCTGAATGCTTGTGCTCATATAAGCAGGCAAGGCACGGGCAGCAGAAGACGAGTACCCACTCATGAATGAGTGTAAGGGTTAAGAAACTTGATTAGTCAAGTCCAGCCAGACTGACAGGCTAGGCAGCCTATAGCTGTAGGGGACTGCATGACAGTCCAGGAAATTGGCCACTGTGGTGGATGGGTGGAGCTGGAAGGGTCTGTGTGTAGCTCGGTTGGTGTTCATGAAAGGCGCCATTTCAGAGCTACCTCACATTAGGAGAAGACATTTTGTCTCCCTTGCTCTGAGACTGTCTGAGCAGCGAGCAGTTTTTGTGATTATCAAAGGAGCTGGAGCATTTCTTTTGGGGGCTATAAAAAAAAAATTGAAAAAAGTAAAAAAGAGGGGGCATAACGGAATCTTAATTGGGGGAGAGGGGATTGAAGATTGTGGATGATGGGTTGGGCAGGGGTCCGGGGACATCTAAAAGGTTCCTGGTTGGGGGGGCAGACACTGTCAGACAGCTGCACTATATTGCAGAAGAAAAAAGAAAGAAAGAATGAGTTATGCAGGGCGTTTCTGACTGTGTCTGGACTGTGGAGGTTGAAGGAACTGTAACTTACTATTACTATATACTACTAATCATAGATAGTCAGAAGCAGCAGAACTATTAAAATCATTTTCTTTAAACTCGAAAATTAAAAAACGTAGCTACAGGGTAGTGAGTGAGGTGGTGTGTGTTGCTGTGAGAGCAAGCCTACTCTGGCCCTGGCCCCTGAGTGGACAGAGAAACTTTGAACAATTGAGGACTAAATATAAAACTACATTAAGGAAAAATCATATTTTTGTGTGTGTGTGTGTGTAATAAAACTAGCTACAGTGCTGGAAGGGAGAGTTTGGCAGTGAGGCCATACCTGTCCTGAATGGGCAGAGGAACTTGGGAACAACTGAGAGAACTACATACATACATACATCTGCTTTATTGCAACAGTCAAGAAATATTTCCTTGTGTGTAATAAAAAACAAAAACAAAAAAAAACTAGCTATTTTGGTGGAAGAGGGAGTGTGGCTGTGAGGCTGAGCCTGTACCAGTGGGCTGAGGAACTTGGGAACAACTGTTAGGACTAAACAAAAAGAAAATATATACAGGAAAAAACATTTCTGTGTGCCATTTAAAAAAATTAAACCTAGCTTTTGTGGTGGAAGGGGGAATGTGGCTGTGAGGCCGAGCCCTTACCTGTGGGCTGAGGAACTTGAGAACAACTGACAGGACTAAATTAAAAGAAAACGCATACTGGAAAAAGCATTTTTGTGTGTAATAAAAAAAAAAACTGGAAATGTGCACCAAACAGGGTGAGGCAGAGGCTGAAATGGGGAAAGGTATGGGGGGGAAACGTATGGCACAAACAACACTGCACAGCCTAACTGGTAAAAGACCAGTTGCTGTGACTTCATCTGGTAGCAGTAGTGGTTCTTCCACAATACTGTCCAAACAGACAGGAAAGGTCAAAACTACCTTAATTAAAACTAAAGGAGTAGTCTGCACCACAAGTAGTAGCAAGCCAAGATATGGTACCTATGTGTACCGTAGTACCAGTACAGATTTAAATGAAATGGGGGGGTGTGTGTAATCTAGCTCTAATGAGAGTAACGATTATGAAATGGAGGATGTAGACAAGGAGGGAGAAAAGCAGAAGCAAATGGAAAGCCAGAATGCGGTAGAGGTGGCAGTTGCACAGACGCAGGATGACTGGGATGATGTGTACTTGGATGATGAGATGGGCAGTTTGGGCACGAACAGTGTGGTGCAGGTGCAGCAGAAACCAGATGAGGGGGCAGTGCATCCAGATTTAGGTTCTGTTAGTGCCTGGAGGAGCTGTTGGATGATGATACTGGGGAAACTGAAAAAGACCATGACGTGCAGCATCCCCGTGTTGAGAAAGAACAACACAGTGGAAGTGATAAAGAAGACAGTATAGTATGCCTGGCAATAAAACAAAAAAGGTGACATCTTATGTGTGGTCTCACTTTTCTCTGGCTGCCAATAATGAGGTACGAGCAGTTTGTTGTATATGCAAAAAGACCATCTGCAGAGGGAGCAAAAAAGGTGCTTTGGGTGCCTCAGCATTAAAAAGACATTTAGAGAGATGTCACCCATTACGTCTCAGGCATGATTTTTTGGTCAGAGAGAAAGAAGACAACAACATGCAGGCCGAGTTAAGCCAGACTACACCTGCTGCACCTGTTATATAAACCCACTTTTTTGCGTAACACAAAGATATTTTCTTATTTAGAAGATTTTTAACATTATATACTATGTACAGTATATTTTCAGATTATTTTATCTTGTGGTTTAAAATCATAGACATTTACTAATGCATACACAGATGCAGAAATGTAGCGTTAGTATGTGTTATGGCTGTTCTCAAGGAAGAAGTTTATCTATTCTGTGACATTTGACCTTGACATACCTTTCCTTTGATGGAACTCTGTTGTCTTTATATGGTCCTGTGTGTGATGCTCTGCCACCTACGTGTCATTATATTTACATTTGTGATATAATAAATGCGTATGTGAATGTCTGCTTAGAGAAAAGGCAGTCATCTGCTTTTAAAGAGGCCTGACCTCTTGACCCCAGAGGCCCCAGTGTGCTGAAACAGCTGGCTGTCGTAAAACTGGCCCCGTGGAAACTCTAACTAAAAACTTCCTTCCAAGGGCCAGGTTATAACACCTTGTAAAATATTTCTACTTTGAAGTCAGGGAGCCATAGAAGGTTACATCTTTTACAGCACCCTAGGAAGTGACAAATTCTAACAGCTATCTGTTATAGCTCTTCACACCTAGACGGGAACTGTTGGCAGGATGTGTGTTCTAAAAGCATCAAAGGAAATGTTCTGCTCAAAGAGACTCATATTTTGATATTGCTAACTTTGCAGATTTTCAGCCAACAGTAAAATGACACCCTTGGATATACTTGGTCAGGTTACAAAATTAATGACAGGACAAGCAGTGACCTCGTGCTGTGACATCACAAAGAGGTGGAGAGATTGTCTTTCAAGATTGCCAAGCATCTGAGGGGAAACACACACTTCAATTCTGGACTCTTGAAGGAGTGACATACTTTATCTCTGGACTCCTAAGAGAACACACACACTGTGTTCTGAAAGAAAAAGGCACTAATGTTACAATTAGGTAATACCAACTAGAAAACTAGGTTAAGACTAGAAATTCAGTGTCAGGCGTATTTGTTTCTGAAATTCCCTTTTATTTTGACTGTAAGTATTTATATGTTCTGAGTTTTGTATTTTAGCTATTTTCAATTTTCAGTAAACACTATTTTCCTTGAAATTCTGCCTGTGTCTTCTCAGTTTCTTTTGCTTGTGAATGCTGGAAAAGTGTTAATAATTCTGACAACTGTTAAAGGCTTAAAGGAGTGTTACTAATCTTGCTACGGTAAGAATATGCCTAGGTCTCAAACTGAGTCATAAGGGTAGACTTTTGAACCTGGCTGGGTGCCCATAGGGTGAAGTATTGTACTGCATCCCCCGAAGAGAGTACATATCTGAGCCTGTTAACTGGGTGTGCTAGCAGAAAAGCTTCATATTTGACACCAGGACTCGAGGCTAGTAGGTGATTTGGGCCCAAAACAGACAGAAGGACTACCCTGTTTATCTTCTGTTCACATATTGCACTTCGAGGTTTGGCACTGTGCTAGCAGTGGGCCTGACCTGCAGAGTACGTTTGTGACACTGTGTTGGTTTTTAAAAGCTGTTTAGACCAATGGGATGTTTAAAAATTTTGTATCTGTTTTTTTATGTATGATCTGGACTTTAAGAAAGTATATTCTTTCAGACCAGCTGTCATTGTTTTTGATGATGGATTCTATGTGATCTGAAAGCTCAAGCAGTTATTTTCTTTTGTAACATCTATGTTGGTCCAATAAAAGGTATCACATCATCTCTTTTTTCTGGAACTTATAGGCTGTGGAGCACTGGATGCAGACTGTCCAGAGTAGAGTCACTGGCTACACTGAGTGTTAACCATTCAGATGTAGCTGGGATGGATTCCTTCTGAGTCCATCAGCTGGGGTCCAGGAGGAGGAGGTTAAAACCCACCTCCTGTAACTGGTCAAAACTGGGGCCATGGAAAACACCCTCCCTCCTTAAAGCAGTGTGTTATTCTACCCAGCGGTAGCAGTTGGAGCTCTACTGGGGACAGGAAAAAGGAGGTGGAAATGTGTTAGAAAATTTAAGAGAACGATACATTTTACAAACTCTACTTTTCAATTTATCCATTAAAGTTTTTTTCACATACAGTGAATGTGAGGAAATATAATTATATCTTACCTTGATTTAGGACTTTGTAAATTCTGTCGAGCCAAGAGCCTGGCGCCATACACCTTCTTTTTGTGAACACTGTAGAGGCCTGTTGCAGAGGGGAAAACAGAGAAACATAGACAGTGATGGCAGAAGAAGACCACGTTCCATCAAGTCTGCCCATTTGGCCCTATGTAACTCTATGACCTAGTGTCGATACGGGGTCCTAACCCTGCCCAGCAGTTTTCTTATCCCTTCCCCAGTTTTGTCTCTACAAGTGAGCACTATTCCTTTTGGAGAAACGTAGAAATCTTCCAAACCAGACAAACATTATCATAAAATGAATTTAAAAAATATTTTAATTTAGTGATTTTCTGGTTCTCTGTGGGGTGGGTGAATACCGTACTTCAAATATTCAGCCATATATTCATATTCGGGGCCTCAAATATTCAGAAATTTAGAATTTGCCTATTTTTTATTTGTGTCTGTTTGAAGGAAAAAAAAAAGGAAACAGCCTACTGTCCTCCTCTTCAGCCCAATACTTTAAAATACAACCTCTATTCCCCACCCTGTGCTATAGCTCCAATCCCACCTTCCTCCCCCGCAGCACTCACAAATTTAAGAGATCACGTGATCAGCTGTTTTACTATGCGAGTAACTATGGAAGCTCTTTCATTCACAGAAGTGTGCCGGTTATGGAGGAGGAAGGTTGCTGTCCGGTTGTCTTCTGCCTTGCCAGGGCGGAGGCTTTTGGGTGCCTGGGGGAAGAGGAGGGTAGGAGGGTTGTTGGGTGCTGCACTGCTGATGTCAAAGTGGGAGAGGTAAATATTGACTTCTTTCTTACAGTAAAGCGCTAAAGATGAGATGGTGGCCAGCTGTGGAGGTGGGCAGATTCATGCAGGATGCCCACTGTGGGAGTTTTATTTCTTTAAAATGTGTGGGTCCTGGAGGGAGGGTGGGATTGGAACTGCAGCAGAGTGCAGGGGACAGGGGTTGTACTTTGGAACTGTAGCAAAGGAAGGGGTTACAGGGGTTTCATTTTTAAGGTTTTAGTATTTCCGAATAAGAATAAACATGAATAGTGTCATTATTAGCTATAGCGAATCTGATATATATCTGATATATATATATATATATATATATATATATATATATCTGAATAGCGAATAGGTGCATTATTAAGTGTATTCGGGAAATACTATTTGCTACTTGCACACCCCTAGTTCTCTGCATATTTAATGATATTGTAGCACATTTCTGACATTGTACAACATCTAATGCTTCCAGGCTAGAGTTATAAATCGCACCTCATGCTTCCTTAAGCTCACTTCTGCTCATCTGTGCTTCTGCAGCTATAGAAGAGAATATTGTGAAAAAATGTTAAAAAGAACAAGGGACAGCAGACAGCCCATTGTAGCAGTGGTGGTGCTGTCACTTGTGATGTCAGTGACCTGGGTTTGGGAACGAACCTGGGTTATCGGTGGCCAGCAGAGGGTAGGAGGGTCAAGACACTTTCCTTCTTCTCCAGGGAAGGGAGGCAGAGTGGTGCCACTATAGCAGCGCCACCTGTGTGACCAGGCGGGGAACTGCAGGTGGACATGCCTCGGGGAAGGGAGCTGTTGGCTGATGCTATGTGGCAACATGCTTTGCATGCATGCTTGTGCATGTCATCCGAGCCACCAGTGTGTCAAGGAGAAGGACAAGAAATCTGGAAGATGGCCCATCACAATGGGTCAGGTGTGCTCAGGTAGCTTCTGAGGGAGCTGAGAGCCAGAGACAGGACGAGGGTATGACGTATAAATAAAAAACAGATGAGGGACATAGATGATGGTATAATGGGGTTGCAGTTTGCTCCCCAATGTTGCTCTACCACCCAATGTTAATAAGTATTGGGCACTCAGTGCAGGTTCTCTCACAGTTCACATGTTGTTACTCATGAGTGTGACATTATACCTGAGAAAATTAATGTGTGAACAGTGAATAACATTTCCCACTTCACTAAAACTAGTGGGTAATAGGGTAAATCATTAATAAGGTTCTTTAGGTGATTTGATACCTTTTATTGGGCAAATAGGAACCTTTCAGCACATGAGCTTTCAGGCCTATCAGAGCTCTTCTTCATGTGAGGAGGGTCCCTGTGTAATATGCCTGAAAGCTTGTGTACTGAAAATGTTGTGGTGGTGCAATAAAAGGTAAAGTATCACCTACTTTGTTTATCTGTCTGTACAGGGGGCCACACACAGTCCAGGGGTAAACTAAGAAATTTTTGCAGTTGTCCTGCATCGAAATCACAACTGGAGTTGGATATCTAAACGTTCAGGTTAAATGTGTGAACAATCAGACTCCTGAACCATAGGAGCTGTCTTGATGGCCAAGCGGCAGCTCATCATGCTGCCATGCAGGTGGCCCTGTTCAGGAACTAAAAAGCCGGGCACTCATAGAGGAGGATGTCTACCTTGAAAAAACTGTCAAACTCCCAAATGCTGGTGCAGAAAATGTTTATTGTAGATTTCAAGGCTGGGCATGTCTGCCCCTGAGAAGGACCTAAACGGTCGCAGCTCCAGGATGTCTAGTGGTCTCCGACCCCTTTTTCTTGCTACTTGTCTAGCCTTGAAATCTACAATGAACAGTTTATGCACTGGCATTTGGGTGTTTGACAGTTTTTTTTTCCAAGGCAGATATCCTCTTTTACGAGTGCCTGGCTGTTTGGGTGATGTGGCAGTTCATTTTGGGAGCTAGCAACTCCTGCCTGGTACTGACTGTCCTCCGCCTGCACACACCTGTCTGTTGTTTTTGGACCCACGTTCAGGAGGAGATTTGGGTTGCTGCATTGGGAGACAGGCCAGGTTGCAGGCAGCTGCTGAGAGGTAGTGTGCCTCGGCCAGTGAGGGCCGGAGGCAGGTTGCGTTGCCACAGCAACTCCTTTGGGCGGGTCATGGAGCTTACTCCTTCCGCAAGGACACACTGCACGCACACACGCACGAGGCTGACCTAGGCACTCCTCATGCAGTGGGGGGGGGGGCACAGCAGGAAACTAAGGAAAAATATCTCACTGCCATCTACATGATGGCTATGGCCTGAACAGTGAGGATCTCTGAAAACCAAGGATGCATCCCTGGACAGTGGCGAGGTGGGGAATAAAATACGAAGGAAAAAAAAGAATAGAATCCTGAACTATTGCCCTACTTTGGCCAACTCTATCTTCTCACATAGGGTTGATCTATTATTAGCTTTATTTATGAATTATCCATTGATAACAGCTGGTGAGCAGTTTTTTCTATGGGCTCATCCAGTTATTATTTCCTGTAATAACCAGGTGGTTATTATGGGAGACACGTGCTGTCTCTTACAGTGTGAGCATGAGTCCCGTTCTCAGAGTGGTACAGCAGCTTGACAACAATCTGCAACTAGAGAAAACTGGAAGCCAGGAAAAGAGAAAGGGTTCAGTATTCAAAAGATGGGGTAAGCACAACAAAGCTTGTTTTGATTTGATTAATTCTAAATTCTGTTCTTTGGTAATTGTGTAGGCCTACTGGGAATTTACAGAGGTGTCTTCACAGTTGTCAGATCCTCCTGTTCCTAGAATAAATGGGTGTGTGGGGGAGGGAGGGCAGGGAGGTTCCCTAGTACCTGGCACCACCCCACCTACTTTGTTTCATTTACAATTTAGTCCCTTTGCCTACAGAAGGGAGTTAGGAATTGCTGTTATTTCTTTGGAGAGTGTGGGACCTTTCTTGTCTGATACGGGAGGTGATGAATCATAGAATGCCTGGGGGATTTATGAGAGAACTCCTCTCCATCTGGGGTGTAATTTTTCAAAAGTACACGTAGTCTATACCTTGAGTTAGTTCAGGTGCTTTGGCCTGGAAAGTCAGACGGTATTTGTTTCTCTTCCAGCTACGATCGATACTGATCAGAGAGTCGTTGGCCTTTTCAATGTTCACATCATCGCCAACGCAGAACACATCACAGGCTGCCTAAATGACATATGACACCTAACATCACTACTGGCTCATTCCTTATTTCTTGTGAATTTCAGTTTTCTAGTTGTAAAATACATTACAGTACATATCAAGGCCAGATAAGCCAGTGGGTGGCCACTGAATTCCACATAGCATACATTCCAAATTACAAAGTTACCCCTGGCTACATTCAATCTTTGCCTGCAAGGCTGAAAAGTATGAAAGACCAGAACTCTACCAGTACACTAAATGAACAACTCCTCTAACACAGCTAGCATTAGTTTGGGCTATGATAAGTCAGATTCATTACACAGTCTCAACCCATTTATTCCCAGGCCCTGCTTCAACCACAAAGTGAGAGGTGCTGAAGCTGACCCGGTGGTGTAAAGGGCTGAGGTGCTGGGTGCCTTACTTCCTGCAGTGCTGGTGACTCGCATTCAGGTTGCTGGGGATGTGCCAGAGCGGAGGAGGACTGAGCATCTGAAGGACTGCTCTCTTCTTCTGGGGTGGAGAGGCCTAATTGCATGGTCATAGACTGCTACCAGGTGGAGGCCTGGTGGCAATGCAACTCAGGTGGCAAAAGTAGGGAGGGTCCATAAGTGCGTGATGCATGTGTGCCTCCACACACATGCATCCGTGCACTATGGAAGAGGATGGGAAAACCACAAGCCTCCACACACACATGCATTCGTGCACTAGGTAGGGGATGGGAAAACCAGAAAACAGAAAAAGTGATGGTGGGGGCTTCATGGAACCCTGCCTGCCTACCTCCAGCCTGCACTTCTACCCGGGGACCCCTCCGATCTGGTCATATGAACTTGTGGGGCAGAAGGACGGCCCTTCCCCCTCTGGCCCCACCATGGTTGGGACAAACCATAGTGGAATTGAAGACCAGATGAATACTAGGGGTGAAGCAGTTCACCAGTTGGCAGTTGCTGGGTTAAAGGCTGAATAGCCGCACCAGCCATCAGGGTTAGAAAAACATCTCTATAGAGCTGCTGAGGGAAACAACGATTACAGTAAGGCAGTAAGGCTGAGCAAATGTGGAAACTGGAAATTTCAGTTCTGCTTCCATTCAGACTCCCTCTCTTCAGTTTGGCTTGAGTACTTTGGGCCAAAGACACTTTGAGTCCTTGGTACTGGCATTTAGTAGGCTACAAATAGGGATAAGTGGAATTCCTTAACCATCCTTCACC
Organism: Neoceratodus forsteri; assembly: GCA_016271365.2. Lineage (NCBI taxonomy): Eukaryota > Metazoa > Chordata > Ceratodontiformes > Ceratodontidae > Neoceratodus > Neoceratodus forsteri. Next base: position 29,370,437 of record JADMNL010000027.1, read on the forward strand.
CACCAAAGTCAATCCTAACCTATTCCCTCCTCCCTGATCCTCCAGTCAGATTTTTAAAGAAACAAATCCAGTCTGTAGCACAGTGCCAGGGGCTCGGAATTTTATTCATTTTTTTTAAATTAAAAAAAAAATGTCTGAGGAGGGAGAAGGAGAATGGGAAATGACCGAGGTGTGTTAAAGGGTAGTTGCAAGACAAGCCCTGGCCATGAAGAGGCTAAAGTGTGTTTTCTAATTAACTGGCCAAAGGTTGAAGGGATCCTGAAGTGGCCCAAAAGTTCAGCTGGGCCGAATCAAAGGTAAAAGTGTTGAATTTTGGTACACTCATTGAATACAAATTTGGCATCAGCTTGTCTTTAGACTACAGGCCTCTCTATAGCCTCTGCCTCGTCAGTTCCTGCTTTAATACTGAATGGTGCCTGGGTGGCATCTGTTTCTTGCTTATAGTGAAGGTGCTTGACAAAGGTACCAGATGCTTGTGTTCTGACACATTTAAAGGATGCGCGATACAGTCTGTATAGGATCAGAGAAAGTGGACTTCAAGACAGTAAAGGCCTCCATGGTAAGCCTGGATAAATTTCTGCTCAGCAAGGGAATCACAGGGTAGTAGAGTAGGAACAGACGTCACAGTAAATGGTACATTTGCACAGCATACGGATTTAGTACTGCGAATGTGGGGTGGATCTGATGGACCTAGAGTCCCTTACTTCCAACCCTAACTACTGTTACTATGTATGTTGTTCTAATAAAAGTATCACTGTATCTGAAAAGTCAGGTTTTCCTAGGACCAATACAGTTACAAACATTTCTCCTTTATCTTATGTAGAATTATCTGTCTCCCTCTTGTGGCACAAAATGGTTATAGCAGCTAATCATTCCCGGCTGAGAAGAACACAATGAACTTCACTGTGTCTCTCCAGTTAGTAAGGAATCTCCCTAATTTGAATGGTCCCTCCATGAATCATCAGGACATTTTTTTAATGTGTATTGCTATTTATTTATCATAATAACATGGTTATTTAAAGTCAGAAGGGACTCTAGGTCTATTATGACACCCCCGCATGCTTAATTTATTCATGTAAAAGATATTTACCAGGAAAGACATACTGAGCCATAAAGCTAATTTCCAGATGTGTCCTGGGGAGGGGGGAGTGGATAAGTACATAATACAATTAAAAAAGAGCAGTAATATTATACAACAATAAGGCACAGCAATGTACAGAATACATAGTATCGTAGTGGCATAATTAGTTACAATACAATTTGATCACATCAGGAGAGCGGGGTAACAGGCAATAGTAGACTGTAATGTTAGGAACAGGACAGGGAAGGAAGTGGTCATAAATCCGGAAGGGCAACGGGAGAAGCAACAGGAACGGAATATGAGAGACAAAAGAGAGGAGGGAGGGTGATGAGGGGGTAGAGTTGGAGAGGGAGAAGGTTGGAGGGAGGGAGGGAAGGAGGGATGGTAGGGGTAGAAGGGGAGAGAGGAAAGGAGGGGTTGAGATGAGGGAGAAGATGACTGAGAGGTTGGAATACTTTAGTAGTGGGAAATGGGAGGTGCATAGAGGTGTAAGAGCTTGGGGACAGGTAGTAGACAGGGAAAAAAGAAAAGAGTGGGGGCAGGATGCCAGACTATGGGCATTTGCAGGAGGGAATGGTGTGGGCTTGGAGTAACGAGGAAAGAGAGTGTTTGGAAGAGGCAGAGCAAATTGTTAGGGGAAGAGAGTTCCAGATATTAGGAAAGAGAAGGCACTCTGACCAGCAAGGGATTTACGAGAGGGGAGCAGTAGGGAGCAATAACATGAGGCTTGGAGAGATTAAGTGGAGGGAGGCATAGTGGAGAGAAGCCAGCCAGAATTTAGAAATGAAGGAGGCACAGTGGATTAAGTGGTGATCTACCCGGGGGAGGGGGGGAGCGGAGTATAGAAAACAGTGGTGAGTATGGGCAGGACAGGCCAAAGCAAAATGGCAGAAGGAGTGGAAGAGGGGAGCCAGTCTGGCCAAAGTGGACTTAGGTGCTGCACCATAGACAATGTTATAAACAAGAATGAAACATGTGTGCTGTGCAGACATGTACCAATTCATATGGATTCTCACCCCATTACTCAGGGTACCTAGTGAATGCCTTGGTAGGCTGAAATTTGTCCAGGTTGACCCTGTGGGCCTGTCCTGTCTTCCTATCCTCTGAATCTGCTAGTGTGCTATGCCATATTTTCCACACCCTCTGGGAGAAAAAGTGTCTCCTAATGCCAGTATTAATGTCTTAAAGTAATGTTGTGTGGCCTTATGTCAGGATTCTGTGCAGTAGCAGCAACACATAAACAGCACCATCCACTAGTAGTTACTGCAAAAAAATAATCGATTACTCACACTGAAGCAGTAAAAATCTCCGTGCTATACAGGGAAATTACACCAACTCGCATGAGGGACTAACCGGTTTTGTGCATGTGCGCTTCGTTAGGGATGGCCTAACACCTCCTCACTCCACATATAAATAGTAAAATTCTTAAAGTGACAGTGTACCATAATATTAACGTGAATGAAGGTTTGTTCAAAAAATCCGAGCATAGCTATATGATTTAAGTTATAGATTATAACATTATTTAAGAACAATAAATATTTTAGATTTAATTTATTTGACCACTTGATTCACTCATTACAGCCCATTATTAGAACTTCAAGACAGTGGCTGCCACCTCAACCAAAAGGCTGTTTTCAATGTGGCCACTGCAAGTTTTCTGCTGTAACACCCCCCCCCAAAATAAAAAAAAAAAAAATTCATGGCAGTCAATGTAGATAAAACCTTTCAAATAAGACAGCCGGGCCCTGGAGGGAGTTGGTGTAATTTCCCCTATGTGGCTACTGCTTCAATGTGAGTGATAAATTCTATTTTGCATATACTACTGGTGGACGGTGTCGTTCATGTGTTGGTACTATTGTATTTTTGCTGAACTAGGCACATCTGTGCCAGAGCAGCCCTTGTTGTTGTGCACTGAATGATTCTGTGTAGGACAGCTGGGTATCAGACTCGAGCCTGACACCCATTATAGACATGTGGGTGTTTTGGGCACACTGCAGAGTTGGTGCATTCAAACTCCATAGGAAGGGAGTGAGCATACCAACCACATCAGCTGAAGACACATTATTAACAGCATGGGTAACCATGCACTGTCAGCTGGGAACCTCTTCCAGGATGAAGTGCAGTAATGGGTCTCTGAATCAGGGGAGATGAGCGGGTAGAAGGTTAATGGGCAAAATCTGCTAGTCTGGTGTATTGCATGATTCCAGCCACACCCCTTCCCCTTGACCATAGACTTTGGAAGCTCTGGGACCTTCCCCATAGTCACAATCACACTAACCTGCCTATTCATAGCAAAGAAGAATATGCATTCGTGCCCTCGGGTGCTGCTGAAAGATCTTCAAAAGTGGAAAACAGACACACCAAATCAAAAAATATTTAGCACACACTAGTGAGAATAATTCAAAACACATAACTAATTGCAGATTTGCACACGTGTTTCACAAACAACAGAGACAGATGCCCCAGCATTTCGCCTTCAACAAGGCATCATCTGTCTGATTTCCCCCAGTTGGCAGCAAGCTCTGCGTTATTCCTCGCTTCCAGGACAAATGGGAATCCTCTGTTAGTGCTCCTGGGAGATAGTAGAGTGTCTCAGTTGGAAATGGGGCTCTAGCAGGCTTGACAGACCGAGTTGCCACAGGCAAGGTGGGGACACTGAGGAGCAAAACCCAGGACTATAAAGCTAACTCATCTGCTGTTATCACTCCAGCACCATGGACAGCAGCTGATGCTAGCAGAATATCACAGAATCACAGAAGTCTGATGGCGGAAAATGACCTCATCGGCGCATTAAGTCTGCCCTCCCCCCCCACTCATCTCTACTCTTACGTGCCCTCCCCTTCCCCTCACTTCCCAATCCCATATGTATGTCCCATGCCCTCTTAAATCCCTCCACCGTTTCATAGAAACATAGACTTTGGTGGCAGATAAGGACCACTTGGCCCACCCAGTCTGACATTTCTCTACCTACTAGATAAGCTGCGTATCCTAGTTAACCAACAGCCTACTTCCTCCTACCCCCCCAATAGAATTGCTTCATGTCTGTCCCTTGCATTCTTGAATTCTTCCACTGTTTTTGACACCACAACCTCTTCAAGAAGGTCGTTCCATACATCCACCACCCTCTCCATGAAAAATACTTCCTCACAGTGCCCCTGAGCCGTCCCCTATCTTCAAATTGTGCCCCCTTGTTCTTGCACATCTCTTTTTCTGAAAGATGCTACCCTCTTGGACTTTGTTGATTCCCTTGAGGTACTTGAAAGTTTTTATCATGTCCCCCTCTCCCTCCTTTCCTTGAGGGTATACATATCAAGCTCCTTTAGTCTCTCTTTGTATGGCTTTTGATGCAGACCCTGCACCATTTTAGTTGCCCTCCTCTGGACTGCCTCCACCCTGTCTATGTCCTTGCAGAGATGGGGTCTCCAGAACTTGATGCAGTACTCCAGATGGGGTCTCAGCAACTGCCTGTACAGAGGGATAACAACTTCCTGTTTTCTACTGGTGATGCCTCTCCCTATGCATCCCAATATCCTCCCAGCCCTCCTTACTGCCTTCTCACATTGCTTGCTAACCTTTAGGTCATCTGACATGACTACCCCCAGGTCCCTTTCCATTTTTTTTTCCGGCCTCCACCACCTCTTCCGGTAGTTTATTCCAGGCCTCCACCACTCTCTCTGTAAAGAAACGACCCCTCACATTGCCTCTGTATCCTCCACCTTCCAATCTTAGGTTATGCCCTGTAGTTTTAGCCCCCTCCTTCCTTCTGAACAAGCTCCCCTCCATCACATTGATCCCCTTCACATATTTATTTATTTATTGAAGAGATTCGCCAGAAAAACATTCTGAACAACAAGTTGCTTGTCTCATGGTGTGTCGTGGGGGAAAGGGTAGTGGGTTACATAGTCCGGTAAGTACAGTTATGCATTTATACATAGAACTAGTCAGACAAAAAATTAGTAATTTCACATACAAGCATTCGTAATTGGTAACAAGACAATAATATAGGTATTGTATAAGTGCTGAACATGTGCAACTTAGTAGAAAGTAACAAATAGAAGTACTAGTGTCATAGAAATAGGAGAAAGTGTAGACAATTAGGAGTAGAGGTGTGCAAAGCCACAGGAGAAGGTAGGTGCAGCAATGTATAGTGCTGTTTGTTGCTTGAGGGAATGGGAAGGAAATGAGTCAAAAGAGACGGGGGGGTGCTAGGGGCAGGTACAGATTGGGGAAAGGAAATTATTTAGGGACAGTGAGAGAGAAGATGGGGATGAAGAATGTCTGATAGGGGGGGGGGTGAACTCCAGAGTTCAGGGAAGTGATAGGAGAACACATCCTGTGCTGTAGAGGTAGAATGGTGAGGAACAGCCAAAGTGCATGAGTCAGTAGATGTGAGAGAGTGAGTGGAAGGGTGATGAGTAGTCAGAGTAGAGGAGAGGTAGGAGGGGAGAGTGCTGAACCAGAATTTAGAGGTGATTTTAGCGCAGCGAGAGAGCCACCTACTCTCAAGGAAGGGGAAAGCTAGAGCACGATATAAAAGGCAGTGATGGTTTCGTGAGGGAGAGTCGAGAGCAAAGTGACAAAAGGCATTGAAGAGTGTCCAGTTTGATTAGGAAAGACTTGGGAGCAGTACTGTAGACTTTGTTACAGTAGTTAAAGATGGAGAGAATCATTTTCTGGGCAAGGTCACGCCTAGCCACTAGAGGTAAGCAACTACAGTTCCTGTAAAGGGCGCCAAGCTTGGGGCACAGTTTTTTCAGGATGGCATTGACATGTACAGAAAAGTTAAGATGCTGGCCAAGCCAGATACCTAGGTATCTGAAAGACATGGTGTCCTCTAGTATTGACCCGTCATGGGTGTGGAAGGAGGGCAGGGTGGGCATCCTAGAGAGTCTCTGCCTAGTGCAGAAAGTCATAAAGACAGTCTTCTTGGCATTTAGGAAGAGTTGATGTGAACTTAACCAGTACTGAACATTATTGAAGCCCAGCTGCAAGGTGGTAGTCACATCGGAAGGGGACTGGCCTGAGGTAAACAGGACCACATCAGCATACATATGGATGGAGAATTTGGAGCAAACTGATAGTAGGTCATTTAGGAAAATAGAGAATAAGTGTGGGCCAAGTATGGAGCCTTGAGGCACACCGGTAGAGATGAGGAGGGGAGGTGATGCTGAATCAGCTATTTTAACTGATTGAGTCCATCTTCTAGGTAAGCATTGAACCAGTTACAAACTGCCGGAGACAGGCCAGCTGAAGAGAGGGTATCAAGGAGGAGACAGTGTCGAAGGCCTTGGCAAGGTCAACAAAGATAGCAGAAGTGATGAAGTCATTATGCATGGCTGTATGAATAAAGTCAGTGAACCTTAGTAGGGAGGTGGTGGTACAGTGAGTCTTCTGAAACCCAGATTGGAAAGGAGTGAAGAAGGAGGGGGCATCAAGGAAAGAGGAAAGTTGGGAGAGAACCAAGTGTTCCTGCAGTTTAGCAAGGGTAGGTAGTAGCAAGATGGGATGGTACTTCCCAGGAGATGAGGGGGTCACCTTCTTTAGGAAGGGGGAGGATGGTGGCAGGTTTCCATTCTAAAGGGACCGATGCAGTGGGGAAAGACTGGTTGAGGAGATCAGTCAGTGGGATGGAAATAGCAGGAGCAGATAAGTAGAGCAGCTTAGGGTCGAGGCCGTCAGTAGAGCTACTTATAGAAGCGTTGATAGGAGTGCATATAGGGTGTCATTAGGGGAGACAGGGGAGAAGGAGAAGCACTCTGTATGCAGATGCACACTGGGAGTACCAGTGGGTGCTGATGTGGGTGAACGATGTATGGGGAGAGAGGCTAGTAGGGTCGAGGCACAGAAGGTGAAGTAGGAATTAAATTCTGCTGTGACAGTGGGATGTCAGCTGTATGTTGATTACTTATTTTGATTACTGGAGGTGGAAGTATAGTGTGAGGGGATAAAAGTGAGTGGACCACCTTCCAGAATCTAGATGGGTTGTTTATGTTAGTATTAAAGGTGGCGTTAAAGTATTCAGCTTTTGCTAACTGGATAGCCTTGGTACATGAGTTGCGGAGACTGCAGTAGATAGAATAGTCTCTTGGGAGTTTGGAAGATTTGCGGGTCTTCCAGGCTAAAGTCACAGGTGCATTGGCATACCATCAATTCTGGGGTAACCCAAGGGAGGTGGTTACCACATACTCTAACTTGCTTCTGCGGGGCATGTTTGTTCCAGATGTCGAGAAGGTTGTCTTTGAAGTGAACCAGAGCAAGATCAATTGCTTGTGCTGAAACTGTGGGGGCCCAGCCAGCATGGGATAGATCGTGATGGAGAGGGGCAAGGTCCAGGAATTTGTAGGAGTCAACTATTAATAGTTTATGGGGCACCTTGGGTGCACTTTCCTGACTAAGAAGATCATGTCATGGTCACTGAGTGCATCGGGTAGTAGACCAGACTTAATTACCCTGTGAGGGTGGGAGGTAAGAGCCCAGTCTAATAGAGAGTAGTTATGGGTTTTGTTGTTTAAGTGAGTAGGTTCTAGCATAAGTTGAGTCAGATTTAGGGCATCTATGTCAGTGTGAGTCTTACTTAGGGAGAGCAGCAACCAGTTCAGATTGAAGTCCCCTAGTAAATAGAGCTCACCTGAGGTGGCAAGAGATCGAATAAAAGTTTCAGTCATGTCCCCCTCTACCTTCTAGTTTCCAATGGGTACAGATCCAATTCTCTACACCTCTGTTTGTATGGTTTCCCCTGCATACCATGCACCATCTTGGCTGCTGTTCTCTGAAGCCTTTCCATCCCATCAATGTCCTTGAGTATGTGCGGTCTCCAGAACAAGACACCATACTCCAGGTGTGGCCTCACCATGGCCTTGTAAAGAGGCATCAGCACCTCCCTCCTTCTGCTAGTTATGCCCCTCCCAATGCATGCCAACATTTTATTTGCCTTCCCCACTGCCTTGCTACACTGGCTACGCCACTTAAGGCTGCTTGATATTATAATTCCCAGCTCCCTCTCCTGCTCTGTTTTTTTGACCCCCCCCCCCCCAACTAGAGTGTAAGCTGCTTGCGGGTTTTTGTACCCTAGATGCATCATGGCACACTTTTGGCATAGAATTTTAGTTTCCAAGTTTCCGACCACCCTCCAGAGTCCTCAAGTTGTGCTTCACGGCCTCTACCCCCCAGAGTGTCCACCTTATTGTAGATTTTCATATCATCCATGAATAGGCACAATCTTCCCTCCAGACCCTCTGCTATATCACTGATGTATATATTAAAAAGGAGGGGTCCCAGCACCTACCCCTGGAGCACCCCATTCATTACCTTCCTCACCATGGAATGCACCCTGTTTACCACCACTCTCTGACTTCTACTCACCAACCAGTTTTCCACCCAACTAGTTATTTTCTGTCCCACCCCTAAGTTTTCCAGCTTATTTACTAGCCTTCTGTAAGGAACAGTGTTGAAGGCCTTACTGAAGTCCAGATAGGCCACGTCCACTGCCCCCCACCCCCGGTCAACCACCTGCGTCACCCAACTAAAGAACTCTATCAGGTTCATCTGACAGGACCTCCCATTTGTGAATTCATGCTGCCTTTCGTCCTGCAGTCCACTGTCCACCAGGTAGTCCACCTCCCTTTCTTTTATTAGTGCCACCATCACTTTGCCCACCACCAAGGTGAGGCTGACCGGGCGATAATTTTCTGCCACCTCCTTACTGCCCCCTTGTGCAACGGCACCACATCTGCCCTCCTCCAGTCCCTTGGCACACACCCTGTATCCATGGACAAGTTAAACAGTCTCGTCAGTGGTGCTGACAGCTCCTCCCTCAGTTCCCAGAGTACCCTTGGGGGCAAGCCTTTCAGTCCCATTGCCTTGTCCACCTTTAACCTGCCCCAGTTCCTCCCTTACTCTGTCTATGCTGAACATACTAGGATCCATCTTTTTGCCTTCCCTGCCCCCTCACCCCCAGCTCTGGTCCTCTACCCTCCTCCATGAAGACCGAGCAGAAGTAGTTATTCAGCACCACTGCTTTCTCAAAGTCCCCTTCCAGTTGTAATCCTCCATTCCCCCGCAAGCTTACTATCCCCTGCCTTGCCGTCCTCCCCTGCCCCCCCACATGCCTAAAAAAGTTTTATCCCCTCTTTTGGCCAGCTTAGCTATTTTCTCCTCAGTATCTGCTTTAGCCTCTCCTTATCATCTGCCCTGCCACCCTCCTTTTTTCCCTATAAGCTTCCCTGTCCTCCCCCTTTGTGTCTTCTTATATTCCCTGAATGCTCTTTTCCTTTCCCCAACTGCCGCTGCTACCTCCCTTGTAAACCAGAGCGATCTCCTCCTTTTTTTGTTCTTCCTCACCTTCTTAATGTAAATTTCAGTGGCCTTTAGTACCCCTCCTTTGATAGCTCCCCATAGCTCCTCAACTTCTCCTATATTCCCCTTCCCCGTCCCTGCCATTTCTTTCCCAAATATCCTCCTCATTTTGTTAAAGTCCCTCTTTCTGAAGTCCATCACCTTCGTTCTAGTCTGATTTATCTCCCTCCCCATTTTTACCATGAACCTCACAGTCCTGTGGTCACTAGTACCTAGTCCTTCACCCACCACCACCTCTTCACACTCTCCCCATTTGTGAGAACCACATTCAACAGGTTATCACCCCTAGTGGTCTCCCAGACCAGCTGTTGCATGAATACCCCTTGTAGCACCTCTAGGATCCCCCTGCTCCTAGCCAGTACCGCAGCCAGGATCCTCCGGTCCACATTGGGGAGGTTTAGGTCCCCCACTAGCAGACGCTCCCCTTGAGAGCCATCTTTGAAACTGCCTGTATCAGCAGTCCATCTCCTTCCTCTCCCTGTGTCGAAGGTCTGTAAACCACCCCTCTCCTCAATGAATCTCCAGTCCGTTTGTCAAGCATGACCCACATAAGCTGTCTCCCCTACCTCTTCCTGCCCTTCCGTTGCCCTAATGTCTTCCTTGATGTATTATACCACAATACCCCTACCATCCGTGTCCTTCCTAAACAATCTGTAGCCAGGGATAACTGTCTCCCAGGCATGATGTTCTGTCCACAATGTCTCACTTACCACTACTATGTCCAGTCATGCTACTGAATGTTCATATCAAGGATCATACTAAGGATGGATAAGGAGCCAGAAGGCAAATTGACCTTAAATGCTGCTGTGATATCTCACTCAGTATAGTAACTAAGTTTAGCACCCGACAGATTATATTTAGCCAATTTGCTCTTGAACTCATTTTTTGTTCTACTAATTAGAGCATGTTCAATATCATTTCAGTTGTTCAAAGTCTTCGATTTAAATGAAATTTTGTACTGTGTTGCATCTTTGTGCCTTGGGACACAATGTTAAATGAGTAGTTACTAGCCAGTGTGTCTTCCCATCAAAACGTCACATGAATAAACAAATACACAAGTGAATGCATGGAATCGAACTCTTCATTGCCTCATTTATACACACAGTGTCCCAAATCACTTTTCAGAGCGAAGACTTAAATGTCCGCTTAAATGGTAGTGCAGGGATTGTATGCAGGCAAACATAACAGTCATTAAGCACGCAACACAATATCTACACACTGTCTAGGAAATGGAATAACCTGTTTTGTTTTGCCAGGACTCTAGAAATACTTCACAATCAGTTTGAAAAGGGCCTTGGGGTTATCAGCTTCCATCTGTACAACCACCAGAGAAGGACAGATAGAACCCTCAATTTAATCATGCATGTAAAGGACAGGTACCCCAGAACAGGGCATATGATTCTGGTTGTTAGCTAGTGTTTATAAAGTCACCTATGAAATTAATTCTAAATGTCACACCCTGTCTAGCCCCATTCATTCCCTTCAGCTTAAGCCTTTGCCATCAATGATTTATTTATGGCGATCATTGCATAGTGTGCCGCCTCTCTCTCCCACCCGTTTAGTTATCTGAGTCCAACCCATTTCCCTTCTAATTACACGCATACAAACATACGAAGAAGCCAGCAGAAGAAGGCCATTTGGTCTATCTAGTCTGCTTATATTGCAGGGTCCACAGCCTGAGCTAATGTCCCTGCCCTCCCTCCCCACTCCTCCCATCCTCTCTACCCATGATCCTTACCCTTCCCCATGCCTCTCCCAGCCTCTCTTAAAGTTGCCCACTGTCTTCAATGAGATGACCTCTTCTGGCAGCACATTCTAAGTGTCCACCACCCTCTCTGTAAAGAGGTGCTTCCTGAGCTCCCTCCTAAACCTCCAACCCTCCAGCTTAACACTGTGCCCCCTTGTGGTATGGTTGCCACTCAGCTTAAAGAGACTCTCCTTATCAACCTCATTTATTCCTTTCAAGTACTTGACGGTCCCAATCATGTCCCTGCTCTCTCTCTCTCTCTCTCCTGTCTTCCAGTGAGTACATGTTCAGTGCCCTCAATCTCTACTCATATGCATAGGGAGGCAGTATAGTGCAGTGGTTTAAGGCTCTGAGCTGCAAATCTGGTGACATCCAGCAGACCAGACCTGGGTTGAATCCCACAGCTTCCACTTGCAGACTGTGTGACCCTGAGCAAGTTAACTTCCCTGTGCTCCCAGGTTGCACCTGTAAAAAAGCTTTCAGCTTAGTGTTAGTCCTGGTGAAACAACTAACAAAAAAAAAAATATGCCTTACCCTGCTGACCTGCTATCATCTTTGTAGCCCTCCTCTGGACCTTCTCAATCAGGTTAATGTCCTTTTTGAGGTGTGGGCACCAGTACTGAACTCCATACTCTAGATGCGGCCTTACCAGTGACCTGTACAAGGGCAGTATAACCTCCTCTCTCCTACTACTGATCCCCCTAGCTATGCATCCCAGCATCTTGTTTGCCTTTGCTGCTGCTTTCTTGCACTGCATGGAGTGCTTCAGGTCACTAGTGAACGTCACTACCAGGTCCTTCTCCTTCTCCTCTGATACAGATACTCGGACTCCACCCAGGTAGTACTCTGTCCTGGGATTCTTGGCTCCAATATGCTGGAGGGATACTGGGATGCATAGGGAGAGGCATCAACAGTAGAAAACAGGAAGTTGTCATCCCTCTGTACAGACAGTTAGTGAGACCCCATCTGGAGTACTGTGTGCAATTCTGGAGACCCCATCTCTGCAAAGACATTGACAGAGTGGAGGCTGTTCAGAGGAGGGCAACCAGAAGACATAAGAGGAGAGACTAAAGTAGCTTAATATGTATACCCTTGAGGAAAGGAGGGAGAGGGGGGATGATAGAAACTTTCAAGTATCTCAAGGAAATTAACAACGTACAAGAGGGTAGTATCTTTCAGAAGAAGAGATGTGCAAGAACAAGGGGGCACAATTTGAAGATAGAGGGGGGACGGCTCAGAGGTAATGTTAGAAAGTATTTTTTCACAGAGAGGGTTGTGGATGCATGGAACAGCCTTTCTGAGGAGGTTGTGGAGTCAGGAACAGTGGGAGAATTCAAGAATGCAAGGGACAGGCATAAGGCAATTCTAGTGGGGGGTAGGAGGAAGTAAGCTGTTGATTAACTAGAATCTGCAGCTTATCCATCAGGTAGGGAAATGGGCAGACTAGGTGGGCCAAGCGGTCCTTATCTGCCATCAAATTCTATGTTTCTGTGTAATATGCATAACTTTGCATTTCTTGGCATTGAAGCCAATTGTTTGATTTGGCTTCTTGCCTATGTGGGTGAAGCCTGCATCCCTTCCCAATTGTTACGTTTTAGTTTTCCTCCCTGATTGAAGCCTACATCTCCACATCTGTTTAATTTTAGGGATCCTCTCTTTCTGGGTGAAGCCTTTGTGCCCCCAATAGTTACATGTTAGGTTTCTGTCCTATCTGGGTGAAGCTCACATCCCCCGACCAAATTATTAAATCAGCTTCCTCCCTTACAAGTGAAGGCTACTCTCCTACCACCTAAATTGAAAAAGTACAGGGCGGCAACTGCTTAATGTCCCTCCAATAATGTTGCTTCTAACCCTATCACTCCTTACTCTCCTGTTTTCCCTCACCTCCTTCTCCCTACTGCTTATCCTTGCCTTTCAGCCTCCGCCTCACTTTCCCTTCCCCCCACTCTCTCTTCCTCCAGCCTCCCCACCCTATTCCATTCCACCTGGCATCCTGGGTGCTGTCTTCTCCATCCTCCTTGGCTTCACCTTGAAGCCCTCAAGTGCCTCCTTCCCTCTTACCCTTTTCATCCTCCCCTTCCCCCCCCCTCTCCCCATAAATGACTCATAGGCTACCTCAAGCTCCTTGTTGCTTTTAGTAGCAGGTGGTAATGAGCTCAATCTGGACCCTGCCCAGTCATCTCCATCTCATCTCCACATAGGACGGAGAGTGACCCATAGCAACATCCGAAGCCTGCTCCCAAAGATTAATCAGCTTCAACCATTTATGGTTAATCTTGAGCCTAAAGTGCTGGTAATCTCAGAGTCTTAGTTATCCTCCAGGATTCCTGTTATTGCGGTTGCCATCCATGGGTACACAATCATCTGGCAGGATTGTGTCAAGATAGGCGATGGAGTTGCAATCTACGTCTCTTTTGAGCCTGTACTATCTGTCACCTGCCCCTCTGCCTATGAGTTGCTGCTCCTGAAGCTCTCCATCCCCTTCTCTGTCCCTATATTCATGGCTGGTGCCTACTGCTGCCCTGGCATGTCGCCACCTTCAGTCGCTGAGCTCCTCAGTACTATCTCCTCCCATGCCTCATCTGGTGAGTTACTCATCCTCAGTGATTTTAACCTCCGTTGGGCTATCCTCCTCTCTAAATAAGTTATGTCAAAATATTAAGTCCCTCTAACTTACCCAACTGATCGCTGACCCAACCCAGCACAATCACAGATCCGTCAATCACTCCCTTCTGGAGTGGGTTCTCACCTCCGGTATACTGTTAGGATGGCGACTGAATTTTGTTGCCACAACTACAGTGCTGCAACAAGGGCAACAGTGAAAGGGGTGATCTTGATTTTAGATCGCCCCTCACTACTGTCGCCCTTTACCCCTACACAGTTTCTACCCCCTCTGGGGCAAGCCCACCCCAGAGGAGGTTATATTTAGTTTTGGGGGTGCGGGGCAATACCCCCCACATTGGGGGGTGTGAGGATCAAAGCCCCTGCAAAAAATTACTATTTCTCAGGCGGGCACTTTGGCGCTGTAACTCCTGGGAAACATAATACCTGGTGCTGTAATGCTGGGTGGCATGTTACCAATGCCGTAATCTGTGTCGGCAACATGTTTTTTGCTACAACACGGGTGAACCCTCACCTCCCACCTCCACCGTATTGTGGATGCTGGTACCCTCCCTGACAGTGACCACCATATGGTCTACTGCATGCACAAGATTCACTGTCCCAAAGCCCCCTAAATTCATTCAGATTCAGTCCTTCAGGTCACTGGACTTGTCTTCTCTCCATGCTGACTGAGTGGCTACCTACTGGTCATCCATCTCAACAGCCAAAAACATAAATACTGCCCTCCATTATTTCAATACCAAATTCATGTCAGCCTAGGATCTTCATGCCTCACTTAGAAAAAACAGGGTCCGAGGTTCCCGCCTCCCATGGATCTCCACTGAGTTGGTGGCCTGCCTCTATGCATGTAACCTTGCCTGGGGACCCACAAGTCCTCCAGCTCCCCCATCAACTTAATTAAGTACCAAACCATTTGCAATGCATGTATTAGAGTTACAAGGTTTGCCAAGTCTGAATATTTCACATTCATGCTCCACAACATCTTTAATCACCCCCCAATTTCTAGAAGGTTACCCATATTCTCTTCTCCTCCTCAACCTGGTCCTCTCCCCCTGTCCAAAAGGTAGGTGACACTCCTATTTCTGATCCCTCCTCTGTCACCTCATATTTAAATTTATTCTTCACCTCCTGTGTCTGCTCCCTCCTTGCCTTCTTCTACCCCCCACCAACATTGTTTTATCTATTACTTGCCTTCTCAATCTCTCCTCCAATCACTTTTTAGGGTTTGATTTTGTTTTCCCTTTTTAGGCTGATTGCTATCTTTTGCAGTGCCACTGCCTAGCTGAGAAGTAGAATGCACCTCATCAACACTTTGATCCATTCTTTATTAGTATTCTAACCTGTAACAAAAGATCCCTCTAACTAATGTGATGTCCTTCTGATGGCTCCCACCCACAGGCCAGGGACAAATTTACTGTCATGACTCGTGACTGTACACAGCACACCGACAGCACAGCAGTCCACCACCGCTTCACTCCAAGATTACCGGACTGACTCCTACAATACAGTTAGTTACTGTTAAGTGACCAAATTCAGCAACTGTTAAGTGTGCCTCAGAATTTGAATTTGAGATGCAGACACATCTGGTGCATAGCCGCATGCAGCACAGTCCCACAGTGGAGGTTGGTTAATGTTTATACGTAATGTAACGTGATATACTGTAAAACTAATGGTAATAAGGAGGACTAGTGGGGAATGAGTGATGATGATGATGACACGTGTGTACAGTACTTGTACTTTACTTGTGTTATACTGTAAACAGCCTGCTAAAAGTCACAAAGTCAGATTATCCGTTCGGCCACCCACAGCCAACAGCAGAGGTGCATCAACTTGTACGTTGTTTGTCTGAACAGTATTTTTTTAATACATGAAATTGTGAAAGAACGTTAATAAGTGGTCATGATTCATGATTGGATGGCACAAGTCAAAGATTTATTTTGCCACCCTGCTTTCCTTGCCCTGTACACATAGCCACACTAAAGCCAGGAAAAAAAAATTATTTGGGATTTCTGGGACTGTTACATTTATCATGGGCCACCCTGCAGTCTCTCACTCACCCATCTGGATGTCACAAGTCATAGATTTATTTTGCCACCCTGCTCCCCTTGCTCTGTACACACAGCCACACTGAAGCCAGGAAAATAAATTTTAATTGGGATTTCTGGGACTGTTACATTTATCGTGGGCCCCCTTGCAGTGTCTTTCTCTCTCTCTCTCTCCCCCCCGGATGTCACAAGTCAAAGATTTATTTTGCCACCCTGCTGCCTTGTCCTGTACACACAGCCAGACTGAAACCAGGAAAATAAATGTTATTTGGGATTTCTGGGACTGTTACATTTATCGTCCCCCCCCCACAGTCCCTCTCTCTTCCCTCTGGATGAGATTGTCAATGAATGTTAACAAGTGATTGTGATTTGTGACTGGATGGCACAAGTCAAAGATTTATTTTGCCACCCTGCTACCCTTGCCCTATACACACAGCCACACTGAAGCCAGGAAAATACATTTTATTTGGGATTTCTGGGACTGTTACATTTATCGTGGGTCCCTCCTGCAGTCTCCCTGTCTCCTCTCTGGATGTCACAACTCATAGATTTATTTTGCCACCCTGCTGCCCTTGCCCTGTACACACAGCCACACTGAAGCCAAGAAAATCAATTTTATGTGGAATTTCTGGTACTGTTACATTTATCGTGCCCCCCCCCGCAGTCTCTCTGTCTCCCCTCTGGATAACACAAGTCAAAGATTTATTTTGCCACCCTGCTGCCCTTGCCCTGTACGCACAGCCACACTGAAGCCAGGAAAATAAATGTTATTTGGGATTTCTGGGACTGTTACATTTATCGTCAGCCCCTCCCCACAGTCCCTCTCTCTCCCCTCTGGACAAGACTGTCAATGAATGTTAACAAGTGATTGTGATTCGTGACTGGATGACACAAGTCAAATATTTATTTTGCCACTCTGCTGCCCTTGTTCTGTATACACAGCCAGACTGAAGCCAGGAAAATAAATTTTATTTAGAATTTCTGGGACTGTTACATTTATTGTGGGCCACCCTGCAGTCTCTATCTCTCTCTCTCTCTCTCTCTCCCCTCTCTGGACATCACAAGTCATAGATTTATTTTGCCACCCTGCTGCCCTTGCCCTGTACACACAGCCACACTGAAGCCATGAAAGTAAACTTTATTTGGGATTTCTGGGACTGGTACATGTATCGTGGGCCACCTGCAGTCTCTCTGTCTCTCGCTCCCTTCTAGACATCACAAGTCAAAGATTTATTTTGCCACCTTGCTGCCCTTGCCCTGTACATACAGCCACTCTGAAGCCAGGAATAAATATATATATTTGGGATTTCTGGGACTGTTACATTTATTGTGGGCCACCCTGCAGAGTCTCTCTCTCTCTCTCTCCACCCTAGACATCACAAGTCATAGATTTATTTTGCCACCCTGCTGACCTTCCCTGTACACACAGCCACACTGAAGCCAGGAAAATCAATTTTATTTGGGATTTCTGGGACTGTTACATTTATCGTCAGCCCCCCTGCAGTCCCTCTCTCTCTCCTCTGGCCGAGATCATCAATGAATGTTAACAAGTGATTGTGATTCATGACTGGATGGCACAAGTCAAAGATCTATTCTGCCACCCTGTTGCCCTTGCCCTGTACACACAGTCACACTAAAGCCAGGAAAATCAATTTTATTTTAGATTTCTGGGACTGTCACATTTATCGTTTGCCCCCCCTGCAGTCCCTCTCTCTCCCCCCCCGGACAAGATCATCAATGAATGTCAACAAATCATTGTGGTTCATGACTGGATAGCACAAGTCAAAGATTTATTTTGCCACCCTGCTGCCCTTGCCCTGTACACACAGCCATACTGAAGCTAGGGAAAAAAATGGGATTTTATGTAACTGTAAAATTTCTCTTGGATCCCCAGTACTCTGTCCCTCTCTCCTCTGGATCAGGAATGGCACAAATCAAAGATTTTGCCAGCCTGCCCTTTCTCATATACACAGTCAGCTACACTGTTTGAGGCCAAGAAAAGAAAACAAACTTTCATTTGGGATTTTCTGTAATCGTAAAATCTCTCTTGGGTCCGCAGTAGTCTCTCCCTTTCTTCTCTGGATCTGGAATGGCACAAGTCAAAGATTTTGCCAGCCTGCCCTTTCTCATGTACACACTGCTACACTGTCTGAGGCCAAGAAAAGAAAAAAAAACTTTAATTTGGAATTTTCTATGACTGTAAAATCTCTTTTGGGCCTCCAGTAGTCTCTCCCTCTCTCCTCTGGATCTGGAATGGAACCATTTTTCATATGCACACAGCTACACTGTCTGAGGTCAAGAAAAGAAAAAAAAACTTTCATTTGGGATTTTCTGTAACTGTAAAATCTCTCTTGGGCCTCCAGGAGTCTCTCTCTCTCTCCTCTGGATCTGGAATGGCACAAGTCAAAGATTTTTCCAGACTGCCCTTGTTTATACATGCAGTCACACAGTACTGCCACATTGCCTTAGTTTGCATCACCCCCCACCCGGCAGCTGCCCAGGCCACCACTATCGCCCCAGTCCTGACTCCCCGACCCACCTTCACCCACCTCCGATGATTGGTTTCTCTCCCTCTCCTTTCTCTCACTCTTCCTGTTTTCTTCTCTTTCCTCCTCTCCAGCTCAAATATTTCTGTTTTTTTTTCTGAGGGGGTTGGCAATTTTGTTTGGTGACTCTCTCTGCTGGCTGCCTGGCTCTGCTGAGTGCAGCTCCTGCTCCTCCAGTCCTCCTCACTCATCTGTGGCTGTGTTGTGCACTCAGCATGGTTATATACCGTGAGTGTGTCATGTGACCTTCTGTTGCCTGATTGGATGCCGCCAGCTGCCTGTACATGCCGACAGCATCCCCATGGCAACAGACAGCAAAATCTTGGAAATGGCATCTCCACAGTTCTGGACACGGACTTCTATGGCAAAGTCCATATTTATCCGGGTCCATAGATTGTAGGTTCGATCCGGGGGTCTGGATCTCCCAAGGAACAGTCCGCCAATCTATAATTGAGATTTTATGCTTCCTTCCCTCCCATGCAGAGGGAGCACTTCTGAGAATGTCATAGTCCTTGCCATAAACTAAAGCTTTTCCCAAGAGACCTAACACAGTCTTTGACTTTATCAAGATTCTTTGAAGCAAGATTATTTGTTTCCACATGAATGATTGTATTAGGTTTCCCTCCCATTTCCCTGAAACCCCACCTAGTCTAGTCAGAAGTGTTTCTGCTCTTGTTCCCAGTAGACATTAAATCAGCACCCCTTTTTGATTTTTAGAACTAACAATACACTCGGTCTCTCTTACAATGGAGTCACCCACTATTAGCACTTTCCTCTCCTCCTCATCTCTGTGTTTATTCTCCCTCCCACTAGGACTCTCGATCACAAGTGAAGGACTTCCTATTTTATAGTGATCCTCTACCGAAGGAGGAGCAACTGTTCCCAAATCACCTAGTAATGAGTATCTATTACTCAGTGTAATGTTAGCAATACCATTCTCTTGATGATCAGTATCTATCATACTCTTCTCCTTGCCCAAATTATCCCCTTCCCAGTCCCTACATCTTGGTGGGCATCAAGGTAGGAGAGCGGGTACAGGTTCCCTCAGATCCCAATCTAGTTTGCACTGGAGGCTACGTATGCTGGACCAAGTTACTGTCAGTTCTGCATGCCAAGTGGCTAGCATATTACCATTTGGACAACCCCTGCACTTCCAAATCACTTTTCACCAGATAGAGGCACCTACCCCCAGCAACTGATTAATTCCTATCCTCTAACTCTCTCTACTTGTTCCCAATCCCTTAGTTTCTTACAGCCCCACATCCTACCACTTATATTGTTTAACAAATCTTTTCCCTAATGTAAAACCATAGCTGATTGGGCAATACTCAGACAAAATATTGACAAAAATCTTTACCTTAAAAAATTCCACATTTTTCTAAATTTAGACGACAATAGCAAGAATGTTAACACTTATCTTACACCCTTTGAAAAACTCTGACAGAATTCAGGAAGAATGGCAAAACACTTAGCCTCTGGCAGGAATTTGGGATTGAAGCAGGAACCAATTAAGAAAATAAGGAACAGGCACAATTTAAATTTAGAAATGTTGTCTGTAAAACAAACAGGATTCTCTGCTGAGAGTTATTAAAGTGGGAAAAAACTAGAGTGGTTGAAGTCTTCAAGCAGGAGAGGTCATGGGTATGCTGCCTACATCTTTGGTAAACACATTAAGATGGAAGATTCTAAGCAAATGGATGTGGAATAAGGTGGATCCAGGGCTTCTATGGTGATATTACAGTTTTGAAGTGGGCTGGCCGCTAGTAGATGAACGTATGTAACCCAACAGTAAAGAAATGCATAGAAACAATGTGGAATGACACAGAAACCATGGCTTTTTGTATTTGATGTCCATGTCTTCAGGAGCCTACAATATGCTCCTTTGCTTTGTACTGAATGGACCATCATCCCACTTCGGGGTGATGACTGGCTAAGACATCAATGGGAATGGCAACCGACCTTAAAAACCTTCTTGGCCCAAGTCCGGAAAGACTCCTCCTGTCCGCAGAGTTCATCTCCTTCTCCCATTCGAAGGATCCGCTCCCCTCCAAGCTCTTCTAGCAGGGTGTCCACAGCACGGGCAAAGGCACAGAAGTGAGGATATGCACGGGACCCAAGGCCAAATACAGAAAACCTTAAAAAAATGGATGAACAATTGAAGGAGAGCATCTCTTTTCCTTCTTTAATAGTGCCATACCACAGAAGGCTAGTATTTACCTGACATTGGCAAGGGGTCCAGTACTTTCAAAATGATCTCGGGGTTCAGGCTCATCACTTGACGACTTGCGAGCATCAGAATATGAAGACACACTGTTAAACCGCACCTTGTAACTCCTGTCCAGCAAAACAATACAAAACAATGTCACAAAAAGCAACTCACTCTGCCTTCACTTAACCCTTTCAGTACGGGTGCAGAATCTAGTCTACCTATTAATATCATATGTAACATGGTGCTGTGTACTGGAAGGCAGGGCTTATACAGGATGGAAAGCAGCAGCACAGCTCATTATTACCATTATTAATTTTGCAGAAGTTTATTGTTTTCAAAGAAACATGGCAGTTTCTAAGAGACAGAATCAATATATAAAATAAAAAAAACTCTCCTGCTTGTATTTCCGCAATTGTACTCTTTATTGTTCATTTCACAAAGACAGGAGAGAATAGCATGAACATTTAAGTATAGACAAGATGTGGACTTGAAATGTACAGAATATGTCTGTGTCACTCATTCTCTCTCTCTCTCTCTGCACCTTTCAGAATTTCTCTGTGGACAAAATAAAAAGAATACGAGCCATACCGTACCGTACCGTACCGTACTGTACTGTACCATACCATACCACACCACACCACACCATACCATATCCTGTCATGCCATATAATGACATACCATGCCATGCCAAGCCATTCAGTCCATACTATGCCACATCATACCACATCACACAATACAATACTATACAATGTCATGCCATACCATACCATATATCATACCATGACATACCATGCTATGCCATGCTGTACCATGCCATGCCATACCTATCTTGCCATGCCACATCATGACATACTTTGCCTTGCTAATCTGTAACATACCATACCAAACAATACAATACCATACCATGCCATGTTGTACCATACCATACAGTGCCATGACATATCATGACATACCATGCCATTGCAAGCAGTACCATGCTGTGCCATGCTTACTATACCATGCCATCTACTGAAATATTGCGTCTTGTCAAGCCGTACCATACTATGCCATACTATACCATATGGTGACATACCAAACAATGCCATATTATGCCATACCATACCATGATATTCCATTCCATACCATGCCATACCATTCCATACCATGCCATACACCACTGGGTCTCAGATTTTCTCACAGTGAGCCTCCCCTGATTTATGGAAATGATCCTGAGCACCCCCACCCAAAATATGTAAATAATGTTTTGCTTCCCCATAGAAAAAAATCATACTGTGCACAGTACACAAGGAATAAATGAAATGCTGTTGAGTAATTGGCTGAGTTTATTTCATTTTATTCGACTTTTTGTTCTCCTCTGTATAAACCCACAAACTGGGTTATTCTACTTGCTCTGCTCTGCTGATTCTCAGACCCTTGTTACGTCTTGCTGCAATACCTTCACGGATCAGACTGCTTCCTCAGTCAAGCTTCCTCTCTATCTGGAACCTTCCTACTCGATAAAAACATAGAATGTGATGGCAGAAGGGGACTGCAAGGTCCATCTAGTCTGCCCAACAGCCTACCTGGTGCTATTCCCCCTCCCCACCTTTGCCTTTCCATATGCTACCTTTATGTCTATCCCATGCGTTCTTGAACTCGCTTACCATTTTGGCCCCCACTACCTCCTTGGGTAGGCTATTCCATGGGTCCACCACCCTCTCTGTAAAGAAGATCTTCCTTGTATTACTCCTGAACCTCCTCCCCTTCAGCCTCATGTCATGCCCTCTCATTCACCCACTCTCTTTCAACTGGAAAAGCTCCTGAACATTAACCTTATTTATACCCCTCATATATTTAAAAGTTTCAATCATGTTTCCCCTCTCCCTCCTCTGTTCCAGGGAGTACATGTTAAGTTCCCTCTGCCTGTCCTGGTATGCCATATGGTGCAGTCCGTGAATCATTTTTGTGGCCCTCCTCTTCACCATCTTAATTCTGTGTACTGTATGTCCCTTTTGAGGTGTGGTCTCCAGTACTGTATGCAGTACTCCAGGTGGAGGGCACACCAGCACCCTGTAGAGTGGTAACACCATCTCCCTCCTAGGACTCGTGATTCCCCTTCTGATGCAGCCCATCATGCCACTTGCCTTTAGTGCTGCCTTTTTGCACTGTTTACCCACTTTCAAGTCTTCTGATATAATGACCCCTAGGTCCTTTTCCTGGATGGTAGAGGCTACTCTCTCTCCTCCCAGGTAGTAATCCTCTTTGTGACTGTTTCTGCCTAAGTGCATGACTTTGCACTTTTTGGCATTGAATTTCAGCTGACATGTTTCCGATCACTCCTTCAGTTTCTTCAAGTCTGAAGTCATACTCCTCACACCCTCAAGGGGAGTCCACTTTGTTGCAAATCTTGGTGTCATCAGCAAATAGACACACTTTACCTTCTAGCCCATTTGCACTGTCTGCTAGGAACACATTGAAGAGTATGAGACCCAGTACCAAACCCTGTGGTACCCCACTGGTCACCTCCCTCTCAGCTTAAAATGCCCCAGTTACCTGAACCTTCTGTTTTCATCCTCCCATCCAGCTACTCACCCACTCAACCACCTCCTTGCCCACCCCCATTTGGTCAGGCTTCCTTACCATCCTTCTGTGTGGAACAGAGTCGAAGGCTTTGCTAAAGTCCAGATAGATAACATCTACCGTCGCTCCCTGATCTACTATCCTTGTAACCCAGTCGAAGTTGACTAGGTTGGTGTGGCAAGATCCACCTGCAATGAACCCATGCTGTTTTGGGTCTTGCTGCCCACTGGATTCCAGATACGTTATGATTTCCTTTTTCAGTAGTGTCTCCATCAACTTCCCAACCACCGACATGAAGCTTGCTGGATGGTAATTGCCAGCCTCCTCCCTGCCTTGTGGAGTGGGACCAATGTTGCCCTTTTCTAGTCCTCCAGTACAGTCCCACTCTCTAGTTATTTGGTGAATAGTTCTGCTAGGATTGCTGCTAGTACACTCACCAGCTCCCTGAGAACTCTAGGGTGAATTCCATCAGGTCCCATGGCCTTGTCCACCTTTAATTTCTTTAAAGCTTCCAAGACTTGAGCCTCTGTGAAGGAGCTTGTGTCAACCTCCGGTCCCTGGGTGTTGGTACTGTGGAGGCTTGGCCCATCTCCTGCGTTCTTTTTGGTGAACACTGAACAGAAGTACTGGTTAAAGACTTCTGCTTTCTCTCAATCTGTTTCTACCAGTTTCCCTCCAGTATCTGCTAGTCCAACTATCCCGCCATGGTTTTCCTCTTTTCCCTTATATATCTAAAGCTAAAGATACCTTTATCTCCCTCCTTTACCCCCTGTGCAATCCTCAGTTCAGTCAGGGGTTTAGCTTTCCTCATTGCCTTACCATCTTCCCTCTGTGATACCTTATAGGTTTCCTTATCCTCATCTTTCATTAACACCCTAAACTTTGTGTGCACTTTTTTCTCCCTTACTATTTCAGCCACCTCCCTGGAGAACCAGAGGGGTTTCCTTTTCTTATTTGCCTTGCTCACCCTTCTGGCACACTGTTCAGTTACCTCTATGATAGCTCCTTTGAGTTACTCCCACATTTCGTCTACTCCTTTCTCTTTCCTGTATCGAAGACTCTCTGCCAGGCTATCTCTCATCTTCCAAAAGTCTGCTTTTCTGAACTCTAAAACCCTGATCTTGGAATGACTAATGTCTGCACTAGTGTTTACTTTAAATCCCACCATGTAGTGGTCACTATTTCCTAAGTGGATCTCCACCTCTACCCCCTTTACCCTGTGGCTGTTAGTTAAAATCAAGACCAGGACAGCTTCACCTCTGGTAGGAGTTTTCACAAACTGCCTCAGCCCTGCTCCCTGCAGGGCCATTACAAAGTCCCTTCCTCTTAATGAAGATGCTGTACAAGATTTCCAGTTTATGTCTGGCAACTTAAAATTCCCTACTATTATTGTCTCGCTCTTGTCTGTCATTTGGTGGAATGTCTCCATCATTTCCTTGTCCCCAATATCCCCTTGCAAAGGGGGCCCGTAGATGACCCTACAGCTCTTCCTCACTCCCCCTGCTCTTATGTACCCTCTCAGGGATCATAATGCTCCCTCCTGCTCTTGCTCCTAGTGCATCTGTCGTTAGACCGTGTATTTGTGCTATTCTGCCACCATCCACTCCAGTAGGTCAATTGTTGCATCTCACAGTTTGCACGTTGTTCCTGTTTGTTTATACTATTGTGCGTTCTGAATTGTACGCACTCCATCTACCTTTCCCCCAGGTTACACCGGGAAATAAGCTTTGGATCAATATGCCTTTCCTGGTCACAAATTTGTAAATAAAAACATTCACTTGCCATCATCCACTTTTATTGTGCCTCCTTTCTTCCCACACAAAAAAAAAAACTAAAATTCAAAATATAAATACAGTACAATTTCAGGCTTGTCTGGGGAGGCTGGCCTCATAATTCAAGAAACAGTGCCATACACCATAACATACTA
Organism: Neoceratodus forsteri; assembly: GCA_016271365.2. Lineage (NCBI taxonomy): Eukaryota > Metazoa > Chordata > Ceratodontiformes > Ceratodontidae > Neoceratodus > Neoceratodus forsteri. The sequence continues at coordinate 29,395,528 of JADMNL010000027.1, forward strand.
TTAACATTGACCATAGCACTTTTCCTGACATGCCTCCTACTGTGTTTTCCAGAAAACAAATAATAAAACAGCAATTTATGTTAAACCTTTTTTTGTATTTCATTCTGCACTCCTTTGCAACCTATAAGGATGATCACTGCTGTTTATGTTTGTTTCCAACCATGTATATGGTGCTCTTACGTTTCACGTTCTGGTCTCCAAGTTAGAGCTTTATTGGATTTTAAATCAGTAGTAGAGGCAATTGAATGCTGCTCATCTTAATCCCAGGAAAAGTGATGCCAAATGACCAGAGTTCAAATACATTTAAGAATATTGATGAATATCTGGGGGGGGAGAGGACCATCATACTTGATGAAGCCTTTCTTAAATCTTAAAAAAAAAGAGAATGCTAAAGCAGACTAGAAGCAGGCGGAAAGTGCATCTTACAAAATAGGAGAAAAAGGACAATCTAAAATAAAATAACAAGGTGCTCTTACTAAACACTGTATGTTGTATATCTTCTGCTTCAAACATCAATGGAGTGGGGCATCAGTAGCCAAAAGCCTGGGCACTTACAATGTCTTCAAGCTGCTCTTAAAGATGAAACTGGCCCCACTGACAATGACTGGGAGGGCATTTCAGACACGAGTACTAGCAGTCAAGCTGGCAGAAGCACCTGTACGACTAGTCATAACCTACAGAATGAGTGTGTTTCATATACCAGGTTCGGAGTGTTCTAGATGCTGCTTCCTTCTGGATAGCCATACCAATGAAGTTGTTTCAGAAGTAATTTGCATTTAGCGTGGTGCTCCACTTTCACTTTTTTCATTTGGAATACTACTCGACCATCATTTAACCTTGACTACTATAGCCTTTTGTCAACAAAGACTAGGAAATCGCTACCCAAGAAGAAGGATCATAGTTTATCTTACTGTTTTTGTAATCTTTACAGGACATTAAGCCTGCTGCTAGACACACTCAGTGGTAGATAAAACACCCACTTCATCCAACCATCCTTCTGAATAGAATCTGTTTACAGTACATTAATTCCAGTGATAGGGGATATATTGTATTCCTAAGGAAATGAGGCTGTCTGGGCTTTTAGGCAACAGTGTAAGGTGCCAGAAGACCTTACAAACAATCTCCAAAGACTGAGAAAACAAATCACTTCCATTTTAAATTAATTCATTGTAATTTGCATGTATTGCCTGTGATGTGTTGTAGAAGGGGATCTGTGCAGTGCTGTGCTTTTCTTAAGTTTGGATGTCCCATCAGTACATGGTTTGTGTCCCCTCAAACTCCATTCCTTTGCATAGAGGATTTTTTTTTTTGCCTCCAAAAATAATTCACTTATTTCACTTTATGGCAGAAAACAATTGTTATGATCAAATAGATTCTTCCTGTGCCAGGTTGAGACAATGCTTAAGAGGCAGTGGACATAACTTTTGAAATGGGTTAGGTAAGATTAGAAATGTTGCCTGTCCCAGTATATAAACTTTAAAATGATTTGCTTAAAAAATATTTATTTTTTTATTTATTCATTCAAGCATTTCACCAGGATGGCATGCTGAGCAGTATAGCTCGTTTCCAGATGCATCCGGGGGTAAGGGATGAGGAGGTACAAGAACAGCAATGCAAGATACAATTTAGACATATTACTATACAAAGACAAAATACAAGATGTATAAGCAATACAGTAAGTACAGTAAAACAAGATACAAATGAGTGGAAGAAACATAAACAGGTACAAACACGGAAGTGAACCAATATTTACAATAACTGAGTATAACATGGATCCTGTGAATACCATCATATATAACAGCGTACTGTGGAGTAGTCATAGTAACCATTTTGGAGATGCCATCTCAAGTGCAATGTCGGGAAGAACAACTGCAACAGATCAGCAAGGGAGGAGGATTAACGATAGGGTAAGGCTTCAGGTGGGACAGAACTAGAAAGGGGTCAGGAGGTTTGGCATGAGCAGGAGTGGGATGTGTACTCACGCAGGAAGAGAGAGTTTGGGGTGAAATTGCATTATGGATATTAGAGGGGAGGACATTTCATTGTTTAGGACATCAGCAGGAAAAGGCGGATTGACCAACGGAGGTGGAGCAGTGGAGGATGGTGCATGAACGAGTGTCAGAGTTCCGAAGAGAATATGAGCTCAATGATGGAGGAGAGATAGGAGGGGAGGTTCCCTGATCAGAATTTAGTCATGAAGGGAACAGAATGTGACAGCCGCCCGGACTCCAGTGAAGGGAGGGATGTGTCTTTGTAAAGGTCACAGTGGTGAGTGCAGGGGGGGCAGGATAGCATGATGTGGCAGAAGAAATTGAAAAGGGTGTCCAGTCTGGCCAGAATAGTTTTGGAGGCAGTACTATAGACTATGTCTGCAAAGTCAAAGGTGGGAAGGATCATTTTCGGCACAATAGCGCATCAGGCTAATAGAGGAACGCAGTCCTTGTTTCTATAAAAGGTACCAAGCTTGGGGTGCAGGTTTTCATGGATTATGTCCATGTGTGCTCAAAAGTCCAGATGGCAGTCAAGCCAGACCCCAATGTATCTGAAGGAATTAACATTCTCTACCAGAGTACCATCCAGTGTGTAGAAAGCTGGAGGGGATTTAAGGGAAGATAGCCTCTATCTGGTGCTGAAGGATATGGAGACTGTCTTTTTAGTGTTCAGAAATTGTTGATGTGACTGGAACCATTTCTGAACCATGGTGAAATTCTGTTGCAGTCTAGTCTGGGCATCAGTTGGAGAGGTGCTACATGTGTAAAGGATGGTGTTGTTCACATACACATGGATTTAGAAAGTGGAGCAGGCAGAAGGGAGATCATTAAGGAATATGGAAAATAAGATAGGGACAAGTACAGAGCCCTGTGGGACAACAGTGGTGACTGAGAGTGGGGAGGAGAGGAAGAAGGCAATCTTGACAGATTAGGTTCTGCCTGTCAGGTAGGAACAAAACCAAGCAGTGGCTGAGGGGTTTAATCCAACCTCAGAGAGTGTTTGGAGGAGAAGAGCGTGGGATACTGTGTCGAAGGCTTTTGCCGGATTGACGAATATGGCTGAGGTTACGTGACCCAGATCCATTTTGGTGAGTATTGGGTCTGTGAGTCATATAAGGGAGGAGGTGGTGGAGTGGGACTTGTGAAAGCCAGACTGGAATGGGGTAAAAAATGAGGTGGAGTCAAGGTAGGAGGTGAGCTGGGCAAGGACAATGCATTCCTGAAGCTTTGCTAGGATTTGGAGCAGGGAGATAGGGCGATAATTCCCACGGGAGGTAGAATCACCACCTTTGGGGAGGGGAATGACTGTAGAATGTTTCCAAGTGGAGGGAACTGAAGATAGAGTAAAGGATAGGTTGAGAAGAGAGGCCAGTGGGGCAGCTATAGCAGGTGCAGAGAGGTTGAGTATCTTGGGATCCAGGCCATCTGGGCTCTTACCTTTGGAGGAGTTTAAGGCTAGGAGGGCTTTGAGCAAGTCATTTGGTGTTATAGGAGAGAAATACAATTGAGTAGGGGTGAGGGGGTTCAGAACAGTTATAGGGTCAGGGGAGATAGTAGGCGGGCTGGGAGGGTTCCATGTCATAATGGTGATTGCCTAACCAAGATCGCCATTAGAGCAACTGTACATTGCTGAAAAGAAAAACAGTGATGTACATTTTCAGCGAGGACCAGGCAAAAACCATAAAGTGCATTTATGCGGGGGGGCTTTGCCCCCAACCCCCAGCTAAACATTGTGAACTCCAGCGGAGTGCATGTCGGGGAGAGTGAGACAGTCAGAAAAAAAACAAAAAATCCCTGCTGGCATAAAAAGCTTTCCCCTTCCCAGTCCTGAATCCTGCATTTAGCTCCCTATAGCTAGCCACCCTCACCTCCACACCATGGGGGCAGCTCGGCAACACTGCTTCGCACTACCTCCCACATACACCCTCCCTCATCCCTCCTCTTCTGCTAGCTGTCCTACTTTCTAGCCATTCTTCCCTCTGTAACCTGCATGTTCGCTCTTCTTCCCTTGCTACCCTTTCAGGGTAGCTCACATTACAGGAGCTGACACTGAGTCGCTCATATGTGAGTCGCTCCATCTCAGTTGCCCATAGGATGGGTTACCTACAGCGAGGAAAGTAAGGAGGAGGCACAAGATGTGAAGAAGGTGTTGAAAGTAGTTGCAACAGTCGGGAGATCTCAGAGCTACTGTAGTAGCATTACCATGGGCCAGAATTGGGATCGATGGGTTGGATGGGGGAGCGAAGAGAGATTTGACTACCTTCCCAAACTTAGAAGGATGGTTTAGGTTGCTATTGAAAGACGTGAAGAAGTATTCTGCCTTGGCATATCTAGTGGCCTTCGTATAATCATTTCACAAAATTGCCAATGTTTAAATATTTACCTGTACAGCAACACCTGAACTGGTACATTATACTTAAATATTTCAGTTGTCAGACATTAGGTAGCCTGCACAGTAATGCTACCATTTGTTTTTCAATCACTGCTAAGAGATATACTTCCCTGGACTGCCCACCCACTTTAATCTTGAGACGTTACAGCACTACTCCTCTCTTTGCATCATGAACACAGAGCAGTGCTGCTGGCAGCAGGGAGTAAGCTGTGTTTTGTACCTCCCAAGCGAAGAACCAATGTGGTCCAAAGCATCGGGGTCCATTTGTCCTGTCCATGGCTGCTACTGTAAAAATAAACTAAGCAAACATTTTCAGCGTTACCTTAGACTCAGCTCATGTTTCTCCTATAAGTGCCACTAGCCCTTTGTCAATTGGTAAGCTATGTTTTGGAAACCGCTATTCAGGGAAGTACTGCCAGCAGTTTTAAATGATGAATTTCACCTTTTGCATACCAGGAAGATAGTAGTTGGCATAAGCTCATCTCTCCCATAAATGTTCTAAATTCTAAAATAAATGCCAGCTGCTCTTTAGAGTACCTTGATTGGTCCAAACTCCTAAGCAGGTGAAACGTCTGTCTGTTCCTTAATAATCAACCATTTGCAAATCAGGAGACTATACTGGTATGTAACAGTTCTGCATGAAGCATTATTAGTTTAGATTTTGTAAGGATTTTTTCCGGGCCGGCAGTAGGTTCAGAGCAGTTCATTGCATGCTGAGTGTCTCCAGGAGGAGTTGGCAGCATCTGACATTACTTGACAGCACCACCTGTTGGCAGCCTGAGGTGTAGCAGCTATGCCAGTATATCCCTAATCAAGGCAGTCCACATGCATAGTGTGGGTACCAGCACACTGTTGCATTGGTGGCATGCGTTCCTTCCCGAAGTCAGCATCTCACGTGACCACTCCAAAGGCCATCTTCCCCTGCTCATCTGAAGCCCTACATTTCATAATTTACCTCAAGCGCTGCAGCCCTGAGGGCTCACCACAGAGGAGGTTCTCCAGAAGGTTCATTGCAGGGACTCTACTGGACTATGAAAGAAGATGCAATTGGGAGTGCAACTGCAAGCTGTGGGTAAGTATGGAGGAGCTCCGCGGGAGGAGCATGTGGAAGAGGAGGGGTAGTGAAAGTGATAAAGACAGAAATAAAAATGGTGAGGATCTTTGCACTGTAAAACAGTGACGTCACAGCATTCCATAACAAGACAAAGCCAGTATCTCGACCAAACAAAATCTTGCAGCACAGCACAAAAAAATACCTTGCAGTTCAAAGATGAAATTTCCCACAGTGAAAGGCAAAACAGACACAGAACGAAAATCTTTCACACATAAAAACTACCCCCACAAACAAAATCAGCACAAAACAGCTAGGAACATGAAACACAAACGTTCATCACAAGCTTTTTTGTTGTTATTTTTTTCTGTTTTCTTCTTGTTCATTCATTTTGCAGAAAAGCCAAGTTTATGCCCATTTTCCTACTGTGTTAACAAGAATATTTTAAATGCACTTACTTCCTCTCTTCTAAATGTGAGTTGGGATGCCTCATATCCATCAGCGCACAACCAAATTTCTGTGGGAGAGCCATGGGCAGGGAACACACAGAGAGTTAGTTGTACAAAACAGCTGAAATATTCAATCACTGAAAAGTTAAGAGACAGTTAACTTTGCAGGCGACCTCATGTACAGGTTCATAGTTGCTGTGTGACTCTCTAGAAGAATCATTTTACATATTGGGTGTGAGGACTGAAAACTGAAGCTGCATGTTTCTGGCTCCCCAAACCGAGCAGGACAGCTCCATTATACCACAAAGAGACATAGCTTACAGCACCTAAGAACGTATACATACATACAGTATTGTAGTAACTTAGTAATGTGAGGTCAGAAGGGACTCTAGGTCCATCCTATTTCACAAGCGGGGATCAGCAAGTGTGCTGTGCAGATATTGACTCATTTACAGGGATTTCACGCCCTCCCTATTAACCAGGGTACCTTAGTAAGCAGAAATATGTCCAGGTTTACCATGAAGGCCTGTACTGTCTTCATTAGAAATCTGATCATAAATTATTTTGTGTTTCTATTTTTACTAAAAGTCAGTTTAAAAACCTTAAGATGAAACCCATGATTTTTAATTTATGAAGTCACTCACCCTCAGATACCAAACCACTAACATTTTTTTCAGGGCCGGTGTCAGGGGGGCTTGCATATTATGCTGAAACCCTGGAGACGGGTTCATACTTCAGCTCCATAACAGAAGGCTGTAGTATGCTAGGGGCTGGGTATGTTGTGGAGAACAGACAACTTGGCTCCAAATGAGGGAGGGGGAGGGGAAGGAAGGAAGGAAGGAAAGGGAAGGGAAGGGAAGGGAAGGAAGGAAGGAAGGAAGGTGGGAGCGGAGGGGGATGGGAGAAGGAAGATGGTGTAGGGAAGAAAGGTGGGGGAGCAGGAGATGGAGTGGGAGTAATAGGAGAGCAGTGGAAGGAGAGTGAGGGATGGCAGGGGAGGGAGGGACAGGAGCAGGAGAGGAACTCAGGGGAAGCAGGGGAGGAAGGAGAGGAGGGATGGAGAAAGTGAGAGGAGCAGGGGAGGGAGGGAGAGAGGAACAGATGGAGAAGAAGGATGAATGAGGAGGAAAGGAGGACGACGAAGAGATGGAGGAGAGCAGGAGAAAGAGAGGAGGGATGGGGAGGGGAATGGATGGAGTGGGAGTGGGGAAGACATAAAGGGAGGGAGAGGAAGTGTAGAGCAGATGAGGGTGGGGGAGGAGGAACAGAGGAGGTAAGGGAAGGAGGGATGGAGGGGAGGAGGAGAAGGAGACAGGGAGGAGGATGGGGAGTCAGTGAGAGGGAGCATGGGAGGGAGGAGAGAGGAAGAGACAGAGGGGAAGGGATGAAGAGGAGGAGGGAGGCGGGAGAAAGGGAGGGGAGCAAAGGAGGGAGTGTGAGGGCTGAAGAGGGTGATGGATGGATGGAGGGGGAGCAGAGGAAAAGAAGGGAGGGGAGGGAGGGAGGCAAGGGAGTGGGGAGGGAACAGGAAGGAAGGGAGGGAGGCAGGGAGAGGGATGGAGGAGAGAGGAGTGAGGGAAGGGAGGAAGGGAACAGAGGAGGGAGGAAGGGAGTGGTAGCAGGAGAGGAAGGGAGAGGGATTGAGGAGGGATATCTGGGGAGGAAGGGAGAGGAAGCGAGGGAGGGAGGATAAAGGAAAAGAAGGAAGGAAGGAGGAGACAGGAGGAGGTTGGAGAGGAGATGGAGGGCAGGGGAGGGTGGTAGTAGAGGAAAGAGCAAAGGAGGTGGGGAGGAGAACAGGGAAGGAAATGAGGGAGGGATGGAGGGAGGAAGGAAAGAAGAGAAAGAGGAAGGAAAGGGGAGGAAGGGGCACGGGGAGGAGGAAGGAGGAATATGAGAGGAGCAGGGAGGGAGAAAGGAGGGGAATAAGGAGGGGCAGCAGAGGAGAGAGGGAAAGTAAGGAGGAGGAGGATTGAAGGTAAAGAAAGGGAGGAGGAGGGAGAAAGCAAGCAGAGCAGTGGAGGGAGGGGTTGAGGAGGGATGGAGAGGGACAGCATGGGAAGGAGGGGAAGCAGGGAGAAAGAAGGGGAGGAGTGACTGGAGAGCAGTGGAAGAGACGGAAGAGGAAGGAAGGGAGCGAGGGAGGAAGGGAACAGGAGGGAGGGAGGGAGCTAGAGGAGTAGGGAGGAGGGAGTGGAGCAGGCAACAAAGGGAGGGAGCAGGGGATGAAGGAAGGGGAAAGATGAAGGAGATGGTAGGGAGGAGAAGAGAAAGGAAGAGAGAGGGGAGCAGGGAGAAGAAAGGAGGGGAGAGAAGGGAGAGTGGGGAGGTGGAACAGAAGTAAAGGAGAAGAGGAAGGGATGGAGGGAGTGGAGGAGGAGAGGGGAGGGAGGGATGGAGGGAAGAGGAGCAGAGAGAGTGGGAATAGGGAGGGAGGGTATTTGGAGGGAAAGGAAGAGGGGAAGGAGAGCAGGGAAGGAGGGGAACAGGAGAGAGTGGGAATGGGGTGGGAGGGTATTTGGAGGGAAGGGAGGGAGGAGGAGGGAGCAGGGGAAGGAGGAACAGGAGAGAGTGGGGATGGGGAGGAGGGTATTTGGAGGGAGGGAGGGAGGAGGAAGGAGAGCAGGGGAGGGAGGGGAACAGGAGAGAGGGAATGGGGTGGGAGGGTATTGGAGGGAAGGGAGGGAGGGAGGAGGGAAGAGGAGCGAGAGAGTGGGAATGGGGAGGAGGGTATTTGGAGGAAGGGGAGGAGGGAGGGGACCAGGGAGGAGGGGAAAGAGGGAGGGGAGAGGAAGAAGGAGGTAGGGTGGATGGAGGGAGGGAGGATGTGGCAACCCTGCATTCATAATCCCCCTGTTGACCAATCTTGGAGTCATAATGGCACTGACTGTGAGCCAGTCTGCTTACCCATCCTCGATGCCAGAGGAACAGCGTAACTGGAGTGGCACAACATATTGTGGTGGGGGACAGGGTGTTCCAAGGGGGAACTGATAATAAAATAACTTTTTTCAAACTCCAAGTCAGAGAACTTTGTGCTCAAGAACAATCTTTAGTGAAAACTATTCAAGTTTAGTGCTAATGATTTATGATTTGACAAATAATTTTCCCTCGCAGTCCTATTTATTGTACAAGATATATCTAACAACTGTTATGTACAACTTTTACAGCTTACTGCACAACTCATTGTAAAACATATCTGAATGTTCGATTTCTTGTGATCTGGTAGCAGTAGCAGTAGTAGAATTTATTTCTTTGTGGCACCGTTCCCCTGAGGCTCAGGGCACCATTACAACAGACAGTGATGATAAACATATTAAATAACAAATAAACCCCACATTCTAAATAATAACAGTCTCAACTATATTAAAATGTAAATATAAATAAATATCAGCAGCCATTTAAAATCCTCACAGTGGATGGCAAAGTGAGACTCTCACCCCCATCAGTCTGCATGAACAAGTAGGTTTTTATACCCTTTCTAAAGGCCTCCACTGAAGGAGACCTCCCTCAGGGACCTCAGGCGTGTATTTCAAAGGACCGGATCCACAACCTCAAAGGTTCAGTCACCTAAGGTTTTTAACCTGGCCCTGGGAACAACTAAGAGCCCCTCAACAGTGGAGCAGAGAGGGTGTGAGGGCCTGTAAGGATGAGGATCACTCAAGTAACCCCAGGATCAGCTCTTGAAGGGCCTTATAATCAGGGCCCCTACTTTTCTGCGGCACAGTGGGACCAAGTTCTGCGGCAAGACTACCATTTGCCACAGAACTTCGGCGGCGGTGGTTTGTAATTTCTGCGGAAGTTCTGCGGCACTAACAAGCTACCACATCACAGAGTCAGCTTGTCATCCTGACTTCACTTTCATGGCAGTGGTTATAGCAATCAGGATGGTGGAAAGCACAGTAACACTAGTTCAAAAAATAACAGAATTATAAAAATAATTTTATGCCTAAAAAAGCAAAAATGTCTCTCCCTTAAGGTCCTAGCCTGTTGCATGAATGACATATGCAGAAGGGGATCTTATGTGGTAAATAAGATATTTCTATATGCATGCTATCAATCCCACTAATGAGGTTTCCGCTGTCTATCACTTATATATTTGTTTGTGCTTTCTACACCACTCATGAGGTTCCCAATGTGTATCCCTTATATATTTATATGCAATCTGTAACATACATGCAAATATGTGTGTGTGTGTGTGTGGTAAGAGAGACACAGATACTGTATGTGTGTGCATAATATATATATATATATATATATATATATTTTTATTTCCATGAACTTGCATCCTCATTCATACAGGTCCCATTGGAAATGGAATAGAGGAGTTATTGCAAAACTCATTTTTCATGTCAACCTGCTTTCCCTGACACACTGCGTAACACCATCAGGCCATGACAAGCATGTGAACCAATTGTGAGATAGAGCTCTCCAGCCCATCACAATGTGCCCACCATGTGACAGAACACTGCACCATACCTTTCCAGGCTCCGAGCAGTGATGTGTTCCACCAATCCTTGTGCTGCAAAGCAGCTCCTAGAGCTAATCTCTGAACCTGAGTTGCTGGCACGGAAACACAGCATGCTACCCTGTGGCCCAACAGCTGTCCCTGCACACAACATTTCTCCATAACTTTTAGGTGATTCTATCAACCAATGACAATATGTAATCAATAACCCTGGCAAAAATGCGTACAGGGCAATTATTTATTTAACAGGTCTATTCTTTCAACAGGTCTACACATTATTATATTCCACTTTTTGAGGCATAATTATTTTTCTTAAAAATGACACTTAAATTCATTTTACCAGTTATTAATTTCAGATGGCATCTCTATACCTTAAAGGCACAAATAGGTTTGTACAAAGTGTGGTATGGACTTAAAAGGTCTGTGCTATTGACAAGGTTTTGTTTAAGTTGGCCCTAGTGCAATAATTCAAGACTGAAAAATTGTATTAGGCTGTAGTGCAGGTTGAGCAAATATCACCATGCATGATGTGCTGTGCCACCGTCTCTGACAGTGGGAGCTGTGGTAGATAAGTGACTGTGCATTTCTGTTGGAGAATGCAGCCATTTCATTAGCTAATGTATGATGTTATAGCAATGATAACATCACATTCTGAGCATATAGGGGGTTTGGACATAAAAAGAGGAGATGGGAACCAGATTCTATGGATAAACAGAAATATTAATAAAAAATCACCAAGAAGAGTGAATTATGCGGCACCACAGAAGTTCTGTGGTAGACTGCAAGTTCTGCGCAAAATTCTGCGGCTGCAGAATTCTAGGGGCCTTGCTTGTAAGTTAGTAACCCAACTTCAAAGAAGATATACCACTTAACCGACAGCCAGTGTAGATCACATTGTGTTGGGGAGACATGCCTCTGCCTCTAAAGACCGGTCAGCAACCTAGCAGCTGCATTCTGCACCAACTGCAGGCACTGCAGCATACCTCCACTGACCCTGTACCTCCACTGACCCCATACCTTAACTGATCCCATACCTCCACTGACCCTGTACCTCCACTGACCCCAAGGTATATAGCATTACAGTAGTCTAGCTGTAAAGTCACAAAAGTATGCACCAGTGAGGGCAAGTCATCCGGAGGGGGGGTGGATAAGGGAATTAATTCAACAGATGTTCTTAAGATCATAGAAGCCATTCCAGACTACTGCTGACACCTGAACCTCAAATGTCAGCCCCTCATCCAGAATGGCACTAATAATTCTCATCTTTGTGGCAGCCACAGGCCTAGAGGAGCTTCTATTTGTGCCCAGGGTAAACAACTCATTCCAGTTTATCCTCTTTATCCCATGGAGCTGGTATACATTTCAGTCATGTCCCCCTGCTCCCTCCTGGTGTCTGAGGTATACATGCTGGGATCTTTCAACCTTTCCTCCTATGTTTTCCTATTGCCCCCGGATCATTTTGTTGCCCTCCTCTGCAATGCCTCTAGTCAGTCACCATCCTTTTGTAGCTGTGGTCTGCACTGTTCAGAATATTTATCCTGTAATATTAGTGTATGGTTTGTTGTCATGGTGAAAGCCAAAAGACATAAGAACAGGGGAACATAGGATATGCTAGACGACCAAAGATCAAAAGGTCCTGCCATCCAAAAGTCCTCCTCATTCAATATCATTTATAGCACATGCAGCCACTGTTAAATTGTATATTCTACCAGTAATTGTTACAGACTTTGATGCTATAGTGCAGAAAACTGCCAGTGTCAGAAACCTTTGAGTACCCCATGCCAGGTAATAATTCAATTTCTTCTGGGCACATTAATTCTGCTGTGAGGTATACTCTTTGTGACCCTCCCCAATTAATTGCATGCTGTCTCCAGCAGAGTTATTCTCCATGAGGTTCTGCTCCATGAAATTAAAGTAAAACGTACGAAGAATTAGCGTGCCTTACCTCCCCATTCTCAGGTGGATCTCCATTGCCAAAAGTGCTTGTTACCACTAAGACTAAGGTTTCATGTTCCAGTTCCACTATGTCATATTCCTCCATGGACATGACCTGACAGACAGACAGACAGACACATAGCAACAGTTAACTGATGCTAGTCACATATATAACCTGTTTGAATTATGCCCAGTCAGTTCTTTCAGCAGACAAAAGATCAAAATAAAAGGAAGCTCATCAAAAGCTCAGAACACAACTGTCCACAAGACGGCTTTTTTCAACCTTTGTACCCAAAGTCTGATTCACATCTTTTCAGATTGACCCAGACATGAAGCTCATGGGGATGTGGAAAATTGTTGGAAGGCAGACTAAACTACATAGGTATCCTTGACCCTTCCTGGACCCATCAGGACAGCTCAAAGTCTATGGCATGTATAAGATTTGACAGTTTGGAAAATATTTGTTTATCCGTGTGGAGGAAGACTGAGTTAAATTGGTAGTAATCCCAATTATATCATCCCTGACGCAGGCTTTGGCAGTTGCTGTTGCAGATAAATGGTTTATTGGACCAAATAAATTATTCCTTGCATGTATTTAGAACAATAAGAAATGAAGACTACCTATCGTGGGATATATTATGCCACCAAATGAGGAAGGAGGCCTAGCTTGCTTGGACCATAAAGTCTATTATATTGCATATGCAGTAAAAACAACATTTAAATGAGCATATTACTAGAAAGAAGGCAGTAACTGGTTTTCCAGGGAACAGCTGGAGGATTATCAATACATTTTTTTTTAACTTGTCCGTTTTTCATGCTAGTCTTGCTCTCCATCTGCCTTAGGTGACCACCCAGCCCAGTTGTCCCCAACTGTGGCCTTCACTTTTCAACTCCCCCCAGCTTTCCTACCAGGGAGAGGCCAGATCATGGCATTCCCCACCCTTCACCAAAGACCCTAAGGGTAATGTGGAGGGTGTACTGGGCTCTGCAGGGCCAGACTGTGCGAGCTGTTATGCTGAAGAACAAGGAATTGTATTCCCTTTTTTGTCGCCCTGTAGATGGCCATTCACTAGGCTCTACCGTGGTGTGTGCACGTTCAGCCATGTATCGTTATGCAGAGGCATCTGCCCTCTCCTTTAACTCCAGCTGCACTTCAGTACTGTGCTGGAAACTGGCTTCCACTCTCCACGGAGGAGAGCATTCTCTGGGATGCTCGATCTTTTTCCTCCCCACTGGCGCTCCAGTGGTCCAAGATTGGGGTCCGAGCCCAGATCGCCAGCATTATGAGCAGTAGCTCTACCTCTGTGCTGCTGGACTGGCTATTAATCAATATACTGTATGTTAATAATAAATATGTGGTTTACTACAGTGAAATATCACACAAAAACCTCCTATTGTATAGAATACCATTGTATTAACAACTTTATGTTTGTGAACAGTTTTTATCCTCCTTCTTTCCACAGACCATGACCTCCTTCAGCCATTCCACCAGTGCCACATCCCATCAACCGAGGCCCCCTTGCTGGGGTTTCTGGAGGTCCAGACTCCCACTGACACACCTCAAGGCCATTACCCTTCCCTGACTTGCTCTCAGGGTTTCCTTCAGCTCATTTATATTCGTCCAAATGATCAAGTTGGCCTTTCAGTGGAGACAAATTCAGGAGTTAACCCAGGTTCAGGCAGGAGAGGCCTGGTAAGGATGTAGGGGGTTAAGCAAGGTGTCATCTTCCTGGTCAGCAGCATTTCCTCCTCCTTGTGTCCCTGGAGGTGTGGCCATGCAATGACATCAATGACGTCACTGTGTTTGCTTCTGCACACAGTGTGCCAATGTCTGCCATTCCTCCTCCTCTACTGTGGGTTCTTACACACCCTAATCTTGAGCCACTGCTAGAGGTCAGGCAAATGATGAGAGTTGCATTATCATCCCCCACACTCGGAGCAGGAGAGCTGTTCCTCGGACACTCAGTCTTCCTCCATCAGCTGACCATCTGACATTGCAGACTTATTCCCAAACCCAGGTTGCCAGCATCACAAGCAACAGCTGTACTGCTGCACAGGTGGTCTGGCCTTATTTACACATTACTGTAATATGTTAAAATTAAGAGCAAAAAAAAATATTTGTCCTATACATGTGGCAATTTCCAGAGGTTAAAATCAATGGCAGGCTTCTTGTTTTCCCTAAATGAAAGATGTAGGAATGAGACATTGGTCTGATATGGTCTTTGAGGGCAAATGTATCACTTTCACAGAAAGTATGGTAATTATAACTCTAATTTTCATGAGAGAAAGGCATTTTCTGACTGGCTGCTGTAGTGGTTGTTAATTCCCTGGAAACAAATGACAAAACTCACACACTTGCAGCACAACACAGTTAAAACTTCAACAAATGGGCCGCCCAATGGCTCAGTGGTAGCGCTATACACTTCTATACCAGTGACCTGGGTTTGGGAGCAAGCCTGGGTCTGCAGCAGTCAGGCAACCAGGCTGGGGAGTGCTTCCCAATGGGAGTGTAAGCCAGCTGGGGTGGGAGAGGGCCCGGATCCGGTGCAGTAGTGGCCCTTCACAGCGAGCCAGGGAGCTTGCTACTCACGAGGGGTGGCGTGTGCCTAATGCGTACTACTGTGTCTGAGTCTGGCAGAGGCTATGTCAGAAGTCTGGGGTGGAGGGCGGGACTACGGGGAGAAAAGGAAAAAATCTCTGTTCACATCCACTGCCAGTGATGGCCCCCACGGTCCTCAGGTCCTGAGTCATGTGGATCCCTGCTGGCCTGATGATGGGAGGAGCAGCAACGGGACTGGAGCTCGTGGGGGGCCCAATGGCAGGTGGAGAAGGTGGTTGAGGCCAAAAAGCTGGATAAAAAAAAAACTTCAACAAAGATTCGGAAACAATTATAAGCCAAACTAAGACTTGTAAATTTTGACTAAAGATCCAAACATTTCCAGGGGATTCATGACCAGCTGAGTTTAATGGCCCAGAGCTATTTTCATATGCTCGTAACCCTCAAGTCTCTTCAAAAGGTTACATCTGGCATTACCCAGGATTCCTTATGGATCTTTAAGTTTGTTTGAAATCCGTTTTAAGGGAACTTCTTTTTCAGCCTTTGAGGTAACCATGATAAAATGCATAGGGGACAGAACTGTTGCTATTATATATTTATATTTTTAGTTAAAAATTAATTGCTGAGAAAGCACATTTTGAGGAGACTCTATTTCCAAGCTCCTTTAAGTTCAATGGTTGCATGCTAAATAGTTTAAGAATTGATGTACTGACATATCTTGTACATCCTGCGACATGTGGCATGAGGAAAATGTCTAATCAAGTCTATGTAAATAGCTATATGTAAGCAATAATACTCAAGGGTGTGTGTGATTATGGGTCAATAATCACACAGTTTTAGAGGGTGCTATTAGGGACAAGGCACTTGCACCAAGTTCCTTTAAACATCCGAATGAGAAGTGTTGATTACTGACCATACTCACACATCCTGCAAGTGAAGTGTTGCACTTATAACATGTCTGAGAAAAATCATAGCAAGGAATATTTCTTACAAAATATTGGACCCTACTCACAAAGGTGCAGAGTGCCCACACACCGCATATGTGTGGCGCGTAGCCACCCCAAAACCAATGTGCCCCTCATGTGGGATTCACTAATAGGATGTGCATCCCGTATGCACGTGATCCCCAACAGGCCATGGATATCCGCACGGGGCCAGTCTGCAGGTGGTGCAGGGGATGTGGCCACACTCTGTGCCATTCACAAAGGTGTGAAGTGCTGGGTACGGGGAGGGGGGACCACAAGCTGCACAGGGTGACCAAAGCCGTAAGGGATATGCATACCCTGGATGCCGCTGCTGGCTGCGGTGGATACATCGGGGCACAGCAGACCCCCTCCAACATGCCACTCTAGTCCTCGGGGACCACAAGGAGGGCTGGGGCAGCCAAATGGGCACCTGCCTGCCATGGTGCTACAGGCACACTGCACGCTGCCTGCCATATGTGGTGCCCTGTGGGTGCAAGGGATCCAGTGGTGGACCGAGTCTGGGCATCCCATTGGATGCCCACCCTTGTCTGCCAAACAGCCCCTGCACACCGGTTGGGTGGGGCCACGGATGGGAGCTGCACGGTGGCCGGTGTCTGTGAATACTGCCACTATGCATCTTTCCATGGGTGTGAAGCTACATAGGTTGGATACGTGCCTTTGGCATGTTTTTCCCACTCAAAGGCAGTATAGCACAGTGGTTTAAGGCTCTGAGCTGCAAATCTGGTGACATCCAGCAGACCAGACCTGGGTTTGAATCCCACAGCTTCCACTTGCATACTGTGTGACCCTGAGCAAGTCACTTAACTTCTCTGTGCTCCCAGGTCGCTCCTGTAAACAAGCTTTCAGCTTAGTGTGCTACTCCTGGTTAAACAACTGGAAAAAAAAATCATGAATAGGCTGTATTATGCAGTAAAAAGACGTCTGGATGGGGAGCCATGAGTAAACAAAAAAAAATGTTCCTTGCACTCAGGAGTGTACTGATCCTTTTTTCACAGGTAGAAAGCTGCCAGCTTGAAAAAACTGCAAGCAGGTAATTATGGGCATATAATTGCATGGCTGTACTACTGTTTTGATCAAGTGGAAGACTTGATTTTCCTCACACATATTATAAAGTAATGTATAGCATGGTGCTATAATTTCATGTATCATTGTTTACCTGCATTTTTTACAAAATTAATAAATAAAAAAGTGAAAACAAATGATGAGTTTGCATGGCAGCTGCCAGCTGTGACAAAAAATCTGTCCTTTGGCCTCAGCAGATATTGAGGGTAAAAGTGAAAAACAAGGCTAAGAAATAAAAAAACACAACAGAAGTTTGGGAATCAAATGCTTTCCATGTTAGGAAAATTATTGGAGTTGCAGTTACCCAAAGATCCACAAATATTCTTTTTTCAATGATTTTCCATAGTCTTAAATCTTCATTTGAAGCAGATATGGATTATTGTATATCAGGAATTATGGCCACAAATGCAGGATTTTGAGGTGCTAGAAGGGGTAGAATTAAAAAGAATCGCCTGTTTAGGAAGTGTAAAGCCTTGTTTCTGGACACCCTCTATTTCTAAAGGTCAACAGTTGAGGAAGGGATGGGGCCCTCAAACCAAAGACATGCCTTGGGTAGAAAATGAGGTAGCGACACCAGGTGTGGGACAGACCATGTCTTTAAAGTGATAATGCATACATAACAGAAAATGTGCCATCGTGATCTCTCAAGCTTAGGAAGGGTCAGAGATTTTAAGATATTTTTTGAAAAACAGGAATGCATTAAACCATCAATACTATAGTAAGAGCTAATTCTTCCAGTTACGATTACGATGTTTATTATATGTAATGGGTTATACAACCATTTCAAAGTGTACCTTTATAAACATGTAACGTTTCCCATATCTCTGGCCCGCCACAATATAATAAAATACATTTTTTCATAACAAAATAGGATATTCAAACCCTACTCTGTTTAAGAAAAAAAGTGGGAAATGAGTGTAACTGGGTAATATACGCCCCCACTTCAAATGCAGAAGAGTTCTGTTGTTGAATGTAAAATGCATTATTTTAAAGGGAAAACATGATTCTACTGGAGACGCCCTGCTCAAGAATAGATGCACACTCAGGCTTTTACATTTCTTGGTGCCAGATGAGGAGCTCACAGTCACAACTACTTCTTATATACCAGGGTTGTGATTCCTCTTATCCACTCATGACCGGCATTGCAGTTCTTTAGAATAAAGCTGAATTAGATACTGTTTGTGTTATATGCAACATGTGGCTCTGTGTCAGACCAGCACCCCCCCCCAACCCCTGAACGATGTGCCTTAGCTAGACACTGGAAATTAGAGTAATTTGTCACTTGAATTGGGTTTGACCCAATGCAGCCCGTTGACCAGGTTCTGATCTGCTAGTGACCTGGTTCTGGCCCAATCCATGTAATGTACAGTAAATGATTTTAAAGCATTGTTCTTGCTAAAAATGAACAAATCGTTCAACCCCCACAATAACTATTTTAACAATAGATGACAAAGGAAAAACATATTACAAAGGAGTGGGGACAACCTGGTTCTTTGACCCAAAATGGACCTGCAGAAAACTCAGTACTGACCCAGTCCAGAAAATGTACATGTTTTATTGGCAAATCAGACTAAATTAGAGACGTCTGAAAAATATCAGCCTCAGAATCAGAACATGGTCACAACAGACCCACCCATTTCTACTTTCCAGTGACAAATCAACCACAGACTGGCAAAACTGTCAGTCGTTGTTCAGAAGATGCCTGAGACTGACCCCTAACCCCTGAGTAAACCCGAAGTATTATCTTAAAAATCAGATGGGCAACTAAGGAAGGTGGAGATTGGGTGCTCCTAACTTTAATTTACCATCATATGAAATTCATACCACCCAGGCTAGATGGTCGAAAAGGTTTGACATGCTTGTCTCAGTTAATTTCAGTAGGCCAAATAATACCCTTTGAAACCGTACATCAGCAGTACAGTCTGGGAACAGAGGATACATTTAGATAGACAGGCATAGTATTCCTTGCATGATGGGGAGAACCTGACCAAGGTGACCAGTGACAAAATGGTCCAGGAAAACTTTATTTATTGGGTAGTTACCCTTAAAGATTAATGTAGATATATCTCTGAGATGTACAAAACATGGCCTATGGGAGAGAAGCAACCCCTACAGTCTATACGAATGAGATTGGAACAGGAAAGTGGGACCTCAATATCAGCAAAAAAAAGTGGACACAGATTTTGCAAGAGCAATGAACAGTGACATCAACTCCAGTATGGTGAAAGTTTGCTTGGAAGGTCCTGGTCAGGTTTTTCCATATTCACAAAAGAACCAGCGCTCACAAAAGTCTTCTGAAAATATATTTACTTGAGTTTGGACTTTATGCCTCGACCACAGCTGCACCGTTCATTTCTTGGCGCATCTAGTGTGTGTATTTCTCCAGGTTCTTCCATACCCTGGCAGTGACAAAGCATTTTGGCACTACTTGAGGAGAGGAGTGATGGAGTAATTGTGGGGATGAGGGTGCACTAGGGCTGTGTGAAAATAATATTTCACCAGTGGAATTTCTATGAAAGCTGGAATTTTGCTTCTGCAAAATTCTGGAATGTACATTAGCAACTTTTATGGAAATTCTAACTTAGAATGGTGGAATAAATGTATTGATTGTGGAATAATGTATTAAACTGCAGAAAGAAATTCTGCAGAACTGATCACTGTCAGTGCTCAATTCTGTGGAATCTCTTTCTGCAGTTTAATATATTAATCCGCAATTCATACATTCATTCCTCAGTTCAGTTACTGAACTGCGGAATGAATGTATGAATTGTTGATTAATGTATTTACACTGCAGTAAGAAATTCCATAGACCTGATCACTGAACTGCAGAATGAATAAATGTATTGTGGAAAGATGAATTAAACTGCAGAATGAAATTTGTCTGAACTGTTATTCCTCAGTTTGTGTATATTATTCCACAGTTCAGCAAGAAAAGTTTGTGGAAGGGGTGAATATTCATAAAAGACATTCAGAGGATTTCGATTTCGCGAAAGACAGGATTTTGATAAATTCTGTGAAATTTGTGAAATTTTGAGATATTTCTATGAATTTGGAATCACAGATTCTTTCCAGCTCTAGGGTACACATACTAACATCTTCTGGGACTGCCCTGCAATAACTAGATACCGGTCTCAGGTGCCTCGCACCATTGAACAGATCCTAGAAGAGAAATACCCATTTCCTGTTACAGATCTAATAATGGGACTTCTCAAAGCAGGTTGCACGTCAGTTAAAAACGGAATGCTACTGTGCATCATGTTATCTATGGTGCATAAGAGAATAACAATCAAACGGCTATCAGATGTTTCACCTCAATCTAATATCCAGGGAAAAAAAAAAAGATGGGAAGAAGTCAGAGGTATGGAGCTCATAACCTCCGCAGTGAAGATTACAATCCTTTGTGGATTTGTGGCACCTGTGGGAAATTCACTGGACACAGGACACAGAAAATGACTCTGAAACCACCTCTTAAGTTAAGCTGTTCTCTCGTCATTGCACTGCTCATAACTGCCATGGATGGGAAATTGGGGAAAAGTGGGGAAGGGCTGCAGTGACTACAAAAGATACCACAGTTGCTTCCCTTCTGATCTTGCACCCATTAAAGGGGCACTTTCAATGCTCATGGACAAAAGTAGGGGGGTTACCGTCACCCTTCGCCCATAGGTCCCCTTCGCTCAATGACTAATTATGGTCCTAAACTTAAAAATGGGTATAGAACTTGATACCAAGAAAAATGTATTTAAAAACGGTGTGAGGAATTATTTAGCGTCCCAGTCAGTTTGCTGTAGCTATGACAACACTTGATGAATGTAATATAGACTACGTTTATACTCTGTAAATATTGTACATACATGTGAAGAGACCATATTTATATATTGCATCATTTATCGTTTTTAATGTCTGTTGTATGTATCAGAAAAATGTTTGTATTTCTACTGTGTTTCCCCCTTCCCCAGGCGTGGTTGAAAATAGGTCTTTGATCCAGTCCACTTTCCTGGTAAATCAAATAAATAACAAGCATTTGTCAATGCCGAATGTTTGCTTGCTGGCATTGGCAGTGGTAGTGTAGAAGTTACAGAGCTGCGTAATAGAAATGGCAGTGAAGTATTGAACTGAAGCCAACCCCACCACCACCCTGCAGAGAGTGAAAGGCATTGGGGTGTGTGTTTGGGTCGTCAGGCATAACGGCCACGCCATTTCACCACACCCCACCCTGCAGACACTGACAAGTGTCACGGTGTTCCTTGGGGTCTTTGGCCCTTATGCGCACCCCATTTCATTAAGAAATATGGTGAGATGGGTGCGATATAGGAGAATGGAGTGAAGTTTGGGGCCGAAGAGTCCAAGGCATACCTCGATACCTCTCACTGACTGCAGGGTGTGGAATGGTATGAGCATCACAGGCAAGAATCCCAAGTCACACCCCCTGATGCCTGTCATTCTCTACAGGGTTGGGCGTTATGGTTGGAAACCCTAATACCTCAGGCATTCATTGGTATTTTCACTCCAAATTTTCAACATGTTTATTTTGTGACCCCACCTCATGAACAGGGGGAATATCAGTTTGTTAGCCGAAAGCTGCTTATGCACAGTGACTACGGCATTTAGCACCACAGGTGCAAAAACATTCCGAGCAGGTTGTAAAAAATGACAGCTGTACTGTTCATGGGGAGGTGTAAAAAATGGCAATGTTGCAAATCTGTGGTAAAAATATTTAAAAAAATGGTGAAGTCACGAGTGTACATAGAAACTGTGCAACGCCCACCCGTAATATAATCAGGTTGGGGATTTTTTTGCAGCAGATTGTCAACTCAGGCATTTTGGTGCCTCCGATCATGAACAGTGTCACTGTGATTTTCTTTATCTGTGCCGAACAATGATTTCCCACAGCGACCACGCATCTCTGCACTGAAAGTGTGAAAACACACTTCAGCCATGTTGTGAAAAATAACAGCTGTACTGTTCATAAGGAAGTGTGGAAAAATGCCACTGGTGAAAATCTGGACTGAAAATATTACAAAGTCATGAACTTACGAAGGTGCGTGGAAGCTGCGCAATGGTCACTTGTAACACAGTCATTTTATGGACTTTTGTCACCAAATTTTCAACATAGCCATTTTAAGACCTCTGCTCATGAACAGTGTAACTGTGATTTTCGTAATCTGTCCCAAACATTGCTTTCGCACACCAACAGCATCATTGTGCGCTATATGTGTGAAAACACATTTTGGGTGACATATGAAAAATGGCAACTGTACTGTTCATAAGGAAGTGTAATAAAATAGCAATGTTGAAAATCTGGAGTGAAAATATTAAATTTGCAAACTTACGAGCATGCATAGGAACTGTGCAACGATGCTCAGAAATGGTCATTTTTGGGATTTCACTAAATTTCAACATAGCCATTTTAAGACCTCTGCTCATGAACAGTGTCACTGTGATTTTCTTAATTTGTTCCATACATTGATTTCGCACACCGACTGCGCCATTGTGCGCTACATGGGCGGAAACACATTTTGGGTGAGATGTGAAAAATGACAGCTGTACTACTCATAAGAAGGTGTGGTAAAATGGCAATGCTGAAAATCTGGAGTGAAAATATTGAAAATTCGCGACCTTATGAGCATGCGTAGGAACTGTGACACACACGCTCATAAAACAGTAATTTTTTAGAATTGTTTCACCAAATTTTCAACATAGCCATTTTAAGACCTCTGCTCATGAACAGTGTCACTGTGATTTTCTTAATTTGTCCTGTACATTGATTTTGCACACCGACTGCGCCATTGTGCGCTACATGGGCGGAAACACTTTTTGGGTGAGATGTGAAAAATGACAGCTATACTACTCATAAGAAGGTGTGGTAAAATGGCAATGTTGAAAATCTGGGTGAAAATATTGAAAATTCGCGAACTTACGAGCCTCGTGGACTGCACAAGATGCGCTAGTAAAACAGTCATTTTTGGAATTTTGGCGCCAAATTTTCAACATGGGTTTTTGGACTTTTCCTGAATGATGTCACTGTCATGGTGTTATTCATTCCTCAACCATGATTCTCGCAGTCACTGCACAGTCACTGCACGAAATCACCTTCGGCCTGAATAATGCCATGACAGTGACATCATTCATGAGAAGGGGTCCCAAAAACCCAATGTTGAAAATTTGGTGCAAAAATTCCAAAAAATGCCTGAGATATGCAACAAAGTTGAAAACCCCCTATCTAGCTCATTATACAGCTTACTGGCATTTCCTCACTTCGCGGTCGGCTTTGAAGAGTGCAGATGTGTTCCTGGTTCACCGAAGATCATCACGCTGAGGTCCAGAGGTAAGTATGGGGTGAGGGGGGTGTGGGGAGGCAGGGTGAGCAGTGGGTGAGTGCGGGTTGTGGGAGGGGGCCAGGAGACTACGTGGACTGTTTTTTCTTTACAGGTGTTCTTTTGTTTCCAATGACGACGCGGGACATTTGCCATGCTGGGGTGGGCTCCCAGCATGGCACAAGGATGGTTGGGGGACTTTCAACCGACAGGGGATTGGGCACCCCCATCGCCCAAAGCATCGATTGCCATGCTGGGGTGGGCTCCCAGTGTGGCACTCAGTACTCGGGAGGGGTGAGGACAGTGGAGCTGACAGGGAATTGGGCACCCCCCGTCGGCTATATCATGAGTTGCCATGCTGGGGTGGGAACCCAGCATGGCATTTAAAAGGCTTTGGGGTGGGGAGCGCCGCACAGCTGACGGGGGATTGGGCACCCCCGTCGGCTATACAGTGTGTGCGCATGGGGGGGTGCGGACGCCTGCGTGTGTGTGTGGTGGGGGGAGCTGCGCATGAGCAAGCAATATCTTATCACTGCTCACTGAAACGTAGCTCCCTGTTTCAACTGTATGCCACTGCATTTTGGAGCTTGTCATAGACAGCTCCAGCATGCATTGGCTTAGAGGGACCGCGCCTGCCAGCACACTGACTGAATTGGAAGAGGGGTGACACACCTCTGAAATCTTGATGATGGCACTATGTTTCTTGCACATGCATGCAAGCAAACATAACAAACATAATAAATGTATCTTAGTTTTTGAAGACCAGGTTTTTTTTTGTGCATGCATATGTGACGTATGAATGAGGGATCCACTCACTGTAGATCAAGGGAGGATGTGAAATGGTGCAGGTACGTGGGGGGGTGAACAAAGTGGTAGACAGTAAGCCCTACCAGAGCTTCAGGCTGATGTAACACAGCGATACATGGGGTGGGGTGAACAAAGTGGTAGACAGTAAGTCCTACCTGAGCTTCAGGCTCATGTTGCACAGCTGGACTAAGGTACAAGCACCCATGGCATGTTCTTATAGTCCCCATTTATATGTCCATTTATGTTCTTACAGCGCTGATTGCCTAACTGAGCCAATATGTAAAACAGATACTAAAATGTCAGGTTTATTTCAGGTGACCAGGATCATAGTGGGGAGAGGGGGCAAGTGAAACAATGTCCTGAGAATGTGCTTAAACTTGTTAACCATTGCTGTGCCGTGGAGTGATACACCGGTCCAGAATCCCTATATGTTCAAATTCTGTTTGCAGCCTAAAGGTGCTTAGGTGGACTGGCATTTACATTACTCAGCGGCAAATCTTTTTCATACTTTTTGTGATCATCGGTTAAGATATAACCACTAACTGATGACAGACACTTGGGGGCATGAAACTGTGCTACCAGCAAAGTTGCATTTGCAAAGCCCTGAATATTTATCTGTTGGTAATGAAATGAAAACTGTCAGCTGATAACATTCAGCCACTGTCCATTGCACAGAATAGACATCTCACTGATAGATCTGGAGCAAAGGGACATGCACTTGCCAATAAAACCACTACAACTCCAGACACGGAAGAAAGAAGTTCATGCATTTTCATGACTGTTAACTTTTTCGGCATTTTAAAACAGTTACTTAGCATCTGCACTAAGATGTTACATGTCGCTGAACTGAATTGTGACACCAGAATCCCTGCGATCAACATTTGTCAGCAAAAGTGAATTGAAAAAATCAATAGATGTATAAAATAGTAAGTGACATGAGTCAATAACAACATATCTGCACATGATACTTGGCTTAAAATTTGAGCACCACCATATTCCGCACCACAGCGTCAAACAGGGATGCCATTTATAATTCAGCTAATGTCAAGCAGTTTTCGAGACATAAAAAGAATTACTATATCAGTATGGTGCCAGCAACGGGATCAGGAAATTATGAAATAAAATGTAACAGCACCCCCATCGGCCATAAGTTGTGCGGGTGGAGGGAGTGCATGAGCACCCAGGGGTGGGCTGTTAGGCAGCTTCAGATTCGCTGGAGAAAAGGGTGAATTCGATTGTGAGCTATGGTTGAATTTGTGTTTTCTTTTTCTATACCTAGTTTTCGCTATTTTGTTAGGGCACATGTCCAACCCTAAGATGCTTAGGGTCACAAGGTGATGTGACTTCGCTGAGTATCTGATTTGAGAAAGAGCTGTGTGATTCTATCTAAATGCCAGCTCACGGCAATTCAGAGAAAAAAAAATATTTTGAAGCTGCATTACCAGACTAACTGTGCAGTTTAGTGAATTACCACACAGGGGTCTGTATATGACAGCACTAAAAGGCGCATTAAAGTGCTTCAGTCATGAAAACCTCCCCCACTGGCTGCTGCTGAAATGCATAGCAGTATGTTCTCCTTTGTGCATTCTGGCTGTTCTTTGCTTCAGCTGCAGGTAGTACAGTATGCTCAAGTTCGTTTGCATAGGTTTTAGCAGCGGGGAGTTCACATTGACAGAGACTAGTAAGAGAAAACGCTTGGAATTACACATACAATGAAGTCTGAATTTTCACATCAAATGTTGAGGTATTTTTTTTCTGGAGGATTAGAACCCATGGAGTCCATGAAGGTGTGCTTTGGAGAGCTGGTGTGTGTAAGGACTGTTTGGCACCCACAATTTTGGTGGTCCTGCTGTGGTAGGGAACAGTTTATTAAAGTAATGATGTGTGGCTTGCCTCTCTAAGCTAGACAAGACTACACCATTCTATCAGGCAACCAACACAGTTGATCTGTGTGTGTGTGGGGGGGGGGAGCTGCTCACTGAAGCGTAGCTCCCTCTTTTAACTGTATGCCACTGCATTTTCAACTGCTGTCATAGACAGCTTCAGCAGTGATTGGAGAACTGTGACCACGCCTGCAAACACACTGACTGAACTGGAAGATGCTGACACACCTCTGAAAAACTCTGATGATGGCACTATGTTACTTGCACATGCGCGCGCAAGCAAACATAAAAATAAACAGGTTCCGGCAGCTCTGTTAATTGTTATATTAACTATGATATGCTCCAACAGGCTGTACTCATTCATTTTCCATTACTGGGTCTTAAGGCAGAATGGAAATCCTACTTTCAAGCATGGATTTGGCTGGCCTGGAGGTGTTAGGGTGCACTGGTTCCCCAGCTATCGGCATACATTCAAAGATTAAATAAGTACGGGCTTTAATTCTCTCTCAGCTTCATTGTTGGGAGCACTCTTTACCCCCTAGGTTATATTCTGAGTTACATTCAATTGCATAACGCTTTGTACCCAAAAACTGTTCTGACCAGGGGCGTAGCCGGGGGGGGGGGGAGTTCCTGAGTGCTTGAAACCTCCCCAGCTTGCCAAAGCAGTGTCGAGTCAGTACCAAAAAAAAAAACATTTTAATTCCAGCTACAGTTGAGTGATGCCCCCATGCTTACAATACTTACAGCCTCAGTCACTGCCACCCCGTCCCCGAAGGCCTGCTGTGGTACAGTACCATTATCTCCAACCTCCGTGGCCGCCTGAGCAACCATCATCAGCCATTTAAACTTAATCCCATGCTGTTGCTAGGGGAGGTAGGGCAGGGCACCGGGAGTGGGCTGATGAATATGGATGGGCGCCCTGCCTCCTGCACTGCCATCCTTGGCTCTGCATCATATGACTGCATTTGGAGTGGTCACATGATGTAGAGCCGCCGAGAAGCCCAGACTCACTGCACAATCTAGCACAGTCTTTCCCACTGTGTGGAGGCTACGTGTCAGGCTGCAGATTGCTGGATAAATTGTCAGGTTTCCAACCTCCGCGAGTAGTGGGGGACTAGTCTAGGGTCTCGGGCAGGCTGCGGCAGCAGCAAATATCTGTGCAGCTAGGAAGACTCTGGATGAGCTTGTGGCCAGGCAACACAGTGTGGGCAGAACCGGGCAAGCAAGCCCGGAGTGTCTGTCAGTGTGGCAGTTACGGGTTATTTTAGACAGTAGAGCAGGCTAAGTAAAAACAACTCACAGGGGCAATAAGAAAAATAAAAATGATGAGAAATGGGTAAAAGGAAAATGATGGGAGCGGGGGGGTACCTCCTGACTTTACCAAAATGGCCTGGGGAATGAGAGGGATTTAGGAATTTAATTAGTGCGGCTGGCTCTGATAGCACAAGCTAAAAACACAAATGACTTATGTGGTCTAACACATGAGACGATAAAACATAAAGGGGCTAAGATAAGACTGCATTAAAATAATACAGTGGAGGGGGGAGCTGATCTTGAGCTCTGTCAGTAAAATAAATGATTATATGAGACTCTTTGTGGGGAAAAAAAGGAAACCATGCATCTCCTGGCTGTCATAATGAATTTAGCCAGCCTGTACTACAAACAAATGTAAATGGCAAATGGGGGGGGACTGATGTTGTGAGCTGTGAAGTAGTGAGTCTCAAATGATTAAATAAATTATTTGAATTTTAATGCGTTTTGTGACTCAACAGTTATTGCCTAAGATGCATGAAATTGCACCATTTGACTCCTGAATTTTCTAAATTTTACAGGTGGTATGCCCCCAGACATCCCTAGAAGTGTTTGGGACTCCCCCCAACCAAATCCTGGCTACGCCCCTGGTTCGGACAACATGTCTGATGTACTTATCATGCTGATATATTTTACTCTTGAATAAAGCTGAGTTTAAAAAAAAAAGAAGCAACCTGGGACTGAATTAGTAAATCTCTACTCTGCTCCACCCCCACCTTTCATGAGGACTAGAGACACCCCATATAGCTGAGCAAGAAAGTTACAAGAAACAGAAAGAGCATATTGCTACCTTTGCATCAAATGCATGCTTGAAAATTTCACATAAGGTCTTTGCATAGGCTTGTGACTTCCCAGTCTCAGTGGCATACAGTATGGTGGCTTTGACACGCTTGGCTATAGCTTGTCCCATCAGCTTAGCTGAAAACTTCACTGCCCTGTGAAGAAGAAGAGAAAGATTTACTTGTTTTTCCTAATTTCAGCCTCTTTTTCCTTCTTTCTTTGCCCTGAAGCCCATCCTACATGATCAACACCTGCAGTTAGTGATAAATTACAACAGGCGGTGTGGTAATGCTGTGATAACCACCTGCCCCCAGTGGGTTGTGAGGCACGAGGTATAGTTCAGTGTCTTCACTCACTCAGGGAGTTTAGTTATCATACTGAAACAGTACACTATAAAGTGTGTTATCACTCTTATAAAATGGTGAGAAAACCCCAGAAGCTTAACAGAAAACATTTTTTAAAGGGCAACTAAACTGGAATTTGAGGGGATCCGTCATTCTACAAACACTCCCGTGTAAATAGAGTTTAAATAGCACCTGACATCTTCAGGAGAACTTTAACAATACATAAGATTTAGACACAGTTCGGCTTGTATTTCACATTAGTTTCGTATTCTTCCTCATCATTATGTATTACTGAGGTCATTTGCATGAAAACAGAATCTTTGCTCTTGAAGAGTTCATCTATTCATATTGCTTTTTCCCTACTTGAGGTCATAATACCCTGCTTGTGATATCAGTTACTCCCATGGCAACATACTGTGATGTCACAACAGAGCATTATGACTTGGTGTAGACAGTAAGCTACAGCGGCAGATAAACTCAAAGGGAAATTTAAGGGATACAAATCAGGTACTTCTTCAAATTTACTCAGTGATAAATAATGAACAAGATAAATATATAGAACATATATGGAATGCAAGCTGAATTGTACCCAATTATTAAGTTTTTTAAAGTTTTCTTTTTGGGGTCAGTAGCTCTTTAAGGGAAGCTGTAACAGTTCATGTGAGTATTTATCATAAATGTTACAGTTTAACATTGGTTTGTCACTTTTGAAATTTAGCCCAAAATGTAAACAACTGGAAGTAAGTCCCAAACTGCTAAGCAACTGAACTGGTCATAAAATGGTGCCAGTGTCATGTGTGATGACCTCATCGGAGAGAGTCCACTCCACTTGTAATAATAAAATGTATAGGCATTAATTTAAAACATTATGTATTAATGCTTTGTGTGAATTTGATCATAAGACCATAAGAAGGTGCTGGCAGAAGGGGACCATATGATCCATCTAGCCTGCCTGTGTGGGCTACCCCCTAGTCTTTTTTCTTTCCTAAGTTTCCGTAGTGCCTATCCCATGCTAACTTGAACTCTCTCACTGCCTTTGGTGCCACGACTTCTGAGGCGAAGACTATTCCAAGGCTCCACCATCCTTTTGGAGAAGAAAAACTTCCTGATGTTGGTTTTGAATCTACCTCCATGTAGGCACATGCAGTGCCCCCCTCATTTGTGTAGACGAGCTTTCTCTGAAAAGGTCCTGAGTTTGTACTGAGTTAATTCCTTTGAGATATTTGAATGTCTCAGTCGTATCCCCCTGTCCCTCTTCCTTTCCAGTGAGTACATCTTGAGATAGTGGAGTCTTGACTCGTAGGGTTCTTGATGAAGTCCATGAATCATCTTCGTAGCTCTCCTCTGAATGGTCTCCAGACAATCTATGTCTTTCTTGAGGTGCGGTCTCCAGAATTGGATGCAATACTCTAGGTGCAGCCTCACCAAGAACCTGTAGAGTGGGATTATCACCTTGCTTTTTCTACTCATGATTCTACTACCTATGCATCCAAGGATGCTGTTAGCTTTCTGTGCCACCTTTTCACATTGCCTGGTTGTCTTTAAATCATCAGATATGAGTGCTCCTAGATCCCTCTCAACCTTAGCTTCTGTCAGTTGTTCCCCTTCTAGGGTATATTTCCTGCCTGAGTTCTTTATCTTCAGGTGTATAACTTTACATTTCTTGGCGTTGAATTTCAACGGCCATTGTTTTGACCATTCTTCCAGCTTTTTTTTAAATCAGAAACCATTCCTGTGGCCCCTTCTTGCGTATCTACTCTGTTGCAGAGCTTGATGTCATCTGTGAACAGGCATACCTTTCCCTCCAATCTATCAGCAATGTTGCTGATGAATATGTTAAATAGAATTGGCCCAAGTACTGATCCCAGGGGGGCTCTGCTAGTTACCCCACCTTGCTCTGACAGAGCACTGTTTACCATGACCCTCTAGGTTCTCCACTGGAGCCAGTTCCTAACCCAGCTGACTATTTTTGCCCCACTCCAGCATGTTTCAACTTGTTTATTAGTCTCATATGTGGAACAGAGTTGAACGCCTTACTGAAGTCCAGATACACTATGTCTACTGCTCCACCCTGGTCCACCATTCTGTTCACCCAATCAAAAAAATCATTCATGTTTGTCTGTCATGACCTCCCTGATGAGAAGTCGTGCTGCTTTGGGTCCAGTTTTCCATTTTCTTCCATATATTGCACTATTCTTTTCTTCAGTAATGTGTCCATGGTTTTCCCCACCACTGAGGTGAGGGTGACTGGACGGTCTTTCCTGCTCCCACTTTTGTGCAGGGATACCACTGTGGCTTTTTTCCAGGCATCTGAGACTCTGTCACTCTCCAGGGACTTATTGAAGAGGACTGCTAATGGTGAGTCAAGTTCCTCTGTGAGTTCCTTCAGTATTCTTGGGTGGATACTGTCATGTCCCATTGTTTTATTGTTTTTTAATTCTTTCAGTTCTTTTAGAACTCTTTCTTTTGTGAAGGGATTTGTATCAGCTTCACTGGTTTGTTCTTCATTGCCTAGTACCGGTCTACTACCCTGTTCCTCTTGTGGCAAGACTGAGCAGAAGTATTTGTTCAGAAACTCTGCCTTTTCTTTGTCAGTCTTCATGTTCTGCCCCTTTCTGGTTCTCAACCGAATGATACCCCCTTTGCTTTTTCTTTTCTCCTGTATATATCTGTAAAATGACTTGTCCTCCTTTTTAACCCCTTCAGCAATTCTTTCTTCTGTTCATGCTTTGGCTATCCTAATCACCTTCCCTGCTTCCTTGAGCCTTGCCTTGTATTCCCCCATGTCACTGTCACTCTTTGTTTGCACCTTTTGAAAGCTTTTTTTTCTCCTTTATGCTGAAAGAAAGCTCCTTAGAAAACCAAAGAGGGTTTCTCCTCTTCTTAGTTTTACTAATCTGTTTGAATCATTCTGCAGTGGCCAGAGTTATTGTGTCCTTTATAGCCTTCAGCTTTCCTCCACGTCATCCCCTGCAACATCTTTGAGATGGTTTTTAATGCACATTTTCATTTTGATGTAGTCAGCTTTCCTGAAGTTCAGGATCTTCAGTTTTAAGTGACTTGTGTCCTCTGCTCTTTTGACTGTGAGCCAGACTGACCTATGGTCGCTTGACCTCAGATTGATTCCTACCTTAATGTCTGTGATCTTGGTACTGTCCAATAGTATGAGGTCTAGGATTGCATTTTCTCCGGTGGGTGACTGCACCAACTGTTTTAGTCCTGCCACTTTTAGAACTATGAGGAATTATTTGCTCCTGTCCAATGAAGCCGTGTAGGAGGACCACTCTATATCAGACAGATTGAAGTCTCCGACAAGCAAGTAGTTACCTTTATCAGCCATTGTTAGAATGGTTTCTAGTAGCTCTTTGTCTCTATCTATCTGTTGAGATGGGGGTCTGTAGATCACAACCACTTGGATGTGGGACTTTTACCCAGCTCCAAGGGTGAACCAAAGGGCTTCAGTCTCAGTGTTTGCCATCTGTATTTCTGTGGCCTTGATTCCTTCCCTCACGTAGATAGCCCCCCATTTCTTTCCTTTGTGGTCTCTCCTGTACAAAGTGTATCCTGGGATAGCAAGGTCCCAGGTATGGTTCTCATTGAGTCATGTCTCTGTTACCGCTACCCAGTCAAGGTTAGCCACTGCCATTATGGCAGTGAGGTCCGGTATCTTGTTTACTAGGCTATAAGCATTGAGACAGAGTGCCTGTCAAATGTATCAATATTTAACTTGTGCATCAGAGACTTATATTATATTATTACCTTGTAACCAGGGTCCTGATATGAGCAATTGTATAGCTCCTTAAGCTGTATGGAAGAGTTGCTTCATACCTCTTTCACCCAGGATCTGCTCCCTCTTTCTATTGGCCCTTACCCTTTTGCTGATTGCTGGAGATATTAAACCCAACCCTGGCCCCCATCTTGCCACTCCCTCCAACCTGCTGCCTCCCCTCAGCAGTATATCAAAAGACTCAGAACTGCCCACACATAAAGAGCATAGCCAAAAATCTTAGTGAACTCTATGTGTGGTTTAAATGCTGTAAGCCTGATATACATGTAACAGTCCCTCTTGTCTCACTCACCTGGGCTGCCTTGGAGCCCTTGGGGTCCTCAACATACATCCCCAAGGGGGCCAGGCCTGAGTCCTGACCAGATCACCAGTGGTGACTTGGTGCCTCCACCTGAGGCAATGGTACGGCCTTCTGTGGGCAAGACGTGTTACCACCCCCAGGAACAATGATATATCCCCTTAGTGACTGACCCCTCTGGCACAGTTAGATCAACACTCCCATCCTGCAACAATGACAACAAAACACAAAGCACAAACACTTATGTAAGATGGCAAACAATAATCCCTCTTTATTTAAAATGATCTAAGAAGGGGTGAGGGCTACTCCCTGAAGTTTCCACAAAATCAAGCACACAACCCAGTATGAGCTCTCCCCTCCCCTGGGTGCACCCAGAACAATCCCAGATGGTGGGTACGTCACCGTTCTCAGTTGCAGGCCTGCAGTCTCTCATTGGGGCTCTTGCAGAGCAACACATGTTCAAGGAAAATCAGTCTGTCATTGGGGGTTGGGCTCTTCCTCAACCCTCTGAGCTGATCTAAACAAATAATCCCCAGAGCTGCAGCTCAGGGTACTCACGGCTTCCCCAGGAGGATGGTGGTCTCCCTGATTCAAGGATATGCATGGAGGGTGGAGGAGGCACTGTTCTTCCCCTGCCTGGCCCTTTTCCAGCTTTGCCTGAGGGCCTTTGTACACAGTATTCATCTGGCAGGCCTATTCGTCCTTCTGCCTCTCCGGTTTCTACTGCAGCAGTGGATTCACAATGAGACACAGGGCAGATCAGCTTCCCCTCAGCCAGACCTGAGCTAGTGGCCACTCGGCTTGCAGGGCTCTCCCCTGGCTGGAATTCAAGGGCCCCTGCGTGGAGCAGTCCCCAAAGCCAGGGACCCACTTTAACTGTCCTTTCCAGTCCAGTGGCTTAGCCCCCAGTCCCCTCTGGGGAAAAACTCTTCCCCTCTCTCTTTCCCACCAGCTCTGCCTTTCTCCACTCCTCTTTTCTTCCTGCCATGGGGGAGGGGTAGCCAGACCCTCCCTCCCAGCAGGCAGGCTTTCTCCTCTCTTGCTTTTTGGAAGGGGGAAGGGTTGAGCTGCCTTTTCTCTTTGTCCCAGCAGGTAAGCCCATTTTGGGAGGCTTACATACAGTACTTGGCATCTTCAAAACCTGGCTTAAATATAACATCCTGGATACATTTGCTGCATTTCCTGGCTATAACCTAATCCGATCTGATTGTACAGCATCCAAGAGAGGTGGGGGGACTTTGATCTATTACAAGGATCACCTGTCAATGCCTCAAGTTGCCTCCCCTCATCCAATCCCCTGACTGAGCTACAGTATGTCATGCAGGAAACCCAAACAAGCTGAACATTCTCTGTGTCTACATCCCTCCAGCTGGTAGTCAGCAGACTCACCCCCTTCTTATGAGCACAATGGGTCCGCTTGTTCAAAATAACAAATTTCTACTAATTGGTGATTTTAATGTCAATTAGCTTGGCAGTAAAGTAAGAAATGTTAAACTTACTCTAAATAAATTGCAACTTCACCAGCTTATCACAGAGCCCACTAGAAGGGCCAATAATGGTACAGCCCCCACCCTAATTAATGGGGAACTTTCCCCTAGACCTGACAGAATTCTCCACTTGGGTGTCTTCTCTGATCCTGTAAGTGACCACTTCCCCATCTATTATGTCTGGTGGGCAAGACTCCAGAATCATACACTTCTGATACTTTTCAAAACTTGACTCCTCAACACTCAAACAAGAGGATGCAAGCACAGATTGGTCAGGGCTATGGACCACAATTGTTGTAAATATGGCCCTCTCTGCCTTCAGTGAGATCCTGCTAGATATCCAAAAGAAATACGTACTTATGACCTCCAGGCATGTGCAAGGCCCAATCACTAAGTGGCTGGATTGTCCCCTGCTGGCCCTAATTAAACAGAGATTGCCAGTTGGCCTACCTATAAGTCCTCTGAAGTCTGTCACTGACTGGACTAGCTACAGAGCAGTTAGAAAAGAATGTAAAAGGGCCATCCAGTGCAATAGAAGTCTACATTTCAAATCATTGTCTGATTCCATGGCTGGCAATCCAAGTTACTTCTGGAGAAATATCAAGCAAGTCCTAGGCCCCAACAGTAATTTTACACCAAGAACCTTGTTACTGAGGGAATTAACTGCATTAACCCTGTCACCATAGCTAACACCTTCAACTGCAGTTTCAGTGACCTCTCGTCCATTGATGATACATTCCACTCCCCCCACCTCACCATTTATCCCCACCATTGACAACCCGGCCCACGACCCCCCTCCCCCTTCTATCTTAAGGCAGTCTCATGTGGTGAGATGTGTAAACTTCTTATGCAGAGTCCATTAACGAAGTCTGCTGGCTCCGATGAAATTGAACTTAGAATTTTGAGGATTGCTGCTAAGGAACTAGCCCTACCTGTTACTAGACTCAATGATTTGTCCCTTATGACTAACACAGTTCATAATCACTGGAAGACCTCTCATGTGGTTCCAGTATATAAGAAAGGTAAGTAAGTAAGAACATTAGCAACTATAGACCAATTGCGATACTACCAGAACTCAATAAATTACATAAACAATTGGAAAACTCTCAAATGAGTGAGTACCTCTCCAAATATAGCCTCTTGTCTCCTGCTCTGCATGGATTCAGGAAAGACCATAGCACCACTACTGTCCTCCTGTCACTCACTACTAGCATGTCAACAGCCATTGACAGGGGTGAGCTCACAGGTGCTGTTTTCATTGACCTCACCAAAAGCTTTGATTTGGTGGACCATACCCTACTTTACCCTACTATGTGGAAAACTCACTGCATTAGGCATCTCACCCACTGCCCTGTCGTGGTTCCATAGCTACCTGGGAAATAGACATCAGCAAGTTAGATTTGGCCACTCATTGTTGACCCCACTGCTGCCTTAGTTGGGGTCCCAAATGATCCATATTGGGGCCCCTGTTTTTCTTTCCACACATAAACTCTATCTAGACTGGTCTCAAGCACCATACGCCCATCCTATGTGATTATCACCTGGTCCTTTACACTGGTTCTCACAGCATCTCAGACCTAAATTGTCAGCTCTCATCTGATCTTCAGTTAACTCAGGCATGGCTCTACTCAGATAGGCTCTTTATGAATGCTACTAAAACTCAAGCCTTGCTCTTTGGTTCAGCCCCCGAGAGTCAAAATGTACCATACAGTCACTGGGGTGTATGGCTCCTTCCTTACCACGGTTTCCTCCTTTAACTGTCTGGGGGGGCATGCTTGCCACATCGCTGAACTTTTCAGCTCACATCTCTGCAACCTGTAAAGCAGTGAACACTGAGTAGGGGCTCTCTTTAAAAATCAGAGACAATCTTACTCCCAAAGCCTGTCTTGCTAGTTCCTGTGTCATTTTACTACTTAATTGACCTATGGGATGGCTGTTTACTTCTCAGCCTCTAAGAATGTCCTCCAAAAGTAGGATGTGGCCTATAATATTATCTGCAGGTTGATGCTGTTCACCAGTAGGTACACACACACACTATTACACCGTTTATTCCAAACTCACCTGACTCCCTTCACCTGCCTTGCATAAACTAATTATGCATGGTGGGTTTTTTTTTTCCATATAGATTTTTATCTGATTTTTACCTCCATTTTTCGCCCTGCCATAGGCGGGCCGTGCATGTGGAGGCATGTGCATGCCATACCTCGAGGCACCCTCCGGCTACTTTGTCACCCCCTTCCACGTATGATACCCATCAGGAATCCACCCAATTGGAGCAGAACTATAGGAGGGGGGCCACAACCTCTCCAGGAGAGGAGAGCTGCCTTTCAGCTGCTCAATTCTGCTCCCTCCCCCCCCCCGTGATTGCTCTCCAATGACCTGAGGTCATTCCTGAACCCGGATCATCAGCATGATGCGAGGAAGACATCCAGCACCTCAGCCCTTGGTGCCATCGGGATGTTATTGTGGTGTTTTTTTTTAATGTGGTGACTAAACAGGCCCCTTTGTCCCTTTATTCACTTCTAATACCTGACAACATTTCCTATCCTGTAAGGTCAAATGCCACTGGTCCTTTAACGATCCCCAAGGATGAATCCAAATTAGGAGAACTGTTCTTCAGCAGTTCAGCCTCAAAACTTTGGAATTCCATCCTAGCTTCGGTTGGGCTGTGTTCATCTTGTCTAGCTTTCAAGTGTGGGTATCACTCCCTCCGTTCCAAGGCCTCTGTACGTAACTGTCTGCAAGCTGCCTTGGAATATCAGTAAATCTTCTGAGCTGTTGCACTGGTTTGAATTGCTAACCATAAACTCCAAGGCATATAACCTTCTTGAGCTTGTTATGTCTGTAACCTCTATTGAGGTTAGTATTGCGTCTTACTGTTGTTTTCCTGCCCTATTCTCTGCACTACGTCTCGCAGGTATTCATTTTTGCATTTTTGTTCCTTTGGGTATTTCTGTGCTTACTGATATACAATTGTATGTGTCACCCTGTATTCTGTATAATGTTTCTGGCAATCTCCTGTTTTGTGATTCTCCCAGGCTGTGCCTGAAAATAGGTAATTGTCTTGCCTTGTGCACCTACCTGGTAATTAAAAACGAAATAAATACATAACTAACTTGAATTAGCTGGTGTGATTTATAATACATTTCAAATCTTTTATTTTTGTTTCAAAAGTTAAATAAAGCCCATTCTTCCCTCAACTCTTAAGTGGAATGGGCTGCTGCTACTGTTCCTGCTTGAGAGACCAGTGCATGCAGAATAGAAGGGACAGTGACTCTGTGTACTGATTGGCTGAAATTACAAGAGTGATTTATAGTATCAACTGGTAACTTTCTAACGAGCAGAAGGAAAAAGTAAAATACTTCAGAAATAAAAAGTAAGGCCTGACTAATTTTAAAAATTATTAACATTTTCTATCTGCTATTTTTTGATGTTACTACTGTATCTCTTTAAGAGGGAGACTGTCCCTCATTTCACAGTGTGTCTAACTCCATAACTATAGTGTCCATCAGTATCTGGTTACTGGGCATCAGAATTCCGTGAGTGTCCTATCTATGTTGTATACCAGTTGAAGCACCCACAGCAGATCCCAGTCAGTGATATCAGTTGCAGGGGGTCATGGGACAGCAGATATCACATAATGAAGGTGAACTGGATTGCCAGATTTGCAAAAGTTGCCATTCTCATTATAATTAATAATTTAGTATACTTATTGATTATGTTGTCCTGTGCCCATTGACCTTGCCATTGCTATATTGAAATCATACCGTGCGTATGTTATTATTTCAAACTTCTAAGAGATATTACATGGCCTGACTTAAGATATTGTTTTTATTCTCATAAGAGGGTACTGGTGTGTTGATATCTCATGAGTGGCAAAGTCACAACTAAGACAGAAATAGACCAAAACCCTCAAAAGAAGACAATAATGATGTCTTACGATAACCCATATCATATTCGATTTATACAACAGGTGTTTAGGTAGGTTTGTGGTAGAAATGGTAAACACTTATAAAGAGAAAAAAGAACAACATGTAAACTGTGCCTCTCCATTCAATGGCTCAGCATAAGTAGTCTGTGTCAGCGTGGTCACAAGATGCAGTGAAAGAATAAATGGCATCGGACATGTGAGAATAAATTCCTGAGCATGCTCCGAGACTAACTTAATTTACAGTATTTTGCTTATGCTGTCCAAAATAGCATGGTTATCTTGACAAATATATTTTCACAACTGTTCTATAAATAGGGATATGCAAATTGGGACCTGCGTGATACAGTATGTATCCACACAAGACCAGTTTGGTCTCAGGTGACCTCACAAGTGAAATAAGCCATGACTGGTGTCCCCTAGGTCAAACAGCTTGAGTGTAGATAAAGAATGTATCACACAGGTTCCCACTGCATGTCCTGCTTATACAGTAGGCTGGTGTTTGTTTTTTTGAGGGAGGGTGATTGACATGTATTGTTTATCCAACATATGTGTGATAAATTCCTTGTTCTAAAACTTATCACGCATATGTGGAGATAAAATGTTGTATGACATTGGATTTGCGTCCACACATATTGTGTAAATATAAATTATGGAACTTTCTGTTTGCTTGTCTTCGGGTGCTCATTAAAAATGAGAATAACAATGGGCCAGTGGCACTGAGGTTTGAGGTGCTGGACACCACACCTCATTTTATGCCGGTGACCTGGGTTTGGGAACGAGCTTGGGTCATCGGGGGTCGTGGGGGGGAGAGGACTGCAAGTACCCGCAGGCTGGCAAGCTCTCCACCTCAGGAGGGAGAGACGGGTCTCTTGGTGCTTGGCTGCCTCCCAGTGGAGGCTGGGTGGTAGTAATGCACTCAAGAGCTCAGATGCAAGGTCAGGGGAGGGAGGAAGGAGCTGTCAACTGGAGCTGTGGTGCTCATGTGGCCCTCCACCCACACACAGACACTACTTCCGGGGCTCCAGGGTTAGGAGGGCAGATAAGGAGGAAACAACGGGGATCTCCAGGATGATGCCTCTGGACCAGCTCCAGGGGTTCTGCTGGGGCATGCATAGCATTCAGAAGTTCCTAAAAGACCCTGGAGTTCAATAGGGTTGGCCAACATGAGGGAGATCCGCTGAGGAGGGGGTTAAAAGAGTCTACAAAAGAATAAAAATAAAAATAAGAACAAAATCTGGGTTAAAATCCTCAAAAAAAAAAAAAAAAAGTCATGCACTTTCCAAGTCACCTGTTTTGTAATTAGTGATACTTACTTTGCCAATTTTTTGAAACCAATGGCTCTCTTTTTTGTTGGTGTCCCATTTACTCCCTTCCAGACATGGGTTTTCCAAGGATCAGGCTGTAATGAAGATCAGAATGCATGGACATTATTAGCAAGTCCACATTTCTTATTTGTATGACTCATTATGAGATTGTTAGCAACCTGGCTTTGAGAAAGACACTTCTACACTTGTCCAATGCTCTGCCCCTCTCCAGCCATCACATAAATCTGCACATTCAATGGATGCATAGTTCTGACTGTTTACTTGTGTACAGTGCAGTCTTACCAATAGCCACCAGCTGTTTTAATCCAAAAGTTTCTCAAGGTCTGGCCCAGTCATGTTGAGGGTAGCTCATTCTGTGTTCAGGGGAGACCAGAGTTTGTA
The DNA here is from genome assembly GCA_016271365.2 of Neoceratodus forsteri. Taxonomy (NCBI): domain Eukaryota; kingdom Metazoa; phylum Chordata; order Ceratodontiformes; family Ceratodontidae; genus Neoceratodus; species Neoceratodus forsteri. The sequence continues at coordinate 29,435,064 of JADMNL010000027.1, forward strand.
CTGTAAACCCAACTCTCATCCTGGGCTGTAGAAGTCTGGAGAGCATAGCAAGGAGATTGTTAGCCAACTCCGGGGGGAAGGGAAATAAGTGCCAGAATGCAGTACTACCTTCTCTGGTTGCTTCTGCTGCCAGCTTTGTGCTGCAGATGACCACACAATGTCCTGAAACTCACTTTCACAAGGACAAGCATGGCTGAGGCAGTCCCAAAAGTGGATGGTGATGAGAGACACTAAACAAGGAAAACCAGGAACTATGATGCAGGATGATAGTGGCCGGATATACCATACCCAAATAACCCATCTTGTGGTCGTAGGAGGCTCTGCTCCCCAACACTGGTTTTTGAGTGTGGATAGGAATATAAAAAGCAGTTGCTCAATATATCAAAATGTGTGCAACAAAGGAGGTAAGGGAAATAAAGAAAATGTTTTGCACTGATAGAGGAGGGAGAGGGGAGACTTTGGGGAGTGTTTGGTATCCTGCATCTGGAAGGGTGGGGGGTCGCTGATGGGCAACGACAGCAATGGGTAGGGTGGTAGGCTGCAACAATTATGTGGGCACCAATCTTTCTAAAATTGCCTGGAGTGTGGAGGATGTTTAGTGTGCAACCACATAGAAAACTTAGAAAGGAGATTGAGGGTCTGCAGGAGGAACTAAGACAGGCAAGGCAGATTGGGGGTGGGTTTAGGCCAATACTGGAGGGAGGAAGAAAGGGAGATGAGGGAGGGCGATTTAAGCCAACAGTGGTGAGGAGAGGTTCAAAAGAAGGGAAGCAGAGACAAAGGGGCCCAGGCCAGGAAGAACAATTGCCGGGGAAACCAGGTCAGAGACAAAAGACAAATGGAAGGAGGAGATAGGGACTTGTGAGGGAAGGTGAAGAAGTGGCAAAAGTCATGGAGTGGAAAGGAGAGAACAGGTTACTATGAAGAGAGAGGGAGCAGGCATTTGTGAAGGGCCTTCAGAAAATAGTTTTGGACTGCTAGAGAGGAAGAAGGTGGAGGAGGGAAATGATGACATTAGAGGAGTAATTGATAAATGCCTGGACCAAACTGGAGTGGGGGGAAGTTCTGTTGGGAGAATTGCAACAGGGGTGAAAGGGGGAAATAATGTGCAGGAGGAAGAAGAGGAGCTGGAAATGAGAGAGGGAGATGAATGGAAGCAAGCAGGGAGTAAGAAGGGTGGAATCTTAGTGCTGGGGGACTCAATACTAAGAGGAGTTAGGTGGGGTAGCAAGGGGGAGAGGCATAGTCACATTTGGGTGGAGGCCATGCCAGGACTGACAGCGAAAGGGTGGGACAGTCTGTTCTGAAATATGCTAGAAGGGTAGGGACAAGCCTCATTTAATTACATCTTGGGACAAACGACCTGGCTGACAAGACAGTAGATACAGTCCAGAGGAGGTTTGAGGAATTAGCACAATTATGTGAGGGGCGGAAGATCAATAACTTTTCAGAGATACTTCTGGTGCCAAAGGCAAGCACAACAAGAAAGCTGAGAATAGAGGAATTTAATGGATGGCTAAGAACCTGTGTTGTGCTAAAGGATATGGGCAGTTGGGGGGGTGGGAGGGACCTAGGAGGACAGTAGTCTCTATGCCAAGGACAGACTACACTTGAGTGAGGAAAGGAAAGTGTTGAAACAGAGGATGGAGCAGCAGTACATAGAGGAAGTTGAGAATTTAAACTAGGAGTGGGGTGGCAGTTGGGGAAGAGATATGCAGAGACCACAGGTTGGGAAACCATATGAGCTTACCACCCATAACAGTGACAAAGGACAAATGGCAAGTACTGTTGGTGATGCTAGGAAAGGAGGACAGGATGGGAGGGGGAGAAAAGAGTGGAAGGTGGTTATCCTTATTGCTAGGAGCCTTGGGAGGAAAACTGCAGAGTTACAGGTTCTCATGGCAGAGGGAGAGGTGGACATTGCAGCCATCACAGAAACATGGGCCACCCAATACAATGACTGGGACCTGTCTGTACCAGGGTACAGGTTATTTTGTAGGGACAGGGTGATTGGGAAAGGAGGGGGGGTGGCACTATATGTGAAGGAAGGACTGAAGTGTGTAAGGGAGGTAGGGGAGGAGGGTAGCACAGAGTCACTTTGGATGCAAATCCAGGATTCCAAGAATAGAATTCTTAGAATGGGAAGGGTGTACAGGCCACCATCTTAGACGGAGGAGTTAGACAGGAAACTAGTGGGACAGATCAGGAGGACCTGCGAGAAGGGTAGTGTGGTGATTGTGGGGGACTTCAACATGCCAGGAGTGGACTGGAGCACCCCAACAACCAGGAACAGAAGGGAGCAGGTACTGCTGGATGCCTTCCAGGACAGGTTTCTGCTGCAAATGGTCAGTGAACCAACCAGGTTAGGGAATACTCTTGACCTTGTGCTGGCAAATGGGGACTTTGTAAGAGAACTTACAGTGGAGGAACCACTGTCAGGGAGTGACCACCACTCAGTATGGCTCACATTGGATATGGGCAAGGAAGGAGTGGAATCTAGCACAATAGTGCTGGACTTCAGGAGGGCCAACTTTGGGAGGATGGGGGAAGTGGTAAAAGGGTACCTTGCCAGAATTCAACCCAGTATAGACACTAACCAGAGGTGGGAGCTCATAAAGCTGGGGATAGTGGAGGCAACCAAAGCCTGCTGCAAAGCCCAGAGCAAGAAGGCTAGGGCTAAGAAACCAATCTGGTTGAGCAAGGAGGTCATGGAAAAGGTAAGGAGGAAAAGAGCTGCCTTTAGGAAATACAAGAAAACAGGGAGGGGGAGGACAGGGAGGAGTACTTGACAGAATCGAAGGAGGTGACAAGGGCAGTAAGGGAGCCAAAGAAAAATTACTCACCTTAGTAATGTTGTTTCTTCTAATGGAGTCTTGCTATATTATGACAATTGCAGTGAGTCCCCATCTTTGAACTGCTCCGGAGGTGAAATAGTTAACTTTCCATGCAGGCATGGAACTTAGAGCGTGAGCTCGGTTGAAAACTCTGTCTGTTGTTCTTCAAACGCAAACTGTCAGATCTTTACGAGCTAAAACTCACTAAGGCTCTGTGTGGAAGCTGTAAACCTACACTAGTCAACTGGCTACTAACATAAACACTCATTTTTTGGGCTCAAACAAAGACTCAAGTCAGAAGACCCAAAAATGCAAGAACACAACACCAATTCACCCAAAAAGAAGGGTGAAAAAACAACAAGGTGGCATCAAAAAAGTGCCAACACTGTACTGCCCACCCACATCCCAAAACAGAGGTTCTGAGAGGGGCAGGCAGGGAGGGAGGTCATAATATAGCAAGACTCCATTAGAAGAAACAACATTACTAAGGTGAGTAATTTTTTCTTCAAACAACATGAAGTCTTGCTATATTATGACAATTGCAGACTACACAGCAGTACCTCCATGGAGGAGGGACAGAACCTACTTAGAGAATAGGCTCTGAAGCATGGCTGTGCCAAACCGAGCATCACTCCTAGCCTGGATGTCCAGGGAGTAGTGCTTGGTAAAAGTATGAACTGTTTTCCAGGTAGCTGCTTGACATATTTCTAGAATATGAATGTTTCTGCAGCAGCCAGAGAAGCAGCTGTACCTCTGGTAGAGTGAGCCCTCAGGCCTGAGGGGGGAACTTTACCCAACTTCTCGTAGCAGAATTGGATACAAGAGACAATCCACCTGGCAATGGATCTTTTAGTGGCTGGCTTCCCTTTACCAACCTCGCCATAAGTGAGGAACAGTTGGAGGGAGTCAAACCTATGACCCTTGGTATGCTCCATGTAGTAACTAAGGGCTCTCTTCACATCCAGGCAGTGCAGCCTCCTCTCACCAGAGGAGGAGTGGTCAGTGAAGTACACTGGAAGAGAAATAGATTGATTAAGGTGGAAATCTGAAACCACCTTAGGTAGGAACTTTCTGTTAGTGCGGGGGACCACCTTATCTCTGTGAAAAGAGATAAACTCCTGCTCCACTGACAACGCTTGCAATTCATTTATGCGTCTGGCAGAGGTGATGGCTACCAGAAACACAGTTTTCCAAGTCAAGTACTTGAGCTCAGCTGAAGACAAGGGCTCGAAGGGGGGTTGCATAAGCTGAGCAATGCAAACATTAAGATCCCAGGCAGGGGCAGGATCCCTGAATGGAGGGTTGGTGTGAAGCAAACCCTTAAAAAACTTGGAAAATACAGGATGAGCAGAACGAGAAGAGGATTTACCTGCTGAAATAAAAGCAGACACAGCTGCCAAATGCACCTTCAGGGTAGCTGGTCTCAGCCCCAAAGAATTCAGATGGACCATATAATCCAGGACTGTGGGTAGATCAGCAGAGTCTGGGGAAATATGCTTTTCCAAGCACCATATGGAAAACCTTTTCCATTTGGAATTGTAAGTAGCCCTGGTGGAAGGCTTCCTTGAGGCCTTCAATATATCCATTACACCTTGGGAAAGGTGTAAATCAGCAAACTCTAACTCTTTAAGAACCAAGCCTTGAGACTGAGAGATTTGAGATTCGGGTACCAGACCCTTCCCTGGGCACAGGTTAACAGATTGTGATTCTTGGGAAGGCACAGGGGAGGATGGACTGCTAAGGACAGTAGGAGTAGATACCAGGGTTGTCTGGCCCAATCTGGAGCTATCAGAATGACTTTGCAGGATTGGGATCTGATTTTGACTAGTACTTTGAATAGGAGAGGGAAGGGAAGGGAGGGAAGGCATAGAGGAACCTCCCTTCCCAACTGAGGGCTAAGGCATCCAGGGGGAGTGAGCCCAACACTGGGGGCTTGCAGCAAAAAAGAGGAAGTTGGTGATTGTCTGGGTCTGCAAAAAGATCTATCTGCGGGGTGCCCCACCTGGCAAATACTACTCCTAAGACCAGGGGATCCAGTGACCATTCGTGATGGTCCTGGGAAATCCTGCTGAGAGCATCTGCCAGGACATTGTCTTTGCCTGGGAGGTGGACTGCCATAAGGGAGGTGTTCAGGGAGTAAGCCAGAGACCACAACTTCATCGCTTCTGTGCACAAGGCCGTAGACCGAGTGCCACTTTGCTTGTTGATGTACCACATTGTAGTGGTGTTGTCGGTTCTGACCTGTATAATCTTGTTCTGAACAGATTTGGAAAAAGCTTGAAGTGCTAGAAAAACCGCTCTGAGCTCCAACAGGTTGATGTGGAGCAGAGATTCCTGGGGAGACCATAGACCCTGGGTGGTGAGGTCGCCCATGTGAGCTCCCCAGCCCAAGAGGGATGCATCTGTAGTAAGGATTAGAGAGTGAGACTGAGTGACAAAAGGAACCTCTTGTCTCAGGTTGCTCTGATCCTGCCACCACTGTAGGGCTTGGATCAGGGTTCGAGTTACTGGAATCAACTTGGTAAGAGGATCCTTTCTTTGAGACCAAAAAGCTCTCAAATGGAACTGGATGTCCCTCATCTGAAATCTTGCTCACTGCACAACTGCTGTGGAAGCAGCCAAGTGTCCTAGGAGCTGCAGAAAATGCCTGGCTGGCCGGGAGACCTACAGGGTGAATAAGGAGGCCAGGGAAACTAGGGTCTTTGCCCTGTCCAGAGGAAGAAAGGCCCTGGCTTCCTGTGTGTTCAGTTCTGCGCCTATGAAGGTAAGAAGCTGGACAGGCTCTGGAACTGACTTTGAGAGATTCGGAATGAAACCCAGAGAGGTAAGCAGTTGCTGCGTTATCTAAAGATGTAAATTGACCTGGTCTGAGGACTGGCCTACTATGAGCCAATCGTCCAGGTAAGAAAAGAGGGCAATCTTTTGCCTTCTTAGGTAAGCAACTGCTACTGCCAGGCATTTGGTGAATACCCTTGGAGCAGAAGTGAGGCCGAAGGGCATTGCTCTGAACTGGTAGTGGCCTGAGGGCAGCTCAAACCTGAGGTACTTTCGATGGGAACTTCTGATGGAAATATGGAAGTAGGCATCCTTGAGGTCCAGGGAAGCTAGCCAGTCCCCTGGCCTTAGAGAGGGTAGGATAATTCCCAGAGTCACCATTTTGAACTTTGGCTTTAAAAGGTGCTTGTTTAAGTATCTGAGATCCAGGATGGGCCACCATTCTCCTGTCTTTTTTGGGGTAAGAAAGTACCTGGAATACAAACCTTTGCCCTGGTGTAGGGGAGGGACCCTTTCCACGGCTCTGAGAGCCAGGAGGGTGGAGACCGCTGCCTCTAGGGCGAGTGACTCTGATGAAGTTGCAGGTGGAAAAGATCTGGTTCTCAGCTTTGGAAATTTCTTGAAGCTGAGAACCAGTCCCTGGCTTACTCCTTCCAGGACCCACTTGTCTGATGTTAAAGACTTCCAGTCTTGGACAAAGTAAGCTAGCCTGCCCCCTACAGGTAGAGGAGAATCAGCCCTGGCAACCCCATCAGGGTGCCTGCTTGGCAGGGGCTTTGGGCTGAGGGGTGGAAGCAGGCCTGCTTGCACCCCGTCTGCCTCTGCCTCTAAAGAACCCCCTGTGAGCATAGGCGGAGGAGGAAGCTTGGGTTTGGTAAAAAGGCCTATGAAAAGGCATGCCCCTGCCTCTAGGAAGCTGCTTTTGAGGAGTGGCCTGCTTTTCCTTGGCCTGTGCACTCCTATAGGTGGTCCTATATTCATCCATTTTCTTCATGTAATTCTCTGTTTGCTCCCCAAACAGAGAATTGCCCACAACAGGAAAATCCATGGCCTTAGACTGGGTATCCTGAGACAGGGTAGTACATCTGAGCCAAGCCATCCTGTGAAGTGCCACAGATGTAGCCATGACTCTTGATGAAACATCATTAGAGTCCACTGCAGCATGAAATTGCACCTTGGATGCCTCAATACCATCCATAGCCACCTGTTCCAGCTCCCTGGCAAGCTGGTCAGGGACTTGTTTTGCTAGGGCCAGCACAGTATCCCATCTGGATTTCTGGTAACTAGCAGCATAAGCCATATAATTTGCCTGAGTCCCAAAGATGCTGCCATGTACTGTTTCTTTGCCATAGCATCAATCTTCCTGGAGTCCTTCTCAGGAGGGTGTGAAGCTAGGGGAATATTAGCCTTGTCACAGGCTGCAGCCTGCACTACCCCCACATGGCTGTATTGTTGAGTGAGGAAATCAGTGTCAGAGCCTGATAAGGTATACCTCTTGTCCATCCTTTTATCCACAGGAGGTATAGTGTGAGGAGTTTTTAAAACTTTTACTGCCTGTTTCCGAAAAGATTTATGCAAAGGAATAGACAGTCTTCTAGACTCTGGAATATCCATCATTTCCACATAATCTGGCTCCTCATGGTCATCAACAGCTTCCTCAATGGGAGCTGGAGAGTTTCAGCAACCTTTTTACAAAACATGAAATGAGAAGGGGACTCAGAAAGCCTTGGAGGAGAAACCCCTAAGGGTCTATCTGGAGAGATGTCTGGTTCAATGGGCACATCCAGATCTTCAAAACCATATTCACTCTCCTCATATTCCTCTTCCCCTTCCTCTGGTTCATAAAAATCCTCAAAATCATAATCTTGAACCGGTGGAACCAGCCGAACCAAATGCCTCCCTGATGGTGTCGGTTCGGTCGGAACTGGGGAGAGAGACAGGACAATTTGGATTGCTTTAGCTATTTCTTCAGCAGTTGGGGAGAGAACTTTTGGCTCTACGCTAGCTGACTTTGTAGTCCTTTTTGCTGGAACCAGCTCTCAGAACCGCTCTTCGCTTGCCCGAGGAAGCATCGCCCTGGTCAGAGGAAGACTCCTCCGTTCCGGGTTGGTACCAACCGGCTGCCATCCGGATCAGCGGACTTTTGGCCCCTTTCCCTGAGCCTACCAACTCTTATCTATGGTGGCAGCAGGAAATTCTGACAAATCTGGCAGTCTGAATTGAGGTGGTCAAACCTCAGACAATAGACACATGTGTGTGTGGGTCAGCCTTAGCAAAAGCTTCCCACAAACACTACAGTGTTGAAACCCAGTGGGTCCGGTTTTTCCTTTGGGTTTTTCAGACGTAATGCCAGCCTAACCAACTTGCCCGTTTATGGCAATCCGCCAAGCAAGACACCCTTATCGGTTCCCAACCGTGTCACGGGTCATGGAAAAAACCGTAATGAAATACGTTCTTTTTAGAACTGATAAGAACCAGGAACCGCACTCTAAAAAAGGACTAGTAAATTTAAAGACAACCTGATCGGTTCAAACCGAACTGATAATGAGTTACAAGTTCCACACAGAGAAAATAAATGTAAAACATATCTATTACTTACATTACCACAGACAGAGCCTGAACCGACCGGTTGCGGTTTAATTTCAGTTAAAAAACCGACAAAGTGGCTGTTCAGTGAGGCGGAGTAAAGAATCTGACAGTTTGCATTTGAAGAACAACAGACAGAGTTTTCAACCGAGCTCGAGCTCTAAGTTCCATGCCTGCATGGAAAGTTAACTATTTCACAGCAGTTCAAAGATGGGGACTCACTGCAATTGTCATAATATAGCAAGACTTCATGTTGTTTGAAGCATCTACGGAACTCAGGGTGGCACAAGGCATTAAGAACGGGGAGAAAGACTTCTTTAAGTACATCAGGGAGAAAAGGAGCTGTAAGGACCACATAGTAAGGATTAGGAAGGAGGGGGGTTGGGTGGAAGCAGGGTGCGATAAGGCGGAAGCACTAAATGAGTACTTCTGCTCAGTATTTACTAAAGAGAATGGGGGGTGACACCCAAGGTGGGAGAAATGGCAGAAGCAGGGTGGGAAGTGGTGACAGATGGGGAAATCATGGAGAGCAGAGTTTGAGAGGGTTTGACGGCACTGAGGGTGGACAAGGCGCCAGACCCAGATGGCATCCACCCCAGGGTACTGAAGAAGCAGGTAGAGGTCCTTGCAGGACTATTGGCAGACCTATTTAATGCCTCACTACATTCGGGGTGTGTACCTCAGGACTGGAGGATGGCTCATGTGGTGCCCCTCCACAAGAGTGGCCCCAAGGATGAACCAGGAAACTACAGACTAGTGAGCCTCACATCCATCGTGGGTAAGCTAATGGAGACTATCCTGAAGGAGAGGCTGGTGGCCTCCAGAGGCCAAAGGACTACAGGACAGCAGACAGCATGGCTTCATACGTGGCAGATCCTGCCAAACCAACCTGGTCGAGTTCTATGACTGGGTAACTAGGCAACTGGACAGGGCCATGCAGTGGATGTCCTGTATCTGGATTTCAGTAAGGCATCTGACCCAGTGCCACATGGAAGGCTGGGAAGGAAGTTAGTAGGCACAGGGGTGGGTGCAAAGCTGGTGAGATGGGTAGGAAACTGGCTGCAGGGAAGGCAACAGAGGGTGGTGGTGAGTGGGGAGCTCTCACACCCAAGGGCAGTGACGAGCGGTGTTCCACAGGGCTCGGTGTTGGGACCAGTGTTGTTTGGGATATTCATTGCAGACATACCATGGGACATCAAGAGTAAGATTAGTCTATTTGCTGATGATACCAAGGTAGGCACAGTGGTGGATGACCTAGGGGGATGGCAGGGGTTGCAGGATGATTGGCAAAGCTTGAAACCTGGTCAGACACCTGGCAACTGGGCTTTAATGCCAAAAAGTGCAAGGTGCTGCATTTTGGGATGAAGAACCCAAGGAGGAGTTACCAGCTGGGGAGTGCAGCTAGCCCAGACAGAGGAGGAGAAGGATCTGGGTGTGCTCATTACAGGGTCAATGAACAACTCGGCACAATGTAGGAAGGCAGCTGCAAAGGCCAACAAAATGCTGGGTTGTATTGCAAGGGGTATATCCACGAGGAGGGAGGAGGTGATTCTGCCACTGTATAGGTCATTAGTTAGACCACACTGGAGTACTGCATGCAGTACTGGCGTCCATATCTGAAGGGCGACATTAAGTTACTGGAGGGTACAGCACAGGCGACAAAAGGAATGATCAAGGGCTGGGGACTTATCATGAGAGGAGGTTGAAGGAGTTGAACATGTACTCACGGAGGAGAGAGAGACGGGTGACATGATTGAAACCTTTAAATACATGAAAGGAATAAACAAGACAGGTACAGAGGGGCTGTTCAAAGTAAGGGAGGGAGGGACACCAGGGCCATGATATGAGACTGGAGCGAGGAAGGTTCAGGAGAGAAATGAGGAGACACTTTTTAACAGAGAGGGTGGTGGTTGGGTGGAATTCATTACTTGCTGAAGTGGTATGTAGTAGAACAGTGGACTGCTTCAAATGAGGATGGGACAGGACAAGGGGGAGGGTTAATGAAGGGGAAGGGTGGAAGGGAAGGGCAGCTGCAGAATAAGGGATGCTAGCTGCACATTCGAGCAGACTTGATAGACCTCTAGACCTTTACCTGCTGGCAAATTTCATATGTTCGTATGTTCGTACTGGTTCCTACTAACAGAGGAGACTGGTTGGTGCTTCACCTTGGGGTGGGACAGAGGGAGCTGGCATGGTGTTGTTGCAGTGTATTAACCTCAGAAATGTAGCCTGAAACCATAGGAGCAGTGTTTGGGTGGGAGAGATTTGGGGTAAAAAAGCAAATGGTATCAATTGATACCATAGCAGAAGAAGTTAAAGAACAATCTTCTTAAGAGCTTACTCTTTTCCACTTTATGTTTATGACATTTACCAGAACTACAATACAAAAATAGATGGACAGACTGGGGGTACAAACAGCAACTGTAATTGTCAAAGGGATATCCAGTTTCAAATCCTGCCATCGCTACTGGTTCACCATGTAGCCAGCAGCGTGTCATTTGATCTTCCTATGCTTCTGTCTTCTCATCTTCAAAACTGACTGAAAATAGGACCCAACTATCAAGATTAGAATGAACCCTTTTCTTTATTGATTCCTTACACACGACTATCCAGCTGAAATGCATCATCATCATCGTCATTCTGCTTCCACTCAGTCACACTGTTTGGAGGACTGACCCATAAGGAGGTCAACATACTTGCTCATGGTCACACCGTGAATGAAGGACATGGGTTGGATTTGAATCCGAATCTTTTGAAAACCTGGCCTATTCTCTAGCCACGAGATCCTACTGCCTTTCTAGTTGGACTGTCTGAACTAGATAAATTTGAAGATGGACGGGGACAGATGCTATACATAGAAAGACAGGCAGACTGACATATTGCTGTGTGTAATATAGAGCTTTTTCAAGGTATGCAACAATATCATAGAGAATGACATTGAAAAAACATCAAAGAGGTTACATGGAGCAGACTCGATAAACCACAAGGCCTTCTTCTGCTGGCAAATTTCTATGTTTTTATGTAATAACGTATGGGCAACAGTGCATAATGAGTTTATAGTAACAGCAGAGTCTAGTATCAACCAGCAATTAGACCCTGTATTCTCTGTATCAAGCTGGTATGACCTCATGCCAGGCTGATATAGAGAAAATCTACATATCAACTGGTATGATGTCACACCAGTCTGAAACAGAAAATGTACAGCTGATCAGTCACCTATGTGGGAAGCCGTTGTGCTGCCACACTAACTGAAAACAGCTGTGACAGCATCTGACGGTTTACCCGCGCACTCTCTCATCCTTTTTTTTTAATACATGCTCACTTGCTCACTCCTAGCTCTGGTTGCTATCAGACCCTAACAGATATTATGAAAAAATCAAAATATGAGTAACAGCAATTACTCAATTTTTTACCCTCCCTTGGTTTGTTTTACTTTTACAAACCACTCACACTACACTTCTGTGGTTTCTGTGGCAAAACGCACCTCAGGTGTGTAAAATAAACTTGTAGCACACAGTCACCCATACATTATTCTATATATAATAACTGGGATCTGTTTTTTTTCCCATAGAGAATCCTAGTCATAATTTGCCATTATATTGATAATTTTCTTTTGGTAGTAAAATACTGGTCGTAATTACTGGTTCATTGAAAATGATATGTCAGTAGTGGCTCTGTTTGGCTGAAAGGACTGGTTTCCATAGTAATGTGGGTTGTAGAAGAGTGGCAATCAGCGATCCATGTGAGAGAGAGTTAGGGATCAGGTTGCCCCAATGTTTATTGGTTTTGATCAGTATTCTCTGTTGTTTTTGAACACCCATTATTTAAGGCCCTGTCCACACTACGCCTCTGTAACGTTACAGAGTGCCCAAACTGTTACCGCAACAGTTTGCGTTTACACCTGTAATGTTATAGAAGGCGTGTTTGTAACCGTTGTTGAAACCACATATGAGGTGGTTTCAACAACGGTTATGAAACCGGTCCCACCTCTGTAACGTTACCGGCGGTAGTGTGGACGGGCGGCAATGGTCTCCTACAGGGCCTGTAGTGCAGTGCGAGCTGCATTGTGGGACTGGGTGCCACGGTAACGTTTGCCTGGTTCCCGAGGTGTGGACTGGCGGTACCGGTCACTGCTGCAGTGTGGACACACTGTACCACTCCCCGGCTGTAGCGGTTTCTGTCCTTTATGGAGTCTGAGCAGTGTAGTGTGGACGGGGCCTAAGATCACTTTTCTTGTGACTATAATGAACTAGCATGCCACAGACACTGCTCCCTGACCTTATGGGACAATAGTTGTACAAACAGCTGAGAACACCAATGGAAACCTGGTCCAACTGTATTAAAAGGAGTGCTCCTTTTATTATTTCAACTGTAAAAAAGTACTAATGCAGACTAAAAATGGGGAAAAAGGGTATCATGCACATCTGGAGATAAGGGGCCATCTAAAATAGAATAACAAAGTTTAGATCAAAATTTTCACTGCTATCATGCACTACTGGCTGCTTAAAAGACCCAGCGACCGTGTTTACTCTGCATCTTGAGGATGAAAAGAAAAGGTGTACACAAATGAGATTAGTCGCAATTCAAAAGTGGAAACATCATCCAGGACCAAGGCAAGCACCCCATTCTTCATTGTTATATTACATCTCTTCTTAAGGACTGTTTCTGGAATTGGAACTTATATTTCAATTTAAAAGATTTTAATGTTGCTGTATACCCCCTCGTTAGCAAAACAGAATATTCCAGACATACTTAGACCCTTAGAATTCTGAAGCTGCCATAATGAAACACCTTCCATGCAAAAAAGGAGATCCTGGAATGTTTCCAAATAATTTATCCTGATTAAATACGGAGTATCCTATAATATAACAATTGAAGCTAAGCCCTTTATTAACAGATAATGTCTCATGGAATGGTTTAGTTCCTGATTTTGGGCTTTGTTCACAAAAGAATGGGTTGTACACACACACGATTTGTGCATACAGAGTCCATGCAGCTGTGTACCCCAGGACAGGAGTGCACGGGCCAGTATTCACCATTGCCAGGTACCTGTCTGTGTCCCCCGCCTGGTGTGCAGTTGCACAGGTGCAGATTGCAGCTGCACAGGGGGGTGGGCATATTGCAGGACCCAGGTGGGCATCCAATCAGATGCCCATCTTGGGTCCTGAAGTGGATTCCCTGGTGTGTGCATGCAGGGGATCCTGGGAAGGCATGGACCCCAGGATGTAGAGCCTGACGGGGAACTGGCTGAATAGTTGCCCTCAGCCCCTCCCTGGCAATCTGGTGGGCTGGGGTAGCAGTCTGCAGGGGGTTCTCAATGCTGCTGAACCCAGTGAGTATCCATTGGGGGCCCATAAAGGTACAGCAGAGTCCCCTATCAAGTAACTTGTGCCCCCCCCGGCATGGCACTCTGCATCTGAGTGAATGGTGTGGAGTGTGGGCATGCCCCCCTGGCACACCACCAGACTACCCCTGGCGTGTAGCAACATGGGTGGCCAGGGGAATCCAGTACACAAGGTGCTAGCACACCAGTAGTGAATGTCGCTGGGGGTCTGCTGGACCTCCGCTGCATGGCATTCAATTGTAGGCATGCCTTCATGCTACACATATGTGGTATGTAGGCATTTGTGAATAGACCCCATTTTTAATAATGTTCTTAATGCTATTACAAACTGAATTTGCCATTTCCTAACCATATATTTCCCCAGTTTATTTGCAAATGTAACTTTAAAATGCACTGGCACGTGTTGATGTCACTACAATATGAAAGCACTCATACTCCAATAACGCAAAGCGTTATGGGATGTATATGCAAATCACTATGCCAATTTAAACTGGATCTGATTTAAGCAGGAGTACATGGTGCCAAGTAGCCTCTCACACAATCTGCAAAGGCAGAGAACAAAAGACACAGACATGTGTTTCATCCTTTCAGGGCTCATCAGTGTGCCTCGTTTGCATCTCGACCCAGAGAAGAACGAAACAGCCCTTATGTAGTCCTACAGGTTTGGGTCATGCACGGCCCAAAATAAGTAAGCAAGCTAAAAAGACAAAGAATCTCAGCACAAAAACAAGCACTGAGGCAAGGGTTATCTGAAAAATGCATTGGCAACAAATAAAGGTTTCAAAGAAATACAAAATGGTTGTTTAATTATCTGTTCATTGTTAATACCTGTGCTGGGTACCTCTGAAGTTCTCAACTAGTAAGATATACTGTAGACAGTAGCTGACCAGTCAGAATGCTGTCTTCACATGAGCAGTATTCAGTGAGGTTTGTAATTTCTGTTCCTTAATGTGCATGGTGTAGTCTGTTGTTAAAAATGAACTATTCAACGCTTATTGATTTAACAATAATGTTGGGGAATGTAATTTATTACAGAGTCACTTTGGCAGGGAAATTATTTTGGTTGCCATCCTACAAAAAAACAGGTTTGGCTCAATCCAAACCTTCAGACTGAACCCTGACTTTCCAAAGTGATCAGAGAACTATGGTAGCGCAGGATGTGCACATCTTTCTTTTCTAGACACCTAAGCTGTTCTTACCTTTGAATCAAAAAATGTTATAAGCTCAGGTTAGGGAATTTAGTGAAGTGGCATGTGGGTGCAGCTTGCCGTCTCATAACAGTAATGTAAAATGTTACAACAGCATCTCCAGAAACACATTGGATGGCCCAACATGAGTGACAGCACTTAGCTTTGATCACATTCAGCATAAGGACATTCACCTTGTGCCTCAGCATTAAGACAGCACTTACACAAAGTGCACAAGGCACTTGACTCCCAAGAACAACCATATAGCAACATTTGAATGCAGTGCATTGCTTTCTTCCTTTTCAAGTCATTCTTTTATTTCCCACTCACTTGCCTAGGTGATCAGTCGAGCTGCTTGGTCAGCTTCCCATCCTGAGTCTCCATGATCCTGCAAGTGCTCCTTCCTCTCCAGCCCTCTAAGCACTGCCTTTGTCCACACCCTGAATGTAACCCCCAGGCATGTTCTGCTATGATTCATAGCTGAGACACCACACAGGAGGATGCATCACCCAGCTGGAGGTGCAGGACAGGAGGAGGAGAGATGGTATGCTCCTGTTCCCTACAACCATGGCTGTCCATTAGCAGCAGACATCATACTTCCAGTGGGTTGGAGTTTTTCTTTTTTTGTTTTGCTCACCCCACCCCCTTAATTGGCTAGACACTTGCTTGTGACTGCTCTGAGAGGTAGGGGGTTACTTGACACTGTATGGTCAACTACAGTGTGAATGGGACACTGCACACTTTCCTTTGGTACCACCAACTAAACGGCACCTGCGCATCCCACATGAGGAAAGCATCCCAACAGACACTGCAAGCCGTCGCTACCAGCCTTCGCTCTTGCTGTCCCAGGCTGGGGGCCTGAACCCAGGTGGTCAGTGTGCCAGGGAGTCCCCCACCACTCAGCACCACAGAGTTGGGTAGTGCATTTTACAGAGCTACGTGTTGCACTGCACAGAGCTGCATGATATATTACACAAAGCTGGATGTCGCATTACACAGAGCTGGGTGTTGCACTGTGCAGAACTGGCTGTTGCATTGTACACAGCTGGGTGTTGCACTGCACAGAGCTGGCTGTTGCATTGTACATAGCTGAGTGTTGCACTGTGCAGAACTGGCTGTTGCATTGTATACAGCTGGGTGTTGCATTGCACAGAGCTGGCTGTTGCACTGTGCAGAGCTGGCTGTTGCATTGTACATAGCTGGGTGTTGCACTGCGCAGAACTGGCTGTTGCATTGTACACAGCTGGGTGTTGCATTGCACAGAGCTGGCTGTTGCACTGTACAGAGCTGGCTGTTGCATTGTACATAGCTGGGTGTTGCACTGTGCAGAACTGGCTGTTGCACTGTACAGAGCTGGGTGTTTCATTGCACAGAGCTGACTGCTGTCTTGTACAGATCTGTCTGGTTCATTGTGCAGAGATGGGTGTTGCATTGCACAGAACTAGCTGTTGCATTGCACAGAGCTGTGTGTTTCATTGCACAGAGCTGGCTGTTGAATTGCACAGAACTGAGTTTTGCATTGCTTGCTTCTAAAATAAATCTAACCTACTGTTTCTTCTTGGTTTTTCTAAAACTAAAAAAGGAAAAGCCCTACTGCACAATCAGACCCTCAGGTACTGCTGCTCTTGAAAAGTCAGATTCACACAGAAAAGGACAGCGCACACCAGAGAGATACCACACTGCTGCTGCAAATCTTTAAGTGCATATAATGCACAACATTTACAAAACCCATCATGATCCCAAGCAGTGGCAGTGTGAACAACAACCCCAGTGCTTTGTCCTGCACTAGGACTTTGTTAGCAGGCTCTCTGATGAAGTCCTAGCACAAGACGAAGTACTGGGGTTGTTTTCTTTTGCACTCTTGGTGCTCACATTTGTGACCTGTTTTCTAAATTTTGCACATAAAACTCAACTGACACAGCAACAGCAGCAGCATTCTGTCTCTCTGGAGTGTTCTGCCCTTTTCTGTATGGATCTTTCAAAAACTAAGTAGTCATTGATGACCTGATCAGAAAAAAGACATTACTAGCCACAGTCATTCTCCCTATAACACATCATGCCTTCATCATCAGAAGGGTATCACATGAGCAAACAGTGGGCCCAATTCTCAAAGCTTCCAGCATGGTGGAAGCGGTTTGCGCCAAAAAGAATGGCACAAAATGCCCTTTGTGCCAAACGATGCACCGGGAGCAATTCTCAAAGGCAGCCTGCATCAGCTGCAGGCTGCTTGCCCCAAACAGGGCTTGCATCATTCCTGCACCCAGAAATGGGCTACGATAAGGCAGTAGGGGGCATGCAACAGACATAAGCTGCCACAGCCCCATGATTGCAATTCACAGACATCTCCTGGAGGGAGAATTTCTAAGTACCCTTAGGCCAGCCAGGGCTGGCATAAAGGGACATAGAAATGATTCCCCTGGGAGATGTGCCTGTGTGAGGAAAGCTGTGGGTGGCGGCCCACCCTCCAAATTCCCTGAATGCAGCCCCTTATCATACTATGGGTGGCCCCGGTCCTGCTGGTCTAGTGGCCCCCTCCCCAATCCCTGATGCTGCCCACAGCATATATAATAACAGCCACCTGGATCCCTGACCCCGCTGGTATGATTAGTAAACATATTCCCGCTGCTGTCCTAGTGCACAGTTCAGAATCGTCACCCTTCCCTAATGCTGCTGTTATCTTAAATATGTACCCCATCCCTGATGATGTCCCTAGCATGGAAATTGTAATTTGGCACCCTTCCCCGATCCCCGATGCCACCCTTATTATATTTAATAACCCCCCATTCCCGATGCTGCCCGTTTCAGATAGTGACTGAATCCCTCAATGCCCGATGCAGACCCATTACTAGTGATTACTGAAGATCCCCCTCATGGTGGTATACTGCCCGCCCCAGCCCCAGCAGGTGGTGCCCATCCCCTCTGCTACCCTATCCTGAATGATAGCCGGCACCCGGCACAGCCCACCTCTCACCTCCATGGCTGTGCGCTGACTGCACCATCTATCAATGTGCATGTACACTATACAGTACATGCTCATTCGTAGACCATGCAGCCCACACCCAGCCATGAAGGTGAGAGGTGGGCTATGCTAGGCATGGATATAATTCAGGATTGGGTAGTGGAGTGGGTGAGCACCATCAGCTGGGGCTGGGGGTAAATACTATGCCAACATGATGGGGAGCTTCAGTGGACATTGGTAATGGGTCTGCATCGGGGATCGGGGGATTCATTAAATATCTGAAATGGGCAGCACCGGAAATGGGGGGGTATCGGTTATTATTATTCACTACAGGATGCATCGAGGATCAGGGAAGGGTGCCACAGTACAATATCTGTGCTATGGACATCATTGGGGTTGAAGTTCATATTTATGATAATGGCAGCATTGGAGAAGGGTGACATTTATGTATTGTGCACTGAGACAGCAGCAGGGATATATTTATTACTCATACCAGGGGTTTTATGAGCTTTACATGGGAGTAGGATAGGTGGACTCCTTGCGTTTGGCCCGAGTGGCCTGTGCATACCCTTACAGCGCAGCAGGAATTTGCTGCAGGGTAGCATTTGATGTAAGTGTGCTGACTTAAGCACCGGGACCCCTCCTGTACCAGAATCTGGTGCAGGGTCCCTGGCGCACCTGGCTTTGGTGTAAGCTGCTGTTTGCCGCAGCTTGCGCCAGTCCATGTCATGTTTGAGAATTGGCCCAGTATCTTTTCAGATTTTGCTCACACAACAGGGATTTCTGCATATACGCTGACTCAACGAGGAGCAAAATGCTGTAATTTACCTTTATTTTCTAATGGAATAGGAACACGGAGACATAGCACTATTCCAATGAAAGTAAGCCTTAAAACACTGTAGCAGTTCTTGTTCCTAGAAATCTAAAATCAAGTGAGCAACTAGACAGCTCACTTTCTGAAACTAGGGGGACTGGGAAGTAAATGACATAAAATTTGAATGGCTAGTTTAATAGATATAGATAGATTTAAATCCTAGAATGATTCCCACTACCTTTTCTAGGATCTGTGGCAGAGTGGACACTAAGGAGGGAGTTAGAGAAATAAAAAGAGACCTGGAAAAATTGGAAAAGTAGTTCAGATTATGGCAACTAAAGATCAACAGAAAAAAAAAGCAAAAGTCTGTACACTGCCGGCCCGGTGGCGCTGAGGGTTGAGGCGCTGGTTGCCACACCTCGCGCCACGCCGGTGACCCGTGTTCGGGAACGGACATGGGTTGCCGTGGGTCGGCGGGAAGGAGATGGATTGAGCATCCAAGGGACTGCTCTCCATCTCCAGGGAGGGGGGATTTGGGTGGCCGGGGCTTGCCTGACCCCTAGCAGAGGCTGGGGGGTCAACAGCACATAGCTGCAAGCTTGGGGGGGGTGGGTCATGGCAGATGCTTGATTGGGGCACGCACGGGAGCGTGTGTGCACCCAGTCGCTGGCGTCATTGCACGCCATGACCCGCCGGGAGGAAAACAGCGAAAAAGTGAGCCCAGCAGCACAAAGTTGATCCCCCGCGGCGCCATTCCTGGAAGGGTGCCTCCCTCGCATGGATCTGTTGGGGTGGGTTGAGTCGCTCCCCACCACCCTGCCGTGAAGGGTAAGTCACGGGGTGCACAAGGGAGGGGGTCTGATGTCCGGGGATGGCGCTGGGGGAACAACGGAGGGCGGGGGTCGTAGCCGGAGCTCTGGAGGAGAGAAAATAATACCCCCCCCAAAAAAAAAGTCTGTACACTGGGGTTTAAGGATGGTGCAGACACCTGAGGAGATAGACCCAGGGATCATCACAAGGGACAGCCTCCAGCACGCTGCACGGTGCAACAAAGTGTACAGAAAGGCAGACAGGATGCTGGGATGTATAGGGAAGTGATTTGATAGTAGGAGGAAGGAGGTGATACTACCCCTGCACAGCTCGGTGATAACACTGCACCTGTAGTACTGCATGTAGTTCTGAAGTCCACACCTCCAGAAAGACAGGGACAGCTGCCCCAATGGTTGAGCGACTGTGCGTTGCGCTGCCATGCAAGCAACGCAGTTCGGAAGTGAACTCAGATCACTGGATAGGAGACGGGCCAAGCTGAGGAACAGCATGCCTCAACCGGGGAGTGTCAGTGGCATGCGCTGATGCCACAGCGACCCCTGAGGCTGGGCATGGGAGCTTGCTCCTATCACAGGAGACGTACTACGTGTACACGATGCTGGCATAGGTTGTACTCAGCTTGGGGGAAGTGGGAGGGACACAAAAAAGGGAAACACCGATGGCCATCTAAATGACAGTGTGGACCCTATATTTCCCTGGATCCTAGTGCCTATCCACATCAGATGCTAGTCTGTATGGTGGAAAGCCTCGGGAGGGGCAGCTCTCCATTTTGGAGCCACTGCTAAGGAGGGTACATCCATGGGTGTGACCTTCAGGTGTTGGTAGTCAGGCAGAATTGGGCATGCAGGCATGAATAAGGTATATCCCTGGCACCAGGGAATATTCCTGACAGGATGTACCCTGTCAGGGGGAAAAAAGCTCTATGAAAGATGGGGACTGCATAGAAACCATACAAAGGAGGGCCAAAAAGTTGTTCTTGGAGCAGCAGGGGAGGTCACATGAAGATAAGTTAGCAGACATTAGCATGTATATACTAGTGGAGACCAAGAAGGAAAGAGGGGGGTATATGACTGAGACATAAAAAGTTCTTGTGAGGACCCAGCAGAGTGGATTGTAAGGATTTTTCATGAGGAAGAGCATAGTGACTAGAGGACATGAGTGTAGACTGGGAGGGGGAGAGATTCAGGAGGGTTGCAAGAAAGGGCTTCTTCACAAAGTGGGAGGTAGACAAATGGAATAGACTGCCCAGAGAGCTGGTTGAAGCCAAGACTGTGACTGAGTTTGAACCTGGGTAGGACAGATATAAGGGAATTTTACTGGAACCCATGGGCAGAGGAACGGAAAGGATACCTTGGGAAGGTGTGATTGTCAACCACTAGGGCTGTCCAGTCTCTAAATACAGCCAAAAATGGAGTTAGACAGAGAACTGGACAGACTGAATGGACCGCTGTGTCTTTCTCTGCCAACACAATCTCTGTTTCTGTGTTTGTAAATCAAAAAGTCAGTCAGCTGTAATATATAACGGTGACAGGTTCTTCTACCTCTGCTGAGTGAGCATCCAACCCCCTGAATGGAATCACCAGTGAAAGCATAATTAATACCTGATATTCAAAAGAGGGGGTAAGCCGGTAGTTGAGCATTTCCTGATGAAAAACTGGCGTGATGCTGCCCGACATCGGAGGAACTATCCACACCCAGTCGGCTGGGCAGCCTCCCCGACTGCGATATTCATTTTCCATGTGCTTCAGGAAGGACTCCGTTGCTGCGTGGTGGTCCACAATGGTTATCTTATCACTCTGAATATAAAACACATACGTCAGGTACTTCAACAAGAAAGAGAAGGTGATGCAGCATCTCAGCTATTCTGGGTAAGCTATTACAAATAATGAACGAAGAAAAACAGGCACCAGCAACCCTAACTACTCTTATAAACTTTATTGTGCTAAAGTGCAAACATAGCAGTAAAACTGACTTACACGGGGAAGTGGGCAAGCATGCCTACGCAGAACCCAAGTCAGGGTACCTGGCATCAGTGTTTTTTTGGTTTTTTTAATTGTTTAACCAGGAGTGGCACACTAAGCTGAAAGCTTGTTTACAAGTGCAACCTAGGAACACAGGGAAGTTGTGACTTGCTCAGGATCACACAGTATACAAGTGGGGGCTGTGGGATTCAAACTCAGGTCTCCAGATTTGCAGCTTAGAGCCTTAAACCACTGCGCTATACTGCCTGCTTGGCCTGTAGGTCTATTTTACTGCTTGTTTTGAACTTTGGCACAAATATAAGTTTATAATAACAGTCTGGGGTGCTGGTGTCGATGTTTCTTGTCCGCAACTATTTTTTTTTTAACTTATCGTTCATGCCCTCTTCTCTCTGGTGCTGTCCCCATCTGGTGGCTATCACACAGACCCATGCCTGACCATCACCAGAACTTACTCCTTACCAACCCCCCCACCTTGTTCTCCAGGTGTGGCTCGACCAGCTGGCCACTTTGGGCGAGGTGTTGATTCTCCCATCTGAAGATCTCCGGCATAGGGTGGCTGATCAGTCAAGCCAGGGCACAAGTGTGCCCCATTATTTTGCTTCACAACACAATTATTTCTGCTGTTCATTGCTTCCCATCCCCTAAGGACATCAGTGTATGAGGAAGTCCGTGTGCACACTCGCACTAAGTGTGGCTGCCCTGACATTAGCCAGTGTACTCCCCACCCTCTGCTATACCATTACTGCTCTGCAACTGGGGTCACCCAGATGGCAGTATTGCAGCAGAGACAACTACCCTCCATCCCTGGAGGAGAAGCGTATTCTCTGGGATACTTGAGCCTCCTCCTCCTCCTTCTCTCTGGCTGCCGAACAGCCAGGCTCATTCCTGAACCCAGCTCGTCTGTGTCATGCGTGGTAGCTCTACTACTGCGTCGATGGGTTCACTCGTGTATGCAGCTATCAGAATGTCCTCAGCAATGGGAAAGCAGCTCTCTGGTTGGTTATGTAAAAGCTCAAGCTGTGGTATGCATACCTGGATGATATTTGTAACCCTCTCTCTTAAGTTGGGGTTAACAGTCTGGTCTCTGGGTTTCCTGGAAGCACATGTGTCACTTGGGCTGCTCCGTGCTGGTGTATGAAGTGGGAGGTTTGGCACTAAAAGAGGAGGAGGTCATCTGGAACCCAGTGTAGTTTTACCGAGGGGGACTGGACTAGCTGTGACAGCACTGCTGGGGAGTTCCTCTGGCCCCTGGGAAGTCTGAATGGGTCCTCCTTGGTGCCGGTCTCTGGTTCTGACCTTCAGCCCCAGGACCCATAACATCTGGTGCACATCAGGCATTTAGCTTTATGACACCCTTATTTCAGACCTCTGAGAAGTGTACCAATGTTGCCATTGCTATATGACCCACGCTTTACAGACACTCTGAAACCAACAAGGCTGTTGCTGTGTTGGCTCCTCTACCAGGTCAGCATGCCATATGCAATATGGCGCAAGTCAAAACCGTGGAACGCAGACAGCGCAGTCAGATATAGTGACAGGGTGCAAAACCACAAAGTTATGTAAGCGCGGTTGTGCACCCTTTCACTGTAGCCTGGAAGAGGATAAGACCTCTGCTGGGAAGAGGGTCCATCACGCAGCTGCCGTGGCTCTACCAGATGAGTCGCAGGCAGCAATGATAGCGGTGTGTCGGAGGACTAGGTTTTGAATCCAGGTTCGAGACACATAGACAGTTTTGTATTTCACACTTTGAGCAATATTTAATGTCAACCCCCCCCCTGGAGTTGATGATTTAAGTTATGGGAGTTCAGGGTACAGCCCACCGCAAAACATAAAGATAGATGCTGAGCAATATGCCACATTGTATTGACATTGTGGTATATTGCTGCACTTTTTTGGTGTGCAGCATTATGACCCCGTGCCGTTGGCTCCCCCGGCCGATAGCATGAATTTGCCAAATACTGCCATTGCTGCCATTGTCTGAGCCCTATTCTGGGCTTCTGGCTAACGTGAAAACTAGCACGCGAGCTCTCCATATCAGCAAAAAGAGAAAGAACTAGGCTGACACCTAAACTAAGTCCGTGACCCCCGTACCAAGACACCAGTCTGGTGTTAATAGGTTTAATCAGTTCCCTCACTGCACTGGGAAGCAACTAATCTTATTTCTTTAAGTCGAGACTAAATGTGTCAGCTGTGACCAAGTCTCAACTGGAAAGAAATGTTAGGGAACTTTTACAAGTCCAGGCGGTGTCTGAAATACAATGACACTCCTTTTCAAGTACCTTTGAAAAGACTATACACCTGATTCCTGTCTCAGTGAACATATTTAGATAAGGTGTCGTGTTCAGCAAATAAAGACTGAGCTGTATGACTTGCTATTCCTCCTGCTCAGTGGCCATCTCTGACAGAGAAACTACAGTACATATGAGCTGGATGAGAGCCCTTCTTCTAAGGGAGGAGAGCAGAAAAGATCATTGGTACTGCAACCTTGTTATTCAACACCCTCAGCGATTAGAGATTGAATTTAAAAGAGGTTAAAAGTGTGATGAACAGTGTCTGCATCTAAATCAACTCCAGGATTTCCCTTGTGTTTTGTCCAAAGAAGTCAGACTCAAAATAACCAACCAGTAACACAGAGACCAAGGATGGGGTCATAAGATTACTCACAGTGCTTTATTGCAGGAGTTATAAAAACAGTAGCACCCCCCGCCCCCATGACAGCATTTCATGCACGTGCAAATGTGTTTTGTCATATACTTTGTGAGTAATTCTATGACCCATCTTTGTTTTTTGTGGTACTGGTTGGTTGTTTTGAGCTCAACTTCTTTGTACAAAAATTATGTGTTTATTTTGCTGTGGCTCCAGCCATCTACCTACTCTAGCCATCGCTTTGTGCATAAACATTAACTTTGGGTCTTCCCCTATGGCTACACCCTGTCATCAGGGCGAAAATATCTTGATTGTCTGGAGAACCCTAGTTGGCTTTCTAGCATTTGTTCCTACCCCAACACTGGTTAGATGTGCAACCTCTGAAATAAACAACTATTACTTATGCAACCTCTAATATAACATGTTACACTACAAAGAGGGACCACTGTATTTTAGAGGCTGCATACAGATGAAGTGCTAGAGGATTGCTCCTCTATTTCCTACTCAAAGGAGTAGTACACTCTCGTATCTTGTAAATGTTCTTTGTTTCCTTGTCAATAGATAACTGTTTTTGTGTCGCTGCTAGGGATATATGTGTTTGCTTTAGTTGTTTTCACTGTTCACACCAGCCCCTGTAATGAGCCTGGTGGTCTCCATTTTCTGGTTGTTGAAATCTCATTGTTCCTGAGAGCTGCATTAGCACATGAGAACATGATGCCATACCACCCATTTACACCATGTACCTCTATGCTGAAAGTATACAAAGCCTGAAAAACTCTCTAGAAACAGACAGACTGAATGCAATTTAAAGTAAAAAAATACCTGCATTAAATCTAAGACAGTTTGTAAAGCTAATTGAAGGTAAACGTTGTCCACACCTTGCTGCACACTCTTTGTTGAATTCTAAGTAAGCAGACAGGCATACCGTGGAGTCTAAAGGGTGCTGACGCTCTCTTCTCTCCCCTATGCCTCACTCCTCTTACTCCCTCCGCAACTTAGGCTATAGTTCCCTCTTGGCCCCCTCTCATAAATCCAGTGCTGGACAGGCTGCCTTCTCTTTCCACTTTCCTAATCTCTGGAACTCTCTTCTCCTAACAATTCACTCTACTTCCTCCAAACACTCTCTTTTCTCACTTCTCCAAGTACACACTGCTCCCTCCTGTAAATGCCCTTAACCCATCTTGCCATGCCCCCCATATCCACCTGCTCCTTGCTTATCCCAACTCTTACACTCTTCCTCACCTCCTTGTCTCAACCCTCCTTTCCTCCTTCCTCCCCAACCCTCACCCACTCCTCTTCCTCTCCTACCCCCATCTCTCCCTCGCTTTATCCCCTCCATACTACTCCCTCATCTCCACTCCCGTTCTTCTATCTCAGTTACTCCCCCTTCCCTATTACCCTCTACTCTGGTTTGATTCTCACAACCTACTTGCATACTGTGTGACTCTGAGTAAGTCACTTAACCTCCCCAGTGCTCCCGGGTTGCCCCTGGAAACAGGCATTTGTATCTAGTGGGCCTTATCTGGTTACCAAAGAATTAAAAAAAATAAAAATAATAATTGGAACTAGTATTTAACAGCTTCCACTGGGAAAAATAGCTTTCAGGTTCAGTGCAACTATGGCTCTTGGCAGCATCCTTGGGTTAAAAGAGGCTGATTTTTTTTGTTTTATTTTTAGCCAGAAAAGGCACACTAAGCCAAGGCTTGTTTCCAGGTGCATCCTTGGAACACAGGGAGGTTAAGTGACTTGCTCATGGTCACACTATATGTGTGTGGTGGCTGTGGAATTCAGACCCAGTCCTCCAGGTTTGCAGCTCCGTGCTCTTAACCATTACACCATACTGCCTCCTCCTCGGCTAAGTGATAAAATCTAATTATTCATCTTTATATGACTGGTTACAGTAAATGGAAAAACTAACTATGATGAAAGAATGAGCTGTCTAGCCTTGAACAAAATTTCCCATTATGACTTAGTATGGACTTCTCCCTCTCATAATCAATCACTGAGATGGCTTAGGCCATCTTAACTTTAGCTTTCATCATAGTATAGTCTGGGGAAATTCTAGTAGAACATAATGTGGTGCGTATCCGTTTGCTCTGCTTATGCACTTTATCAACCTCATATAAGGAGCCTGAGGATTCGTCAATAATCTCTATGCTAGTCATGTACTCGTGAGTATTTTAGCATAATTTAAGATATTTTTGTTGTTCGGGTAAATAGTGTTACCTCTGTACTGTTTTCATGATGTCTATGTGATTGTTCACTATCATCCTGTTGTAATTTTTTTTCTAATATATTAAAATCTTAATAAAAATGTATAACGGCAGAACAAAAGGATGAAGCACTCCTCACAGTTCCTGGCAGTGATAGCTTGTAGGATACTGTAGGAACACAGTATTAACCAATGGCAGTTCTTCCAGTTGGTCATGCAGGAAAATGTGGTGATGTTATTAGAGAGTGCTTCATCCCAATATGCTCGACACCGTATGTCATAAGCTAAAATAATCCATTTATTTGCAAATGGAAAATACATATTCTTATATGTCAACTTCTTCCTCATTGTTGGAGCATGCAATTATTACCTGGTAGCTATACAGAACAGCAATATTTATTTCAACCAAGGCCTGGTCTTTCCAAAGTGAGGAGGTTTTCCTGGTGTCCAGCCCCATTTGTTTTGCGACATCCTGTCAAATGAAAATAAATCATAAGAAAAACCTTAATTACAGCAGTAAGTGATTATTTTTTGTTACCACAAAGCTAGCAAGTACAGGGTAGGGCTGGTCACTATTTCAGAGAGAAACAATGATATCACAGCCGTGCTGTACCATCATTATCACACCATGACAGTTTTGTACCATCGTTCTGGCATCAAGTCAATGGTAAAACAGCATCCAGAAGTCACATCCTGATTACACAACCACTCAAACAAAACCATCACTTTTAGTGCTAGGTGAAACTAACAGAAACAGATGCTCTGTTTAACCAACCCTACATTAATAAGTCTAATTTCCCCTTTCAGGAAACCTTGTGACATCATATACAGTATCACTCGAGCTCCTCTCTCATAATGTCTGATGTCACAAGGTTCCCCTAGATAGAAATGCATCCCTCTTGCACACAGTTAGCCAACTAGTTTATTTATTTATTTGAAATTGATAACTGGGAAAGGCACACTGAGCCAAGGCTCGATTCCAGGTGCTACCGGGGGGGAAGGGGGCACAGGAGGTTAAAGAGCGAAAGTTACAATTCAGATTCAATCACATGTAAGTAAAACATGATACATAAAACATGAACATATTACAGCATTGCGCATAATACAATAAATACTGTGCAGTATTTACATAAACAATATGTACATATAAGCAAGATTAGGCAATATTTACAAAAGCATGTTTAGGGCAACAAGGCTTGTCTCCTAAGAGGTATGTACAGGGGACTGATATTGATGATGGCAGTAGAGTAGCCATCAGGGAGGAACGACTGGGCAGGGAGGGCTAGGTGTTGAGTGGGAGGAGAGGGTTAAGGGGATGCAGCCACAGGGCGGGGGAGGCGTGAGCTTTATTTGCTGCTTTGTGGCAGGGAATATGGGAGAGTCGTGAAGTAGGGGGGGTTGCTGGTTCCAGAGTTGGGGGAGGTGCATGGAGAAGCCTGAGACTCCGATGGAGGAGCATTAGTGGGGGATAGAAAAAGCATGTGGGTGACTGGACCTCAGGGAGTACTGAGGAGTGGGGCTGGTGAGAGGAGGGTAGAGAGATATTACAGGAGGAGGTTGAACCAGTACTTGGTGATGAATGACAGTGAGTGTATGTATCTCCTGTGAGAGAGGGGGGAAGGAAGATTCAGAGAGGAGAGTAGAGTACAGTGATGGGTACGAGGAGGGGAGTTAGTAGCAAAGTGGCAGAATGCATTTAGGGTGGTGTTGAGGCGGTAGAGGGAGGTGTGGCAGAGGCATAGACTATATCACTGTAATCAAAAATAGGGAGTATGGTTTTAGCTACTAGAATTTGGTGCAGGTGTAAAGGGATGGAGTTCTTGTTACAATATAGCACACCGAGTTTGTGACGAAGCTTAGAGCACATTGAGTCGATGTGCGTTGAGATGTCTAGGTGTTGATCTAACCAAAGGCCAAGATATTTGTAGAATGATACTGAGTCCAGAGTGGACCCATCCAAGGAGGAGAATGAAGGGCTACATGGGAGTCTAGCCAGTTTGTGGGGAGTACCAAAGACCATGGAGACTGTTTTTTAGTGTTAACTTTAAAGGTAATTTCTGATATAAGGGAGCTACTCACATACTGTAGTATCTGCCCTCAGCGGTCGTTATTGTAGACAGGTTTTCACTATAAATAGTAGCCAGTACCGGAATAATATCCTTCAGAACTTTTCTATAGCCCTGGCAGCTCGACCCTTTCTGAGTGCCCCGGTGCGTCCGACATGCCCCCGCGCTTAAGCACGTAATGAAATGACGTGAGACCAGGGACAGAGCGGGGGCATACCCCATTGAAATGAATGGGACTTGATTTCCCTTAGTTTTTTAAGTGCAAGAATGACCAATGAGAGATTAATGAAGGGCACCGCTCGACTAACAGGGACCTCCTTGTGAATGAGCGTGCTCAACTGAAGCTATCCCCACACAATAAACTGAACTGAAGTGAACTGAACGTGCTTGAGCATGGGGGTTGTCGGAAGTACTGGAGCACTCAGAATGGATCGGGCTGCCAAGGCTATGGAAAAGTTACGAGGGATATTATTCAGGTACCAGCTACTATTTATAGTAAAAACCTGGCTTCAATAACTACCATTGAGGGCAGCTACCACAGTATGTGAGTGGTAGCTGCTCTCAGCTAGGTCATAAAATCACTTTAAGGCTATTGTCCTGGAACCAGTGGAGGTCCTGGGTGAATATAGACTGAAGGGTAGAGAAAACAACATCTAGAGATTGACCAGAGGTGTAAATGATGGTGTCATCTGCATAGAGGTGAATATTTGTATGGGGGCAGGCTTTTGGGAGGTCGTTGATGAAGACCATGAAGAGAATAAGACCTAGAATTGAGCCCTGGGGGACTCCTGCAAGGATTGGGAGGGGAGACGACACTGAGATACCCACTATGACCAATTGCTGTCTATTATCGAGGTATGAACTGAACCGATTTATTGTGGAGGAAGCCAGGCCTGCTGGGTGTAATTTTTGAAGGAGGAGTGGGTGAGAGACTGAATCAAAGGTTTTGGTGAGGTCTATGAATATCCCCACCATGAAGTGTCCGCTGTCTATAGTGGACTGAATGTAGTTTGTGACACATAGCAGGGAGGAAATCGTGGAGTGATTTATGTGGAAACCAGATTGGTAGTTGGAGAAGAAGTTCTTGGAGGAAAGGAAGTCTGATAGTCTGGCCAGAACTAGGGACTCATGAAGTTTGCCAAATGAGGGGGGGAGGGAGATGGGACAATAGTTGTTAGGAGAGGAAAAGTCACAACCTTTGGGAAGGGGGATTATTTTGGCCTGTTTCCATAGTGTGGGAACAGTGTTTGAGGAGAAGGAGAGGTTGAGGATATGGGTGAGGGGGTAGGTTATTTCAGGGGCAGAAAGGTGTAGCAGTTTGGGGTGTAAACCGTCTAGGCTGATATTTTGGTATTTAAAGAGAGTAGGGCTTGAAGGACCTCTGAGGCGGAGATGGGAAGGAATGTAAAGCCTGTAGGGGGGAGTAGAAAGGTGGGGAGTGCACAAGATGTAAAAATGTATTGAAAATGGAGGCTACATCCGTGAGATCAGTGAGTCATTGTCTATAAGCGAGGGGATGGTGGTCTGGAGGGAGGGGTTGAGGAGGGTTTTGATGGTTGTCCAGAAGGTTGATGGGTTCAGGTAGGAGGAGAGGTGCGACTTGAAGTATTCAGAATTAGCTAGCTGGATGACTTTGGTGCATCTGTTCCTGAGGGAACAGTATAGATGGAGGTTAGAGACAGAATTGGTGGACTTGTAGAAAGACCAGGAGCGATTGTAAGCTTTGCATAAGGATAGAATGTCAGGAGTGATCCAGGGAAGATGGAGGCGTCTTACTCTAGAGAGGCGGAGAGGTGTGTGATAGTCCCAGATCTGAATCAGGATGGTGTAGAAGTGATGGAGGGTGACACTAACATCTGAGGCTGAGAAGACAGGGGACCAGTCTGCAGAGTGAAGGTCTGAACGAAGGGCATCAGGGGAGAGGTTCCTGATGAGCGGTAGGTAAGGTATTTGGTGGGGAGTGGGGGAGGTGTGTCTTCCTGATACAGTAAGTGAAGTAGTGGTCACTAATTGCATCTGGCAGGACACCGGCTGCCATGACTCGATGGGGGTGGGAGGAGAGGATCCAGTCAAGTAGTGTATAGTTGGAGGAGTGGGGCTTGTAGCGAGTTTTACCTGTGATTAGTTGGGTGAGGTTACATGATTCCACAGTGTGTTTTGTATGAATGGAGGAGGAGGACAGCCAATTAATGTTTATTTATTTATTTATTAACCCTTGGATTACAAGACCTATGAGCCAGAGGCTCTTTTACACAGGTTCTACGTCAATGTTGAAGTCCCCCAACAAGAATAATTCACCGTTCGAGGAGAGGGAGGTGACAGAGTTAAGACATGAGATGTGGGTTCCGGGGCTGCATATAAAACACATATGTGAATGGATCTGTGGATGGGAGGGTGAGATGTGCAAGAAGGATTTCATAGGATTTGTGGGCTGATGTTTGGTAGGAGATGGAGCAAGCGATGGAACTGCAAACATATACAGCAACTCTGCCTCCTTTCTTAACATGGTCCTGATGATGGAACGTGAAACCTGGTAAGGCTAGGTATGGGTCTGTGGTACATAAGGAAAGTCATGTTTCAGAGATGCAAAGAATGTCCAGAGGGTTCTGGGATAACTAGACTTTCAGTAAGTCGATTTGTGGGAGGATGCTAAGCGTATTGACATGGTAAACACAGAGGCCTTTATGGGGATGGGAGCTTGGGGAGGAGGTGATAGGGCCTGATTTAAGCCCGACATCACCAGAGATTAAAAGGAGAAGAGAGGGTAGGAGGTGTTTCTGTGTGGAAAAAGGGAGGGATAATTGGTAGCATGCTCTTGGGGAGGGGGGGTGGCAAAGAAAAATGAGAAGGGACAGATGTTTCTAGAGGGGGACTGGGAGAAGTCTAGAGTGTGGGAAAACCATTAAAAAAGAAGAGACAGTGTGATGTAGAGGGCGAGAAGGGGGCACTGGGGTGGAGGTTGATTAGAAGGGTAGAGTAATTAGAGGGAGTGGGAGTAGGGGGATGTAGGGAGGGGAGAGGGAGGGAGAGGAGCAGTAACAGCAAGCCAATGAAGAGAGGCAATATAATAGCATGGAGTGGGGGGGTATGGAAGGAAGGAGAGAAGTTTCTTTTATGTTGAGGGGTATCGAAGGACAAGAGTACCTGCAGAGACATATTAGCTTAATATGCAGGGCATCAGAGAATTTGCAGGTCTGGATGGGGAGGTACTGTCTGCCTGAGATCAGAGTGTAGCCACTTAACTAGGGAAAATCCTTGAAAAAGACCAAGAGGTGCTGTGTGTGTGGGGGGGGGGGGAATGAGAGGTTTGTGGGCACTACTAGGTTTTCTATTTATTGTACTTGGCAGGCTCACAGCTGTTAACTTGAAAGCTGCAAGTTCAGTTTGCAGAAAGAATCAAACTGGTCTGTTTGTGGCTCCTCACCACTTCTATGACAAAATCAAACATTTGGGGAAAAAATGCCCTGGCAGGCTGGGTCTCTGTCCTGGCACCACCATTTCTACTAGAGAAGAGTATTCCCTCTGAGTCAACGTACATGTCCCTTCGTATCTGCCCTGCCAAATGCCAGTACAGGCAGATATTTAGCAGGGCATCTGTGAGAGCATGACCTATGTGCTGTCACTGTGGGAGCAGTCTTCTTAGTGCTGTCAGCAATATGAGGACCTGACCAGATAGGAAAAGAAGCAGCAAGTCAGTTGTAGCTGTGCCACTGAAGGGGCCATCTGAAGGTCCCCCAGTGTCCTCCCAGGGTAGGCAGTGACAGCAGAAGAGTAGTACTGGATGGGAGGGGGGTTCCGGTTATGGTAACAACCAAACTGAAAACTGTGGAGTGTTTATTTTAAAAATGTCTCGACGACTGGCACATCATAGAGGTAATGAGTTTGATCTCTGAGGAGGACGCACTGGAGTGGAAGTGCTCTGCAGAACCTCTGGTGACTGGACACAGAGCAAAACCTAGCTGGGTCTCTGTGGAGGCTTCTGCCCATGTCTCCTCATGGCCACAGAGAGATACAGTATGCTATGCACTTTAGGAGCACAGGGAATGAGAATTAGGACAATAATGGGAAACACAATGTCCTGTTCCAGAAAAGAAAACACATTCCAGACAGCAGGTCTCAATCCAGACAATGTGGCCATCAAGAAGACAGAAGACCTGAGAAGTGAAGAATCTAGGGGCAGTGATATGACCCGTGGTACAGGATTTGTTGCAGGCACTGACAAAAGGCCTTCGTGTGGGGGAGGAGTGTAACCCCACCGGTATCAGCGAGTGTTAATGTAATGGGGACTGAAGACCTTTAGAGTTCGAGATGGAAGCTCCCACCTCTCTGTCCTGGACATCACTTTGTGAAAGTGTCAGTGGCTCAGCAGGTTGCACACTCACCTCTGAGACTGGAAAATCAGAAGGTTGTGGGTTCTAGCCCCACATCAGGAACTTGGGGATAAAATCCCAATCCTGACACTGAAGTGCGGTATTAGGCGGGTGTTGCACTCCTGAGGTGCTGTCGTTCAGATGAGATGTTAAACCCAAGTCCTGCGGCTGCACTCCTACATGGGCACTTTCAAAAACATTTACAGTTAATTGGACCCAGGACACTTAAAAAGCCTCTCTGCTCCAGAGAGCTAGGGCAGTCAGAGAGAAAGAGGCTAGAGGCAGGAGGCTACCTGCCGGGCTAGTCGTTTCTGTGGGTCTTTTCATTTGGTGTTGTAAAGCTGCCATTAATGTGAGCTGGCAGACTGCACTAAAATATTAAATTTGCCAAAGCAGGAGGACTGGACTTCTTGTGCCTGATTTTCAAAAAGCTTTGGGTCAACGAAAGGGACTTGAGTCACAGAGTTTGATGCAGTGGGGACTTGTGTCAGAAATTGCGGCAATCACAGTTTTCTAACGAACTTGCGTCATACCCCTGATGCAAGTCCCTTGCAGCAAATGCCACAAGTTAAACCTACCCCCCCGATCTAACTTGTGTGATTTGGGGGATCCTTTCATGGGGCTTGCACCGAACCTGCGGGGGACAAGCTGCCGTAAGTTGTGGAAACTGTCGCAACTGCGTCCAGTGTACTAAAATTGGACACAGTTGTGTCAAAGGAGTTTGTCGCAACTACACCAAACATCAGGGCTGATGCAGGGCTCGATGCAAGTCCTGCATCAACCTTTGTTTTCAAGTTCTTATTTGCTTACAGTGACTTAGTCACCTGGTGAGGGGGCACCCCACTCCTCCTCCTCCTCCCTCCACACAGAGTTGCAATAAGGACTGAGGGCTAGGCAGTGACGGACTTGCAGTTCATGAGGTCTGGGAACTATGGGGTCATAGGGGTCCCTATCTTTAAACAAAGCATTCCTTCCCATTAGTAGCACATAGGAGTCCTGTAGTGAACTACATGGGCTCACCAGAGCTATGAGGGCTGAACCCAGGGCTGCAGCTATGAATCCTGGGGCCCCGGACAAGTGACTTGGAATGGCCCCCCGTTTCCCAAACCAGCTAATGACAGAGGTAATGCCAGCTCCTCAGGAGGGGCCCCTCCTGAGCTCGGGGCCCCGGATAACTTCCCCACTTACCCCCCCCATTACTGCGGCCCTGGCTGAACCCCTGTGCCCCCTCCCCATAATTCCAATGATATAGCTATGTATAGATGCAGTATGTCAGGAAATTTATAGGCTAACAAGATAGATGGTTTGACTTTTATGTAGTTTCTTGGGAAACTTGGGAATTTATAGGCAGCAGTTGCTGTTAAGCAGCTGACAGTCTTGATGGGCAAATAAGCCTCATTATGTCTGTAAATCCTACGGACCTATGAACAACTGGGGAGGAAAAAAAACAAGATAAAATACAACACAAATCTGCCTCCATTTCTAGTGTTAGAACTGCTGCACAGACTGGCGTGTGCACAGAAATCCTGGGGGAAAACATTCTTAGTAACTCAAAGACTAACTCTCCTGCCGTACTGATGTAACTCCATCTGTTCTCTGTCAAGAAACAAGCAGCAACACATGCACACCTCTTTACAAATGATTACAGCAAATATGAGGGCTTTGCTAATTAGCCTTATTAAACAAATAAGGTCCTTTTTAAATGGGATTTTCTGGTTTCCAGGAAAAAATGTACAGCTGGCATCAGCAGAACTGTGTTTCATAACATTTCCTTAAAATGCAAAGTTTAGAGCCTTCCATTTTTTTATTATCACTGAAGACTTTTGTTCATTAAAACAGCACAATTTCCCCTTTAGACTTCATCTGTTAATGTTACTTATACTGACCCTGAAGTCATAATCCTCAACTTACTGTGTGGCATCATAGCTAGGGATGGGTAAAGTGCTGGCACTACACTGCACGTAGTCTTCACATCAATGTGAAAATACTTTGAGAAGATTCCCCTTTGCCAAGGACAGAGTTTCTGAAGAAATCTCTGCGAAGTTAGCCCTTGGCAGAGGTTTACCTTTGTGGAGCCCAGCATATTGTTTGCAAAGTCAAGCCTAGATGTTAGTGTAAAGGGCTGTGAATGAGCTTGGTACATCCAGCAAAACCTAGGTTTGATTCCAACAGCCTTCATCTGCATACTGTGTGACCTAGAGCAAGTCATGTAACCTCCCCAGTGCTCCCAGATCATCTCTGAAAACAGGCCCTGGGCCCAGTGAGCCTTACCCAGTTACCAAAGAATAAAAACAAAAGCTATGAAGCATAGTAGAGGCCAGTAGGAAAAAGGACCCCCCCCACCCTCGTAGCACTCCATAGCCATCCTTCCATGGTGTTAGTCAAAGAAAATAAACTACCCTCTTCCCTCAGCAGCCCACTTAGCTTCTCAAATTCCACCCTTCTCCCTCTTCGGTTATAGAAATTATCATAATTTTTAATGAATTAAATTCCTCTTTCCACCAATCCACTTACCTTCTGAAATCCTGCTCCCACCCCAAAGCTCTGATAATTAAACAAATACCCCATGCTGCCCATACATTTAGCACTTCAGCACCTTCATCCTTCCCCGTTGGGTGTAAAGATTTAAAAACAGAAGACTTCAGCCCCCAGGGATAGCAACTGATGCCGCCCATGTCACACCACCTTGGTCGTCTGCCATCTGAAGAAATAAGAGCT
This sequence comes from Neoceratodus forsteri, assembly GCA_016271365.2. NCBI lineage: Eukaryota > Metazoa > Chordata > Ceratodontiformes > Ceratodontidae > Neoceratodus > Neoceratodus forsteri. The sequence goes on from JADMNL010000027.1 coordinate 29,470,385, forward strand.
CCGTCGCTCCCCATCTCCATGGACTACATGCTTTTTGTAAAGTCAGCACACCCAAGGGAAAGGTTGGGGTGCCAAGTGGGTTGTGAGAAAGGGGGCATTTATTCAATTAGTGGAGCCCTGGGAGTGGGGGAAGGTAGGAGCTGGGATGCTAAGTGGGTTTTGAGAGTATGGGGGCTTTAATAACAAATGTAGGAGAATTTCTGGGACTGTGAGTAGAGATGAGGAGGAGTTGGAAAGCTAAGCAGGTTGAAAAGGAGGGGATCTGTTTCTTTTCTCTGGCACTGTGGATGGGAAGATGGGGATGTAGGGCAGTTTAAGGTTGGGGGAAAAAGTTTTTATTTTCATTTGCAGCTATTCACCTACTGGGTCCACTACACTTTACAATGGGCCCCGATGGTGACTTAGGTAAAACTTTGCTGCCAAAGACACTTCGTTATGCTTTGCAAAGGTTTAGGTGAAGTGACAAATTTGCCAGCACTTTTCATGGCCTTCGTGAACGGAGAAGTTTGCCACTTTGCCACATCCTCAATGGCAAAGTTTTATTTCACAATACATCCTATCACAACCAGTTGCCACAGAAATGATTTGGATGGCACAAGCAGAGGATTGTGACTAGGGGCGTTGGAAGCATAAACTTTGTCTGCAAAGTGGCTGCAAAAGGGACACTTTGCAGAGTTTCTGCAAAGTGAATATATGTGAAAACTGTGAGAAGGAAGCATTTGGTGAGGTTTCCATTAGCACTTCACTTGGTGACTTTTTTTAGTGAAGTATGCATGTCATGGTTTTTCCACAAAGTGCACACTTAGTATAGCAGAAAAAACCTGTAAAGTGCAGAACTTCACCCACCATCATTCAAAGTATGGCTTTAGGCAGCAGGAACAGGTGCAGTCTAAGGGACAAATCCTCGAAAACCCTGGACCCTGTTTTAGCTCTGGATCCCGACTTTACCCCAGAGACTTGTTTGGTGGGTTATTGTTTGGAAGGAATTTTTGGGCCCCATAAAGCATACATGTCTCATCTCAATAACTGCCAAAGTGGTCACCCTTCAAAATTGGAAGGATGAGGTTATCCCCTCCATCTCTGAATGATGAAATGAAATTCTCCAGGCTCTGGCATTTGAAAGACATATCGCTAGGTACTTTGTTAGTCAGCTGGTGCCCACATTTCATTACCAAGTGGCCATTATAATACTAAAAAAAAAACAGGAAGCTGCCACCCATTGACTATAATGGAGTGCGGCCCCTCGCTCTCCATAGATACATAGATACATAGACAGTGTCGGCAGATAAGGGACTATGGCCCACCCAGTCTGCCCATTTGAACTTGTAAGTTCAGTTTGTTTTCCTAGAAGTCTGTTGCCCCTTACCCCTGACCTCTAGAATTCCTTTATGTCTATCCCATGCATTCTTAAATCCTGTGATTGTTTCAGGCCCTACCACTTCCTCTGGCAGGGTGTTCCACTTGTCCACCACCCGTTCTGTGAAGAAATTCTTTCTCATGTTTCCTCTGACTCGTCCTCCCTCTAACTTCATCCCATGCCCTCTAGTCCTGGAACATCTTTTTCGCTTAAAAATAGTGTTTTCCTGCACCCTGTTCCTCCCTGTAAGATACTTGTATGTCTCTATCATATCCCGTCTCTCCCTCCTCTCCTCCAGGGAGTACATGTTCAGTTCCTTCAACCTGTCCTCATGGGACTTGTGATGCAATCCATGCACCATCTTTGTTGCCCTCCTCTGAACCTTCTCTACCCTGTCTATGTCCTTACGTGGGTATGGTCTCCAGAACTGTACACTGTACTCCAGGTGGGGCCTCACTAGTGTCTTGTTCAGCAGAATTATGACCTCCCTTTTCCTTTTCCATAGCCTTCTAATCATCACCTTAGTGAGCGCGGGGGTGGAGCATGTGGCAACAGTTACAACTAGGAAGTCCTTGGGACCTGGTTTACTTAATTTTATGAGGGATACAGTTTTGTTCCTAATGGATTATTTTGTGCCATCTTCACAATACAAGCATGCCATGGAGGTAAGACACCTATATATCAGGTGCAGGGACTGAGACTGGTAAGTCTTTTTAAGTATGAGTAGAGCCCTGCTAAAAAGAAGTGCCAGCCTTGCCAACCTCATTACCCATATCCTTCTGGCCACCTCTCCGACATTTTTTTCTTTCACTTACCAAACGAGACAAGACCCCCTTCCCTCACAAGTCCCCAAAACACTTCCTGTAATGATGAAGTGCCACTAACTGACAAAAATGAAACACATATTTATTAAAAATGTATGATTTAGTGCTAGTACACAGCACAGCTAGCTCTGAGCACTACTCAGTACCTCCTCATCCAGCCTCCCACCCGCTTTCTTAAATGCCGCCAGCTGGCAGCACGTTTCCATCTGTGAGAGGCAAAGTGAAGAAAATACCAGTTGTCTCACGGTAGAGCAAGCAGTGCAGCCTGGCGCTCACGTGTCCCTATGTCACTGATGGCTACATCCTGCGAACAGTATCAGGGACAGGCAGTTTGTAAAAAAACACAAATCACACTTGTTAAAAAAAATATATATTTCCCTACCCAATTTCAGACTGCAAAAGAAACAGATACTGGCAGGCACTTCTAAATTAGGAGAAAAATGTCTGTCAGACAGCACGGTGCCCTCTACTGGCAGATATACCAGCAGAGGGACTCCTTTACCCCCCCCCAAAAAAATAACTACAAATTGTTTTTTTGCTCACCTTTTTATCATCAATTTACTTTTAAAATGCTATAAAAATGAGACCTGTAGCCCATTTTCTAAGCATAATAATACCCTCCAGTGTGGGCGGTATGGGCAATACCATGCCTTCCAGGGGCTATAAGGCCTCTGCCTGTGATGTCAGGCCTCATTATGCCCTGGGGCAGTCCAGTATTGCCCAATACTGCCTACCCTTTCGGGTGTTATTGCTTGCAGAATAGGATGTCCTGAAATGCAATGTTTATAGAATGCTATCTGAGCCCTGTTGATGGAAACTCATTTTTGTACAGTACAGGAAACTTGACCATTTAAAATTGAGTCAGTAGGAAAGCAGATATGGTAATGTAGTACTTTTGCATGCAGTATTTATATGGCGATGACTTTCTGGTCTGGTTCTAGTTCTACTCTCTGCAGAGGTGCTAGGGAAGCACAGTTTTGCTGGCTAAAGGAAGTAGAAGGGCTAGAGGAAACTACATCCCCTGTTCCACAACAAAGAGCATTACAAGAAAGGGAAGGAAGGGCTGGGGAGTGCTGCGCTAGAGCGCTGAGGTGAGCATGGTGGTAGTTTAAATACGGGAGTTTAGTAGGTAAAGCATGAATCAGCTTCCCACTGAACCAGGGACAAAGCTCTTTAATTAGTTGCAAACTGGTATGACACAAGGCATGTTATTCGGTACTTCAACATTTGCTGGGTTCACTGCATCCTCAGGTTTTGTCCTCGGGAAAATCATATACAGTGTGTTGATCATAGTAAACGTGAAACAAAAGGGTTAGCTGAGGCAGTCTACCTCCAGGATGTTGTAGCGTGAGTTGTCACAGAAGTCTCGGACCCCAATTTCTGTCCCCATGTACCAGCCACTGAAGGGGCAGGCACTAAACTCCAAGCCTCCAATCTCCAGGAGCATGCTGGATACTGCAGGTAGCCCGTACCATTTCAAATTCAGATCCTTGAACCACTCGTATCTGCAAAATTACAAATACTTGATTGGCACATAAACTTTTTCACTGTACTCACTTGTTAGTCATGACTCCTGCAGCAGGAGCCGAGCACATTTACACAAATGTCAGTAACTCAGCGAATGTATAAAAAAATAGTTTTCAGACGCAGCAGTAATCGTAGCAATTGTAGTGGTGTTACTAGTAGTACAAGTAGTAGTTGTAGTAGTGTATTCCTGGTAAATATACAAGTTGTAGCACTAGTAGTAGTAGTACTAGTACTAGTAGCAGTGATAATAGCAGTAGTAGCAGCAATAGTACTTGTAATAGCAGTATTAACAGTAGTACTTGTAGTAGTAATAGTACTACTTCTAGCAGTAGTAGTATTAGTAGTAGTAGTAGCAGCAATAGTACTTGTAATGACAGTATTAAAGTAGCATATGTTGCAGTAGCAGTAGTAGTAGTAGTAGTAATAGTACTACTTCTAGCAGTAGTAGTATTAGTAGCAGCAATAGTACTTATAGCAGTATTAACAGTAGTACTTGTAGTAGCAGCAGTAATAGTACTACTAGTAGTAGCCGCAGTAGTAGCATATGTTGCAGTAGCAGCAGAAGTAGTAGTAGTAGTACAAGTTGCAGCAGTAGTAGTAGTAATAGTACTACTTCTAGCAGTAGTAGTATTAGTAGCAGTAGATTATTTGTAGAGCACTCTGCTAGAGTTCAGAGTGCCAGAGATTACAAAGTCATATGAAAAGGCAAGGGAGAGAGTAGCAGTGCATATAGAGAATAATGGATGGGCAGGGGGTTATAATGAGGATTTTATAACCCCCCGAGCTGTGGAATGCCACATAAACCCCGAGAGCAAAGCTCGAGTAAGGCATACCACCCCGAGGGTGTGTGTAAAATCTGAGTTTTCCCCCTACCCATCCTTTATTTTGTATAATTGCTGGGGATCATTTTTTCACCACAAAAGTTTTATAAAATAAAGAGATCCCTTTGGAGCCGCAGGCTTAGTCGGATTTCAGCTCGGTCCGCAGCTCACTTTAAAAACCCCAGCTTCTGCTAAAAACATTTACTTTTTGAGGTAGTTTGGGTCCATGAAAAGTTTTTTTTTTTTTTTTTAATTAACTTAGCACCAGCTCCAACTGGCGGTGAAGCTATGATGCGATGGAGAAATGTCGGTGGGCACTCTAGAATGGAGGAGTGGTGGCTGCACATGCACAGAGTAAGGGAAATCCAGCATGTGTTCCCCATTTAAACCTGCGGGTTATAATGGAGAAATTATAACTGGGTTTCCCTATGGGAGAAAGTACTCCCCCATTATTATACAACAGTTACACACAATGTAATGCAATACAACAGCAAACATCAAGACAAATCTAGGGGGTCAGTGTGCTATTAGAACACTTTAGTAACAAATTCTTTCCTGCACCTCAGTCCCTGTAATGTAGATTTACTATTCTAACACCACAACGTCATGGATCGCCAGTCAAAGGAAATTTGGGGGTTAAGTAAAAATGAGGGAAATCAGGATTCAAACCCAGTTCTCCAAGTGCACAGCCTTGTGCCCTGACCACTAGGTCATGCCAGTCTCTGAGCTTCTCACTTCTGCAGACAGTTACTGCTGCTCATCAACTGACCCTGGGTCAGTTCTAGTAGCGACCTGATGCAGGGTCAGCTGTCAGGGGAATGGTCTGTCTAGACCCAAATAAAGAGCACGTGTAAGCTGTGCAATGGGCAAAAACAAATAAATAAGCAGGAGGCATTAACCTGCAGTGAAATAAATAATACTCGCTGCACAACTATAAAAGAGGGGAAAGGCCAGCGTTGAGCAGAAGGTTCTTGAGTTTGGATATGAAAACTCCTAATGAGTCGACAGATGGACATGGGGGTCACCATCAGCAGAGTTCAACCCCATCCCTCCAGATGGGATGGAGGAGCCCTTAGCAGCTCCTGTCCTGTGAACCGATTGTAATTGTCCTAACCAGAGCATGTAGGGAGTCAGATGCTCTTGGAGATGATGGAAGGCCAGATAGTTCAGAGCCTTATACATCAGAAAAAGCACCGTGTGGTCAGTTTGCTGCCTGATGGGCAGCAAGCTTGGGGTGCATAGCAATCTAGTGGTATGTTCTGACCTCCGCACGTCTCATAATAATAAAAAACAAGCTGCGACACAACACTTGATCCCAAGACTACCAATGGATACAGCATCTCCAGGAGTGACAGTACTGCATTCATGAAATTCATAAAACAATGACTAAAATAGACAAGGATGAAAACAGTTTAATAATAACCCATTCATGAGCATTACAGTGGATAAAATGTCTTTAGTACAGGTGGTCCCAAACACAAAGCATTGTGGATAATGCTATGCAAATTACAATGAAACAGGCTGACAAGACTTGAGAAGAACTTAACATTGCCTGGACAGGTTTAACATTTACTCCACTGTCGGGAGGAAACAACAACCATGGACTCAGTTTGGTATTAGTCTTCCTTTGGACTTTTTAATGTGGTGCAGCCACATTTTCTGCCTGTGCCAATTCATTCCCCTGATGGAAGGGCACTGGGTATTCTTAGTAAGAACAGTGGTCACATTTGTCAGTACAGGAAGTTTCCAATGCAAAGCATCACAGGTAGTTCTGTGTAAATCATGAGGTGGGGGCATGACAAGTCTTTAGTGGGTCTAAGAGTTGCCTGCCCTGGATAACATACTGTTGAGAGTGTTGTGATGGTGAAAACTGCTAAAACCAATAGTGCTGTAGTAGACCTGAGATGAGTGTTTCTCAAAAGCATCCTCAGACGTCCGGGGTTCAATGCTGTTCAGTGCAGACAAAATGGGAAAATATGACACACTGACCAAACACTTTTATAATTATCTTGAAAATGTTTTTATTACACAGGCATTACAAAAGGGCACAGTGCCAACCAGAGGTAAAAGGTTTTTGTATTAATCTATATATATCTATATACAGTACAGCATGTACCCTGTAACACAGTGTAGTTTTGGGTAACTTAGAACTTATAGGGAGGCAGTATAGTGTAGTGATTAAGAGCATTGAGCTGCAAACCTGGAGAACTGGGTTTGACTCCTATAGCCACCACTTGTGTACTGTGTGACCTTGAGCAAATCACTTAACCCCGTGCTTCCAGTATGAACCTGGAAGCAAGCCTCAGCTTCCTGTGTCTTTCCTGACCAAAACATGTAGAATTAAAAAAATACAAAATCTGATGTTTCAAGAGTTTGAACTAGTCTAGATGAAGGAATGATACAAATGCTTGAATTACAAATTTGCACAATTGGGAAGTTAATTATTTTTATCAGAACCTGCCACCCTGAGTTTTTGTGAAATATTGGTGGGTCTATGGGCCCGTGTAGAAGAAAATATACTTTCCAAAAATAATCATGGAAGTGTTTGGTGAGCAAGCAGGGTGGACTCTAGAATTAAAGAGCAGGGGGGGATGTAGCTCATACAAAATGGGATTATTGATCCAGAATAAATAACAGGATCATTCAATGAAAAACTAGCATTTTAGGGGGACTTCATCCCTCCTATGCCCTCACTTGAAGCCTCCACTGCAAGCAAGTTTTCTTTTCTATCTACATTGCTTATTGCTGGATCTCTTTTGGAACAGGACTCCTCCCTCTGAGGTTCATTTTTTAGTGTCAGCTGGCCACACTGGGTTTTTGCCTTGGTTCTCAGACAGAAAAGCACTTTGGAGCTGCAGGGGTGAACTCTCTATGATCATTAAGTACTAGCTAAACCAATTTGGACCACTGAGAATTGAACTGTTTTTCCTCTGAACATAAGTTCACAAATGTTGACAGACACTACCTTCTGCATATGACCCACACAGCAAGATTATCTGACCGCATTCTCTGATTATTGTATGTGGGTTGGAAGAACTGAATATAGAACATTAATGTATGCAAAGTTTTATGTCTAAAAAATTTTAAAAGGTAAAAAAAAGTCTCTTAAATTGTTTCTCAAAATGTTCTCTTGAGTTTAACAAGCTTCGGACCTGTAGTTGATTTCATATAATGTTGCCTGAATAGCTGCCTCTGCCTATCTTGTTTCACAGCCAAGAAATATCAGTCTCTGTGTTGAAGGACAAGGAAAGTAAGGGGCTGAACTGAGACCACGTACACAAATGTACACTGATGCTGCCAATAACTCGCTCATAGCGAGAACATTCACAGATAAAATAATGAACCTGATGTACACACCAGCAGTGAAGTGAGGAAAAAACTTGCATTTTACTGCTCAATAACATAAGATTCATTGAAGCGTTCCTCTAGAGCACATAAGCAAACATGCCTGCTTTCATATATGGCAGTTGTTGAATAAATCTTAGATGTTACTGCCCACCAAAACTCAATTTTTCTCCACTTCACTGCTGATGTGAGCACCAATTATTCTTGTATGTTAAAGGGAAGATAAACCATGCTTTTTACATTTGTTAATATAACTGACATTTGAGTATGTGTGAAGTGTGTTTAATACCCCTCAGTATATTGTTTTGTGTATTTGTTTTGAAAGTGTTCTATTCTTTCCTTATTTACAGTAGGTTCTTATTTTAATGTGCACTCTATCCTGCCCAATATTTGTTTTGGATTACTTTTCAGTTTCCAAACCTGGTGACATTCATTGAGCAGAAGCTCTGCATGGAACGCTTCATGCTAGGCTTGTGCTCAACTGATGTCACCAGGTTCTGAAACTCGTAGGTAATTAAACAAGCATTTTTCAATGCTGAATGTTCACTGTTGGCATTGCTATTGTACCAGGTGGGACAGGACTACAGTTCCCAGCAGCCTCGGCTGCTGTCTTATTTACATGTGTTTTTTATCACTTTAAAAAAACAATTTTTGCGGCCCCTCAGGTCCCTCCCTCATTTCTCCAGACCCTGATTAGGCAATTCGAGGGTCCGGGAGCATGGGGGAACCTGTGTTTTGTCACAGGAGTGGCTTGAAAACAAACATGCGCTTCCCTGTGCTTCTGTCCCTCCGTAGACATGTATATGTACAGTATATAGCTGTGGGAGCACAGGGCTCTTTGAGGCCTGTGCTTCCATTTATAGGTCAACAGTGAGCAAAGTGTCAGCATAGCCACCTTATAACTGTACCTCATTTACTCGGTACAGAAAATTTTTGAATCATTGCCAAAACGTAATCCAGTGCAACTGCAACGCCATTTTGCACCACAGGTGTGGAAACACTTCTTGGCCCAGATTTGAAAAATGACAGCTGTTACATACATGAGTTGGGGTAATAAGGAGGCTATGTTGACATTTTGGGTTCAAAATATTTAACATTTTCAAGGTAACGAGTGGGTGTAGAGAAATTGCAATGAATGCCCATAACTTTGGCATTTTTTCATATTTTGACCCAAAATTTTCAACATAGTCTTCTTATGACCCCACCTCACAAACTCCATAGGTGACAATTTTCAAATCTGTGTCAAAATGCCATTCCGTGCCACAGGTGCAAAAACATGTTTTGGACAGGATGTGAAAAATAACAGCTGCATTGTTCATGAGGTGGTGTGAAACAATGGCTATGTTGAAAATTTGGAGTCAAAATATTGAAAATTATAAAGTTATGTGTGTGCGTAGAAAAATTTCAATCAGCGTGTGCAACTCAGCCATTTTTTGATTGAGTTTTGAGCTCAGCCTTTTCAACATGGTTTTTTGGGACCACCCCATGAACACTGATGGTGAAATTTTGTTACTCAGTTCCAAAAGGTGATTTTGTGAAGCAACTGCAAAACCACCTTTCTGGCATGATTAACAAAATGACAGTGACAGTGTTCATGAGGTGGGGTCCCAAAAAGGCCATGTTGAAAATTTGGTGAAAAATTTCAAAAAAAATACCAAAGATATCAACATAAGTTAAAAGCGCCATTGAAATACATTATACAAGACTTACCTTTATTCCTCAGTTAGTGGTTAGGCTTTGAAGAGTGTAAACATGTCCTGGTCCACAGAACATGACATCCTACAACCTCCCGTGGTAAGTATAGGGTAAGGGGGGTGGGGTGGTGGGTGCTCAGTGGGAGGTTGAGATGGGGAGGGGGATGGCAGGGATGATGAGGGACCATTTTCTTTTTTTCAGGTAAATGAAACAAAGCAGAAAGACGTTGTAGGACTGTTTTCTCTTTTCACAGGACAATTATTAAAATAAGTATTTCGGGACACTGGGGGTGGGCTCCCCAGTGTCCCACACTACTGGGGGGGCTTGTAAAGCTGACACAGAGATTGGGCACCCCGATGTTGGCAGTATAAAATACATAAAGGGCTGCTGGGTGGGGGATGAGGGACATTGATCAGAAGGTGGGGGTGCTAGCTGCCATTTGCGTGACACTTTGGGTGTGGCTGTGAGGTAATGTGATTTGAACCCCACTGGGAACAGGTCTGCGGTCTGTTGCAAAAAGCCAGCTCTGATTTAATGAAGTTCCCTGCTGTAGCAATAAGCCATGTATAATGAATGAATCAGAAATATGTCTTCCAGGGAAAAAGTAACAGCAGTTTGCGGTACCGATAACTCCCATGTAATAAATTATTCATTACGATGTTTGGGGGGGGGCATACTGTTAGTTGCAGAGCCGAAAGTGAAAGTGCTGACGTCAGTCTCATTATGACACTGATCAGTTTTTTGATGAGCAGTGTCCCGTAGATCAAAGGAAAAAGCTGCCATATTATTGGTCAATCATTCGGCTTTTTTCTTTTGATCTCCATGCAGTTTCTGCCCACCAAGGCAAAACTGCATAAGCATTAGCCTGCCCGATGATTGGTCTGCCACTATCTCGCGTGTTGCAGACCACTCTGCATTGGGCAGACAGTGTCACCCATCTCAGAGCAATTTGTAGCAAGATGTTCACTTGCATGTGCGCATCGAACTTAAAAATCTTAAAAATGAATACTGGTCTGGAAAAAGAAAGCATTAACAAGAGATCATGAATAAGAAAAAAAAATAAAGATTATTTCAAAATAAACACATAAAGCAATACATGCATTAAAGAGACTTCACATGTGCACAGATTAAAGATTTTACAGTACTTAAAAATGTAAAAACACAATACTTTTCCCTCTAACAGTGATTAGAAAGTAGTTGATGACTAAAAGACAAAACAAAGCAGTTCTCCGTCTACACAGTTCTGTTGACTTATTTATAAAATGATTCTGTTTAGTGAGAATTGACTTCAGCTCTTCTTTATAAGGAAACACATGATATTCTGGTACAGTACTCTCAAACTGGAATTCCTGTATGCATCCTTAATATTGTGATTTTGTTTTTTCATTTTGGTGTAAGAAATTATTAGATGTAAATTAAAAGTTCTCTCAGACACTGTAAAGTGCATCACATGAAAATCCACTTGTGAGAAGCATTTGTGGTTCTTGTTTTACCCCTCATCCAGGAAATTGTTGATCTTAGTCTAACCCCATGTGAAAACTGACTTTTCCAGTACTGGTCACTTGCAATTTAAGGGTAAAGTATGGCATGACTGTTGCATCCTGATTCCCATCATATCTTGTCTCCACTTCTTAAATATTTAACAGTCATGATTTCAGCAAGTTTTAGAATCTCCAAAACTTTCCCCGAGGTGGTAAAAAGGAGGGTGATTCGCTGCGCATTTTTCCACAGTAGCTATATACTCCAGTTACAATGGTGGCAGTGGTGGGATTGGAGCTACCTAATATGGAATGCTGTCCCTTTATCCTTTCATTAAATGAGTCTTGTGTTGACAGTTTTACAACTCAAAAACATCCTCTAGCGTGCCCAGCTGTACAGGAGAGCATCCCTTATTCTTTGCATCGCAAATGCCTTTTGAGCGGAAAGATGCCCAACAGAGGTCAGGTGGCAGCCAATGAACAGATGTTGATAGATATCTATGCTTGCAGAAAGAAAGAGTTGGCAGTGGATACATACTATTTAGGGATTCAATTCATATACCTGCCTATCAGCCACAATTTGGGAAAGTGCTGCATTTGAAATAATGATGAGCAGATGCTGTGGGCTAACTGGACTGAAACAGAGGTGCATATAGCCAGTGACCTCCTTCAGGAAGGAAAATGTTTGACTTATGATGCTTGAAACAGGGTATATTTTGTGCCACATTCCCGTTCAAGGAGAAAATATCGGCACAACAGCACCCTTTAAAGGAGAACTGTGCTGAACCTAAAAGTCATTTTCCCAGTAGAAGCTGCTTTTTAAAAAAAATACTGGTTCCAATTCTGCTATTGTCCTACCTATATGGGCCTACTGATAGCATCAGTAGGCGTTTCAAATTTACACTCTGGTATAACGTACCATTTTAGAACTGTGTGATGTAGATTACGTACTGCTCAGCCACAGAGTTCTATACTAGAACTTGAATGCATTGTGCCAACAATGGAAGAGCTAAGCAAGGATATAAACTACACATCGAGTTTTAAAATGGTACTCATTACCTGGGTGTAAATCAGAAACACCCACTAGGAAAACTAAAAAGCCTCTAGATATGGAATAGTAATATAAATTGAACAGGTATTAAAAATCAGCTTCTACAGGAGGAAATGACTTACTTGTTCAGCACAGTCCTCCATAACATAACCAACATAACTTGGCCAGATCCACTGGGAAGTCTGTGCTACCACAGGAACATAGAAACATAGAATCTGACAGCAGATAAGGGCCAACTGGCCCACTCAGTCTGACCATTTTTTCCCCTACCTACATTTCACCGCAGACCCTATTTGAGCTGCAGGTCTGTCTCCTTCACCTCTTCCTGAACCCTGCAATTCTCTTGTGCCTGTCCCATGCATTCTTGAACCCCACCACCTGTACTGGAAGGCTGTTCCAGGAATCCACCATTCTTTCTGTGAAGAAGTACTTCCTCACATTGCTCCTAACTCTACCCCCCTCCAGCTTCATATAATGTCCCCTCGTACTTGAGTTCCTTTTATTCTTGAAAAATACTTCCCTCCTGTACCTTATTTACCCCTGTGAGGTATTTAAAGGTCTCTATCTTAGTCCCCCTTTTTCTCTTCTCTTTCAGGGTATACATGCTGAGGTTCTTTAGTCTCTGCTCGTAGGGCTTTAAAAACAATTTAAAAAACCAAAATATACGTACATGCAATTCACCCTATACTTCATATAATTACCTTCCTCTCATACTTAATTGGCTCTCACTCTGCCGCCAGGGCAGCTCAGACTCCTCTTCTTCCCATGAGACTTCCAGACTCACCGTGGTCAAGCCCTTACTTATGACATTTTCATGAAAGTAGGATCTCTGTCGTTTTGTTTTCATCTGCTCCAGCAACTTGCGCCATCAAAATCCTTTGCTCGTCACATTATAGTTAATGCCACAGCAGCCAGTTGTGAAGTCAGAAGCAAAGAATTACGATATCACTTGTAGACAAGCAGCAAGAACAGATGAAGACTGGGTGACGGAGACCTTGTTTTCATGTCACTGTCCTCAGTAATAAAGGCAAAGGAAGGTAAATACAGGACATCCTTTCATTAGAGGTTGAATTATGTCTAAATAATATGTTTTTCAAACTTCTCCCTGTAAAGTCAGACACTAGCTGTATGAAAAGTTTGGTCTGGTTGTTAAACACCTACAAGTTACTATGTGTTCAGCTACTGAGTGTCACAGTACAGATGCCCCATACATTATTGGGTTCTATTACAGTGCAAATGCCTTTGGGTTGTTTGGTTCTACAATAATACAAATGCCCGTGCATTGCTGGGTTCTATCACGGTACAAATGTCCCTGCACTGTTGGGTTCTATCACAGTACAAATGCCCCTGCATTATTGGGTTCTATCACAATACAAATGCCCCTGTGTTGTTGGGTTCTATCACAGTACAAATGTCACTGCATTGTTGGGTTCAATAACAATACAAATGCCCCTGCATTATTGGGTACTATCACAATACAAATGCCCTAGGATTTTTTTTGTTCTATCACAGTACAAATGCCCCTGTGTTATTGGGTTGTATCACAATACAAATGCTCCTGCATTGTTGGGTTTCATCACAATACAAATGCCCCAGCGTTTTTGGGTTCTATCACAGTACAAATGCCCCAGTATTGTTGGGTTGTATCACAATACAAAAGCTCCCAACTTGTTGGGTTCTATCACAGTACAAATGCCCCTGCAGTATTGGGTTCTATCACAATACAAATGCCCTTGGGTTGATGGGTTATATTACAATACAAATGCCCCTGCATTTTTGGGTTCTATCACAGTACAAATGTCCCTGCATTGTTGGGTTATATTACAGTACAAATGCCCTTGGGTTATTGGGTTCTATATCACAGTACAATTGCCCCTGTGTTATTGGGTTATATCACAGCACAAATGCCCCTGTGTTATTGGGTTATATCACAGCACAAATGCCCCTGTGTTATTGGGTTCTATCACAGTACAAATGCCCCTGTGTTGTTGGGTTCTATCACAGTACAAATGCCCTTTGGTTGTTGGGTTGTATCACAATACAAATGCCCTTGTATTATTGGGTTCTATCACAGTACAAATGCCCCTGTGTTGTTGAGTTCTATCACAGTACAAATGCCACTGTGTTATTGGGTTCTATCACACTACAAATGCCCCTGTGTGGCTGGCCCAGTGGCGTAGAGGGCTAAGGCACTGGCACCTTACCTCGACCCACATCGGCGACCCGGGTTTGGGAATGAGCTCAGGGTGTCGGAGGTCGGCATCGGGGGGGAGGACGGAGCTGGATAGAGTTGCCATCAGGCAAGCTCTCCTCTCCGGGGAGGAAGCGCAGCTTCCCTCGGCTGATGGTGACCCCGAATGGAGGCTGGAGGAAGCTCGGGCCAGAGGGTGCCTAGGCAACAGGCCAGGTGGTGGGGGATGGAGGCCATTACTGGGGCTGTTCGGTGCATGGGTGCCTCCACGTGCATGTGCACTGACTCCTGGGGTCTTCAGGAGAAAATAGGTGGTGAAAATGCTGGTCAGCAGGATGAAGACCGACCCCCCCCCCCCAATAGGTGCCGCTCCCAGGACGGGCAAGGTAAGAACTGGCGATTCTGGGGGATGGGGCTGGGGGGGCATCGGTCGGATGGGGGCTAACCAGCAGAGATTAAATAGCAGCCGTGATAAAAAAAATAAATGCCCCTGTGTTATTGGGTTCTCTCACAGAACAAATGCCCCTGCATTGTTGGGTTTTATCACAGTACAAATGCCCCTGCATTGTTGGGTTTTATCACAGTAAAAATGCCCTAGTGTTGTTGGATTCTATCACAATACAAATGCCCCTGTGTTATTGGGTTCTATCACAGTACAAATGCCCCTGTGTTGTTGGGTTCTATCACAGTACAAATGCCCCTGTGTTATTGGGTTCTATCACAGTACAAATGCCCGTGTGTTGTTGGGTTCTATCACAGTACAAATACCCCTGTGTTATTGGGTTCTATCACAGTACAAATGCCCCTGTGTTATTGGGTTCTATCACAGTACAAATGCCCCTGTGTTGTTGGATTCTATCACAGTACAAATGCCCCTGTGTTATTGGGTTCTATCACAGTACAAATGCCCCTGTGTTGTTGGGTTCTATCACAGTACAAATGCCCCTGTGTTGTTGTGTTATATCACAGTACAAATGCCCTTGGGTTATTGGGTTGTATCACAATACAAATGCCCAGCATTGTTGAGTTGTATCACAATACAAATGCCCCTGCACTGTTGTGTTGTTTCACTATAACAATGGATTGTGGCAGTTATAACAGCAAACAGCAAAATAAGGATGATTGCAGAGCTAAAGTCTAAACTGTATCATCATCTAGATGTCCAAGCTGTCTTCTCATAGGCCAAAAGAACATGCAGGACCCAGAGACTGCCAGTGGATTATTTTACCCACCAGCACAGATAGCTCAATATAATATTGTGACCTACAGCAGACACCTCTGTTGTATTGTAGCAACAGACATAACCAACATGACTTTTCAGTCCATGCTGACTGCTCATTGCCAGCCTTTTCACCCACTGTATGTGCCATCTCCTGGCAGTGGGTGCCAGGTTGCTCTTGTTAGCACGCCAATGTGTTCTGTTAAGAAAGCTACCAATTAGATGTACCTAACCTGCATTTAGCGCATTATTTCAAGCTGTACCCTGCTTTCTCAGCAACTTTAGGACTGTGATATCGTGATCAAATTAATCGTGATATGTCATTGTAATCCTGATATGCAGCCCTATATACACCCCTGATGTTGTGCACACTGTATCAGAATGGCAAAAGACATATTTTTTATTTTTCTTCATTTTACAATTTTTGGTCAGGAAACACACACTAGTAGTAGTAGTAAACATTTTATTTATACAGTGATAACACCATTAGGACTATATATGCCCTATTCTCCAGGTGCACCTGATATTGGGTTACAAATAAATATGCATACACAAGTGTACAGACATTAAAAGACACTACACATAGACATTTTAAATACATGTGACAAACTTGCTTTCATCACTTTGGTTATTAATCAGTATCAGAAATTATCCATTACATACACAACAATGTTTAATTTCCTGCTGTATGGCTATCTTAAAGCTGGTTGGAAGCATATCTAAGTCCCTAAGGTGCTGAGGAAGTTGATTCTAGCAAGTAGTTGATTTATATTGAAATGTCGGAGTGACAAACTTGTTTGCATTCTTTGGTATTACTAATTCTCTGGCCCCTTTTTTCCTTAGGTTAAGGCCATGGTTAAGTTTTTTTAACCTCCCTATCAAGTCGTACAATATATTGTTTTTAAAGATCCCCATACATGTATTGCCCAAGTGCGCCTTCTTCTTATATCTAATGGGCTTCAGCCTAGAAGACCATACACAGTACAATAGTGAGTACTAAACTCACATTTCAGTGTGTATCTTGCCAATCTATTTAAAGCTGCATCCAGCTTCATCAAATATTGTTTATTTGCATGACATTAAACGTGATTTCCGTAGTCCATAATTGGCAGTATTAACTGATTTACTACGGTTAAACGTACTTCCTTTGTTGTATAATAGGATATCGTCTTGCTGCCCCTAATCCAATGTGAACTTTTTTTACTAGTTCTTTGATGTGATATTCGAAGGTTAAATGTTGCTCAAAATAGACCCCTAAATATTTGTAAACCTCAATTTGAGTCAGGATTTTCCCTTCTTTAGTTTTTACTTCAAGTTTAAAGTTCAATTTATTTTTACTTTGCTTTTGTGAAAAAAAAACATTGAGTTTTTTTTGTTATTTATTACCAAACCTAGTGCAGAAAAATGTTCTTGCATGACTAACATTTTTTTTGTAATCTGTCCTTCACTTCCCCTGGATGGTTTCTATCTGCAATCAAGATAGTGTCATCTGCGTATAATCAAATGGAAGCATTTTTGATATGAGTAGGCAAACTGTTTATGTACATAATGAATAATAGGGGACCCAGTATAGATCCCTGGGGTACCCCTCGTGTAATATGCAATGATTCTGAAGTAACACCATTTATTATAATTACCTGTGTTCTGTCAACTAGATAGGAGTGAAACCACTGACATGATTCATTTGTCACCCTCACTTTTTAAAAAAATATCCAACAAAGTTTAATGATTCACAAGATCAAAAGCTTTTGACAGGTCCACATATACCGCGCCCACATAACTTGCATCCCCCAAGGGGGTAGCAACCAAATCTAAGAGGTTTGTGAGCACGGTGGCCATGGACCTGCCACCTCTAAAGCCAGACAAACAGACAATTTCCCATATCTTTCCAGATAGCCCATTAGTTGTCTATAGACAATTTTCTCTAGTATCTTGGAAACAGTAGACAGTAAAGCAATAGGGTGATAGATAAAGGGATCGGTGGGGTCTTCTCTTTTAGCAACTGGGACAATTTTTGCTATTTTCCAGCTTTGGGGGAAAATCCCCTCACTCAGGTTCCAGTTGTACAAACCTGTTAATATGAGGGATATTTCTAACACCGATTCTTTTAATAAGTGGTTTTCTATACCATCAATACCACTAGCTTTGCTAGTTTGTAATTTATTAATAACATCTGAAACTTCCTTTACTGTAATCCTTCAGAATCTAAATTTAGGGGTATTATCTCCAGTATATTCTACCTGTTCTACTTTTTTTCCTTGAGTAACCCTTACAGTTTCTACATCTGGGAGCTCTATGAAGCAGTGATTTAACAAGTGAGCCGTAACATTTGCCCGTTGCAGTACCCCCTTTTGTTTGATCTGCACCTAAGGGCTATTTCTAACTTTTTTTTTTCAAGTTTAATTATCAAATCCCAGTAGTCCTTTGAGTCTATGGTATCTTTTATTTTTTGTTTGTAAAAATATGCCTTGGTGTTTCTAATTTCAGTGGTAACTTTGTTTCTTATGGTTTTACATTTAACCCATGTTTCAGGGCATAGAGTTTTATTTGCCTTCTTCCACAGATGATGCTTTGTCCTTATTAATATATTTATTCTGGGTCCCACCCGCATTGGCCAAATAGACTTTTTATTAACTATCTTTTGTGGGGCAAACTTGTCACACACCTGTAAAAACATTGCAGTGAATTCATTCATTGCCACATGTAGGTCAGGCATAAGAAAAAGTCTATGCCAAGGCATTTTTGACAAGTGCCTACCAAATAATAGCATATTAAAGCTGGCGTAACTTCTGTAGATGATTGTTTGCTTTAACTTATATTTGCTGCTATTTATACAGTATTTATACAACACTAAATCACACTATGGTCTCCCAAATTGGGACTATTTACACTGTGTCCTGTTACCATTAGGTCTGAGGAGACAAATATTAAATCTAATATATTACCAGGGCTTGTTAACTTGTCCTTTCTAGTGGGGGTGTTTATTATCTGAATCAATTGTAGAGATTGCATTGAGCTTTCTAATCTCTGGCCTCACAGACATCCCCAGGCTGTATTAAAATCGCCAATGAGAAGAGTTTTTTTTTTGATCCGATATGTTCAGTTAATATATGACTAACATTTTCAAAATATATTGGATTTAGTTTGGGTGGCAAATAAACTGCAGCTATTACCGTATTCGAGGATTCTAGTCACACCAACAAGCATTCAATACCCCTTATTTTGTCAGAGTATATTATTTCTGAATACCCCAGAGTATTTTTGATATACATTAAAATACCCCCACCTAGTGACCCCCTATCCTGCCTGTAGTGGTAATAATCTTGTAGTTCAATTTCATCTTGCCTAATTCCTTTGTGAAGCCACGTCTCAGTCAATAGTTTGACATCAGGGGACTCTGCAATAGCCCATGCCCTGAGGAGAACCATCTTTTTTATCAAGCTTCCAGCACTATCGCACATTACTTTGATGGTCTCTCCTTCATGGCCTGGATTCAGCTCTATGTCCCCACAGAGGATTAAAGATATCCAAAGTGCCTGCTGGGGGGCTCATGTCTGAATTTGGATTAAATGTCAGGGATACCTTTCGCAATCCAACTTTCACTGCGTAAAGGATATTTCTCTGCTTATGGGGCATTTGTTCATCATTTTGTATTGAACCCCCCCATCCTCAAACTTCCAAGAATACTCCCCTCCCCCAACAGTGTCATCCCTCTTAGTAGAAACACAAAGAGAAATCAATACAGTTAGCTCCACCAGACCCCTAATCACCTTTAGGAAGTTTCTTTCCATTTTGATGAATGAAACACCTTTACACACTTATTTAACTGCTAAAAAGTTCACTTGTGTATATAAAATTCTTAAAAATATTTATACTTTAGAAACCAAAACTAGTCTGAAACACAAACAAGAGAGAGAAAACATTTCCCCATGGACTAAGTGCCTAATGCCTTATCCTTCAATGAGTTTTGCTCAGAAACATGCACGTGCTCAGTTTGGTCCTTTATCCAATTAACACACCTTACCCCTGTGAATGGAACTGAGCAAGACTCCAGAAGAACCAGACACAAGGTCAATAAATAGGCCCTTGTAGTTATAATAAATTTATTTCTAGGAGTGGTGCTCCTGCCACTCACTTGCTCACGTGCACGCTCATGCGTAGCATGAGGCGCAGGCTTTTAAAGTTCTTGGCTCCACCTCCAGAGAGGTTAAATTGGCTGCTGGCTGTAACTGGGTAATTTGGGAGAATACAGCAAATGGGATCAGGTTCCCTCTGCAAAATCAGTAGGTCTTGCTTGCAGATCTTGGGTCCCACTCTTACAGGCACTAGATGACAAAAATGCTTGCCTGTGCTGATGTTGGTCGTAGTGAGCGTAGCGGGATTTTCAAGTCCTTGGCCCTGCCTCCAGAAAGGTTTGATTGGCTGCTGGCTGTAACTGGGCTGGCTGAATTGCTGGCACACTGAAAGTCTGGTAATTCGGGAGAATACAGCAAATGGGACCAGGTTCCCTCTGCAAAATCGTCAGGTCTTGCTTGCAGATCTCAGGTCCCTCTTTTACAGATGTTAGATGGCAAAAATGCTTGCCTGTGCTGATGCTGGTTGTAGCAAGTGGTGTGGGCTTTTGAAGTCCTTGGCATTGCCTCCAGAGAGGCTTAATTGGTTGCTGACTGTAATTGGGTTGGCTGGATTGCTGGCACACCGAAAGTCTGGTAATTCAGGAGAATGCAGCAAATGGGACCAGGTTCCCTCTGCAGAATCGAGAGGTCTTGCTTGCAGATCTCGGGTCCCTTTCTTATAGGTGTTAGATGGCAAAAATGCTTGCCTGTGCTGATGCTGGTTATAGCAAGTGGTGTGGGCTTTTAAAGTCCTTGGCCCCACCTCCAGAGAGGTTTGATTGGCTGCTGGCTGTAACTGGGTTGGCTGGATTGCAGGCACTCTGAAAGTCTGGTAATTCGAGAGAATACAGCAAATGGGACCAGGTTCCTTTTGCAAAATCAGCAGGTCTTGCTTGCAGATCTCAGGTTCCTCTTTTACAGACATTAGATGGCAAAAACGCTTGCCTGTGCTGATGACTAAGCCAAGGCTTGTTTCCAGGTGCATCTTGGGAGCACAAGGAAGTTAAGTGACTTGCTCTTGGTCACACAGCATGCAAGTGGTTTCTGTGGGATTCAAACCCAGTTCTCCAGGTTTGCAGCTCAGTGATCTTAACAGATAAACTATATTGCCTCCCATATAGAGAATACAACATGGGCTGACTTAAGATATCGGGCTCGACTCTCAAAGCCTTCCTGAATGGTTCAAGGGGCTTGCGCCATATGGAATGGTGCAAGATGCAGCTTGCGCCAAAAGATGTGCAGAGAGCAATTGTCAAACGGAGGCTGCATGCACCAAAGGGGGCTTGCATTGTCTTCATGGCACTAAACGGGCTGCGGCATGGTGTTAGGGGGCTTGTGGCAGACGCAAACCACCATATCCTGTAATTCAGGATTCTCTAAACTCTCCCAGAAGGCACACATCTAAGTACCTTCCGACCAGTCAGGGATGGTCTAAGAGTACTTAGACATATGTCCTCTGGGAGTTTAGAGACTTGCATCACCCCGCCCCATGTGTGTGTTGCAACTCCCCTTGCAATAAACATATATGGTTCATTGGTGGTCTAGTGGACCCCCCTCCCAATCCCTGATTTCCCCCTTAATGAAATGTATATCTTTCCCTGGTGGTCTAATGGACCCCCTCCCCATCTCTGATCTGCATCTTTAACATCACTTTCCTTGGTCTAGCGGACCCCCCTCCCTATCCCTGATCTGCCCCATAAGATATAACTTTCTGTGGTCGTCTAGCTGACCCCCCCCATCTTCAATCTGTCCCTATAATGTACCATATAACTTTCCCTGGTGGTCTAGTGGACCCCACCCCCACCCCAGCAGGGTGCCCACCACCTGCTCCCTACTGTCCCATCCCCGAGCAGGCGACCGCACAGCCCTCCGCTCTTCACTACGGCTAGCCACCAACTGAGCTGTCAAAGAGCGTGTACTGTACCTGTTACAATATGCACTCCTACACAGCCATGGTGGAGAGTGGAGGGCTTTGCTGGTCACCATGCTCAGGGATGGGACAGGGAGAGTGGAGTGGTGGGGGACTACTTGTCGGAATGGTGAGGTGGGGTCCACTAGTTCACCAGGAAAAGTTAAATGGTACATTATAGGGGCAGATTGTGGATAGGGAGGGGGGGTCCACTAGACCACCACGGACAGAGATATGTTATCTGGACAGATCAGGGATGAGGAGGGGAGTCTGATAGACCACAAGGGAAAGTGATATGTTATAGGGGCAGATCAGGGATAGGGAGTGGGGGTCCAAAAGACCACCAGGGAAAGTGATGTGTTATAGGGGCAGATCAGGGATAGGGAGTGGGGGTCCAAAAGACCACCAGGGAAAGTGATGTGTTATAGGGGCAGATCAGGGATAGGGAGTGGAGACTGCTAGACACCAGATAGTTCTGTTATGTACATACAGGGGACATCAGGGATGGGGGACCACTAGACACCAGGGAGGGGATGTATTGTGCTTGGTTATTAGATTGTGCTGGTCACTGTCCATGGGCACAGCTGCCACCCGACCACCCCGTAGCTTGTGGCACACGTTGCAGATGCACCGTCGGTTTGGTGCACGGCCACACAGTTGCCACAAGCTGCAGGACTGTGCTGCCAGGACCCAAACTGATAGAGAATTGGGCACAAGGTCCCTGGTGCAGTGGCAATGGGCACAAGCTGCCATTGGCACAGCTTACGCTGCCCTTTGAGAATCGAGACCCTCATTTTTATGTGCCTATCACATGTGCTTAGGGGATTTTGTGATAGAAATTGTAAAAAGCTACAAAAGAAAAAAGTACAAAATGTAAATTGTGCTCCTGTTTTCAATGGCTCAGAATAAGAGCAATTACATGAATACAAAACCATAGTTTAATCAGAACATAAATGGCATCTCACATGTGAGAATTTTCTGAGCATGCTCAGTGTGGCCAAAATGATTGAGATAAATTTCTGAGAGCATGTTCTGTGATCAGCTTCCTGTATCTTGCTATTCTGCATCAAGATAACACTTTGTATCTTGTTATATATCAGTATACATGTTGTATAAAACATGATATTAGTGGTTGGAATATGCAGGTAAATGTGTTTCTGTAGTAAAAGACACACAGGAGAACATATCTGTAATTTGTAAGTGTTCTCTGATTTCTCCATGTGTTATATCAGATATGGTTTGAGTTTGCATTCACTGTTGGGATGGATTCTCTCTCTGTCTCTCTGACACAGCAGGGTTCAGTACACAATTTGCATCAGCTACTCATATACAGTATCATTCCCCAGAAACAATTGTGATCAACGTTACAGATCATTACAAGACATGTTTACGGGGCAGTGAGATGGCTTGCTTACTTGGGGTGTCTGATGGGCACTTCCAAGATCATGTCCGCTGGGATCTCAAAAAGCTCTGGGTCATTGCCGTTAGCTTGCAGCAGGAGAGGCAGCACATCAAATCGACACTTTGGGGCCTTCCAACCCTGTTGCATACAAATCTACAACAAGCAAAAGAAGAATTTCAAATGCAAAGGCTTAAAAAAAAAACACTCTTGAGACCTGGGTTCAAATTTCAACTGAATTGAATATTTCAGAGACAGTATTCCCTGGTTCAGCCCAAGCTGACAATAAACTCACCAGTAATAAAACAGGTTGAGCTTGTAGTTCATTACTGATAATATACAGATTATAACATGGGTAAGAGAAAACAAGACCTGTCATTGATCAGATGTGATCACATGACTGTGCATTATTCCAGTATAGTAGCACAGGTTGGAAATACTTGATAGTCTGAAACTCATTACTCAGTTTTTTAAAATAAAAATCAGTGTAACCATTTTACAGTTGCAATAACACTCTAGGGTGTGTGTGTAATTGTGGGATAACAACACTTATTGGGTACATAAGGCACTCAGCATTGCCTCCTGCCTCACTCCCCGAGGCATGTAATTATCCAAAAATAATGCACACCCTGTCATGTCTTATTTCTTAATTATCTGAACTATGTTCTAAAAAAGAACTGTCTAGAAGTGGGCCAGTTCTGATTTGAAAAAAGCCACCCTTTACAAACTGGTTCAAAAGGTATTAAATGTGCTTTAGTAATGAGAGGCATGGTATCTGAATATGAATAATATGCCAGGGTATGCAAAGCACTTGGTTTGAGAGGTTTCATAAACAAAGATCTTGTAAAACCTCCTGAAATGAGAGGGTGTGAGAGAGAGCAACACCAGTGTTTAATAGAACAGAGTGGTTAAGCTACGTAAAATGTTTAGACAAGCTAGGTATGTTTTCTATTGAAAATGTAAGAGAAGGCATGATTTTAGCCTTAAAGGTTTTAAAGGGGTTGGAGTTGGTGGATTTTTGGAAATATTTCAAAACATAAGAGCATGACAGCAGAAAAAGACAGCGGCCCAACCAGTTTGCCCATCCTGCTATCTCTGCAGTGTAGGCCTTAGTGGCCCACCTCCCCTTACCTATCTTCTCAACCATCTTATGACAGCCATATGCCTGTCCCAGCCTACTTCGAAGCCCTCCACTGTTTTGGCATTCATGACTGCTTTAAGCAGACTATTTCATTTTTCCACTACTCTTTCAGTGAAAAAGTACATAGAAACATAGAATCTGTCGGCAGATAAGGGCCATGCGACCCACCTAGTCTGCCCATTTCCCTACTCACTGCTGCAGTCCCAGATCCTCTTTGATCTGCGGCTCTCCTGCTCTGCACATCTCCAGGGTACCCTTATGTCTATCCCATGCACTCTTGAACCCCCGTATTGTTTTCACACCCACCACTTCTGCTGGAAGGCTGTTCCACGGCTCCACCACCCTCTCAGTGAAAAAGTACTTCCTAACATTACCCCTGAGCCTTCCACCCTTCAGCCTCATATCATGCTCCCCTGTTCTTGTGCAGTTTTCTCTGAAATATGCTTTCCACCTGTACCCTGTTTATTCTCCTAAGGTACTTGAAAGTCTCTATCATATCTCCCCTCTCTCTTCTTTCCTTCAGTGAATAGCTATTAAGGTCCTTAAGTCTTTCCTCGTAGGGCTTCTGGGTGCAGCCCATGTACCATTTTCATTGCCCTTCTCGGGACTGCCTCTATTTTGTCAATGTCCTTTTGGAGATATGGTCTCCAGAACTGGACACAGTACTCCAGCTGAGGCCCCACCAGTGATCTGTACAGTAGCATCACCACCTCTTTCCTCCTGCTTGTTATGCCCCTCCTCTCCACCCCAACATTCTGTTTGCTCTCCCCACCACTTTTTCACACTGTTTGGTCACCTTCAGTTGGTCAGATATGATAACCCCCAGGTCTCGCTCCTGAATTGTGGTGGCCAGAATTTCCCCACCAATCCTATACTCCTCCCTTGGATTCCTGTGACCCAGGTACTTGATCTTACCCTTTTTTAGCATTGAAACTCAACTGCCAGACACCTGACCACTCCTCTAATAGGATCAAGTCATTTCTCATTTTTCTCACCCCCTCTGATGTGTCCACTCTGTTGCAGATCTTGGTGTCATCTGTGAAGAGGCATATCTTTCCCTCCAGATGCTCTGCAATGTCGCTGATGAAGACATTGAATAGAAGAGACCCCAGCACAGACCCCTGTGTAGCCTCATTGATCACCTCTCTTTCTCTCTCCCCCCCCCCTTAGATTTCATTCCATTTACCACCACCCTCTGAGACCTGTCCCTTAGCCAGTTCCCAACCCACTTTACTATCGTAGAACCCACTCCCAGGCTCCTCAACTTATTTAGCAATAAATACATCTGTTCTTTCTGTATTTAGTCCCCTTTAGTTTTCAGTGAGGTTCCTCTTGTACATGTGTTATTACTTAAAGTGAATAAATCTTTGGTAGCCACCCTGCAGATATTTACATGTTTCAGTCATGTCCCCCTTTCCCTTTTAACCTCTAGGGGGCACATATCAAGTTCTCTCACCTGCTTCTTGCATGTTTTATTCCTCATTTCCCCTATCATTTTCTTTGCCCTACACTGTACTGTTTTCATTCTCTCTATGTCTTTGTGAAGATGTGGACACCAGAGCCCGGCACAGTACTCATGCTGCAGTCTCACTAATGATCTGTCGGCAAAAGAATCACTTCATTTCAACTGACCAGTTTAACTGGGCTTGGTTTCCCAGAGGGTTCCGCTGCTGGTGGACTTTCTCTTCATTGTACCATAGTCAATAGTGATCATTGGCACCAGTTCCCTTTTAACAATAGCAACAGCTATTTCACAAAGTATTGATTGTGGTAACTCCCTGGATAGCAGGAGGTAAACAAGATAGACTATTGGGTTTTATTCTCATCTAGCATTTCCTATGGATCTACTGTTTATTATCATTCTCAGGGGCTGTACTACAGGGTCATCATTTTGGGGTAGCCAGGGGTTGTGGTTGAGAACCCTATGATTTCTTTGCAACCCCTGTTATGTCTCTTGCAACCCCCAGGAACCTATAAAACAAGGTTTAACTAGGGTTAGATCATATATAATATAGCTGGTGGGAGCACTTGGCACCTCTGATTCTGTACAGATGAGACTTTGCAATCTTCAAGATTCATTGAAAGTGAAACTGCAACCCCTATGATTCCATGGGAATTAGATTTTGCAGCCTCTATGATTCTGTGGAAATCAAACTTTACAACTTTTATGATTTCTGTAGAAATGAGATTTCGCAGCCTCTATGATTCTGCAGAAATGATATTTTGCAGCCCTTATGAATCTGTGGACATGGTATTTTGTAGCCCAGCCCTCTATGATTCTGCAGAAATGAAGCTTTGCAACTTTTATGACTCTGTGGAAATGAGATTTTGCAGCCTCTATGATTCTGCAGAAATGACATTTTGCAGCCCTTATGAATCTGTGGACATGGTATTTTGCAGCCCAGCCCTCTATGATTCTGCAGAAATGAAGCTTTGCAACTTTTATGACTCTGTGGAAATGAGATTTTGCAGCCACTATGATTCTGCAGAAATGAAACGTATGACTCTGTGGAAATGAGATTGTGTAACATCTATGATTCTGTGGATGAATCTTTGTAACCCTTATGACTCTGAGGAAAGGACATTTTTCCAGTCTTCATGATTCATGTGAAATAACCCCACTGCAGCACTAGCTCACAGCACAGAATACTTAAAAGGGAATGTAGGTGTTCAGGATCCCTCAAAGTCTACAATCCCATGCAAAGAACTTTCCAACTTGGAGTTGGACTTTCCTGTACAGTAAGTGTCAGCAGTCCAGATATATTCCAGCCTAAATTTTTCCTATCTTAAATTAAGGGGAGCAGACATTTCAGGAGGTCTTAATACAGACAATAATGTCACAGTAAGGCAATCTGTACTTATCAATATACAGCTTAACCAACTGACAGTTATTTCATGGAACCTTGAGAAAGTAAGTGACATCACTTCCTTTCTCAAGGCTCCGTGAAATAGCTGTTGCCTTTATATAAAATGAGACAGCAATATACTTGGACTGATGATAGCAGAGCAGGACACACTGGGGTGTTCCTGTTCCCTTTCCGTGGCTCCCAAGGCTGTTTCCTGTCTGTAGTACGTTGAAGAGTGTTCTAGCACTCTCATAAATTGCATTCCTTGTTATTTGTGTACAGGATTTACATTTTGCAGTGGGTTTGCTGCCTTTTGTTTTTCTTTAAATACGCCAAACAAAAACCAGCATCAGTCATCTCAGCAGCTTAATTCTGTTTATGCAAGCCAACACACGCAATACAAAGGTGCAACAGTGTACAGAATAAACAAGAGATGCATGTGCTGGAGAAGCAGTTTACAGTGCTGTCTGACTGTGTCTCCAGCCTGTGAGTTTTTTGTTTGTTCATTCTATACACTGTTGTACCTTTGTAGTGTACGTGTTTACTTTAATAAATAATCAAGCAGTTACGGTGGCTGGTGTCATTTGGCAGACACAGCGGGGTTCAGTACACAGTTTGTATCAGCCTCTCACATGGTGTCATCTTTAGTTTGGAGTATTGCAGTTCTTTATAGCCTGGCGTGGCAGTTTCAGAGGGACCCCTGATTTTTGGCTTATGTGGGGGCTCTGCAGCACTCTCTGTCTCACTCGTATCTCTTCCACCCTAAGGGTTTCCTAACTTTTACTCAGCAGAGTTCACAGATGGCAAAAACCAAATAAAAGGAGTTATGTTGTATCTGGTTGGCTATGCCATAAAGTCACTCTGTTTTGCCTGTAGAACTGCTGCACATTGGCTGATGGTATGCATAGAAGTAGTAGAAAAGAACAGCAATTGTAATACATATAAATCACTGGATCTTTTTTAGCCAGTCATGACTGCTTAATTCTCAACATTCTTAGATGTGTTATTCTGTTTTGAGTGCCTCATCAAAATTCTGAATTTCTAATTGCAACTGGAATTCTTCATTTTCCTCACAGGGGAAGAATCCGATTTTTGTTTGTTTTTTAATGCAAAATGCAGCATTTTAATTTTAGACTAAGACTATTTTAATTTCAGATTTAATAAGAAAGATTGTTTGGTATGCTATCGAATATGTCTATATATACATTAACTGTGTCTCTTACAGTATACAAGTATTTTTTGGCTGGGAAGTCCTTTGGGTGATAAAGCAATTTCTCTGGTTTTCGCAGTCCTCCAATCACACTGGAAAATACTCAGCCATATTAGATTCACTAGCTGGCATTGTGGATATACAGAGGAGACAGCCACAGTGCAGCACAGTAACTTGCAGTAAATGACATGTCACAAAATACTGCATAAAAAAAGGGCTTAATTACATTGTTCCCCGGATTATACTGCAGCACTCTATGATATACTGCAGCATCACTGCATTGCATCCTGGCTGGAGCCACGGTAGGCATGTAACAAAAACTGTAGAAAGTCAGATTACAAGAAGCTAGAACTTCAGAATCATCAAACAGACAGACAGGCAGACAAACAGAAAAACTAAGCTATGACACCAAAGTCAAAGTGCCTAGAACTCTGCAGCTCTGCAGCCAACAGAACTTGCATTCTGTTGCAGAGCTCACATGTTGCTACAGAATCCACCATTTAGGGGAATTTGTTTAATCTAAAATATATATTTTCTCCCATAATTCCAGTCTATTCTTCTACATTTGCTTGTTGCGAAGCCCTGCCCGCATGCTCAGTCTCTGATGCCATCAATGAAATCATGTGGTATGTTACCCAATGGCAGAATTGCAATCCTCCATAAAGGTAACTAATTTCTGCAGAAAAAGCAAAGCGATTCTGCTGCAGAAGGCTAGTACCCCAGATGTAGAACTTAGGGCTGACATGTTGCACAAAACTAGGGGCCCTGACTAATGCTCAGTTGGGCCAGTGTGAGGTTAACTGCTGAGTCCATGGGTTCTTCTAAGGCCAATTCTACTATCTGGGGCAGCACAAAACTCAAATCTGCATGACATATATATCTGCAGATCTCTCATCTGTGCCATATTATTTTCTTGAGTACTGGGCCTTGGGTGCAAATGAAAGCAAACAGCACTGCTGACCATGAAGCACGGATCAGAAGACAACAACCATGGGGCAGCATACAGCTGCTGTGACCTTCTACTCCCCTCTGCCAAAGTAGCTATCTGTAACAGCAGTCCATGAAGTCTGAATTCAGGATTTGGAAATAAAAGGGGATGGGGACATGGAAAAAGTGGGGAAAAGTACATTTAAAAAGTTTGTATTTCCATCAGGCAATCATCAAATAAAAACGCATGTGATATAAAATATTCTTTGATGATTCTAATTTCATTGTTATCCCTCAAGAGCATAATCTACCCCCTCCCACTTCCACCCAGAAATTACCTCAGTAAATTCTACTTTTGCAGGGTCCCCCAGAATGGAGCCATCTGGTTGCTTGTAGCCAGCATAACGGATGAGCTGGGCATTCCAGACCCGGAAGTCATGTTTCCCATCTGTTCTCTGTGGAAATATGGTGATAGCTGACCTGAAAAGAAACAGATTTCAGTATTGTGAAAAAAATGGACAGCTGACTGTTTTGCTAATGATCAGCAGAGGAGGGGAGAAAGAGTTCACAATAGAGAGGGATCAAAGGTATAGTGTGTGTGTTGCATAAGTAAAAATGAATGTGTGCAAGAGAATGCTTTTTTTGAAAAAGGGGATCATAAGGAAAGGGTACGAGTGAGTGAGTGAGTGAGAGAGTGAGTGAGGTGTGAGTGAGAGAGTGAGGAAAAGACTTCATGAGTGAGTGAACAAGAGACTTCACAAGTGAGTGAGTGAGTAACTTCATGAGTGAGTGAGGAGTGAATGAATGAGTAAAAGAATCCATGAGTGAGTCAATTAGAGAGTGAGGGACTTCATGAAAGAGAGAGTGCATGGAGTGTGAGTGAGTATGAGAATCAGTAAAAGACTTCATGAGTGAGTGAGTGAACGAGAGACTTTACAAGTGAGTGAGTGAGACTGAGTGATTTCATGAGTGAGGAGTGAGTGAGTGAATGAATGAGTAAAGTAATTCATGAGTGAGTCAGAGACTTCATGAATAAGA
The DNA here is from genome assembly GCA_016271365.2 of Neoceratodus forsteri. Classification (NCBI taxonomy): domain Eukaryota; kingdom Metazoa; phylum Chordata; order Ceratodontiformes; family Ceratodontidae; genus Neoceratodus; species Neoceratodus forsteri. The sequence continues at coordinate 29,500,478 of JADMNL010000027.1, forward strand.
GTGAGTGACTTCATGAGTGAGTGAGTGAGTCAATGAGTGAGTAACTTCATGAGTGAGTAACTTTATGAGTGAGTGAGTCAATGATTGAGTAACTTCATGAGTGAGTGAGTCAATGAGTGAATGAGTGAGTGAATCAGTGAGTGAGTGAGTAACTTCATGAGTGAGTGAGTGAGTGATTCAATGAGTGAGTGAATGAGTCAATGAGTGAGTGAGTCAATGAGTGAGTGAGTAATGTCTTGAGTGAGTTAGTAACTTTGTAAGTGACTGAGTGAAATAATTGCTACGTTAGTGAATGTGTGAGAGTGTCAAAAAGAGACAGAGTGAGTTGGTGAGGTAGAATGAGTAAAGTAGTAAAAGGTTATAAGACAGTGAATCAGCAAATGATAGCAAGTGAATGAGAATGAGACAATGATTAAAAGAGATGCACTGTGAACAAACAGCTCTGACATGCCATAGGTCCTGCTCTTCCTGCCACTTGCCATGGTGTTACAGTTGCAGCAATAGGTATGGTCAGATATTTCCAGATATCTACTGATACTTCTAAAGAGATTCTATCTAAAGGCCATACAGTGATACTGCAGGCTGATGGTTAATTTCTCTGGAGATATCACAGAAATGGGCAGAACTATCTGACCAAGCCAATCATGCAAGACTGAAGTTTGGGGGGGGGGATGTTTCCAGGGTAGGGAGCAGTAACTCCGACAAATAAACCTCACATCTTCCCACATGAGGTCTCTGCCCCTGGATACCACTCCTACCGGAAAGATAGGACCAACAAAAGTGGGGGAGGGGTACTCATATATGTAAAAGATACCCTTAGTTCAGCAGAGGTCTTCCTGCAACACAATGTCAGATCTGACAGTGAGTCAATCTTCGTATGCATCACCCTGGGCTACTTTAAGCACCTCACCATAGGATGCATATACAATCCCGCTAAGAATGCCCCTGAATCCCTGGAGGCATTCTTTCATGACACAGTCAAACACGTCGCTACTGAACACCTCATACTGGGAGACTTCAATCTGAACTGGGCCCAGGACTCCACCCAGTCCTTCTCATGTCTGATACAGGAGGCAAACCTTGTACAGGTAATCTCCAAACCCACCAGACTGAACCACAAAACAGGGAATCACTCTACCCTTGACTGGGCTCTAGTGACTAACCCATGCAATATACAGTCTGCAGGAATCATGGTCGATGCACTGAACAACCATTCTCCTATCTTCTGTATCTGGAAGAATAGGGTGCCCAAAGTTCCACCTCGTATGCTGGCTGTGTGGAATTACACCCACTACGCACCCAAACTCTGATCATCTAACCAACCTAGACTGGAGCCCGATCAAGAGACTCCCTACCCTGGATGAGGCCATGGCCTTCTTCCAGAGGACATTTAATATGGCAGCTAACCTCCTTGCACCGATGAAAAAACTTTGTGCTAAGGGCAGCTGCTTCAAATGGATTACCCCGCCTCTAAAGGCCCCTATGAAGCACCGCGACAAGGCTTGGCTAAGGTTCAAATACTCCTCCCTAGAGGGCCACCTCGTGACATATAAAACCCTCAGGAATCAATGCAAATTGGCCATAAAAAAAGCAAAAAGAGAGTACATCATGCACCTTCAGAAAAACAACCTAGGGAACCCCAAATTTTTCTGGGCTCACATCAACAAACTGCTAAAAGGGAAGGGCAAGCCCAAACCAGGCCCCATCAAGGTCAACGGGCAATTAACTCAAGATGACCTTTTAATTGCCACCTCCTTAAACAACCACTTTACTAACCTAGACTCGTAGAAGGCTGGCTTACCCACCCTCATCACTGACCCAAACACATGGTTCCGCCTGACCTCGATCACCCATCCTTTCATCTAAGACTGGTCAAACCAAAGGAGGTACTATCACAACTTAAAATCCTAAAAATCTCTGGCTCGGGGGGACCCGACAGGATTCACCCCAAGTTGCTAAAGAACGGAGCCCTGGCTCTAGCCAGACCCCTATCCTGGCTCATTAACCGCTCTGTGAAAGAGGGTACCATCCCCGTACAGTGGAAACAGGTCCACGTGGTCCCGATCCGCAAGGGCAGCCACCGGGAGTCTATTGGCAACTATAGACCAATCTCCCTACTCTGCATCCTGTCAAAAATCCAGGAAAAACTGATCTATGGGCAACTCCGCAACTATTTAGAGGTCCATAAAATCCTGGCACCCTCCCAACAAGGCTTCAGAACCGGGCATGTGACAGACACGGCACTGACCAAACTTACAACAGACGTACTCCGAGACATGGACAAGGGCACCCCTACTGGTGTGGTCTTCGTTGATGTCTCCAAGGCCTTCGATCTGGTCCACCACAATCTCCTACTCACTAAGCTGTGCAACATAGGCCTTGACTGCCACACTCTAAAGTGGTTCGAGAGTTACTTGACTGACCACACGCAGAGGGTAAAGTGGAAGGATGCCATTTCTGTGCCGCTGCCACTAAAAGAGGGGGTACCTCAAGTGTCGATACTTGGCCCCCTCCTCTTCTCCCTCTTCACTAATGAACTTCAGGACCACTGTGGCGGGAGCTCTGTCATCCAGTACGCGGATGACACAGTCATCTACCGGTCCGCTGCCAATCTGGAAGAACTTAGCCATGAACTCCAAGATGACCTCCAGGTATTGGAGCACTAGTTTACTAAGAACAGAATGGTCCTCAACACGGCCAAAATGAAAGCAATGCTGTTTGATCCCAGATCCCTTGGACAGGACAGAACACACCACCTACAACTCACCATTGTGTCTGGCAACAGCCTAGAAGTAGTACCCTCTCTGAAATACCTTGGCCTAACCCTGGACCAAGACCTCACCCTGAAGAACTACATGGACTCAGTCACCAAAACCTTACATGGGGAACTAGGCATTCTATGTTAGCTGAAAGACCAGCTCATACCTGAAGCTAGACTCTCAATTGCCACCAGCGCCCTCCTCCCACAATCACATCATGCTGCCCCAGTTGTGCAAGGGTTGGGAAAGTAGGAGATGCACGAGTAGGTGGTCTACAACAAGGTGGCTCACTTCGCATCCCAGGCCAACCCTAGGGATCACCACTGTGACTCCCTATCTCTCCTAAACTGGCCCTCACTGGATGCGCACCTCCAGTACCCCCTGCTCTGCCTAGCATACAAGTTAGTTGGCCCCACCCCACCCTGCATCTGTGGCCTTGTCACTCTTAAGGCAAATCACCAACACCTCCATACATTGGGCCAAACTCTCCTAGATGTCTCCAGGACTAGAACCAAAGTGGGCGGTAGGTCATTTGCCCTCACCGTGCCCACTCTGTGAAACCAGCTCCCGCCTGGGGTGCAGGAAACCCCTACAATCAAAAACTTCCACACTAGGCTTAAGGCCCACCTTGCAGTCGCCAGTTCCTGCGGCTGCACTGACTCCTGACATGACCCCCTGAGATAAATGACTAACCCTGCTCCTATACGCCAACACTGTCCCAACAATATGTCAATCTGCTAAATAATCACTCAAGGTTATTACTGCTGTACAACTTACTCATCATTTTTATGTTGCTTGCACGCATGTGCAAGAAACATAGTGCTATCAACGGAGATTTCGGAGGTGTGTCACCTCCTCCTCCTCCAATTCAGTCAGTGTACTGGCAGGCTGTCTATGACATGCTCCAAAATGCAGTGGCATACAGTTGAAAGGGGGAGCTACGCTTCAGTGAGCACCGATAACAGCGCCGAGCCTCCCCCACATGCAGGCGGCGCACCCTGCACGCGCTGTATAGCCGACGGGTGCCCAATCCTCGCCGGGCTGAACCGCGCCCTCCCCACCAGTAGTAGTTGCCACGCTGGGAGCCCACCCCAGCATGGCAAGCGGTCGTTTTGCTGACGGGGTGCCCAATCCTCGTCGGCTGAACGCCTTCTTTGCACGCTGGGAGCCCACCCCAGCTGGCAACAAATTCCATGGCCGACGGGGTACCCAATCCCTGTTCGGCTGAACGCCCTCAATGTCCCCGCCATGCTGGGAGTCCACCAGCGCAGGCAAAGGGTCCCACGTTGTCTTTTTTAAACCTGAAAAACCGAAACGCCCCATGCCGCCTCCCAACCCCTCCCACAACCCGCACTCCACCCACTGCGCACTCCAGCCTCCCCACACCCCCCACCCCATACTTACCTCCGACTCGCATGACGATCTTCGGTGGACCGGGAACACGCTCTACTCTTCAAAGCTCTACCGCGAACTGAGAAATGCCGGTAAGCTGTATAATGGGCTACAGAGGGGTTTCAACTTGTTGCATATCTCAGGCATTTTGGGAATTTTTAAATTTCAACATATGGTTTTGGGACCTTCTCATGAATGATTCACTGTCATGGCGTTATTTAGTCTAAGGATGATTTTGTGCAGTGACTGCAAATCACCCTTTGGGCTTGAATACCACCATGACAGTGACATCATTCATGCGAGAAGGGGTCCCAAAACCCCATGCTGTGCAAATTTGTGCCAAAATTCCAAAAATTACTGCTTTACAAGCATGCGTTGTGCAGTTCCTACGCAGGTTCGTAAGTTCGCGAAATTTCAATATTTTCACTCCAGATTTTCAACATTGCCATTTTACCACACCTTCTTATGAGCAGTATAGCTGTCATTTTTCACATCTCACCTAAAATGTGTTTCCGCCATGTAGCTCAGAATGGTGAGTCGGTGTGCAAATCAATGTACAGGAAAATTAAGAAAATCACAGTGACACTGTTCATGAGCAGAGGTCTTAAAATGGCTATGTTGAAAATTTGGTGAAAACATTCCTAAAATGTCTGTTTTACTGCGCATTGGCGCGAGTTCCTATTTCGACTGTGAAGTTTGCTAATTTTCAATATTTTCTACTCCAGATTTTCAATATTGGCATTTTATCACACTCCTCATGAGCAGTACAGCCAGTCATTTTCACATCCTGCCCAAAACATGTTTCACCATGTAGCGCATAATGGCGAGTCGTGCTTAACTCAATGGATGGGACATATTAAGAAAATCACAGTGACACTGATCATGAGCAGAGGTCTTAAAATGCCTGTGTTGAAAATTTGAGAAAAATTCCTAAAATGACTGTTTTATAGCCGCCCTGCTGTGACTGGCCGTTCTACGCACGTCGTAGTTTAATTTTCAACATTGCCATTTTACCACACCTCCTCATGAGCAGTACAGCTGTCATTTTTCACATCCTGCCTTCAAAACATGTTTCCGGCTTCCATGAAGCACAATGGCGACGGTGTGCTTAACTCAGTGTATGGAACACATTAAGAAAATCACAGTGTCACTGTTCATGAGCAGTGGTCTTAAAATGGCTATGTTGAAAATTTGGTGAAAAAATTCCTAAAAATGACTGTTTTACGAGCGTGCATTGCGCAGTTCCTACACACGCTCATAAGTTTGCAAATTTTCAATATTTGCACTCCAATGACTTCCAAATACCTAAACAGCACATAGAAGCAAGCAACATTCGGCATTGACAAATGCTTGTTTGTACTGGTATTCATCAGCTCTGATTTCCTAACTGCACTGTTGTGACTTCTGTAACCTGCACTAAAGCTGTATTTACTTCTTGTTTTTTGTTATTCCTGGGTTGCCCCTGAAAAAGGGACCTCCGGGGCTCAGTGGGCTAACCCGGTCACCACAATTTAATAAATAAATAAATGAAACTTGAAAAAACAGCACAGAAATAAAAACATATGCAAAATATGAAGTATTTCACATCTGCAGGATCAAAACTCGATACTGGCTTTAAGCAATTTCCTTAAAAAAGTGTTGAAAAATATGGGTTCTTACCGCTAATGATGGGTTGGTGACAGAGAGCCAAAAAGATGCAACCACCCTGGAGAAATGCACAAAGGAAACTGAGGAATGTTCCAACAGGAAGAGGTGGAGCCAGAATCAGATTCCAAAGTTTCTTTTGTGCATCAGCCTCACAGAGGACACCTCCTAGACCCATTTGTGATCACTCGGAGTGCTGTAAAAAGGTGCAACGGATGATCACAGAAATGTCCAGAACCATCTGACTATGACATTTGTTTCAGTAGTACAACTTCCTCCCATCCTCCCATTTTCAAGGGTAAGTGCAGGTTTTCCATATCACTCTCTAACCAGCACCTTCACAGTTTCATTGTCTTAGTTTTAACCCTTAGGCTGCCAACAGAATTAGAACGTATAGGAATTCTGGACTGATATATCAGTCCACGGCACTGCAAGGGTTAATGAGAAGTTTTTTGAGGTTCCCAGACTCTCTAACTCACAATTTGGCTCCTGAACTACCAACAGATTATTACTACTGTACCTACTCATGGGGATGGCCTCGTGGCAAAGTGTTTATGGCATTTCTGCAGTGTCTTGCTATGGGGAACATCAAGGGTTAAAGCAGCCTTCCTGATGTTACTGCACCTGTTGCCCTATCCTGGTAATTTCTTTTGTTTGTATTCAATGCAATGTAAATGTTTCCTAATTAAAAGAACTCAGCAGAGGTTTTTATTTTTCCTAGTGGAGATGGGTAACTCAGGAAGTGTTTGTCTTTGACTCTGAACTCAGTGTTTGAGACTTCTAGAAAGGTTTCCTGCCATAACATTAAATGAGTAGCGGTTGTGTATTACATAGAAACATAGAAGTTGACGGCAGATAAGGACCGCAAGGCCCATCCAGTCTGCCCATTTCTTTTTCTACCTTATAAATGTGCCATCGGCCTTTGCTCTGTCAGTGGCCTATCTATTCATAGTCATTTGTATTGCTCCCTTATGCCTATCCCATGCCTGTTTGAAGCCCTGCACTGTATTCATAGCCACCACTTCTTGTGTGGTAAGCCATTCCATGCATCCACCACCCTTTCTGTGAAAAAGAATTTCCTCACATTCCCCTTAATCGGCCTCCCTCTAATCTCATGCTGTGTCCTCTTGTCCTGCTATTTTTCTTATATTTAAACATGTTAGACTTCTTTCACCTTGTTTATGCCCTTAAGGTGTTTGAATACCTCGATCATATCACCTCTCTCCTCCTTTGCTCAAGGGTATACATGTGAGCTCCGTTAATCTGTCCTCCTTATGTCTTCTGTTTGCAGTCCCTGCACCATTTTGGTTGCCTTCTCTGGACTGCCTCAATTTGGTTAATGTCCTTGTGAAGGTGTGGCCTCCATACTGCACACAGTACTCCAGATGGGGCCTAACCAGTGTCTTGTACAGAGGGATTAATACCTCCCTCTTATGACTTCCAGATACCCTACTAATACACCTTAACACCGCCCTAGCCTTACTCTACTGCTTTTAGGAGGTCTGCTTGGATGATTTTAGGTCATCAGTGATGATGATGCCCAAGTCTCTTTCTTCCTTTGTGACTGCTAGCAACTCCTCCAGCCTATAGGTGGCTTCAGGGTTTCTCTTCCCTATGTGCATGATTTTGCACTTCTTGCATTAAATCCCAGTTGCCACTCTTCTGACCATTCTGCTAGTTTATCCAGATCTCTTCTGATTCTGCCCACCCCATCTGGATCATCTACTCTGTTGCAGATCTTGGTGTCATCTGCAAACAGACAAGCCTTACCTCTAGTCCATCTGCAAGGTCACTAATAAAGATGCTGAAGAGGACTGGCCCCAGGACTGATCCCTGAGGTACCCCACTTGTGACTTGCATCTCTTCTGACTGTATACCATTTACCACCACTCTCTGTTTTCTGCCCATCAACCAGTTTGCTACCCAGCTGACCAACTTCTGACCCACCCCGAGCCTACCCAGCTTATTTATCAATCTTCTATGTGGAACAGTGTCAAAGCTTTGCTGAAGTCAAGGTAGGCGACATCAACTGCTCCCCCTTGGTCCACCACTCTGGTTACCCAGTCAAAGAAATCTATGAGATTAGTTTGACAGGACCTTCCTTTGTAAACCCATGCTGTCTTGGATCCTGTGCCCTGTGGATTCCAGGTGCACTATCCTTTCCTTAAGGAGTGCCTCCATAATCTTGCCCACTACTGAGTGTAAGACCCAGCGGTCTGTAGTTCCCGCCTCCTCCCTGCTACCACTCTTGTGGAGGCGGGATCACATGAGCCCTTCTCCAGTCTTCTGGGACCTCTCCTGTGCTCAGAGACTCACTAAACAATTCTGCTAATGGCTCTGCTAGTTCCTCCTTTAGCTCCTTAAGTACCCTGGGATGTATGCCATCAGGTCCCATTGCCTTATCCACCCTGAGCTTAGCAAGCTCTTGTAGGACCCTTTCTTTTGTGAAGGGAGTAGTGCTCACCTCCCTCCCCCCGTGTCCATGATGCTGAGCTGTGGGCCCTGCCCTACCTTCTCTTCAGTAAATACTGAGCAAAAGTATCTATTTAGGATAGATGCCTTTACAGGGTCCTCCTCCTCACATGCACCCTTTTCTCCATTAAGCTTAGCAATACCCCCTCTGGACTTTCTCCTTTCACTAATGTATCTATAGAAAGTCTTGTCACCTTCTTTACTGTTCGTGCTAGTGTTTCCTCAGTTTGGGACTTTGCCTGCCTTACTGCCTTACCTGCTTCCCTTAGGGCAGTTTGGTATGCCTCCTATCTTCATCCTGCTGTGTTCCTTATATTTCCTGAAGGCCAGCCTTTTGGCTCTGACCTTTTCTGCTACTGTATTTGAGAACAAAGTGGTTTCCTTCTTCTTTGCACTTCCTTTTCTGTCTAACACAATGGGATGTTGCTTCAAGTATTGCATCCTTAATGCTTGCCCACTTTGCCTGTACCCCTCACCTGTGTTTCTTTTGCCAGGGCTAGCTTAACTCTGTTGGCCATCTTATCAAAGTCAGCTCCTCTGAAGTCCCATATTTTGCCTTGGAATGGGATGATTTAGATGTAGTAGCCAAATTGAACCATACCATGTGATGGTCACTGGCTCCCAGGTGACCTTCTACCTGGAGATCTGTGATCCCTTCTTTGTTAGTCAGTACTAGATCTAGGATAGCCCTGTCTCTTGTGGGTTGCTGTACCAGTTGTTTGAGGCCCTCCTGCAGGAATCCACTATGAGTCTAGTTCTGGCAGATGTTCCTGCTGGTATTGACCAATCTGTATCCGGCATGTTGAAGTCTCCCATTATCAGAACCTCCCTTTAGCTGTCATGTTTTGTATATCTTTTAACAGTAATGTGTCTATGTCTTCCCTCTGGTCTGGGGGCCTGTAGACAACCCCAGTTCTTATGGCTGTCCCATTTCCTGTTTCAGGGTGACCCACAGTTCTTCTGGCTCCTATGTGTATTCTGAATTTCTGTAGCTTTGATATTTTCATTAACATACAGGGCCACTCCTCCCTCACCCCCTCGGTCTCTTCTGAACAATACATAGCCAGGTACTGAAGTCTCCCAAGTGTGGTTACTGGTAAACCACGTCTCACTAATTGCTACTATGTCCAGTTTAGCCTCTGACATTATTGCCTGCAGGTCTGGGATCTTATTTCCCAGGCTGTGAGCATTTGTGTACATGATTTTCCATTGGCCAGATTTTGGTGTGTTAGTTGTTGGGTGAAGTTTGGCCTTACCCCTGTGCGTCGTATGGGGAGACAAACCTTTTTTCTTACCTGGTGATGCAAATGAATGGCAAACATGCTGAATTCCTGTTTGACCACTAGCTGAGGGGGGAGGGGTGTTCTTCCCATTCGACGTATGGGGTGCTGCACCCCTCTCCCCATTTGCTAGTTTAAATATTCTGCAAAGACGTCAAACTTCTGCCCCAATGCACTGACTCCCTCTTTAGTCAGATGCAGTCCATCAAATTTAAAGAACTTTCGCTCCCAGAACTGTTGCCAGTTCCCTACAAATCTGTGTCCTTTTTCCTGGCACCAGCCCTTGAGCCATATGTTTAGCTCCCCCTATCTCCCCTTCTCTGACCTTCTGTCCATCTGCTCCCCTCTCCCAGACTGGCAGGATCTCAGAGAAGGAGATGCCGGACGAAATAGATGATAGTTTGTCACCCAGCCTGGTCAGGTGTTCCTTGGTCTCCACAACTGACCGGCTGGCGAGATCATTAGTCCCTATGTGTACTAGGACATCAATGTTTTCTCCTGCTTTGTGAACAATTTAGCAATGTGGTCAGTGTCTCTCCATGCTGATGTACCTGGGAGACATCTGACCATCACCCCTGGCTGGAGATGGGTATCAACTCCCCGAATCATGGAGTCTCCTATGATCAGAAGTTTTTTGGATTTCCTTTGTGCTTGTTTAGTTTTGGTTCCTGATTTGGGTGAGTTTTGTTGTACTAGCTCCTGTGCCGCAGTGTCCTGCTCTGCAGTGTCTTCTGCCTCTTTATTTGATTTCAGAGATAGAGGCAGATACCTGTTTGTAGTGTTTATATGGTTTTTGGAGGTAATGTGTTGGAGAGCAGAGAGTGATGGGGCACCTGATTTGCTCCTCCTAACCACCTGCCAACCTCCTGGACCAACTACCCTCTCCGGTCGAGGTTTTGTATGCTATGGGGAACACTCGGCCCTTCTGACATACAGGCCACACAGCTCATTCAGTGCCGTATTCATCTACAAACCCAGAGGTCCATTCTGATCAGTATAATCTATGTTGGTGATTTCCTTATTAATAAACATGTAGTTATCATAAATGTATACATAATAACATAGTCATTTGCTGTCCCAGTAGCAGAAGCACTGCCACACATTATGCTGGTGCCCAGAGTTCAGGAATGTGCTAGAGTCATGGGAAGCTGGCTGGGGGAAGGAGGACAGAGCATCCTAAGGACTGCTCTCTCCCATTGGGGTGAGTGTGTTGCATATCCCACTGTGTGACAGCCACCTAGTGAAGACTGGGTGGTAGCACAGTCAGGGACACTACATAGGCAGGGGAAGGGGCATGGCTGACGCCAGTGGCACTGCATTCAGGCATGTGCGTATGCCCATGCGCATCCTCTGTGATGGTGTCCAGAGGGGGATTACAAGGGTAAAAGCTGGGCAGAGAGCACGGCAGATGAAGCCCTGTTCTCACACATCCATTGCAATGCTGTCTTCTCCCAGACTCCCAGGGTGGCTCCAGGGCTTCATCCCACCCGTGGGTGGCTGGAGTTAGTGGGTAGAGCAGCCATGCAGTTGCAGGCAGATCCTGCCATGGAATGTAAGCTGAGCGGCAATGCAGTGGTGTGCCACAGGTATCCCAGGAGTCTTGACTGGATGGAAAGGTGGACCTGGCAGTGGTGGAAAGAGGCCCCAGCTAGTACATACAGTGAGGAGAAATAGAGTTAAAAAAACAGTGATTTAAAGGAAAGGAGGGAGAGGGGGGACGATAGAAACTTTCAAGTACCTCAAGGGAATCAACAAAGTCCAAGAGGGTAGCATCTTTCAAAAAAAGAGGTGTGCAAGAACAAGGGGCACAATTTGAAGATAGAGGGGGAGCTCCAGAGGTAATGTAAGGAAGTATTTTTTCACAGAGAGGGTTGTGGATGCATGGAATGGCCTTCTCGGAGGAGGTTGTGGAGTCAAAAACAGTGGTTGAATTCAAGCATGCATGGGACAGTCATAAGGCAATTCTAGGGGGTGGGGGTAGGAAGAAGTAGGCTGCTGGTTAACTAGGATCTGCAGCTTATCCATTAGGTAGGGAAATGGGCAGACTGGATGGGCCAAGCGGTCCTTATCTGCCGTCAAATTCTATGTTTCTATGTTAAAGTCCAATGGGGCTCTAGGTCTATCAGGTTCTCCCATTTACTTCACAAGTAGGGAACAAGTAGTATGTTGTGCAAAATGCACCGATTTATAGGGATTCCTCACCCATGCTACTACTCAGAGTACCATGGAATTCCCTGGACAAACAGACATTTATCCTGGCTTACCTTGAAGGCCTGTCCTGTCTTTATATCCACTGTCCCTGCCAGTAGGTTGGTCCATAGGTTCACGAATCTGAAAGAAGTGCTTTCTTACATTATCCCTAAATCTGCCAACTTGGAGGTATGTCTCTGCATCCTGCTGGAACACACCAGATCAAACATCTCTCTCTATTCAACCTTGTCAATACCCATCAGTAAGCTGACGGCTGAGCTCATGTCCCCCTCAGCCTTCTTTTCTCCAGAGTAAACATGTCAAAGGCCTTCAGTCTCTCTCCTCATAGCATTTGTCCTGCATATCCTGATCATTTTGGTGGCCCTGTGGTGCACACTCTCAACTGCCGCAGTGCTCTTTTTGTTATGGGGGGCTCTGAACTGCACACAATACTCCAGGTGGGAAAGAAAACTGGAACAGCAAAAGAGAAGCACAGTTAAAAATAGGGAAAGCAAGTGTTACAAATTTATTTAAAGATAATAACATGTTCCTCGTGAGCCAGACCCCCAGCGCTTCGTATTTCACCGGGTGCCTCCTCAGGGGGCCCCTGAGGAGATGTCAGTGCAACCCAAACCACTGGAGTTTAGACTCCCGAGGAACACTTTATTATGTTTAAATAAAATTATAGCCGTTGCTGTTGATATCTTTGACTGGGCTTCTCTTTGCTGTTTTCTCTCTGTGTATCCCAACTAGCAGCAGCATGGCCTGTTCTGTTGAATGCAGTTCTGGTGTTTAGCAGCAGTACTCCAAGTGGTGTACCGTCAACACAGCAACAACTTAACAGCGAACACCACCACAGCGCTGAATCTCGCCAGGCCGCTGTGGTGGTGCAATGTACAACGGCACTTTGACTCATGGTGTTCTGCCCCCACCCCCCAAAACAACTCCAGCTCAGAGTTGTATATTTAGAGATGGGGTGTGGGGGACAGCAGAAGCGCCTCAACAGAAAAATATTTCTCCCGGAGAGCAATGCCGACACTCAGCATTGTTCCTGTCGCTGTCGGGGATGTCAGCGGCATTGCCAATGATATCAAGTGGTGGAACCACTCTGGGTTGAGCCTGACCAGGGCATTGTAAAGGATCAGGATTACTTTCCCTGCTCTACTGGTCACCCTCCTCTTCTGAAATTATAAAGATTGTCAGTTCTGGAACAATGTATGCTGCATATTAAGCATGTTGTTCAAAATGTTACTAAATGATCATTAAACCCTGAGATTCCGAGCACAGTGATACGCCATCTGCATTGTCTGGTCCTGGACCACATGACTACAAGGCGCTCTAGGGCCAGATTTTCAAAAGTGGAAAAATTGCTCATGTGTGAAAAAAAGTTACACAAGGGAGGGTTTCCTTGCACAACTGCAACTTTTTCTGCATTCGCATATTCTTTTCGTGCTTTGCCTTTTGCAACCTTTCCTACAACTCACGGCAGCTTGAGCATATCTTTTTGCACAGTTGTGGAAAAATTCGACTCTCGGTATTACCCGGTGTAACATTTTTTGCACAGCTGTGGAAAAAGGGGAAATGTCGCCCATGCACATAAAATGCTGAAAATAGCATTTTCACAGGTGCAGGGATTTGTTCTTGCACTAGGGAGCCGTACACAGGAACTTAGAGCCAGAGTCACAAAATGTCCTGGGACTAAGTCCCACTCCATAGTATCCAGCTGCAGACCGCAATCTCTGCGGCTGCAGAGATTTGTAATCACAGTCCACAACTGCAGAGATTTGTAATCACAGTCCACCACAGCTGCAGAGATTTGTAATCACAGTCCACCACAGCTGCAGAGATTTATCACAGTCCACCACAGCTGCAGGAGATTTGTAATCACAGTCCACTGCAGATGCAGAGATTTGTAATCACAGTCCACCACAGCTGCAGGAGAGTTGTAACCACAGTCCACCACAGCTGCAGGAGAGTTGTAATCACAGTCCACCACAGCTGCAGATATTTGTAATCACTGTCCACCACAGCTGCAGGAGATGTTACATTCAGTCTCACCAGATGTAGCATTTTCCACAGCTGCAGGAAAAAAAAACACCAGTAAGCTGTCATAAATCATGGAGCCAGTCATAAACTGGCTCCACCTTTGTGAATACTGCAGCTGTGGGAAAAACTGCAGCCCTGCAAGTGACAATCCCCTTACGCTGGATTTTTCCCACAGCTGAGGGGGTTTGGGGGGGACTTTGTGAATCCAGCTCTTAGTCTCTGGGCCACGTCAGGCCCTTTGAAAATTTGGGCCCTTGTGTTTCTTTCCTAGTCCATAATAATGAAGTGGTGTTACAGGCATGTGGGTTCAAACATTATGAGTTGGCTAATTAAGGAGTTGAACTCAACAGACCAAGCTTTAAGAAACTGGCCCCAAAACTCCTATCAGCTGCAAGCAGTGTTGATGAGAATAGGCAAGTGCACAGTCCTGATCAAAATTGACTCTTCTGTTCCTTTCTCCACCGGAAAGCATACACACGGGCACTCACCTGAGATTGCCCTTGTTGGTAGCGTACTTGATGTGGTTACAGATGTAATTAAACATGCCATGAGCTGTAGTACAGTCCCGAGCATCAAACACCTGAAACAAACAACAACAGCAGCATCAGCATTAGGCATGGGAAGAAGGAAAAATAATTTGGTTTCATGTCAACTGTATCCCAAATCACTTCCCGACCCACAAGAGAGAGGGAGAAGAGAATGTTGCTGCTATTTTTTAGTCCACAGAGAGAGAGTACACAGAGGTTAAGCACAGGGGGTTAAGTGACTTGCTCAGAGTCACTCTGTCAGTAACTGGTAGTTAATGAAAAAGGTATAAATTGTTTTTATCATAACTAACAAATTTTGACTCATGAGGCCAGATATTCAAAACTTTGAGCTGGACACAAACCGTTTGCGCAGGTTCCCTATATCCAAAAGACCAAATAGTGTGGGCAAACTGCATTAGCACTGGGCAAAATTATAATGTGTGCACTATACAAAGAGAAGGGGCGTGCACATGAATACAGGTGCTATGCTATATTCAGTGCGTTAGCGCTGCGCAAAGTGTGTTTACGCGGTTTTGCATGACATTTTGTATGGCACAAATTATCACGCAGAAAAAAGGTAGTCTTAACTCTAGGCAAAACAAGGATGGGGGCTTGGACACAGCAGCAATAGGCAGCATGGCCATAAGTAACAGCAGCATCATGGTGCACCTGATGACTGCAGGCAATGAGGAGGCAGAGGGGGCAGACGGCCACCCTGGGCCACTCCATATGCCATGGAAGAGACATGCTGCAGACGTGTTCAGTCCCCCCATAGGGGTACACCACCACAATCCAGCACACACATGCAGCACTGGGGGAATGGAGGGTACTGAGGGGAGGGTGTACAGGTGGCCAGACTGCACCACATAGTAGGTGCTGCCACATGGCTGGGGCCATCCCCACAGTGCACATGTGCCAGTGACGGGAATGTCTCCACATCAGTGTGCCTGTATGAGGGTCTGTGTCCCCCCCCCCAGAGCATATACCGCACACCTGTCCATGCTCCCCATCACACACAGCCAGCCATGTGCATGTTAGTGTGGGAATCCCATGCCACTGGCACAGCATATGTGGGTCACAGGACAGTATGACTGTGGTGTCCACTGTCAGAACACACCTGCCAGCTGTGTATGTCACTGTTTGGAGTGCAGCAGTCATTGATGCCTGACATACCATAGGCATTGCTGTGTTCCTCACACTACTAGCCACCTTGTTACTGTAGCATCTGCTATGCACTGTAGCAGGGACTACAGTTTGACTATTGCATGTAGCACCACCACCTGTACCTGTGCTGCATAGTTTCCTGGGGCACAATGGTCTCTGCAGCTGTGCACAGACGTAGCCTGCAGCTACTGTACCACCATGTTCTTCCAGAATGACATACAGGTGGGGCTGTGAGCAGACCCAGCCTGCCCCTGTACTTCCAGACTGACATACAGGTGGAGCTGTGAGCAGACACAGCCTGCCACTGTACTTCCAGACTGAAATACAGGTGGAGCTGTGAGCAGACCCAGCCTGCCCCTGTACTTCTAGACAGACATACAGGTAAAGCTGTGAGCAGACCCAGCCTGCCCCTGTACTTCCAGACTGACATACAGGTGGAGCTGTGGGACCCTGCAATAGCACTGGGAAATCTACATGCAAATCAGGCCATAATGAGATGCTAATATGGATGATTGCCCCCTAGATTGCCAAAGTAGGCTCATTTACATATCACTTTTGAATATAGCAAATATTTGCCCCGGGCAAACGTCTTAGCGCCAGGCAAATATGTTAGCACTACGCAAGCACTGCGCAAATGTGTTTGTGCCATGCAAACTGGTCTGAACCATAGTACATTTCTGCAGTATTTGGCCTGCACTGTTGTTTGCAACTTGAGTGAATCCACTTCTTTTCTAGCACACACATTGGCCACATAGTTTGCCTTTACCTTCCTCCATGTTGCTGTGCACTGGGCTGCTGTTTTGGTTTGCACTTCCTGGATGCTATATTCAGAGCTGTCTTATTTACCGGGCTGTTATTGCACTGCACTTCCATCCCTGTTTGCACTTCTTCATTTGCACGCTATATTCAGCAGCTTTAGCCCTGGGGCTATTCCTTTGAATATAGCGTGCAAATTATTCCGGGCTAATTTAGCATACCGTGCAGTGCTAATTTTGCCCCGAGGCTAAGTTCTGAATATCTGGCCCAAGGAAAGAAAGAGAAATAAAATAATTTTACTCACTGTTCCCATGAGGTGTCTAGAAAAATCTGAAAGTCAACATATAGGGGATTTGCAATAGGCTAACCTAAAATATGCAATTTACATTCATGTGTTAGGGGGCAGAACCATGGCAGAACCTGTAACTAAGTGGCAGAGCCACAAGTGAGTTATGAAAATCCTTCCCCTTCACAATAAATGGTAAACTCCACTGTATATTAAGTTTTATACAACATCAGTTTACTAGTTACAGCTCTTAAATCTGCTGTTTGTGTGAGGACTGTGTCTGATTCTCTTTGATTTCAGCTGCTGGCTTTGCTGCGCGTGGCTATTTCATGCCATCAGCGTTCTGAAAGCTGCTCTCTGAATGGTTCAGTATGCACTGTGACATACCCAACTTTGCAAGATAATATTATCTCACTATGTTGGGTCAAGATAACACTTTTTATCTAGCTATTTATCAGCACACACATGTTGTATAAACAGTATTTGTTTTGCCTTAATTGGATTCAAGAAGTTACACACAAAAAATGTTTTAGAACTGTAAGCATTATCAACTTACAGCCTGCTGATGTATATCCGAGCATGCACTCCTTCCTCAGAGAGGATTCCAATATACGAAGTATATGTAGTCATTTGTGAAATGAGGTTTCAAATGTCAGGCCATTGAAATGATCTAATAATAATAATAACTTTATTTATAAAGCGCCTTTCTTTAATCAAGGCACTGTACAACTTAAAAACAGATAAAATCAAATGAATAAAAGACATAAACATTAAACTATAGCAGGCAATAAATACTGGTCTCGGTATAACAATTTAAACATCATAAGCAAGATGCCATAGGTGGGTCTTCAGGGCCCTCTTGAAGCTCTCCACAGTCATGCACTCATGAATCTGACGAGGTAGAGAGTTCCACAGGGTCGGAGCTGCATACATAAAAGTACGGGCCCCTGATGTTTTGAGCCGTACCCTGGGAATCTCTAACAACCCCTCGTCAGCTGAGCGGAGAGGTTGGTCAGGGCAGTAAGGCTTCAGGAGCCCTTGCAGATAACTTGGACCCTGTCCATGCAGGGCCTTAAAGGTCAGAAGCCCGACTCTGAAGGTGATCCGCCACTGAACAGGCAGCCAGTGCAGTTCGCACAGCACTGGTGTGATGCTGTATTTGTGCAGCAGATTCCTGATAACCCCAGCTGGCCCTGAGACTACTGTAGATCCCATGAAATCCATTACCTGGAGTTTTGACCACTGAATTCTCCCCACACAGCGTGCTGCGTTTCTCCAGGCGTGCTTCGCTCCATAGATTAATTCAGTATCTCTAAGCTGGTAGGTACCTGTAGCTTCAATCTCTTTGGTTACTTCTTCAAGTCTTTCTATATGGGCCTTGGATCCAAACCTGAAGCATGAAATAAGAGTAAAAATTTAAGCCAGTGAGGACTGTGGACTGGTGATAAAAATTATCAAATAATGCGCGTCTCGATGAGTCTGGTCATCTCACCACAGGAGTTATGATCCACTCAGGTACAGCAGAAACAGGAATGATGCAAAGCAGAAATGTCTGCTGTTACCACCATATACATATATTGCACAGCTTCATAAATATAAAGTATGGCTTTTCAATGCTGTACTAGACTGCCATCCTCCAGCGACTGAACACTATCTGCAAAACAGGTCATTCTGTTAGACTGAATAGATTGTTTGATTTTTAATAGTGCCTTTCATACACATTATATTTTGAAACACTTTACAAAGCAATGAGTTAGAAATCGGCAGTGCAGGGACTGGAAGTGGCCATTTTCAGACATTAAGCACATGGCATCCAGCTTGGAGCCTTGTCCTGTCACATCTCAGAAGCTAAACAGGGTCAGTCTTGGTCTATATTCAGATGGGTTACCTCCAACAAACACCATGTTGGGGGTAGTGGTGCTGGCAGCTCTGTAGGGGGTTTCTCCCCTTGGTTATGGTCAACCATACTGATGCCTTGGCACAGTGTAAGGGGCACACTGTGCTTTCAGAAGTGCCATTTTTTCAGCAGAGATGTTAAACCATGGTCCCGTCTGCCTTTCTGGTGGTTGTTTGGGTAGACATTTAGGATCCAGTGGCACTTCTCTGAAAGAGTGGGGAATTTTCCAGTTGTACTGGCCAAGTTTCCCACATTCTGTAATCCACCAACAGATTAACCTGGTTTAATACTAATCAGTACTTCCTGTATTCCCCACCCCCACCTCCTGAATGAGGGTAAAAACAGGAGATATTTCCTAGACCTCCTTTCTTAGTCCACAAAAACTAATAAACAAACAAACACAAATGCATATGGAAATACGGGACATTGGGATAATCCTTTTCGCTAATGAAAAAGTGCTTTACGTTTACTTTCACTTCATCACTAAATGTTGTCTGAAGGGACCTTTGCTTAATGCCTCGTCTTGAAAGACAGCACATCCAGTGGAGCAGCAGCACCCAAGTACTACACCATGCTGCACCAGAGCATCTATCATGGATTATGGATTACAGTAATTATTTATTAAAAATGTATTACAAATTTTGCACATCAGGGCCACCCATTGGCCAAAAAGGAGCTTTCATGCAGGCAGCCTGGGTTCGGAAGAGGACCTGGTTCTTTGCAGCCGGGGATGATAACAACATTTCTCATTGCCACATATCATAGCTTGGGGAGGGCTGACACCACAGTAGAGAGCCACAGAGTTAGCTCCACTGCTATATGTGCACATGGGCCATACACAGCCATGTGTTGTGTCACTGAGTAGGAGGGAGTCAAAGGGCATATTGTAGAGACCAAGGGAATGCCACCCTTGACCAAGGATGGTGGCTGGTGCTCTTAGACCCTGAAATGCAAGGAGTCCAGCACTCACTTACCAATCCTCCACCAACAACACTCTGTGAACCGACTGTAGTGCAAACCGTAAATTTATTTGTTCAAAGGTTGTGTTTCAAAACACAAACTTTGTAATGGCAGCAATAAGCAAATGTTTCACCTACTAACTACTGTTTCTATCTACTCCAGTGCCCTAGCACAAACCAGATGTGTCCCTTCTTGGGGGAGATGGTGATTGTTCCTGTCACAGCCAAGGGTGAACCTGCACTGGCTGTTGAATGTCACAGTGATTTGGTGCAGAGTTGTGCCACTGGCTGCCCTATAGACTTTGCTGCCATATTCCAAGGCTGGGAGAAGAGATTGTTTGAGTAGTAGTTTCCTCCTATTAAGGTCCATGCAGCTGTGGTGACAGAATAGCAGGCCATGTTTCTGCTGAGAGCTCAGAAACATAGAATGTGTCAGCAGAAGAGCATTGGTAGGCCCATCTAGTCTGCCTCATTTTCATAGCCTATTACTACACCCTGGACCCAATTCGGTCACAAGTATCCCTCCCTCCTCCCTTTCCTCTGCCTGTACCAAACAGTTCTCTGCTTCTACCGAACAATTCTGGTGATATGTCCAGAGAATGGAAGTTTGGGTTCTAGGCAAAAAACAAGATATTTCAAGGATATATGAGGTAGGAATGCTACCTGTTGAGTCACAGTGACACACACACACAATCTCTAACAAAAGTATTGAATTAATTAAGTGGATTGAGAGACCAGTGACTGTGGTAGCAAGAGCTGTTCAGCTACTAACGCATCTTATGTAGTTGCTAGGCATTTAGTATACTCAAAGGTAGCATATCAAAGAGGCAGTTTACAAGAACAGTTGGAAGGATCTCTATAAGGATGCTAGGTGAGAAGAAACATTCATGTTGCTTGGTTTCTGTGCATTTCTCCAAACCACACACAGACACTCTAAAGCCTCAACCCCAGTGCAAGGCATCATGGGTATACAAATCTCATGTGCAAGGCAGGCTGATAAGGGTTTGTCAGAACAGAAATCACCTTCTAGACAGGCTTTGACATCTGATCCTGTGTAGGCTGAGAACGACAAACAACAGCTCAATGTGCTTACACAACTGGATGAGATGAGATGAGATGATGCTTGTGTAACTTGATTTACTTTGTGGCTTTTCACCTTTCTATCCATGGGATATACCACCCTGTAGGAGTATGATGCAAGGAACCCTAGAGGAGGGTTCCCCCCCCCTTACAGGTGCTGTGGGAATGATTGCGTTAGCTAAAGGTAGGTTAGAAGAAGCCACGGTAAGAGAGACAAGCCACTGGAGGAGGAGGTGGATGGTACAACAAAAAATGAACCCTGGAGGGGACAGGATGAGAGGTGTTTCGCCCAATGGGGGTGAGTGAGTTGCTCCAGCCGTCAGTACTGGAGTAAGCCCTCATTCAATGTTCGTACAACTGGATGAGATTAGATGAGATGATGCTTGTGTAACTTGATTTGCTTTGTGGCTTTCCACCTCTCTATCCATGGGATATACCACCCTGTAGGGGTACAGACACAAGGAACCCTAGAGGAGGGTTCCCCCTACAGATGCCATGGGAATGATTGCGTTGACTAAAGGTAGGTTAGGAAGATGCCCAAAAAGAATACCCAAAGGTGTTGAGCTTCAAAAAGGCGAGGCTGATGAATGAATTCTGAGATGATAAGGGTTGACTTCCTAAGGAGAAAGAGGGGAAAGCCGGGGCCACCATCTGCCTCCATCCAACAGCGGAACCTAACTAACGAATTAATCGAAGAAAGCACTAACTCTAACTAATATTATGACCATTGGCATGGAGGAGAGGAAAAAACCCCTTTGAGGAGGAAACCTCTGGGGATCCAAGGCCTAGGTTGCCTTCCCTCCAGGCTGAAAATGTTTGATTTGAGGACGTATGTTGGTAAAGAGAACAGTTCATTGAAGTCATTGAAGAGAAGAGTACGGTAATGAGAGGGATGTGAGTAGGGAGGATTATGATGGAATAGGGAAATTCCCCAAAAAGAAAGCACAGATCGAAGGGGGAACATGAGGCTGTGCACAGACTGAAGAAGGAACATAAGGCAATGATGAATACTGATGGTGATCACCGCAGGAGGGTGGCAGGTCGATGAGATAGCATAAGATCCAATGAGAGGTATGCTCGATTGAGAGAGGCGAGGAAGTAGACACTGAGGCCAAGAAGGTATGATTATGCAAATTGGATGATGAGACCCTGATGTTGTAGTCGATGAGGTAGCATAGGAGTCAATGATAGGAATGCTCGAGTAGGCGATGTAAATAGATAAACCTTGAGGCAAGGATGAATGAATGATGACTGGAGTAATGACTTCGATACCAGTGGGAGGATAGCCACTGGTCAATGATGGTGGAGTGAAGCCATGACTGGGGTGAATCCCTGATGGCTGGTACAAGATAATTCAATGATAGGAATGCTCGAGTAAGCAATGTAAATAGATAAACCTTGAGGCAAGGATGAGTGAATAATGACTGGAGTAATGAACTCAATACATGCGGGAGGATAGCCACGGGTCGATGATGATAGAGTGAAGCCATGATTGGAGTAAATCCTTGATGGCTGGTACAAGATAATTCAATGATAGGAATGGTCGAGGAAGCGAGTAATGAGGTCATGATAGGTACGCCTAAAAAGAAATATCGATAGCAGAACACGAGTGGAGTGAATCCTGGATGGCTGGTACGGCATTGGAAGAGGAGGAGACAGGAATGATTCAATGATGACTGCCACAGGAGTGCAGCAGTTCAACATGAGCAGATCAGGGAAAAGGAGACTGTAAATGAACTTGAAATTGAACTTGGATGATGGTGGAGAGCAGCCAGCTGGCCATAGCAAAGGGCGATAGACAGGAAGGCATGGCCAGGAGAAGAGATAGAGCCGAATTGAGGTGACTAAGGAAGATGAATACAGATGATGATGATTGCTGCAGGAGCACAGTGGGTAGATTAGGTAGCATGAGACCTAATGGGAGGTAGCCCAAAGAAATATCGATTGCAGGCCAGATGGAGACAGCCAAGGCATACTGATTGAGCAAGTGAAACAGATGAGCAGATTGAGGTAAGGTTTCGGGGACCAGCGCATCCTGGACTGGATATCAAATCAATTTGAGGTAGCATGGAGATGAGGTGACATAGGAGCCCTGAGAGGTATGTCCAAAGAAATATCGAATGCAGGCCATGATGGGAGTGAGCGAATTGCAGTTGGTGGTTGGTTAGAGAAACCTCAAAAGAAATGCACAGGTCGTGGCTAGGTGAGGAGGCAGACCAGAGGGCCCAAACAGAGGTGAAAAGTTTTTTTTTAATTTTTTTTATTTGTTGAGCCACTGATGAGGCACAGTGAAGAAGCCCATGCTGAAGTACAAGGAGGGCAGGACCACTGCCTTCCCGAATCCTTAATCCCAAATATGAGTCCATACACTGTCACCGCCAAGATTAAGGTGAATATTAAGAACTGAGCAGAGAAGTACGAAAGAAAGCACAAGTAACTGGAATTAAGAATAAGCCAGGGAGTGAGATATAGAAGAACAATTAAAAATGAATACTGGGCATGGAGCAACACCGGGGTTGAGGCATTTGGAAAGTAACCGATGTTTTAAAATTGAAGTCCTGCGGTCATGTACAGACAGGCAAATGCCATGCACTGAAGGCTGAACCTGGTCTCAAAAAGAGCTGTGACATATGCAAAGCAACAAGAAAGAACCCAAAGTGCATAGATAGTGAAGTCCAGGATAGCAAAATAACACAGGCAACCCCCCCAGTAAGGCAGGTTAATCCCCCGGCACTGCAAATACCTGATCCGAGCAGAATAGGTCAGGGTCGGTGTCAGAAAAAAAAATCTGAATGAATGACTGAGTCGGAAACAGCAGCAGTCACAGAACAAGGGATGGAGACGAGGAAAGGGCCCAAGAAAACACAAACGGGATGAATAAGCAGCCGAACAGCACAGGGGAATGCTGTAGCAGAGCACAGAGAGCGAAGGCACAGATGCACCAGCAAGTCAAAAGCTGGGAGGAATGGCAGTCATGAGGCCCGAATGCAGAAAGGAGAATGCAGAGCAATGGAGCAGGAGCGAAGGCCAGAACACAAAAGAGGAGTGGAGCGCTCCAACGGAAAGGCAGAAGGGATGGCTCAAGGATGAAAATGCGAACAGGACACCAGACAAGGAAACAAACTCCAGATGGATGGGGGGGAATGCAGACAAAGAGGAGGACAGAGTGAGTCAAGCAGCAGAACAGGAAGGAAGAAAGCTAGCGGGCCCATGCCCCGGCTGCTGGGGAGACATGGGGCAGGGGGAGAGAGCGAAATACCAGGGCAAGCGTTGTGAGGAGAACGCGCGAGAGGGAGACAGAACCAGTGGCCGGAGGTGCCCCAGAAACAAGCAGCAGCAGAGCAAGGAGGATTGGCTCCTCCGGCTGCAACGAAAAAACTAATCCTGGAGGGGCCCAGGATGAGAGGCATTTTAAGCCCGATGGGGAGTGACGTAGTTGCTCCGCCCATCGACCCTCGGGCTGAAAGCCCTCCCAGTGTGTTTTGTCATATTTTGTAGATACAATGAATTGAGGGGCCTTTTTTCTGCACGCAACTTCTCTGGTTTTATGTTTCTAGTTTGGGACTCATCCGTGTGGTGCAGTTATTAGTCTTAGCAAAGTACCAGGTCAGCCCCAGAGGAATTCAGGCTTTTAGTGAAATCAGTGATAGCATATTGGAGAGGACATTTGCAAGTAGAGCATTATGTGGTTCTTGAGTGCTATCTGCTGTTCACTGCAAATGTCAGAAAAACAACTTTGGTTGGTTTCATAGAACTTAGAGACTGGAGAAGACGCAAATCAGGGCACTGCTTTCTAAAATAAAAATAAAACCAGGGTACCAAGCATTGGTATATTTTTCTCTGCAGAGTATGAAATGAGAATATGTTTGCGTGATAAAGAGCTGTCCAAAATGTATTCATGGAAACTCTTCACTACAGCCAACTGGATAAACACAACAGGCCTTTATAGAGCATGGAAATGTATTGGCTTCCTTTAACTTTGTGGGGATTCACAGAATTACATAGATATACCTTTTATCTCATCTGAGCCTTTGGTAGGTGACATGGAGGCAGATTGAGAAGCCATAAAGTGTTCTCTTTCTTTTGCCCTTTCCATTTGTGTTTTAGGGATTTTTTTTTTTTAACAGAGTTCACAATTGGAAAAGTTGTGGTCAGGACCAAGACACCTCAGGCAAAGCTTGTGGCAGTCTGCCTTTGCCAGGAACTGAAAACACTTTGTGCAGTTTTTAAAGCCTGTAGGCCTTATTCTTTTCTTTTCAGGACTGTCAGTCATGCCAAACACAGAAGACCCAAAGAAATGTGTTACTGGTTCCCACATTTGGAAAAAATAATTTAAAATAAGCCCAAAGTATGTAAAAAGGGCTTTAAAAGATAATTGCAGTTTGGTTTCTTTTAAAACTGAACCACTAATAGTTTTTACCTCAGTTTTGTATCAGGAAAGGCTAAGGTAAATGTCAGTCTTGAAAGTATGAGATGAAAAAGCGTAACAGAACCAAGCATTGGTGACTCAAAACCCACTAAGAATTAAGAAGAAGTGATTTTTTTTAAACTCAGCTTTATTCATTGTACAAGTACCACAGCAGTACAACTGTCAGAACTAAGGAATATTCATTCCATACAGAAATAGAAAGTCTAGACAGTACCTGTATCAAAACTACAGATATACAATAGTTGTTACAAACTGGGGTACCATTGAAAAACTTCATATAACAACATTGTAACCAACATTCAGTTTGTTAAAATAAAGCTTATTAATGTTAATTAGGGTTTCCGGTTTTAGGTTATAACCGATAAACACCACCGTGGTGAAAATTGAGAAATCAGTTATAACCGAAAAACATCGAATTTCATTGTGTCCCCACTCTTCCAGCTGACCAACTGTGAGCTGGATATGTGGGTGGATCGTGTTTTTTTGTATTACACCTTTCACTTATATGGTGGAACAGAGCTCTAATACTGTGCTGCTCCTAGCTCACCATTACCATCTACATATTTATATATGTATAGTTCTACATTTATGGTGCACTATTTTGTAAAACTAATGCAATCTTAATATAGTGCAATATCTATGGTGCTAACATGCAATAGTCATGGTACACAGTTTGAAAACGTGTAATATCTGTTTTTTTACTTGAGTGAATAAACACTGATTTATAAAGATTTTTGTTGTCCGAGAAATTGATTACACCTAAAATAACAGATTTTTGGTACTTCTGAAAGGGGGAGAAAAATGCTGAAAATAAACACCTTTTTTTACAAAAAATAAACACCTAAAACCAGAAACCCTAATGTTAATACATACTTTATATATAGTAACAGAGGCCTCTAAAACTCTGCCTCAATAAAACTGGCTGCTTGTCCACAATTACCCCCCCAACTCCTTGTCAGCCTAAAAATTGGTTGTAACCGACTTGAACCGTGCATTTGATACAGAAAAGGAAAACAGGGCCTCGCCCCTCAAGGATGGCAACCCTCTGTGTCAGGTTTTATGAAACACAGCTGGGCCCTGCATGCGTTTCCCCTCCTCTGGAGTAGCCAGGTCTCCCATGGTTGCCAGAGTTAAACATGGTGGTCACGTTGAAGTCTCAACTTGGCTGTTAGGGACTCCATTGTTACCACATTTTTAACTCTGTTAATCCAATCCTGCAATATCGGTGGATCCCAGCTCAACCATCTGGCCGTAATACATTTCAACCCAATTACTAACAGAATGAGCACCACTTTGAGGGTATCACCTTTTAACTGAACTGACATAGGGGTCCCTAGGACACAATCTTCAAAAGCATGTGGGATAAAAACACCCATCATCTCCTTAATAGCTGTCTCAATCTCCCTCCAAAATAGGGAAAGTACCGGACAGTCCCATAGGATATGCCAGTGACTTCCCTCTCCACCACACCCCCTCCAACATGAGGCCCTCCCCAGTGTAATGTTGTCACACCAGGGGCACCCTGAAATAATGAATAAGAATTTTACGATAAAACTCCTGCCGTATTGGGGAGAAAGTCACCTTCCAGCCTAATTTTAACCTATGGTTCCAGTCTGAGTCACTTATAATTAGACTTGCCTCTCTCCCAAGCTATCTTGTGGCCATGAAGGGAATCCCTCCCATTAACAGCTTGTATAAATTCGTCACAACCCGAACCTTAGCCGAGATCATGACCAACCCATGCAGAAAATTCTCCCAGCCAGTATAAGGTCAAGTCAGGTGCAAAAGATTATCATAGGAGTGTATAAAATGCCTGACCTGCATATATCTCAGAAACTCAGCATTGGTCCAACCAAATTTATCTTTCGCTCTCTGAAATGAGTTGCATCTATCTTTTTCTAATAGTTGTGTAAATCTGGTGATCCCTTGTGCCTCCCACCTGGCAAACCCCAAGTCCAACATAAGAGGAAAAAGGTTGTCTCATAGCGTATAAGTGAGAGAGAGCCCACACCTACCGGGGTGCCTGTCAGTTTTCTGACCTTCGAGAGAGCATATAAGCCTTGAGTTACCCATCTATTTTTAATGAGACGTGCGTATTCTGGGGTTGGTGTGCTAAGGGCCAGAGTGAATAAAGGCCTCCCCTCTGGTAGATCATTTTCCATCTCATACCACCTTGATTCCACCCTTTGCTTAGCCAAGGTCAAAACTGGGCCCAACTGAGCTGCTAAATAGTATAACCGAAAATTGGGGAGGGCCAATCCCTCCTCATCCCTTGGAAGATGCAGAAAGTGCCTGGCAACTCTGGGTTTTTATGTTGCCAGATGAAACTCTGAGTTTCCTTTGTCAACTTATTCCAAAAAGATACCAGGAGTTTCAAAGGCAAGCACTGGAATAGAAATAACAGTCGGGGCAGGATACTCATTTTGATCACTGTTATATATCCCACCAGAGTAAGTGGTAAGTGGCACCATCTTTCAAGATCCCTCTCTACAGATTCCCAAAGTTTCCCATAGTTCAAGGAGAAAAGTTTTGATAAATCTGTGGAAATCTGTATTTCTAGATATCTGATTTGGCTCTTGGGGGTCCATCTGAAGGGGAAGCCCTCCCACTCAGTACCAGAGCTTCAGATTTAGAGAAATTAATCTTATATCCAGAAATTTCCCCAAAAGATTGTAATATCTCACATAGCCGGGGGAACTGAGCTCTCAGGAGAGGACCGGAAAAAGAGGGAATCATCAGCATATAACGAAAGCTTCTGTTCTATGCCTCCCACCATGACACCTGATATTCCAAGGCTCTGCCTGATTTTAATTGCCAAAGGCTCTAGGCACAGGGCAAATAACAATGGAGAAAGGAGGCATCCCTGCCTGGTACCCCCGGTCAACGGAAAAAAGGGAGAGCTCACCCCATTCAACCACACCAAGGCCTTTGGGTTTTTGTATAATTGGGAGAGTATATGCAAGAATTTATTGCCGAATTTCATCCTTTCCATGGACACTTTCAGAAAATACCAATTCACCCTATCAAATGCTTTTTCTGTGTCCATGGATAGAGCTATCTGGAATCCCTCTCAGGCACTCTGAGAGGAGATTACATTAAGTAACCATCTGATACATCTCATACAAAAATCTACCAGAGATGAAGCCAGTTTGGTCTTCATGTACCAAAGATGAAATGTGTATCTGTACTCTGGTGGCCAACAACCCAGTAAACAACTTTAAATCTACATTTAAGAGGGAAATGGGTCTATATGACCCCCAGTCCTGGGGGTTCTTACCCACTTTATGGAGAACTGATATGTGTGCTAACTGCCAGGATTCAGGTGTCTCTCTCTCCCCTCTCCATAATTTCTTGACAGGCTGGTAGCAAAAACAGTAGAAGATGATCTGCAAAGGTTTTAAAGAACTCGGATGGGAACCCATCCTGTCCCAGTGATTTCCCAATTTTTAGGCCAGATATCTGGGCCTGTGACTCTGAGCTGGTCACTGGCCCCTCCAAGTAATCTATAGCTTGCTGAGAGAGGGAGTTCACCATCAAGCCCTCAAAAAAAGAGGAGACTTTCTCTTCTAAGTCTGGGATATTTTCCTGGGAATACAAGGATGTATAAAATTCCGGAAATGTATTAACAATATCCTCTGGGTGTCGGACAACCCCGCCCTTCTTATTCCTATCCCATTCTTATTCCACCATAGGGTGGCTGCCAGCAGTTTCCCCACCCTATTACCATTCTCATAGTAGTTCTGGCGTATTCTCCTGTAGGCAGCTTCAATCTGCAAGCTTAACAATCTCTCCAATGCCAACCGTTTTTCAGCTATATATTTTTGCATCTGACTATTCAGTGAAATCTTATGTTGGAACTCGAGATCCGCCAACTCTGCCTCCAATTCTCTTCTCTTTTGCTCCCTGCATTTTTTTTCTAAAGAAGAATATCCTATTATGACCCCCGGAGAACTGCCTTCAGCGCATCCCAACTGATTGCATGAGTGGTTAGCCCCACTGAGTTGTCTCGATCTTAGGTTTTTATCATGGAGATTACCAGGTCCTTAAATTCCTGATTATTTAAAAGGCCCACATTAAGCCGCCAATGTGAATTTCTGATTGGGGTGATATCTCTAGTTTTAATTTAATAGGGGGCATGGTCCGACAGGGTACAAGTTTGAATCTGGCATGAGGATACAGTGTATGCCCATTCTTCTGTCATAAAAAAAAATCTATTCTGGTGTAGCAGCAGTGTCTATCTGAGAAGTGGGAATAGTCCCTTTGTTGCCCATTAATCCTCCTCCAAACCTCTGCAAAGCCCATATATTGTGTCATCCGTGGTATGGTATTCCCTGCTGACTCCAGCTTAGTTCGTTGGGACCCACCTTTTCTATCCAATGTTGGAGACAAAATTGTATTAAAGTCTCCCCCCAAAATACAGAGCCAGTCTATAACTTGTAGTATATATGTAAAGAATTTCTTAAAGAAAGAGGCAGCCTCCTCATCATCATTCGGAGCGTTACACACATGCAATGGTACAGGGTGTGTCACCCCAATCCACCTGAATGATCACATACAGCCCCTCTGAGTCTGTTTGTACAGATTCTACTTGTAGGGAGCATGTTTTATGAATTAGAATGGCCGTGCCCCTGTGGTGAGGGTGTGCTATGTAGGAGGAGGCATATACTCTGCCTACCCATCTGCGACACAGCTTCTGGTGTTCACTGTCTGTGAGGTGGGTTTCCTGCAATAATGCGATTTGTGTGTTCATCCTGCTCAACTCCTGAAGTAGCCTTGATCTTTTTACCAGACCATTAAGTCTTCTAACATTATAAGTTGCAATGTTTAAGTCCCCCATTTTTACTGTCTACGGTGACATTAATAAAAATCAATGGGTCCCCTCTCCTTCAGCATAGCCAGGTTTTAAAGGGGGTTGAGCAGGAGGAAAGGACAAGCAGCCCATAACAACGTATAAACCAGTAAGATAGAACAGAACAGAAAAGCAAAACTTTAAACTTGGTTGAAACAGTAAATATGCAACCATAAAAAAACTGCTTCAAAAGTGCCACGCGTGGCCCCTCACTTGTCAGGTGCTGGGTGGTAAGGGAAAGTGCTAGACTCTGTCCAGCACTGTGTCGCCTGACTCTACCTCGAGAGTCAAAAAGCAACAAGCGTGGGGTCACCACTGCCATGCCACACCATCAAAGTCACATCTTCGTCCCCACGAAATTACCTGCATAATAAAGCATATGGTGTGGAGGTAACCTAGTTTGTCAAGGATTCAATCACTTCTCTCTTATCCCCTCCCACCTTACTGTTTAGCTTCCTTTAACAAAAACTAAATAAAAAAAAGAAACATTTCCAGGGAGATCTGGGAAGGATACGATCCCCACCGGCAGGAGAAGGTGCCCCTCAAGACCCAAGAGAAGGTCAGCCCCAGGCAGAGGTCCAAGAGGAACAACGCCACCCCCATCAATAGATATCCAAGTTTACAAGGAAGATAAATACAAAATGAAGAATGATTGTCATTGTAATCTACGACTGTCCCTTTGTGATCGAAGCATGGTGACCCATCATCCTTGGAGAGCAGCGAGGTTCACCCCCATCCCCTCTCCCTGCTTACCCAACAGCACAGTCCATCATGGTACAGTTGCCAATAGTCTAAGGATCTGTGTCCTCCGTTATACCCTCTGCCCCTATCTGTAGTGGAGAAATCTTCCCCGTGGTCTGGTTCCAGGGTGTCTCCCTTGCCTCTCTTCTTTTCAGCAACTCTTAATTTGGGCCACAGGCCTGTATTTATATTCAATGGGCTGGAGAGTTTCTTTTGCTCCTCAAATTAGTCATCACTTGCCACTGCCTTCGCTCCAACTCTTTGATCTGTACAAGAGGGATGAACTCATTGATGCCAATGTTTAGAGTGGCCAGATATTTTTTAGCTTCAGCTGCAGTCTCAAAAATCTGTACCCCTTTATCTTAAGTAACTCTCAGCTTGGCTGGGAAATCTATACATGCTTTGAAACCCTTGGCTCATAGCTCCTTCACCACGGGGAACCACAATTTTCTTTTTGCCATGGTGTTTGGGGCATAATCAGGTTCAATTATCAGTCTTGTGTCACCAAAAATTATTTCCTTTTGCAACCATGCATTACGCAGCACCATTTCTTTGGTGCGGTAATCTAGAAAGGCAATAATCACAGAGTGGGGCCTTGCTTTTGGATCTTCAGGAGGGGCTATTAATGCACGGTGAGCCCTGATGATATTTAATGAAGTATCCTTGTCGATATTTAACAGTTCTTTTAGTAGGCTTTCGATAAATTCCGTCTTATTTCCGGTTTCTGTACATTCTGGCAAACTATGCAAACGTATGTTGATGCATCGAGATCGGTTTTCCAGATCCTCTATTTTGTTTAGGAGGAACTGGGACTGATTGTGCAGCTGAAGTATGGCACCGTTGAGAAGATCCAAGGTATCTGAATAGGTGGACAGAGACTCCTCGCAAGTATGGATTTGCTGATTATGCTGCTGGATTTTTGTCCTGTTTTCTGAGGCCTCCACTCAGATTGTGTCCAGGGTTTGGGTGAGGCGTCACAGCTCTCTGCATAGCTGCCATGAGGTGACAGTGATATCTTCTTCCTCCTCCTCCTCGGAGCTATCGTCCGACTGCCTCTCCGCGGCTTCAGAAGGCCTGGTCTGTGGTGTTTCCCTCGCCTGTCCCTTCGGATGCAGGTTTAACGTTTGCTGCTTCTGGCTGCCCCCCCCCCCCCCGTTCCCGATCTGGACCTAGGTTTGCATGCCATCATGCCCAGTAATCGTCAGGATACCGCAGGAGTCAAGTTAAGGTCAGTAGGAAGCTAGTTTATTACTTTTAAATTATGGGAAAATCAGAGCTCCAATTCAGTGCTGCCACATGGTACGGTGAAGTCACCGGAAGTCCCCAAAAAAGTGATTATTATGTCAGAATTTATATTTTGTCAGCAAGAAATAGTGGTTCCCCAAAGGTTGAAACCACACTGTATAGCGGCTTTCTCTGGCTCCTGGGCACAGATTGTGAACTGGAGAATCTGCTAGAAAAACAGCAAAATAAAATAAACACCTAATGCAGAATGTCGAGGATTAACCAGTAAACAAAATAAAACAAATGCTTAACTAATACAGAATGTTGAGGCAGTATAGTCTACAGGTTAGAGGAACGAGGTGTGAACGAGTTTGGTACATCCAGCAGACCAGACCTGAGTTTGAGTCTCACAACCTCCACTTGCATACTGTGTGACTCTGACCAAGTCACTTAACCACCCAGTGCTCCCAGGTCGCCCATGAAAACAGGCACTTGTGCCCAGTGTGCCTTACCCAGTTACCAAAGACTAAAATAAAAATAAAAACCAGGAAACAAAATAAAATTCATAAACCATTCTGGAAACCAGAAGAGCAGAGCTGTACTTTTGGGACGACTGCTCGTTTCAGTGGAGAAACAAATCTGAAGAAAGGCAGTTGGGGGAGGGTGACCACAGTGCAGAGTTTGAACTTCATTCTAATTCCAAATTACATATATACCATGAGTTCTGTCTCCAGTTCAACTCAATCCAGTGGACTGAGATGCCGTTTGTGTATATATACTGCTGGATTCCTGGAGTTATAATTACATAGATATACTTTTTATTTACTTTTGGGTCCAAATACACTCACTATCTCACGCACTCCTAAGCCCCAACATCCAAATGTTTTGTGGGTATGTTAAGCATACCCTATTGGTGTGTAATGTGCACGTCCCATTTTGGCAGCATAGATTCTGTTTTTAGCAGCTTACTCTGCAAGGTGACTTCAGTCTCCCCATATCAGAGCTTACCCACAGAATTAATAAGATAGATATTCCTGAGAGTACAAATTAGCTCTGTTACCAAGGTTGCCCAGAGTAGCTGGAGAGAAAGACTGAACGGGAGAGAGAAAAATGAAAATATCTCTAAATGAATCATGCCATTTCAGTCACACGAGGACAAGGTCCCCTTCAGTTTAAATTAAGGCTTTCAGTGTTCCAGTATCTAACCTGAAGTGCCCAGAGAGTAGCTCTGGCCTGTTGCCATCTAGCAATCCTATTGCTGAAGAGGTCAAACAACAAGACAGGTATAATGGCCTTCCCATTAGATGTTGGTACTCACCCACAGGGATTTGTCCTAACTTATGCTTATGGCCTTCATCTTTCTATGTTACAAAAGGGGTCAACATCTCACCTCACCAGAACTCAGTGACTCTGCTAGCATGCTTGACTCCCATGATGGGGATGGAGAAGCCAAGTTGTAATGTGGCTTGACTGAATGTGTAAGAAAGTTGTACTCTCTGATAAATCAGACTGAGAATTGCAGTTTTAATCAGATCTGAGTTGGCTATAATCTTAGATGAAAAACTGCTAATGGTGAGCCACTCCATCAGCATGGCAGTAGGGTAACTGCTAGCAATGCTGGCGACCGAGGTTCAGGAATGGGAGAAGCAATTATTTGTGTAGCACCAGGCTGTGCATTGGAGAAGAGTAATGTGTCCTCTGGGATGGCCCAGGTGCAGTTGTCTTGGCAGCACAGCTGGTTAGCGCAACCAGAATGACGTTCCGGGCAGCCTCGGTTCAAGTCTCAGTTGAGGTACTTACTTCTTTCTCTCCTTTGTCTGTACATGTTCCATAACAATGCACACCGCACCCATGTGATTGAAAATGAAGCAATTACTTGTGCAGCACCAGGTTATGCATTGGAGAAGTGTAATGTGTCCCCTGAGACGGCCCAGATTTCAGTTGCCTTGGTAGCACAGCTGGTTAGCATGACCTGATGGTATTCTGGGTGGCTTGAGTTCAAGTCTCAGCTGAAGCACTTCTTTCTCTCTCTGTTTGTACATGTTCCATCAATATGCACACCACACCCATGTGACTGAAAATTAAGTGCATGAAGATGATTTAATTCACATATCCACAAAAGCTGCCCACAACAGGAACCAGCTGTGCACAAAGCTTTTCTTTTGAACTGTGCAGTTACCTTTCTTTAAATCAGGCACATTGGGTGGTGGAGCTGCCTTGGCTACTTGCCTGAGCAAATTTTAGAATCAACCAGATTCTAGGATTCTTAATTTTAGAACCAGTAAAATTCCCTACACGGAAAGTGAGCATCCAAGTTGATTTAACAAAATACTGTAACGCAGAGAACAGTCTGTAGTATTACTACTACAATATCTTATATACAAAAGGGAATTAGAGATGATGTGAATAAACTGAAACATGTGTTAATTTGTTTTTACAGCTGTGGGCAAAGCCTGCAGCCATTTTGGGATCAATCGTAGCTTACAAAAATGGCCTATCTTGGAACCTTCCTTTGGACTTTCAGAAGTATCCTTTCTGAAACTCCAGTGGAGCTTGAAACACTCCACCATGATCAGCCGCTATTGAATAACAACCACATTATTTTGGCTGTTACTTCCGCATTCTGAGTCAAGAACTGCGCGTGCGTGACTTGTGCACATGCGCAGTTCTGCTGGTGCCACCATGTTGCCATTCACCCCAACTACGCATGCACGAGTGCCGTGCATGCACAGTTGCATCGTCGTCACCACCATCTTTCAGATGGCACTCCTCCCACACCATCCCACTGCTCCTGTCCTCCCTGCTTCCTCCCAGCACCAGCAGCAAAGAACACCCTCCTGCACCCTCCCACTGCTGCTGTCCTCCCTGCTCCTTTCTTTCCCCATACCTGCGCCGACATCAAGGTGCCCAATCCCCATGTTGGCATTATGTATCCCCCCAACTCATGTGGCACACTGGGAGCCCATCCATGTGTGCCCAAATGTATGTGGTCCCATGCCTACATCGGGGTGCCCAGTCCCTGTGTCAGCATCATGTACCCCTCCAAACACATGTGGCACACTGGGAGCCCACCCCAGTGTGCCCAAATGTATGTTTTTTTTCTTTTTTCCCCTGCAGACATCGGGGTGCTTAATCCCCGTGTTGGCATCCTGTACACCCCAACTCATGTGGAACACTGGGAGCCCACCCCAGTGTGCCCAGATGTATGCTTTTTTCCCTGTAAATAAAGAAAACCATTCCCAACGTGTGTTTTTTTCCTGTAAAAAGAAAACGGTTCCTCATCGTCACCCCAGTCCCCCCTCCACCATCCCCACCCTCCCACTAAGCATCCACCTCCCCTTACCCCATACTTACCTCCAGAGGCCAGTATTGTCATCTTTCCTGGACTGGAACAAGTCTGCACTCTTCAAAGCCGAACCGCAAACTGAAGAATCAAAGATAAGCGTGCTATACTGGCAGTCAATGGGGTTTTCAACTTATGTTGATATATCAGCCATTTATTGGAATTTTGGCCCAAAATTTTCAACATGGGGTTCTAGGGACCCCACCTCATGAACAGTGTCACTGTCACTTCATTACTCAGTCCCAAAAGGTGATTTTGTGGTTGCTGTACGGAATCACCTTTCGGGACCGATTAATGAAACGACAGTGCCACTGTTCATGAGGTGGAGTCCCAAAAAGCCCATGTTGCAAATTTGGTGAAAGAATTCCAAAACATGACTACATTACGAGTGTGTGTTGCGCAGTTTCTCTGCACGTTACTAACTTCGCCAATTTTTAATATTTTCACTCCAGATTTTTAACATTGCCATTTATGCACACCTCCTTATTAACAGTACAGCTGTCATTTTTCACATCCTGCCCGAAATGTGTTTTTGCGCCTGTGGCACAGTATGGCGCAGTCGTTCTGCAAAATCACCTTTCAGGACACGTGAACAAAATGACACTATCTTCATGAGGTGGGGTCCCAAAAAGGCCATGTTGAAAATTTGGTGCAGCACCTCCAAAAAATGGTCAGCTTACACCCGGGCATTCAATATTTTCTATGCACACGTGTACCTTTGGTCATTTGGTAGCTCGGCACAGCCGTATTGGCTCTGACTAATTGTATGTTTGCCTGCACATGCACAGCAAACATCTTGTTACAGTAACTGGGTTTCAGAGGTGTGTCACTGTTGGATCTAATGCAGCTCAGGCTGTAGTGGGCTTGACAGTGACAGCCCAGTGAGGAGCAAGGCTGATCATGACACTGTTCTCTGCTTGCTGGATGGAAACTTTATGTAGTTGAAAGGATCAAGCCTCTCCAGTCCAGTGCAGCTCAATACTTTCATTTGCATAATGCCACCTAGCAAGCAGCTGAGCGGCATCATGAACAGCTCCGAGTTCCCCCTGCTGCAGATGAAGATGTACAAAAACAACTCCCTCCCACTGCCAAGTATCCCGCCCACTTCCTGATTCTTCCCTGTGCCTTGTCCATGAAATAAAATACCCTCCCACTGCCAAGTATCTTGCCCACTTTTTGATGCTTCCCTCTGCCTTATCTGTGTAAAGAAAATACCCCCCCTTCCAGGTATCCTGCCCACCTCCTGATCCTTCCCCATTCTTCCATCAGTGAAATAAAATACCCTCGCACTGCCAAGTACCCTTCCCACCTTCTGATCCTTTCCCTTGCCCTGTCCATAGAATACCATATCCTTCCACTGCCAAATATCCTGCCCACCTCCCGATCCTTCTCCATGCCCTACTGGTAAACCTGTAAAAGAAGAAAACAATCCAGTGATGACTTCTACCCCCACGTTCCCACCCAACCCCCTCTCAGCACCCACCATCCCAGATATCCCCATACTTACCTATCTGGTCCAGCACTGCTCCTTCTCAAATGTCCTGCTTCATCTGAACTCCATTGGGAAGTGACTTGAAAACAAGATAAATTTGGTTAATGACTTTTTAGCACAGTTTGAACTTTTACTCATAACTTCATAACTTCTTAATATTTTTACCCCTAATTTTCAAAATGGCCTTTTTTTAACCTCACTTCATGAACCAGGTTGGTGATATTTTTCAAATTCCTCTACCCCTAAATAGGTTTTCTAAGTCATTCTACAAAACCACGTTTTGAACGAGATTTAAAAAATGTCACCTGTCTTGACCATAAGTCATGGTATAAAAAGGATCTATTTCAGTCGGCCGACAATTTTATTATCAACTGACGTTACAGAGACTCCTTTATGTGAACTGCATTTGCAGTCAGCATAAAAGGAGTCACTTCAGACTGTGTTTTCTTTGAGGGGCTTTGCCCCCGAACCCCCATGAGCCCCCCACACCACCTGCTACTAAATTAATCAACTCCGAGTCAGAGTTGCTTCAGGGAAGGAGTGCAGTACCCCCAGAAAGCAGTGCTGGGGTCCCACGCCGATACTACAATGACCTGGTGCTGTTGTCGCTGTAGTGTCGGTCACGATAAAGTTGTCGCCGTAGCAACGGCATTCCGTATAAAAAGACTATGTTGAAAGTTTGGGGTCAAAATCTTAAAAAAACAACATAGTTATGAAGCAAAGTTTAAATTCTTCAACGTTTACTCATCACTTTACTGTTTTTCCAGATTTTGAACCCTGAGTCTCAACATAACCTTTTCATTATACCACCTCATGAATGAGGCTGGTATAGTTTTTCAAATTCACTCTAAAACATGTTTTTGCAATCGCTCTGCAAGATCACCTTTCAGAAGGGATTTAAAAATTCCTCTTGTCTTGATCATCAGGTGTGGTAAGAAAATCACTATGCTGAAAACGGGGTCAAACTCTTAAATAAAACAGCAAAGTTATGAAGCAACATTGAAATTCTTCAACACTTTCTCATAACTTTGCTATTTTTCTACATTTTGCTCCCAAATTTCCAACATAGACTTTTTTACACCCCTCATGAACAAGACAGGTGTAATTTTTAAAATCCCCTCTAAAACGTGTTTTCAGTCATGGTACAAAATCACTTTTTGGATGGGATTTAAAAACTCAAACATTGGAAGTATCTCAAGGCACCTTCATTTTCTGAATGGCACAATCTAATGAGTTATATGGCAAGCAATGAAAGAATCTTCTATGTGCTTCTAGATAGGTTAGATAAGTTTCTAGATATGCGGGGCCCCTTTCTGCAGCTGACCACTCTTTAGGTCCTTATATCAGATGCCTAAAGCCGTAACAAGAATTCTGCTACTCATAAGACTATGGTTAATGTTTGTACTACTATTATCTCTGTTTTGTTATTTATAGCTGAAATCTTAGTTTTTCATTTAATTATTTATCCATCTATTTACTCAAATCTTACTTATCATTTCTGTGCTGCGAATGAAATTTCTGATTTACTAGAACTGTTTTTACAAAGGCTTATTTGACATGACCTTTATGTACGTTATGTTGCTGCCTTTTTGACTTGTTGTTCAACATCTTATTTTTGATAAAAATGATTATGGTAAAAAAAAATTCCTTTTGTCTTGATCATAAGGTGGGTCATAATAAAACTTTGCTGAAACTTTGGGGTCAAAATGTCAAAAACGACAAAGTTATAAAGGAAATGTGAAATTCTTCAATGTTTACTCCTAGCTTTGCTATCTTACCAGATTGTGACCCTGCATTTTCTCTTTTTTATTTATCCCCCTCCTGGTCAGCCCTCCTTCCAATGAGCATCCCAGCTCCATCACCCCGACATCTGCCAGGACTTACCTGCTGGCTGCCCCAGGGCTTGCCCGATCTGGCAGGGTTGGTGGGTTTCCGCAGGCCCCTCCACAGAATGGATCCAGTTCTGGTCAGCATGTCCAGCTGGTTGGGTGCAGGGCCTGTGGGTGCTCATCATCATCCTGCCGCTGGCTTTTTCCTCTGGTTTTTGCCCCAGGAGACATGATGTGCAGTGACATTATGGTGTACATCACGCACTCCTGATGTTTCTCGGCCAGTTCTCTCACTGTGTCCCCCTGACAGCTGCATAACCAGTATGGAGACAAGCTGGCAATGCTACTGTTCTGTGAAGCATTGGCAGGACTATGGGGGGGGGGACAGGAATGGAGCAGATGCTATGTGTTCAGAGACTGTGTGCTGTGTCTCCCTGATGCACATCTCTCTCTCTCTCTGTCTGTCTGCCACACAGTGTTAAGCATGAGAGCAAGAACCGCACGGTAAGCTGTTGCGTCTGTCTCTTTCCCACAGCAAGGAAACTGATAGCGTCTATCTGCTGTCACTGCACATGTCACTGGGTGTGGGGGGGGTGAGAAATGTACAAAACCTAAGCCTGCAATGGGAACTGGCCAGGGACTTCGCACCCGGGAGACAGTAAATGTGCCACAGACAGACAGCATTGCTAACCGTCTGGCTCCCACTGTCTTGCCGGAAAAATAATGTCTGCTGCTGACAGTGCATTGGTGTCAAAATAACAAGATGTGGAGGGCTCAATCAACTGTGAGGGTGGATGGAGCACCAGAAGCTGTGCATATATTGTGGATTAATCAACGGTCACCTGATGACTTTGCACCAATCAGGTACCATTGTTTCTCTTCCCATGTTATAATGGATTTTATATACTGCTTTCTCAGCAAACTGCCTCTCTGGTAGCTCACTCCCAGTGTTCTAGATGGATCTAGCATTAGGGTTCTGACATTATGCCTTATTGACATCATGACTACAGTATTCTGTGCAGTCTCTACCAGGAAGAAACACATGTTTGAAATTTGTTATTCTCAGCCTATACTAGACGAGATATATAAGCCTGTTTAAAAGGCAATGGGCCTGATTCACAAGGCCCCTGGAATGTCGTGAGATGCCTGCGTCAAACATAAGTGATGCAAGTGGCACCTTGCACCAAAAGATGCCCCAGGAGCTATTCAGAAAGGCAGCCTGCGTCAAACACAGGCTGCATGCACCAAAGGGGGCTTGCACAAGCCTTGCCTCAAAAAATGGGCCACAGCATGGTGCTAGAGGGCTTGCAGCAGATGCAGGCTGGCATATCCCCCATATCAGTATTCACAAAACCCTCCCGGACGGCAACATTCTAAGTACCCTTAGACCAGCCAGGGCTGGTCTAAGGCTACTTAGAATGGTGTCTGGAAAGGTTTTGACAGTTGCGGCAATGTGCCGTGGCCCCCCCAGCCCCGATCCCAGTTAATACATAAAAACCCTGGTGGTCTATGAACCCCTGATTAGCCCAGTTCCCATTTATTAAATAAAATAATATCACTGGTGGTCCCCCCAAGCCCTGATCCCCGTAATACATAAAAATCCCTGGTAGTCTAGAGGACCACTGATCAGCCCCAACTGCATTTATTAAATAAAATAAAATCCCTGGTGGTCCAGTGGACCCCTTTAAGCCCCAATCCCTGTTTCCTATACACATCCAACCTGGTGGTCTAGTAGATCCCCCACCCATCCCCACCCCTCAGGCAGTGGCCTACCACCCCACTCCCACCATCCCATTCCAGAGCCATCGCCTGGCACAGCCCTCCGCTCTCCTTCACGGCCGGTCGCTGACTGAGCTGTCAATTAATGGACTGTATGCAGTGCTCTAAATTTGAGATCAGTGGAGGCACACTGCAGTGCCTGCAGTTGGTGCAGAATGCAGCTGCAAAGTTGTTGACTGGCCTTTTGAGACTGAGTCATATCTCCCCAGTACAGTGCGATCTACACTGGCTGCCGGTTAAGTGGTGTATCTCCTTTAAAGTCGGGTTACTTACTTATAAGGCCCTTCACGGGCTGAGCCTGGGCTTACCTGAGTGGTCTTCTGCATCCTTACAGGCCCTAACACCCTCACCCTCCTCTGAGGAGGGCCTCCTGGTCATTCCAAGGGCCAGGCTAAAATCCTTAGGGGACCAGATCTTCAAGGTTGTGGGTCTAATCCTTTCAAATTCGCTCCCAAGGGCCCTGAGGGAGGCAACCTCAGTGGAGGCCTTTAAAAGGGATCTAAAAACCTATTTGTTTGCACAAGCTTATGGTTAGTGAGAGTTCTGCTTTGCCATCCCTAGTGATGTTTTTAGATAGCTGTTGATATTTATTCATATTTATATTTACATCTGTATTTTAATATAGATGAGGCTGTTATCTAATTTATAATATGGGATTTATTTGTTATATGATATGTTTGCTATCACTGTCTGTTGTATTGGCACCCTGAGCCTCGGGAAAGGGCGCCACAGAGAAATAAAATCTACTACTACTACTACTACTATTTCTACTAGATACAGGTGTTCCACGCTGTGGTGATTAGAGCCAGTGGCATGTGCACACTCACCTGTAAAACAGGTAGTTTGGAATCTGAACCCTACCATGGTCACTCGCTCAATATGTGACCTTGAGCAAGTTACTTGACCTTCCAGTCCTTGAGTTCCTCCCAGCTGTATGATTGAGCACAAACAGGAACCCACTGAAAACAAGGTGCTTCATCCCAGCTATGCTTTTTATTTATTTCGATAATCGGAAATACACCTTTGAGTCAAGGACTCCTTTGTAAAGGCTCCACGTCAGAGATACCGAGGACAACATAGGTAGATACAGTGAGTAACATATGCACAGAAAAGTTAATTAACTAAGACTGATACACAGCATAGGACAACACATGCCCAGCGTTTAGGAGTAACAACAGGATAGCAAAATTCTTAGGGTCAGGTAGCCTGGGTGAATGAACAGAAAAATAAAATGCTGCCTTTCTTTTTTTTATATTGGTTGGTTAAAAGGTGGAGGGCAATGTCCCGGAGTATAAAGACCGGTGTAGGAGGAATACTGCCAGAGGGGATGAGAACAAAATAAAGTTAATAAAAAAATACCTTAGGATGAACTGGAAACAGAATGATGAGAGAGAGAGAGAGAGAGAGAGAGAGAGAGACACTGTTTATTTTCTTTTTCCCCCATCCCTCTTCTCCATTATGAGGGCTGTTTGTTCTGGAAACTCACTCCAGCAGCACCTCTGATAGAAGAAGCAGGTCAGCTATTCATCGAACATAATAAGCCCCCATTCACACACCTATGTGAAGAACAGAGTGTGGTTTTTCACACATCTAGCTTCTTCTGGCTAGCAATTACTGTTTCTCAGGTTAACACATGGATTCTGACCTCCAATTTAGGGAACGTATCTCCCCCTTCCCTAAACCCACCGCTTCCAGATGAGTCACTGTGTGTCGGACATCACACCTGCTTTATCGAAAGCAAATCCCAAAGTCATTTCGGGACTCTTCGGTCCCATGGATTCAAATTCAGTCAAGTGGTTCTGTTCAGCACCATGTCAAGGCAATGCCAGCACCTGAGACCTGACTCAGGCTGTAGTGCTGAATAGTGCTATAAATGATATTGAATTAAAATCCCCATTTACACATACCAGGTGGCTTCAGAATGTTATTTCCCTTCCCTGCTCAGTGCTCTTTTACATTTGCAGTGTTCTACAAGCTGCTGGTCCAACCATTTTAAAATTGTGTACTGTGGGCAACTATATTGTTGCAACTTCCTGCCAGTACTTTCCGGAGCTCACCTTTAAAGAAAATGCCCTGGTGCAGTGAGGGGCTTATCTCCCTTCGGCCAGCAGAGCAGGTGCTGTGTGAAATGGCCGAGGTTACACTGCTCCTTTAAATGCTTGAAACATTTCAACTCTCTGCTCAGGGAGATGAGCAGAGGAGGCAAAACAATCTGCTGTCCAGGTAGTTTACACTTGCAAACGCAGAACATTTGGATCTTGTGACCACCCAAAATGGCTAAAAAAAAAAAGGTGAATGCAAACAGGGCTATTGTTTTCTCTGGGAGGTTTGAGATCATTCTGTAATGTGGGATAGTGCTCAACAGTTGGAGCTGAATCCTTGTTCCCAGTGTGTGCTCGTCACCTGTATGCTAGACTGCCACACTGTACAGTAGTTGGGAGCAAGGATAACTCACTATCTGAGACACACTACAGGTGTAGTTGAAAGCCTTTGCCCACCTCTGGGTCAGGTTATTGTTCTGAACATCCCTCTGTGTCCATTTAGAACCAGATGTAAATGCCTTCTTTGCAGTAATCGTAGCTAAGGTCTTACAGTTGAGCAATCACAGTCCAGCTGCATTACGTATTGTCGAAATTTACATGCTGATGCTGTGATGCTGGAACGCAGAACCGTGCGGGGCGGGGGGCGGTGTTGCATGGTTTGCTGGTGGTGGCTGTAGATCAGAAATGAAGATCCCAACAGACTTTTTATGAGTAGGAGATATATAATCCCTGTGTCCTGTGCACCATTTTGTCCCAATACTATGGATTTTTTATGTAATTATCTATAGTTATATGACTACTGCGTCTTGCTGCACATAGCATGTAACAACACAATCCCTGTGCTACCATTCTCTAGCTCATTTACTTTGTGTATGTCTTTGAGACACTTCTTATATCTAAGGTTCTTTTAAAAATCAATATCTAATCTGGCATGTCTGAACAGGAATCATCAGTAGCAGTTTCATTTCATTTTTTTCTTGGCTCCTTCATCTGGCATCTGTACCATTTTAGAGGGACCTGCTCAGACCATTTCCCCAACCCGACCTGTGCTCCTCATTTTCCCCCACCCCATACCCTTTAGCTGCTATCACTGTTCACTAGGGCTGTCAGTCAACAGGGGGTGCAGGCTAGGGGGTTCACTGGAGACTAACACCGAGTCTCCCTCATGAATCATCTGCCAGAAGATGGTGTTCAGTTGAGAATGCTGTCCATCTCCCAGAAGGAACACATCACCCTATCTACTAATTAATAACACTTTTATTTTCCTGCTTACTATTTATAGAATTTCTGAGATTTTCTCCCTCCTCACCGAACAGGGGGAAG
Organism: Neoceratodus forsteri; assembly: GCA_016271365.2. NCBI lineage: Eukaryota > Metazoa > Chordata > Ceratodontiformes > Ceratodontidae > Neoceratodus > Neoceratodus forsteri. The sequence continues at coordinate 29,543,981 of JADMNL010000027.1, forward strand.
GGGGAGCAGGACATGCCACCACTCCCTCCTAGAGTTCATAGAAGCCCCAAAGACTGTGCCATGCTTCTATGCTGACCCAACTCAGATCTGGAACCCTGGTCCCTCCCACTGCAAACAAATGCACTTGTTGCTAGACCCTCATGCAGTTCAACATTCAGACTTTTAAGCAACTTTTTTATTTGGCTGTTTGGCCCTCCCTCAGACATCTCCTAAGTGTCTACTTCAGGTGATTCTCCAATCTCCTAATCCCATCTTCCACTCCCCCGCTGCCACGTCAGTGAGGATCCACACTGGGTGGGATCCATGAGTCCTGGTGCCTTCATAGATAGCACTGATGCACAAAGGATTTATTTTCTTTGTTTCTCCCCTTTTTCCCGCTAACTGCAGGCCATGCCTACAGCTAGCATGCCTCTGTGGAGGATTCAAAAGTCAGCTCCCTGGCCCATCACAGGGAGCATCAGTGCAGTAGAACCTGGCTCTCTTCCCTCCCAGGTTGGGAGCACCGCCATGTGGCAGCACCTCTCCAGCCTCTCCCCACCACACCACCCGGCTTGCTAAATAGTGCGCTCATGAACTTGGGTCACTAGCATAGGAGCTCAACATGCTATCCAAACTTTTTTAATCATTCATTTTCCCCCTTTATGGTTCCCCCTGCCCTATCCAAATGTTGGTGCCCACTTCCTCTGGGTGGGATGGTGGGCAACTTTCTGCCTTTCACAGCTAATGGCTGTGCCATTCTTTTATTAGCTGGCAGTGGAAGGAGGGTGCAAATGCCAGATGGGCCATGCCTTTCCTCCACACTCTCTGGGAGTTAAGCACCTCACTTCAGCAGTGCAACCGATCCCTAGCCAGCTGCGTTGTGGGATTGCAAGGCTTAAACCCAAACTCCAGTCTCCCAAGTAGCAGCATAATCTGCCAGCACTGCACAGCTGAACTTTCTGAAATCTGACTGGAATGGCAAATAGACTGAACATGTCTTCAGGTGAGCCTCAAGCTGAATCACCACCACCTTCTCAATACTCTTCCACAAAAGGAGAATATTCGTGACCTGGCTGTAATTGGACAAGACATCACGGTCCAGAGATGGCTTCTTGAGAAGGGTTTCACAAACATTCTCTTCACAACCATAGGGACAACACCCTTCTCTAGGGAACATCTGACAGTCTTGACTATAACTGGACACAGAGACTCCAGGCAGCCCTCAGCAGTCAGGTCTCTCCTGGATCCAGTGAACAGGAAGTGGGATGCAGCTCAGAGTTTAACTGGAGAATCTCACCTTGTGGCATAGGCTGACATTCTTGATTCTTCCCAAGCTACCAGAGTGCCTTCACTCAAAAATGGCTGTTTAGTGCAGGGCCATGACAGCCCACTTTGGGTAATCCAAGACCAAATGAAGAATACCCTGTGATGCTTGGACAGCTGGCTCTGATTAATCTATGCTTTTTGTAATATAAAAATGTGTTATTGAGTGTCTCTCTTGAGAAATGCTGAGACAGCCTGTGGGTTAACATCCCCCCCCCAGGTTTCAGCTAAAAGATAAAAGCCAGGAGATAATTAAAGGCTAGAAGAGACCTAAATCAAGGATCTGCTGTTTATCTAGCTTAATTGTAGTTGCCAACTGCTAGGCTGGAAATCATGAACTTTTATGATGTTTAGAGGAAGAATACAGGTATGTCACTTAGGTGCTACATCATAAATGCTCTTTGATGTCTGTAAAGAGCAGGATGCTGGTCATGGATGAAAGAAAGAACTTGGAAAATTACAAACCTGATTGGGAAGTCATGTGGGGACATGAGTTTTTGCTGATGTCACATATTAATTTACCTCCTGCTTGATGAGACATCCTGATTGTATACTTTTTAATAAACAGAGGAGGAGCTGGGTGACATCATGGAGTAGGTAGGGTCAAGACAGTTTTTTTAATTATGCTGTAACTGACCTTTAGACACGCACACACATGTTTGGACTCCGAAGCTACAATATCTTTCAGCACTTTAAGAATATAAAAATACATTAGCTAGGTAAGTCTAAATGTATGGTTGGTAGGAAAATGCACCTTTAAACCTGTTTTTTTTTTTAAAGTGATTGTAATGTTTTGTGATATATTTTTATGTGTTTTACATTTTACATTTTTATCCATTTTTAAGTAAACATCTCATTTTAAGAGACTACTTGGTATGCCTTTGAAATTCTTTATTTGACAGGTGAAGCATATATGGTTAAAGCTGACACTGTGCAAAGCTTACTGATTTTACCAAACTGGGAAAAGGTAAGAGTTTATCTGAGGTCTTTTCATAGAGTTTTAAGAGTTCATTCTGTACACCTGGTTAGGTGCCCATAGGCAAAAGATATCTGGCCCCCCGAAGAGCAGAATTATCTGAGCTTGTACATTGGGTATGCTAGGAAGGGGTTCACAGTTTGAGTGCCTCCAGAATTTGAGACCAAAGGTTGATTCAAACCCACAAAACAGACAGGAGGGTTACCCTGTTCTGTTCCTGTTCACAATACTGCACTCGGAGGTTGGCACTGTGGGAGCAGAGGGCCTGACCTGCTAAGTGGGGTCGTGACAGACCCATGCGAGGAAGAACTGCCCAAATTCTTCACACCTTTGAGTTGACAACTCTCCCCTAGACTACAGACAGACAAGAGGTAATAATCAGTCCACAGTGCCGAGCAGCTGACCTGTACTGTTCCTACCCACTGCAGTTACTTGTGACTAGAGGTGGGCAAAGTCAGCAAACTTCACTCCATGAATTAACTCACAAATTTCATCCAATTTGCAAAGTGTAATTTGTGAAATTCAAGCAATTCACAAAGCACGGATCATCTGTGAGGTGCAAAGTTTCACTGTGAAATGTGAAATTTTGTGTGCGAAATTCCGCACTTTGTGGCAAAATTCTGCACTTTGCGGCAAAAGCTTTATGATTCAGATGAAGTCACAGTTTCTCAGGTCTAAGAAAACTTTGTAAAGCTCTGTGAAGGGTGAATTATTGCCACTTCGTGGGAACTTTGCCGGTGAATTTAAACTTCTGCCACATCTCTACTTGTGATAGCAATTCTGCCTTTCTCAGGGTGATTGCCCCGATACTCACTGTAATGAGCTCTCAGGGCTAGTCTGTCCTCCCTCCAGTGATCCTGACTTCCTTCAAGAATGCTCCAACCTCTGCTCCTTGGCCTTTTTTTTTATTTAGTTGTTTAACCAGGTATAGCACACTAAGCTGAAAGCTTTTTTTATGGGAGCGACCTGGGAGCACAAGGAGATTAACTGACTTGCTGAGGGTCACACAGTATGCAAGTGGAAGCTGTGAGATTCAAACCCAAGTCTGGTCTGTTGGATGTCACCAGATTTGCAGCTCAGAGCCTTAGACCACTGTGCTATACTACCTCCAACCACCTAAGCTCCTCATTAGTCAGTGGCAGACTTCAAATGGTACATTGGCAAGAGCTGCACTGTTAGGTACTCAGTGCAGACTTACATCGCACCATGTGGGGATTTGTGTACCAGCAGATGGACTTTGAAGCTAACATTCCACTTAACAGGAAAGGAAGCCAGTGCCATGCCTTCCAAACAGATATAAGGTGCCCCCATGGGTGGCCCCTGTAAGGTTCCTGGTTGCGGTAACATTCTGCACCAGCTCCAGCCAGCTCTTGAACTTCACAGAGAGACACAAGTAGAGCATGTTTCCATTTATTTATTTATTTATGAGTATTCGGAAAACCTTTGAGCATGAGCTCTTTTACAAAGGTTCCATGTCAGGGTGGACAAATAATACAAAACACAAGTACAGTAGTTACATAACCCAGCTTTGAAGGGAAGAAGGTGCAGTATGTAATTGAGTCAACAGGTCTGTCAGAGAAGCGAGACTTTGCATAAGCCTCCAAATCCCTGGGTCCACTGAAAAAGACCACAATAGACCAGAAGGTGGTGGACAGTGCTCCTTTGAAGAGCACCTGAGATAATAAACATAGTAACATAGTAATTTAAGTTCAAAAGGGACTCTAGATCTCTCAAATCACACCATCAGTTCAGAAGATGGTAAACAACACATATGCTTTGAAAACATGTACTCAGTAACGGATAACATATGACTGGGTGTTCTGTTATAAGGGAATAATGCATGCCTGGGATGGTTGTTAGTCGCGAGGCATAGCCACGTGCCACAGCCACCAGAGAAGTGCATTATTCTCTTATGACAGCTCACCCTGGAGTGTGTTATCCTACTTATAAAATTGGATTTTATTTGTTCAAAAATATGTAGTTCTGGTGAGGTCTGCAGTTGTCACAATATAATCAATGGTCATGTGATTTGTTTTGACTAATGAGGTTACAGGAGTTTCATGGGCCATTTAATAATTTATAATGATGCCTTAAGGTAAACTTTGAAAAGCAAAATTTTAATTGGAATTTTTTGACATTCTCAGAATTTGTAATGTAAGCACCTCTTCAGGAGCTTACTAGTTAAATTCTAGTAGTTAGGCAGGGAAGCTTTGGTGCATGTAGGTCTGAGGTGTTGGGACTGCCTGTGACCAGCTGGGAGCCCTATCCCTGGGGTATATAAAGGGTGGTTTTGGTGCCTAATGGGGAACCTGGGGGGGGGAGACTGAGAGGAGAGGAGAGAGAGAGAGCTAGGAGTCAGGGGGTTTTGGCCCCAAAGTTCGGCCAGAGGGCCATGGTGGGGCTGAGGTGGGTTGCTTACCACCCTGGCCCTCCCCCTTTGAAGACCCATGATGGCTGTGTGGCAGTTTGGCCTGTAGCTAGCAGGGGAACAGTGGTTCACTAGTATTTGTGCCATCTGTGCTGTTTCATAGGAGCTGGTGCCTGGAGGAGAAGAAATTGGATCCCGCCAAGTGATCTCCAGTGCCTTAGTAGGGGTAAGCACTGATGGGGGTCCCTTTCTAAATAATTTCTTGCCTGTGGGTGAGTGCAGCCTAGGATCCAGTGAGTTTTTGGTGGCTTGGCCTGCTATGGCAGAGAGGTCCTGGGGCGCAGTCCAGAGGTGGCGACCTGGATTGTTGGGGTGTAGTGTGGCAGACTACTCCCTTGCACAGCCTATGGAGGCATGAGGAGTCCTGCATGGGGAGTGGCTGGTTGGGACCTCAGGTGGGGTGGCAGCCTGCCTGGGTATTCTGCGTGGCACATCAGCCAGGTCCCCTGGGTGAAAGCCATCCTGAAACTGGAATTGTTGCATGAGCGGAAAGTGCCTGAAGTTTCTGGGATGGCCAGGGGTAGCATACCTGCCTGGGGGCCCAGATCAGGCATGTGGCATCAGAGATTGGGGGGTAGGAGGGTTTTCAGTAGTACCTTTCATGCTAAAAGTGAACACCATTTAAAGGAAAGGAAGAACGTCCCAGTTTTAAAGTGCTTCCCTCTGTATTAAAGTAATCCAAGTTTAGAAGGTAAATGAAAAATGGAATTGGAATAGTAGAAATGACACGCGCTGTCTTGGTGCTTCCTCAGTCTGAGTATGATTGAGACTAAGAGAGAGAGAGATTAAACATAAGTCTATGGTTGGGAAGAAATGAAGGAAGGAATAAGAAATGGAAGTGCTGCTAATAGTCCAAGTTCTGTGTGTGAGGCCTTTTCGGCCCACAATCAAATACTGCAGTCAGGAGTCGTAGCCTTTTCAGCTCAAGGTGATTACTGCATAGATTCAAGCCAATCTGTTGGAAAAAAGAAATTGCATGCAGAATTATGGTCAGGTCCTGTGCCTGTCAGATTGCCCCCCCCCGGTTATCATGTATCCCCCATGCTCCATGGAGTGATTCATTAGATTAATCTTTACATTAAATTAGTTTTGCACAGTTGATTCCAAGAGTGAATATTGTTTTTACTTAATAAGAACTGTTTTATGGTATGTGCATTTAAAAATCATTGCCCCAGCAGCATTTCCCTCCTCAGTATCAGACGCAGAGTGCCTGCTCTCCAGCAAAGCAAAGCCATCTCACAACAAGCAAGAACCAGGTAATGGCATCTTTATTTTCTGGACTGTGTTTTCTGGCTGTACAGCGCCCCCTCCCCAGAACATTTACCATCTGGTATACACCTAGATGCTGGGGGGTGGGGGCTCACAATAATATAGAATAACGTTACATGCCGTTCATACCATGGGCTTTCCAAAGCATTTCACATAAAAAAAAACAAGAGTATCCTCGGCTAACTGAAAGACGAGCCACCATCCACAGTATTAGGAAACAGTGAAAAGGTTTTGTTAACGATAAAACGAAACACGGACTACACATGAGTCATGCACTCCCTCAGTGGGCGTGGGCAACGTTTTGCATTGCTCTGATGCTTTTTCAAAGACTTTTCAAAGGGTACATTACTCACGTGTAGTCTGTGTTTCGTTTTATCATTAACAAAACTTTTTTCATGTTTCCTAATACTGTGGATGGTGGCTCATCTTTCAGTTAGCTGAGGATACTTTTGTTTTTTGGCAGCTGCTCTTTTCACCTCAGCTCCTGTTACAAGTGGTATAGAGCCACCTACTCCTTCTTGTTTGGACTGATCATTACATATTAAATTCTTTTGTGCAACTCTTGTTATAGTGTTATATTGAACATTTACTTTTCAGATTTTATGGAAGCAACATTAAGAAAAGCACAGTCTTTGAAAAGATAATCCCTCAGACAGGAACAATCCAATTACCTTTAATTATTCAATTCTATAATATGTGCCTTGTTCGAAATCGTGAATCAATAAATGTAATATTTGCAAACCAGGTTAAGGTTAACTTAAGGAGGAGTCATGTTTGTCTTAAGATATTTATACTTACAGTATTTGGGTGTTTCTCTTCGGGGGTTATCTGCACTTTTAGGATCCTAATTGGTATGCCAGCCTTACAGTGACACCAACAGAGTGAAATACACACCTGTTGGCAAAATCGACACTTTGTCAACAGGTTGCTGTGTTGGTGTACCCGAGACAGGGGCATGCTGTCTCCTGGTCCTGCACCCCCACCCCGGATCAACTCTGACTGGAGTTGAGAATCCTAAAGATGGGGGGGCATATCCCCCTGCATGGGGAGTTCGGGGGCGAATCCTCCTGATAAAAAAACAGGACCGAGAGACACACAGGAATCATGCAGACTGCAATTTGCGGTCGACATGATTCCTGTCGGTGAGATGCCGGTCGACATATAGGATGTCAAACCAGCATGGTAGAGCCATACTAATTAATGATATGCTCAGCTGATTCAGCAATGCATCCCTTATAAAGCATACATTTTATAAAAATTGTAACTTATATTTCGTATATGTACTGTTCATAGATTCTCTTTTTTCTTTTTAAACATACTGTTTAGCCCCTGATCTCCATGGCTACCCAGTTCAGCAATGCAACCTCCCAGCCCCGTTGATTGATTGAGTGATTTGAAACATATTTTGCCAGGTAAACAAACAAAGCACAGAAGGCGCATTTACAGTTGTGACTTGGGAGAGGGAGGGAGGGGAATACAGAGGCGTATACAGGTCAGCATCATTTTCTACAATTACTGTATCTTCCTTCTAACCATAACACTGATCAATGCTCATCCCCTGTAGCCACTGCTTAGCCCCCTTCAGTGGCACCAAATCCAAGAGACTACCTTATCTCACTGCAACCTGGCACGGTCTCTCATATTGAGTGCTTTCGGGGCTGGCCACCCACACCCCTCCAGAGTCTGAATTTGGTAGAGGTGGTAGTCTGTCATGAGTCTCTTCCCACCTTCAATGACTATATTATAAAGTAAACTGGAGAAACAAGCCCACTTGCCTTTTCATTGAGGAGTAATACTGGTTGATGAAGTCAGTTGCCAGGGGCAGCAGCTCCTCCATGGTTCGGGAATCATCGGGCTTCCGCACGTGCTGCCCAGGTGTCATCACTGCACCCATGCATATCTGCTCCGTACAGGCAGTTCCCTGGAATTAATCAGGAAAAGCAAACTTTACAGAAGTATTTGGGACTTGGGACTCAAGCTGGGGGGAGGGGGATTATGAAGTGGATATCAGGGCAGAACATGTACGATTTTTTTATTACAATTCCTCAAAAACTGTCTCGATAACCAGAAAGTTTCTACAAGGGTTGGGCCAAACTGATTCACATCTTTTCACAAAGATTTCCTTGTGTAATACTTCAGATCATGAAAGTTTTTTTTTTTTTTATCATAAAGAGAAATGATATGTGAGACCTGCCCATATCTCGGCCAGATTTAAACATAAACAAACATGATATACAACAATGTGTGTTATCCTGTCATCATATGGAATAGATCAATGCATGTTCTTCTGTTGCCTCCTAAAATGTATTCATGTGTGTGTACTGTCATCACACAAAATAGAACAATGTGTTTTGTATTATTATCACATGAAATAAAACAATGAGATCTATACACTCAAGTGTGGCTTGTCTAAGTGTAGTGGATCCATGGCACGTAGGCAATCTCAAGTGACAGTGCTGCACACCGGGGTCCCGTGGACACTGCAAGCATGCACAGAAGAGACACATGTCCCTTCTGCACTGGATCCCCTGACAGGTTACACAGCTATGTGCACAGCTGGTCCAGGGCTGTGTCTGGGGACATGTCCACACTCCACGACATTTATGAAGGCACAGAGTGCTGGGCAAGGGGGGCACAAGATACAGCAGTGGGGCCCCTGTTGTATCTTTTACACACACCCCCATTAATGCATGTTGGCTGCGGTGGGACAGGGAATCCAGCCACTGTGCTGGATCACCCCACTGGGCTGACTGGGGACTGGGGTATCGATTCTGGGACTCACCGATACATTTAAAAAAACAGGATCCATACCTACACAGAAAACCCTGCTTGCAAGGAGCAGGGAATACACTACAGGACCCAGGATGGGTATCCAATTGTCCCACAATCCACCCCCCCATACAGCAGCACACAAGGGGGCTGTGGCCACAGACAGGTACCCTGCAAAGGTACACAGTTGTGCATACCATGCATCATGAGCCTGCATGCAGGTTCGGAACTATGCAGGATGGGTATGTACGAATCGCATGTACACAGCCCTACATTAATGCATAGCCCCCATTGTGTGTTGCCCTGTCATTTCATGAGCTTGAAAAACCATTTGTCCTGAGATCACATGAAATTGAACATTCTGCATTATCTTATGATTACAAGAACTAGAACAATGCGCATTTTCCTGCTGTCACGTGAAATAGAACAATGCGTACTGTCCTGATGTCACATGAAAAAGAATAATGTGTGCTGTCCTGACATCACATGAAATAGAATAATGTGTGCTGTCCTGACATCACATGAAATAGAATAATATGTGGTGTCCTGACAGCACTTGAAATAGAACTATGTGTGCTGTTCTGATATCACATGAAACAGAACAATGCATACTGTCCTGACATCACATGAAAAAGAATAATGTGTGCTGTCCTGACATCACATGAAATAGAACAATGTGTGCTGTCCTGACATCACATGAAATATAATAATGTGAGCTGTCCTGACATCACATGAAAAAGAATAATGTGTGCTGTCCTGACATCACATGAAATAGAATAATGTGGGTAATGGGTGACTATAGTGCTGACAAAACCGTGCATGGAATATCACAAAGCGCTAATGTGTATACAGTGACAGGGGTTTCACAGCGTACAGGGATAACTGCTTCCCCATCACAGTATACTCTCTTGAGGAAGTGTGAAGTAAGCTGCCAGTGAAGTGCCTGGTCGAGCCATTCCCATGGAGGAGTGGGTAGGGCACCAGGACTCAGCGACATAGGGGACCTGGGACCATGATTAGGCTCCCCCCAGGTCCCATAGTGTTGTGGCTTTTTTTTTTTAACAAAAGTGCAATCCCTCCCCGTGGTGTTTTGCCTCATCTCCAAAGTTCATCCCCTGGAGTTAGTTATATTTATTCTTGGGAGGTGGGGTGAAGTCCCCACACTAGTGAGTGCAGGGCATAGCCCCTGCAGAAAAAAGAAAGACAGTGGTATTATTACTAATGGTGCACTATTTCTCTTGTGGTCAGTGTTTTGTTCTTACCTGATTGCGTGCTCCATTTTATGTGACATTATTGTTTTCTATGGTTTCATGACATTATGACCCGTGACAATAATGTGCTGTTATGACATGCATCGGTAAATACAATAATGTGTGCTGTTCTGACATCACATTAAATACAATAATGTGTGCTATTCTGACATCACATTAAATACAATAATGTGTGCTGTTCTGAGACATGACATGAAATAGAAGAATGTGTGCTGTCCTGACTTCTCATGAAATAGAAGAATGTGTGCTGTTCAGACATCACATGAAATAGAATAATGTGTGCAGTTCTAACATCACATGAACCAGAATAATGTGTGCTGTCCTGATAGCACATGAAATAGAATAATGTGTGCTGTCCTGATATCACATGAAGCAGAACAAGTCTTTGCCAGAATAAGTGCACACTAGGAACGAGGTGCTAAAACAGTAACCAACAGCAACATGTATTTCAGAAAAAAAACTGTAGCACTCTCACTCTGTACTATAAGCACCACCAAAGCTCTTTAAATATAATTAAATCATTTTATTCTTTATAAATGACACTAAAATACACCCAGTGCATTTCGAAAACCATTCCTATAGCAAGGGCTAAAACTATAATGCCACGCCAATGGTTAAATGTTCAAAAAACATGACCTCATGGCAGTGTCATTAATTGTTGCTTTAAATTCATTGGACTAGATGCAACACTGTCTTGGGTAATTAAGTGAATACTATAATGACTCACAGTGTACCTAGTGCAAATATCAGTAAACTTGCTAAACAAAAGTGCATAGTACTATCAAGTAAGAAGGAAATAAATAAATAGATGCGAAAAATGTACACACCAAGAAAAACCCAGTTGTTAGCGCTAAGAAATGCACAGATTAAGAAACATTGGTAGTATTGCACACATTTTAGGTTCAACTTCGAAAACACTAATAAAAAAGAGTAGTTCAACTTCGAAAACACCAGCCGAAAATGAGAATACTGACACCCTCAAATAGCAACACATTTTTCTAAAAGAAAATGTTTTTCTTTTCTTCTAAGTTCAGCTCAGTTTATTAACCACAGTACATTTTCTTAAATTTTCTTAAATGCATTATACACATTGATAGAATAACCTCAGCATTCTTTTAAATAAGGTCTTAAATCTTTGTTTAGGCCAGGTTTTCTGTTTGTGTGCAACCTCAAGATCCATTCTGTTACTTTCCTTAAAATTTTATTCCTATAATTCCCTCCTCTTGGGTTTGGTAATACTTTTTCATTACCTTTAAATGTAAACACATGGTCTCTGGGGTTGCTTGCATCGATCACATGTTGGGCTGTTGCATAAGTCACATCCTTCCTTTCTACAACCCTAACATGTTCACCTACACGGGTCTTCAATTGTTTTTCTGTTTTACCCATGAAGAATGCTTGGCAACTACAAGTCGTGCAATAGATTACACCCTGTGAACCACATGTTATAAGTTGTCATATCTCATAGGTTTAATCACTTAGTGTACTCATAAAATCTTTACCTGTCATCAAATGTTGACAGTGGGCACAGTTTTTGCAAGGGAAGCAGCCTTTTGTTTTATTCAACCAGGCCTCTTTCTGTTCAGTACTATAATGGCTGTAAACCAAACTGTCTCGCAAAGAAGGTGCCATCTTCATGACATGATAGGTGGGTTTTGTGTAACTGTCTGTAAACCCCCATCACTCAAGAGAACTAGCCAGTGGTTTTTAATTATGTTGGCCACTGAGTCTGCATGTGTTGAGTAAGAAGTAACATAGTGGAATTTATTACCTTGTCTGTAGTCCTTAGGTACAGTATTTAAAAGTGCGTCCTGTCTTCCTGTTGTGCTTCCTGATATGCTTTGTTTATTACAAGGGCTGAGTAGCCTCATTGTAGTAATCTACTGTGGAGGTTATCGGCTACCTATAGAAAGTGTTCATTGACGCCACAGTTCCTTTTTACATGCAGGAACTGTCCTTTGGCAATATTTTGCACAGTGTGCCACGGATGGCAACTTGAAGCAAGGAGCAGGGTGTTGCCATCCACATCTTTACGATAGATTTATTTATCATATCTGCCATCAATGTTTTTAGTCAGTGTCAGATCAAGGTAATTAATGGTGTTGGGATTTACAGTATAGCTGAATCTCAAATTTTCATTTGTACTGTGTAGAAAAGAAATGAACTCTTCCGGTGTTTCTTTACCCCCTTCAGAGCAACATGACATCATCAATATAATGGTTATATTAAATGCACGCTGAAAATAGAAAATAGAGTTAAACATCTACGTTTTGACCTTAGGTCTTCTTCAGGAAATATCTAAAAGAGAAAAAAAAAAAAGTTAGAGCCTTTTTTTTTCTCTTTTAGATATTTCCTGAAGAAGACCTAAGGTCGAAATGTAGATTTTTAACTCTATTTTCTATTTTCAGCGTGAAATTAATATAACCATTTTGTTTTGCTTTTAGACCACATGCTGACGCAGCGCCTTGTTTTTGTTTTTTTACAATTTGTATCATCAATATAGCACTTCCAAAGCACTGTATTGTTTTTGTATTTGTAAATTTCTTCATTTCAGGTGATTCCATGTTCCCACTTGCCTATATAGAAATTGACTACTGATGGGGCACATGTGGCCCCATTGCAGTGTCTTATTTGTATGTACAATCCCTGGGCTGGCAGTATAGCCTAGAGGTTAGAGGAACGAGGTGTGAACGAGCTTGATACATCCAGCAGACCAGACCTGAGTTTGATACTCACAACCTCCACTTGCATACTGTATGACTCTGAGCAAGTCACTTAACCGCCCAGTGCTCCCAGGTCACCTCTGAAAACAGGCACTTGTGCCTAGTGGGCCTTAACCGGTTACCAAAGACTAAAAAAATAAATAAAAAAATTGTCAAATGTACAGACATTTTTTGTAAATATGTGCTCTAATAGTTTTACAAAAATTCTGCAGCGGCCCCTCATTTTCACTCATTCTATTCAAAAAGAATGCAACAGCGTCTAATTCCCCATCATGGGGCACATTCGTGTAAAATGACTCAACGTCAGTGTTGCCATGAGGCATTCCCCATCTAAGTTACAGCCATTCACAAGATTCAATGCACTCTTAGTATCTTTTGTATAGGAAGGTAAATCAAAAACATGAGGTCTTAAAAATGAGTCCCTATACCACTCACAATGGGCCCTCCAGGGGGGTTCTCTCTGTTTTTGTGAACTTTAGGCAATACACAAAAAGTTGCCCTGACTGGGCTCTCTGTCTTTAGAACTTTTTGGGTTCATTCTGTTACTATGCCACCTTTATATGCATCATCAATAGTTTCATCAATTGAGAATTTAAAGTCCCACATGGGATCTGTGTGCAACTTGGTGTAAAACACTTCACTGTTTAAGTAAGCATTAATCTACTCCAAAGTCAAGCTCTACTAGGGAATTAATGCCTGGTTGGGGGGTGGCCTCATGCCTCCAACCACTAACCAGGCATTAATTCCCTAGTAGAGCCCGACTTTGGAGTGGATTACTGCACTTGTAGCATGACAAAGGCAAGGTGAATGATTTTATAAGTCAAGTGTATGTGGGATACAGATGAACACCAACTCACAATATTACTAAATTCAATAGTTTATGCTGTTCAAGTGAGCACTTTTGACAGAAAAGATAGGCTGTATCAATCAGCGGCTCTGCGCGTGCACATTTAGTACTCTGTATCCATTAATATTGTGACTGCTGTTTTCACATGCTTTTTTGATGATGTTTTCGAATGAACATCACAGAAACATTACCGAACATTTAAATCTGGCTACTTATGCAGTGCTATGTTCACTCATTTCCTTTGATTTTCTGTTTTTATTCTCTAATGCATTATGGGTAAAGTGCAAATATTTGCATATCAATGTTTACAAATATTTGTACTCTCTCCACAATGCATTACTGGCTTAACACATTTCCTTTTTTTTTGCCTTGGGATGGTCTCTGTTATTGATACTGTTATGCACAAATTTCAAAACTCAGACAATCATTATTACTCGCTTTTTCTCTGCTGTTATTGTGGATGCTAAGATTGCTCACTCCATTGAGGGAGTCCTGCAATACATCTGCCTGCACTTCACTTACTGGTAATTACAGGGTTTGTCTTTCTTTTGTTTGTGTGCTCTGTTTCCATTTGCTACTTAATCGGAATAGTTTGACAGTAAAACAGTGCTGAACCTTTAATTTTGCTACTTATTGGACAGAGAAAGAAAGAAAAAACAGAAACTCATCTTCAACATGCAGTGATTATTTCCCTCTCTGTCTCTGCCTTTTGCATTAAGTGCATTCCAGATGGCAAGCACTGTGTGGTGGCCAAAATAATGTGGACTGTGTGAGGGATTTTATTTTTAAAAGAATATGAAATAATGCTTAGTCTCACATAATTTAACTAAGTAGCTAAAATAAATGCACATGTCCAGGCTTGCTGAAGCAGGGTTACTTTAGGTGAAAAATATAGCTGTGTAGCTGAATAAAACTAGTTAGAACTGGCAGTTGCTGTCTGATAAGAAAGAACTGAATAAGGTAGAAAACAACTCCAAATAAGGAAAAATGCTGATAATAGAGTTTTGTGCATTTGTTGTAAGCAGAAAAAATCAAGTGAAGCCACACCAAGTATGTATAAAAACTGCTGTAAATTGTAATCGGGGAGCTTCTCCTTTGCAGAACTCCCGCATGCATGTGAAAGGTTTGATCAAATAAAGCGACGTTAAGATAAAACCCAGTGGTGTGGTTTTTGGCCCGTGACGATGGGAGCGGTTGCTCAGGTAATGCTTACAGTGACAGAATTTGCGATCACAGTTTTGGCGTAGTCAGCAGGATGAGTTCTCCGGTCCATGTCACCTCGTGATCGGGTTTTTCCCTTGGACAAAAAGAAGGATATTTTTGTGAAACTCCATCAGGACGTGACGCCTAGGGGCTGGCGACACTCATCATCACTGTAAGTACAAGAATACCTTGGAGCGAGTGTGCACTATAAAGGACAGGCCTAGATAATATGGGAAACAAGGGAACAAAAAATAAGCTGGGTCCAGAATTAGTATTATCTGGACTGGCAAAATGTATGTTTGACAAGTTTGGCCAAACAAATTACAAGGGCAACTGCACTGCCCTTTGGCCTTGTAATTTGTGCTTGCTGCAAGTATATACTGTTAGAGTCAATGATGGCTTTGACAGTTCAGGCTGCTTTTAGGAGAAAAGCAGCGGCTGATTAAGTAACGTTAGATAAGCAACATTTAGAGAAAGAAAATAAACTACTGTGGATGTATCGAAGTAGGTGACTACAGACGGATGATTTGAAACCCCCCATGTTGCCTATCTGTGTAGTTTCAAGTTTTTCTGTATCAATTTCAAGTCCCCTTGCCTCTTATAGAGGCTGAAACATTTGATCCCAAACCCAGGTACTGGGGACCTCCACCAAATAGATCTCAACCTAGTACCTAGTACTGTTACAGATTTTTTTGTGTGTTTTGTTTTTAAACTGCAAACCAGAGCTCTGGGAAGATACTTGGTTTGATAGGTTACTAAAATGGCCAAAAGAAAACTTTTGAAAGGTTTAATAGCTGCAGTATTTGGTAATGATCATGAAGGTCCTGCAGTCAGTTTTCTCACTCAGACCAGTGTATCAGAAAAGAAGAAGGAAAATACCGTGGCACCGGGTAAGTCTGAATTTTTTTATTTAAAGTTGTTTTATGTCTGTCAGTTTTATTTCTGTGATATATATACTAAACAAGGTAATGCTCCATCTCTCTTGTGCATATTTTCTAGCGTATATCCGTGTTCTGTAATTATGTTCTGTTGTCCAAATTGCAAAATAGCATTGACTGCCTTTGGTGCACGACATGTTACAGTAAAAAAAGAAGAAGCTTCTTTGCCTCATAGCTGACTGTTTTAATTGGTTTTATTTTTAATGGTACATTTGTGCTGCCTAGATAGGGTCAGAGAAGAACTTTTGTATGTAGTTGTTGGTTGGAGCAGGTAGTGTTGATGGTGAAGAGATATGACATCATAGATTGCAATGTGCAGAAAGATTTGTAGTTTGCAGGCATCGTGCCAAGCCACTGCTAGGTGAAAATGTAATGTGTTAACATCTATGAATGGCTTTATCATACTTCTAGTTAAAACCAGAAACTTTCTCCAAAATGGCAGAGTGCCATATTTTGGCTATGCGCTAAAAGGTGTAACCATGTTATACTAAATGTGTTCACTTACAAATGGTATGTTATGCTGTGTTTTAAAGGAGTTGGAAGGTGTTTAAAAAAGAGTTTTGTTCTGAAAAGATTTGGCATGGAGATATGTATAAATTTGTTGGTTTAACAGGTTGTCAGTGTTACAAGACGGGCAGGAGGCAGCACATATATCTAAAACACGTACAGTTTTCTAATGAAACTATGGGCATTACCTCAGCAAATTGGTGTAAAATAATGTCAGTCTTATTTTCTGTTAAGTATTTCTTTTTGTGTATGTGTACTGTCTTGGCCAGCAGTTTTATTGTATGTTCTATTATTATTTAAAGATATTTTAATATCAGTAGTGTTCAAGGACACTACAAAAATAACTGGGTTTGAACGACCCTTGCATGCACGCTGTGACCTTTTGCACGTTATTTGACCTTCTTGTGTTTCAACATTCTATGTTACTACCAGTTCAAACTTGATGTGTATTCCATACCTAACGCACAACTTTTCATACAAAATGTATGTTTTCATGAAAGCACACCAAGAGTGAACCATGTAATTTGATTTTTATTGCAAAACTAGTATTCTAAGTAAAAAGGAACAAACTTTTTTTCTCTTCTCATTTCTTCTGACTTGCAGCTGTTTTTGAGAGTTTACCATCTACAGTTAAAAACAATGGCTTTTGTTTTTATGTGTGACCATGGTGTAATCATTTTTTTTTTTTAAAATGCATTCTAAGAGATACGTACGTATGGTATTACCATCAATCCGAATCTTTTATAAACTCAGCTGACATTTTGTCATGCTTAGGATAAGGGAACCCAGGGACGCTTGGCTTCTTTTATCCTATGGAAATAATCTTGTTTTATTTTTAAACTTGTGTATGTTTGCTTTTGTTGTTTGTCTGTGTTTCTTCTCTTTCTTCCAGAGAAAAAGAAGTTCCCCATCTTTATAGTAAGGCATGAAACTTACTAAACTAATTGTAATATTATCTTGTTATAAGTTAAAGTGTAGTAGGTGGGGATCATGTCACCATCCACAGCTAACCTTTTTATTGCTACAGTATTTGAGCTGTCTCTTCCACCAGTAGGAGCTTGGGGGAAGGGGGTAAGCTACCCTTCCTCCCTTCCAGTGTAATACCCACAAAGGTTGCAAGGTACATCACTGTCCCCCCAAAGGGGTAAATAAAGAAAATGTGTATTTGCCAATAATTATTTCTTATTTACAGGTTTTAAAAAGACCCAAGGTATTTTGACAGCATAACCCAGCCCAAGCCCTTCTGCTTTGTCTAGTGCAAACAGTTAAATCTCACACCTATTATTAGTACAAGGGCTTCTGCCCTCAGCAAGTAATCAGTTATGCTGGAGGGTGAAGTTGTGTATGTATGTCCACACATATTCATTCTTTTTGATTGTCTTTTCAGCTTTCTTATCCTGTCAAAACAAATGTAAAACAACTTTTGTCATAGCCTTACAGCAATGAATGCATTTTTATCCAACCAGTAAATTCACAATACCCTAACATTTCTAGACTCTAAGCTAAGTTTACAGTCTATATTTGTTGTTTAAAATGTATGTTATGCATTATGCTCAATACTAAAATTGTTCTATTGCAAACACTAATGTTTCACGTTTATGTTATAATGTTTTGATATACATCTTGCTACACTGTATCATGTGTGTATTCAGAAAAGTGCTCCACATATATAACGTTTTTAATGCTCATAACCAAACCTAAATACTGGGGCCAGCATTGCTGACCCACCCCCTACAATATGTTCCAAAGCAAAACCAAAAGTCAAATTAATGCTCCGTTTGTCTTATTACTCACAGGTACCCCTAAAAAATAAGTGCACTCTATGCAGGTTTTGTCATTTTAAATTTTAACAATTATAATATGCAAAATTTAGATTGTACTCCAAACCTATGCTTCAAGCCTTACCCCACTCAGTACTTTGGAGTATTTCACTATACAGGGTAAAGAAGGTAGACCCTTTCACTTGTCACAGGTGCAATAGACACTGTTATTAAATTGGCATAGGCCAACAACATATGTATTTGTCCCACTAATGGATTGCTATGAACTATATGTTTAAAGCGTGTTATTGTAACATTACAAGATTTTATAACTCAGGTCTCAGTCAGGCCTGCTTGCAACAGACAGGGAAATAATGTTCATCACTGTCATAACTGCTTCTGTGATTTGAAAGCAGGGTGTAACCATAACATTGTCATGATTTACAGATGGTCAAATGGTATACTTGAACCTCAGCCTGCACCCCCAGGTGTGCGGTTGATGTCCCATTTTTATTTTTCTCTTTCCAATTGCCAGAATTTAGGCTCTGTCACACCACTCTTTACAAAACAAAAAGTAAATGGCTTAAAAGATTGTTATTTATGTGTTTTTAACTCAGTGTCTAACACACTTTGCAAGTTTGCAGGTTTCCACGGTGTGGCCCACATAAAATCTCCACGTTCAACAGCAGTAATACTTTCATCTAAGTTGCCAAGACCTTCATCTTTTTCCTTAAAAAAGAAAACAACTGCCACAGTTTTGATGTTATCACCATCTTTGTGCCTAACTGATTCCTTATAAGGACTATTGCATAAATTCAGTTATTATTCAATCAACTGAAGAAGGTCCAGTCAGTTCAGACTCTGCAATCAAGCTTATTGTTTCTGCTTACTATGAAGTTAAGTCTGGGGTAGGGGCAATCCCCTAACTTCAGCAAAAACATTTTTTTCCAATTGATCTTCAAGCAAGACATCCATTTTCTTCGCTGCTGCTTGTTCCAAACATGGCTAGTACTTTCTACAGCCCTATTGCTCTGTTATGGACTGTGTTCTTAATGGTTTATTGTCAATTGTTACCTTTTTATGGACTGTTAATCTTTATGCTGGGGTATAATCAACTACCACAACACAAATGCCGTGCCAGTGTGTGTGTGTGGCTACTCCATTAAAAGGACTCAACGCACAATCTAATGCACCCCTGGCCAGTGTGTCTGCCAATCAGCCATCCAGCAGCCAGCAACATGAACACTGGCTTTTCTACTATGCTGGTGTTTTGTTTTAAAATTACTGTCTGCATTGCCCCATGTGCCTTGTGGGGTTACCACCATTCTGCAAATGACATTTCACCTGTACTGTAACTACACCAACCTGTGGTTACTTATATAGACTTATGAACTGTTAATTTCATGGACTATTATGTTTTATAAGGACTTATCTGTCAAGAAACATTATCAACAGATTCTTCAATCAAGCTCCAAGGGTGTGCCACACCTCAACACAAGGTAGCATCTACCTTATTCACTCTCAAAGTGGATTCCATAAACTCTTTTTCATCAACAAAATTGTTATGTTATATTGTGTTATATGTGGTGTCACATGTTAGCATTTTTTCACATATTTCAATTGTGGTGTTGACATCCCTCAATTCTGTATTATGTTTTACAAACTCACAATTTGTGTTCTGTCTGTAACCACCCCTGTACCAACTCCAGAACAGGATGCTTTTTATAAATGCCTTGACTATCTGTATGCTGGCAACCAGTTTTAAATCATATACCTATTCACTTAGTCTAACAGTCTAAAAGTAGAAATGTTTAGTTTTTTTTTAACCTTCAGTTAATAACTAATATCTTTACATTTATATTCAATTTTTGTGAATGTTCGAGTCCCTCAGGGGCCTCCTATCTTCAAGGTGGAAATATTAAAAGTGGCCAGTGGCCAAGGTTTTAGTAATCAGTGACCAAACTTTTATCAACAATATGTAGTTGGCTAACCAAAAGGTTGAGGAAATAGAAAGGTGTAAAATGGCTAGTGTAAATTGCTAAAGGGCTAGTAAAAGGTAAAAATGGTTAGTAAATGACTAAATAATGCCAACATGTAAATTGGTATATCTAGTAGCAAAAGGCTGCAAGTGGCTAAATACCACCATGTCACTTAATATGTGTGTGTGTAAGACTTTGAAAGGGTTAATTGTAAGATTCTATACAATTAAAAAAATAGCTGAAAGTACAAGGTGAGGCTGTGGCCGAAATATGCACACAGCTGTGTTTAGCCTTAACTGTTAAAAGTTTCTCATCATATAATTCTCTCGTGTTAAAAAAATATGTTTAACAAAAAACTGATAAGAAATAATGAGCTACCTCATTTGGTTGCTGGTACAAGGTTACTTTGACATTTGTAGCAAGCTAGCTACTTCTCTCATATGCTTTCTGGCTCCCAAAACAAAAGTTATTTGTGATAAATATACAATTCCGTCACCATTTGTTTTCCCGTTCCGTAATGAGCCAAACATGACTATAGTGTAGGTGGGTAGCCAGTTGATACAGAGTATCAAAAGGGGGGAGTGTGAGGGATTTTATTTTTAAAAGAATATGAAATAATGCTTAGTCTCACATAATTTAACTAAGTAGCTAAAATAAATGCGCATGTCCAGGCTTGCTGAAGCAGGGTTACTTTAGGTGAAAAATATAGCTGTGTAGCTGAATAAAACTAGTTAGAACTGGCAGTTGCTGTCTGATAAGAAAGAACTGAATAAGGTAGAAAACAACTCCATATAAGGAAAAATGCTGATAATAGAGTTCTGTGCATCTGTTGTAAGCAGAAAAAATCAAGTGAAGCCACGCCAAGTATGTATAAAAACTGCTGTAAATTGTAATTGGGGAGCTACTCCTTTGCAGAACTCCCGCATGCATGTGAAAGGTTTGATCAAATAAAGCGATGTTAAGACAAAACCCAGTGGTGTGGTTTTTGGCCCGTGACGATGGGAGCGGTTGCTCAGGTAATACTTACAGTGAGAGAATTTGCAATCATAACTGTTATGGTAGTACAGGAGCGGGCGGTATTATGCACTCCACGGCTTTTGCAGTATTTGAGAGGTACTACCTCAGCAGGCATTACTAGGGGATTAATCTCTGTTGAATTTTAGCCACATGTTGCATTTGCACCAACTGAATTTTGTGTTTTCCTGTGTGTATTTATTGCCATGTTACAACTGTCTTTGTACCTCAGTTTTGTATTGTTGGTTGTCCATCAAAACAATACTGCCACCTTTATCTGCTTGCTTCTCCATGAGGTTATTATCTTGCTGTAACTTAATCAATGCTAATCTCTCATTTTTGGTCAAATTGTCATAGTGCAAAGGTGGCAGTACGTTAAATAGAATTTCAAGGTCTTTTTCACATAGAGCTCTAAACACTCTAAACTCTAAACCCAAGGGGAGAGAATTATACAGTAGGAATACAATTTTAAAGAAACAAACAGAACGGATCCTGGGGCTGCCCGCAAACAGAAAACCTGCCTACACACAGGTATTGCTTTAAGACCTTATGTAAAAGAATACTGAGATTATTCTATCCAATGTGTATAATGCATTTAAGAAAATTTAAGAAAATGTACTGAGGTTAATAAACTGAGCTGAACTTAGAAGAAAAGAAAAACATTTTCTTTCAGAAAAATGTGTTGCTATTTGAGGGTGTCAGTATTCTCATTTTCGACTGGTGTTTACAAAGCTGAACTATTCTTTTTTACTAGTGTTTTTGAAGTTAAACTTTAAATGTATGCAATGCTAGCAATATGTTTTTTAATCTGTATATATGCATTTCTTAGCGCTAACAACTGGGTTTTTCTTGGTGTGTACATTTTTCGCATCTATTTATTTATTTATTTCCTGCTTACTTGATAGTACTATGCACGTTTGTTTAACAAGTTTACTGATATTTGCACTAGGCACTTTGTGAGTCATTATAGTATTCACATAATTACCCAAGACAGTATTACATCTAGTCCAATGAATTAATGACACTGTCATGAAGTCATGTTTTTTGAATATCTAACCGTTAGTGTGGCATTCTAGTTTTAGCCTTTGATGAAGGAATGTTTTCCAAAATGCATTAGTCATATTTTAGTGTCATTCATAAAGAATAAAGAGTTGCTTAATTATACTTCAAGGGCTACGGTAGTTCATATACTACTCGGTGAGAGTGCTACAGTTTTTTTCTGAAAGACATGAAATTGAACAACATGTGCAGTCCTGACATCACATGAACTAGAACAATGTTTGCTGTCCTGACATCACATGAAATAGAATGTATGCTGTCCTGACTTTACATGAAATAAAATAATGTGTGCTGTCCTGACATCACATGAAATAGAACAATTTTGCTGTCCTGACATCCCATGAAATAGAATGTGTACTGTCCTGACTTTACATGAAAAATAAAACAATGTGTGCTGCCCTGACTTCACATGAAATAAAGCAATGTGTTCTGTTCTGACATCACATGAAATAGAACAATGTGTGCTGTCCTGACATCACATGAAATAGAATAGTGTATGCTGTCCAGATATCACATAAAATAGAACAATGTGTGCTGTCCTGACATCACATGAAATAGAATAGTGTATGCTGTCCAGATATCACTTAAAATAGAATAATGTGTGCTGTCCTGACATCACATGATATAGAATAATGTGTGCTGTCCTGACATCACATGAAATAGAATAATGTGTGCTGTCCTGACATCACATGAAATAGAACAATGTTTGCTGTTCTGACATCACATGAAATAGAATAATGTGTGCTGTTCTGCCTTCACGTGAAATAGAACAATGTGTACTATTCTGACTTCTCATGAAATAGAACAATGTGTGCTGTTCTGACATCACATGAAACGAAGTAATTCATGTTGTCCTGACATCACATAAAATAGACAATGTGTGTTGCCCTGACATTACATGAACTAGAAGAACAATGTACACTGTCCTGACTTCACATGAAATTGAACAATGTGTGTTGTTCTGACATCACATGAAATAGAATAATGCATGCTGTTCTGACTTCATATGAAATAGAACAATATGTGCTATTCTGACTTCAAATGAAATAGAACAATTCATGTTGTCCTGACATCACATGAAATAGACGATGTATGTTGCATTGACATTACATGAACTGGAACAGTGTGTTTTCCTGTCATGACATGAAATTGAACAATGTGTGTTGTCCTGAAACTTTTAAAGTATAATATTCAGACCCAAATCCTCTTATGTTTAATTCATTTTCTGTATTTTTTTTAAATTCCCCTCCCTCAGGAAAGAAAATAGCACCCAGTCAGCATTCAATACTCTACCTGTTCATTCGTGCATTCTGTATACAAACTGTGCTTGTGCCTGGAGTTTGCTATTCGTTTGTATCATCAGAATGATTTGTGTGTCTCCTCCTCCTGCCTGTATCTGTAAGTTTCCTCAACAGTTAAGGCCACCCCAATGGCCACTGAGAACTAGTCCTCCTATCAGAGCAGTGGCAATGCTGTGTGGGTTGAGCTCCAGTTGTTCAAATTCAAAGGCTCTTCCTGATATGGTGGCATCTGAGCAGTGGTGGCAGAGTGGGGCAAGCGGCTGAGCCGAGTCAGTGCGAGTAAGCCAACAGCAGCCAGGCCAGGGCTTGTTACCCTGCACATGAACTGCAGTATAACTTGTTTGCATTTTAGCTAGTTGTAGTATGAGTATTTCAAGCAGCAGTATTAACTGGCAAAAATTTCATCATATAGTTTTTTTTTGATAAGGATTAGGATGAGTTTCACTCCAGTATTCAGGTCACACATTCTGTTTAAAATATCATTGCAAACAAATTATTTCTTCAAAGCAGTCGATATGTAAAGACTGAAATCTTTAGGCATATTGTCATTTCTGAAATATTTCACAGGTGTATAGCCTTTGTATAGTATAAAGTATTTGGATATTGACTGTTATGAAAAAAATAATTTGTTTACCAAGATTTTTTTTTATCAGAATATGCAATCTGAATACTGACTGGATCAATGATACTAAACAGCTGTCCCTGAAGAAGTGCTTTATAGCACCAAACATAGGAAAGAAATAAAACCATAAAGCTGTTAGCAATAGATTTCATTCTATTCATTCAGGTGAGTGAGTCCTTCTGGCAATTGTTCTACTGAGTTCCTGTTGTCCTTTTTTTGTAATCCTTTTCTGAAAAATACTCTTAGCTGGGGTCCAGGTTATTTTATTCTGGTTATTTTTATTTCATAGGGTCACTGGGTACCATATGATACGAACTAAGAGACAATCGCGACTACTTAAATAGCGAGTGCAAATCACCGAAAAGAATATCGGCGATCATCACTACAGCAAGGAGAACAATGAGCAACTAGACAACACTACTCAATGAAAAATACATGTAAAACTACTTTTTATGTGGGGGGGGCTTTGCCCCACCACACTCCCTTTGTGGGGGGCAAGCCCCCCGCAGCCCCCATATCTAAATAATCAACTCCGGGGAGGGGACAAACACTGGAGGAGACAAAAAAACATGGGTGGGGCTATTCCATGGGACAGTGGTCTGTAGGGGGAGAACGTTGGGGGGCAACCTGCAGGCAGGGGAGAAACAAAGTTGGGGAAATGGGACGGACAAAAATAACAAAATAAATTCAAACACCAACACCACAACAGGACAAAAAAAAAGAAGAGCCACATGCCAGACTCAAATCCCAATCCACCAGATTCCCAGACTGTAACCCTATCCACCATGCTAGAAAGCCGGCTGGAATCAACCCTCCCAAACATGCTCTTTACTCTCACAGGCTCTACCTCGCTATTAGCTCCATCATTGTCTTTCTCATTCACCTCGCTATTTAGTTCCACCTCGCTATTTACTACCACTCATTATTTACAAAGACGCTCAAACTGAGTTGCTCATATTGAGTTGCTCAATTTGAGTCACCCATATCACAGGTTACTGGGTCACTGGGCTCTTGAGTAGGTTTAGGATTGATTGATACCAAGTAGTATGCGGTGCTTGTGCAACTGTGAACTTTGGCTTGCTTTGTCTCCAGCCCTGCCACAGGGACTACCACCCTGTTGGGGTGTCACAAGGACATGGAACACTGAAGGGTTCCAACCCCTCAAGGTGTCACAGGGATGGGGTCACAGGACCATAAGCACCTTAGGGAGGAAGGCCTAAAAATCACAACGGAAGACAGACAAGCACATTCTTCCCAAGAAAAGAGACATAGCCAGATTGAAACCTGGACCTGGAAAGCCACCAATCAACTCCAACTCCTACAGATACTGCCTAACATTTTCAAATCAAATCAAATCAGTTTTATTTATAAAAAAGCACAATTCCTTGTGATTAATGCGCTTGTACAGAGTAAAACCAT
This sequence comes from Neoceratodus forsteri, assembly GCA_016271365.2. Lineage (NCBI taxonomy): Eukaryota > Metazoa > Chordata > Ceratodontiformes > Ceratodontidae > Neoceratodus > Neoceratodus forsteri. The sequence continues at coordinate 29,569,368 of JADMNL010000027.1, forward strand.
CAAACAATAAATATAAATACTCACTAATCAATTTTAAAAATTACAATCATTAAAAACCCCATGTCAGCAGATTTAAAGAGGTTCAGGAAAGGCTAAGCCAAATAAATAAGTCTTAAGGGCAGACTTAAAGCTCCCAACAGTCAAGCATGCTTTCACCCGATGAGGTAGAGAGTTCCACAGGGTAGGGGCCACAAAAGCAAAAGAGCGGGCCCCTGAGGTCTTGCATCAGACCCTGAGAACCTCTAGCAATCCATCATCGGTGGAGCAGAGTGGGTGGGGGGTGGTAGGGACAAAGGAGATCTTGCAAGTACTGGGGTCCCTGGCCATGTAAGGCATTATAGGTCAGTAACCCAACCTTTCTCATGGAGGAGAAGAAAAAAACCCTAGAAAGGATGAAACCTCTGGGGCTACAAGGCCTTCATACCTTCCCTCTAGGCTAGGGTTAGAATTAGTGATGCTCGGCTACTGCAATTTAGAAACCCAATTCAGGGGAATTATTTTAGAGTAAGAACTCTCTCTCTCTCTTTATCCCTCTAATAGGATTGCTGTGAGGGTGCCTCAGGGCAATGTCTGGGTTCCCCATGGAGGAGGCCTATCCCCAAGGAAGGAAGGAGGAGAGCAATGACAACTGGAAGGCACTCACCTAACCTCCAACTGAGGGGAGGCCTAGAGAGGAAGCCAAACCCTTGTGGGGCAAGGCATTAGAACTGAGCACTTGAGGAACAGAGATTTGAGTAGTTGTATGCTCTTTGCCCTTGAGGGGCAGAAGAAGTAAAGTAGGTGGAGACTGGCGAACCTTAGGTGGCCATAGGTAGAAAGAACTTTCAAAGGTGCTGCTGATGTGGTCTGCACAGCTAAAGGAGCCCTTGAGGACTTAAAGACGCCTACGTTCTGGTAGCTGAAATCTTAAATGCTACCTCAACAGTTGCCACTGAGTTGATCTGCATGGCTAAAGTTTCCTCCAGAGTGTCGACATTCTCATTCAAAGAGTCAAAAGAGAAAGACCCCATCTGAGTTGAGAGACCCATCCTTTAGATATGGACTTCTCAGGAACAAAGTAAGACTACTGGCTTATTTATTTGGAATATGTTTCACCAGGAAAGACAACATGAGCTGTAAATAGCTCATTTCTAAAAGCATCCTGGGTGGGGTTGGGGGGTACAAGAACTGGGAGAACAGGCAAACACATAGCAATGACAGAGCAATACAAGTACAATTACTAAAACAAAACAGTGTAGCACAATTACAGAGCAGAAAAAACCCAGACCAACCCGCCAGGGTAAACAAAACCATTTTCAGATATAGCGTACGTTGCAACAACCCAAGAGCAGGTGATCCAGTAGGGTAAAGGTTAGAGGATGGATAACACATTTGAAGTGCTAGAAGTAGTAGGCTGAGCACACAATTCAAAGTGCTATTGTATACCCAAGGGAGGGCAGTTATAAGACAAGTGGGGAAGTGGACAAGTGAGGGGTAGAAGGTGGGGGATGGAAGAGAGAGAGAGAGAGAGAGGGACAGCCAAGATCTAACCACTTCAGGATGCTGAGAACCCTGCAAGGGGGACAGGACCAGGCAGAAAGGGAGGGGAGAAAAAGGAAGTGGGGAGATAGAGAAGAGAGGGGCAGAGGAACAGCAGGGGATGTGGGCAGGCGATGGATTTGAAAGTGGGGGGAAGGGAGAGGGGGAAAAGAGAGAGAGAGAGAGACAATCTATACTCCTTCAGGATGCATAGAACCCTACAAAGGAGTCAAGATTAGAGAATGGGGGAAAAGGAAGAGGGGTAGAAGAGAGGAAGTAAGGATCTATATCCCTTCAGGATGACAGAGAACCCTGAAAGGGGGACAGGACCAGGTAGAAAAGGAGGGGAGAGAAGGGAGGCAGGGAGTAGGAGTGGAATGTGGTGGGTGACCAGAGGGGAGGAGAGGGATAAGGAATACGGAGGCTGGATAAAACAAGGATAAACTAGGAATGTATGCAAACAATGTATCATCCCTGAGGAAGCATGCGTGCGTGAAACCGGTTAGGGCTAAAAAGAAGGGATTTCACTTACTGCTTGTCTTGTATTGTGTTTGTATTGTGGCAAGCTGCAGGGGCTTTTTGTCCCTGAATAAAAAACTCTTTGGAGATGCAACTGATGTCGGTGCCAGCGTTTCTGTATTACGTAAACTAGGAATGGAAAAAGAGACAGCATCATTGGGGGGGTTGTGGGGAGGAAAGACAGCAGTAGAGTGTCAAAATATCACAGTAGGTTGTGGATGGTAGTAGAGAGTCGAAATGGCACAGTAGGTTACGAGAGCAATGACAACTGGAAGGTACTCAATTAACCTCCAACTGAGGGGAGGCCTAGAGAGAAGTCAAACCCTTGAGGGGCAAGGCACAGGAGTTGAGCACTGGAGGGGCAGAGATTTGAGTAGATGTACTGTATGATCTTCACCATTGAGGGGAGCCCTGGAAGCCATGCTGTGGTCATGGCTGGCATGGGTCCGAGTGAAGGCTAGAAGTGGGAGGTCAATATTAAAGCCTGACGACTTTTGAGTGCAAAGCACAAAGTTAGAATTAAATGAAGGCAAGGCTAAATGACTGGAGGCATGGAATGCCAGCTGAAACATGAACTGAGACTGGTGATTCATGCCCGAGACTGAATAATAAGATAAAAACAAAAATGGCATATGCACATCAACCAATTCTGAAGGGAAAGAGCTAGCCAGGTAGGCTAACAATGAGTAATGCTGTGAGACAACGGAAACAGAGCACCCAGCAGAAAAAAAGCATTGATGCTTACCTGTTCACAAAAGACATTGGTTGTGATGGCACTGAATAGGGGCTGAGTGATGCTAGAGGATTATAGTAATTTACTAGTCATAGCTAAGCTGCAGAAATGAAACAGAAGCCTGAAAGAATGCTGCATAAATTTGAACTGCTAGTACATGATGGGTACTACGACACCGGAGCAGCATCACTAGTCTTGAAGACAGCAAATGGTGCAGCATGTAAAAGGACTATCATGCCAGAGTACCGGACTGAAGGAGAAGTCTCACCTGGCTGGCAGTGGGCTCAAACAGTGGGAGGGCCTACACCTTACACTTATATAGAGGAGCACAGAAATGTGAGCTAACAAAGCACATTATGGGAGAGGAGCCCAAAAATGCAATGTGGCAACAGGCAGGAGTAGCTGAAGAGTCACAAACAGCAAGGAGAGTAGCAGGGATGCCCCGAGGTAGCTGCGTGGTGGCATAGCTACCCAGGACAGGAGGGCACAGAATAAAGCCAGCTGCATGACATGCCCAACAAAAATTCCTAGTGTCCAGGGGATGCTTGCACATGTGCAGTTTTAACCGCATGGAGCAGGCATGGTGTGTGTCACCCACTGCCCCTCTGTACTGCAGGCTGTGCCTTTTAATTACACAGTTAACAGTAAATCCACCTTTGTTAATTTAATGTATTTGAACAGGATTCCCTTAACAGTCATGTGCAATGAAATTTACGAAACTTAAGCATCATTCATTTAATATTATTATGAAAACAGTGTCTGCCTCACGTTTTATATGAAATTCTACAATTTCATACCATTTTTTAGTAATTTGCTGTGTGCTCTGCTTCAGCCACTCTGCTAGATGTTGAGACTTGCTGTTCCTTGTGGTAATCAGCATGTCTCCACCTTGGTCATGTCATTTGGGGTGCTATTCTGTTTCATCTATGAAGAAGACAGGGAGATTGTCATATTACTGAGGTCTGAAAAGATCCTTTTAGTGTTTGCTCGCGTGCACATGCAAGAAACACATTGCGTCAGCTTCCTTCAGTAGCAGATTGTGGAGGCACGGCAGTGTTGTGGTGAATGGCAGCAGTCCGTTTTGGGGCTGGTCTCTGCTGTGCCAATAGAGGAGCATGCTGTCGATGACAGCAGTTAATGAGTGTGCCACTATGCTCGAAGAAATTGACCCCTGCAATCAGGGAGTGCCTTGTCACTGAACAATCAGCTGTGTTTACAGGGTAGTCCCTGACTGCAGCAGCCAATTACAGCTGCATTGTCTGGTGTCCCCTTTCAATAAACATGGTGACGGCTTCTCCATCGGCCTCTCACAGTCCGCACGAAGCCGACGGACAACCACCTCCCACCTCTCCCAGTCCCTGTTAAAGCCGATGTGGGTGTCCAATCCCCCTGTTGGCATGCCCCCTTCCCAGTTCATTTGCCGACGAGGTAGCCCAATCCCCGTCGGCATGATGCGCCCCCCCATTTGTTGTGTGCTGAGAGGGTGCCCAATCCCCTCAGCTCATGCACACCCCCAAGCACACCGTATGGCTGACGGGGTGCCCAATCCCGGTTGGCTCCACTCACCCCCAACAAACATCCAGGTGGTACGCTGGGAGCCCACCCCAGCATGCCAAAAGTCCCACAGTGTCTTTTTTTAATTCCTGTAAAAAAAAAAAAAAAGAAAGAAAATGGTCCCTCATTGAGTCTCTTGCCCCCTTCCCCAACCCACAGCCACCCTCTGTGCACCCCACCTTCCCACACCCCCCAACCCATATTTACCTCCGGAGCCCAGCGCGACAATCTTCGGTGGACTGGGAACATGTCTACACTCTTCAAGGCCAACCGCTTACTGAAGAAATGCCGGTAAGCTGTATAATGGCTTAAATGGGGGGTTTTTTTCAACTTATGTGGATATCTCGGCCATTATTTTGACTTTTGGCCCCAAATTTTCAACATGGAGTTCTTGGGATCCCTCCTCATGAATTCAGTCATTGCCATGATGTTATTTGGTCCCAAAAGGTGATTTTGCAGTCACTGCATGGAATCACCTTTCGAGACTGATTAACCAAATGACAATGTTATGGTTCATGAGATGGGCTCTCAAAAAGCCTATGTTGCAAATTTGGTGAAAAAATTTTAAACAATAACTGTGTTATGAGCATGTGTTGCGCAGTTTCCATGCACCCTCGTAACTTCACGAATTTGTAATATTTTCACTCCAGATTTTCAACTCTGGCATTTTTCCTCACCTCCATATGAACGGTATAGCTGTCATTTTTCACATCCTAGCCGAAATGTGTTTTCGCACTTCCAGAGCAGAATAGCGCGGTCGCTGTGGGAAATCAGTGTTCAGGACAGATTAAGAAAATTACAGTGACACTGTTCATGAGCAGAAGTCCTAAAATGTCTATGTAGAAAATCTGGTGACAAAAGTCAATAAAATGACTATGTTACAAGCGTGCAGTGCACAGTTTCCACGCACGCTCGTAACTTTAAAAATTTGTAATATTTCCATTCAAAATTTTCAACATTGCCCATTTTGTACACCTCCTTATGAACAGTACAGCTGTCATTTTTCTCATCTTGCCTGAAATGTGTGTTTGCACATCTGGCGAACAATGGCGTGGTCGCTGTGGGAAATCAATGTTCAGGACAGATTAAGAAAATCATATGACAGTGTTCATGAGCAGAGGTCACAAAATACCCATGTTGAAAATTTGGTGAAATAATTTCACTAAATGACTGTGTTACAAGCATGTGTTGCGCAGTTTCCACGTGCACTCGGAAGTTCAAGCATTTTTTATATTTTCACTCCAGATTTTCAGCATTGCCATCTCTTCACACCTCCCTATGAATGGTACAGTTGTCATTCTTCACATTCTGCCCGATCTGTGTTTTCGCACATCTGGTGCAGAATGGCATGATCGCTGTGGGAAATTGAAGTTCGGGACACATTAAGAAAATCACAGTACCACTGTTCATGAGCAGAGGTCCCAAATGCTTTCATGAGGTGGGGGTCACAAAAAGGCCATGCTGAAAATTTGTAGTGCAAATGTCAACAAATGCCCGGGGCGTTAGGATTTCTAACCATAACATCCCACCCTGTGCAGACTGACAGGCATCAGGAGTGTGCCTTTGGACTGTTGGCTGTAATGCTCACGCCATTCCTCCCCCACCCTCCACACCCTGAAGCCAGTGACAGGCATCAAGGTGTGCTTTGGCCTCCCCAGACCCAGTCTTCACCCCATTCTCCTTTACTGCACCCATTTCAGCGTATGTCCTTATGAAATGGGGTGACTGTGAAGCCAAACACCCCAAGGCACACCTCAACACTTGTCAGTGTCTACAGGATAGGGTGAGGTGAAATGCCGTGAGCACTATGGTTGACGACAGAAAGGCACACCCCGATGCCTGTCCATCTCTGCAGGGTGGAGATGGGGTTAGCGTGAGTTCAATACTTCACTGCCATTCCTATTCTGCATCTGTCTAACTCCTGCATGTCCAATGCTTATATCAGCAAGCAAACATTTGGCATTGACAAATGTATGTTTGTTTCTTGCTCTGTGCCTGTTGCAAGAAACTGAAAGGTAGTGAGCTGTTTGATCATGGTTTTGCCATAGTCAATACCAGTAATGCACAAAAATAGTTTAAATTGATCCTTTTAATCTGTGCAGACATCAGGGAGAGCAGCACATCACTATAGGGTTTGCAGACTTTTACCTCATTCACACGGCATGCACCTTCATTGCTTCTGTCCCCATCGGTTCCACTAGTTTGTGAAACACTCCCAATGAGCATTCATGTGGATAGGGCTTTTAGGTGTTGTAGGATAGCTTCCTGTGCTGTGAGTAGTCTTTTAGTAGGGTGGGAAAGCTACTTAAGTGAAGCACAGGAAATTAAGTAAGTAAGTAAAACAAGACTCAGCACACATCAATTAGGCGTAACACACTGGCATATTTAATTAATTTGAAGCAGACGACACAGGAAGCCTCAAAGGCTCAAAGGTACAAAGCAAAGCAAGTAAACTCCCGACCGGTTTCATGCTAACTGCACGTCATCAGGGGGTGGTGTCTTGTAAAAAACATACATGTATAAATACAGTTGATTTAAAGCCACATGCATCATATTGGTAATGGTCAAAATGTCAAAACAATTATGCTATAATGCTATCTACTTTCTTTAAATCACATAAACATCAACAGAATTTTTTATGTGCATGTAGTTCAGCCCCGAAGAGTTTGTAAAGAAATACATAAGACCATAGAAAACAGCTAAGAATAGCTGAATACAAAAATTCCTATCTATAATTACATACACAATTATTAAAAAATACAACAGCACTACCAACAATACTGGACATTAAAAAAGCTTTTATTGATTTAGAAAGAGCCATCATTAGAGGTAGCAGACACTATTGGGGAAAAGCAACATTGGAGGCATACCTTAAGGTGGGACGGTCACCCAGAGGTTTACGAGTCCTCAACAAGCCTGGTTATGGATGAGACAGAGCTACCTTTGTTTCCGATTGGCAGAACTCACTACAACTTGGGACTAACGCTTTAATGAACTCTGTTACTAGAGATTATGAAGCTCAGAGAGAGGAAGTGACTTCTGATATTAAAAATAAAGAAGAAATTGTCCCTCGTTTTAAGGAGCATTCTGACTTAAGTTTCCTTTCAAATAGACTGAAGGATAATATCCAGAAGGAAGAAAACAAGATTCGAAGGATTAAATTACATAAATTTGAAAGGGACAGGCTTGATTATTTAAACAACAGGGTTTGGGACTGGAATCAACATAAGCCACAACATTTGAGATGTAAAGGAGAAGCTGCTGGTCGTAGGAGGGACAGGAATATAACCAATAATCAACCTAAGTCCATATTATAAAATAGGAGTAATTCACCTTATTATACCTTGGTTAGTAAATCGAAACAGGAGGATTTTTTCGAGAAGGACTTGGTACCACTCAACAAATGGCAGACAGTACAGTTTCAGGAGCCAGTCTTGGAACCGAGGAATTTGGGGGCGAAACATTCAGCACAGGTAACTGCCATCACCGAGGTAAATCCACCAGAAGGGGTGGTAGGAAACACAGGAGTCATAATGAGGGGCAGAAGGGGCAGATAGTCCCCCAGAATATTGTTATTAATATTTCTGATGTTACTTTGAATGCGGATCAACTTGCAGTTCTTCAAAAGGGACTATTGTTCATGCCGACACAAGACACTAAGCACTTTGAATTGTACCTGGATTTACATCAGTTTACTAGGAACTTGAACTTAAAGGCATTTTTCAATAAAACCAACATGAGTCTAGGACCGATTGACACAATTGGGGAAGGCCAGGACATATCATTGGCTACAGTGGAGGTAAGCCAGTTTAAACCCCCATCCACTTTTATGCCACCTTACAGTGATGCAGTCAAAGTGTTTGAAAACATCTGTGAGAGACAATTTAGAACTCTCCTTGATCAAGACTCTCCATCCACCTTTATTAACATCTGTACAGTGGAATCTGAGGTGCTTAAGAGTTTGGAACAAAATGTGAATCTGACTATTAAGCCTGCAGAGAAAGGTGGGTCAGTGGTGGTGATGAATACATCAAACTACATTACTGAAGCAAAGAGACAACTAAAAGATGTGATTTTTTACCAACCAATGAACACTGATCCTACTATGGCTTTCAAACAACAAATTGACATTTTTCTTTTTGCGGCTGAATGTGAAGGGTTAATTGAACATAGCGAGATGATGTTTTTAGATGTAGCAAATCCTGTATTAGCGAGCTTTTATATGTTACCTAAAATCCATAAAAATTTGTGGGACCCCCTTGGGTAACCTATTGTGGCGGGTATAGGCTCACTTCTAGAACCATTATCTAACTATGTGGATTTCCACATAAAAAATTATGTGACATCCCCACCATCATTTATCAGGGACACGGATTAATTTCTGGATGTCTTAAATGATATGCAGATAGGACCTGAATGGTATTTGGTGTCCATGGATATTGCTTCTTTGTATACAAACATACCTCTTAATGGTGGTCTTAGTGCAATAGACTATTATTGGTCTTTGGATGCACAGTTAACTCATGGCAAAAAGAACTTTCTCTTAGAATGTGCTGAACATGTTTTGACTGAGAATTATTTCATTTTTCAGGACAGTTTTTATTTACAGATTAAAGGAACAGCTATGGGTGCCACTTTTGCACCCAACTACACTAATCTGCATTTGGGTTTATGGGAAAAATACACTATTTATGACAGAGACACTAATCCATTTTATGACAACATAGACATTTGGCGCCGCTATATTGATGATATCTTTATGATGTGGCGTGGTACCCTTGATGAACTCCAAAGGTACGTCAACTATTTAGAAACTAGCAATGAGAATTTGAAATTCTCAGTACAACAGGATCTCCACTCGGTTTCTTTTCTGGATGTAAGTATTTTTAAGGAAGAGAATGGTAGTCTCAGTACTAGACTGTACAGAAAGGAGACCAATAGAAATTCATTATTGCATGCATCTAGTTGCCACCCACACCATTTGGTATCTAATATTCCTAAGGCACAAATGTTATGGGTCAGACGTAATTGTAGTAATGATGTGGATTTTATTACTTACAGTTTGGATTTGTGTGACAGATTTTTGGAAAGGGGTTATCCCTATGGTGTCGTACAAGATGCCTATAGAGAAGTTGCTTGTACAGAGAGACTAGACCTTTTGAAACCCAAGATTAAACAACAGAAATAACATAAAACTAATTTTGTCACTACTTATACTAGACATTCTAAAGCTATTGAGAACATCATTCAGACCAATTGGAATGTTTTGTCAGGTGGTCCATCTTTGATAGAGGTCACATAGAAACATAGAATTTGATGGCAGATAAGGACCGCTTGGCCCACCTAGTCTGCCCATTTTCCTACCTAACAGATAAGCTGCACATCCTAATTAACCAACAGCTTACTTCCTCCTACCCCCCACTAGGACTGCCTGGCACAAACCTAGAATGGTATACAGGAGAGGCCCCAATTTGCGGGACAGATTAGTACATAGTTATACTGGATCATCTAGTGTTAGTGGTGACAAAAAACGTCCCTGTCTTCCTCATGGCATGTACAGCTGTGGTAGCTGTAAATTTTGTAGATCTATACTTAAATGCAACACTTTCACCAGCTGTAATTGCGTTAAAATTTATGAGATCAGGGATTTTATCACCTGTAGTACCTCAAATGTAGTCTATTTGGCTACATGTCAATGTGGTGCTTTTTATGTAGGCAAAACCACATGACCATTAAAGGTACGAATGGGTGAACATTTAAGATCTATTACTAACAATGATTCCAGAAGTGTACTTGCCATTCATTGTGACAAGAATAGTACAAAACATCTGGAGCATATTTTCAGATTTTGTGACATAGAGGCTGTGAAATTGGGCCCTCGAGGAGGAGATTTGGATGCTAAATTGAAGTATAGGGAATCTTTTTGGATCTACACATTAGGGGCCCTTATGGCCCCAGGACTGAATGACAAGATTGAACTGTTAACTTGTTTAAAGTCTAGATAATAATATCAGTATTGCTTTTTCTTTTCCTTCCTTCCTCCCCTTTCCCCTAACAAACCCCCTCCCCAACCACACCTCCTTTTCTTTCCCTTCCTTCCTTCTACCTTTCTTTCCTTTTCTCCTTCTTTTCTTTTCCCATTTCCGCCTTCCCTCCCTCTTCCACACCCCTTCTTCCTCTCTCCTTCCCTCTTCTTTTATTCCCTTCTCTCTTCCTTTCCTCCTTTTCTTTTTCTTTTCCCCTTTTCCTTTCTCCCCCCACCCTCTCTTCGCTTCTATTAGTACTAATTATTGTACTTTCATTTCATATTGCTTTAAGTGCAGGTTTTCATGTTTTTTTTACCATGTTGTTTGTTGTTTCTTACAGATTAAGCCGATGAGTAATAATGCCTTGACATGGAACGTATCGGCGTATCCCGATGGCTGGGAGCTGATTTCCTCTCTAGTATTGTATATATTTTGGAGTTCATTATATTTTGTGTCCTGAGTTAGATATCATGATATCATCATTGCTGCTGTATTTTTTTAATAATTGTGTAAGTAATTATAGATAGGGATTTTTGTATTCAGCTATTCTTAGCTGTTTTCTATAGTCTTATGTATTTCTTTACAAACTCTACTGGGCTGAACTACATTCACCTAAAAAATTATGTTGATGTTTATGTGATTTAAAGAAAGTAGATAGCATTATAGCATAATTGTTTTGACACTTTGACCATTACCAATATGATGCATGTGGCTTTAAATCCACCCTATTTATACATGTATGTTTTTTACAAGACACCACCCCCTGATGACATGCAGTTACCACAAAACAGGTCGGGAGTTTACTTGCTTTGCTTTGTACCTTTGAGCCTTTGAGGCTTTCTGTGGCGTCTGCTTCAAATTAATTAAATATGCCAGTGTGTTACGTCTAGTTGAGGTGTGCTGAGTCTTATTTTACTTATTCACGTTTTTGACTCGAGCAGCCTCATCCAGTGGATGAGCTGTTTTTGCTGCATTTAGCACAGGAAATTACCTGGCACTTGGTAAGTGGTGCCAGCTGTTCACATGGCTGTGCAAAACATCAACACCACTATGTGATCCCAAGAAAAGAGGGATCGCAGTGAAACGCAACACATGCAGATACTGCGATGTGGATTGTGCTTACATGAGTAAGGCAGCAATGCTGTAACAGCTCTGCACCACTCACAACAGTGCAGAACTTGCCATGTGAACAAGCTTTTTATAAGTCTCTGTTGTGGTGAAAGGCATGAGTCCTATTGTCATGTTAAGGATGGATGTGCTCATTCACACCTGACATTCAATACACGTGATTTCTCAGGATGGCACTAAAACAATTATCCCATCACCCTGTAAATGGAGGTAGGAGAAGTAATGTTGTTTTAAAACCTTACTAGGAGTTTTTATACACTAGCCAGCCCATTGTTTTTTTCCTGGCAAGTTTTTACTTGACCTAAATTCAGGCTTAGCTTTTCTTTTCTCCACATTAAAATGATCTTTTTACCAGGGCTAACACATCCATCCCTAGTAGGAGTTCACACAGATAAGAAAATACAAAATCACACATGCCCCCACAATGCAAAGCATCATGGGCTGCATATGCAAATCACCACAGAATGTTATGCTGGTCCAACTTTAAGCAGAATTGCATGGTGCCGAAAGGCCTCTCACACAGTTTGCAAAGGGTGCTAACAGAGACATGAACACGTGTTTCGTCCTACCAGGACTCATCAGTATGCCTCGTCTGTTTGACACCCCAGTGGAATGGACCAGCTACCCCTAAGGCAGTGTGCCTGGGATATATTATGGTGAACCCATTAAAATAAAAACTATTTAAAGACAAAGAACCTCTGTGTGTGAACACTGAGGCAAGGATTACCAAAGGGCATTTGGCTGGGAAAGCCAGGTTTCAAGAAAATACAAAATCACACATGCCCCACAATGCAAAGCATCATGGGCTGCATATGCAAATCACCACAGAATGTTATGCTGGTCCAACTTTAAGCAGAATTGCATGGTGCGAAGGCCTCTCACACAGTTTGCTGTGAGAGGCCTTCGGCACCATGCAATTCTGCTTAAAGTTGGACCAGCATAACATTCTGTGGTGATTTGCATATGCAGCCCATGATGCTTGTACTGTGGGGGCATGTGTGATTTTGTATTTTCTTGAAACTTGGCTTCCCAGCCAAATGCCCTTTGGGTAACTCCTTGCCTCAGTGTTCACACACAGAGGTTCTTTGTCTTTAAATAGTTTTTATTTTAATGGGTTCACCACAATATATCCCAGGCACACTGCCTTAGGGGTAGCTGGTCCATTCCACTGGGGTGTCAAACAGACGAGGTATACTGATGAGTCCTGGTAGGACTAAACACGGTTCATGTCTTCTGTTAGCACCCTTGCAAACTGTGTGAGAGGCCTTTCGGCACCATGCAATTCTGCTTAAAGTTGGACCAGCATAACATTCTGTGGTGATTTGCATATGCAGCCCATGATGCTTTGCATTGTGGGGGCATGTGTGATTTTGTATTTTCTTGAAACTTGGCTTCCCAGCCAAATGCCCTTTGGGGTAACCCTTGCCTCAGTGTTCACACACAGAGGTTCTTTGTCTTTCACACAGATAAGGCCTCTATTAACGCTTATTGATAAACAGATGCTGACCAATAGCAATGAAGTTGCCAACATCACAATACTAGTAGCAATGCAACTTCTAAACAGGCACAATAGAGTAGCACCCCAAGTGAAACCAACTTGGAGGCATGCTAGCTCAGCATCCAGCAACTTCAGAGAAATGGACCACACTAAAAAGGTGCCAAACAATTATGAATTTGTTGACTTTTGTTATAAAACCTGGAACACATATGCTGCCTGTTTTAGTTTTGAAAACCATTGCACATGATCTCTGAACTCTGGGATGTTTATCCAGGGCCTGTTGGCCTTTCTTTGACTGGCTAGGCCTACTTTGTTGTTTCCTAAAGCCCATCTGACAAGCCACATGATAGTGTTAACACCTGTGAGGAGCTAAGGAAGCCCAATTTGAGAAGGTAATATCCGAAACAAAGAGCAGTATTTGTGTTTGAGCAGTAGCATGTTATACAGGAAGAGTTAGGTATCAGTTGCTGGAGCTACTTTAGACAGGGAAAGTTAGGTATCAGCTGCTGGAGATGCCTTAGACAGGGAAAGTTAGATATCAGCTGCTGGAGTTGCCTTAGACGGGGAACGTTAGGTATCAGCTGCTGGAGATGCCTTAGACAAGGAAAGTTAGATATCAGCTGCTGGAGTTGCCTTAGACAGGGAAAGTTAGGTATCAGCTACTGGAGTTGCCTTAGACAGGGAAAGTTAGATATCAGCTGCTGGAATTGCCTTAGACAGGGAAAGTTAGGTATCAGTTGCTGGAGTTGCCTTAGACAGGGAAAGTTAGCTATCAGCTGCTGGAGTTGCCTTAGACAGGGAAAGTTAGGTGTCAGCTACTGGAGTTGCATTAGATGGGAAGTTAGGTATCAGCAGCCTTAAACAAGGAGGTCTCAGCTGCTATAGCTAACTTTGGAAGAGTTGGCGTCTTAGGAGTCGGAGTTGCCTTAGACAGGAATAGTCAGGTCTCAGCTGCTGGCGAGAAGTTGCCTTAATGGGGGTTAGATAGGTTTTAGCTGCTTGAACTGCCTTACAGGGACAGTTAGGTCTATTTGAAGTTGCTTTAGATAAGAAGAGTTAGGTCTCAGCTGCTGGAGCTGCCTTAGACAAGGAGAGCTGCGGCAGGTCTCAGCTAGAGTTGCTTTAGGCAGGAGAGTTAGGTGTTTGCTGTTGGAGCTGCATTGACAGGGAGAGTTTGGGCTCAGCTGCTGGAACTGCCCTAGATGGGGAGAGTTAGGGGCCAGTTGGTGGAGTTGCATTGACAGGGAGAGTTAGGGCTCAGCTGCTGAAGTTATCTTGATGGGGATAGTAAGGTCTCAGCTGCTATAGTTTTCTTGATGTGGTGATGAGCTAAACCATTTGATTCAGTATGAATGAGTGAGAACTAACACACTTAAAATGACTTTGAGATCTGCTTCTGTATGTAGCAAAATATGTGAGGAAGGTACATACTGTTATGAAATGTCATCTAAATGATGTGTACTTATATATTTTTTAATACTAGTCCCTGTGATGTCGTGGGCTCTTTAATGCTGGAGAGATAAAATCAAACAGCTGTCTTTGTGGATTCTGCATGCCCACTGCTGGGCTAAAAATGCTAAATGTATCAGCAGTCACAGACAATTGTCATGGGATAAGAGCACCATTCTGAGGACCTGATAAACGACGAGAACCAGAAGACCGAGGAATGCGCTGCTTGTAAGAACCGAGGAGGAATGCTTTTTGGGATCTCCAGTTTTTTAGGCCTTGCATGTGTACAGGACTGGGCTATTGCATCAGAACTGCATTAGCCCTCTACTGAACATGTCAAATCAGGCTTTCATGACATATTCATGGATCCATTCAATGCCTTCTAACCACATGTGGACAATTCTTTACTGTTCTATACTGCGCTAAAAATAATTTGACAGTTTTATCATTTCGAACTATAACAAATATTAGGAGACCTGAACTCTCTGACTGATGCATAAGGTGCTTTAGTTTTTCATACAGTAAAATGGAATTCCTAGCCTTCTAAACCTGCCTGGAATCTTCTGACCCAAATAATGGAACCTGATTGGCTGCCAAAACAGTCTTTAATCTCCTAAAAAAGTCCGGTTCAGCAAACATGGCAGGAGAAGCAGAGAAGATAAAGATGAGCAGAACAGGAAACAAAATAAAACAGTAAAATGAAACTTGTTTTTATAACTTCTTCCTTGTGAAGGATTATAATGTTTTAATGCATGCAAATATGATATAGCTCTAATGATAGGAATCATAGGAAAAAACAAGCTTTTTTAGACTTTTGTCTATTATGCCTGCCATTTGTGTAACTATGGGACTGTATCCCAGACCTGTAGTAGGTATCTAAATTGTGTTTAAAGAACTCCATGGATGTGCTGCCCATTACTTCTAGTGGGAGTGTATTCCAGATTGGGACTACTCTCTAGCTATACCAGTTTTTCCTATTTAGGAGGTTCCGTTTGTTCGATATTAATTGCAAGGGGCGGGCTCTGGTATTATAGGTTTGTGGTTTCAGTTCTAATCCCAGGTCGTCCCATACAGTGAAATCAGTAAATGCCTTAAATAACAGACACATATCACCTCTCAGTCTTCTGTATTCCAAGGAAAAAAGATTGAGAGCCCCCAGTCTTTCCTCATAGTTCATTTGTTCCATACCCTGGATTGATCTTGCAGCTGTTTTCTGTATTTTCTCTATTTAGACAGGAGAGTTAGGTGTTTGCTGTTGGAGCTGCATTGACAGGGAGAGTTTGGGCTCAGCTGCTGGAACTGCTCTAGACCGGGCAGTGTCAGTGGCTCAGTAGGTTGTACACTCGCCTCTGAGGCCGGGAGATCAGAGGGCTGTGGGTTCAGTTCCCACATCTGGCACTTGGGTTAATATCCCAGTACTGACACTGTAGTGCAGCATGAGAGGGGTGCTGCACTTCTGAGGTGCTGTCTTTCGGATAAGACGTTAAACCGAGGTCCCAGCTGCCTGGATTGGTGGTAGTTCAGGTGGATGTTAAAGATTCCATGGCACTTATCGAAAAGAGTAGGGGAATTTCCCTGGTGTCCTGGCCAAATTTCCCTCATTCACTAAAAATACCACTAACAGTTTCATTTGGTTCAAGGTCAGTTGGCATTCATCTGTATCCCCCTCCCCCGGGTCGTGTCTGAAAATAGGCAGGATTTGTCTAGTGCACTTACCCGGTCAACAAAAACTAAATAAATAACATTTTGTTGATCTCACCCTTTTTATAAGGAGCCCAGACCTGCGAGCAATACTCAAGGTGTGGTCTCACCAAATCCCCATAAAGCGGCATCAGCACCTCCCTCTTCATGGTCCCTGTATGCCTGAGTATGCAGTTTAATATATTATTGACTTTTTTAACAACTTTATCACTGTGTGATTGGAATTGTAAGTCATTGGTGACTATTAACTCACAGGTCTCTTTCCTCTGTTGAACTAGATAGATAGTTGTTATTTAACTGGTAACTAAACGCTGTTTTTTCTTTTGCCCATGTACATAATGATACATTTATCTTTATTTAGCTGGAGTTTTTTGGTGTTAGTCCCATCCTGTATATGCTCTAGTGCTTGTTGGAGAACTACACTGTCCTCATATGTGGTGACAACAGCTCCTATCCTGCAGTTGTCTGCAAACTTGGTCATCCATACATTTCTTTGTGTAAATTCAGATCCAGAAGCAAATGATTTGATACCTTTTATTGGACCAACATAGATGTAACAAACAGAACAAAGTGCTTTAGCTTTCAGACCAACCCAGTACTTCCTCAGAAGCGTAATTACCACATTACATTACACATTGTGTAAATTGTAATGATGATACGTAAATGTTAAACAGGCATGATCCCAGTACGGAGCCTTGAGACACTGGCCACAGATAACGTTACAATCCTTTGAGGGCAATAAATATCTACAACGGGGGTATTAGAAATTTGGATTTCAGAATATTCTTTAGCCTTTTACTTTTAATATCTCTATACCACTTACAATCCAGCAGGGTATGTTTTAGATCCTCTATGCCTGCATTATTACATGGGCATGTACTATTGAATATCAAGCTGGATAAATTGTTGCATCTGATATGTAATAACCTACTGGGGTTAAAATGTAGCCTATATACGGTGACAGCCTTTTGAATCTCTGTGTCTATGATTAAAGTTAAGTGATGTTTGTTTTCCATGTGGAGCATTGCATGTTTTCCCTGTTGTAACTACGTTTGTTAATTTTCTTGTAGAGTCTAGCTTGTTTTTCCTGTAGGGCTTAGTTTGTTTTCTTTTTAGGGCATGTAGGGCATAGTTTGTTTTCTCTATAGAGCCTAGTTTATTAATCCTGTACAGCCTAGCTTGTTTTCCCTGTAGGACACAGTTTGTTTACCTGTAGAGCCTACAGAAGCTCATTTCCCTGTGAAGTTTAGCTCATTTTTATGTTTGCCTGTGCATGTGTGTGGTGCAAACATTTTGTTACAAAGAATGGCATTTCAGAGGTGTGGCACTGCTGAGCCCATTGCTGCTCAAGCTGCAATGGGCTCACCAGTGACAGACCAATGACAAGGCACTTTGATCATGACACAACTCACTACTTGCTGGGCAGAAACTTTGCATAGTTGAAAGGAGCCAGCTGCTCCTATCAGACAGTGGCTGGCTCATTTCATCTACATAAAGCCACCGAGCAACCAGCTGAGCAAGGTGGGGTATGCTCTCTCTCTCTCTCTCCCCCCCCCATCATGCTGCATATGTTGACTGATGCCATCAAACCACGTGTCAGTGCCATCACCATTTTTCAACACTGGGGTGCCCAATCCTAATGCCAACTAGTACCTCTCACCTGGCCTGTTTCCACCATGCAACACTAGGGAGTCTACCCCCACTGCCTCCAAACATGACACAGACACTGGGGTGCCCAATCCCCAGTGTCAGGACTTCAAATAAAACCATCACTCATTGTCTTTTTTTATTTTTTTTTTAAATCCCTGTAAAAAAGGAAATGGTCCATTGATTCCGGTTGTTGCCACTGTTACCTACACCCAGCCTTTGCACTCAGCACTCCCCACCCTTACTTACTTACTGGAGATCCAACGCTGTAATCCTCTCTGTACCAAAGACATGTCTTCACTCTTTAATGCTGGACCAGGAACTGAGGAAATCAGGTATACAGTCAATGTATTTCAATGCATTTTGAACTTGTATTTAGAACTTGGTCATTTTCTATATTTTCCCAAAAAAATTCAACAGGGCCTTTTTGGGACCTCACCCTATGAACAAGTAAGTGAAATTGTTCGACTCCAGGCTGAAATGTGATTTTGCAGTTGCTCCATGAAATCACCTTTCAGGTGGGATTTAAACATTTTCACTTACCAGGTTCAGGTGGTAGGGTCATAAGAAGGTTATGATGAAATTATGGATCTTAAAATGTAGACCTTAGCAAGGTCTTTGGCCTTGTTAACCATTCCTTACTAATAGATAAACTTAGAAACATTGATCTGAATGAGCTGTCTATCCACTGGTTCACACATTATCTAGTTAACCGCAAACAATTTGCCTCTCAGGACAAGTAAAAGTAGTAGTAAAAACTTAACTTTTATACAGGAAAATATGACATTTAGGTCAGACGACCCAGTTTGCAAGACAGTCCTGTGTGTATCTTACAATGTTACTTATACCAATAATTCTAAAAAGACATTCAACAATACAAATCACTAGTAGACACTAGACATATTAACAGTACGTATTTGTAATACACAATAATTAGATTCAAGACTTAAATACCGAAGGTCTAAAAAATGATGTAAGAACCCAGGTTAATTATTTAATCCTAGCAACGTATTCTGTAAATATTCTTAATAGCATGAGCAACTGAAAAGATTTATTTTTTCTGTCTCCTGCGAAAACTGTGTAAATATTGAAGATGTATGTGCTGAATATGGTAATATATTCCAGTACAAAGACACATCCTGAATGGGGTGCCCCAAGGTTCAATCCTTGGTCCCTTGCTGTTTTCTCTATTTATTAAGGATATGCCTGACCACTGTGACAGAGCTTCTCTTCACCTGTATGCTGATGATGTTGTCCTGTACAGGTCCTCCACCAGCATCAACCAGATTACTCTAGAATTGGGAAATGACTTTAAAAAGCTCAAAGTATGGTTCCAATGAAATAGTCTAGTTCTAAATGCCAATAAAACAAAAGTCATGCTCTTTGTCCCTGAAAGACTTGGTCCTCACCTTGAGGTAGTTAACTCTCTGAAATACCTTGGGGTAACAATTGACCATAAACTAAACCTTGCTTGCCATGTAGAGGCTCTGTGCAAATCACTCCACCAGAAACTGGGACTGATGTACAGGCTATTACCCTACGTCAGTAAGTCTGCTTGCCTGGCCACTGCTAATAGCACATTGCTGCCTACCCTGAAATAAGGCACTTTGGTCTTTGGCTCCTTGTGGGCTGTTGATTACAACAAACTTAACTGTAAGTATAATAAAATTGGGTGTTTCACAGCTGGTGCCCCCACAAGGATGCATCACTGTGATGTAATAACTTCCCTTGGTTGGCTCCCTTTGTCTTCCTGTTTAGAGCTCCCCCTGCTCTGCTTTGCCTTCAAATTAGTAAAAAGTCCCACCACCCCCTTCCCGGAAACCCACCCCCACCTTCTGTAAGCCTAAAAACCTGAATTCATGCTGCTCCTCTGTATCTGTCCTGGCTTTACAATGGTTGGCCAAGGCATTGTTGCAATTCACTTCTATGGCGTTCTTGAAGCTTCCCCAATTATAATTTCAAAGGTCCTCGTGGTTATGCCCACATAAAGGCACCACATCTATATGGGCAAAACTGCAAGGACCTTTACATTATGAATTTTGGCCAACTATTGTAAAACCAGGAGACATACAGGGGAGCAGTATGAATTCAGGTTTTGTGGCTTAGAGAAGGTGGGGTGGGTCCCTGGGGAGGGGTTCTGGACCAACATTTAATCCAGAGAGAGCCATACTGGATTTACACTTTGGGGGCACTAAGGTACCTTGGACTAAAATGATAGAATAGACTTATTACCATGCATTAGAAAACAGGGGCCTTATTAGCATTTAGAACAATTATGTGCATTAATTTAGTTCTCTTCTAATATTTTCTTCTTTTATGCTGCTTCCATTCTAGAGTGCTGAGGAGATAAGATTTATCCACCGGGTGCGATCACACTGATCTTCCACAGAGGGTTACCTCATGGTTTCTAGGACATGGCTCAAAATATTTGTCGACCATGCTTTTGCGGTCTCAGGGCCTGTCCTGTGGAACTGTCTGCCATGACCTTTGTGGGAGGCACCCTCTGTGGATAGTTTTAAAAGTGGCCTTAAGGCACACCTGTTCAGGTAAGCTTTTAATTTTTATTAAGATTTTAAATTTAGGGGTTTTAGAGTTTTATATTATTTAGTGTATATTATTATAATTGATCCTATTTATATTACCATGTTTCTGAATTGTCTGGTTACATGTCTGCACCTTATGTAAAGCGGCCAGAGGGCCAGAGGAATTGGGCGCTGTAAAAATAACAATTTACATTACTTTACTTACTTACCTTTGGTACCAGTGGAGTAACTGATGGATTTTGAATTAAGATTAGGAATAGTGCATTTTTATATTTAAATGTATTATATTTAAATGTGGATAAAATTATCTAGTTTTTCAATTTTGCTGCATGTATCATCGAGTGATGGTTTTGTGGTTATTGCTTAGGATTTTAATTACACTATAAGCACTTTGGTTGTTTAAACTGTATTTTGCACTGTCACTTTAAGCTAGTCCTTCTTAATCACTACTGATCACCTGTGCACCTTACCCCTCTGATGATGCAGTAGTGCAAAACCGGTTGGGGTTTTTGTGAGCGACACAGTCTGAAGGACGGTTTGTTATGTGCATTTTCCATTTAAAGCCTTTGTATTGAGAGCAGAGTGGTGGTGGTGGTGGTTGATTTGTTTTGCTCATTGCTTTTACTCCGTGCACACTCACTTCAGTGGAGCGGTCTTTGCTGCAGCTTGCTATCTGAAAATATTCCCCTACCAGGTTCTTAAGAAGACTGTGCTGAAAATTAGTGGTCAAAATATCAATAAACAACAAAGTTATGAAGGTGCATTGACATTTTTCAACACTTGCTCATAACTTTGGTAATTAAGCAATAATGCATGACAGGGGTGTATGTTGCACTGGGATAATGTCATGCCTCAGGTGGTTGAAGCATGACTCCATAGACCAAGTGCTTTCAACACCTGAGAAGTGGCATTATCCCACATGACACACACCCTTGGAGTGCATTATTGCAGCTATACAGTGGCATACTTATACTAAAAATAAAAAAAATTAAAACATATTTTAAATATATTTTTTGCTTTTTTGTCATGTCTAAGTACCCCATTTTAAAAAGAAGTTCTGTTCTTCCTCTTTTGACCACTAGGTTGTGCTGTATTTATGCTTCTTTCAGTAGCTTTCTGTCACCCCCCCAAACATATCCTTTTCTCTCTCCGTTTTTATGTTTCTCGCTGTCTCTCTTTTTGTGACTACCCACCAAGTTTGCTAAAGTATTTTAGATCCCTCAAGTCTCTGTTTGTTCCAAGAGGCACAGAGTGTTAAGTGGAGTGAGAACACACTAAGCGTGCTCTTGGCAGTTTGCGGGCAGGAGAGTGAGGAGAGTGTACTTAACAGGTTTAGTCTTAGATAAAAAAAATATCTTGGTAAAAGACATCAGAATGATCGGCTTCATAAACACAGAAACAGAGAAAGACTATTTCTGTGGTTATGAAGCCAATTGTTCTGAAGGCTTTTACTGATTTTTTTTTTTCAGTTGAAAGGTGTTTTATTTTATTTATTTATTTCAATCTAGGATTACAATACCTTTGAGCCGAGGCTCTTTTACAAAGGTTCCTCATCAGCGTGTGCAACAGTCATCATATTTAGTTACAAACATATAGTCATTGACTTACAGACATGTAATAGCCAGTACAAAGACTTGAGCTATGAGCACGACAAGGGAAGGGAAGGTGTACATCCTGCTGTTTCTGTTGTGCTGCACAGTGGGAACCATGAAGTTGATCACGACAGGTTCAATTACTTTTATTTGTTTTATTGTCTAAAACAGAGTTAGTGTGATAAAAGATTACAAGTGAGATGGGGGGGTGATTCTGTCTGTCACAGTCGGGGGCAGGAATCAGGGGGTGGCTACATGATTGTTTGCGCCAGTGAGCAGGTTTTGTTCTGTGCTGGACCTTCATATAGTGATGTTGTGCTGGGATGCCATCACTGTAAAAAGGTGGCCACTGACCAATCAGAGCACAAGAAATGTTCTTGCCATTGTACAATTTTCAATATTTTGACACAAAATTTTCAAGCGTAGCCATTTTTTCACACCACCTCATAAACCTGGCAGCTGTCCTTTTTTATATCCTGGCCAAAATGTGATTTTGCAATTGTGGCGTGAAATGACATTTCGTCCAGTATTTTATACATGACATCTTTCTTGTTTAGAACAGGGGGGTCATAAAAAGACTATGTTGAAATTTTGGGGGTCAAAACTTTTACAAAAAAATAATAAAATAATGTTTTTTTCCAGGGACGGCCATTTGTCCAGTGGGGACCACGCTGCCTTTTCATGCCAGTGATCTGAGTTCAGGTGTAAGCTCAGTGAGCCCGCTGGATAGTCTGAGGCTGGGGGAAGGCACTGCAGCATGTGGATCTGGTCCCAGCATGGGGAGGGACAGAGCGGTATTCTGGGGCGCACACGACACTTTGTGGTAGGCTGGTGAGCCTTCCTTCACAAGGGGTTAATGTGCATGTCGAGGCCTGATGTGTCTATGCAGTGCATCTGGACAAGTAGGTTAGCCTGACAGTTTTAAATTACAGCACAGACACACACTTACAGTTAGTAGGACATCAGGATCCACCACAAGTTACTCATCTTGCTACACATGCCTGCCACACACACCACACATGCAAACAACATTCACAAATGCTTTTTCTTGTAGGGCATAGTTTGTTTTCCCTGCAGAACCAGACTTGATTCCTCTGTTAAACATACTTTGTTTTCCCTGCAGTGACTATTCGTTTTCCCTATAGGCCTTATCTTGTTTTCCCTGTGGACCCGAACCTTTTTCATTGTATAACCTAGCTCCTTATTCCCTGTTGAGCCTAGCTCATTTTTTCTATAGAACCTAGCTTGATTTCCCTACAGAGTCTAGCTCATTTTCTCTGTAGACCATAGTTCCTTTCATTGTATGACCTAGCATTTGTTTATACATTTCATGGAAAAGCAGGCAAAAAGTATTGCAAAATCCAGGAAAAATGAGGGAAACTTTCATAAGGTGGTCGCTAGTAAATTGTAAACACTGCACAGAGCATGTTTATGTGATCATACAGTAAAATGACAAACTGCTCTTTAAAACAGCAGTATTTGTTAGGCAGCAAAAAGTGTCATCATATTGGTATCTACGCACTACTGTTTTGATTGCGTACATGCTGCGTATCCGTGGCACATAGGCAAACCTAAGTCAGAGTGCCGTGAACCAGGGGTCCAGCAGATTCCCAGTGACATTCATGGAAGGCACGTGTGCTTCTTGTGCTCGTGATCCCCTGGCCGAAAATGTGGCTGGTTCAGGGGCATGTCTGGGGGTGTGCCCATACTCTGCCTCATTCACATAGGTGCAGCTTGTTGGGCAAGAGGGGCGCAGGATACGACAGCAGGGACTCTGCTGTATCTGTTGTGTACCTCCCCTAGAGAAACCTTGCAAGCTATGGGAGACCAAAACACCCCTCCATGGTGCTGCCTCAGCCCTCTGGTTGGAAAAGAAGGGCCGGAACAGCCATTTGGGCATTCACCCGACATTTGAAAAGTTTTAGCTCCTGCGCCTTCCCAGAATCCCCACAGACATGCAGCAGGGAATCCACTTCAGGACTTAGGTCTGGCATCCAATTGGATGTCTGCCTGTGCCCTCTGTCCATGCCCCCATGAAGCTGCATGCAGGGGCCGGGGCCATGGACAAGTTCCCTGCAGAGCTGCGTGGTAGCGCATACCACACACCGTGTGCCTGTCCACAGCTGCAGAGCTATCCTGCCCCTCAATAATTCATAGCCCCCATTGTTTTTTAGCAAAATTGTATTTCTGACATCCTAAGATTCATGCTCAGTATATTTTTAGTTTTCTCAGATATTGTTAAAACTGCTTTTGCAGATAATTTTATTATTAAGACTCACATCAGTAAAGATGGCTGCCACTTGTAGTTTTTAAAAATCTCTTCCGCTGAGGTTACCTATTCAATGTACATGCTAGATTCATACTGTGGATATATCAGGATGCTGCTACCATGTTTCTGATGGTGAACAGCACAGCACTGCACCAAGCTATTTTAATTTTTTCATGATGGGCATGGCTTGGGAGTGGTAACTTTTTTCAAAATCCTGTATCTTGGATCAGGAGTGAAAGAAAATGAAAAGAAGAATGGGCCTTACGATATTTTTGCCAGTCAAGTGTCAGTGCTGAAAAAAACTTTATGGTTGCTAACAAATACTGCTGCTTTAAAGATTGTAGACCCATTGCAAATGCACATGTCGTAATGCAGACCAAAGGAAGAGCCCTGACATTCTGATCACCTTACCATGGTCGCCTTCAGGTGCAGGGTGTCATGAAGCACGGAGCTTGTTTCGTAGTTCCTGACCTTCATAAACCGTGGACACTTGGTTGGGCTGCCATTCGTCAGGTTCTTAATGGGTGACAGTCTCCCCGATGGCAGAGGCTATGGGAAAACAAATTGTAGAAGCAGTTAATTCAAGGCCAGATGAAAACATTGTTCTTTCAATGAGCTTCAAAAAAATCCTCATGGCTTTCTTGGCAAAAAAAGAGAATTTTTCTTTGACTTTTTACTCTTTATTTGCTAAATTTACTTGGCACTGAAAAAAGTTCTCACCATTGTGTGTGACATGTGTGTGTGTGTGCCTGCATGCGTGTATGTGTGGGTGTGGTGTCTGTGTGGGTGGGTATGGATACGAACGTATGAAGAAGCCAGCAGAGAAGGCCATTTGGTCTATCTAGTCTGCTCCTGTTGTAGGATCCACAGGTTGAGCTATTGTCCCTGCCCCACCTCCCCACTCATCCCATCATCCCTACCCATGATCCTTACCTTCCCCTATCCCAGACTCTCTTAAAGCTGCCCACTGTCTTCAATGAGATGACCTCTTCCGGCAGTGCAGTCCAAGTGTCCACCACCATCTCTGTAAAGAAGTGCTTCCTGACCTCCCTCCTAAACTTCCCACCCTCCAGCTTAAGACTGTCCCCCTGGCTTTATGGTTGCCACTCACCTCAAAGAGACCCTTCTTATCCACTTTATGTATCCCTTTCAAGTACTTGAAGGTCCCAGTCATGTCCCTTCTCTCTCTCTCCTGCTGTCCAGGTAGTACATGTTCAGTACCCTCAATCTCTCCTCATATGCCTTACCCTGCTGACCCACTATCATCTTTGTAGCCCTCCTCTGGACCTTCTCCATCAAGTTAGTGTTCTTTTTGAGGTGTGGGCACCAGTACTGAACTCCTTACTCTAGATGTGGCCTCACCAGTTACCTGTAAAAGGGCAGTATAACCTTCCCTCTCCTACTACTGATCCCCCTAGATATGCATCCCAGCATCTTGTTTGCCTTTGCTTCTACTTTCTTGCACTGCATGGAGTGCTTCAGGTCACTAGTGATCATCACTCTCAGGTCCTTCCACTCATCTGATGCAGCTACTCGGACTCCACCCTGGGATTCTTGGCTCCAATGTGCATAACTTTGCATTTCTTGGTATTGAAGCCAAGCTGCCAGATCCCAGACCACCTCCCCAGCTTTTTCAGATCATCCTGTAGGTCCTGCATCCTTTCAGCTGTGTCCACTCTCCCGCAGAACTTGGTGTCATCTGTGAATAGACACATTTTACCCTTAATGTCATCCCCAATGTCATTGATGAAGACTTTGAACAACATCGACCCCAGCACTGAGCCCTGCAGGACCCTACTAGTGACTCCTCTGGTGCCAGATAACTCTCCCCTCACAGCCACCTTCTGGGTTCTGTCCCTCAGTCAGCTTTCCACCTATCTAGCCATCTTATCCCCAACCCCAAGATCTGCCAACTTCCTGATCAACCTTTTGTGGGGCACAGACTCAAAGGCCTTGCTGAAATCCACAATGTCTGCCACTTGGCCCCTGTCTAATGCCTTAGTGATCCAGTCAAAGAAGTCAATCAGATTTGTTTGACATGATCTCCCCCCCCCATGAACCCGTGCTGCCTCACATCCAGGAGACCATGCTCCTCTAGATATTCTACCAACCTTTCCTTTAGATGTATTTGTATTTGGATGCATTTGCGTGTGTGTTAAAATCAACTGATAAACTCATGAAACTGATCAAGCTAATGTGCTAGCCATCGCATACCCTATAGATATTACAGTATCAGGAACTGAAGGTAATGAATGTGTTTGTGGGGAAGGGGGCTACAAATGCTGAACTCCTTATACTGCTGTGAATCCTGCAATCATGGCATAGATGAATAAATGTTTTTTTCCTGGTAGGTTGCTGAAAGATGAGCAGGGGTAGCTGCTTAGCTCATCTGCCACTTTCTGTGCCCTTGTCCGTGGCAGCGTTGACATTGATTATGGTGCTGTATTTCAATTCAATTTTGTTTGGGGGGGGTGAGCATCAGAACACACTTAGAGCTGAAATGCCCCCAAATCCCCTGCCAGAATGCCTCTGGTTCAATAACTGGGGGTCAGATTTATCAGAAGGAACAGTTACTATGGGGAACATTCCATCAGGGACAATAAGTAAAGGTGGGGCATTCAGTTTGGGGGCACTGTTCCAGATTTGGGATATATTTTGGTTCCTAGTACATTGCAGTTTTAACTGGAATGCACCACCAATTCCAGAATGGTATCCCTCAAATTGAATGTCTACTCCCACTTTTTTTTTGGGGGGGGGGTAAAGTTCAGATGAAAATATAGGGTGCATCATTTTTAGAATGAAATAATCAGTATGATTATACCTCTTTCATCATCATTATCAGCAAATCATCTAAACTGCCCTTTCTATCATTAACTTTATTTACAACACACATTTTATCAATATTTAACAGATGTTTCTAAGTATTGATTTATTTTAATTTTTGTGAGCTGCCTTTAACAATTATTTTAGTAACTGAACTAAGTTCTTATACAATACTATTTTGAATAGTGTCTTGGAACGAGGCCCATATTTTTTCAAATACCTCGATCGGTTCTGCTTTAATGTAATAGAATTTTTCTTTTTGCATAATATCTTACATAAAATATATCCAAGTTTTAAAGGCTGGGGAGTTGGCGTCTTTCCATTTTAACAAAATACACTTACTTGCTACAATAAATACTATAGTATAGAGGATAATGCCTAACACATAGGTGATAACCATGGTGTAATCACCTCAAGTTGTTGCTAGAGCAGCAGTAAACCTCTCAAGCTGCACTCACGAGGTTTACCATAGCCCTAGCAACAACGAGAGGTGATTGCGCCGCGATTATCACCTATGTGTTAGGCATTAACTTTTATAGTGTATTTGGCCGCAGTTTGTGAGAGACGAGGAAAAACGAACTTGGAAAAAAAAAAACGTCCGGTTGACCCATCGAGGTCAAGGTGGCATGCGTGACAGAGGAACTGTGGGAGGTCGAGCTGCATTTGGCCCAAACCTCTGGAGTAGCAAGAGGAGCTTCGTGGTGGAAACAGCAAGGTATGTAAGCAGGGAAAAGAAAAAAACTGTGAGCTCGACATCGCAATCGCTAGTCTCAGTGACTTTAAACTGCTATGATTGGAATGCAGTTTGAATAATTTGCTGAGACTAGCGATCGCATTCTTTGTGGAATACTGCTTATCGGTGACATTCTTTTCTGTAAACCCACTGATGTGACGTCATGTCAGTGGGTTTGCAGGTTTGTAATCTTGCCAATTTTAGAGGGTAGTCAATGTTCCAAATACATTATAAAGAATTTCTGTATGATTTTCTATATGTCTTCTCCCACTTAATGCCCCCAGTAGAATGCCTTCCCCCATAGTTGCTGCTCCTGCCAGCATATCCCATGGGTATTCTGTTCCGGGGATTTGGGAGCATTCCAGGTCTTGGTTTGTTCCACATTTCACCAAGCCCCTCAATTTTGAACACAAAATTTAAATACTGTCTATGAAGTGACTGGAGGTCCACTGTGGATCAATGATTATTACATTTTCTTCCCTGTCTCCAGAGCTGCCCACCTCTGCCTAGCTACCACCCAGCTCCAGCCATCCATCTACTTTTCTGGCACCTTCCTGTCCTCATGGGTATGCAGGTCATTACGTCCCATGGTGGATTTCATCAGGGGGTGAGCATAAGGAAATACCCACTCCAGTCGCAAGTGTGGAGAATAGAGACCAGTCAGAGTACTGGGGCATGAGTGTGCCAGTGTTATGCTGCCATGCTCTGGGGTTTTCCATTCCATTTTTCCCAGCTCCAAAGATGCAACTGGAGAGGACTGTATGGTGCACAAGATGTTCACTTTTTTCACTATTAATTTTTATTCATGTTTTGTTATAAAACAATACAAGTTGTGGAAGTGTTTAAAAAATATGTATATACATATATACACATTATTTTAAAGGGCACCTAAACAACCTATTTTTAGAAAGAAACTATTTAAAAATCTGGCTTCACAGAGAGGTGAATGAAAGGCTGCAGTGTATATATTGGTGCTAACATTGCATTTATCTGAACATAAATGCAGTTTTGGAGCATCTGAAAAAGTAAGCTTCAGCCTTCCAGTTCAAAAACCCTGCTCTGCCTGTTTCCTAAATTGGCTGCCAAATGTGTAAGGTGATGACATCACTGGAGCTAGAGGCAGACAGCTATATGGCTCTCTATAGTGCTAAGTAGTTCTGTTTTCCCCCTTTGTTTAGAATTCTTTCATGAAAATTATCAAAACCATGACTTAACATGCAGATTATTTTGATCAATACACATGTTAGACTATGATTTTGTTCATTTTGTTTACATGCTGAAATTATGTTGCAATCTAGTCAACTCTCTCTTTGGCAAACTGCAGTACGGTATACCTCTTTAAATACCTGGTGGTCTAGTGGTTATGTGTTGTCCTGATGGTTGTAGCAAAGTTCTGGTCTGGTCCAATGCTAAAGTTCATGCTTTCTTGGTAATCCAAAAACACATGCTTCTCTTGTAGTCTTTTTCCTTATGACCCCCACCGCAGCTAGCCCACCGGCCATCAAATAGTCCACTGTTCAGATTCTGTCCTTATTACTGCCTGGGATTGCATATGAGCTTCCCAGTCCCACAAAGAGAATTATCACACTTCAGATCATAATCTTGTACCTCAGAGTGTAGTGCACATCTATACCAATACACTTCATTGATTGGCACTGTTAAAGGATGCCTCCCAAATCACTCTCCAGTCTTCTTTCATCAGTGTTTCACTTCTGCTATGACAACAAACATCAGGCAAATCATCACCCTTCAGCACAATGAAGGCAGTATGTATAGTCCCCCTGTTTTGATTTTTTTCCTGCCTCATTAACCAACAACCAGGTCTTCCTGGGGAGCCAAGAAGAAGCACCTGGACATGCTGGAAAAACTGCTGTTCATATACTCATAAGGGCTGGACTTGCTATGGATAACAACATTATTAGGCAGAGGAGGCATACTAATGCCTTGAGCAAATTCACCCGACCTCCAGCATCAGTCTACTCCCTTACCTGTGATCTGCAGAGCCCCAAAGGACAGCTTTGTTTTGGGGGCCGGGCAGACTGGATGGACCTATCAGTCCTTATCTGCTATCAAATTCTATGTTTCTATGACAGTCCTCAGCAATCCTCCTCCAGTCCTTTTCTGTGCCCTTCTTCACAGTGCAAGTTTGCTGGTTCACCACTCTTCTGAATCATGAATGCTGTATACACAGTCCCCTTGATGCTGTCACAACAAACCTTGACAAACCCCCTCAAGGGTAATCTCCATACACTGAATCCGGGTAACAATTTAGGTTCTGCCCTACCAATCCAAGTATCTGCCATTGCTGCCTGCTGTCATCCAGTTCTACATCAAAAAGGCAATCGCCAAACGGAGATCACCATTTGGATGAATGTACATCACTGAAAATAAATAACGGCGATGTACACTCATGGTGACCACAAAACTGGCGACGGGATTGTTTAATATGCTTTACCCCACGCATCCCCCTACTTAAAGATTCTCAACTCCAGGGGGGTGCATGTCGGGGGAGGGGTTTAAAACTTACTAAAAAATAAAAAAACAGCTGACGCATAAAACAATCCTGCCGTAGAACCAAACCTGGCACCCTTCCAACCCCAGCCTGCCACCCTACCCACCACACAACATGGCCAGCTCAGCAGCTGTCAGCCATGCTACCTCCCACATACCCTCTCTCCCCTTCCGCCCATCGCACGGTGTGGTCCCTTCCGCCCTGCGTGTGTTTATATCCTGTCACTGTAGTCGCCTACACCGTATCCTGTCGCTACCCTGCCAGGTATCCTAGAACACAGGTGCCATGATTGAGTCACCCTTTTTGCAGTGGCTCAATCATGGTCGCCATGTTCACTGGACATCCCCCCATCCATGGGCAGGTAGTGATCACAGTGCTGGCAGACCCACATTTCAGATCTCACAATGATCTGTTAAATTTTCCCTCCTCTAGTCTTACCGCTACTCTGAATATAGCTGTACCCTGCAAGAATGGCCTTCTCAGTCCCCCTCTGTCAATTGTTTATCACTCCTTATCCCTACAATGAAAACTGATCAGTGCACCATCCTTTCACATCATGAATACAGTTAGTACAGTCTCCTGGGTTTTTTGTCATCTCAATAATAAACAGGATATCTCCAGTAAGTCATTGATAGTAGCAGGGCACAAGGGAAAAAATGGGCTTTACTACCCTTATAAGGTCCAGGCTAGCAGTGATTAGGGATTATTAAATGTCGTGCGTAATAATGCATGCACCTGTCGTTTAATGTTGCCTAATCAAAGTTAGCCTAGATCTTACAAGGGTAAGAAAGCTCCTTTTTCCTGTGTGTGCCCTGCTGCTATCAGCGTAGCTTACCGGAAGGATCATGTTTATATTTGGTATATCAAAAAGAAAAAAAACAGGAAAATGTACTAACGACATTCATGATGTGGAAGGATGGTGAGCTCACCAGTTTTTGATGTGGTGAGCAGGACTGAAGAATGAATATCAGAGGGGGACTGAGGAGGCCATTCCTGTAGGGTACATCTATATTCAGGGATGGGGGAAGACTGGGGGGAAAGTGAGCAGATAATTGGGAGATCTGAGATGTCGGGTTAGCAGCACCATGATCTCTACCTGACCATGGATGAGAGCAGGCAGTGATGACAAATACTGGGAATGGCACTGTGGCACCTAAATGGGCACCTGGGTTCAGTGTAGGGTGATTACCTTTGGGGGGTGTGTCAAGGTTTGCTGAGGCAGTATTGAGGAGACTGTGTATACCACATTCAAATTTCAGAAGAATGGTGAGCCAGACAACTAGCATGGTGGAAGAGGACATAGACAAGGACTACAAGAGGATTGTTGAGGACTGTCCTGCCAGATTCTGCTGATCACAGGTAAGGGGGTAGACAAATGGTGGCGGTCAGGAGGATTCAATCAAGACACTGGTACATCTCTCCTACATAATAATGTTATCCATAGTAAGTCCAGCCCTTATGAGGGTATGAACAGCACTTTTTCTGGTGTGTTACATTACTTATTGCTTGGCTGTCCAAGAAGACATAGTTGTTGGTCAATGAGGAAGAAAAAATGGAGGACTGTACGTACTGCTTTCATTGTGCAAAAGGGTGGTGATCCACCCAATGTTTATTGTGGGAGCAGAAGTGAAACCCTGATGAAAGAGGATCAGAGAGTGATTTGAGAGGCATCACTTAACAGTGCCAGTCAATGAAGTGTATCAGTATAGGTGTGCGCTACTGTCTGAGGCACAAGATTATGATCTGAAGTGTGATATTCTCTTTGTGGGGCTGGGAAGCTCATATGCAGCCCCAGGCAGTACTAAAGGCAGAGTGTGAATATCGGACTGTTTGAGGGCTGGTGGGCTAGCTGCCGGGAGGGGGGGGGGTTCATAAGGAAAAAGAAGACTATAAGAGAAGCATATTTTGGTATACCAGCAAAGCAGGATCATTGGCATTGGACCAGACCAGAACTTCTCTACAACCATTGGCACATCACATAACCATTAGACCACCAGCTATTTGAAGAGTT
Source organism: Neoceratodus forsteri (assembly GCA_016271365.2). NCBI lineage: Eukaryota > Metazoa > Chordata > Ceratodontiformes > Ceratodontidae > Neoceratodus > Neoceratodus forsteri. The sequence continues at coordinate 29,601,624 of JADMNL010000027.1, forward strand.
GTACTGTACTGCAGTTTGCCAACAAGAAAGTCAGTTGGATTACAACACAATTTTGGCACATTACAAAATGAACAAAATCACAGCCTAACGTGTGTTGATCAAAATAATCCACATTTTAAGTCATGGTTTTGATAAATTTGGTGAAACAATTCTAAACAAAGGGGGAAAACAGAACTAGTTAGCACTACAGAGAGCTATGTAGCTCTCAGCCTTTAGCTCCAATGATGTCATCACTTCACACTTTGGCAGCCATATTAGGGAACAGGCAGAGCAGTTATTTTTTTTAAATTGGAAGGCTTATGCTTACTTTTTCAGATGCTACAAAACTATTTATGTTGTTCACATAAATGCAACGTTAGTATCAAGGTAAACAGCAGCCTTTCCTTTAGCCCCTTATGGAGTTGAATTTTTGAATAGCTTGTTGGCAAAATGTTGTTTAAGTGTCCTTTAAACTATATAAACAATACACATTACCCTCTAGTAACTTACACAAAACAGTCTTCTGATAAACAAGTCCATAAGGAAAAAAGGAAAATGTAAGTTAGTTTTACAGTACATCAAAGGTGATAAAGTTGTAACGAATGAATAAATACATATGTGTACACCGACAGTATTTTGTCATATTCATAGGGGAAGAGGAAGCATTCTGTTTCCAGGTGGTGTCTATTACATCCATAGGTTGTGCAAAACTGATTTATAGTTCTTTTGTTGAGTGTGTTTCATAGTCTTGTTTGTTATTCCCTATGATCAAAAGCTGGGCGAGAAGGCACATTCCAGTCCTCTAAAATTCTGTTTTTAGTGCATACGTTTATTTTTGCTCAAATCCTTTTTGCCAAAGGATCAATCTCCAGTTTAGAAAAGTCACTGAGTACATATATAGCAAATTCGAAAGGAATCTCTTGTAGTTTTATTTTTGGATTGTTGTCAAGTATTATATCACCACTTCTTAACATATTGCATTCCCAAAGGAGATGATATAGGTTACCTATTTGGCTACATTGGTGCCAACATTTTGGATGCAATTTATAACCCATTTTGTATAATCTTAATGAGGTCATATATGCTCTATATAATATTTTGTATTATGTTATTATTATTATTATTATTTTTTACAAATCACTGCATTTTGTTAGCCATTTGCCATGTATGTATCCGACTGTAATTATTACTCTGTGTGGAAGACTCTTTAATCCATTTGTTTGCAAGATTCTGTCTATATAAATTGTGGTAGGACTTTTTAATTCTTTTGATTCATAAGGTCTTTGCACATTTTCTTAATAGTTTCATGTAAATATTTCGGTACATCTTTAATCTATTCATGGATGATTATATGCCAGTCATTTTTTTATTTGTACCCAGTATGGTTTAGAAACTTTATAAACATTATAATAAGTATCCTAAACTCCAACAAGTTAATTATTAAGTCTTTATGTTTCCTCCATCACTGGTGTGAATACAAGCCATCTCAATTTATAATTTGGTACCATCTGTTAATACCTACCGCCTTTAAATTTGTAATTAAACATTTTATTGGTTGTTCATATATATTATTACTTTCAGTACTTATTTCCATGTATAAATATGGTATTGCTTCTGTGTTGTTTTTGTCTATCTTAATAATAGCATCTGCTTATTCTCTAAAAATAGTTATTTTATTTTTTCCAGTAGCCTTTGGATTAAATAATATAGTGGATAACGTGCATCTTTTCCCAGCCATTGTAATAAAGTGTTTGCAGGGTTTTCTTGTTTGTCTAGTAGTAGTGTCCATTTCAATGCCACAGAGGCTTTCACAACCAAATAATACATGTCTGGATCTGGGCACCCCAGCCTTCTTTGACATCTTGGAATAATAAGTGTTGCCCAAAGTATCCTTGGGATGTCACTCTCCCAAAAAAATTCTTAAAAGTGTTCCTTAGCTTAACCAGCATGTATTGTTCAATTCTACCCATAGTTTCCTGGAAACAATATAGAATATGCGGTATAGCCATGATTTTCATGGTATCTGTTCTACCCCATAAGGAGAAAATAAAGTGATTGCTATCCATCTAAAAAAGTTTTAATTGTCTTTAAAGTATTGTAAAAATGAATATTAGTAGTTTTATGTATACCTGTAGTCAGCTGTATACATAAGTATTTAATAGTATTTTCAATTTGCGTCTGCTGAAATATGCTTTTTGTATTCTCTTATTTGTGTTACTGGCAAATTGTTGATTAAGTTTTATTCAATTTATACCTCACCAGTTTTGAAAATATTTCTGTTTCTTTTAACAATTATGGATATGAACTAGGGGAGTTCTTTAAGAACATCATAAAGTCGTCTGCATATGCATTATACTTCACAGTTTCCTTATCCATTTTAAAACCTTCTATATTCTGGTTAGAAGAAAAAGATGTTTAAGAAGCATTTCCAAGGCATGCATAAAGAGGATTGGGGTGAGGGGGCAACCCTGCCTTACATCATTGGTCATTACCATTGGCTGTGTAATATATTGATTAATAATAAAAATTGCTCTGGGGAGCTGTCTTAATGTTATATAATGATCTAGGCAGACCTACACTCTACAAGGTCTTAAGCATAAAGCTCCATTGAACAAATCAAAGACTTTGATGTATCAAGGATGATAACGATGGCTTCTGTTTCAATATTTTTATGAAGTTCTACTATGGTATGAACTTTTCCTAGACCTTCATGAATACTTCGTCTCTTCTTGAGTCCTAATTGGCTAAGGCAAATGACTCAAGGCAATGAACTGTCTTTGTATGCTCTTTTGTATCTGACCTGTATTGTTCTCCACTGTCTTGCTTCACAAATATGTTGTCTCCCCTCCCTGTGATGAGGTGCCTTTGTAAAAGAGTCTTTGATTCAAAGGTTTGTAAATCCAATTTGTGAATTAAATAAAATAAATAAATATGTTTCTTACCACAAATGCAATCAGTCTATAGTTAGCAGGGTTTATTCTATCTTTGCCTTCCTTATGAATTACAATGATAACTGCATCTCTCAAACATGATGGAATCCCTCCCATTAAGCTCATTTCCCGGCTCATTAGCTCCAGTTATGGTGCCAAATAGTGGGACAATGCAGAGATAAATTTGACTGTAAGGCCATCTAGGCCTGGCACTTTATCTTTAGGAAGTGATTTTATTACTTTTATTACATCCTGGCTAGAACACGTAATGTCTATGTTTTAAAATTTCAGTATTTTAGTCTGTAATATGTCATTTTCCATTTGTTTTTCTTCCATATGAAATGGGGACCTGTGTACTGTATCGTAATATTGTATGTACCTTCTCCTGTTTGCTCATCCAGACTTACCATTTGACCTTGTTCAGCTTTAATTTCTCAAATCATGTTTCTCTCCTTGTGGTTTTTTAAAGTGCACGCTAATAAGATTCCATGTCAACTGAGCTAAACGCAATACAGCACAGTAAAAAACAGAGTCAGCAAAACACCACAAGACAAAACCATGCCTCCCAAAACCAGCTAAAGCAAAAACAGCATAAAGAAACTCACTTTTCACACAGATTTACTATTCCAACACCACGCCGCCATGGACTCCCTTCACAAAACTAACTTGCTTCTCACACAGATTTACTATTTTAACACCACGCCACCATGGACCACCACTCATGAAATCTGAGGTAAAAGGCATATCAGTGGACTCAGGATTGATAGCACACAGTTAAGGCACCTCCTTACTAAGCAGTGTCACACAAGTGCTATTTTGTATACCACGCTGTTCCGTCTTTCAACATTTTAACCATGCACTATTGACCACGCTCCTTTGGTCCACATGAACTTGATGTGATTCCTGTTAATAAATGTCCAGTCCACCATTATAATAAAAATGTGTTTTTAATATTTAAAGATCTTTTTCTATCTGTTCAGTTAATATTTCTTCTATTTTATTTAAATACTAATTTTTCAGTATTATTAAGTCTTGAAAATTGTATTTTTTTCTGTATACAGGCTTCTATATCTTCTATTTGTTTTTCAAGTTGTTGTACCGCCAGTCTTTTTCTTTTTCAATGTTTTATTTCAGCAAAATTATCGCACCCTTATTACTGCCTTAAAGGCATTCATAATTGGACTATACGATGTCCCCCATTATAGCTGAAAAAAAACCCAGAATTGTTGCATTTGCTCTTCTCTATATGCAATAAAATCTGGTAATCTTAACAAAGACTTATCAAAAGGTCACTGTCTTGCTCTTATTTTTTGATTGGTGAGTATAAAAGTTACACTAATCATTGAGTGATCCAAAATAATTATCAGTGAAATATTTATTTGCAAAAAAATATTATATTTATAGAAGCAGAGCAAAGTACATAGTCTAACCTTGACTATGGTTGGTTTACAATGGTAAGTATACTGTTTTTCTTTGGAGTTTTCAGTGTACTAGATATCTATCAGATTATTTGACTGTAAAAAGTTAGCAAGTAACCCGCTTTCTTATCTTCTATTGTAACCTTAGATGTTTTATCAAGTTCTGGGTTGGAGTAGACATTGAAATCCCCTGTCATTATTAAGGGTGCCTGACCTAATACCATAATGGCCAGTATTCATGCTTTAATCATTATAATTCTTCCTTCCAGATCTTTATAGCTATCTAAATAGTCACAATTTAGAAGTTTCCTCACCAGTATTGCACATCCTTGACTTTTAGAAGTGCCTAAGCAGTAGTAGATCTGGCCTACCCATGATATTTTTAATGTCTTTAATTCATTTTCTTTGAGGTGTATTTCCCAAAGAAAAAGTATTTCTATTTTTTTTCATTAACGTAAGTAAGTAGGCATTTCCTTTTAATTGGAGAGTGAATGCTGTTAACATTCCACGTGATGCATATAGTTATTATCTCCCTGCATCTTGCCAACTTACTATTAAACATCCCTGCATGTTGCAACCTTATTATTAAACAACTGCCACTTTTGTACAACATAGTATGTTCCAAACCTTATCCCTTCTACCACTCTTTTCTGAATACCATATGTAGACTGCTTTCTATCTACAAATACGTTAAGTCAAACAGGATTTTCCTGAGCATCCACCATGTCCGATGCCATACACTGTGAGAGTTCCCTTTAGGTTGTCAGCGCTGACCCATCTGTTGCTTACCCCAACCTTCTTTTAATACAGTATATCTATAAAAGGTATATAATCCATTTATTTTTTACATGACACTCCACCTAGATATACACCACCCGTGACTCATGTTGTTATATAAAAAATATAATTTTTAAACCTTCTGATTTATTATTCTGCTTATTACTCATTAATTTACTATTTTAAGTTATATATATATATATATATATATATATATATATATATATATATATATATATATATTATAGACAGGCATTTCTATTTCACCTTTTCTTTCAATAAATGTTATTCTTTTTCTATATCTTAGAAAGAAAACAAATTTGTTTTATTTATTTCGATTATCACCCCTTTCTATCTTGTTAAATCTATAAAATCTACTAAAGAAATTATAGTGAAGGAGTCTCATAAGGCAGAGTGTCATATTACCAAATAAATATTAGTTACTGCTTAAAATGCATAAACTCATACTTGACTAGAACTTTGTATTCTTTCATGCTCATTAATTTCCCATACCCTCTGAACAAATATTAGACTAGTACTATTTACAGTGAGAATCTATTACTAAACCTTTCTCCTTCAATCTTTGGAAAAAAAACATTTGAGGGACTCTAATACAGTAGAAGTTGCTTAATTGGGATGTCCTGGTGGTAGCCCTTTTTTCCCGATTAAGCAACCATCCCTATTATCAGAAGTTCAATTATTTTTCATTTAGTTTTATGGCCAACTGTTTTGCTATGTGTCTTATATTATTGTGGGATATAGAGTTGGAAGAGACAGATACTTCAATAAAATAAAAAGTGTTTTTTTTTTTACTGTACCTCTCCCTGAGTCTCTTTCTTATCTTATCTTATCTTGGGGGGGGGGTGTAATGACATCAATGGTGGGAGTGACTGCCAGGGTGAGATTGTAAAATAAAGATTCTAAGTCAAGATGTGGGCTCTCATATGAGTATGCAGCAGAATATGTCAGTCTCTGTTTTTTTTTCTTGGCACTCCATGCTATAAGTGTCCCCTCTCTCTCTCTCCTACCACTCTCAGACCTGTGCTCGCTCTGGGTTTGTTGTAGCATGGTGTTGATAGGTACTCAAGTCTGTGAAAGTCTTACAGTGCAGAGTGCAGGCTAGTGAAAACCAGGGAAACTGTGCAGACAAAAAAGGGAGACTTCCTTCATCTCAAGGTCATATGGTCATTGCTGGGATGTGGGATCTGTGAGACAAGAAGTGAAATTCACAGTATTCAGGTAAAAAGGGGATAAAGGATGAATGAATGAGTGAGTGAGTGAGTGGGTGATTAGCAAGAGATTAGCGTAAGGGCAAGTCAGGGCATGTTTTTCAAGGAGAAGCCAACTAAATTAAACATTGAAAAATGCCATAATTTTCATTGAAACAATTCAGTTCCCCAAGAGAATTCCTGCTGTTTTTTTTTTTGTAAATATGATCTTTATTCAACTTTTCAAAGACTGCAACAGCCATGTAACAATATTATAGGGATACATATAACATAGTGCAATTACACAATACAGGTGGTAATTCTGTCCAGGCCAGGCCTGTGTAATATAGTGCAATTAAATCCTCCCTCTCCTTAATGGCAGTACGGCGGGGAGGAGTGAATAACTTTTATGCAATAAAAATATAAAGGAAAACACAGATGATCCAAGCACTGACCTTCCCAACTGAAAATCTGTGCACAGTATAGTGGCGGGGGGGGCAGAGGGGCCAACTTTGTAGCACTCAAATGAGTCTGGGTTTAGGAATCAATATGGATTACATGGCTGGGATTAAATCCCAAATTGAAGTTTTTACCTCTTTTATGTATTTAGTAATTCTCTGGGAGGGTATTCTACCCTGGAGAACATGGTTGACTATGGTCAGGCTTTCCATTCCTCTTAAGGGACAAAGTCTGGATCCTTGAGCATCACATGTTGGATCCAACCATTCCATCTGGATCAGCACAGTTCAGTTTTGTAATTAACTGTGTGGGTTATTCTCTCCATTTTATATATCTCATTGGCTTTAATCCTCCAGCTGGCTAGGGTGGGGACTCGTTGTGTGAGCCAAGCCCTGGTGATTACTTTTTTGGCCATCAGAAGCATTATACCAAGCAGATATCACATATTTAAATCACAAAAACCCTGTGGCATAATACAGAATAAAAACTATTCTGTGGTAATTGGCACTGGCCTACAATATAATCGTAGAGTTCCACCTGGAGGGACTGAAAGAAGGGGCACAACATTGGGCAGGTCCAGAATATGTGAGTATGATGGGCATTATTGTTTCCACATTGCCTCTAGCAGGAAGCATGTCTTGTTGTGTGATAATGTGCTGTTATTGCAGGGGAACAGAAATAATGAATTTGATGTTTCCAGGAATACTCCTGCCATTGGTGAAAACTTGTAATTTTCAAAATTAGTCGGCATGAGATGTGCCACTGCTCTAGTCTTAAGTGTTGGTCAGGTTTCTCGTTCCATCTCATTAGCACATACTTGGTTGAGTCACCAAATAGTGCCAATCAAAAAGAGAGATCAAGTGCTCTAAGTTTTTAGTTCATATTATGCAAATAAGAGAAGTTGGGATGGTTGGATGGGATTCTGGGCAACGTACTCCTAGGGGAAGGTTGTCATAAAAATGTCACAGTTGCAGATATCTATAAAAATCACTTTGCCTAAGGTCAAATTCCTGTTTACTTCTGTAAAGAATTTAAAGGATGGCCCAATTGTTAATAGAAAAAGGTAGAATAGTGAGGAATGTTCCCATCTAACAAACTCTAAATCATTCTGGGTCAGCAGAAAGTGTTCTAATAATGCAATCAGACAAAGTAAACCTAAGTAAGGGACCAAATGCATCACCTTGTGAAGTGTGGTCCAGGCTAGAAGTTGATACCTAAATCATGGATTAAAATCAGAATGATGTCCAGGCTGTGTGTCAAGATGATACATGGTTTTGAAAAAATCTGGGGTTGGGAGGATAGCTTCCTCGACCTCCCTCCACATTGTCTGGGAGGCCCCTAAGTGCCTGTGCACTGTAAACACAAGGTGAGATGCCCAATAGTATAATTTGAGATTGGGTAGAGCGGGGTCAGCTCTCTCCTTTGGGAGGAATAGGGTTGTAAGTTTTATCCGGTGACATTTTCCAGCCCATATGAATCTGGCTATTATTTTATTCCAAGATTTAAACATGTTGAGGGTTAATGAAAGGAGGACATTTTGAAATAGGTAAAGAACATAAGGCTGGGTTATCATTCTGATCATCTCAATTCGTCGTGTAAGATTCAGAGGCAATAAATTCCATCTCATGAGGTCCTGCTGCATTTATGCGTAAAAGGGAGAATAATTATTTCATAGGGCATCAGCTGGATTTCACGCCAGGTAAACTCCCAGATATTTTAATTTGTCTAAATCCCAACGAATAGAAATTGGGTTCTGAATTCCTGAGCAAGTCGAAAATGGAAGGTGAGAGCTTCTGTTTTTGTGGCATTGAGCTTATATCCTGAGACTGCTCTGAAGCACTCCAAGATCCAGAATACAGCGGGGAGTGATACATTGGGGTTATCTAAGTAAAGTAGCACATTATCAGCATACAAGGCTACCCAGTGCTCCTTGCCTGCAAGCAAGATTCTGGAAATGTGCATTGATTCCCTGATTGCCTGTGCTAAAGGCTTGATATACAGTACAGTATATGGAAAACAACAAAGGGTACAAAGGGCAACCCTGCATCGTACCTCTATAAAGGGGAAAGTCAGTAAAATGTTGGCCTACTATCTTAACATGGGGGGATACATACAGATTTTGTATAGTTGTAATAAGGGGAATTGGAAAGCCCATCTTTTCTAGGGTGGCATAAAGGAAAAGCCTTCTCAGCATCTAAGCTGAGAAGGACAGAGGGTGACTCTCAGGACTGCATTTCATGAATCAAGTGTAGGGTGCGCCTAATATTATCAGTTGTTGATCTCACTCGGACAAAGCCCATTTGATCTAGGTCTATCAGTGCTGGGAGGATTTCGTCTAGGGGGTGTTCCAAGACTGACATTAGGTATTTATAACTGGTGTTAAGAACTGAAATAGGGCAGTAAAATCCATATAGCTGGGGGGTTTTCATCAGTTTTAATATTATAGAGATTGCCACATGGGACAAACTTGGAGAGGGAGGATCTCCAGTTAAGACCTCATTAAAGACATGAAGAAGTAGAGGAAGGACCTGCTCCTTGGTAACTTTATAAAACTCTACACCACAGTCATCTGGGCCTGGAGCCTTCATAATTTTGGAGTGAGTAATGGCTGATTCAAACTCCAGGGCCTGAACTGGACCAGTAAGACATTGTTGTTGTTTCTCTGTTAGTATGGGTAAAGAGACTGATGACACGAAGTTGGCTATCTCCAATGCACCCACCTCTCACCCAGGGGTGTATAGGGCCTGATAAAATGTACAGAAAGCTTGGGTAATAACATGAAATTTTGTATGATGGATACCGGTGTTGGGATGTTTTACCGATGCAATCGATGATGTATGCCGTTGCTTGCGGAAATGTTAGGTCAACAGGTGGGTGGCCCTAGGCCCCACCTCATAAAAACATTGGTGCAGAAATATCAGGGTAATTTCGGTCTGCTGGAGACAAAGTGCACCCAAGTCTGCCTTAACCTGTTTAAGCTATTGGAGAACCGAGTGATCTTCTTTTTGATGCACCATCTGCAAAAAGGAAAAATTACTCACCTTAGTAATGTTGTTTCTTCTAATGGAGTCTTGCAATATTATGACATATGCAGTGAGTCCCAACCTTCGAACTGCCCCGGAGGTGAAAGAGTTAACTTTCCATGCCAGGCATGGAACTCTGAGCTCGAGCTCGGTTGAAACTCTGTCTGTTGTTCTTCAAACTCAAACCGTCAGATCTTTACGAGCTAAAACTCACTGAGGTCCTGTGTGGAAGCTGTAAACCTACACGAGCCAACTGGCTACTAGAACATAAGAACACATTTTTTGGTCCCAAAACAAAGACTCAAGTCAGGAGACCCAAAAATGAAAAAACACAACACCAAGCACCCCAAGAAAAGGAGGAATGAAAACAACAAGGTGGGCACCTACTGAGTGCCAACACTGCACTGCCCACCCACATCTCAAAAACAGAGGTTCTGAGAGGGGCAGGCGGGAGGGGAGGTCATAATATAGCAAGACTCCATTAGAAGAAACAACATTAAAGATGAGTAATTTGTTCTTCAAACAACATGAAGTCTTGCTATATTATGACATATGCAGACTACAAAGCAGTACCTCCATGGAGGAGGGACAGAACCTACTTAGGAAATAGGCTCTGAAGCACAGCTGTGCCAAACCGAGCATCACTCCTAGCCTGGATGTCCAGGGAGTAATGCTTGTAAAGTGTGAACTGTTTTCCAGGTAGCTGCTTGATATATCTCTAAAATAGGGATGTCCTGGCAGCAGCCAGGAAGCAGCTGTACCTCTGGTAGAGTGAGCCCTCAGGCCTGAGGGGGAGCCTTACCAAGTTTTCATAGCAAAATTGGATACAAGAGACAATCCACCTGGCAATGGATCTTTTAGTGGCAGGTTTCCCTTTACCAACCTCACCATAAGTGAGGAACAGTTGGAGGGAGTCAAACCTGTGACCCTCGGTACGCGCTATGTAGTAACTAAGGGCTCTTTTCACATCTAAACAGTGCAGTCTCCTCTCGCCAGAGGAGAAGTGGTCAGTGAAGTACACTGGAAGAGACATAGATTGATTAAGGTGGAAATCTGAAACCACCTTAGGCAAGAACTTCCTGTTAGTCCAGAGGACCACCTTATCTCTATGAAAGGAGATAAAATCAGGCTCCACTAACAAAGCTTGCAATTCACTTATACGTCTGGCAGAAGTGATGGCTACCAGAAACACAGTCTTTCAAGTCAAGTACTTAAGTTCTGCTGAAGACAAAGGCTCAAAGGGGGGTTGCATAAGCTGAGCAATGCAAACATTAAGATCCCAGGCAGGGGCAGGGTCCCTGAATGGAGGGTTGGAATGAAGCAATCCCTTAAAAAACTTGGAAAATACAGGATGAGCTGAAAGAGAAGAGGGCTTACCTGCTGAAATAAAAGCAGACACAGCTGCCAAATGCACTTTTATGGTAGTTGGTCTCAAGGTATTTAAGTGGACCATATAATCCAGGACTGTGGGTAAGTTAGCGGATTCTGGGGAAATATGTTTTCCAGAACACCATATGGAAAACCTTTTCCATTTGGAATTATAAGTAGCCCTGGTGGAAGGTTTCCTAGAAGCCTTCAGGATATCCATTACACCTTGGGAGAGGTGTAGATCAGCAAACTCTAACTCTTCAAGAGCCAGGCCTTGAGATTGAGAGATGTTAGGTTCGGGTACCAAACCCTCCCCTGAGCACAGGTTAACAGGTTGTGCTTCCTGGGAAGACACAGGGGAAGATGGACTGCTAAGGACAGTAGGAGTGGATACCAGGGCTCTCTGGCCCAATCTGGAGCAATCAGGATCACTTTGCAGGGCTGAGACCTGATTTTGACTAGCACTTTGAACAGGAGAGGGAAGGGAGGAAAAGCATATAGAAACTTCCCTTCCCAATTGAGGACTAAGGCATCCAGAGGGCCTGAGCCCAAGACTGGGGGCCTGCAGCAAAAAAGGGGAAGTTGGTGATTGTCTGGGGCTGCAAAAAGATCTATCTGCGGGGTGCCCCATCTGGAAAATATCACCTCCAAGACCAGGGGGTCCAGTGACCATTCGTGATGGCCCTGTGAAATCCTGCTGAGAGCATGTGCCAGGACATTGTCCTTGCCTGGGAGGTGAACTGCTGTAAGCGAGGTGTTCAGGGAATAAGCCAGAGACCACAACTTCATTGCTTCGGTGCACAAGGTTGTAGACTGAGTGCCCCCTTGCTTGTTGATGTACCACATTGTGGTGGTGTTGTCTGTTCTGACCTGAACAACTTTGTTCTGAACAGATTTGGAAAAAAACTTGAAGTGCTAGAAAAAACTGCTCTGAGTTCCAACAGATTGATGTGTAGCAGAGATTCCTGGGTAGTGAGGTCGCCCATGTGAGCTCCCCATCCCAAGAGGGATGCATCTGTAGTAAGGATTAAAGAATGAGACTGAGTGACAAAGGGAACCCCTTGCCTCAGATTGCTCTGATCCTGCCACCATTGTAGGGCCTGGATCAGGGTTCGAGTAACTGGGATCAATTTGGTTAAAGGGTCTTTCTTTTGAGACCAAAAGGCTCTCAAATGGAACTGGATGTCCCTCATCTGAAATCTTGCTCCCTGTATTACTGCTGTAGAGGCAGCCATGTGCCCTAGGAGCTGTAGAAAATGCCTTGCTGGTCGAGAGACCTGCAGGGTGAATGAGGAGGCCAGAGAGACCAGGGTCCTTGCCCTGTCCAGAGGAAGGAAGGCTCTGGCATTCTTTGTGTTCAGGTCTGCGCCTATGAAGGTGAGGAGCTGTACAGGCTCTAGAACTGACTTTGAAAGATTCAGAAGGAAACCTAGAGAGGTGAGCAGTTGCTGAGTTATCTGCAGATGTAACCTGACCTGGTCTGGGGACTGGCCTACTATGAGCCAATCATCCAAGTAAGGGAAGATGGCAATTTTTTGCCTTCTTAGGGAAGCAACTGCTACTGCCAGGCATTTTGTGAATACCCTTGGAGCAGAGGAGAGGCCAAAGGGCATTGCTCTGAACTGGTAATGGCCTGAGGGCAACTCGAACCTGAGGTACTATCGATGGGAGCGTCTGATGAGAATATGGAAGTAGGCATCCTTGAGGTCCAGGGATGCTAGCCAGTTCCCTGGCCTTAGAGAGGGTAGAATAATTCCCAGAGTCACCATTTTGAATTTTGGTTTTAAAAGGTGCTTGTTTAAGTATCTGAGAGCCAGGATGGGCCGCCATTCTCCTGTCTTTTTTGGGGTAAGGAAGTACCTGGAGTACAATCCTTTGCCCTGGTGTAGGGGTGGAACCCCTTCCACAGCTCTGAGAGCCAGGAGGGAAGAGACCTCTGCCTCTAGGGCAAGTGCCTCTGGTGGATTTGCAGGTTCTCATCTTTGGAAACTTTTTTGAAGCTGAGAACCAGTCCCTGGCTTACTACTTCCAGGACCCACTTGTCTGATGTCAGAGACTGCCAGTCCTGGACGAAGTAAGCCAGCCTGCCCCCTACAGGTAGGTGAGAATCGGCCCTGGCAATCCCATCAGGGTGCCTGCTTGGCAGGGGCTTTGGGCTGAGGGGTGGAAGCAGGCCTGCTTGTACCCCGTCTGCCTCTCCCTCTAAAGAACCCCCTCTGGGCATAGGCAGAAGAGGAGGCCTGGGCTTGGTAAAAAGGCCTATGCAAAGGCCTGCCCCTACCCCTGGAAAGCTGCCTTTGGGGAGTGGCCTGCCTTTTCTTGGCCTGTGCACTCCTATAGGTGGTCCTATACTCGTCCATTTTCTTCATGTAATTCTCTGTCTGCTCCCCAAACAGAGAATTACCCACAACAGGAAAATCCATGGCTTTAGACTGGGTAACCTGTGACAGGCTAATACATCTGAGCCAAGCCATTCTGCTAAGTGCAACAGACGTAGCCATGACTCTTGATGACACATCATTGGAGTCCACTGCAGCATGGAATTGCACCTTGGATGCCTCAATACCATCAGCAGCCACCTGTTCCAGCTCCTTGGCAAGCTGGCCAGGGACCTGTTTTGTTAGGGCCAAAACCATGTCCCATCTGGATTTCTGATATCTAGCAACATAAGCCATATCATTTGCCTGCCTGAGTCCCAAAGATGCTGCCATGTACTGTTTCTTTGCCATGGCATCAATCTTCCTGGAGTCCTTGTCTGGGGGGTGTGAAGCCAAGGGAATGTTTGCCTTGTCACAGGCTGCAGCCTGCACTACCCCAACATGGCTGCATTGTTGTGAAAGGAACTCTGTATTAGAGCCTGACAATGTGTACCTCTTGTCCATTCTCTTATCCACAGGAGGTATAGTGAGAGGAGTTTTTAAGATTTTAAATGTCTGTTTCCCAAAAGATTTATGCAAGGGAATAGACAGTCTCCTAGACTCTGGGATATCCATCATTTCCACATAGTCAGGCTCTTCTTGATCATCCGCAGCTTCCTCCATAGGGGGCTGGAGGGTTTCAGCCACTTTTTTATAAAAAAGAAAATGAGAAGGGGTCTCAGAAAGCCTAGGAGGGGACGCTCTGAAGGTCTGTCTGGGGAGATGTCCGGTTCGATGGGCACATCCAGACTTTCAAATCCACATTCACTCTCTTCATACTCCTCTTCTCCCTCCTCCGGTTCATAATAATCCTCTAAATCATAGTCTTGAACCGGTGGAACTGGCTGAACCGGGTGCTTACCTGATGGCACCGGTTCGGTCGGAACCGTGGAAAGCGACTGGGCAATCTGAATTGCTTTGGCTATCTCTTCAGCGGTTGGAGAAGAAAGTTTTGGCTCCACACCAGCTGATTTTCTAGTCCTTTTTGATGGAACTGACCCTTCAGAGTCAGCTCTCCTTTTGCCCGAGGAAGTCTCGCCCTGGTCAGAGGGCACTCCCTCTGGTTCAGTTGGAACCGAACCGGGCTGGCCATCCGGGTCAGCGGACTTCTTGGCCTCCCTTTCCCTGAGCCTACCAACTCTCTTTTCCTAGGTAGCGGCAGGAAAATTTTTACAAATCTGGCAGTCTGCATTGAGGTGGTCAAACCCCAGACAATAAACACAGGTGGTGTGGGGGTCAGCCTTGGCAAAGGCTTCCCCACACACACTGCAGTGTTGAAACCCAGTGGGCCTGGTTTTTCTTTTGGGTTTCTCAGACATAGTGCCAGTCCTAACCAAACTTGCCCGTTTATGGCAATCCGCCAAGCAAGACTCTCTTATCGGTTCCCAACCGTGTCACGGGTCGTGGAAAAAAAACGTAAGAAATTCCGGGTTTTTTTGGAACCAATAAGAACCGGTAACCACACTCTAAATGTAGAATAAAATGTTTTTAACTAACCTGATCGGTTCAACCGAACCGATAAGCCGTTTACAAGTTCCACACAGAAGAAAAATGTAAAATCTATCTAGTACTCACAATACCACAGACAGAGCTTGAACCGACAGGTTGCGGTTTAAATTTCGGTCGAAAACCGAGAAAAACAAACTTTAACCGACAAAATGAACCGAGCAGAAGGAGAAATCTCCGGAGCGACTGTTCAGTGAGGCGGAGTAAAGAATCTGATGATTTGAGTTTGAAGAACAACAGACAGAGTTTCAACCAAGCTCGAGCTCAACGTCCCATGCCTGGCATGGAAAGTTAACTCTTTCACCTCCGGGGCAGTTCGAAGGTTGGGACTCACTGCATATGTAATAATATAGCAAGACTTCATGTTGTTTGAAATGGGAGTTTCCTCTAGGAGTTTTTGACGCTTCTTTCTTAATTTGGATTAGGTTGAGGTGTATTTAATTAGTTGTCCCCTAAAGATAGCTTTTAGGGTATCCCGCAGCAGTGAATGGAAAATATCTGGGTTAAGGCTGTCCCTAAGAATCTCCTCTATTGTACTTTTGTGGAATTCACGGAAGGGTTCACCTCGGAGATAATATGGGTTTAATCTCCAACAAGACAAATGCTGCTCCAGACTAAGATCCCTGAGTCTGATTACTGGGACATGGTCAGAATGGGTGATATCTCCCAGAGTACAGCTGGTCAAATAAGTTAGGTTTTCTTTCTGTGTATAACAATGATGAATTCGGGAGTAAGCACCATGTACTGCTGAATAATAAGTATAGCCTTGAGCGCTGGGGTGCATAAATCGCCAGTTATCCACCAGCTCCTGTGTAAACTGTTTAAAAGTTTTATCTGGAGAAGGCTGTCTCAAGAAGGTAAGATTGGAGGAGTCTAATCTAGGGTTCGGTGCAATGTTCAGGTCACCCACTAGCAATAACAATCCTTTAGTCAGGGTCAGAATTATGTCTAAAAAGTAGTTTAATAGTTTGGGAATCAGTCCCTGGAGGGAGGTATATATTTGCTAGCGTGATGTCAGTGTCATATAGAAGGCCCTAGACTATGATGAGTCGACCCTCCAGATCAGACCAGGTGTTAGACACTTGAAATGGGGTATAGTGGGGAATTAGAATGGCTACACCCCTCTTTTGCTCCTCTGAAGTGAGTTTACTGTACATAGAACTGATCTGATCCAGACTTTCTGAGATGCATCAGTATCTGAGAACATTTTATAGGCTTAGTTAATCCATTCACGTTTAGGGAATATAGTTGCATGTTTTTGAAGCCATGACATTCTCTAAGAAAGGGAGTAAGCTGCCAGACCCCAATGTCCGCACCCCATGCCCAGTCCACACAGGATGCTGAATCACACCTTGCATTATAGATGGAATTGCAGATTTCCTTTAACTTGTGAATAACAAACATTATAACTTGCAACTTGTAATGGGGTAGTCCCAAATACCGTTACCAAAAGAATACCTAACCATGGGTAACAAAGGCCACGGAGAACTGCCAACTGGGCATTTCCTGTGAAGCAGGGAAAACTGGGGACTTGCAAAACTTTAGATCTTAAAGAAGACCTGGGAGTCATGGCAGAAACCATGACTACTGTGGGTCACAATATGGTGCCTTTTGACTTAAATATGTTGGGACTGGGGATTAGAGATGTGTAGCATCATGCCTTGGCTCCACCTGGGCATTAATCTTGCGAAGTTGGAACTTTTATTTACAGCTATAAAAACGAGAAAAGTAGGGAACCACAAATAGGTAAGAAAATGTCAGTTAAGAGCATACATGGAAAGTAATGCTGAGGTAGTACTCCTTGCTTCTACTAGGTGTACCTGAGAGTAGAAAACAGCTGGCTAAAGATCATATTGTCTTTCCCAAGCTGGCATTGAAGCTGTTAAGGGAGTAGGACTTGGAGAATGTTAGGAGTTAAATCCCTTATGCTCTTAAACTGTCAATAGGATATTATTGATATTATGCTATGGTGGAGGGCTGAGCAAAGTGTCAGGATATCTGAATATATTTAGCTTTTTATACTTTAGTTAAGGAATCCCCAGCAACCATAACTTTCAGTTGGTATAATGCTCTGTATGTGGCTCTACATCCAACACTATCTAGGAAAGTAGTAAGTTCCCTCTAAGCTAGAGAAGCAAATAGCACTAGCCTGTATTTATACAATAAAAGCACTTCATAAAACAGTCTAATAAAAGAAACAACATAGGGATCAAGTGAACTATTATTTTAAACACCAGGGCCCAGATATTCAGACTGAGCCAGGCTGTGGCGCAAGCCTGGGCGCAGCGCAACTTGGCTGCGCAGGGGCGTTGACTGGGTGATAGTCAACAGAGCTGTGCCATAGCACAGCATCATTGAATATCGCACCCTGGCCACTCACAGTGTGCATGGCGCAGTGGCACTGCGCCAGCGCAAGTGGCCAGAGTGGAGCAGGGGATACGCTAGCGCAAGTTCTGTTGTACTATGCGCAACAACTGCGATATTCAAAATTGTACATGCAAATGGGGCCATAATGTATGCTAGGGCAAATGGGTCCATTTGCATGTCATTATGGCCCCATTTGCTTTCAGGTGCACCGATCCCCGGCAACTTGTGCCTGGCTCCCTGCCAGGCAGCAGCCGTCAGGGACCGATGCCCCTCCACAGCGTGGCAATGCACCCCTCTGCCCAATCGTGAGCATTTGAAGCTTTCAAATTCGTCCAATATCCCTGGTGGTCCAGTGGACCGCTCGCAGCTCAATCGCGGGCATAAGTAAAATTAAATGTATTCCTATATCCCTGGTGGTCCAGTAGACGGCTTGCAGCCTGATCGCGGGCATTTGTATCAAAAAACAAGTCCAATATCCCTGGTGGTCCAGCGGTAGCCCCCACCGCGCCACTGAGCCGCCATCTGCTCCCTCTGTCAGCAGCGGGTGGCAGCACTCACCAGCCTGTCAGCCCCCCTCGCTCACCGATTGACACAGTAGGTGGGCTGTACGCCCATTGGTCCACAGCATGAGCCAATGGGCATGTAGCCTGTGTTCATACCACACAGTCCTGATATATGAATGGATCCATTCACATATCTGAATGTGTAGTAGTGAGAGCGGGCTGCATGCCCATTGGCTCATGCTAGGACCAATGGGCATACAGCCCTACCTACAGTGTCAGTTGGCAGGCAGTGGGCAGCAGGCAGATGGGGTGCTGCCACCAGCCGCTGACTGGGGAGCGGGTAGTGGGGCCAGTGGGTGGGTGGGGAGGGGGGGATTGCTGGCCCACCAGGAATATTGGACTTATTTTGTGATACAAATGCCTGCAATCGGCTGTGAGCAGTCCACTGACCACTAGGGATATAGGACTTTAATATTCTTAATACATATGCCTGTGATTGGGCTGTGAGTGATCCACTGGACCACCAGGGATATTGGACCTCATTTAATTTAGCTTCAACCCGCGATCGGTCCACTGGACCATGAGGGATGTGGGAACACTTTTAATTTTACCTATGCCCGCAATCGGGCTGCGAGCGGTCCACTGGACCACCAGGGGTATTGGACCTTACTTTTTTACTTGTGCCCACGATCGGGCATAGGGGGGCGCCACCACGAAGGTGCAGCTGGAACACAGCAGCTCACCTGTGGGTTGCCAGCCGTTGTTCCTTTTTTTTTGGGCTCACCTGTGTGCAGCACAAGTAGGAGTTGCACATGCATGGGCTCAGCACATCCCGGGCTGAATATCGGGATGTGCAGAGTATGCACAATCCCCGGTTGAATAGCGCGCTGGGGCACATCAATGGGTTGTGCATGGTGCAACACTGTTGCGCCATGCGTAACCCTTTTGAATATTTGGGCCCAACTGTTTAGACAATTAACACAGTAATACATTAGGGGCCAGACTATATCATCTATTACTATATGACTTGCTTTACTCAGGAAGATAACAATTTCCTGGAACTGAAATGTCTATTCTCACTGGGACTATGACTGTTACCATTGATCCACAAGCAACTTGCTATGGAGGGGCTGAGACTGCAGTCATGAAGTAAAAAGTTATAGAAACTTTTATAAGCAATAAACAATAGAATTAAATGCAATATGGAGCATGTGTGCTACTCTGGCCCCTCCATTTCTGTCCATAACCATTGGCAGTAGATAGTCAATACTGGAGTCATGGCAGAAGTCTTTTGAAATATTCAGTGACAGAGGGACCATTTGATTTATGCATTACATCAGAGTAGTACAGCAGAAATCTGAAACCTATCAAGTGCTGTGTCTACTGTAAAGTCAAAAGAATTTTGCAGTGCACTCTGCAGTTTGCCTGGAAACATTGCCTTTCAATAATCCACTAGTTCGTTCCAATGACAAATCGGCACTAATGCGGAACGGTGGGAGCATATTGTCAAAAGCCCAACAATCTCCTTAAAGCCTCACAATCCCCCCAATTCACCCCTCCCCAAACATCAGGGGCAGCCACCACATGCCTCCCCCTGAAACAGGCACCAATTCAAAGAAGTGATCTTTCCATATAAACAACCTGAATACCCCCAGGGAGCAATGGGTGACTTCTCTT
This sequence comes from Neoceratodus forsteri, assembly GCA_016271365.2. NCBI lineage: Eukaryota > Metazoa > Chordata > Ceratodontiformes > Ceratodontidae > Neoceratodus > Neoceratodus forsteri. The sequence goes on from JADMNL010000027.1 coordinate 29,621,256, forward strand.
TTTCACTTTTCAGCTTGCTTGCAGTATCGAGATGACCAATCAGCAATGTCATCAAATGAAACCCTGGAGAGTTTGCTCATAGATCGCTGTATCACTGTAGCCCAAACCCTACCAGACAGTTGTCTGGGCAGTGCCCAACTAGGAGCAAGCATTTTCTGTTCAATGCTGAGTTTTGCTTCTTCATAGGTAACTGTAGCCCCTAAGGCCATGGGATCAAAGTTAGCACCTCATGGCGGCTGCTCCGCATCTGTGTTGAAAAGCTCAGGATTCTCCTGCACAATAACATGTCCAATGAATGCAATTCCAGCAAGGCACCTCCGAACAAAAACCACAGCAAGGAGTTCTCATGTTACTTGCATTACCTACTGCTACCATTGCCTCACCTGGGGTCTCAGCAATTTAGCATTAATTTAAGGGAAAGCAGGCAGTATATTACATAAATTATTTGGTGTCATCTCAGGAGTCAGCAGTGGTCTGTCACCCCAAAGAGAGGGGGTAGTTAGCAAGGCAGACAGCAACAATAAACTAGGGGGATGTAGAAACACACTTCAAGGCTAGCCAATTAAGCGGAGTGTTGTGACCTTACCTTAATATTGCTGAAAAACATGTAGTCAGACCTCCGATTGACCAGTGTGGTTGCCTTGGAATGCGGGGAGCAATTTCTTTTTGAGGTCTGCCACAATCTGTTACATGATGGCTACTCCTTCTCTGTGGTACTGCTCCTTCGAGGGTGCTTGCTGCCACAGTTTTTGGGCCAGTTATGTGGCAAAGGATGGCTGCTGCAGAGATTGGGGAAACAGTGCTGATAGTGTGACTTTCCTTTTTGCCAACATCTGCTGCTACTTCTTCCACAGAATTAAAAGTTAGAGATCCATCTGAGAAGTGAACAGTAATTTTTTCTGGGTATGGTGTTCTGAATTTTATTTTTTCTTCACACAGTTTCTTCATAATAAGTGCGTAAGCACTCCAGCATGCTGCAACAGTGGAGGGTAATAACTGTAAAAAAATAGGCGATGTGCCTGGAACATACCCATACCCTATTGCCAGGCTTTGTGGAGAATCATTTCCTTTTTTTGATAACTTAGGAAGCGGAGCATGAGGGATTGGGATCGGGCATTTGGCTGTGAGGGTTTGGGGCCCAAAGCTCAATGAGCATGATCAGAGGCATTTCAAATACTGTGCAGAAGAAGGATTGAAGAAAGGAGATCGGGTCATCCCCCTCAGATCCCTCAGGCAGTCCAGAAATGCGTAGGTTGTTCCTAAGATTGCAGGCTTCAGCGTCCTCCACTTGGGATTGTAAGTCCAGGATAGTATGATGGAGCTGAACCAAGGCCTTGTCTGATGTGTTGATCCTGGATTCTGCTGCAGAACAGAGCTCTTCGGTACTATCCAGTCATGTCTCCAATTTATTTAAATTGGTCTGTAGAGCTGCAGTGGTAAATCTGCCTTCTTTTCTGAATTTGCACAGCTCGGAAAGGATGAGTGCCATCTGTTTTTGAAAAACTTTTGTACCGAAGGCCCCCGATTTAAAATGGCCATGATGCGCTGAGACCTGGGAACTGTCACTGTCAGTTGCCAAGCCATCCCCATTGGCCGAGTCTTTGGGGACTAAGCCCTGCTTGACCTTCCTGTAGGCATGCTGCTGCTTATTGCTGTGAAATTTCCCAAAAATATATCTCCCCAAATGCTGTTTTATCAATGAAATAGCCCAGGTAGAGACAGAGCCGAGGAGCTAGGCAGCTTCCAAGAGCATGACGTCACCGGAAGTCGAGACGTCCTGCTTAAGCAGTCATCCCGCTTAAGCACATATCGCTTAACTGACATGTACAGTACTGAGTTCTTGTCCTTGCTCTTTAGCTGTGGAGAAAATTAAAGTTTGTCTCTTAATAATAATCCATAATCTGGCAGGGTATAGCACTGAAATGTTAAAGCTATTTTTCTAAAGGATCAGTCTCAAAGTTTGAAGCTTTTTTCTTCCTTGGACAATTTCAAAGGGTAAATCATGAAAAAGTGAAATTCTATTACTGACCAACTCAATGCATCTTTTTGTAAACTGCTTGCATTAAGGTGTTCTTGTCCTTGGATTTCAAACAAATGGCACCACAGCTCTTGGTGGTTTACCTTCCAATGGTATAACCTTTAGGGATCTGTGGACATGATCCAGTTCAAAAGACCCCTCTTATGTATCCTGTACTTCCAAGAAAGTGGCAAAGACTTTAGACATAGTTGACTCCAATGGTGTATTTTTATTCTAGCTTTTGGGTATTCCCACTGTCCTAATATTCTTTCCCCTCATTCAAGTCTTACAGTCAGTGAGCTTTTCTTGAATAGTTTGAATTTAATTTTTCTGTTGTGCTGAGGCTGTCTTTGAAAGCACATTGTCCTCTTCTAAAACCATTATTCTTTTCTCCATTAGTTCAGACTTTTTATTAATTTATTGGATATTTGAAGTGACGTTCTGCATACTATCATTTAAGTGTTGAACTTGAGTTTTTATCTCAGTTGTGGGTGCAATTGTTTGTTTTATTTTAATTACTTCAGTTAATTTAACACCTTTGTTCCCATAGACGCCATATGGCATCTGAACCATCCATTGCTAGATCTGACCCAAAATGGCCACCAGGAGCAACTTAAGTTTCATCCAAACAAGAACATGTTCCCCTTCGTTATGATCTGGTCCTAGCTGTGCTTCAGATTCTGCAGATTTAGACAGGTCTGATTGTTCTGAATCAGATTCTTGATTTGAGATCTGCACCACCACAGGATTCAATGTTTTCATCTTTTGAACTTGTGGCAAAGGAGCAGCAGAGACACTCCCAGAGTTACTCTCTCTCTCTCTCCCTCTCTCAGATAAGATAAATTCTCTTTTAGATAAAATAAATTCTCTTTTCCCCCATTTAAATTCTGTGGTGGGTGAGAATTTTGGGAATTTTATAATTTAATATTATTTTTATCAATTGGACAATCTTGTAGCTGATTTTGCTAATTATCTGGTTCCTCTCTCTCTCTCTGTCTCTTTAAATCCCTGTACAACTTTAGATTTTTTAGTAGCAGTGAGCTTTATTGTATCCCCATCTGTTCCTTTTGTTATGTTGTTGGTATAAGGCATTTTAACTTCAGCGGGTTTGACTGGTAAAAATATATTCTATAGAGGAGTATTAGTACCTGTAGTTGGCTTTGTTTTAGTGTAAAGTTGGCTCCAAGTTCTTCCTCTGCTGGTCTTCTGTTAGATTAGGCTCCGAAAGCTTTGTTTGGCTTGCCCCATTCCCCACTTCAATTACAATTGTAGGCAAAGTTGTTTCGGCTTGACTCTGCTTTAACCCATTCTGTGCCTCAAGGGTGGACATTTTTGTAAAGTGATTCTGCTTTTCTATTGTGGGTAAGCCAGTATTCCCACTGTTGGTCACTGCTGTCAGCATTTACACCAATGTAACTGCTTGTCTTTGCTGGGGCATTCTCTGGAGCATTTTTAATCATGATTGCTCCTGTAGTGTCCTGTGCTTGCGCTGCTCCTGGGGCAATAGATACCAACTGTGTAGCGTTCTTATTTTGAGGTACTGAGGAAGTTACAGGGACAGGCTGGAGGCAGTGCAGAGAAAAGACACTGAGATGATCCAGGGTTAGCAAGATAAGGCATATAAGGAATGACCCAAGAACTTCAATAGGCACTTGCTGGAGGACAGAAGGGAGAGAGGAGACACAATAAAAGCATACATTTCTAAGAGGGATAAATAGGGTGGCTAGGAGGGAATCATTTACCAGGAATGCAAATGCTATAACTTGGGGGTATGAGCAGAAACTGGGGGGGGGGTTAAGAAAGACATCAGGAAGTTGTTTGTTACAGAGAGGGTGGTTGAGCAGTGGGATAAGCTACCCAAGAAGGTGGAAGGGCCAGAAACAACCAATGGGTTCAAAGGGGGTTGGGACAGATACAGGGTGATAACAAGGACTGGGGAGATAGCACAGAGGGAATGAGGCCGAGTCCAGTAAGGCACCAGACCTACAGAACTTTACATATTTGATGGCCTCTACAGGGCAGACTTAATGGACAATGAGCCTTTTTTGCCATCACCTTCTGTGTATCTATGTATATAACAATAGATGCATGGATGGATGGACAGACTGACTGAATGTCTTGTCAGACCAACCTGATCGTATACTTTGACTGAGTAATGAGGGTACTGGATAAGGTAGGGTGTCAGCATGGCTCAGTTGGTAGCACATCCACCTCTGGACCAGAAGATCGTGGGTTCTCGTACCACACCAGGATGGGACTTGCACCTCAAAATCTCTGGCATCCGAGTGCAGTATTGGGGGGTGCCGTACTGCTGGGGTGTGAGAAATTAAACTGAGGTCCCTTCTGCTCATCCTGGTGTTATCCTGGTGGGTGTCCAGGTGGAAGTAAAAGAACCCAGGGCACTCTTCACAAAGAACAGGGAACATTCCCGGTGTCCTGGCCAACATTCCCCTTCCCATAAACTGGTTCATGCAATTATTCGAGCTGTGTGTGGGTGATGATGTGCGATATGGCCGCCACCACACATTCAGTCACTTCACTTCCAGTCTAGCATTGTTTGTAAAGTGCTTTGGGATACTGTGTATGAAAAGCATTATATAAATGCTGATTCTTCTTCTTCTTAGGGCCATGCTGTGGATTTACTCTATTTCAATTTCAGCGGGGCTTTCAACTCAGTGCCTCACAGAATGTAGCTGAAGAAGGATCTGGGTACAGCAAAGGATACAGTTAGAAGGGTGAGAAACTGGTTGGAAGGGATATAGCAGACGGTTATGGTTAACAGAGTCAAATCAGAAGAGAGGGAGGTCACCAGTGGGATGCCACCAGGATCAATCCTAAGTCCAGTCCTGTTCAATATGTTCATTAGCTGCATTGAAGAAGGAATCCAGGGCAAGATGTGTCTCTCTGTAGATGACACTAAGCTCTGTGGCAGAATAGATAGTGAGGAGGGGTTAGGGGGATGCACAGAGACTTGCAAAAGTTAGAGAGGTGGTCAAAGGTGTGGCATTTGAAATTCAGTGCCAAAAGTGTAAGGTGATGCACATAGGGGCAAGAACCAGAGGACAGAGTACTGGATTGGGTGGGGGGTGTGTGGGGGAGGTATGGCAGTACACAACTTCTGAGGAAGAGACCTTGGGGTCATCATCGGTGACTCCCTTAAATGATCAAACCAATGTAACAAGACCTACGGTAAGGCAAACAGGATACTGGGTTGTGTAGGAAGGGGTATTGACAGAAGAAGGAAGGAGGCATTCCTATCTCTTTGTAGATCACTGGTGAGGCCCCACCTGGAGTACTTTGCCCACTTCTAGAGTCTTCACCTAAGGAAAGATAAGGACAGACACCTACAGTGCATTGTAGGGTGACCAAAATGATTCAGGGCCAGCAGAGATCATAATACCAGGATCGGCTCAAGGCACGGACCATGTACTCACTGGAGGCCAGACGAGAGAGGACTTTCAAGTTCCTGAAAGGAATGAACAAGGTAAACTGTGAGGAACTATTTAACATACGTAGCAGATCAAGAGCACGGGGGCATGAGTGGTAACTAAGGGGGAAATTCAAGAGCGAAGTGAGAAAGTTTTACTTCACAGAAAGGGTGGTGGAGCCATGGACCAATCTGTCAGCTGATTTGGTGGCCAACGAAGCTATCATTGGTTTCAAACACGGCTGGGACAGAGTGAAGAGCTTAGTGGTTGGTTAGGATGCTAGAGGTAGGGTGGGGAGCATAGTGGTGGGGATAGTGTGGGTTAGAACCCTGTACAGATAATAGGTCTCAGGTTTGTTGGGGTTTATGGGCAGACTGGATGGATCAGTGACCTTTCTCTGCTATCAGTGTCTGTGTTTCTATGTTTAATGATTGATTGATTGATTGGGCTAAATACAAATTTCTGTTGCCCAGCACTCTCAGAAGATTAATTTTTGACAGTAAGATTTTTCCTCCTATAAGCATCAGTTTAGAAAAGTGGGGATTAGTCATATTAGTTTAGATATTTATGTTAATAGGGAAAGGAAAGCTAAACAATACTACCTATTTTCAGCCTTATCCGGGGATACAGGTGTAAACCAACTGAAACTGAACCAGATTAAGCTGTTGGCTATATTTTAGTGAAGGCAATATTGCAGTTTCTATAGTGGAATATAAAAGGAAGTGAATATTACACAAATATGGACTAGGCTTGAGACTTATAGTGGAAAACTATTTCCCAGTGTGTGAAAAATGTGTCCAACAACTGGTTCGAACATTCATCAGCCAAAACTAATAAAAACATGCCTGTTCCAAATGGCTTTTATTGACTTGATTCTGTTATGAATTATAGATAGATGGATGTCTGTATTTATAATGTTTTTTTATATATAAGTGTGCTTTTTGATTGATTTTTAAATAACTGGATTTTGTATTGTTTTTATTGTACAGCGCCCCGAATCCCAGGAATTGGGCTTTTCATAAATAAAATATCTATCTATCTAAAACTAGCCAATATTTGTTTTATTCCATCCATCCTTTTCCACAAGATTAATGGAGGTCCCAAGCAATTTAACCCTCATAATTGCTATTTCCCTGTCACAGGCTGCACTGTTCATCTTCAATAGTACTACTGATCACTGGAAGGCAATATTTCAGAGTCCGGAAACCACTGTAACTGCAATGGGGCTACAGCACAAACTCTTTTTGGTGCTGTGAATATGTTTTAACTAATCAGACTAAAGTTAACAACCAAGGGGTACATATATAATTATACGTAATGGGCTGCAGTGGAATTACACATTTATCTCCAATAATGAGTAGTAACAGCCATAATCATGAGTGGCAAAGCCACGACTTAGTTATAAAGATCCTACTACTTATGTGTGGAGCTAAATGTGTTCTTCTACTCCACCATTATGTACTAGATACATAGGGCTGGATTCACAAAGCTTTCTGAAGGTGCAAAACCTTCCCTATGTCCCCAAAACTGCCATAGCTATGGAAACAAAGGGGAATTTGCACTGGGTGCTATTCACAGAACCCTCCGCAGCTGCAGAAAACAACACTAAGGACTGTGGAAAAAAAGTGCAGCTGTGGAAGTCCCTGAGGACAAAAAGGTGTGAGATAAGTAAGGCACAGCCCCTGAAAGGCTATTCACAACCAGTTTTTTTCCGCAGTTGCGGAAAAAAATGTTACACACAGTGGAATGAGGTGTAACTCTCCCTCAGCAAACTGCAGTAGTGCCTCAACAATTGGAATCAATTAAGGTGGAGGTGAGGCACAGGTAATAGCATCCTAGATAGTATAACAGCGGCTGCTGTAACAGCAACAAAAGCACACACTGCCATGATATGGCAACAGGCAACAACCACCAGACACAGTGCAGCCCATGACGGAGCCCCACAGGCAGTAGAGCCTGGCCAGCCTGCAGTGAGTGCTACCCCTGCAGGTAACAGGGACACCCCAGGAAGGGAGGATCAGCGGTGACAGTTGGCCACTGTGGTGCCATGGTATTGCTGGTACCTGTGGTGCTGCAGTGGTCCCAGTTGAGGGACTGGTTGCTGGTCTCTTTTTGGGTGCTTTCAGCTTCATTCTATGGCAGCCCTGTTAAAGTCTGCTGTTCCAGTTAATTAAGTTCACTGTTGCTGTGCCTCCTAAGCTATTTCTGCACCTGCGGCTCTGCAGTTGCAGATTTTCAGCATGTCCGCAATTACCACAGCTGCGGGGATTTTACGAAATTCTGCACCTGCTCAAAATTTCTTTATGAATATCATGCAACTGCATTTCCGCAGTGCTTCAGGCCTTTTTTCCGCAACTGCGGGATTTTTAGCTTTCTTTGTGAATCCTGCCCACAGTGTATAGTAGAGCATTGTTCTCTATAAAATTCCATCCCTTTCAAAATGCTGGTGTACCACAGTTCAAAGGTCATGGAATGTGACTGTACCCTTCTGTGGTATAACAGCATTCTGAAACCTCTAGAGACTGCAGAAGTCAGTTTCATTCTGAATGTGAAAGAACCGCTGCACACACATTTCACATAATGCTACACACTATACAAAAATTCAGGATGAGCAACTTTATGCACAACCAGTGTGTTCTGTCACCTCAGGGTTCTGATTCCCACAGACCTCTTGAGCTTCACTCTCAAGGTCAGAGGGTATCAGAACCCCTCTGTCACAGAACACACTGGTTGTACGTAGTTGCCCATCCTGTATTCTCCACATGATATGTCATGCTTTTATTAGTGTTTCACCTTGTTTTAGCTTAAAGAGCAAGTGCTTAGTAAGGATGTATATATTAAAGAATGAAGGTTTGGGGCCTTTAAATGCCTCTGTAATAATTTTGCTTGCTTTTATTTGTTTCTTTAATTACTTTTTCATAATTGTATTTTTATTTTTGCCAACTGCTAGTAAAAAAAGAAGAATCCAGTGGAATTCTTGTATTATGATGTCAGAAAAGTGTTCCTGGCAAGGCTGGCAGTGCATTTCAATGGGAAATTGCAAACTCATTTTCAGATTTTTGTAGTTTCTACCACCAAACTGAAATATGTGAGTTTTGATAACCTGTGATCTTTATTATAATTTAGCACGTTACATTTTCTTTGCAACCCAATTTTACTTGGGAAGAAGAAAAGAGAAGCTGATTACTGTTTCAAAAATTGTAAAGTCATACAGATGGACCACAATAGTGCAAACAAATAAATGGCAACGTTTATTGTTGAAAGAAGTATCTGTTTCTTTTGCAAAAGATGAAGAAAAATAAATTTAGTTTTTCATTGAAATACATTGGGCTCCTAAGTAGCCCAATGTATTTCAATGGCAGTTGGCAGCTGGCAGTTTCTGACATCACAACACCAGAATTGTACTAAATTCTTTTCTATTAGCAGTGTGAAAAACAAAGGTGAAAACTCACTTGTTGTACTACACTAACAAATATTTTATTTTAGAAAATGGGGAGGGAGAATTCCTGTTCCTGACTGGAATCTTGATTTAGTAGTTGCCGTATTGGTCCTTGCAAGAATAGATCCAGAAGCAAATGATTTGATACTTTTTAATGGACCAACATAGATGTAACAACAAGAACAAAGTGCTCTAGCTTTCGGACCAACCAGTCCTTCTTCAGAAGCTCATGGCAGTTGTTTAGAAAATACAATACTTATAACAGCTAGATAATGCAGAGAGAAAAACAGGAAAAAAAATCCCCATTGGTTTAAAATACTCATTTGGAAAAAAAAAAAAAAAGAAGATGATGTCAGAGAAGTTAAACAGTACAATACTGCCCTCAGTCGAATGAACCTTAGGTTAAGATGTGCTTGGTGCAACAAACATAAAGAATCCTACTGCACATAAATTTAATTGACATAAGATAACACTGCTGAAGCAGATAACTCCCAAATCAAACCATAGGTGTCACAGTCAGTATAAGGATGTGATTACTGAAGCAACCCACCCAACAAGACAAACTAAGATAGTTATAGGGCTCATGAAATTACAATGTATGCATTAAAGACAAGAATACTGATAAAGTTGTCTAAAAAACATCAAGTGCACACTGTGTGATGTGTAAAACCTAGCTAGACATGTCACCCAGCTGTATTCTCAAGTTTTTTTTTGCCATCTGTTAGTAAAAAAAGAAGCAGTGGGAATTCTTGTATTATGATGTCAGAAAAGTGTTCCGGCAAGGCTGGCAGTATTTCATGGAATTGCAAACTCATTTTCAGATTTTTGTAGTTTCTACCACCAAACTGAAATATGGAGCTTTGATAACCTGTGACTTTTATTATAATTTAGCACGTTACATTTTCTTTGCAACCCCATTTTTACTTGGAAGAAGAAAGAAGCTTGATTACTGTTTCAAAATTGTAAAGTCATACAGATGGATCTCTATAGTGCAAACAAATAAATGTATGTTTATTGTTGAAAGAAGTATCTGTTTCTTTTGTAAAAGATGAAGAAAATAATTTAGTTATTGAAATCCATTGGGCCCGGCAGCCCAAATTTTCAATGGCAGTTGCGCTGGCAGTTTGACATCACAACACCAGAATTTACAAATTCTTTTATTAGCAGTGTGAAAACAAAGGTGAAAACTCTCTTTGTACTACACTAATGTCATTTATTTAGAAATGGGGAGGAAAATTCCTGTCTCACTGGAATCTTGATTTAGTAGCCGATTGTCCTTGTATTTTTATGTAATGATTTTAAAAAGGCCCAAGAAATTACAAAAAAAACCTTTTTGTAATTTCTTGGCCTTTATTTTAGCTTGAGAATACAGCTGGGTGACATGTCTAGCTAGGTTTTACACATCACACAGTGTGCACTGATGTTTTTTAGACAACTTTACTGGTATTCTTGTCTTTAATGCATACATTGTAATTTCATGAGCCCTATAACTATCTTAGTTTGTCTTTAAGCTGGTGGGGTTGTTCAGTAATCACATCCTTATACTGACTGTGACACTCATGGTTTGATTTGGGAGTTATCTGCTTCAGCAGTGTTATCTTATGTCAATTAAATTTATGTGCAGTAGATTCTTTATGTTTTGGTACTAAGCCACTATCTTAACCTAAGGTTCATTCGACTGAGGGCAGTATTGTACTGTTTAACTTCTCTGACATCATCTTCTGTTTTTTTTTTTTTTTTTTCAAATGAGTATTTTAAACCAATGGGGATTTTTTCTGTTTTTCTGCATTATCTAGCTGTTATAAGTATTGTATTTTCTAAACAACTGCCATGAGCTTCTGAAGAAGGACTGGTTGGTCCGAAAGCTAGAGCACTTTGTTCTTGTTGTTACATCTATGTTGGTCCATTAAAAGGTATCAAATCATTTGCTTCTGGATCTGTTCCTGACTGGCTAACTTCCAGAGATAGCTGGTCCAGTATCAGGCAACAGAGTCCCAGTCTCTGACTGCCTGATAACCTTGTAATATCACTGTGCTCAAAGAATTTTTAATTTCAAATATACTACCATTTTTTTTCTGTCTTGCTTAGCAAAAGACACAGTCCCCTCCCTGTGCTCATTTTTGAATTCATCACCGCCATTTTACATTGAAGGCAACTCGCCACCAGTTTGTGCCATTTTAAACAAAAACACAATTAATCTAAAACAACTTGTACCCCAGTACTCTATTGTGGACGCCAACTGATCATCTGCAGGCTTTTGACGTCTCATTCTCTTTTGACTCGCAGTGCACTCACATCCCTTCTGAGTACTGTACAAATCTAGCAGGGACAGGCATGTTTAAAACAAAAAAGAACAAAAAAATATCTTCCCAGTCTCTAAAGCAAACTGTGTTACACTGAAAAAAAGTAAAGTTGCCACGCTGTTGCCTGTCATTATTTACTGACTTCTGGGTTGGCTGAGTGGCAGGACTGAATGGGTTAACAGCAGGATAAGAACGGGGGCATGCTGCTAAAGCCCTGTTCCCTCTTAACTGGCAATGCTCTTGTATTCCTTCTGACTACTGTACAACTCTAGCAGGGACAGGTATGTTTTTTTTTTTTAAAGGAACAAAAAATGTTTTAGATTCTTGCAAACTGTGTTACATACAAATAAAAGTAAAGTTTCTGTGCTGCTGCCTGTCATTATTTAGAGAATTCCAGGTTGACTGAGCAGCAGGACTGACAGGCTGAGAACAGGGGTTGAACAAAGACGGAGAAGGTAGTTTTGGCAGCGGAACCAGAAATTGGACTGCAGAAATGTCTTGAATGGGGATGAACTTCACCAAGCACTGCCACTACTTCTCAAATAATCGCTCAGCCATCGGTGCTGAACGCTCTCTGAGTAGTGCTCACTCCTTGGGCTCACTCACAACAGCACTGTCTACAGACAACAAAATAATATAAAGAATACTTTATGATAGTCCTTTTTCTTGCCTTTTGCCAGTGTGTGTGTAAGGGGAAGGGGGCATTTTGAAAAGACATCAGAAAGAAACTAAGAAAAAGAGAACATCTTGAACACAGTAGTGCCCTCTAAACATCATTCTAATGCAGACAGAGGAACTATTTTATTACAAAACTTACTATAAACTAACTTTTCATTAACATTTTTTTTATTAAACTTTTTTTTTTACAGTGCCCATTTTCTAAGTGCAATAATACCTTCCAGAGTTGGCGGTATAGTGCTGTACCCGACTTTCCAGGGGCTATAAGACCCTCCACCTGTGGCATCAGGCCTCATTGCACCCCTGAGTGGTCTGTTATAGCACAATACCACCCACCCTGGAGGGTATTATTGCTTACGTAAAAGCAGAAAGGAATTATTAACAAATCAAAATACAACAAATAAAATAGTCAGCTGACTACTCATTAGAAGTAAATGTCTGAGACCAGATTCACAAAACTTTGCCCCAATGCAAACTGTGTTTTGCACTGGGCTGGTATTCTCAAAAACCCTGTTTGCATGCACAAACAGGGTTTGCACCAGGGCAAAGTGTGTTGGGGGCTGCAATGGAAATGTGGGGGAGGGGATGTGTATATCGTTGCTGTCCAATTCATAACGCATGTGCTCCGTGCACGGACCTCTTGCTTGACCCCCTTGCATGGAGCAAATACTGACAACCAAGAGCTTGCTTTAATCCCCCACAACCCTAGTGACTGGTGGAGGTACTGCAGCGGTGCCCCCTCTGCTGGCCCAACACAACCATGAGAGTATCCCTGGTATATAGTGGTCCCTCCTGCTGCCTTTCGCCAATCACCAGTCCAAGAAAAACAAACAGAAGAATAGACCCTGGTGCCAGTGCCTTCCACCCAATTGACAATCACTACCCAACAAGTAAAAAAAGCATAATTTTATTACCTGGTGCTAGTGGTCCCCGTGATCGCCAATCGCTGACTCAAGTAAAATAAAGTCTCCCTGGAGCTAGTGGCACCCCCCATGACCACCAATCGCTGGCCCAAGTAAAATACAGTCTCCCTGCAGCTAGTGGTCCTCCCAATGACCACCGATCGCTGGCCCAAGTAAAATACAGTCTCCCTGCAGCTAGTGGTCCCCCCATGACCACCGATCACTGGCCCAAGTAAAATACAGTCTCCCTGCAACTAGTGGATCTTCTTCATCCGCTATAAAGTCAAATGTCCCTGGTGCTAGTGGTCCCCCCCCCCGTGATCACCAATTGCCGACCCAAGTAAAATAAAGTCTCCCTGGTGCTAGTGGTCCCCCCCCCCAGCGATCGCTGACCACCGACTCAAATAAAATAAAGTCTCCCTGGTGCTAGTGGTCCCCCCCCCAGTGATCGCTGATCACCGACTCAAATAAAATAAAGTCTCCCTGGTGCTAGTGGTCCCCTCCAGTGATCTGATCACCGACTCAAATAAAATAAAGTCTCCCTGGTGCTAGTGGTCCCCCCCCCAGTGATCGCTGATCACTGACTCAAATAAAATAAAGTCTCCCTGGTGCTAGTGGATCCCTCCCCCACCTGATCCCTCACCCAACATATAAAAATGTTTTCCCTGGTTGCTAGCAGTCCCTCCCCCCACCTGATCACCCTCCCAATTTATAAAGCAAGTGCCCCTGATGCCCAATGTAACCCTCCATCCTGAGCCCCTGTATAGTCAAATGCAACATTTCCCTGGTGATCTAGCAGACCCTCCCAGCCCCAATCCCCTGCATAGTTAATGTAACCCTTTCCCTGGTGATCTAGTGGACCCCCTTCCCTATCCCCGATCCCTTGTATAGTTAATGTAACCTTTTCCATGGTAGTCTAGAGGACCCTCGCCCCCCACCCTGGCAGATAGTGACCCACCACCCGCCCCCATCCAACCCCCAGCTGGCAGCTAGCACAGCCCTCCCTCTCCACCACAGCCGGCCACCAACCGGAGCTGTCACGGAGCGCATACTTTATATAGTACACGCTCCGTCAGCAGCCAGCCATGGTGTAGAGAGGAGGGCTGTGCCAGTCACCTGCTAAGGATTGGAATGGGGGGGAGCGAGGTGGTGGGTCACTACCTGCCAGAGTGGGGGCCACTTGACCACCAGGGAAAGAGTTACATTAACTATACAGGGGATCAGGGATAGGGAAGGGTTCCATTAGACCACCAGGGAAATGTTGCATTTGACTATATAGGGGATCAGGATGGGGGGTTACACTGGACACCGGGGACACCTGTGTTATATATTGGGTGGGTGATCAGGTGGGGAAGGGGCCACTAGCCACCAGGGACATTTGTCTTTAAAGGGGGTGAGGGAATGGGAGGGGGACCATTAGCACCAGGGTGACTTTATTTATTTTACTCAGGACAGTGATCAGCTATCACAGGAGGGGAGCCCACTAGCTCCAGGGAATAAAATTATGTTTTTTTACCTGTTAGGCCTGCGATCGGTGATGGGGAGGCATGTTACATTCACCACAGCCTATGTAAATGGGTCCATTATTGGCATGCAAATGACCACCTAGCACCTTGCATGCCCAGTGGCCTCATTTACATAGGTACATTAGTGAATCAGAAATGTATTTATTTATTGAGAAATCAGAATTACACCCTTTGAGCCAAAGACTCTTTTGCAAAGGCTCCTCGTTGGTAGACATAGTAAAACATCACAAGAACAGGTGCAAGACATCAATCAGTCCATATATTACATTAGTAGGTGCATTAGAGAACTGAGTAACATTCCTTAGCAGAGGGCAGAGACAGCCCAGAGCTGTGTGCATAAACAGCAGCAAAAAATTATGGAAAGCAAGATACAGATTATAAAGACAGCGTGAGGGAGGTGGCAGGGGCTGAGTTAGTATAGTACTACTAGGAGCAGTTGCAAGTAGAGTTGTTAGCGAGAAATACCTTGAGTGAGGTTTTAAAAGGGCCAATTTGTGTACCAGCAGTCCGAGCAACAGGTAGGTCAGTTAGCCAGCTTGAAGCCTTGTGATAAAAGGCTCTCTGACCCATAGATGTCCTGCAGCGGAGGACCAAGAAGGGGACCTTGGAGGTACTTTTGGCGAATCTTTGTGGGAAGGAGGGTTGGACGAGGCCCTGTGGGCTAGGTGGGGTGAGATTCCACTGTATTTTCTTCGCCAGGAGGCATGTGTGGTACTTAAGGTGACATTCGAGGTTTAGCCAGTTAGAGCGACTGTAGAGGTCACATATGTGGGTAGTTCTATCGCAGCCTGTCACCAGGCAACAGGCCTTGTTTAGCACTGTCTTGATGCGACAGAGAGCAGTGCTATCAGCTGAGCCATAGAACACAATTCCATAGTCCAGCACAGACAGGACTCAGGATGACACAGCAAGGCGCAGCCCCTCATTAGGCAGACAGTGTTTGATCCGATAGAGGAAGCCAATTCTGGAGTTAATGGTGTTACAGAGGATATGGATATGTGCATGATAGGTAAGGGAGGAGTCAAGTGTGATGCCCAAGTATTTGAATGCATTTACCTGCTCAAGTGGGGAGCCTTGTGTGGTGTTGACAAGTAGAGTGGAGTCATGGTAGGGGGTTCTGACAGTGTGCAAAGATCATGGTCTTAGTTTTCTTATAGTTTATTACTAGCCTGTGCTCTGCGAACCAGGTATAGGCTTCTGTGAAGGACTTCTGTAGTGGTAGAGGCTGAGGGTTGCTCCAGTAAATGACTGCATCATTGGCGTAAAGAAGTAATCGACCAGAGCAGGCTCCAGGTAGTGAGTTTATGAAAAGGCTAAATAGAAGGGGGCCTAGAATGGAGCCTTGAGGGACCCCAGAGTGAAATGATAGGCGGGAGAGGAGAGGGTTGTGCCAAGCTTGACCTGCTGTGACCTGTTTGATAGGTAGTTTTCAAACCAGGCCCTAGTATCAGGTGTCAGTCCCACATCAGGCAGGGATCTAAGGAGAAGGGCATGATGGACAGTGTCAAATGCCTTAGTTAGGTCGATGTAAACCGACCCAATTAAGTGCCCCAGATCCATGGCCTTGTGGATGTAGGAGGTATATTCAAGGAGAGCTGTGGTGTTACTGTGACCCCTGTGGAATCCATGCTGCTCGGGGACATAAGAGGTTAAATTTAGATTGATGTTCAGAGAGCTAATCAGCTACTATTTTTTCCAGGGCCTTAGAGAGAGTGGGCAGAATACAGACCGGATGGTAATTAGTAGAGGATGTACGCTTACCACCTTTCAGAAGTGGGGTGGGTGATGACAGCCCTTTTCCAGGGGTTGGGGAACTCCCCCAGACAGAGGGAGCCATTAAGGATTTTAGTGAGGGGGACTAGGACAGCTTCGAGGGATAGATGGAGGAGTTTTAAGTCCGGGGAGTCTCCACTGTGGCGGCTCTTGCCCAGGACATTAGAGATGTAAGACTTAGCCTCTTTTAGAGTCGTTACTTGAAACCTGAATGGTGTGGTGGTTGTGGGGGGAATGTCTGATGATGAAGAGGCTGTAGGGTTAGGGGCCAAAAAAGTTAGGGGGAGCACACTGCTAAGGTCAGAGAAGGAAGAGTTTAAGGCATTGGCAATTTGGATGGGGTCCTGAGATATGGTCCCATTGACTTTTTGAGTTGGGAGGGTGGGGGGATAGGGTTTTACCATTTAGTTCTTTGATAGCATCCCAAAATGTATGTTCCAATCCCCTAGAGGAGGTGAGGATATCCCAATAATAAGTGGCTTTGGCCTGATGTAAGGCACAGGTGCATTAGTTCCTAGCTTCCCTGTACCGTTGTTTGTCTTGAGGCAGGTTTGAAGAGAGGACTGTACGCCAGAGATTATCCCAATGGTGCATGAGGTCAAGTAGTGTTTTAGATAGCCAAGGAGTGTTACATTTTTTTACTACCTGCTTTGTAACTGGGGCAAAAAGGTCACACGCAAAGTTGAAGGAGGTTATGAAGTAGCTAAGTGCGTCGTCTATGCTGCTTGCTGTATCTATGGGAGACCAGTCGCAGTCTGAGAGGTGTTTTTTAACCTGGCTAATGAACCTCATTTTAAATACCTACAGTATAAGGTTTTGGGGGGCGGGTTTGGGGCCTTACAGGACCACCAACAGAGTACAGGCGAGTGATCACTGATGGCATCCAGGAGCACTGAGACCTTTGTGATTCTGTTTGGGTGGTTAATGAAAATTAGGTCCAGCAAAGTGGCGGTCCCTGTCTTGTGGTTATGTTTTGTGGGGGATTGGACAACTTGAGTCAGGCCCATGGCTAAGAAGGCATCTTTATAGTGGGCAGCTGACGGTGCTAGCCAATTTGTGTTAAAGTCACCCAAAACAATAATCTCACTAGAATAAGGGAGGGATGAGATGCAGCTAGCAACTGCTGTGAAGGCTGCCTTCTGGTTACGTGGTGGGATATATACCACTAAACATAGAGGCTTTTACCTGGGTTGCCCAGAGTAAGCTTTACAGTGAGTACCTGGGCCCCATCCATGAGAGGGGGGGAAGGGACAACCATTGCTTGAAGGGAGTTTTGAATATAGAGTGAGCAGCCGCCACCCCATTTGCCTTGGTGATCTGAGCAAAAAATGGAGTAGCCATTAAGGGCCACATGTGAGTCCATAGTGGTTTGGAGAGCCAGGTCTCAGTTAAAGCCAGGATGTCTGGCTTGTGCTGCACAATCCATCCTTGAAGAGAGTCAAGTTTTTACAGTAGGCTACAGATATTTAGAGACCCAGCAATAAGGCCTTTCCTTTTATCACCAGTGGGAGTGGTGTGGGGAACTGTCCCAGGGTTAGGGTGAATATTCCCAGATAAAAGAAGGAGGAGGAGGAGGATGTGGTGGGTTATGGCAAACTTAATGCATTGGTGTTCCCTGGCAACAGCAGATGCTTTCCTAGTGGGGCTATGTACTGGTACCGAAAGTGAGAGGATGAGTGGTGCCACTAGGAGGGGGAAGGGGGGCAGAGGGAAAGGTGGTAAATGATATTATGGGTTAGGTTGTTATAGTGTTGGTACTGGGAAGGACAAGTACAAGAGAACTGTGTAACTGTGAGAGAAGAAAGAGGGGAGGGGTGGGGTAGGGGGCGACTCTGAAAGAAGGGGGAGGATACAGTGGGCAAGAGACCAATAATGAGGAGGTAGAAAGGAGCAGCCATTTCAGCAGTCTGTACAGGGGGAGTATAGCAAGAAACTACTTCTAGCAGCCTCTAGTGGTGACCGAGTATAAGCTGCTAATGAGAAAGCTGGGTGATTGTTTTTTCCCATCATGTGACTGTGCTTATATAAGGAAATGTTCAGCAAGGGTGGTGGTGGCGGCGGTGTGGCAGCCGACACAAAGTATCGACGGGGTGAAAAACAAAGACTCTAGCTGTCTTAAATGGCTCGTGGTGCCCGTAGTGCTTGGCCGTGGCCTGCTTCACCAAGGTTATGCTCGTACATGCTTCCCAGAAAATGCAGCGCGGGGAGGGCTTCCATGAACTGCCCTCATGACCACTTCGGAAGCTGCTTCCCAGAAAATGCAGTGCGGAGGAGTGCTTCCAAGAATTGCCATCACAACCATTTTGGGAGCTGCTTCCCAAAATCAGTAGCATCCAGAGTCAGAGTCGGATGGGGCATGCGCAAGAATGGCGGCTGAGCTGAGCCGGCCAGAACATTGATTTTACTACTTTTCATCCTTCTCATTTTATTTGCCTATTTTCGACTTATTTTAAAGTATTTTAGCCCCTTTTTGTGTTTTGTATGGTCCGTTACCTCGGATTACAGCCGCGCGAAGTTAAATTAAGTTTTTCCTGTCCGGTCGTTCGTTTAGCGTTCTTTGAGTGTTCCGAAGTGGCTAAGAGTGGTCTTCATTATTGGTGCCTCTTTATCTGTGCTTTGCTCTTGTATCGGAATCCTGCACACGCATCTTTGGAGTCTTGCAGCTACTTGAACTATTTTCGTGGCGTTTGCCGTTGTCAGCTTTGGATTTTGTTATTCTCCACTCTTTGCTCTCCTGGCTGTGTGGTGAGAGGTTGTGGAAGTCAAGGATCTCTGGGAAGAGCTTGGAAGTCAGGATTGCAGGAACCTGCCACAGGTTCCTGCCGGTGAGTGACTGCGTGACTCTGGGGGGGCGAGTGATGCCTGAATTTGCGTCGTAGGAAAGTTATACTGCGATATTCTGAATGGAGCTCTATTTTGGATGTTGATGCACCGATATGGTGTTGCCCCCAGTGATTCTGTCTATTTGATTCTTTTGGGAGTCTGGTTGTGGCGTGACGACAAAAGGAGGATCTATTGCTTTACTGCTGAATAAGGTTGTGCAGCTAGAAACTGGACAAGCACTCTGTTTGTTGGTTGTTCCCTTGGAAGTGTCGAGTTGCAGGACTTAAGGAACTAGCCTAGGTATTCCTAGGGTGGGTGCGGGGTGTTGCTGTTTGTACCTGGGGGAGCTGGGAGCATCTGCCGGAGGGTTGATGTTTCTTGGGGCTCCGGGGGATGCTGGAATAACCTGGCAGAGGCCGGGCTATGTCTGGCATCCCATATAGGGGAGACAGCATTTTCTCCGCACCCTCCTGCGGTCTAACTAGGTTTTCACTAGTTGAAGAGTGCTTCCTCCCTGGCAGTTCACGCCAGGCATATGAAGATATTGACTCCGTAACAGGATGAACTTTGCTGTATGGGCTTATGATCAGACTTTATTAAGCTTACGGACTTTTTAGGCAGGGTTTAAATTGTGTTTATATGTGGATTTTATGTTTATATAGTGAAAGTGCTAATATTTTTGGGTAGAGGAGTTTTTTATTTCCTTCGTTTTGTTTATTTTTATTTTACTTTGTTTATTATTTTATTTTTTTATTTATAAGTATTTGATCTTGTATGGGTCTTGATTTTATTTTATGATTTTATTTTATTCTATTCTCATTTAAGATAGGTTGTTTTGCCATCAATAATGTGTTTGATGGGGCTTACGATGGTCAGGCGCTATTCTCCCGCTCTGTTCTGGGACCTCCGTCCCTTCTATTGTCCTCGATTACCCGATATTGCCTTCAACAACTGCCAGAGAGCTGGGATATTGAGAAGGCATTTAGGGAATCGATGGACTGGGCAGAGTGGGAGAATGGAGACGCAGTGGCTGGATAGGAGTGTTGGGATAAGGGAGACGCTTCTGGGCCTAGTAAATGGAGTCAGGAGAGGGCCCTCCTTGCCTGATTTCCATACCCAAGGGCTCCACAGATCATGGCAGGTACTGATGATCCTCCGAAAACTCATCCAACTCGAACGGTGTTATGTAATGCCAGGTCGATTAGGAACAAGACTGCTATTATTGCAGATCTTGTTGCAACATCTGACCTGGCATGTATTACTGAGACTTGGCTGGATGAAAATGCAGGTCCTATCTTAGACTCTGCTGCTCCAGCTGGGTTCTCGGTGATGCACCGTCCGAGATTGGATCATAGGGCCGGGGGAGTGGCCATCTTTTTTAGATCAGAGCTGAGTTTTGTGGAGGTGCCAGTGGGTAACACCAGATCCTTTGAGTGTATCCTGGCAGCAGGTGCAGAGCTCAGGATTCTCCTCATTTACCATCCACCTGGTGATGGTGGTGAATGCCTGAAGGAGTTCGCGGACTTCATCGTTGACATGGCACTGGAGTCGCCTAGATGGTTAATTCTGGGTGACTTCAATGCCTGGGTCGACGATGAACTCTCGCACTTTGGAAAGAACTTCCTCCAACTTATGTCTATGTTGGGCCTTGTCGCAGGTAGTTACCTCTGCTACCCATATAGGTGGACACTCATTGGACCTGGTGTTCCTACTGGATTTGGATGTCTCGTCATTTGGAGGTGGAACCAAATGCTGGACAGACCATCACACCATAAGATTCAGTTTGGGGCACCCCTAATAGGCCTATCCCTACGGAGATGGTCCAGTATCGCCCTTTAAGGGGAGTAAATCCAGAGGGCCTAATGGCGGTACTGGACCTATCGGGTATTTCAGATGAGAGCATGGATCCAGGGGACATGGTTATTGCCTATAACAAGGCGGTGACCGGGGCCCTGGATCAGATTTCTCCTGTTCGTGTTCGCCCACTCACTCAGCGCCCAAAGACTCCCTGGTTTGATGAGTCTTTGAAGGAGATGAGGAGAGTGGGGCGAAGGCTAGAGAGAGCATGGCAGAAATCTTGCCTGGATGCCGACAAACTTAGATTGATGGATCATTATGTTATCTATCAATCAGCAATATCCGTAAGAAGTCAGAATTCTGTCCAGGGAGATTGCTGCTGCAAGAAATCGACGGCTCAACTCTTTTCGGACTGTTGACAGATTGTGCAATCCACTCTGTCTACAGTCTGGAAGAGTTTTACAAATAAAGTGTGATGAGCTTGCTCGATTTTTCGCTGATAAGATTGCCGGCATTAGATGGATCTCAGCCAGGTTCACTCTACAGGCTTGCAGTTGTCAAGTAGGAAGCAAAACACCTGTGTTACCTGGTCTGACTTTGGTAGGCTGGAATTCATGGACATTATGAGGATTGTCCAGACTGTACGTCCAACCAGTTGTAGTTTGGATCCGGCCCACGCCACTTTTATTAGGTTGCATAGATATTATCTGTCCGATCATTGCTGAAATCGCCTGAAATCCTTGAAGCAGGGATCTTTCCTGAACCCTAAAGGAGGCGGTGTCGTTCACCACTCCTAAAACCTTCACTGAATCCGGACTGTCCAGCTAATCTACAGACCTATCTCTAACCTCCCCTTCTTGGGTAAGGTTATTGAAAAGGTGGTTGCACTGCAACTGGATGACCATCTTACAAATCACGATGTCTATGATACTCTTCAATCAGGATTTAGGAAAAGACATAGTACTGAGACTGCTCTTGTCCGGGTTCTAAATGATCTCCTGATAGCGAGGGATCAAAAGGCTTGTACTATTCTAGTCCTTCTTGATCTCTCTGCAGCTTTCGACACTGTGGACCATGGTGTGCTTCTGGAATGCCTGCGGTTCCATTGTGGACTGTCTGGTACGGTCCTACAATGGTTTCAATCTTTTCTCACAGGGCGGAGACATAGGGTTATCACTAGAATTTATTCCTCTGATGCCGCCTCCTTGCCTTGTGGGTTCCAGTGAGGTTCCATTTTGGCACCCATGTTGTTCACTGTCTACATGCTGCCATTGGGAGACATTATTAGGCAATATGGCCTGGGTTTTCACTGCTATGCAGATGACACCCAGCTATATTTGTCCTTTAGCCCCGGGCAAGAAGATGCAGTCTCTAAACTTAACAACTGTCTATCTGAGATCAGTGATTGGATGAGTGCCAGCTGGCTAAGGTTAAACCCGGATAAGACTGAGGTGTTGGTGGTGGACCCAGGTCGTCGTGAGGTGGGTTGTAGGGCTGGTCTTCCCTCGGGCATATGGATCGATGGGGCCCAGCTCTTGACCTCAGACCGGGTGCGTAACCTGGGCGTTATTATTGACGACAGTTTGACGCTGAAATTCCAGGTGTCATCTGCCGTCAAATCCTCTTTTTACCATCTGAGGAATATCGCTCGGGTGAAACACCTTGTTCCTCCGGCTGACCTCCCGACATTAGTCCATGCCTTTGTTACTTCTTGCCTTGACTACTGCAATGCCCTGTACCTAGGGATGCCGGGGGTTGATATCCGCCGCTTGCAGCTGGTGCAGAACGCTGCAGCCAGGCTTTTGATGGGGACATCAATGAGGAATCATAATGCGCTGTGGCGCGAACTGCACTGGCTGCCGGTTCAGTGGCGGATCACCTTTAAGGTCGGTTTACTGACCTATAAAGCCCTACACCAACAGGGACCGCAATATCTGCCAGATCTGCTTGTTCCTACCGTCCCTCCTGCTCACTCCGATCCACTGGCGAGGATTGCTGGGGTTCCCGGGGTTGGATTTAGAAACATCTGAGGGCACAAGCGTTTTCTTATGCCGCTACCTGTGGAATTCTCTACCTGTTCGGATCATGAGCTGCCTGACCGTTGAAAGCTTTAAATCAGAGCTGAAAACCTATTTATTTCAAAAGGCTTATGGGGAGTAGCTACTGCACTGAATTGAAATTGAAATTATATTTTATTGTTGTTTGTTACACTATATGTATGTTTCATATGTATTTAATTATTGTACAGCGCTTTGATTTCGAAAAGCGCTTAAAAATAAACTTTTACTTACTTACTTACTTACTTACTTCCCAGAAAATGCACCGTGGGGGAGGGCTTCCATGAACTGCCCCCATTCCCTTTGCTGCAGGTCATGGTGGGGCTAGTGGGGTCTCACTGGTAGTAGTGGGGTGACCAGCAATGTAACATAACCCTATTCATAGTCAGATAGCGCGGTGCACTATCTGACTGTGAATATCAAGTTTCTAAGACTGGGCAATCACAAATGCTGTGATTTGTGATTTTTTGTGAATCAGGGCCCTGCTCTTTAAAGAGCAGCCGATGCCCACAACAGAACTTTTTTAAAGATTTCATTTCTGTATTTTGCACATAATCATACAAAATGCAATATATCGAAGCAAACATCAGAATCAATTGTTAGGAACTGGTACATCACGCAACTGAAGAAATGAATTGTTGTTCTGTACAGTTATTACATCTAGTAGGGGCTAAACAGTATGATATTAATTCCTTCCCACAGTGAGACAGATCGCTGGCAGAATGCTATGCACAGCCCAATCTAAAAAAGTGTTATCTTAGTCTACAAGAGAACTTTGAAAAACATATTATTGAGATACTATTCAGCTTTTATTTTGCCTTAGTTCTGTTTTTCTCCTCCCCATTATGTGTTAAGGCCATCTGCATGAAAACATGATCTTTGTTCCTTATGAATTCATCTGTACAGTACGCGCTCCTTGACAACTCAGATGGCGGCTGACAGTGGTGGAGAGCAAAGGGCCATGCCAGGTGCTGGCTCAGGGATGGGACATTGGGGAGTGGGGTGGTGGGGCATCCACTAAACCACCAGGGTAAGATATATAAATTGTTATGGGGGAGATCGGGGCTTGGGAGGAGCATCCACTAGATCACCAGGGAATGATATACTGTATAAATATGTATGGGGGGACATCAGGGTTTGGGGGGTCTGCTACACCACCTGGGAATGATATATAAATATTTATAGGGGGGGAAATTGGAGATCAGGGGGTCCACTAGACCAGAGGTCTCTGTCCATGGGCACAGCTGCTGCCCTACTGCCTTGCAGCTTGTGACAAACCATACAGGTGCACTGTCTGTTTGGCTCATAGCCACAAGCTGCTGGACTTTGCCATGGAAACTCTACTCAACAGTGAATCAGATGTAGGGTTCCTGGTGTACCAGCAATTGAGGCAAGCTGCCTTCAGCACAGCTTGCACTGTCCTTTGTGAATCAAGCCCTTGGTGTCCATGTGAATTTCCTTAGTAAAAATGTTGAGGATAATTTTACAGACAACATATGAAATACAAGTAGAAAAGTGTCTAAGTATTATGTTTTTCAAGTTTTCCCAGAGGAATTAGCAGGAGGGCACCTAGAGGTGTAAATAACTGGTTTCTATCATATTTTGAAAGTGCATATCTTTCCATTGTAAACTCTTTATGTGGTCCATTGTTCTCTTTGCTCTTTTTTCAGATACTTAGCAAAAATGACATGTTCTAATTCAAATAACATGTGTTCTAAGTGAAAATGAATATTTATACCAAAATAAGACAGAGTTAGAACTATGTTCCATTTTTATATGGAAAAATAACATTTCTAAAAAACTAGGAGTTTGTTAATGAATAAATCAACACTGAAGGCAGGAAGGGGTTAATGATTTCCAGCTCTCACATTGGCTGTTTTTCTTACTTGTTTATCTCTGCACACTCAATAAGAACAGCTAACTGAGTGTGACATTCTGATAACAAAATGTCAGAGAGGTCAGAACAGAAAATCAGTAAAAAGCCACAGAAGGCTGCAAGGGGGTGCGAGGGGGGACTCTTGACACACACTCTGAACTCTGAGAAGAAGGTGAAGATTGCCTAAGAAGTTGAAAACAAGAAAGACCTGTCCTAGTCAAACAGGTTAACCTGAAGCTACAGAGTATTACTTCTTACTGCTAAGAAAGGGGGGTCTACAATTTTAATACAAGCAAGAATTTTAGAGCAGATATGGAGCGCAAAAGACTTTGCTGAATATTCTGTTTATAACTGATGTAAAGCAGCAGCCGAATCAGTTTTTCAAATTTGTGGAGCCATTTAAGAGATGATTTTTTTTGATTGTTGTGTTTTGAGGAGAGAATGGCTCCCTGATGAGAGCTGAAGGGTAGCTCAGGCTGCTTGCTGAACTCTGCGTCTGTCACATTAAGCCCCCGAAACCATGAATCACAATAGCAGCTTGCTGTTCTACACACAAGGTTTAGAATTCCTGCAGAATGCTATGATGTCTGGAATTCCCATTTTCAGTCCAGTGATGCCCTATAGCACTGGATTGACACCATAACCTGTTCAAAGCACAAACTATTAATCCCTGCCAGAGGAACAGAAGAGACAGCAGCAGCAAGCTGCAGGTCAATGATCCACATCATAGCAGGCTCTACCAGCTCTATCCAAACAGACACCGTAACTTTTTAATTCATAGACTATTACCACAGCTACTTTACCAGGGACACTACTCTAACCCTCGCCAATGACTCCCATGACCATAATAACTCCTGCTACTCCTGCATCGGAAAGCTCTGGGATTGCACCACAGCTACATATACTTTCAGTGGAACCCAGATGAATAGGGTATGTATCAAAGCACTGACGTGAATGTGGAGGGCTAAATCTGAATCTTCATTTATGAGCCTCTTTTTGAGTTTTACATTTAAATTTTGACCCTTTGAGTTTGTTGGGTAAGTAATACATAAGTGCGCTCCTGCCTCATATATCTCAATGATGTGAAAGTCAGCGCTGCTGTGAGGGGAGCCCAGCTGAGCTAAAGGGATGTGAGCTAATGCCCCCATTGTGGATTGGGTTTCAGAAGGGATAAGGACTTAAGAGGACAGCAGAAGGAGGGAGGTGGTGTTGCCACTGTATAACTCACTGGTGAGACCCCAGCTGGAGAACTGTGGTCTATCCAGTCTGCACGTAGTACACTAACCCTGGGATCTATTAGCTATCCAGGGTCCTAGCCCTCCTCATCATTCCACCATTCCCCTCCCAGTTTCCAGCGTTCCTAGCAACTACTATACTCTTCACTCTACCCCAGCTGTGCTTGAAACTATTAATGGTTTTAGCACCCACAACCTCAGCTGGTACATTGTTCCATAGTTCCACCACACTTTCTGTAAAATAATACTTCCTCATATCTCTCCTGAGCCTCCCTCCTGAAAGTTTCCTCCTGTTACTTCATGATCTTGAACTGTTACTCATGCTAAATAATTCCCCACAGTCCACCTTGTTTATTCCTTTCAGGAACTTGAAGGTCTTTGTCATATCCCCCCTCCATTCTGGTCTACAGCGATCATCTGCTCAGTGCCTTGAGGTGCTCCTCGTAGGACCTGCCCTGTTGGCCCTGAATCATCTTAGGTACCATTTGTTGCACTGACTCCAGCCTATTTTTATTTTTCCTGAGGTGAGGACTCAAAAACTGGGCACAGTACTCAAGCTGAGGCCTCACCAAAGATCTATAAAAGGGTAAAATTACCTCTTTCCTTTAGCTGTCAATACCCCTCCTAATACACCCCAGCATCCTGTTTGCCTTACTATAGGTCTTGTTGTACTGACTTGATTGTTTGAGGGTGTCACTGATGATAACCCCTAGGCCCCATTCTTCAACTGTAGTGCTCAGTCTTACCCCACCCATCCAGTATTCGGTCCTGTGGTTCTTGTACCCTAGGTGCATCAGTTTGTACTTTTTGGCATTAAATTTCCACTCTCAAATCTTAGACCATGTCTCTAGCCTTTGCAGGTTGCTCTTCATTTTCCTGATTCCCTTATCACTATCCAGCCTCCCACAGAGCTTCATGTCATCTGTGAAGAGACACAACCTTCTCCAGATTCCCTCTCCTATGTCACTGATGATCATATTGAAGAGTACCGTGCCAGGATGGATCCCTGTGGTACCCTGCTCATGACCTCCCTCTCAACTGGCTGGATCCCATTTACCACAACCCTTGCTGCCTCACCCCTTAGACAGTTACCTACCTATTTGACTATGTCCCTAGCCATGCCCGGATCCTCCATCTTCTTCAACAATTATCTGTAAGACACTGAGTTAAAAGTCTTGCTAATGTCAAAGTACAGAAAATCCACAGTGTGGCCCCTATTCAGTGCTCTTGTCACCCAGTCAAAGAAGACAATCAGGTTAGTTTGACAAGACCTCCCTGCCATGAACCCATGCTGTTTACTATTTTGGGGATCATTGCTTTCCAGGTTGTCCACAAGGTCCTCTTTGACCAGTGACTCCATCAGCTTTTCTACAACTGAGAAAATACTGACAGGTCTATAGTCCCCTGCCTGTTTCTTGTTCCCTCCTCCTAATGGAGCAGAACTACAGTACATCCGACAACCTCCAGTCCTTCGGTACTACCCCCATGTGTAATGAGGTATTGAATAGCCTTTACAAGGGGTTCAGCCAGTTCCTCTGCCAGTTCCCCGAGCACCCCCAAGTGCATCCCATTTTGTTCCAGGACCTTATCTATCTTTAGGGCAGCTAGCTCTTTCTGGATCCTTTCACTTCTAAATAATGGCTGCCTCATCTCTGGGGCACCCTTTGCGTCCATTTTGCTACCAGTCTCTGGCAAAGGGCTCACTGTCCTCTTAGTAAAGACAGAGCAAAAGAAATAATTTAGTATGGCAGCCTTTTGCCCATCCTCCTCTATCACCTTACTCCCCTCTGATAGCTTAATGATTCCACCTCCTTTCTTCCTTTTTTCTCTAATATGCCAGAAGAAATGTTTTTCTCTGCCACTGACCCCTTTTGCAATACACATATCTGTGTCTACTTTTGCCTCCCTAATTGCCCTCTTTACCTCCTTATTTCTTAGCAAATATAATCCCTGTTCTTCCTCCCCTTGCTTTTCTTTGTACCTGTAGAAGGTTTTTTTCTTGGCCCTCACTGCCTGCCTGACCTTAGCTGAGAACCATCATGGTCTCTTGAACTTGTTCCTTTTGGTTACCATTCTTGTGCATAACTTAGATGCCTTGAGAATGTCCCCCTTTATTGCCCCCATCTCTCTTCCATTTCTCCTATGCTGTCAGTCCTGACTTATTTGTCCTGGACCAACTTTCTCAACCTGTTGAAGTACGTTCTTCTGAAATCAAGGACCTTAGCTCCTAATTGGGGTTTTCTGCTCCCAAGAACCAGTTCAAACCAAATGGAGTTGTGGTCGTTCTTCCCTAGTAGCTCCCCAACTCTCACAGCTCCTACCCATCTCTAAGTTGGTGAGCATCATGTTGAGAACAGCCTCCTGCCTGGTGCATTCCTAAAGCAGCTGTACCAGTAGACAGTTCTGGATACAGAATCAGGCAAGAAAACAAAGGAATCTACTTTTGAAAGGACAACGCATTCACATCTTCAGTGATGTTACACCAGCTGTCAGAGATAAGCAGCTGGCATACAGAAATGTCAACAAAATGCTGCCAACATTAAATTCTGGATGCTGCACCTAACCTGTCTGGTTGTCACCATGAGTCTGGGACCCAGGGAGTTTGCAACTGCTGATATAGCCAAAAAGGAGCTTCCACTCTTTATCCCTGGCCTCAGCATTGATCCTACTAGCTCTCCAATAACAGCCGCAGCTCCACAGCCAAGAAATTAACAAAAAATCTTCTGCCCAATAAAAAATGGTACTAAAGTGAAATGGTGAATTACATGTATCCATTCTGCCTCATCCCTAGACTTGCAGAAATTCCTACATCCTGTTTTCTCTATGCATGTAATGGACTTAACAACTTGGTGCGCTTAACTGTGTTGGGAGAATTTTACTGCAGTGCTCAATCCTCCCATGGGAAATGTGCCAGTCAAATATGGTGGTGGCAGCATGATACAGCTGATGGATGCCACCCTTCACAAACTATCAGGATTTTCCCACCACAGCAGACCTGACACTCGCTGTAGCTGCATGCTACTGATTTTGACAGGTGCTGTCAAACTGTAAAAAGCAGCTGGAATTCATGCTCATGATGAGCTGCTCTCCTAGCAACATCCTACCCAATCCTTGGTGACGCTTCTAGAGGCTCCACGTGAAGACACACAACCGTGTAGACAGGAACAGCCACAGCATTCCTGAAGGTATGTGCGCACGTTCACACCATCAAGAAGGAACTGTCTCACTGACTAGCCTCCACTGGACACAGAAACAGGCATTTACCAGCCCAGGCTGCTATCTTCAGTAGTTCATGTCACCGCTGAGCACCAGCCAGCTATATCAGTAATATAGGGGAGATGAATAAATTGCTTAAACTCCTCCCGCTGGTCCCCTCCCATCTGCTGAACTCTAACCAATGGACTATACAACAGACTCTGAAATTTGTTTTTTTTAAATTACTCAAACAAAATGGGGGGGGGGGCCTGTAGGCAGTTTTGGCAATCACCTTCTCAATGCTTTGCTGAGCAATAGGTCTGCTAACAGGCTGGACGTACAACATGGTACTGGGAGGCTGGAGGACACCACCGCTTACTAAATACTCAGGTTGTTTTAAAAATATTATAGATTTAAGATTGCAGAGCTGAGGGATACCCTCATGTGGGCTGTAAATGGACCAACCAATCAGACCAGCATGAGTCAACACCAACTGCCACCCTGACTTAGGGGAAAATGTTCGATCTCTGCTGTGCCACTCCATTTACTTCTCTTCTGTGTAAGTTACAGTTTTCTAGTAATTTTGTGTTCCTGTTTCTGTTATGAAATTAGTGTTTATTAGGTTCATACTTGTTGCTATTATTGTACTACAATCTTTAGTATATAGAGACACCATATTCAGAATGTTTGCAATAGTCAGAGACCTGCACTAAACCTTGAGTCCTCTGCATTCAAGAAGTCAAACACCTCAGTGAATTTGAGATCTATGCAAATACTGTTGTATCCACCCTAAGGAGTATATTCGTGGTACATTATGGGTTTTTACATTGATAATGGTGAGCCACAACTAAAATTTCCTTACTTGGAATATTACAAGAGAGAAAAACAGGTAAAAATGCTACCCAGTGCTGAGACATATAAAAACCACAGGGACTAAAATAGTGTTCTGCAAGAGACCCACACACTAACTGCTCAGTGCAACCTGTGGAGGAGAGCATGGGTTAGTCAAGTCTTTGGCTCTGGGAATAGTAACAAAATAACAGGCACAGCCATATTACTCCATAGACATGTCCGCTTTACACTAACAGAACAAGTGATAGATCCAGAGGGTAGATAATATTATCATGAAAGGAACATTAGACAGGACAGAGGTAATTTTAGCATTGAAATATGGGCCAGACATTGAGGACAGTCCCGTTTTCATAAAGATACTCTCCACTCTAGCCTCCCATGGCAACTTTCCCACTATCCTAGCGGGAGACTAGAATGTAGTTCCAGACACCATGTCTAGCAGATAGAAGGGTGGGACTATCCTCTAACCAAAGGGATGCAGGGAACTTCAACACTCACTGGGACTGTTGGACACTTGGAAAGCCCTGCATCCAGACACGAAAGAGTTCACTTTCTGCTCTGCTGCACATAAAACCTCATCAAGACTAGACTACTTACTGATTACCCCAGACCCATTAAGGTCAACCACTCAATGTGAGATCCTAGCAAGTGTAGTTTCTGACCATTCCCCTGTGAAACTAGCTCTCATGCAATTAGGATATTCTAACACAGACAAAATGTGGAGAGTAAATAATAAACTACTAAGAGATTCTAAACATTTATGTAAGCATTAAACCATGAGAGAGCATGATTCTACTGTGGCATTAATCCATGATTGGGCTGGTTGGGGCACGAGGCCGCAGGCCAAGTGCATCCAGCCAGCCCACCATGGATTAATGCCACAAGTAGAACCATGCTCTGTTACAAAGCTCATTAAACAGTGCACTGAGCATTACTTCAGCATGAATAACACAGTAAGCAATCATGCACACTTGTGGGGAGCATTTAAATGCACTCTAAGAGGAGAACTGATTCGCCTAGTAGCTACCAAAAAGAGGAAAAGAGAGGCAGAACACACCCAACTCTTAGCTGAAAAAAAGCAAAGGGAACACAAGTTTTACAGCAATGTAACTCCTGAAGAATGGCTAAAACTAAACGTAGCAAGGGCTAAATATGGGTAACTTCTATGGGAGCAAGCAGAATTTGCAATTTTCAGAGTAAAAATAAAGTATATTGATTAGGGGCAGAAGGCAGGCCAGCTCCTCACCCTCAGATCACGACAACAGGAAATGGCTAGAACAGTTAAGCAATACCGCTAACCCCGCAGGGGCCCCTCACCACCCACTCCAGGAAATTTGTGGCTGTTTTCAAATCCCTTTATTAAACACTATATGCAGCAGAGCCTTCTGTGACTGAACATATGATTCAGCAATTGGTTGCAGTTGCCAGCCTTCCAAAACTGACCCCTTCACAACTAGATGGTCTAGTGCAATCTGTGACAGTGGAGAAAGTAAGACAAGCCATTGCTAGTTTGCCACTTGACAAAGCACCAGGCCCAGATGGCTTCTCCATGAATGTATACAAGGCCCTTATATGGGAAGTGGCACCCCCCCCAGCTAGGTTTTTCAACACCTCAGAAGAAAAAGCAGAACTAATCTAATGGAAGCCCTGATCATCCTCCTACCTAAACCAGATAAAGACCAGGATCTAGTCCCTAGCTATAGGCAAATTAATATCCCTGCTAAACTCTGAAACAATTTTAGCAAAGATCTTGGCCAACAGGGTCAGTAAGGTCTGGCACTTCCTGATCAGTCCAGAGCAGGTGTGTTTTATGCAGGTCAGGCTATCAACAGATTACCTTCGCAAACTACGCCACACTGGCTGCCATGACTCTAGACATGAATGTTAGCATCGATGGTAATGCACTGCCCAGAATCATAGCTTAATATTCCAAAGAGTGAATTAATCATGTTAGAGTGGTTATTTTAGCTGCACAGTCACTTTGTGGTGCTCAGGAAACTGTCCTTTGTTCAAAAATTGTTTTGACTGATATGATTTTAGAAAGTCACTTCCACTTCGGTGAGGTGTTACAAATGTTCATACTAAAGCAGTGGTCCACCAAGGATTTCACTCAGGACAGGTAAATACGGAGAATAACAAAATCTTAAATTGCACATGTTATGATAAGCAGGCCCATTATATATGATGTGCTGTAATAAATGAATGTGCAGATATTGTTTTTAAGTGAGGCTATATAAAATCAGCTGAAAGCTGACAGGGTCCCTTTAAAGCTGTATACTTCTTAATTATGGCAGTATATCATGGGGAAAGTAAACATATTAAATATCAGTAAACACAACAATATGTAAACAAACCACCAATTAAACAATTACAAACCAATTAACACATCAATTAACAAATCTACTAAACAAGCTACATAAATTACCACACTAAACAGTGTGGTTAAACCATACTAAACACAGCCCCACACCTGAAAAAATTTACAATAAAAAACAAAAGACTACGTACAGCTTGGCACGAGGTCATATTGGCACACACAAAGACAGCACAGCAATCAATGCCATGAGCAAACCGGCGTGCACTGAAATAACATCGTCAAAACGCCAATACAACACAAACAGAGTCACCATCAAAAATAATGGAATTTTTGTTTTTGGGGTTTGCCCCCACCCCTGAATTGAAATAACCAACTCCGAAGGGGGTGTGGACTTCGGGATGAGGAGAAACTTGGGAGGGGGAAAAATTCAAGTCTCTAAAAAAAAACACACACAAAAGCTGCATTACTGGGAGACCTGGGGGGAACTGAACCATGGTCCCAGGTTTCCAACCCTGCCATGTTCTGATGCCTTAGCCACTCCACCAAAGGAGTGGCTTGACCAGACACCACACACATGGCAACTTGATACCTTGCAACTATCAGCACAGAGTGACAGGGGTAGCGGTAATTCCCTACCGCTATTATACCCCTGTCGCTCTAAATGCTTTTGCGCTTTACACGGCGCGGTTCTTGTTGCACGGTTCTTGCCACACTATATTGACCTGGTACCCTACAGCTTCACAATAACCCAAACCTCCCCCCTGTGTCTTACCAAACAGCCATGTCCCTTGATGATGCTGCTCTCTCCTCACATGTTCCTGCTAACAGGTCCCTTAATGCTCCAGCTGTCTCTTTAGAAGCCAATCCCTCCCTGCTTCTGCCACCATGTCCATCAACACCATTCCCATCATGCTGCCCACACACCATGCCAGACTACAGAGTCTAGCACCTTCCAATGACACAGGCTGCTCCTGATGGCAAAATCCAGCAGCTCATGACTGAATATGTCGTTGCCGAGCACTGACACGGCTCCCAACCCAAAACACCATTCCAGGCTGCAAACACAAACCCCACACCACAACACTACCAAGGAACCATTGAACAGACAACTGGACAGACAACTCTCTTATAGGGAGAATCTTACACTATGGAAAAACACTAGGGCCAAAAGGCCGATCATTAAAAAAAAAAACACTACACTATGGAAACACAAGAGCACAAAACAGAACGAAGGCAAACCCAGAAATTATCAGAAACAACATATACTGGCAAAAGTCTTTATTCCTATGTATGATATAAAATAAATGATTGGTAATTCAACTATACTTAAGTGATAATACACTCCAAGGTGTGCGATATCATGGGATATCTGCCCATCTCAAGTGCATTGTGATGCACAAGTCCATGGGCCAAGTGACTTCAACCACTTGAGAAGGGATGATCTCCTATGATATCTCACACCTTGGAGTGTATTATTGAGATCATGAAATGGATCCATTTTGATTTTGTTGACTGACAGCATGACCTACTTTCAAGCTGTGATTATATTCTGAGATGTCATCCTGGCTGAATGTAGTCTCGACTAATTAGATTTGAGGATTTTGAACATCATATTCATATTCATAAATATATCCATCTTAGGGGCTAATAATTTGATAAAGTCACTCTTCCACCAGGTTTGTGGCCGTATTATCTAATTAGTCCCCTTGACGGGTACATGTCCTTGTATACCACACATACCTTTTATTAATATTTATTTATACCATTGGAGGGCTAAACAACAGAGCAGAAAAAATTGGTTATTCAGCCCTGTTGTTCACCTCCAGGTTAAATAACATGTTATTTTCCATGCAGCTCAACGTAATTTCCCTCTCGGTGACATAATGATGTTGCAACTCTTCTGTCCCATAGTACAAATCGGATATCCCACAGGACATGTAGGGATAAGCTTTTTAATCACTCTGGAAAGGTGCCAATAATGTCAGCCTAGCACTTGTGATTGTACCACTCATTGTTCAACAGCATTATTGGCAACATTCCAAAGCAAATATAAAGCTTATTCCTGGAAGTTCTATGGAATATCCTCTAGTTATGCAACACTAGTGGAGTGAAAGGTGCACAGATAAATGCATTATTTTAGCTGATGACATTTGCAACCTTTAAAACAAAACGTTATGTTAGATGTTGCATATGTTACAATGATTTATTTGTACAGAGTGCAGATTTCCCAGTCATTTATGTAAGATGTTTCATATGTCACAACCTCACATTCTACAGTTCAATTGCTTTTTATACCAGAATAATGTTTTGCTTGTGCAACTGTATAACATTGCTTGTGTCCATTCACATTCTCTATTCCAGTAGGAATTATCACCCTGTAGGGGTACTGAAAGCAAGGAACCCTGTAAGCGGGTTCCACCCCTACAGGTGCCACAGGAAGGTTCCCCTGACTAAAGGTACCTTAGGAAGGAACCCCCTATGAGTAGAGAGGCAAGCCACTGGAGGAGGAGGAGGAGGAGAGGATGGTAGGGCAAAGAGAAAGTGCTTCAGATGGAGGCTGGGAGGAACTGCTTATATAGTGCAGGGAAGTAGGCATGGCTGGTTGCTCACCCTTTGAACTGCAGGCAGAGCATTTCAGTTCAATTGCTTTCTCAACCAGAATAATGTTATGCTTGTGCAACTGTATGAAAACTTTTGTGGCCGTTCGCACTCTATATTCCAGTAGGAATTATCACCTTGCAGGGGTACTGAAGGCAAGGAACCCCTAGAGGTGCCATGGGAAGGGTTCCTTGGCTAAAGGTACCTTAAGAAGTAACCCCAAAAGAATTGTAGCAGCAATCAATGACTAGGAGGTAGAGAAGCAGATTGACAGCAACAGGCAGCTGAATGAAATGTAAATGAGACACACAAGTTAGCAGAATAGCTCCAATAATATGGCTTGCACTGATGACAACAAGGGCCTTCCGAAGGAGAAAGGGAATGGCTAGTAGGGCCACCATCCATCTCAACCCAACACCAGAACCTACCTAAGTGAGCTCGGGAATATCACAAAACTAACTAGTGCTTGCACACAGAGGTTCTTTGTCTTTTAAACTGTTTTCTGTTTTAATTGGGTTCACCACAACATAACCCAGATCGACCATCTTAAGGTAGCTAGTTCATCCCACTGGGGTGTCAAACAGACGAGGCATACTGATGAGTCCTGGTAGGATGAAACACACATGTCTATGTCTTCTGTTGGCACCCTTTGTAAACTGTGTGAGTGGCCTTTCGGCACCATGCATTTCTGCTTAAAGTTGAACCAGCATAATATTTTGTGGTGATTTGCATATGCAGCCCATGATGCTTTGCATTGTGGGGGCATGTGTGATTTTGTATTTCTTTGAAACTTGGCTTCCCAGTCAAATGCACTTTGGGGTAACCATTGCCTCAGTGCTTGCACACAGAGGTTCTTTGTCTTTTAAACTGTTTTTGTTTTAATTGGGTTCACCACAACATAACCCAGATCGACCATCTTAGGGCAGCTGGTTCATTCCACTGGGGTGTCAAACAGACGAGGCATACTGATGAGTCCTGGTAGGATGAAACATGTGTCAACTAACCTTCCTTGTCCCCAGATGATGGACTACCATGGGCCAGAGGGTCTTTGCCCTCAGAGCACCACAGTGGTACAATACTCTCAACAAAGAAACTCTTACTGCTGCTGCGCTTGACCCTTTTAAGAGACAACTCTGACTTCATCTCATTTCAACTAATAGTTGTGACTGCCTTGCCTAATCAGGGGCCCACCGCTCACTGCCCTCCACTTCAGTCTTGACAGCTACCTCTCCCCGCCTTGCCCCTTCTACCTGCCTACCCCTTGCCCCCTCTCCCTCCCCGCATTTCCCTTTAGAGCTCTTACCTCACCCTCTACCCTTCGACAATGGCCTTCCTGCCTGCAAACCCCCTTCCCTCTCACCTGCAGTGCTTATTTCTAAGATTGCCCTTGGCTGGTATGTCATGCTATCTAACATTTGGCACATTTTGAATTACTGGAATTTCCTAAGCCTCCGTCTCTTATTTCTTTTTATTGTGTAACTATGTATTATTATGTTGACCTTTGTATGTATGTATGTATGTATACCCCCCATTCCTTCGACGTGGAACCTTCGTAAATGAGCAGTTCCTGCTCAAAGGTATTTATAATCCTAGATTTCAATAAAATAAAAAAATAAATAAATAAAATGTCTTCTGTTGGCACCCTTTGCAAACTGTGTGAGAGACCTTTTGGCAC
Source organism: Neoceratodus forsteri (assembly GCA_016271365.2). Taxonomy (NCBI): domain Eukaryota; kingdom Metazoa; phylum Chordata; order Ceratodontiformes; family Ceratodontidae; genus Neoceratodus; species Neoceratodus forsteri. Next base: position 29,657,747 of record JADMNL010000027.1, read on the forward strand.
CATGCATTTCTGCTTAAAGTTGAACCAGCATAATATTTTTTGGTGATTTGCATATCCAGCCCATGATGCTTTGCATTGTGGGGGCATGTGTGATTTTGTATTTCTTTGAAACTTGGCTTCCCAGCCAAATGCCCTTTGGGGTAACCATTGCCTCAGTGCTTGCACACAGAGGTTCTTTGTCTTTTAAATTGTTTTTTGTTTTAATTGGGTTCACCACAATATAACCCAGATCGACAATCTTAGGGTAGCTGGTTCATTCCACTGGGGTGTCAAACAGATGAGGCATACTGATGAGTCCTGGTAGGATGAAACACATGTCTATGTCTTCTGTTGGCACCCTTTGCAAACTGTGTGAGAGGCCTTTCGGCACCATGCATTTCTGCTTAAAGTTGAACCAGCATAATATTTTGTGGTGATTTGCATATCTAGCCCATGACGCTTTGCATTGTCGGGGCATGTGTGATTTTGTATAACTAGTATTATGGCCTGCAGTACGGAGGAGAGAAAAAAAAACCTTTGAGGAGGAAATCTCTGGGGATCCAAGGCCAAGATCACCTTCTCTCCAGGCTTGGGATGTTGTATTTAGTGATGGATCTACTAATGCCATTTAGAAATCCAAATAAGGAGAGAGGAAAATATTCCAATTTAGTGGAAACTCTCACTGTTTCCCCCTAACAGGAATGCCATGGAGGGTTGCGAGTACTGGCATCTGCACCAAACTACCTTGAAGGTGGGAGGAGGAGAGAATGACCACTGAGGCACTCACATGACTTACCAATCAACGATTTAGATCAAGCAAACCAAGAACAGTCATAGGGAGAATACATTGAAGGTACCTAGGCAGTTGATACTACAGCTAAAGGATAGCACTATATCCTCTCTTCACAGCTAGTCATAAATTCTACATCAAGAGGCACTGCTGCAAACAAACAGCTAAAGCTGCACCTGGAGTAAGGACATTCCCACTATGGTCCAGAAAGGAATGACCCCACACCAGGCATTACACACTCAGGATGTGGACTAGGGCACAGAGTGAGATCATCGCCTGCGAGTGAGCTCAGAGCCAATAAATTGATGGACGTGGTTGGTTAATCTCTTGTAGCAATGAAGCAGGCTATACAAGGTAATGCAGAGAATATCAGGTACCATGCAACAAAGTAAACACCTTTGGTAATGGTACAGGCCATACATGGTAAAACAGGGAGTAACAGGAAATGAGCAGCATGATAAACACCTGTAGCAATGGGCCTGGTAAACAAACAGTACACAGAAGCATGGTAGCTTGACCTACCAATCTACTAGGGTAGGAACTGCACACCCAGCTCAGGTTATCTGGGCCTGTAGTCAGTGCGAGGCTAGCCAACCAGTCCATCAATAAGTGACAATTAAAGGTTATAAATACCCAGAGAATTTTAGTGTCAAAGTGGTACATGAACATGAGGTAAATGAACCGCACGGGGCCATGACTCTCCACTATAACCCCCTTAGGCCTCCACCATAGGCAAAACAAAGAAGTCATGGTAAAGCACCGTGACCAACATGCAGATTTATTAAAACTAGTTTACAGCAACAGCTGTAGCTGAGCTGACCTCCAGAGTACAATGAAGCAGTGAACAAATAGTGACTAGCATCCAACAGGAGCTGAGCTTATCAAGCAAGAGACTTTGTAGATATGGGCAGTAATACACTGAAACAACAAGAATAATTGCTGGGTACAAATGCATTTAAGCCGATGTGAACCATATGGTGAACGTAATATAGACTTACTGAGCTTCTGGGGTGAGTCCCACTGAGTACCAATGAACATGATTGAGCAGATTAAAATCCCTAGGAGAGCTGTTCATATGGAGAAAGCAACATGGAAGGGCAGGAGACTTGGATGAGATTCTGGTGCATAGCTAGTGGCACTGAATAGCCAAGCAAATTGAAATAGGTTGGTATGCACAATTGAAAATGAAGCGTGAATGCATGCTGATTAAATGCAGCAGCAGTTGAGGGAATATTTTGATAAAAGAAAGGGAACTAGTATGTTTGTACAGGAAGAATAAGCTTTTACACATAAGGAAGACTGTAGCAAGAAAATTCCCCCCCCAAAAGAAAGGATGGAGCAAAAGCAGCATAATTTACCTGGAGCAGCAACAGGAATGCAGCAGTGCCTGCTGCCACTCCCTGCTACTGCCAGTTGAGAGCCAGAGCTTAGACCAGGTGCAGGCCATTAACTGAAAGCAGCAGCAGAGGGTTGGAATGGAAGCTGAAACATATAATAATTGCAGGAAGACAGAAGATGCCAGGTAGCTGGTGAGGAAGGGGAGCCAGAGCACAACAAAGGAGCAACACTGGATAAAGAAAGGGCAACTAGAAGTCCCAAAAGAAAACACTAAACCAAAGCACAAATGCAGTAGAAAAGAAAAACAGTACACAGGGAAGCACATAGCAGCCAGAAGTAAAACAAATACTAACCAAAGCAGGAGAGACACAGGAACACAACCGACAGAAACCAAGCACAGCCCCGGGAACAAACCAACTGGGGGGGTAGTGCCCCAGCAGACCTCAGACAAGGCTGCAGCAGGCCCATAGTGAGGAGAGGGACCAACAGAGCCTCCAGCTGACAAATAGAAAGTGATTCAGATGGAGGCTGGGAGGAACTGCTTATGTAGTTTAGGAAGCAGGCATGGCTGGTTGCTCACCCTCTGAACTCAGGTGGAGCCTTTCATTTGGTGCTTTCTCAGAAACTAATCAGAGAGCAGCTTTCACAATGCTGATGACATCACAATAGCATTATCCTGCCCTGAAGCCAGCTGCTGAGCTTCAAGTGAAACAGTCAGTTTATTTAGTTATTTAGTCATTGATTGATTGGTCTATCCATTTTTTCTGAACCAGGTCTGTGCACTAGACAATAAATGCCTTTTTCAGGCATGATCCTGGAGAGTATTAAACAAAGAGTAGATAAAGACAATTGTAACATACAACAAGTAAGTAGCAACATAATTATAATATAGCAACATACGTAACATATTATATGCAATAAGCCGCAAATAGCATGCAGTAAAATAAACAGCAGAAACAAATATTGCTACCAGAACATAGTATAATAGCAATACAATATAGTAACAGCAGCAGAGCAAAGAAGCAGCAGAAATACTAAGCAAAGTACAATGATGCACGGGTTATGTATTAACCCCTGGTTTGAGTTTTGGGTACATGCACAGACATATGTGGACAGCAGATAATCCCTAAATTTAAGTCTAAATAGTTGGCATGTGGACATGGTTCACAGCTCCAAGGGGAGAGTATTCCAGATGTGAGGGGGGGAAGTAGGAGAAGGCTTGGTGCCCCAAGTTGGTGGGGTTTGGGAACGCAAAGTAAAGACATACTAGGTGACATGAGGAGGTAGGTTTAAAACTGATAACTTTAAAATGATGTTGTATAAATTGAATACTGAATGACCTGACTCAAAACACACAATTTACCTTCACTCATGAGGGAATAAGACTTTGGCATTCTTGAGATGTGGTCCTGGTTCTCAGGTATGAAGATAAACTGTGAATAATTGGATAGATAGATCACTAGATAGAGTGATAGATAGATAGGTAGATAGAGAGATAGACAGACAGATAAGTAGAAACTGCCATTTCTGAGAGAATGCACCTTAAAAAAGAACTGTGCTGAACTAGCAAACCATTTTTCTCCAATGGAAGTTATGTTTTAAGGTGTCCTGTCAAAACAGCGAGTCAAAAACAGCGCTCGTCATTTCAGCGATGTGTTAATTACAGTGCACGTTAAGTTTAGTGCTGTCGGGGTATTGTTCTTCTGGTCTACTTTCCTTCGGCTTGGAGATGATTATCTTTAGTTAAGGGGGGCTCAGGGGCAAAGCCCCCCCGATGGGGGGTGTGGGGAGCGCAGCCCTCCTTAAGTGACTTATAATGGGGGTTTTGCTGTCATTGTTCAGCGCTGTATTGCGAAGCGTCATTTTAGGTCTCACTGTTTTTGACTCACTGTTTTTGTCCCAAATGGTTTTGCAGGTGTGGTTTTGACATGAAACCATTTTTTTAAGTACTGGTTAAAATTCTGTTATTGTTCCATCTATACAGGCCTTTTAGTAACAACAGTGGGTGTTTCTGCTTTACAATCTGGTGATAAGTACCATTTTAGAACTGTATGATATAGTTTATGTCCCAAACAACCTCAGAGTTCTGTAGTAGAATACGGATGCATTGTGCTAACAGTAAAAGAGTAGAAAAGGGACATAAACTACATCACATACTTCTAAAATGGTTCTTATCAGCAGAATCCTATCAGTTTGACCTCTGTGGTTGGCAAATTAATGGAACGGCTAATGAAGGTTTTGATTCAACAGGAATGTGAAAAACCGGGTATTCATGACTCCTTTCAGCATGGGTTCACTCCCAAGCATTCATGCACTACTAATTTGATATCTTTCTATAACAATATAAGTGCTTTGTTGGATGCAGGTATCCCTTCTGACGTTATATTATTGGATTTTAGTAGAGCTTTGAACGAAGTACCACATAAAAAACTAATTACAAAAATGTATAACTTGGGCTTGTCATCTGACATTGTTAATTGAATATCTGATTGGCTGACCAATAGAACCCAGAGAGTTAGAATTAATGACACCTTATCTGACCTGGGTAAAGTGACAAGTGGTATCCCACAGGAGTCAGTTTTGGGACCTACATTATTTAATCTCTTTATTAGTGATTTACAACCTGGGCCTAATAATTATATGATCAAATTCACAGATGGTACTAAACTAGGGGGCAAGGTTAATAACTATGACAACGTGTCTTCATTGAAGGAAGATTTGGAAAAATCTATACTTTGGGCCAAGCAAAATGATCTGCATTTTAATCAAGATAAATGTATGGTAATACACTTTGGCAAAAATAACCCAAATACGGTATACCACATTAATGGATTACCATTCCATTCATCTAATTGTGAGAAAGATCTAGGTATTTATATTAATAATAAACTTACGTCTAGGAATCATTGTACAAAAACTGCTTGTGTGGCTAACAGACTTCTGAGGCAAATTAAGCAAGTTTTCATTAACCATTCTGAACAATGCCTTATTCTGCTCTTTAGGGCCTACATTAGACAGTGTCTTGACTATGGTTCTCCTTTTTGGAACCCTGGCCAGAAAAATGATATCGCCATACTGGAACAGGTCCAGAGAAGAGCAACAAAAATGGTTCCTAGAGTGGCACAATTGAACTATCAGGCTAAACTTCAAGCTACTGGTCTCTCTTCTCTTCAAAACAGAAGACTAAGAGGCGATATGCTCCTAGTTTTTAATCTACTTCAATCATCAGATCTTATGGAGCAATGTGGTTTGACATTATCCAAAAGGAGATTAGTTCCAAGACTACATAATAAACAGCTCGAGGTTAAAAACTATAGAACTAGCAGAAGGGAAAGCTTTTTTACAGTAAGGGCTCCCCGTGTATGGAACTCCCTGCCTCAAGATTTAATTGGGGCTTCTAGCACTACTAGTTTTAAAAACAAACTGGATGTCTGGATTCAGGAAAATTATTAAACAATGTCCCATGCTGTGTGGGGAACAGTCTCGATGGGCTTTGGCCTTCCTCTGTTATATTGAACCAAGTAATGTACATCAGAAGCACCCACTAAGATAACTAAAAAGCATGGATAGCTAGAGCAATGATAGAATTTGGACCAGCATTTAAAAAACAGCTTATATTGAGGAAACCTAACTGATAGACTCAGCAGTTCTCCTTAAAGAGCACCTATCACAGTCTGATAAGAAATCATCCCTCCCACCCAAGCTCCAGTGGTAGACTTACCCCATGATAGATGAATGGGCATATTCTTACATTTTATTTTGATGGCCTGTGTCAGTGACTCAGTAGGTGGCACACTCGCTTCTGAGGCCGGAAGATCAGAGGGCTGTGGGTTCAGTTCCCACATCTGGCACTTGGGTTAATATCCCAGTACTGACACTGTAGTGCAGCATGAGAGGGGTGCTGCACTTCTGAGGTGCCGTCTCTCAGATGAGACATTAAAGCGAGGTCCCATCTGCCTGGATTGGTGGTAGTTCAGGTGGATGTTAAAGATCCCATGGCACTTCTCAAAAAGAGAAGGGGAAGTTTCCCCGGTGTCCTGGCCAAATTTCCCCCATTCACCAAAAATACCACCAACAGCTTAATCTAGTTCAAGGTCAGTTGGCATTCGTCTGTATCCCCTCCCCGGGTTGTGCCTGAAAATAGGCAGGATTTGCCTAGTGCACTTACCCAGTCAACAAAAACGAAATAAACAAATAAATAAGTAGGGGAAAAGATAGTAAATTGGGCCAAGAACAAGGATATTGACACTACATAAAATATGTCTGCCACTGCCTATCGGAGTCCTATACTTCTTGGATTGCACCAACTATGATTCCTTCACAATGTCACTATTAATTGACAAAGTATCAGCAATGCCCAAGCATGGTCTGTCATCCCGCTGAGCTGTCAATCAAGATGCCCCCATCGGCCAGCTCCATGTCGCCACGTGATGGCACATTGCTCTGGGCTGCTGGCAACTGGGGTTCATGACCTGAGCCCAGATGTCAGGAGCAGAGACTGGTGGAGTGGGAGTTAACAGTGTCCTTCAGATGCTTACCTCCTGGGGGGGTGTGCCATGTTGCTACTACATTGGCTCCTGATGGGGGCTTGTGGCAATGTCCTTGACACCGTGGGTGACCACACACTGCCCAATGTCTTCGCTCCAGGATGCTGCTCCTGATGCATGCATTAGTGGAAGGTGGGTGGGCCAGAAAATGAAAAAAATGCCAGACCCAGTCAGCCTGATGCTGGCTACCCATCCCACCATGCCACAGTCCCCAGGATGCACCACTCCTGTCCCCCACGCCTGTAGTTCCAGAGGGATCAGAGTCCACTTCTTCTCTTCCCTGTACCCACCCCCTCAGGGAATGGGGGCCCCTAGCAGGGATAAGTTGGAACCCTCTGGACACACAGGTGACATGGGAGCCAGGTGGTGGGAGCTGGCAGCAGGGGTGAGACTGGCGGGCATCATCGACATACGCAGCCCGAAGGAGTAGTGGGCTGGGGGGCCGGGGGAGGCAGAAAAAAGATAATACAAAAAAAAATGCCACCATCCTACATGGTATCAAGGACTACATTTCCAAACAAATATTTTATTGATCATAGCAACTTTGAACTGGACCAGTGGGTAACAAAGTAAACCTAAACTTAAAACAGCACTGCATGATAGCGGTGAAAATTTTGAACAATCATTTTTTATTCTGTTTTTGATTTTAAACAATGGGTGTTCAAAAACAATAGAGAATCGCTTTAGAAACATTGTTTAAGCACTTCTCTTATTTTAACTGTAAAAAAAGTGGTAAACAAAACTCAAAAAATGGAAAAAAGAGTAGCATAGAAATCTGGAGATAAAGGGTACTCTGAAATAGAATAAAAATGTATAGGTCAAAATTATCACTATGCTCGAACAGGAAAGCGTGAGCCACAGAACAAAATGCATGCATTTCACCAATTGAGGCAACATTTTTGAATATAATAGGAGATCCCACCAAACAGTATATTGTGATGGCCCTGCCAATCAGATTTGATGGTAGAAACAACCAAACAGTGTGGTTCACTTTTGCTGTGCTGTCACACCATGAGGTGTTTCCCACATGGTGAGTTTCTATCGAACAGTGCTTCCTAGCAACATAATGGTGTTTTTGTGAATCTCAGCTAACCTGAGGAAAAAAAAACACGTAAGTCTCTGGATAAAGGCACATTTAGTATCAGCATGTCTTATTCCAACAGATCTACTGAGACATTTACATCACAACAGCTGTAAGGTGGATTTTATCATAAATTTGATCAATCGGACAAGATGGCTGCCAGACAAATATATGGGATATGTAAGGGTAGATGGCTAGTGGAAGGGGATGAAGGAGTGAATGTCAAGCAGGGCAGGCAGTATAGCCTTGAGGTGAGTGAAAGGAGCTTGAATGAGCTTGATACATCCAGTAGTCCTGTGCTTTAGTCCATCAACATCCTCTTGCATACTGTGTGATCCTTAGCAAGTCACTTCACCTCTTTGTGCACCCAGGACATACTTAGAAACACGCTTCAGCTTATTGTGCCTTTTCTGGCCAAAACCAGTGAAACAAATCCAACCATTGATGGGGCTGAGTTGACCAGATGGCCTTTTGGGCCTTTTTCTGCTGCCAGCATCTATATGTTTCAAACTCTAGTCATTTGCTTTCTCAAAACAGAAAACATTTCTACTACACAGACATAGATCATTTAAAAGCCTGTTAAAAGTGACAGCACATATTTCAGATTCAATAAAAATAAACGTGCTTAGTTTGACACAACTGCAAACTAAAGTACATAATTTTAAAGTAAGAATGAAACAACTCTCAAAGCACAGAAGCTGGGGTACTGTAAGAAAAAACTCACAAAGCACAGAAGCTACTGATAGCCATTTATCAGTCCCTCACAATCACATGATCTGAAAGACCTATGACTACCTATCTGTTTCAACAAGAAACACAATCAGCGGCGCCATTAAATTGACACCTTTGATCTTCCCACACTCATTAAGGAATTAACAACCGCACTACTGAAAAGTAAAAAACAAAAAATCCTTTGGAAAAAAAGTTAAAATATGTCCTTTTTGACTAACCAAATGTATTATATCATCATTATTGCACTTCACTGTAACCAAGAGATGTGGTTGAAGTTTATACAATACACACACAATTAGCACAGTATAGCGACAATAAATTTCGTATCGTATTATTAAACAAATCCTGTAGTACATACCATCAAAAATATATCATCTATATTTCCAATAAATCTTATAAAAGTTATTTAAAAAATTGTATATAACACAAATGTTAGAGAATAGCTAAGTACTGTACTCATGAAATAATGTCATCTTTGGTAGTCTAAAGAGGTAATAAATTCACTTGCCCCCTGGGCTTCTGTTTTATGGCCTCATTAGAGGCCCTAATGGCATTATTTCTTTGTACACCACACTTTTCTAGCATTATATATAATATTTATACACACAGTGGAGTCCTGTTATACACACAAGCTAAATGGCAAGTAAAACTCTTTTTATATCTGGGATATTCTTATAAGAGGGTGTCACTGAAAAATAAAAAAAAACCCAGAGAAAATCAATGCAAAATCTATGGTTAACATAATGAAACTGGGCTCAAACTATTTTGTAGAGAAGCATAATACAGCATTCTAAAAAAACTCTTTCCCAAGCAATTAGAGTATTGTTGAAAAGTTCATTCAGTTTCATAGTTAACTATGAAGGAACGTGTGCTGTCTTAATTATAGCAGGGTATCTTTCTCACACCCATTCAATATTTAAGTGACCATTAATAAGGAAACTAAATCACAATTCAGCCCAGGCTCAGCACATGCAGAGATGATAAAGACCATAACAAATATTCCTGTAAATGGTCTGACTGTTCCTATAAACAGGTGTTACTGCCACTAAAAATAATGGGCAAAAACTGTGACGTCCAAAAAATGTTCTTGTAAATGGGATGCTCTTATATTGGATGTTGTTATATGCAGCCTCCACTGTATATGAATTTTCACCGGATCTATTCAATAATTATCTTCTGAGGTTTTCAAAGCAGGGAAGATTACAGTTTACTAGAAAGGAGTGAAACGTTCCAAATACAATTAATGCACAGTAGGTTGCAAACTACACTGTTCCTTATGAAATAGGGTAAACTGTTATGAAAATTCAGAAAAAGTAAAAAAAAAAAAGAATTTTTTTTGTTTAAACTAGTTGCACATTTTTCTATCAATACATAAAAATTGTCATTATGTAGTGACATACAAACTTACAAAATCAATATATGAGAAAAACTTAACTTTCACACTACTGATATGAAAATCCATACTGTATATCCATACTACCTTTGGAAAGGAAAAAAATATTTATTAATATACATTTTTATAAAATAATTTATCAATGTACATGTTTAAAAAAATGGGGAAAAATCTCTGAAAAAGTTAAAATATGTCTGAGTCGAAATATATAGATGTGAATATGGTATCAATGTTATACTGTATATGCATATTGAACTAACTCCAAGGTTTCACATAAAAAGTTTCAACCCTAATGACTCAGTTTAGTTGCCACATTTGTGACTATTGCCTATCTTTGTGTCATCGACGAACAAACTCACCATACTTCCATACATCCAGTCCATCAGAAAAGTCACTAATGAAGATATTGCATAGAACTGGCCAAGTATTAAACCCTATGGCACTCCACTAGTTATGTCTCTTTCCTCTGAAAGTGAGCCATTTACTAGCATCCTCTGGGTCCCTCCAGTAAGCCAACTCCTTACCCAGTTTACCATCTGATGACCTACTCTCATGCTGTTTAACTTGTTTATTTGCCTTCTATATGGGACTGAGTCGAAGGCCTTGCTGAAATCTAGGTATACTCTGTCTACAGCACCTCCCTGGTCTACTATTTTTTTACCCAGTTAAAAAAGTCTATTAGATTTGTTTGGCATGACTTTTCTGTGGTAAAGCCATGCTGTCTTGTGTCTAATTTGCTGTTGTCCTCAAGAAAGGATATACAGTAGAAGCCACTTAAAGGGGACACGGTTAAAGGGGACGTTTGCTTAATTGGGACGATCCCCTGAGCATAGACATTTGGCTAATATTATTCAATGGGACCAGCTTCTGTTTAATTGGGATGGTCCTGACACTTAATTGAGACAATTATCTAATCACAGATATAGGAAAAGGTGCTGAAAATTTAATTGCGCCTCATTAAGTGCTCATTAAGTAACCTGCATTTAAGCTGTTTCACATTCCCACCTGCTTTGTGTCTCTCTGGAGTGTGTTTAGCATCTCTCTGGAGTGTGTTTGGTTTGCAGGATGGCATCTACAAGCAACAACTAAAAAGCTGACCTCCCACTGAGTGAGAAAATAAAAGTTATTGAGGCTTTACAGCTGCCAAACTCCTCTCCCTCAAAAGTTGCTAAGTGAAGCTAAGTGATTTTAAATAAAGTTCAGTGTGTTGCTTTCACCAATTAAATAAAGATTAAATCAAGAACCAAACAAAACACACTTTTATAAATAGGAGCTGTAATCTTAAACAGAAATAGTATCCAGTACTTCTTGATGTTTTGCATTTCTGTTTTGTTAAGTTACTGTGTGTGTGTCTCAAGAGCAAAGTCTTTTCCAGTTGCGATGGAAAAAAAGGCAGCTTCTGATAAATGGGACAGCCACTTAAAGGGGACGATAGGGCATCCACATAGCTGTCCCCTTTAAAAGGCTTCTACTGTAATCCTCTCCGTGAGAAGTGTTTCCATTGCTTTACCCACAATTGAGGTGAGGCTTACCAGTCTGTAGTTGCATGTACTCTCCCTGCTCCCACATTTGTGTAGAGGAATAACTGTGGCTATCTTCCAATCTTGTGGGACCTTACCCAGTTCAAATGATTAGTTAAAGAGATCTGCCAGTGAAGCGGCCAGTTCCTCCCTTAGTTTACTCAGTAATCTGGGGTGCAATTCATCTGGTTCCATGGCCTTGTTTATATTGAGTTTCTTCAGTTCTTTTAGGACTGCTTCCTTTGTAAAGGGACCTGAGTATACTCCTACTCCTCTCTGACTGCAGCTGTCTTGCTCTTTGGTTAATACAGAGCAGAAATATCTGTTCAGGAGTTTCGTTATGTCCTTGTCATCCTATGTGTCTTCTCCATCTTCCTTTGTGATTCTGACAATCCCCAGTTTTCTTTCTTTTTTCACTGAAGTATCCATAAGTTTTGTCACCCTTTTTGACTTCCTTAGCAATCCTCTCCTCTGTTGCTGCCTTTGCTGCTCTGATTTCCTTGTTTACTTCCCTTTGTTTTTCTTTGTAGTCTACCATGTCCTTGTCTGATCCTGTTTTTTTTTGTATTTCTTGAAAGCAGCCCTTTTCTCCCTGACCTTGGTGGCAACTCCTTAGAAAACCACATTGGTTTTCTTTTCTTTTTTGCATTGCTCACCATTTTCATGCAACAGTTTGCAGTTTGTGTACCCAGTTAGAACAGCACTACCTAAATAGCATAAGGAAAGAGAACGCTTTTCTGAACAGCGCTGCCAGACAGCGAGAGGGGATTTACAGCATTTGCAGTAAGCGCTCCCCAGGTCACTGTCCATGGTGCTGCCACAGGACAACAGAGGATAAATCCAGCAGTCTGGCTGAGCTGCTCCCATGGTGTGGAGGGCTGAGGCATGGAGCAGCTTAACCAGATGGCAGTGGAAATCAGGGTTCTAATCCTGGTCTACCTGCTTTTGCTAAACAGGACATTGATTTTGTTTGCAAGCGGACATGGAAACAGGTCCCCTAATTTATTTCTTTCCCTATGATCCATTCCGCTCCCAGCCTAGAGTTGGTATCCTTAGGCAGGGGGGAGTAAGGGGCACAGCCCCCTACATGGGAGGTGCAGGGGGGAACACAGCCCCCCACAAAATGAAAAACAGTGACATTTTTGCAGGCGTGATTGTAGCCTGTGCTGCTGTTGTTGGCACTGTTATGACCTAGTGCTGCAGTTTGTAGTATAGCCATTGTGAGATGTGTCCAGTATTCTTCATTATACAATGGCAAGAAAGAATCCTGGCTTCTGATTGGTCAATTGGCTGTCACAGCAGGGATGTTATCCTGGCATAACATCCCTGCTAATTGTTTACTGGATACAGAGCATGAGGCTGAGCTCTTTTTTCTCTTAAGAAACAAAAATATTTTTACACACTAACAAAAACATTCTTTAAAATTATTTTTTTTAACTATAAAACAATAGGCCATTGTATAATATGAATAATGGCTGACAGGGTGGGTGTTATGCTGGGATAACATCCCTTCTTGGGTGTTGGAAGCCCTCGGCCGGTGGCCTCAGGCCCAACCACCTGAGGTGGGATGTTATCCCAGCATAACACCCTCCCTGTCAGGCATTGTTCCTTTAACATCCCTCCCCGTACAATATTTTCAAGTTTCTTTTTAAGATCTTCTTTTATTTTTGTGAAATCTGCTCATCTAAAGTCCATGACTTTAGTTTTTGAGTGCTTAGTTTCTGTTTTTGTCCGAACCTGAAACCGCACCATGCGGTGGTCCCTGGACCCTAGGTGGCTTCCCAACCTCTGCCCCTGAGATATTGTCCCCATTTGTTAGTATCAGGTCAAGGAGCACATCCCCACTAGTTGGGACCTTTACAAGTTGTTTCAGGTCAGATATATGCAGAGCCTCCAGAAAGTCCTTGCTTCTGGTTAAACTTGCTGTATGGGTATCCCAATTTATGTTGTGTAATTGATGAAATATGTCATATTCTGAGTCAGACCAGTGTGTGTCCAATGTATACAATGTATTTTAAATCCTATAGCTTTTACATGAATTCTTTATGTGAAAACAAACTCTTTCTGTTTTCTTTTCTGTGCAGCAGAGACCATTGTGATGTCTTCAGGCATTGCGCAAGCTGCTCTCCCACTGGTTAAGGATTCATTTGTGGCCAGCCTAAAGTGAAAATAAATGATCCATCTAATATTGAAATGAATGATTTATCTTCAAGTTAGAAAGCTATATTGGTTAAAATAAATAACTTATCAGTAAGGGTTGACTCTCACATACATTGTATTAAATAACTTATCAGTGAGGGTTGACTCTCACTTACATTGTGTTAAATAACTTATCGGTGAGGATTGACTCTCACCTACATTGCATTAAATAACTGATCAGTAAGGGTTGACTCTCACCTACATTGTATTAAATAACTTATATGTAAGGGTTGACTCTCATCTGCATTGTATAAATTGTAATAACATGTTGCTGCAACTTTCATGTATTGGTTTAATAAAATGTAACATTTTTAAAAAGATTGAAAGTTCTGTTGATAATTGTCAGAAGACTGTAATGTTTGTTATGCAACAGAATAAATATACTTTTTTTAAATTAGTACTGTATTTTTCTGAAGAGGTTCTCATGTGGTGTGCCAACTGGGGGTATCTGGATGTTGAAGCCAGCAGCAGAACGATGTGAGCCAAATTGTAGCCATGGGAAGAGGATCCCAGAAGCAAGGCTGGAGTAAGGCTTGGCGGAATGTTGAAATTCCGATAGAATGGGAGTCCATGGAATTTCAGAAAATTCCACAGAATGCTATCAGTAGCGGCATTTGTCATTCCACATGTGGAATGTTTTTTTGTCAAATTTACATAAACCTCACATTCTTGCTTTTCAGAATTCTGTGGAATTTAAAAAAGAAATTCCCAAAACCATTTTGGAAGTGGAACTGCCATTCTGAAGATGTTCCGATGGGGTAATTCCACATTCTGCACTGCCCTAGGGAAAAGTAGACTGAGGCAGAGGTGAAGGAGGTGATAAAGAATACATAAAAAAAAAAGATATTCTGAAACTGCCAGTCTTCCATCATGAGATATCCATGTGCATCAAACCCTGATACATAGTTACTGTATGAAGAGGCCAAATGCCAATGGCGGAACTGTGAGCAGACAGGATGGAAAGGGATTTGGTTTATAGGACACCTTTCTTACACACAGGGCTAAATTTTCGAAGGGGATGCCACAGGTGCAGTTCTCAGTTTTGGGCTGCCCTGTAGCATCCAAAATGCAGAAAAATGTTGGAATGTTAGTTTCAAAATGTTGTGTCACTTTTATAACATTTTACCTGTATACTGAAGCATGTGGAATGTTTTCCCCCAAAAATGCTACAGCTTACGGCATTTACGCACATATGTTAGACCACCTTTTAGGATGGCCTAATATATTGCCACTATTATGAAGGCTGTGACACAATCATGCCACAAGTCCCCAACACTGCTTTGAAAATGTGCTTTGGAAACAATGAACAGTCAGCAGCAACTGTTAGGTAAGTAAAGGGAGGTTAAGGAATATTTTATGTGTAAGTGCATGCCTGTGATTGGAGGGACCCATATGGAGATGAGTGTTGCTTAGTGCGTTCTTAGGATATGACAACTACAACCTGAAGTTTAGCACTTCTGGCATCCTAAGGAAGCAATAGGCAACATTATTATCTCTATGAGGCCCTACAACCAGACCCATAAAGTTGTTACACATCATGCCAGCTTTTTTAGTTACTTTTTGCAATGTATTGACAGTGCGAGTGACCAGTGAGAAGCCTGTTACTGGGCACCGTGCATGAGACATTCTTACAGAAATAAGACTGTCTCACATGCAAATGAAGAAATGCCATGATTGGTTGAGAGCATCACGTGACACTCACATGCTCTGTAATAGTTTTTGTTAACTAGATAAGTACTCAAGAAAATAATTTTGTCTATTTTAGGCACAACCAGGGTGGTTACAATTTGGCAAAAAACAGATCAACAACTCATAACTGTTGTAGAAAGTATTGTGAACCAGAAAAACACAGGTTCAAATCCCAGCTGAGTTATTTACTCATTATATGACCAGAGCATGTCATTTAATCTCCTATTGCTCCATTCACCTTCTGTAGCTGATAAACTGGAAAAAGCCCCTCTGCAAAAGAGACATTGAATCTTGGCTTTGCTATCCTGGCTGAATTGTTAAGAAAAATAAACATGATTCATAATTTAATTGATGTTTCTGTACTTGGGTTTCAGTGAAATGATTTTCCATGTGGGAAGGCTCTCACAAAGAATCACTGATTTATGGATGGAGTTGAACATTCAGTAAATTAAGCATTAGCAAGATTCGCATTCAGATAGGATTAAGCTAAATTCTTGTTTTACAAAAAGTGAAAAAGTGAATCATATCCTTGTAATGTACTTGATACTATTGGAATATGATTTGGCACATAACATGTCTCATGGTATAATTTTGAAAGGCACTGGAGGCGCAATTTAAAGCTGAGTGCCTTAAACCTCCCAAAAAATGGTGATGTCTTACATAACACACAACCTGGAGTGCCTAATTGCAATTATATAAGCAATACAACATGACAGGGTGTGTAACTATGTTCTAATAATTGCATGCCTTGGGTGTTTTGTACCTCCTGCCTTTAAGTACACCTGAAAAAGTGTGATTATTGGCCGTAGGTACACATCCTATAAGTAAGTGTCTTATTGTGCTTATAAAATTACATTTTAAAGCAAGAAATTAATTTAAAAGTGTACATGTGTAATCATGATTAATAATTGTATGATCATGTGATTTGCTTTAGCTAACTAGATGGCTTATTTTATCCATGACATATTATAAACACATTTAAAAAGTTAAAACAAATATATAAACATAGAAAAATACTTTGTATAAAAAAGCAACACCTGAACAGAATTCTGGAATGACGCACTATTTCAAGCATACTTTTTTGAGTATAACTACTTGTTCTAATCCCAGTTTGTGAATCAGACTGCAACATGCAAATGAGGAACTATGTAATCAGAGTTTGGAATAATCAGAGTTTGGATTTGGAAACTGACATCACAGGTCCTGATCCTTAATGCTCCAAGATATAAGCCTAAGGTTTACATTGATTATCCGTACCTGTGCCTAAGAGCGACATAACTGCCATCTTCTCATGTTAACTTACCTGCTCACTTTCAGGGTAAGGATTATTTAGGACCGTTGGCATATTGTCCTTTCTCCACAGGTCACAAAATACCCTGTCATTGTCAGCAGTTAGACTGAAAGACTTCTGGGTCTTGTAGTCCTGTTCCCTGAGGGCAAACATAACACAGTAGTTAGGGAATTCGGACATCTGAAGGACTTGCATTTTAATTGTTTAATCAGCGATTAAATTGGGCAGGAACTCACAGTAATTCAGTTCTGCCACCTCTTAAAAAATTGTGGGACAGTTCCACCATCTCTGTCATCTTTCTCTGTTGACTACTATAGGAGAGTTCCACCACCTATAAGTAACAGTTCCACCACCTAGAAATTTAGATATGAAAATGTCCCTACTTAAACATTTCCAATTTAGAGGAGTACATTGTGGAGGAGTGTATGGGAGTGGGGTGTGTGTGTGCTAAATGCTGATGTATCTTTAAATAAATGTGTCTTTAATCAGCTCCAAGGTTTGGAGATTTCTGTGTGGTCAGAAGGTGTAGCTGAGAATGGTTTGGATAGATATCTGGTGAGGTGATTGTTCTTTTGACTCTCTTCCATGGTACACTGAACTGCCACTATTTTTTTAGGGAAAAATATTAAAAACAGTTGACATTCTAAGAAACCTAAATATAATACCAAGACTTCATTGATATACATGGTCAGTCAACACTATTACAAACGCGTGTCTATGTCTTCTGTTGGCACCCTTTGCAAACTGTGTGAGAGGCCTTTCGGCACCATGCATTTCTGCTTAAAGTTGAACCAGCATAATATTCCTTGGTGATTTGCATATGTAGACCATGATGCTTTGCATTGTGGGGGCATGTGTGATTTTGTATTACTATTACAAACTTGCATATATAGACAAATACCTACCATTTAGTTGAGTAAATGATTAAACCTAGACTATTTTAAATTTCACAGGTACAAATATCACTTAGTTCAGTTGTTAACACTTGACCAAATGCAATTAATATAGAAGCATTTCTTGACTCAGGAGCCTCTAGACCTAGCCTTCCACCCCACAGCTAACATTGCAGCCACAGCTACCTTAAACCTACTTCTGCTGTATCTGGCTGCAAAGCACTAAACCCAGCAAAAGCAAAAGCAACACACTCAAGGAATGCAGGTTAGTGGTTTTATTTATCACATCATAGTCCTTTTTAAGATACATTTTTAAGGTGCTTTTTTTTTTAAAGTGCTTTTCTCAAAAGTGCAGCAAAAAGCAGTAACAGTACAAGCAGCACACTTAACATAACAAATGCTCAAAAATAGCACAAAAGAATTGGCAGAACCATGAAATTTCATGAAGTCAGCTCCAGCCTGACCCCAATGTTTCAAGAGGCTCTCACTCTCCTGCTGAAGGCAATTGTCAGGGTCAGGGTAATAGTCACTAAATCCAATCTGATGTTTGAGCAGGATTGCATCATAGGACAGTCAGTAACCAAATGGGAAAATAATAAAACACTTATTTAAAAATCTGGCCTAGTTTTAATATCTCCACAAGACGTTTGTACAAGTCGGATTTTTTATCTTTGCTTTACTGTACACCGTCAGTGTAAGCAATAACTCTGTGATGTCACAGCCCCAAACAGGCACGGTTATGAAGAGGAAAACATAGAAACATAGAATTTGACTGCAGATAAGGACTGCTTGGCCCACCCAGTCTGCCCATTTCCCTACCTAATGGATAAGCTGCAGATCCTAGTTAACCAGCAGCCTACTTCTTCCTACCCCAACCCCCTAGAATTGCCTTATGACTGTCCCATGCATGCTTGAATTCTACCACTGTTTTTGACTCCACAACCTCCTTCAGAAGGCCATTCCATGCATCCACAACCCTCTCTGTGAAAAAATACTTCCTTAAATTACCTCTGAGCCACCCCCCATCTTCAAATTGTGCCCCCTTGTTCTTGCACACCTCTTTTTTTGAAAGATGCTACCCTCTTGGACTTTGTTGATTCCCTTGAGGTACTTGAAAGTTTCTATCATGTCCCCCCTCTCCCTCCTTTCCTCGAGGCTATACATATTAAGCTCCTTAAGTCTCTTCATATGTCTTCCGTGCAGACCCTGCACCATTTTAGTTGCCCTCCTCTGGACAGCTTCCATCCTGTCTATGTCTTTGCGGAGATTGGGTCTCCAGAACTGCACACAGTACTCCAGATGGGGTCTCACCAGCTGTCTGTACAGAGGGATAATAACTTCCTGTTTTCTACTGGTGATGCCGCTCCCTATGCATCCCAGTATCCCCCCAGCCCTCCTTGCTGCCCTCTCACATTGCTTGCCCATCTTTAGGTCATCTGATATGGCTACCCCAGGTCCCTTTCCATTTTGTTGTTGTTAGTATCTCACCCCCATTGTGTACTCTTCCCCTGGGTTTTTGTTTCCCAGGTGCATTACCTTGCACTTCTTAGCATTGAATCTAAGCTGCCATACATTTGACCGTCCTCTAACTGCCAAGTCCCTTCTCATCCTTTCCACCCCACCTTGTACATCAACTCTGTTGCAGATCTTTGTGTCATCTGCAAAGAGACATACTTTTCCTTCCAGTCCCTCTGCAATGTCGCTTATAGAGACATTGAAGAGGACTGGTCCTAATACTGAACCCTGTGGTACCCCACTAGTAACCCCCCTTTCTTCAGAGTGGACTCCATTTACTATTACTCTCTGTGTCCTATTCTCCAGCCAATTCTTTACCCAGGCTGTCATCTTGGGACCCACCCCAGGCTGGCTAACTTGTATATTAATCTTTTGTGTGGGACTGTGTCAAATGCCTTGCTAAAGTCTAGGTAGGCCATGTCCACAGCCCCTCCCTGATCTACTACTTTGGTCACCCAGTCAAAGAAATCTATCAGTTTGTCTGGCACAACCTTCCTGCTGTGAATCCATGCTGCCTTGGGTCCAGTGCCCCTCTGGCCTCTAGATACTTGACAATTCTTTCCTTCAGAAGTGATTCCATCATTTTCCCTATCACTGAGGTTAAACTAACAGGTCTGTAGTTTCCTGCTTCTGCCTTGCTCCCACTTTTGTGAAGGTGAATCACATCTACCCTCCTCCAGTCCTCGGGTACCACCCCATCCTCCTATGATTTGTTAAAGAGGGTAGTCAGTGGTGTCACTAGTTCTACCCTTACTTCTTTTAGAATTCTGGGATGAATCCCATCAGGCCCCATTGCTTTGTCCACCTTCAGTTTTAAGAGTTCTTTCAGAAACCTTTCTTCTGTAAATGGGCTGCTATCAACTTCTGTATCCAGAGTGTTTCTACTGTTTGTTTTAGGTACCTCCCCCTTCATTTGTAAATTCTGAGCAAAAATATTTGTTTCCAAAACCAAATGTTGGTAATAGGTAGCAACAACTGGAAGGATATGGAGTGAATTTAGCAGAATTTTTGTTTTCCAACTTGATTTTTGGATGGGTAAACACTGTTGAGAATATATAACGATTCATTAGCAACATATCCTCAAGTGGATCAATGCACTCGTCTTCACAGATGGCTCAACTCCTTTCTCCATGATTTGATGAGATGCCCCAAATTTTCTCAACCCCTCTATTTCCCATGTGCAGTGTTGCTGTCCTACACTCAGATGATGTAAATCTGAGATATATGCTGGTATATATGATAAGCAAGATTACAGATCAAAGGAGTGATCTCAACCAATCAGAGTGCTCCATTTCCCTGCACCAAAGACATCTTTATTTTGTAAAGAATGCCTCATACACAGCTGCCCTGGAAATGGGTACATTTGGGGAATTAATCTTAAATCTCTACTAAATTATTGCTTGCCCTCAATCAATATTATATCAATACATCAGCAGAGAATTTCTCACTTACCTTCTTTGGGTATCAGAACTGTTCACCTTTGGTTTGTGGTTCTGATGATCTAAGAATGTGTGTAAGACCAGTCTTACAACTGTAAGAGTGTTCTCAGTGTCAGTATTAACATACTGTACACAAGGATTTTCCCTTAGGGACTAATTTGCAAATTAGCATCAAAGACTGGTGTCATCATCCCCAAGAGATAGCTAATTCTTGCACAGAAACTTGTTTTACTTAATTATCTTTATTAGAAAAAATATTGTAATACAACAATAAAGCATTAATATAATGAGACAATATGACATAGATATAAGAAGTAAATGTAAAATCTCTAAGAATACTCTCTACGGTTACTACTAAGTCACTGTTTGTAAAAGCATATACATTCTTCTACTAATTTATGAATGGGATGACATGCTCAGTTACTTCAGATACACTTAACACATTTATATAAATCTGAGAAAAGGGTTCCATATTAATTCGTATAGGTCAAGCATGTCCGATACTGTATGACTTGCTCATTCATTAAATGCTAGAGTTCACATGTATTTGAGCCAGTCTTGGAAAGACGGGACATTAGGAGATTTCCAGCATGCAAAAATAAGTCTCTTAAGACCTAGGTATGCAGATAAAATGCCAAAGTGATGATGCTTCAGTAAGGGTGGGAGGGATAGAGGTAGGTGGAAGGGAGGTACAGTCACCAAGGATGCAAAGCAGGGGTTCAACATGAATGTGGAAATGGAGCAAATTGGAACAAAAACTCAAACATATATTTTTCCAGATTCTTTCTAAAAGAGGACAGTCTAAAAGGATAATTGATAAGTTTGGATTATCTTTGCCACATCTCCAGCATTTTTCATTTCCATTACTAGTACATTTTGAGATAGTATCTCGTGTATATAAAATTTAATGGAGAAATTTGTATTGAATAACTCTTCCCCCTACTATTTTAGAACTTTCAGAGACATTACACCAAAGCAGACCACGCCTGGGTTTGAATCACACAGCTTCCACTTGCATACTGTGTGACCCTGAGCAAGTCACTTAACTTCCCTGTGCTCCCAGGTCGCACCTGTAAAAAAGCTTTCAGCTTAGTGTGTTACTCCTGGTTAAACAACTAATTAAAAAAGAAGATTATACCATTTTGAGGATGGATACTAATATTTAATTCTGTCTCACATCTTTCTCTGAATTTTCAGTCTTTTTTAATGTGGACGTCTTTCTTTTTTTAAACTCAGCTTTATTAATGTAACTAACGATGATACAAGACAGATCAGAACAGAATGATGTCACACGTTATTTTGAGTCCTGTATTAGTTCCATTGTTTTTAATGTGGCTTGACTTCTTCCAGATGTTTTTGGATCATTATGCTATGTTCTTAGTGTAGATTCACCTGAAGCTGGTGTTGCATAGTGCAGTGGTTTAAGGCTCTGAGCTGCAAATCTGGAGACCTGGGTTTGAGTCCCTTAGCCCCCAACTTGCATACTGTGTGACCCTGAGCAAGTCACTTAACTTCTCTGTGCTCCCAGGCTGCACCTGTAAACAAGCTTTCAGCTTAGTGTGCCACTCCTGGTTAAACAATTGAAAAAAAAAAACAGCAACTGAACTACATAAACAGAACTGATTATAACAACAGTGTGACTACTTGTCTCTTAATGTTTTCAATCCCATAACTAAGTTTTTTCCTGGGAAAATAAGGGAAGGTGACTCATCCAGACTACTACTTTATTAACTGGCTCCCCTGGTCATTCTTGCCCTCTTCCAGCTCGGAGGTATCTGCTCCCTATTGTCTTTCCCTCCCCTCAATTTGCATTATCAGATGCCTCAAGACCCATTCTCCTCCCCTCCTCCTCCCTGGGTGAAGCTCCCTCCTCCTGTCTGTTCTCATAGAGCTTCCGCCTCTGCCATATGTCAAGGTGTTTCTCTAGTGGGAGTATGGCTGTAATTTTCTTCATGCCTTGGAGTTTCTGTATTTATTGGGTCTTTCACATCTCTACCAATGGTGGTATGCCTGATAGCCAATTCAAGGTAATACCCTTTGTGGCAACTGTGCACAGGGCCTTAAAAATATTTTCTGGGATTTGTGTCCCACTTCAGGAGTCCTTGTCCCTATCATCAGTGATTCAAAAGTGAAGGGGATGCTAGTTCACCAAATGTCCTCAAGGGTTGCATGTACCTGAGACCAGTATATATGGATTGCAGGACATACTCAGAAAATATGAAAGAGCATGCCTATCTGGCCACACCCATTCCAGCACAAGTTCAACACTCCAGAGGAATTTTTGCCAGTTTGTGGATGCTGTAGTGCACCAGACCTGCTCCCAAATCTTACCCTAATCTTCCTCCCCCATGACCACTTAGGCTTCTGTTTTCCATGCATCCTGTACCTGGCTGAACTCTGGGTGTCTGGCTCCTTGCAACACTTTATAAACCTGGGAGGTGTTGCCCCTTCTATCTGCCAGCACTGCTGCCCAGTACATGAAATTGTCTAGCTCAGTGGGGCCCCTGCCCATCTTCTCAAGTCTATCCCTGGTGGCAAGGTAGTGCCTGACTTGCAGGAACTGATAAAAGTCCTGCCTGGGCAAGTTGTACCTCTGTTGGAGCTCCATCAAGATAGCACAATGGCCATCTTGTATAAAGTATCTGAACCTTGTCAACGTTTGGTGGTTTCACCACCAGTATCCTCATCGCCCGGGGGGAGGGCAGGAATCTGGATCCCCAGTTATCATCTAGAATGAAACTAGGAGCTAGTAGTGGTGACCATTTCAAGGGCTGACATTTTCACTTCACAGTGGAGTATGTGCACTGTGTGAAGTCAAAGAAAGGAAAGACAGCCAGGCTTAGCAGGTGCTAAGTGGCATGTAAAAAGAATCTATCCAGTGTGTACTGGTGTTAGTCAATAGCACAGACTGAGCCTTGTATGACTCCAGGCCAAGAGCAAGTTATGCTATTACTTCTGTATAGCAGAGGAGTGAGGCAGCATATCTAGCAGCTTGCAATTATGTGGGGCAAAAGATATGTGCACTGCTAGGCCGAGATAGTCTTGCCAGATCTGCGTGCATCTTTAATTCCGTAGCGTAAGAAACCCTTATTATCCACTTCATATTTACAAAATTGACCAAAAGCATATTGCCTGTTATGCAAGGGTAAGGGTAAAGTTCACATCTCTATTAGCTCTGAGCCAAAAAGACAGTGGTAATGGCGAGTAAAATTAGTTGCCGATCAAGTCACAGCTTTGCCAATGCAGCCAGAAAATGGATTTGATTGCCTGCCACTACATGTTGTATTCCAGACATCATACAGTATATCCACAGTCTCTTTTCACTAAGCAATGGAAGACACCGCAGTACACTGTCAGAAATGGCAACTCTACAACATAAAAAAAAAGGAAGCTAAACTTGAAAGCTACATCTATTTCCTAACTGCATGTAAATAGTGTAACATTGTAGCTAAGGAACTTATATAGCAGCAGTATGTGATACTAGTGAAAATTTTGACCTTATTTTTTTATTCTATTTTAGATTGCCTATTAGCTCCTGAATTATATGGTACCCTTCTTTTTCCATTTTGACTCTGCTTTAGTACTTCTTTTTTTACATTTTAAATAATAAAAGGAGGGCTCCTTTTAATATGGCTTCTACCAGGTTTCCATCAATATTCTATGTTGTTTCTAAGCATTCACTTTTTAACATCACGTCTGTTGCAACTCAAATGAACTAGCATGCAGCAGCAGTGCTCCCTGACCATCTGGGACCATAGGTGTACAAACACAGCTGAGAATACCAATGAAAACCTGCTCTGAGCCGTAGTAAAAGGAGCGCCAACTTTCGTTGTTTAAAAAGTGAACAAGCACTAAAACAGATGCAAAATGGGGAAAGAAGAGTATCATATAAGTCAGGAGATGGGCAATCTAAAATAGAACAAAAAAAGGATAGGTCAAAATCTTCACTGCTATCGTACACCGCTGCTTTAAGATTTACAACCCACAGCACCCTACATACAATTCAAGGTATGCAATAATTATTTTGAAACAATACAATTCACTGTAATATCTTTAGCATTTTCTGTTCATATTGCTCTTGCACCTGGTGTTGGGACCTGTTGGGCCCTGAAAACTTGTGTCCTATATTATCTTAGTACAAGATATATTTTAGTCCAATAAAGGATGTCAAACTATCCAGCACCTCCTGTTTTCCAAGGATCAATATGGCTACAATCTCTTTTTAACTACAGTATAACACCTAATGTTTCATCTTTTAAATAAAAGAGCATTCCACAGACTTTTAATTAATAAGGAACATAATTACCTTGCTGCTTAAGAGTATATGGTTTATCAGCCTTTCACTGTTGCTCTCACTCATCTCTTTTTTTTTTTGGAGGGTATTCTGTATCATGTCCTCTCATTGCCAAAAACAAAGCTGTCATTTATTTATTTCAAAAGTTTCACCAGGAAAGACATACTGAGCTTAATAGCAGCTCGTTTCCAGATGCATCCTGGGGGAAGGGGTAATAGGAGATATGTACAGAGTATTTACAGTACATTACAGATAAATTGTACAATGAAATAAATTAGAGCACTTACAATGTGTAATAAACAGAGTGCAATGACAACAGTATTATAGCATGCATACCTAGGTGCAGTATATACAATTACCAGCAGGGCCAGCCTCTATAGGCAGAGAGCACTGCAAAGACATGCAGTGGTTAGGGAGCAGACTAGAGTTGAGGCAGGGAGTGAGGTGGAGTTTACATGGCGGTAACCATAAGACAGAGGTAAAGGTAATGGAAGAAGAGGAGGAAGAAGGAGAAGGTGGGGAGTAGGTAGAGTAGGAGTGGAGAGCTCAGGTACATTTACAGGAGGAAGCGGTGGAGTCATGGAGAAGACAAGAGAAGGAGCAAAGGGAGATGGCAGAGTGGATGGAGAGGGGGAGAGCATTCCAGAGTTTAGGGAGGCAGAAGGAGAACGCAGCTTGGCCGGAAAAAGATGGCCTAGACAGGAGTGCTAGGGTCCGGTAGCCAGAGCTATGAAGGGAGTAAGAGGGAAGGGGAGAGGAGAGGAGAGATGTGAGGTAGGAGGGGAGGGAGCTCAGCCAGCACTTGGCACTAGAGGAGGAGCCATGTGCAAGACATCTGGCTTCAAGAGAGGGAACACAGAGTGAGGTGCAGAGGGAGCAGTGGTGAGTCAGGGGTGGGCAGTCAAGAGCAAACCAGCAAAAGGAGTGATAGAGGGGGGTCCAGTCTGGCCAGGATGGACTTAGGAGCATTGCTGTAGATGATGTCTCTATAGTCAAAAATGGGGAGAATCATTTTCTGTACAATGGATCTGTGCACCAACAGGGGGGTGCACCCACAGTTCCAGTACAAGGCACCTCGTTTTTTGGTGGAGATTTTTGTGAATAGAGTCCACGTGTACATAAAAATCTAGGTGCCAGTCAAGCCACACCCCCAAGGTACTTGAAGGGAGGGATGTCTTCAAGAGGGGACCAGTCCAGAGTGTGAAAGGAGGGGAGGGCTGAAAGTCTAGAGAGCTTTTGCTTGGTTCCAAAGGTCATAGAGACCATTTTATTGCATTTTGGGACAGCTGATTTGTGTGAAACCAGAGCTCGATGTTGGAGAAATCCAGCTGATGTCTGATCATCAGATCAGCAGGGGAAGAGCCAGAGGTAAATAAAACAGTATCATCTGCATACATATGAATGGATGCAGATGTACATGCAGAGAGGAGGTTATTCAGAAAAATGGAGAAGAGAACAGGACCAAGCACCGATACTTGAGGGATACCAGTGTGATAGGGAGAGTGGGGGACAGGGAGTTGCCAATTTTAAGTGACTGAGTTCTGCCCAAAATGTGTGAACAGAACCAGTCTGTGGCTTGGGAGGCAAGTTCTGCAGCAGAGGGCTTCGCAAGGAGGAGGGGGTAAGCTACGGTGTTGAAGACTTTGGCCAGGTTGACAAAAATTGCAGAGGTGATCAGACCCTGATCCATGCTAGACAGAATGGAGTCAGTCAGCCTGATAATTTGTGAAATCCAGACTGGAAAGAGGTGAGGTAAGAGGAGGAGTCAAGAAAAGGAGAAAGTTGAGAAAGCATGACATGTTCTTGAAGTTTAGAAAGGGTAGTAAGTAGAGAGATAGGGCAGTAATTCCCAGGAGCAGAGGAGTCTCCACCTTTAGGAAGGGGAATGACTGTGGCATGCTTCCATGAAACAGGGATGGAGGCCGGGGAGAAGGAGAGGTTAAGAAGGAATGTGAGAGGGAGGCAGATAGCAGGGGCAGAAAGATGAAGGGGTTTAGGGTCCTACCTATTGGGGCTGTTGCCCTTAAGGGGCTTTAGAGCTAGGAGGGCCTTGAGAGTGGCAGCTGATGTGACTGGGGAGAAGGAGAAAGGGGAGGATATGGACAGATGAGGGGTCAGTGGGAGGGGGCAGGGGATAAGGAGGAGAGGAGGGAAGAAGCACAGGAGGTGAAGAAGTCATTAATTCAGCGGTGACAGCAGAAGGGTTGGAGATGGTGGCACCTCTCATCTTGAGGACTGGGACAGAGGACTGGGTATGGGGGGAGAAGAGGAAGTGGATGACCTTCAAAAACTTTGAGGGGTGGTTAATATTGTTTTGAAAGGTAGCAGAAAAGTACTCTACCTTAGCATGTTTGGTAGCCTTGGTGTAGGCATTACATAAGGATCGATATTTATGGTAGTCAGCAGGGGAGCCTGAGGTCTTGTGGGCCTTCCAAGCCATATCATGTGCTTTCAGACAGGCTAGCAGTTCAGCAGAGACCCAGGGGAGATGAGAACCTCAAACCCTAGTTTTCCTAAGAGGGGGCATGATGATGTCAAGTGGACAGAAAATGTGATGTAAAGAGATTTAGGGCTGAGTCAATGGAGCTGGCAGTAGAGATAGGAAACCTATCAGTTGCTGCTAAGTCCTCATGGAAGGTGGACAGGTCCAAGGACTGGAATGATTGAATTAGGAGGAGTTTGGGAGGAGCTTTGGGTCAGTGAACCTTGCATACATAGTAGACTATGTGGTGGTCACGAAGGGCATCTGGTAGGGTGCCTGATGAAATAATTCTGTGTGGGTTGAAGGCAAGGGCCCCATCCAAAAGGCTGTGACTCCGAGATTTGTATTTGAGATGAATAGGATCAGAGATTAGTTGAGTAAGGTTTAAGGACTTGATGTCATCACAGAATTTGGATAGCGAGGGGGAGAGATAGTTTTTGTTAAAGTCCTCAAGGATGAGAAGTTTGCTGGTTGAAGCAAGAGAGGAGACAGTTGAGAGGAGTTCAGTAATAGTATAGGAAGGCAGGCCAGGGTAGCAATAGACACCGGCAATGAAGATGGGGAGTAAGAAAGGGAGAAAAATTTTGATACGGAGAAGTTCATAGACTGACAGGGAGGAGATAGAA
This sequence comes from Neoceratodus forsteri, assembly GCA_016271365.2. NCBI lineage: Eukaryota > Metazoa > Chordata > Ceratodontiformes > Ceratodontidae > Neoceratodus > Neoceratodus forsteri. Next base: position 29,685,555 of record JADMNL010000027.1, read on the forward strand.
TATAGGGACATATTAAATGACAGAGGTGAGATATATGGCAACCCTACTTCCCCTAGTGGCTCAATCCTGATGGGTGAGTGAGTAGCCTGGCATAGCACCCCAGAAGACCTGATGGCAGTGCTGGATCTATCGAGTTCGTCTAGTGAATGCATGGATCCTGGGGACCTAGTTATTGCCTATAATAAGGCGGTAGTAGGGGCCCTGGATTCCATTGCTCCTGAACGTGTTCGACCCCTCACCCTTCGCCCAAAGTCTCCTTGGTTCGATGAGACTTTAAGGGAGTTGAGGAGAATGGGAAGAAGACTTGAAAGATGTTGGCGGAAATCGGGTCTGGAATGTGGCAGGCTTAGTTTGATGGACCATTATCGTGTCTGTCAATCAGCAATTACCTGTAAGAAGGCAAAATTCCTGTCCAGGGAAATTGCTGCTGCACAGAATCGACCAGCCTAGCTCTTTCGGACCGTGGACAGACTGAGCAATCCACTCTGTCTTCAGCCCGAGAGAGCATTTTCACAGGAACGCTGTGAGGAGTTTGCTCGATTCTTTGCAGATAAGGTTGCCACAATCAGGTCCGATCTCCTTCTAACTCTCTCAAATGGGAGTTGTAGTGGTTGGCAGGAGATGTTGGACACCCAGTTTGTGTGGTCTGACTTTGACGACCCACAATCAGTGACATAGTGATGATCGTTCAATCACTGTGACCGACCAACTGTAGTTTGGATCCGGGCCCCACCCGCCTCTTAGTAGGATGTGTGGATAAAATCAGCCCGGTTCTTGCTGAGATAATCTGGTTGTCATTGGAGTAGGGGATCTTTCCTGACCCCTTGAAGGAAGCTGTGATTAGGCCCCTTCTAAAAAAATCCTCCTTAGACCCGGAATGTCTGGCCAACTACAGGCCTGTCTCTAACCTGCCTTTTGTAGGCAAGGTTATTGAGAAGGTGGTTGCGTTGCAGTTGAACGATCATTTGACCAGCCACAATGTCTATGATTCTCTCCAGTCAGGATTTAGGAAAAGACATAGTACCGAGACAGCCCTTGTTAGAGTACTTAATGACCTCCTAATAGCGAGAGATCGAAAGACTTGTTCCATCTTGGTCCTTCTTGATCTCTCTGCGGCATTTGATACTGTTGATCATGGGGTTCTTTTGGAGCGCCTGCAGGTTATCTGTGGGCTATCTGGTTTAGTCCTCAGTTGGTTTTGATCATTCCTCGAGGGTAGGACTCAGAGGGTGGTGTCTGGGATTTGTTCCTCGACATCATTCCCCCTATCCTCTGGGGTGCTGCAGGGCTCTATTTTAGCACCCATGTTATTTGCGGTATATATGCTGCCATTGGGAGTGATCATTAGGTGGTACAGCTTGAGTTTTCACTGCTATGCAGATGATACTGAGCTGTACATGTCCTTTGTGCCTGGCCAGGATGATGCTGTCTCGGTCTTTAATAACTGTCTTACCGAAATTCAGGACTGGATGACTGTGAGCTGGTTGTGGTTAAACCCTGAAAAAATTGAGGTGTTGGTTGTGGACCCAGGCCATTGAGGGGTAGGTTCGTTGACTGGGTCATCCTCAGGTCTTTGGCTTGGGGGGACCCAGTTGACAACCTCAGACCGGGTACGGAACTTCGGCGTTATATTTGATGATTGTCTGACCCTTAAACATCAGGTGTCAGCTGTTGTCAAGACCTCTTTCTACCATCTGAGGAATATAGCCCGAGTGAAGCATCTGGTTCCTGTTGATGACCTTCCAACATTGGTCCACGCCCTTGTTACCTCCCGCTTGGACTACTGCAACTCCTTGTACCTAGGGCTACCAGTGGTGGATATTCGCCGTTTGCAGCTGGTGCAGAATGCGGCAGCCAGGCTTTTGACTGGTACATCAAGGACTAGTCATATAACGCCTGTCCTCCATGGACTGCACTGGCTGCCAATTCAATGGCGAATCACCTTCAAGGTCGGTTTTCTGACCTATAAGGCCCTACACAATCAGGGACCTGGTTACCTGCAAGATCTTCTTCGCCCTTACTGTCCTTTCCGTCAGCTCTGATCCACCGATGAGAGATTGCTAGAGATTCCCAGGGTTCGTTTAAAGACATCAGGGGCAAGATCATTTAGTTTTATGGCTCCAACCCTGTGGAATTCTCTACCTCATCAGGTGAGAGAATGCCTGACTGTCCAAAGCTTTAAATAAGCTTTGAAGACGTATCTGTTTAACCTAGCCTATCCGGATTTTTAAAATATATTTATGGACTGTTTTTAAGATTTTAAGTTTTTTGTATTGATCTGTTGTTAAAGCGCCTTGGTTTTGGAAAGGCGCTTCTTAGAAATAAAGTATTCATTCATTCATTCATAGCAACTGCTGAGTCTTCAATCCTGTCGGAAAGCCAGGACTCAGAGATAACCAGGATGTCAGGACTAAGGTTGACCATGAGAGATTGCAATGAGTCAATTTTGAGGAGGAGGCTACAGATATTAACATGTGTTACACTCGGTCCTTTGATGAGGTTGGCGGGGGGGGTTGGACAGGGCCAGGACTGGGCTCTATATCACCAGCAAGCAGCAATAATAGGTAGATAAGGAGCTTTGTGGGAGTAGAGGGGTGTTTTCATGGCAGTTGAGCGAGGGAGCAGAGGGGGGTGGAGGGCAGGGGAAGAGGCAAGCGGGGATCATAGAGTAGGAAGATGGAGGCTGCGGTCAGGAGAAGAGAGCAGTGAGGAGGCCAAGGTGAGTGGGAGAGAGAGTAAGAACTGGCATTAGGGAGGGTAAGGGAGGAGGGGGGATAAAGTAGGAGGGAGGAATGGAGGGAGAGTCCATGGGAGGGAGGGAAGTAAGGGTTACCAAGAGGGAGAGGAGGAATAGTGAGAAATGTAGCATAATAATTCAGCAGGGGCAAGGGGGTGAAGCAGGAAAGAGAGATAGGGGAGTTACACAGATAGGGAATATTAGCAAATAATAAAGCAAGGAGCAGAAGAAGTGGCAAAGTAGGGCAGAGTGTGAATAGAAGTACGGGATGGGGACAATATGGAGAGGTGAAAGAATTGCTAAAGTACATAGGTAAAATCACATTGGCAAACAAGCAGGTAGGGAACTATAGCAGCAGGATAGAGCTAATCACATCACCAGGATGGTAGAACACTGAAAGCATGTAGCATAGATCATTAATATCACAGAGGGAAAACTATAAGTATAACACAGCTGGATCGTACAGTTGGCAGATTCAGTAGCCTTGTAAGACAGATGGCACAGCTCCCTATAGGAGGCAGTGTATATAATGCCCTGTTACCTGATGTCACTAGTTGGCAGTATGTATATCACCCTACTCACGGACATTACAGCATAAAGATCTAATTTACAATCCCTGCTGGACAGACTAAAGCACCACGTTACAACCTTGTCAGCTGAGATAGGATGTGGGGAGGTTCGTATGGATTGCTCAGATGTGGCAGGGAGAGGAACAAGCTAGGGGAGCAGGTAACAAGTAGCAGCAGCATACAGCCATAACTGTTGTACAAGCAATAGATGGCAGAGCAGGCAAAGATATCACTATCAGTAAGGAGCCAGGTGCAGCCCCTAAAGGGGAGAAGCAGAAAATGGAGAGAGGATAAGAAAACAGACCTCCCAGGGTGGGAGAGAGGGTGCGTGGGATTAATCTTCAACATGGTGCTGAGCCAATCTACACACTACCTTGCTGCTGGCTTCAGGTATGGCGGAGGGCACAGCGGCGACCGGGTGGAGGAGGGCAGGTTTTGTAGTGAGCCCTCGCGACTCTCTTCAGTCTGCATCTACTCAGGCAGCCCTGAGGAGTCTGAAATAGGAAGCAGAGGTGTAATTAAACCCCTACTTGGAAAGTCAACATCCACAGGAGCCTATCTTGATCGAGCATGCCACTTGGGGCAGTGCCTGAATTAGTGAGAGGGCAACCTGTGGTGCACAGTAGGTAGAACTCAGAGCCTAAAAATCCTCCCTAGTCAAACAGTAATTCAGGATTTTATTAATTAACCTCTAGCTGAATTTACCCATTAGGCAGTCAGCAGTACATGATTTCATGAATAAAAACATGTTTCTAATCCCCTCTAAACAGTATTGCAGCACAGGAATTAATGTTGCTGCTCTAGTTAGAATCTCCACTATGGGACATACATTTATGTATGTCCCACCTGGTAAACAGACTTACCTTGACCCCTTTGTTGGGAATCAAACCCGGACCCCAAGTCCAAACTGCAGCAGCTCTAACAATTCAGTTACTGGGGAACTACAATTTGCTGTGAAGTTAGACAGGGCTTTAAAATAGCCATACATGTTACTGTGAAAATGCTATACCTACACCTTTTTGTTTCATGTTAGATTTATTTTTATGTTGATTGAGCGCATGTGCAAGAAACATATTGCGGCAGCTTGCTGCAGAAGCAGGTTGTGGAGGTTTGGCACTGTTGTAGCCAATGCCCCCACAGCCTTTGGAGGCTTGGTCACTGTTGCCAATGGGGTGGCATTCTGCTGCTGACACTAGTTCAGCCAGTGTGCCACAACCTTGTAAGGTTTCAGCCGCTGCAATCAGGGGTCGCCTCATCATTGCAGCGTAAGCCATTCCGCTGCAATGAGGGAGCTCCCCGTCATTGCTGGGCGGAACCTTGGTACTGTGATATTGTTTGCGAACATGGCAGTGGCTTGCCACCATGTTCACAAACAATATAACATACCCCCACTGCTGAGGGGGTGCCCAATCCCCCCCGGCAGCATGTACCCCCACTACAGTGTTTGTTTGCGGAGGGGCCCTAATCCCCATCGGCTTCAGTGCCCTGAGTTCATGTTGCTGATGGGGGAGCCCACTCCCTGTCAACATTATTTCCCCCTTCACAGTTTAATTTGCCAACGGGGAGCCCACTCCCCATTGGCATAATTCCCCCCCAACTCCCAGCGCAGTTGTGCCAAGGGGGTGTCCAATCTCCCTCGGCTCTTGTGCCCCCCCATTGTGCCAACAGGGGTGCCCAATTCCCCGTCAGCTAGAGCTGCCCCCCTAAAAGAAACACTCTGTTTTGCACACTGGGAGCCCACTCTGGTGTGCCAAATAGTCCTGTAAAAAAAGAAAACTGTCCCGCAATGTGTTTTTTTTTAACCTGTAGAGAAAGAAAATGGTCCCTCGCTGTCTCCCTGCCCCTTCCCACAACCCACACCCATCCTCTGCGCACCCTGCCTCCCCACACCCCGTCACACCACACTTACCTCCAGAGTCCAGAGCGATGATCTTCGGTGGACCGGGAACACGTCTGCACTCTTCAAAGCCGACCGTGAACTGAGGAAATGCCGGTAAGCTATATAATGGCATAAATAGGGGTTTTTCAACTTTGATGCATATCTCAGGCAGTTTTGGGAATTTTGGCACCAAATTTTCAACATGGGGTTTTTGGGACCCCTCCTCATGAATTTAGCTACTGTCATGGCGTTATTCGGCCCCGGAAGGTGATTTCGTGGTCACTGCGCGGAATCACCTTTCGGGACCAATTAACAAAATGACAGTGTCAGTGTTCATGAGGTGGGCTCTCAAAAAGTCTATGTCACAAATTTGGTGGAAAAAATCCAAGAAATGACTGTTTTATGAGCGTGCATTGCGCAGTTGCTATACACACTTGTAACTTCGCAAATTTGCAATATTTTCACTCCAGATTTTCAACATTGTCATTTTCCTGCACCTCCTTATGAACAGTACAGCTGTCATTTTCCACATCATGGCTGAAATGTGTTTACGCACTTCCGGCACAGAATAACGCAGTCGCTGTGGGAAATTAGTGTTTGGGACACATTACAAAAATCACAGTGACACTGTTCCTTAGCAGAGGTCCTAAAATGCCTATGTTGAAAATTTGGTGATGAGAGTCCATAAAATGACTGTGTTACAAGCGTGCATTGTGCAGTTTCCATGCACCCTTGTAACTTTGCAAATTAGTAATATTTTCACGCCAGATTTTCAACACTGGCCATTTTTTCACACCTCCTTATGAACAGTACAGCTGTCATTTTTCACATCCTGGCCGAAATGTGTTTTCATGTTTCCGGCACAGAATACTGCAGTCGCTTTCAGTAATCAGTGTTTGGGACAGAGTAGGATTGAGCGGGTGAGAGAGGGGGAGTGACCGAGCTCAACTGAGCTCTTCCGGGGCTGCTGCAGATTTCTTTCTGGGCAGAAAAAGGCACCAATGCAGGCAGGAGCCCATACAAAAGGGTAGCCTGCAGTGCCGGGACAAACAGAATGAGTGGGTGAGGGAGGGGGACTGAGTGAGCTCAACAGAGCAGAGCAATCAACATTCGGCATTGACAAATGCTTGTTTTCTCTTGTCTTGTAAGATGCCCCCTTTCCCCAACTTGTATTCTGCTTTAGCAGTTTTTTTACATCAGATAGAGTGCTCCCTTAAATATGGCCACCCCCATGGTTTCATAATCTTTGCACCTGTTTTTGAACACCCATTATTTAACATCAACTATTAACCTCTGTGCCAGGGTCAGAGCCCTGTCCCATTTTTATAGGGAAAAATAAAATGACTAAAAACCTATGCTGTTCTATTCTGTCCTGTCCATTACTGGTCATGACCTTTCTATCTTCAAAAAATTGTTTGTACCACCATATTCCAATAGGACCCAGCAGCTGCCCCCCCCCCCAGCAGTCCCCTGAGCTTCCCCATCCCTTGCTCCTTCTCCTGTACTTCCTAGCCTTGCTTTTCATGCTGTCTTGTTTTTTTTTTCTTTGCGTTTCCTCTCTGCTGCAATGCATGGTGGACCCCGCAAAATTAGTTTTATGGGTCTGTAATATCAAATGTATTAGTTTGTTGAAATAATAAATTAAGCCTGAAGGCAAGAATGGGATTTATGTTTTCAAGCCAGAGCTAGAGTTTTTCTTTCTTATTTATTTGTTATTCCAGGATACTCAGAAAGGACAGCTAATTGAAAGTGGTGTGCTGAGAACAAAGGGTGAAAGGGAGGTCAGGTTAGGAAAACAATATATAGCCATGGAGAGGCTTGGAAAAGGTGGCTGTCAGCACATTCTGAACTCTATGAGAAGAAGGGGCTGACTGCCTAAGAAGCTGAGAACAAGAATGACCTAACAGTCAAACAGATTAACCTAAAGTTACAAGATATTACTTCTTACTGCTTATAAAAGGGATCTACAATGTTGATACAAGCAAGAATTTTAGAGCAGATATGGAGTGCAAAAGACTGCAGAACCTTCTGTATATAACTAATGTAAAGCTGCAGCAAAATCAGTTTCTCACATTTGTTTACCATTCTGAAGCCACCTGACAGAAGATAACTCTATTTGCACCTTGCACATTTTTTCGCGGTGTGTCTATACTTCCTGACTCACTCCTCTACCAAAACCTGCAAAAGAAATGGCACCCTGACCTTATAGGGCAAAGGGTGTTTTAAATCAGCAGAGAAACTGATGAAAACTAGGGGGAGAGACCAGCCCTGGCAACCATATCTCAGCACTTCTGACATGGAGGAGTGCAAGAGTAATGGTGGCCATCTTTGAGATGGTAGAGGGTGAGGGTTACCCTTTTATATCTTGGCTCTTCCACCTCCCATATGGCACTGCATACAGCTGTACTATCAGCCTCATTGACAACCATCTAACTCCGTGGGGACACAAGCTTCCTGGCCCATCACTGGGATCACTACAGCCATGGAGCATAACCCTCCCTTCCCTCTGGTCAAGGAAGACTGCTGCTGGCAGTAATCCTTGACTGTTACTGCTGGCAGTGCTCCTGGACTGTCACCACTGGAAGTGCTTCTTGACTGTCACCCCTATCAGCATTCTTAACTGTTGTCACAACCAGTACTCCTCAACAGTCACCAGTGGACCATCAGACAGCTCCAAGTTTGAATATTTCTTTGTCATTATTCATGTTTCTCCCATCTGCCCTACCTGACATCTCTCCCCTCTGACCCCCACAGCCCTATCACCCAGTACCCTTCAGAGTTGCCAGCTCCAAATTTCCCCATGGCTTCCCCCCATGGTGCAGTGGTGGAGAGCTGAGCTTAACTCACTCAGCAGGATCCCACTGGAGCCACATCAGGTCACCAGCACAGTGCCTGTGAGGGTCAGTAAATCATCTTGCCAACCATGGTGATTTTTCCCTTTTTCTCCCTTCCCCTGTGATGTGGAGGAGTTGGCAGGGTATGATAACATCAATGGCAGTTCTGTGCATGGTTCCATACACAGCGCCTTGGATGTCTTCAGCACCTCCACCCCTTGCTTGCAGTTCCAGGGGCCAGACTAACACCAGACGTGCTCTTACCCCACCCTGGAGGAGGAGAGCAGCCAATTGGACACTTGATCCTCCTCCCCAGCTGACCCTCTGATGACCCAGGCTCAAGGCATGAATCCAGGTCACCAGAATCCTGAGTGGTAGCTCTACCACTTCCCCAATGAGCCAGCTCTAAAGTTTGAATATTTCTGAGTTCAAATCAAATGGCTCACAGCTTCTGGTTTTCTGACTATGATAGATTTAGATTAAATTAAGCAGTTCCTTTGCTAGTAGGGAATAGGAAAATAGTTTTTTCCTATCACCAGCTGTGAAATGTTGTAAAACACTTTCACAATCAATAGCTTATGAGTGCCTGGGAAACTATCAAATGCTGAGCTGAGATTGGGAAATATAGGAAGTTAGCATCTCCATGGTGGTGCTGTCTCTGTCTGAGTTCTCAAATGAAAAAAAAAAGGGTTTGACCTGTCATAAATGCCATGGCCAAGAAGAAGATTCAGGGTTGTAATGAATGAAAACTCTTCCAAGGGCTATGGATTTTGCAAATTGTATAGTAGCGTAAATGACCAGGAGACCCAGGCGTGTTGTGATTGACGTGGTCAGCCAAGGATGTTCACGTTACTAAGTGTGAAAGAAACAGAATGTGTGGAAAGGATTCCAAAAGAGAATAGGGCATTGAGGAAACATCAGTTAAAGACTTCCAAGTTTTGGAAAAGAAGTCTTGAAAAGGCAGGTGATGGCTGGCCCAGTGGCGCTGAGGGTTGGGGTGCTGGATGCCACAACTCACACCATGCCGGCGACCTGGGTTCAGGCACAGACTCGGGTCATCGGTGGTCGGCAGGGGGAAGGAGGATTGAGCATCCCAATGGATGCTCTCCTCCTTTGGGGTGGGTTACCAGGGATGCTGTATGCACCCGATGTCCCTGGGGGCCAGTAGGAGCACGGACTCTCACGGGGCATTGGTGGTTCCAGAGGGTTGGAGTCAGGGAGGGGAGGATGTTGTTAGGCACTTGGCAGGCGTGCATCAGCATGCACTTGCCTGAGCCGACGTCCTCAGGGGAGGGGGGGGGAAGGGAGAAAAGCGGAAAACAACCCTCAGCGTTCCTAGATGATGTACGCTCCATGCCATCCAGTCCAGGACCCACGGGCAGATCTCTGCTGTGCAGGTGCTCCACAGAGGTAGGAGGGGAGGAAGGAGTTACCGGGGCACTCTAGAGGGCAGACCCAGGGTCAAGGAGTATGGATGGCATGAGTAATGCCTGAAGGAGTGGGGCACCGAGGGCAATATGGAAAGATATAAAAGAAAGTGAAAAAAAAAGAAAAGGCAGGTGATTATGTAATGTGTCTCTGTGCTGAGTGAGAGGAGACTTGTTGCATGCAGCTTTGTGTCAACTTGTGCATCCAGTACAAGACGACTTGAAAATACTGCAAAGCAAGTATACAATATGGCAACTTGTCACCGCCAAGTCAGTAATTTTGTCCGTCCTGAGCAAAGTGCAGAAATATTTTCACCAGCAGCAAAGGCACATGTTATATGCTACAGAGAATATGAGCATGACCCAAGCTCTGTGGCACAGGAAACAGATAAGTGCACTTTGACTAATCTCCAAGCCAGAGATGCACAATTGCTGTAAGAAACAGACAGAGGATCTTTAGTCCAGTGAATACCTGTGTGCTGGATGGCTGTGACATTACCGAAATGGCTAGCACACTCATTACTGATAGGGAATGAGTGAGTTCTGAGCTATGTGGTGTCAGAGATAGGAAAAAGCCAAGCTTAGTGGAGCAATGTGACACAAGATAGTGGGCACGCCACTCCTGCAATGCACTTTGCTATGATACCCAGAAACAGGTTGATCAAAATGTTGTGTATGTTCAGACACAAAGACAAGCTTCTGAGGACATTGACAGCCTTTCTAAAGGAGTGCAGTGGGATGTTACCCCGTATATGCATATCAGATTGAGGTTGCGTAGTGTGGCTCTGGTAGTGCTTGTGTATGCTTGTGAGCTCTTCTAGTCATGAAAGAAAGGAACTTTCTTGTTGGGGTCTGCATGTGCTTGCATATCTCTAGCTGTTGCCTTGTCTGTGTCAGTTGATGTTTTAAGCTCCATTTCCACCCACCTGTAACAATCCTCCCAGGCTTAGCTGCAGTCTTTTATCAATGCCATCTGAAACACTCCCTATTAACACAGTCGGACACCTCTCCTCCTTAATTACCTCCCAGAGCTTCAGTGGCCTACTTTCCCCTCAGTTCCTGCCTGTCTTTCTCATACAAATCGTTAATTAAATCCACTGACCCAGCTTTACGTTTCAAGAAATACTGTCAACTATACCACCTTGAACCTCAAAAGGCCATTTCAAAACCAGAATGGAGATGTAAATCTCTGTAGAACAGCAGTCCTCTGTGCTTTGGGGATATGAAAGTGAGACATTATTTTATTTTGGTTATTAAGAAAATAGTAACCCAGTTGCCACTTTTTTATGAAGTGTGCGTGCGCTGTGTACTGAGTATGCTGGTTCTGGCGGAGTGTGAGAAAATGAAAGAGTGTCATTATTATTCTCATTAATAACTTTGCTTTTAGGTTTAAAAAAATAAACTATGCCTACACAGCTGGGATTCAAATTCCCACTTCAATTACAAAAGAAATATTGAAGCGATTATGTCTCTTTAACCAGTTAAGCACCAGGAAAATAAATCCCAGTACTTTACTAGTCTGGCCACTTATGAATAGCTACTAGCATGCAGCTGGTTTCTTTCTTCTACTTTAAGATTATTTATGTTTGCACTAATTAGTTCTTCTCCATGTCATGTTCGTGCTCTTGAAAGACAATATATGCAGACTGAGAATGATAGAGAGGTCTCTTCTGAAGTTTCGGCCAGCTTGTTCTGGAGTAGGGTTTAGTTTGTTGTTCATTTAAAGTAATTCTGTATTCTATATTTATTTATTTATTATTATTTTTTTTTCTGCAACGTTGCACACTCTTGGGTTCAGTTTCATGCACGCAGGGACGAACCCTTGCAAGCTTCTTCCATGTGTTCAGTTTGGACTTTGAAGACTATGCAAACTCTACGGGGAACTTTCAGCCAGCCTGAAGTCAATGACCTGTTTCCAGCAAGCTTGATGATCAGATGAATTTGTAGTCAAAAACTAATACATGACAAGCTACCTCCACCACATGAACTCCTGCTGTCGCAAATACAACTGTGCAATGGGAGTTGCTATCTAGCATTGACAAGAAATGTTTGATCCAGTAGAAAGCCAAGCCAGCCACTTCACCATTCTCCCGTGATCCCAGGGCTCCCGTTGTATAGCAAAGGTTATGTAGCAAACACTGATGCAGTTTAAGACATTTATAAAAATCAGAAAACAGTGGTGGAGCCCATATCATCTTTGGGCCAATTTATAGTCACATGGAGTTGTTACTGTAGGTAACAGCACCAAGCAAATAGACATCACCTTTAAAAGCACTGGGGAAGTCATATTTACAAACTCATTTCAAATAATGATGACTATCACAGGCTCTGTCAAATCCAAATTGGGAAAATGGCTTTAGCATCCAGACAGCAGATGAATTTTGGTCTGCTGCGTGAGAATCTGTGCTGTAGAAAAGTGCAAGGCTGACTAATGCAGTTTAAGACTCTACACCACTTCTATTACTCTCCTGTACAGCTTTACCAAACTGGTCTTTACAAGCAGGATTATTATTAGAAATGTGGGGCCCCAGATGCAAACCTAAGTCACTTATTCTGGTTCTGGCCAGAAATATTATGAGGGTGGGAAATCATTAATTCAATCTGCCATTTAATCCTACATGCACAAATCCCTTCTTCCCCCTCAATACGTATACTAGGGGAAACATCTGCTTCGTCTTATTTACGACACCCCCAACAAATATAGATTTTATCTGCTGCATTGGCTTTTAAAAGGTTAATCCTTAAAACTGGAAAGGGCCCACGATACCATCACAATGAGAATGGATTGAATCAATGAGATCTTTGGCTAATAAAGAAAGAACTAGTTACACCTTGTTGAATAAATAAGATTTATTTACTCTGATGTGGGACCCTTTCTTAAACTTCATAAATGTGTGACCAAACAAGTGTATCATATAAGGAAATCATAAATAGCATAGATAATACAGGTAGTTAGAGAGGTTCTTCAACATTGTGAGATTGTTTCTTTTTTTACAACTGTGTTTAAGTTTTTTTTTTATAAGTAGGGCTAGTTCTCAAAGAGCAGCGACAAGACTGCGCCAAAGGAACTGTACTTAATTGTTGAAAGTAATTAGGGCCCTTGCACCCAATTCACTATTGGGTAGGGTCCTGGCACCAATGTCCCGCAGTTTGTGGTAAATGTAGACATGCGGCAAAAAGATGATGCACCCGAGAGGTTTGCCACAAGCTGCAGGGCAGTCGGGCAGCATCTGCACCAAGAAAAAGAGACCCACCAGGAGGCTGCAGGGGTTGTGGGAGATGGGGCAGTAAATGGGCAGGGCTGATGGCACACAGATTGGTGATGAGAGGTGTGTCACCAGCACCCTGATGGGGCATCATAGGGGCTGCTGCGGTGCCAGTGTGTTGGGGGCACCCACATGCTCAGCACCATTTCAGGGCCTCTGCAGGCACTGCACCACAAAGGGCTTCAGATGTATATCTTTAGTTTGTTTTTGTACTCCAGGTTGGTGCACTAGGCAAATACAATGCCAGTGCACATACCATGCTGTCATGGGGGGTGTGGGAGACCATGGGTGGGTGTTGGCACCTGTTCCCTCCTGCCCAAGGAGGGCTCCAGGAGTGCTGCATGGATCATTAGATCAGCCCTGGCTGGTCTAATGGTACTTGAATGTGTGCCCTCTGGGATGGTTTCCTGAATCCCAATGTTGGGGATAAGGCAGCTTGCATCTGGCACAACCCCCCTAGCACCCTGGCGCACCCAGCATCTTGGCCCAGTCCTGGTACAGGGCTGGGCTGGCACACTGGGTCCCGTTTTGGTCAGGGAGCCTTCCTGAATCGGGAGAACCTGCAGGCTTTTGATGCAAGGTGCCCTTATGGCCACTGCTGTGTGATGCAGGCTCCTTGCGTCAACTTCAGAGGTTTGAGAATCAAGCCCATGATCTCTTGTTGACATCTGTTGCTGATTACTAAGTGATGCAATGCATTATGTTGTTATAATACAAAAAAATTTAACAAAAGCTTGAATAAAAACAAAAAAGGGAGGCTAAGGAAGCTAATCATGTTCAAATGTCCAACTCTAGCAAAAAAGCTCAAACTAAATGTATATTCCATTTAAATAAATAGAGCTCAAAACAACAGCAGCGAACAAATAAGCACTGGGGAAAAAGTTAGAGCTCTTAAAAACAATAAAACAATTGAAGTGTAACAGTAACCCGTATCATGCTTCAGTTTTTTTTGTTTTGTCTCACAAAAAATAATGCTTGTCTATCTCCCTGAGCATCTAAGTGGTCATAAAACGATTGCAGTCTATTATGACAGGACAGAAGAGCTGTCCTTTTTTCCATTTGCATGTAGCCTTGCCTCCCATACAGTAAATGTAAGTAAATATATGTATCCCATAACCTGCTCTGACTAGTCTACCAACATTCGTCTCTATGCAGAGAACATTATCATCTATGCAGAGACTCAGACTATCTCTGAAGGTAATGCATCGCTACAGCTCTCATTCACCAAGGTGAAAGACTGGATGGCAGAAAAATGCCTCCTGCTGAATAGTTCCAAAATGAAGGCCATGCCATTCTATGGGAAATTACACCACCGAATCTCACTGTAAATCCCTCTGCAGAATACCCTCCAGACAACATTCAGGTCTTTTAATATCTTTTCTTTTTCATCATGTATTTATCCCCCCTGCCTCTGCTGGCCTTCTTCTGCTTTCTGCCTGCCTAGCCTCATCACCACCATTCCCAGGACTTACCTGGCTCCATCGATACCGCACAGATTGGCCCCCCCATGGTAGGGCCAGGGGGAGGAGGTCCATCCTGCCCCCTCCTGTGACCTCATCCACATATGTTGGAGCCATGGCCCAGTCAGTTATGCGGGGCCTGCAACAGGCAGGAATGTCATCCTACCAGTGGCATGCCTTTTTTCCATTTGCTCTGCTGATCCAGCCCACCTCCCCAATATCGGGTCATGCCCTGCCAGATCTCAGACACTCTAGGGTGCCCCTGCAGGAAAGGCAATCTCCCTGGCCCACCACAGGGGTCGCTAGAGTAGTGGAACCAGATGCCATCCATCTGTAGCAGCACCTCCCCAGCCTTCCAGGTTGCCTGACCAGCTTCTTAGGCTCACTTCTAAACCTAGGTCGCCAGCATGGGAGCATGCACTGCAACTTCCTGGGCCATTGGTTGGCCCCTTCCTTTAAATATTTTCAGATGAGACCTTTAGGTGTCATTCACTGAACACATCACCAGAGCAGTTCAGAGGACAAACAAGAAACTTGGCTTGCTATGCCATCATCATAGCTGTCTGGACCTTAGCACAAGGAAATTATTACTTCAGCTATCTCTTCTCCCAGCCCAGGAATGTGACAGGGTTAAATAAGGCCCTGTCCCATTTGTTATTCAGAGGGAGTTTGTATGCAGGGATCTGTTCTTTCCTCTGCTTTTCTGTCTTTTGTCTTTCTGGTTGCACAACCAAATGTTCTCATAAGACATAGGACCTGATTACTCTGACGGTCACGCGATTCTTCGCCTCTCGCTGTCTCTCTGCCTTCACTTGCTGTTTCTATCTTTTCTTCCCCCCTTGCGCATCTGAGGTTATAAAAATATATGTGAATCTTTGTGTGAAACTGTAAGTGATACTGGGATCCCTTTGTTTGAAACTGCATACTGTTGAAATGATTGCAAAAATATGTTTGGGATTTAGGGGGTTAACCTGAGATGCAGTTTGAGCTCCTCTCAGGCTTGTTTGCAAACTCTTCGCAGAGCTATCAGCAGGAGGCCAGCTTAGGACACTGTTCTGTTTGCAAGCCTGTTCTGCAAAAAAACCGACAAGAACTCTAATACATTTTATGGGAGACAGGATGTCTGTTAATGAGCTGAGGTTGAAGAAATTAATTGTCAGGCAAAGACTTGTTGTAAAAACAACTTCAATCTTTTCTGGGGAGAGACTGAAACTTGGAATTAGAGATACCCTCAGACGAACGACTTTGTTTTCTCTGTTCGTACTGCCTTTGTAAAAAGTTACACTGAAAATTTTTTATTTATTTTACTGTTATTGATAATAAAACGCAACTTCCGAATTTTATAATGGCTCCTTGTTTTCCTGTGCTTCCTGATCTGTGCTTTGACGACAAGAAATATGGGAAAAAATATGCAAGACACCTACAGAAAATCCATGTGGCATTCACCAATATGGGAAGGTTAGCCCTGGGCTGTGACAGGAATACACATCATTGGCAACTGTATAATTTCCTGTTCTATTTATCCCCTTTACTCCTTGCCTGCCCCAGTCTGGATGGCCGTTCCCAGTCCAGTCAGCCCCTGTCTCTGGCACTTACCATTACTTCCCCCGTGACTTGCCCTTGTGTTGGCATTGGAGGAACTTGCCCTTGCCCCCCCAAAGCAGGATCTAGTGTTGGTGCACAGTCAGTGGCGCCATGCCTGCTGGATTGCAGTCCTTCATCCTGCACAGCTGGGATTGTTTCCTCTGTTCCATCTCCCCTTGGGGACATTGGCATGCAATGATACAGAATGTCTTGCCATTGACCCCCCCAGCCTTCTGGGCCTCCCAACTGTTGTGACGCCTAGCCTCCCTAGCCAGCTGTCATCTTTAACTGTGGATTGCAATCACCAGAATATTACCATGAACTCAGATGGGTCTCGCTTCTGAGTGTGTAAATGGTCCTTACCCAGACTACATATGTGACCTTCTTAATAAACCAGTAATGAGCTACCAGCTAAGGTGAGATCAGTTGCTGGAGCAACAGGAGACCGAGAGACAATTTACAAAATAACACTTAGCCAACATAAAAAGAGTTTTAATCTTTTCACAAAGATTACTTCAAGGAGATACTATTTTCAGCCTATCAGATGTCGTGTGTAGTCTTTCTACAGTACTATTACACTGAGAACTGCCAGCGTAAGAAATTATGAGCTGATTTTAGCTAGAGAGATGTTTTTCTTATCAGATAGAACAAAAGCAGTGAAAAGCTACATGATGAGACCAGAGCCCAACCTGGCTCGTTAGGGAATAACCAAAATCTCTCCTTCCCCCAACAACCGGACAGGTTCAGTGTTTGACCCATCAGCCGATAAAAAGAAATCTGTCCCTCACCTCCAAAATACTTGACTTGTGCTCCTTCCTAACCCAGCCTTTCAAGGAATAAAAACAATATGTCCCCCCCTCCCCACGCTGCTGCTACAGTGAGTTTGGGCCTCTCTGTCGCTTCCAGCCTGCAGCACACTAGCATGGAAGACTGAAGGGGGCTATTGACAGCACACACTTCCAAGGGTGTAATCTTAGCCGCACGTAATCCTGGCTCCACAACCTGTCTTTCCTTCTCTCAGTTCATGGCCTCAGCTCTGCACTCTCCCAGCGCACATGCAGGGTTCTTATTGCCATGCATGCACCAACCCAGCATGCTGAGCAGTAGAGCACCTGCCCTTAGATGATGACCATTCACTAATAGTGCCCATCAGAAGCAAAGGGCCAGCTTTCCAAATGTCCTAGATCAACGCAAGCCCCAGTGCGCCGACGATACGGTGCATGGGGCTTGTGGCAGTCTAACTGGATTTTCTATCCCGTGCTGCAATTACAGCAAGTTAGACCAACTAACTTGCAGCAATTCTGGGGACCTGTTTTACGGAGCTTGCTCCAAATGTTCGACGCACGCTACCATAATTCATGAAAACCGACACGATTGCGCCCAAGATTGTAAAATCGGGTGCAGTTGCAGTAAAGAGTTTGGCACACCACCAGAACCAAAGTGTCATGGTGGAGGGCTGAACGCAAGCCCTGCGCCACGTTTTGCAAGTCCTGCCCAAAGTCTTTTGGAAAAAAATGGCGGGTGTGGGCATCATCAGTTTACCATAATCGCCACCTAGAGAATAAAAAGAAATATCTGTCCCTCTCCTCTGCAACTATCTGATGGATTTGGTAGCCAACCCATCCTATCAGGGATAAACAAATCTGTCACTCTCCCCCCAACTATGACAGGTCCGGTGCATTGCAAAACACTGGAGTTCAATTCTGCTAGTGCTGGAACTGCAGAATATAATTTAATTTGGTTTTATATAATGACTGTCATACACACTGTATCCCAAAGTGTTTTACAAGGCACAGGAGTTCCATACTGGTAGGGCAGGGAAGATAAAATAGAATATAATTTCCTGTGCCCAACATGGCCCAATGGAATAAAAAAAATTCTGACCCCCAACTATGTAATAGGTCTGGTAACCAGCTTGGCACATCAGGGGAAAAAATCTGCCCCCCTTCCTCATCTAACTACCTGATAGGTGCAATGCCCAACCCAACCCATCAAAGAATAAACAACTCTGTCAGCCTCCCCAACAACCTGACAGATCCAGCGCCCAACTTGAGCTATGAGGGAATAAAAAAAGAGGCCCACCCTCCAAATAGCTTGCTGGTCTGATACCCAGCCCTGCCCGTAAGGGAATAAAAAGAAAATATATGTTTCTCTTCTCTCAAATTACCCGATGGGTCTGATATGCTACCCAATCTGCCAGGGAATAAAAATAATATGTCCTCCTTCCCCAACAATTAGATGGGTTCAGTGCCCAATGTGACATGTTAAGGAATAAAAAAAATATTTCCCCCTTACCCAAACTGCTTGACAAGTACAGTGCCTAACTCTGCCCATCAGGGAATTAAAAAAGCTGTCCCCCTTCCCTAACAACCTGAAAGGTTCAGTACCAAACCTGAAGTCTCAGGGAGTAAAAAAACAACAACTAACCCCCACCCCTGAACAGCCTGACCAGTCCAGTGTTCAAACCAGCTCAGCAAGGAATAAAAAACAAATCTGAACCACCTCCAACAACATGACAGATCTGGTGCCCACCCCCACCTGTCAGGAAATAAAAGAATAAAATCTGACTGTCTTACCAATCCGGTGCCCAACCTGTCTCATGAGGGAATAAAAACTATTTGCCCCCCCCCGAAACTACCTGATGGGTCCCATGCCCAAACTTAGCCCATGTACTAAGCCAAATGGAGATAAGGAGGAGCAGCATCAAAGTAGTGAGGGGAAGGTGGAATAGGCGGGGTACTAAAACACTGCTCTTCCCAAGCCCATCCGCTCAGATCACAGTGAGGGGCTCAAACACTGCATGAGAGGACTGGGGCTGCTACGCACTGCTGCTACCAGCCTGTTTTGGCATTTGTCCTTCCTCTTACCAGCAGCACATTAACATAGAAGTATGGACCTGGGAGGACCAATGGCACAGCCTTCCAAGGCTAAAACCCCAAGTGCCAGTGATCCCGGCTGCACTGCCCAACTCTCCCTCTCTCACTCTTTCCTTCTCTCAGTGCTCAATCTCCGCTCTGAACTCTGCCCAAAATGCACATTTGGGTCACATTGCCATGCATGTGCCAACCCAGCCTGCTGTGCAATAGAACAGTCCAGTGCCCGACCTGGCTTGTCAGGGACTGTTAAAAACTCTGTCCCCTCTCACAAACTCCCTGATGGATCCAGTGCTCAACCGAGCTCATCAGGGAATTTAAAAAATCCACACACACCCCTCCTCAACTACCTAATGGATCCAGTGCCCAACTCGATCTGTTACAGAATTAAAAAATCCATCTCTACTCCTCCACCTGACTACCTGATAAGTCCAGGGCCTAACCCAGACAATCAGTGAAGTAATGGCCCTCTCCTCGCAACAACCTGCTGAATCGCAAGCCCACCCCGGCCTGTCAGGGAATAGAAAAAAATCTGTCTCCCTCCCCCATACTACCTGACAGGTCCAGTGCCCAACCTGGTCTGTCAGGGAATGAAAACAAAAATCTGACCCTGTTTACTCCCAACTACCTGATGGGTCTGGTGTCCAACCCGGACCATTGGTGAATTAAAAAACAAAACAAAAAAACATTGATATAGAGGGGGCACTAAAAGTGAGTTTCATGCTGGGGGGATGAAACTAATAGTCTGATGTTGGGTAGACTTCAACCACTGTGTATAGCGTAGGGAGCATTGGGAGTGTTACTGAAAAGCAATGCTGTTGTGTCAAAGCCCTCCATGTGGGTACTGTATAGAAACAATCTGTAAAACTGATGTGAATGTGTTCCTCATACAACTACAATTTTAGCAGAGAGACTGGTGAGACAGCAAGGCTAAGTGAACAACATAACAGAAAACAAGACCAGCCTTGGCACCAGCCAAATCTTCTTTATTTATTTTCCTTTCATTTACCAGGTAAGTACACTAAGCATGCAGTTGCCTATTTTCAGGCACGACCTGGGAGAGTTACAGAATGTACAGTAACAGCGGCAAGAACAAGGCAGAACAACCAATGGCAAAATGTGACAGTTACAGTCAGGACAGCAAATTCAACAAAAGAGAATAGATAATACAGTACAAGGCAGGGAGCAGTAACATAATTACAAATCAAAATAACAACATCCATTACAAAATGACAGGAAAAATCTCTGGGCTCTGACTGGTCAATCTGGGGCTAGACTCATGATGTTATCCCAGCACAACATCACAGATCTAGTCCCAGCACACGCATGACCACTTTATATGTTAGAAAAAAGTCAGTCCACAGGCATGTCCAAATTGCCCACACTAGGCATGGCTGCTGTGCCTTCTACCAGTACTTAAATCATTTTTATGAATGAAAATCCCTGCCTACCAGTCTCAGAAACAAGTCCAAACATACTGCACTTAATTATAACATGTGTGCCTGACACAACAACGCATTTCGACTGATATTGCTTAATTTGTTTCAATAACCTGGTTCATTTTCCCACAGCCGTCGGTGCCATCGGCTTCAGCTCTCCCCACCCGCTCTGAACAGATTGAGTGCACATGTTCAAAAGCACACTGCGCTTCAGTTACTCACTGTTCTCTTGTTTTTTTTCATTTGAGTCCGCTTTGTTTTTCTTCTCTCAGTACAAAACACATGGCAACTGTATCGGGAGAACCATGGGCAGACAGCTGTAACTGCGATGTAAATGGGGGGAGGGGTGGGCGCTGTGCCAGCTTTCTCTTTCACGGATATCAAATGTCACTAGGATCTTTGCATGGGGCGGTTTTCTGGCTTCACAGCAAGCAAAATGGAGCAAGACAGAGGAAGAAAGAAAGAAAGAGAGAGAGAGAAAGAAAGAAAGAAAGAAAGAAAGAAAGAAAGAAAGAAAGAAAGAAAGAAAGAAAGAAGGATGGATGGATGGATGGATGGTGGGGCACAGAGGCTAGGGCAAACCACATCTGTGAACAATAGAAATAAGGCTGGGGGAGTGCAGATCTACTGTACACTAACACCACTGCACCTTCCTCTACTGGACAACCATAAAAAGCTCTTTCATGTAAGGTATTTGGCCAACCTGTAGCAGGTGTGTCAGTGGTCTGGAGATATCCATATTTATGTCTGTCCTATACTGTTTCCAGATAGCAGCCATTTCATGGAACCTTTGGACAGAGAGAGATGCCATAGTCGGGGATACTGTGTAATGGTGAAGGTGAATATTTATAGTGTCCCACATAATGTGAAAAATCCTTTGAAAACCCATTTAAATTAGTTGTTGGGCTTACTGATAGCTGGCAGCAGTTCAGAGACATTGTATAAATGTTTAAGATATCTGTGCAGCATACTGGATTTCGAGCCATATCAGCGCTAAGTAAATTCATGCTGCATTGACATGACCCAAGGCTGCATATGGCCCACAGGGGATAGCACTGCCCAAAACAGGCTAGCGCCGGGGATCCGGCGGGCCATATTTAACCTGAGCATGCAAATCAGCTCGTTGGGTGTGCAAGGTGCTAAGGGGCCGTCTGTATGCCCATTATGAACTTTTCTGCATGGGCGCAGCAGACAGAGTGTCAGAACTGGAAATCCCCTGGCAGTCTACTGGCCCCCACTCACCCCTGTAGTAGAGTAGAGGCATCATCCCTGGTGCCTAGTGGACCCCCCTCCTCTGGATCACCCTGGGTCCCATGTAACTGTGAATCCTTGGTGGGCTAGCACCCCCCTGGGTGTGTCTGATTCCCCCTGTGAAGCCAAAACCCCCACCTGGCCACCTGATGAGGATCCCCACTGAGCATCCCCTCTGACTCTGATTAACACTCGCCAAGATCCAAACCTGCAATGGTCAGATCAGCTGCCGGCATGACCCTTCACTCACCTCCTCAGCCGGCAGCCATCTGTCACAGGGCACAATCACAAGTATTTATACTCACGATTGAACTCTGTGACAGTCCAAAGGTGGCCGGCTAAAGAGGTGATGGCAGGGTCATGCCAGTTACCAATCTAACTGTACTGGGTTTGGACCTTGGTGAGTGTTAACTAGGGTGAGAGGGGTGTGGAGCAGAGATCCTCAACTGGTGACTGGGTGGGGTGTCAATCACATGGGGGGGGTTGGACATGCTCAGGGAGGGTCGCTAGCCCACCAGGAATCCGCAGTTACATGGGATTGGTAGCAATCGGGGGAGGGGGGCCACTAGACACCAAGATGATGTCTTTACTGTAATTCAGGGACAGTCAGGGAGGGGGTCAACTAGACACCAGAGATGATGCCTTTAATACAGGGGAATTGGGGAGGGGTTCACTAGACACTAGGGGTGATGCCTTTACATTACTGCAGAAGCAAACAGAGGAAGGGGGTCTACTGGACACAGGGGTCAGCAACTACAGTCCAGCTGCTCTGCCTTTAAGGGATAGAAACGTGGCTGTAGCACTGTGATAAAACTGATTTTTAGGTGCAGTAAACAGAGCTTTTCTGGGGGCTGTGTAGCGTAGCTGAAACCATTTCAATATGCCACTGCACTTTTGTGCATAACGGACTCCCTCATTTTGCATTGGAGCAGCAGTATAGTTAGTGCGATCATTCTGCTGGGTTTAGGCATGACTCCAGGGGCCTCTGAATATGTCTCTGCCTGGAGTGCCGGTGCTAATTCATGTTAGCATGGGCACTAACTGCATTAGATTCATCCTAACCTTTTGAATATGGGGCTCTTTGTGTTTTAATTAAGCAACAAGGCACAACAGGGTGTAGTATATCATAGGATATTGTCACGCCTCAAGTGGTTGGGCATAAGGCCGCAGGCCGAGTGCATCTGACCACCTGAGAAGTGATGATATCCCATGATATACCACACCCTGGCATGATTTATTGCTATTATGAACCGAGTTTGAAGTTTTATAAATAAAAAAAATAAAAGAAACAGGTTTTAAAATGTTTTATGAATGAGCTTTTGGGTGGTGTAGGAGTACATTTTGAAAAAATAGTTCTCAGACAGTAGAGAGCAAGGAGGCTGGTGGCAACGAAACTTTTTTGAAGCCGGGATGTAGCCCGATATCATCACGGCTTCAAAGAGCTCTCGATCAATCAGATTCCTCTATTTACGAACCTCAGTTCATAATTAAAGATATAAAATTACTAATTTAAAAAAAACTGTGTGCCTTATTCTACCCCACTCTCATAAAGTGTCACCATTAACATTTACCTAAGTTATCTTACCTTAAAGTTTTTGTTCGTGTGTAACCTTTGCACAGCAAGAACAGTGTGCAGCACATACATTTTGAAAACGGTCATGCAGCAGATAGATATTCAAAACCTTCTTGAAGGATTTCTGTGACTGTTCTGTGAGAACTACCATGCAGTAATTAGATTTTTAAAAACTGTCATGCAGCATGTAGATTTTGGAAACCAACATGCAGCAGAATCATGTAGATTTTCAAAATATTCATCCAGCAAATAGAAGTTCAAAAAATTCTTAAAGGATTCCTGTGCGAACCTTCGGGCTTTTAATGTAAGATATGCAATGACAATTTTTTTTGTTTAAATCCCACATTGAATGTCTTGTTCGACCCTTCCTTATAACACTAAAGTGCCACCCTTAACTTTTAAGGATTTAATAAATTGCATTACCTAAAAATGTTTTCACGTAGAACTTTAACATGGAAAAAACGGTGTTTTTTCCAGCTATTTATTTTTTCAACAAACTGAGCATGTGCAAACAACTAATAGTTAACTTCAGAACAAATTAAAATTTTTTCACCAACCAAATGGACCGATTCCTTGATAACATCTAATAAACTTGTACATTTTATAACCTAACTCTCTGAGTTTTTTTCTCTATCCTTTGGCAAAACGTTTGGCTCATAAATGGGCAAAATACATAAATTTACCACTCTATAACTCAGAAATGGACTACCAAATTACTATGAAACATTCCACATTAGTAGCCCCTAGTACTGAGATGATACATGGCAAAATGTACAGCTCTAGGGTGTAGGATGGTTACTTTATAAGCATTTAAAAACCAGGGTTTAGGCCAGCCCAGTGGTGCTGGAGATTGAGGTGCTGAATGCCACACTTCACACCATGCTGGCAACCCGGGTTCAGGAATGAGCCTGGGCCGTCGGGGCTCAGTAGGGGTGAGAGAGAGGATTGAGCATCCAGAGGACTGCTCTTCTCTCTCAGGAAGGGAGGGATTGTTGTCCCGTCTGCTTGCTGCCCTGTGGTGGGGGCTGGGGGTAGGGCAGGGTAAAGAGGGCAAAGCAGTCGGTGATCACGTGAAGGAAATGGGGTCCAGATAAAGGAAAATGGTGGCCGGGGCGCTTCATGAAGCCCTTCCCCATCCCATTGCTCCACCACGGCTGTCTCCCAGATTTGGATTTTGCTCCGGGGATGCTCCTTCCTGGCCTCACCAGGGGCA
The DNA here is from genome assembly GCA_016271365.2 of Neoceratodus forsteri. NCBI lineage: Eukaryota > Metazoa > Chordata > Ceratodontiformes > Ceratodontidae > Neoceratodus > Neoceratodus forsteri. The sequence continues at coordinate 29,709,660 of JADMNL010000027.1, forward strand.
AGCTGTGGGGGTCTTGGGATGGTTGTCTGTGGGAGGGGTGCAGACGGTGATATGGGACTGAGTCCTTGTCCCCACTGTGCAAAGCAAAAAGTACAACCCCCACCCAAAAAACAGGGCTTAAACTGACAGAAGCCAGCCCATCGATGCAGCAGTGGAGCTAGCACATGTGATGCCAGTGACCTGGGTTTGGGAATGAGCCTGGGTCATTGGGGGCTAGCAAGGAGAGATCCCTTCTCTTTCTCTGGACAAGGTGGGTTCCATCCTCCACCACAATAATGCCACCTGACTGACCACAGGTGGCAATGCGGCCGGACGACCGAGGGGGGAGCATTGCTGACATCAGGTCATTGTCACATGCAGCATGAGCACATTTCCCTTGATGTCCTCATATGCAGAGTTTCAAAGGAAGGAGGGATGCAAATGAAGAAAATGGCCCAGACCTCCATGAGCAAAAATCCCCAGCAAATCCAGATCTGTTCCTAACTAGTTCATGGTCCCGCCTGACTATCACAATGAGTTTTGGGAGGTAAAACTCCCATCCCCTTCCCAGTCGGGGGGGGGATACTGAGGCAGCATGGAAGAGGGAACCTCTCACCAGGTAGGGAGTTAACCAGAATGCCATAGGGACTGGAGGGATTTGGAGGTCCATGGAAAGGGGGCATGCAGAAGCAGAAAAAAAAAACAGACAGAAACCCCCAATGCAACCCTACTGTAGAGGCACTACCATACCTAGATAGATAGGAAGGTAGATAGACAGACAGACAGACATGAAAGGGTGTGGGTTGTGGCTGGATAATGGAACATCTCAGGTGTGCTGTGAGGCACAAGGCATTGCCAAGTGTCTTTAACCACCCGAGAAGTGCCATTACCCCAGCACAACGTACACCCTGGAATGTCTTATTTTGATTATAAAATATATCCAAGATATTGTTTTTTTGGGTGGCATAAAATGCACAAAAACAAAATAATATTAAATATTGTAATGATTTTATTTTTAAATCTTCATCCATCCTAACAAAATGGTCCCAGCACATCCCAGTGTAAGCTTGTCAATTACAATGTTATGCAAAGCAAAATACATTTTTTAAATTATCCTTTGAACCTTCTATCTTCCCCCAACCCACCCCCATTTACCTGTTTCCTCATCATTCCTCCTTCTTCTTAATGTTATTTCTTCCCTTTTCCCCTACCTTGTTACTTTTCTATCTTTCCTACATTCAACAGATGGAATGTTTACCAGGGATGGAATACAAGAATTCAGAAACCTGATATTCAAATAGGTGCAAAGCGCAGCATAAAAATTTGCATTGCACCTTGTGCTTACCCAGGTGCCCGAAGATGCTATATTCAGTGGAACAGCACACCAGTGCTATTGGATTGAATAGAAGGCCATGTTGGCCCAGCACTAAGCCACTTAGCGCTGCCCCAACAGGGCTTCTGGAGTACGCCAGCAGAAAGGATAGTCCAGAGTACAACTTCCAATATTCAGAAGGACCCATGCAAATGAGCCCATTGGGCATGCAAGGCACCAAGGGGCCACTTGCATGCCCATTATGGGTTTGTTTGCATGGGTAGCGAGGCACTTCCCTCGATTGCCTGGTCCCAGCCATATACACTTATCTCTGGTGCTAGTGGTACTCCCCCTCCACTGATCGCTGGCCCATCCTTTCACATATCATATCCCTGGTGCTAGCAGTTCCCCCTGCCTCCACTGATCGCTGGCCTGCTTTTCATATATAGTATCCCTGGTGCTAGTGGTACCCCACTCCCCGCTGATCACCAGCCCATTCTTTAATAAACAGTATTTCTGGCACTTGTGATACCCCCTTCCCTCTGATTCCAGCCCCTGCATAAATACATATATCCCTGGAGTAAGTGGTACCCCCTCCCTCCAATCCCAGCCCCTGCGTACATACATATATCCGTGGGGCTGGGATCAGAGGGAGGGGGTTACCACTAACACCAGGGACATATGAATTTATGCCGGGGCTGGGATCAGAGGGAAGGGATACCACTAGCACCAGGAATAATATGTATTAAAGAATGGGCTGGCGATCAGTGAAGGGGGGTACCAATAGCACCAGGGATACTATATATGAAAGAACAAGCCAGTGATTGACAGAGGGGGAACTACTAGTACCAGGGATTCTATTTATGAAAGAACAGTCCGGCGATCGGCATGGGGGTGCCAGGGACCACATGGGGCAGGTATGCTCCTCCAGCGACCAACCAGCTAGGTGGCTGCATTACCTCTGGCAGCTGCTAGGGTTGCCTGGTGTAAGTTGGTGTTTTCTTTGGCAGTATTCACATTGTGCAAAAGGATGGCACTAACCTCCTTTGCGCAGTGCAAAACCATTGAATATGGGGTAACGCACACATTCATGGCCATGCCCCTGCCCTTGCCAGCACACATACATTATTTTTTATGCAGGTGCTAACCCTCTTTGCATATGCAAGTGTCCCTTTTGAATGTAGGGCTCCAGCGCAAACCCCAGTTTGCCCAGACGAAGACCCGTTAGCACCAGTGAAAACATTTGACTATCAGGCCCCAGATCTCTGCTCCATTCTACTGGCAAAATGTTCACCCCCAGATTCCCACAACAGAACGCCTCAGATGGATCCAGGGCTCCTGTTTTATGTGAAACAGGTTCAACAGCAGATATTTCCCTAGTAAGCAGGTATGGATAGGAGGGGTATTTTCCATGGTTAGCGAAAAAACACCAGCTTTTTAATACAGGGCACTTGTATTTTTAGGACCAAGTTGAAAGTTTTTAGTCGGTAAAGATGGCAGCCATGGTTGTGATGGCAAACAGGGGTGTTAGGTTAGTATTGATTTTATTGTGAAGAGGCTGCTGGATCTTTATTCAATGCTGTTGTGCTGAGATAACAGCAAGGGTAAAAATGTCCCACAGTCAGTCAGGTTCATGATTTTTGAAACCTGTTTTATCATGTAGTCTACCTTATCCCCATAATGTTTATAGGTAATGTACATAAACTAATGATGCAATAATGAATTTAAATAGTGTTGAAGGGAATCCTTCCTTTATGCTATTGTCACTGGGGGAAGTGTGTTTCATAATCCCTAATGGCATTATCTGATAATCTAGTGAATATCCCTTTGAGAAGGACAGTGGGACTTTGCTATATTTGTCATATATAAAATGGAAAACATTTTTTTTGTAAAAATAAAACAACAAATGACAAAGTAAGAAACAACCCTATGGACAACAGAAAATGGTTGAATCCTGACATGCTTAATCAATGTGGTTGGTATTCCTTTGTAACACATTCATGCTGCTGTTGTTGTGCACCTATAAAGAGCCCATGACACTGTTGGGACAACACAAAAATGTTAATATTTAGACATAATACATTTATATTTTATATTTTTCTGTAATTCTGACCCTTATTTTTTTATTTCTATGGGACTTTGTGTGAAAACAGGAAGGATCTCTTCCCTTTCTGCCCTGGCTGCTTGTCTATGCATGACATCACAATTTGTTGCAGTTGACATAACTATAGTAGTATAAATAGGATGGCACATGTAGACAAGCAGCCAGAGCAGACGAAGTGTAGCAGACAGTGATGTTGTTTTCATACACTGCCCTCCATAATAAAAGAAAAAAGGGAGAAAGAATTACAGAAAATATATGAAATATTAATTGAATTGTGGCAAAATCTTACATTTTTCAAAGTTTTCCAGCTGGTATAGGGGTCTCTTTAAAAGATGATCATAGTAACATACTGTAGGTTAGAGATAGATGTACTTTAGGTGTATTTGTTCCTTGTCCATCACCTCCTGGTGGTGACTAAACCCAAGTTAGATCATGGTCTTCGGAATGATGTTTAGTGATTGCCTATGGATATAACACCAAGAAAAATAAATATACTGGTACTGTAGGGGAAATCTCAGGGTATCCAAGTCCACAAGCACGCCAGTTTCTTTCATGCATGGTGTAGATTATATTATTGACCTACCTGTATGTTAAATGAATTTTCACTGATGCCTGTCTCTAAATGAATCCTACCACATGCAACATTAAGGGACCGTACTACAGTTGCTCCTCCTCAGGAAGAAGGTACTGGGTGCATCTGCAGTGTTATCATTTAAGATTGACCTTGATAAACCTATTAATCATGGTTTCATGTAGAGACTTTCAGATAGAAGTTAAGCCAGACCTCCCTTTTCCTTAGATAAACATAAAATTCCCCATACAATCCAAGTTTTTTTTATAGCTCCAAATGAAGTCTTTAAATAATTTATAATTTTTTTTGGAACCAGTCCTCAGAGTTTCAGAAAGCAAAGTCTAAAGGACACAGTAGAGCACAGTGATAGCCTACATCTTTAGTAACTCTGTTCTTCCCCATAGGGAACAAACTATGTTGCTCCAAATCTGTAGTTTAATTTTATTCAGAAGTAGAATATGATTGTGATTATAGAATTGTGTTCTTAATGTAGTTAATTGTATGCTCAAATATTCAAATATAATCTTCATCTGTTTTGTGTTAACTATTGTATTGGTTTTATTAAATGGGAATATTTCAGATTTTTTTGTCATATGTTTTATAACCTGACGTTTTAGAAAACTGTTTTTATCAGTAAAATTTTGTTGAATAAAATTGCAATCTAACATTACAATGAACAATAAACAACAAACAACAAATCATACTCACTTAACTTCTAAAGAGAAAAAGGAATAAGGAGAATACTAAAACCAATAACACACTAAAGTTACATTCTCTTACTAACTAAAAGCTTAGAAGAAACAAGTCACTTTAATGAATGTTGTTGTATAACAAGTTGTCATTCAATTTCCAAATGGATGTCCTTTCATCTAAATTCTGCAATATTAATGCCACTGAGACTGGATTATGATGCAAAATATATGTCGGTTATATAGAGGGATACAGTGAGACTGCTTCTGACAACTAATTGGTTTGAAGTCGTCAAATAATCTAAATGTGAAGATATTCTGACCCTTGCAGAATAATAAATGTATTCTCTTAATTTATGATTTAATTTATTCAGAAGACCTACCACGGTTTTGAACTTCAGAAAATTATTAAAAATATGAGATTTGTGTATGTCGTATCCCACTGGAGACCCTGTTTTATTGCTGAATGAGTTTAATAAAGTATGCCTTTTCCAGAAAGAATGAGATTCAAATCCCATTAAGATATCCTATTGATAAGTTTAATGACTACATAAAGGAATTATCCTCTCTGAAAGGAGTACAGACAGGGCCAATAACTATAACCTAATAGTAAATTATCATTTCTGCAAAACTAATTCTACCCTCTTTATCAGAATATGTATAAATTACCTTACATGGGCATGATCTGTTAATTAGTGTTGCTATCCCTTTACTTTTCCTTTTGTCTCCGGCAAACTATAAAACGTGTCCTACACAACCTGTCTAGTTTGTCAGCCTCATTCCCCTGAAGGAAAGTTTTCTGAAGGAGAGCAAGATCAACATTCTTTTTACTAATGTAATTAAGAGTACAATATATTTTAATAGGAGATCTATTTAAGTGACATTCCAACAAAGTAATAGCACTGTTCATGAGATGAAATGCAATTGATAGTTTTCTGTTCCCATTTTTTTCAATCTGTGAGAGTAAGAGATTTTGTCTTCCTTTTTTCCCTCTCCTTTTCCCATGGCAGAACTGACAAATTTGCATATTCCTCATACTAATGTTTCAAAAAATCAGTTTCATAGTATATTCCTTTTAAAAATGCTCTATAACCAACCAACCAACCAACCAACCCTTGATGCTTAGGATCATGGTCTGGCATCCAGACAAAAAAAAAACATTGGACTAATAGAAATATGCTCAAGCCCCTGGCCTCCACATCTATGTGTAAATAGAAATAATAGTGATGTTAGCCTTTATTTTGGAGCATAAAACATTAATATCCTGTGTCTCCTTGCAGACTTTGAGCTGCATTAAGCGCAAAACATATCAGACATTATCTTTTTGAAGTTTGAATCATAATTATCTCAGTTCCTTCTTGAAGGTTGGTTTACTTTGAGGAGAAAAGTTATGGTAGTTAAATCTTCAGGTCCTGTTCAGATTCCTCTGCATTAGAGTAAAGCAGGATTTTGTTGTTTAAGAAAAGTTTCAGCCTTGCAGGGTATACAGTACCACTGCTAACTTGATTTTTTCTTTAATAGCTGTTGCAGGGAAAGATATTGCTTTTGAAGTTTCCAGTGTTCTTGAGAAAACTATGTGAGAGAACAGGGAGTCAGCATTGGTGAATCCTTCAAACAATCAATCCAGTGTAACAAGGCCTACAGTAAGGGTAATAGGAGGTGGGGGTGTATTGGTAGAGGTACTGATAGCAGGAAAAAGGAGGTACTACTGTATCTATATAGGTCACTGATGAGGCTGCACATGGAATACCATGCTCTGTTCTGGAGTCCTCACCTCAAGAAGGCCAGGGACAGACTGAAAAAGTGTAATGCAGGGTATCCAAGATGATTCGGGGCCAACAGGGCAGATCTTATAAAGATTGTCTCAAGGCACTGAGCACATACTTACTGGAGACCAGGCAAGAGAGAAGGGATATGTTAGAAACCTTCAAGTTCCTGACGTGAATAAACAAGGTGAACTGCAGAAAACATTTTAGCAGGAGGACAGAATCAAGAGCCCAAGGTCACAAGTGAAAACTGGTAGGGCAGATGTTGAAGAGGGATGTGAGGAAGTTCTATTTTCTGCAGAGGGTGATGGAAGTGTGGGACAGTCTGCCATTGGACGTGGTGGGTGCCAAGACCGTAAATAGTTTCAAGAATGGCTGGGACAAAGAAAGGGGTTTGGCAATTGCTCAGATTGGTAGCAGTAGGGTAGGGTGCAGAGAGGTGGACCAGGAAGGATAAAATGCCATATGGTCACGGGGCAGATAGGGAACTCTGGGCAGACATGATGGACTGTTAGACTTTTTCTGCCATCACTGTCTATGTTTCTATGTTTCTAAATCTTGCAATACAGTTGTTTGTTGGTTTCTGAGCATGTAGCCCTGTTTAGTTACAACTGACCTCAGTATCCAGAATTTGTCTTCCCTTCTCAGAAGTTTAAGGTCTGGAAGAATTTTTGCTTTCACTCTGTGGACCATTTCCATGGGCTCTATCAATTTCAGGAAGGGGGTCACCCTCTCCCAAAAGATCTAAAAAAAGTTAATTTAGTAATGGTGCAATGGAGGAACATGTTCCCATTTTTCAGAAATACTGCAGATTCTGATGTTCTTCCTCCAAAACTATTACCTGAGAGTGTTTCAAAATTACTTTAGCTTCAAAAGCAAAACATTTTATAAATAATGCAACACTTTACAAAGACCACCTACTGACTTATTCATGATTATAGTTTTTTAGTTTTTAAAATTTCAGAATTGTGAGTTTTCTTTACATTTAATGTTTTATAGGAAAGACATGTTAGTTAAGAAAAAAAAACTACTGTACCTTTCTACTTGGACTTCTGCATCTTTCTTTTCAACCTTTTGGATTCCATCTCTACTGAGTTCCCTTTTGCTGTTCTTCAGAAGACTCAGCACCGGCTCAATTTCTTTAAGAAGGTCACTGTTTTCAGCGCCACCATTTAGGATAGCATTGGGCTCTGCGTTTGCAGAACTGTCATCAGTTCTCATCTGAGACTCATCATTAACAAGTGATGAAACCATCCCATTAATCTGAATTAGGGCACTCTCCTCTTGTCTGTTTTCTATAGACTGTATCTGGTTATCAGGGTTGGCACCATCTTCAATCCCATGCAGTGTGTCTATGCTTTGGATACTATGGCTGGACAAATCAATAGGTTTTGTGGTTGGAAAGAGAGGCTTTGTGACTCTGATGGTCTTTTGTTTTCCATCACCAGTGAAGGTTGTCTCCAAATGTGTGGTAAAGCCTTCAGGACCTCTCAAAATCAAAACCACATAGGTCTCTGAAGCAATGGTCTTTAAGATTTCCAAAGCACCTTCATAGCTAACGTCCACCAAAGGTCTATCATTGACTGCAAGAATGATGTCACCAACTTGAACCAACCCACTTTGTTCAGCTGCTCCACCTCTGATCAGATCTGAGATAATAACAGGGGGCTTGTAGACACGTTGCTTCACCAGGAATCCAAGGCCACCTACTCTGCGTTTAAACAGTCTAACTGAAATAATATTGGGCTGTAACTGTTGGACACTGAACTCGTTTTCCATTATCTCAATCTCTCTCTCTCTCTCTCTCTCTCTCTCTCTCTCTCCCACTCTTGCTGTCTATGTCCAAACACAATATTTTATTAGAGATATATATTTCCTAGAACTGCAGCATTATGGACAATATAGCAACACATGAGTCTTCCTCAAGATGTTCCTAAATCAGGGGACATTTGTTCTTGACTTCTGTTGGCAACTGCAAGGCTGTAGCTGAACACTGTGATTATTTTTCCTGCAAAATAGAGAAGAAAAAAACAATTATGTAGAATGTGAATAAGAAATAAGATATTAAGTTTCACAAACAGATGTTCTCTTTACATCCAGGTGATGCAAAATGTGGTCTGGGAAGCTTCTACACTTATAACAATACAGTCTTTCACTGTGGAGTCTAGGGTGACAAACAGAACAATCAAGAAAAAATCTCACATCGCTGTAAGAAAAGACTTGCATCTTACTTTTAAATTAGATATTCACTCAATGTGATGAAAAATTAACTGATTACTGATGTCAGAAAGTCTCCTTATGCAGGTGGTGCAAAAATGCTTCATTTCAAAGCAATGGTGATGAGCCTTTATGCTGACTTGATCCTAGATTACAAGTTTTGCTTGGTTAAAAAATAATGCAGTACGTCAGTTTCTTATATAAATCTTTGCACATTGATATGTTTTTCATGAAGAGCAATTCAGATCTAGTAATGAAACTCTCATTGGTTCTATACCATATTTGGAATGATCTCAATATTACTGACTATACATGCATCCACCAGATATTCAAGCAAGTTGGTATATATTAGTTTAAATGTAGCCTACTTGGTAAATCCTAACAGTTGTGAAGGTCTGGACAAAACTTTCAATTTCTTGGCAGCACATATGCTTTCCAATAGTAAAAAAAGTCTGAAAAAGTAATTTTGATTGGCTCATTGTATTATAACTTAGCTGTTATATTGATCCGAATCACTGGACTATAGTAGTCTGAAAATTTTAGAACCCCAGATGAACAAGGAATATATACATTTTTCTGGACAGATAACTTAATATGTTGGCTTCTGTACAGTACAGCTACATGCTGTTGAAGTATGAAGGCCCTTTGTGGGCTCTGGCTTCTTGTGTTCTGTACAGACATGCATTCATTTCAGGCTGTCAAATGGTACCATACTATAGATGGTAATGGAATGGAATTCCATGGAATTTTGACAAATCTCGCCTAATTCCACTGAATTCTTTAGATAACGGAATTCTAAACTTTTGAAGTGGAATATTTTTCACAGTTTAGTAATCTGTAGCTTACATAAACTTTGGATTCCTTTTTTGCAATGTGCAGAAAGTTATTCCACGGTTTACATACAAATGCTTTTTGGAATTCTACAGAGGCATTTCGGAAGCAGAACTGGCACTCAACACAAATTCCACTGGTGAATTCCATATTTCACACAGCTCTACTATGTTTGTTGTTTAAAGTGATTTTCCAGTAGTCAGGAAAATGGTTGAAGTATAAAAAATCAGATGCAAGTCAATTTATATTTCATTAATCTTTGTATTTATCTCCCCTCTGCCTGTATTACTGCAATGTGCCCATGTCAACAGAGCCATGATCAACATATAAGACTGTTTATAAAATCAGTTAGCAAAAGGAGATTGTAGGGGTACTGAACCTTGGAAAACAGGAGTTGCTAGAGAGTTTGATATTTTTTATTGGACCAACACCTTTTATACCTAATACCTATACTTAACACCTTTTATAGGTCTGGATGAGAAATCGCTCTTTCTTAGATCTGTCTGTTATAATACTAAGAGGGACTTGTGTATCTCAGGTAATTACTATGCCTTGTGTTACTGTCAAGAAGCCCTTTCCATTAACGCTTCAATGCACCCATTCAGCCTCTGTTATGAATATTTTAGCACATACTGCAAAGTATCCCCTCACAGCTATAGACCCATTCCTAGCCATTGTCCACCCACCCTTTCTTTTAACTCTTCTCACTATCCTGTCAGAAATGATTTTGAAGCAATGCATCTCATTGTAATATAACTTCAGCTTCTTCTGCTCTGTTTGCTATTACACCTGATGGAGGGACCTGTGTAACACAAAAAGTTTGTGTACTATACTACCTTCTTACACAACATATGTTGGTCCACTAAAAGTTATCAAACTACCCAGCAACACCTAAAATTAATTATGAAATCCCTGCATCCTGTCTGGTCAGGACCTATGCAGTGACACACTACCAATGGGTAAATGTTTTTGTGTTTTAACTTTTTTTATTTTTAAAATGTTCCTCAAAACCCATTTTTTAAGTGGAATCAGATACTCCATGGTGTTTGCAGTACTGCAACAGCTGCACTTCCAGGTGCTGACAGCACTTGGCCTGTGGCCTTGTGCCTTACTACACACCTGGATGTGTGGTTGCTACAGTACAGTACTATCACTGCCTTGTCATATCTGATTATGCACACAGCACATTAAAGGCACACAGCGTAGCATGTATATTTATGTATACATACTGGTTCAAAAGAGTGCCTTCTCAAGTTCTTTGCATACGAGAACTGCAAAGCAAAGCTGTTAATAATAATAATCACAGACTTAAAATGGCTGATAGTGTGAATCAGCATTAAAGAGAGCAGCTCAGTTATTGGGGCATATAAGGTGGAACTTTGTAAGCAGATCAAGAGAAATAATAGCACCTCTTTACAGGGCATATGTAAGGCCTCATCTGGAGTACTGCTGCCAGTTCTGGAAACCATATTGACTGAAGGATGTAGACAGATTGTACAAGTTCAGAGAAGGGCAACAAAAGTGATGATGGGAAATAATAGCATGGAATATAGGGAGGGACTGAGTACTTAGGGGCCACAGCAAACAATTACATAGGGAAATATTCAGAGCAGCTAGAAGGAAGTATTGTTTCTCACAGAGAGTGGTAGGAATTTGGAACTCATTTACAGTTAGTGTAGTAAATCCGGACATTATAGATACAGTTAATAAAGGGCTAGATATGCATTTAAGGGAGGCAAATATAATGAGGTGTTACCACTGAAAAGTAGAGGGGTGGTCCTGATGGCAACAGGTCTTCTTTTGTCCTATTTTTTTTGTATGTTTCTAAGTCCCTTCCACCATCACCAAACATGTTACTGTGTCACGTAATCATGAGTATTTTGTCTAACTAACATTAAACATGCCGATCTCTTTCTGTGTGCATCTAGGAAGTAGGTAACTATAGAGTATGCACAAGGGTGTGGTGCTAGTAAACTACCAAAGCAGCAAATCAAAAAAGTTTCCAGCACACGCTAACCAGAAAAGAGGGACGTCAAGCTGATAAAGGTGATAAAGGACCCTGTCTGAAACATGTTAGGCTGGAGCCTGGTTGTGTCTGATTAAATGTTTTTCTAAAGACGACCTTGCTTGGCATCCCTCTTTTCAGGTCAGTATGTGCAGGAAGCTTTTTTTGATTTGCATCTAAAAAGTACTGTTCCAGGTAATCAGCAGAGGGTGGTCTATGATCTTCTGCCACATGACCCAAAGGCAGTGGACTAAATAATGCAATCCTGTTCACAAACTGCCCTATCTTGTGCCACGGGGCAGGGGATCCACTTTGTGGTTTGACAAGTCCAGTGCCTGGCAAAGTCCCCCCCCCCCATACCGGCCCTGCCCTTTTCATGATGCTTTACACATGCATATGGGGTGTGGCTGGGGACACTGAACAGGCCGAAAACAGTGTAATTATTTATACTACTCAAACCAAAGTAAGAGTTCTCCCTAATTACAAGTATGAAACCCTAATGTGTGGGAAGGCATCAGTACCTGCTGAACATGGATGCACAAAACTGATGATCACCTGAGGTGAGCCCCAGGCAGATATAGTAGTCAATGTCATAATGTGAGTTAAGTAACCCCTATAGGAAGTCAGTCAGGGACCCAGGGATGGACAAACTGCAGGTCTGATGGAACAGCTGCAGGGGATGCTGGCGGCATGGCATTGCTTGTAAATTATAACGGGCTTGAAAGGTAGAAGGAGTCACATGCAAACAGCTTTACATCATATGTAGTATTATAGCAAACAGCTTTAAGGAGAGAAAGCACCAGGTAATTATTAAATGAACAGCTGGCTGGGGTGGGCTGATGGAATTATACTTGATAGGTATAAGGAACTAATAAAGTGACATTGCTTAAGTTTTTTGTAAGTGCTAATGCACCTCTGCTAGACACAGTCTGATCAGATGGAAGCCTCTATTAAGTCCTAGTAGTGGCACGGTGACCAACCCTGTGCTATGCAGAGAGATGCATGAACCTGACTGGGGAAGGAGATCTCTCAAGCATTATGTTGGTTTTCTTCCAGCAAGAAATTCTTCGCAGCCTCCCCTTCAGTTGATTTTAGCTGTGAGCAAGACTGTTAAAAAAACAACAGCATGATATTACATTAACTCAGGTTTTCAAACACACTTTTGCTGCAGAACAAAATAGGTGGGACTGTAGCTCAGAGGACATGCAAACTGTGTTCAGGACCATCTTTCTTCTTACGGTGCAGCAGAACTCATTCAGTTTCCATGTTTCATTTTTGCGCAGCAAAGCCAAGCAAGTAACTGTGTTTGCAGTTCATAGGATTGCAAAGGAATACAAAGATAGTGGGAGTGGATGGAGACCCGCCCATCTAATTTACCCCAACCCCACCCACACCCACACCCCAAATAAGCAATAAGACATTACAGAGTGTGCTTTGCCCTAGTACAATGCCACTCCTTGGGTGTGTTGTGAGGTATGAGGCATCGCTGAGTGCCTAAAACCACCCAGGAAGTGTCATTATTAAATCACAAAGAACACCCTGGAGCATCTTATTGTGATTATACTAGACCCAATTTTTAGTACTGACCCCCCAGCTTGCTCCTCACCAGCCTAATTGTTCTCTCTCTCTCTCTCTCTCTCTCTCTCTCTCTTATCCCCATGTCTTATCAACACTAGGCCCATCCATCCCCTCATTCTTCCTTTCCCAACCTCGGATAGGAGCTCACTACCCTGGGTTGTGACTTCCTACCATGCCCCGTACTTTATAGCAGTCAATCCCAGGGCTCACACATACTCCTTTTCTCCATCCACCTTCTCTACATCCCATTTTACCAACTCCTCTCTGTGCACCGTGCCCTCCTAGCCTTTCTCCCCCTACCTCCCTCCCTTCCCCCCCACCTTCACTTCTACCTGGTGTATATTTTTATTTTTTTTCTTCCATCACTTCCTCCTGCAACTTTAGATAACCTGCTTTATCTTCCTATAGACACTTCTATGTATGTAAATACCATGTAGTCTGTGCAATATCTGTATAATTCTATGTACATATGAACTTCTTTTTCTTCCTCTCTGTAAAGAGTATTATCTGTATTGCCTTGTAAATACCTGTGTTGACCTGTATATACAATTATTCATGCTCCACCCAGGTCCAGCTTGCAAATGAGCTTCTGCTTAATGATGAATGCCTGGTTAAAAAAAGACTTGATTGATTGATTGATAAAATGTGTCCAAGATTTTTTATGGGTGAGAGATGGGGTGAAACAAAATGCATAAATATAAAATAATATTAATATTTAAATGAATTTTTGCATAAGTTCATCCAGCCTACTAAAATAGTTCCAGCACATCCCATCACTGGCATGCCACTTCAGTTTCAAATACTATGAACAGCAAAATACATATTTTTTAAAATTAGTCTTTAAACCCTCTGGGCAGGATTTTCAAAGTGTTTCACTAGGTTTACCCCAAGCCTTGGGCCATGATACCTAGGATCTGGCAGTGTGCCAACCTGTGACCACAGCTGCACCCGATTCCACAATCTTGGGCACAGTTGCAACAGTGTTCACGATTATGGCAGCTTGTGCCAAATATCTGGCACAAACTCCATAAAAAAGGCACACAGGATTGCCGCACGTTATTCCAGAAAAAGTTGGTCTAACTTGTGGTAATTGCTGCATAGGATAGAAAACTCCCATTAGATCACCTCAAGCCCCATGCACCATATTGTTGGCACCATATCACTTGCGGCAGTCTAAGCCTTTTGAAAATCCTTCCCTCTGTCTTCCTCAACCTGCCTCAATTTAGCTGTTTCCTCACCTTTCCTCTTTCTTTATATTATTTTCTTCCTTTCCCCACTCGGTTTCTTTTCTATACTTCCTACATTCAATAAATGTAATGTTTACTGTGGAAGGAATAAAAAAATTTGAATCACTGCTTTGTTTTTCTGGTAGAATTTTAACCCCCACACACATACAACACAAGGCCTCAGATGGAGCCAGGACTTCTGTTCTATCTATAGCAGGTTAAACAGCAGAGACTTCCCTGGTACTTAGGTGAGGATTGGAGGGGGGGTTTTCATGGTCAGCAAAGAAATTCCAGAAATTAAAACTGTGAGTATTGTAGTATTTCATTTGTATGTTTGCAGTTGCGCAAAATGAACATATTGCTATGAGAGTGGATTTAAGAGGTGTGTCACTGTCTGTCCATTTCAGTGCAATCAACAGGGGGCTCAACAGTGTCAGACCAATCATCAGCCAGGCTGATCATGGCACTGTTCTGGGCTTGCTGGGGGGAACTTTGTAAAGTCAATCAATCAATCAATCAAATCTTTATTTAACCAGACGTTCATCATTGAGCAAAACTCATTTTCAAGATGGACCTGGATATAGCCGGCCCAGTGGCGCTGAGGGTTGAGGTGCTGAATGCCACACCTCATGCCACCCTGGTGACCCGGGTTGGGATGTGAGCCCAAGCAGTCAGGGGTCGGTGGGGGGATAAGGATTGAGTGTCCGGCAGACTGCTTTTCTATCCCCGGGGAGGGATCCAGGGAGCAATCACTCTGCAGCAGCCCCCGGTGATGACCGGGGGCACTGCTAGAGCTGGCATAGAAGTATGGAGTGTGGCAGACGTCGGCATGTTCATGCCCTGATGTCATTGCATGCTCTCATTCCCAGGGCTAGAGAACTGGAAATGGAGCAGCACAGATCGCAGCAGCTTGACTGACGCACTCCACCGGCCAAAGATGCCTGGATGCGCGTGCCAGTAATGGTTCCTCATCTGGCACAGGGGCAATAGGGGTGCCCCTCTCAAAGACAGAGCTGCATATGCCAGCTGGGCATGCAGCTTCGGGATCAGAGGTGGAGCTGGAGTGATGGCTGGATTAAAGGCAGGTCAGTGGCTGCTGGGGGTAAAATATGATGTGATAAAAAAAGATGGAGCTGGGTGGGCATCACAACAGTGTACAATACATTTACAAAGGATGGAAAAGTACACAGTAATTACAGAATTCAGAGAGAATATCAATAGTTTAGGAAAAATAGAAGACAAGTACTAGTCATTTTGGTAGATGAAAACAATATATACACAAGGAACCAGAACAAATTAAACATGAGTGTATAATCAGTGTGTTGCAGTGTTTGATAGCAATATATACTCAGCAAGCAAAAATAAGTTCAGAATGGCTAGGGAAGTAAGGTAAAGGGGGTGGGAGGGGGTACCAGATGGGGCCAAAAGTGGGGGGGGATGGATTAAAAACAGGAAGAATGTGGAGCAATAAGAGATAAAGGGGCATGAGGTGCAAGTGCAATGGATACATGGCTTAACAAAAAAATGTAAGTGCTGCTCCTGCCTGATAAATGGGAGGTTAGGCAACTACTAAGAAAAATAAACAAAGAAATAAAGAAAGAATGTTGGAATATAAAAGGCGGTATCCAAGAATAAAAGTATAGCGGTGATATATGGAGAGGTGGAGGATGTGAAACAAGTTGGCAGGCATAGACACTGAAGCCATGCAGGATAGGGGATGGCACTGCCTAAGAAAGAGAGAGATTAGGGACAATGAAATCAATTACAAGATTCCTTATAAGAGTGAGCATATAGTGTTTTGAAGACAGCCAGGTTGGTAGGGATGATGAGGTTCAATGTCTTATTGGGAGGAGAGAAATTGGCTTGTAATTGTTCAGGTTGCACGGATCACCAGATTTGAACAGGGGGATAACATGGGTTGTTTTCCATATAGGTGCGAGGATGCCCAACGATAGAGAAAGATTGAAAGTTCAAAGAAGCGAGCCGCCTGTATCACAGGGAAGCTCTTTGCTTCAGTCTGCATAATGCCACTTAGCAAGCAGCTGACCAGGATCATGGTCAGCCTGTACACCATCCTCATCCCCCCAGCAACGCAACTGATGGCACGTAGCCCCTGCTCAACCTCTGTTTACCCCTTTTAAACAATCCCACCCCCTGCCAAGTATCCCTCCTACCTCCCTGTCACTTCCTATGCCCAATGTCCCTTTAAAACAATGCCAACCTGTGCAAAGTATTCCTCCCGCCTCTACCATCACTTCCTGTGCCCCATAAATATGAGCTGACACTGGGGTGCCCAATTGCCAGTGTCGGTACCGGTAATAAAGAAAATAATCCCTTGATATCTTTTTTTTTTTATTTGTTTTTTTACACCCTGTAAAAAAAGAAAATGGTCCATCAATGTCTGTTGCCTCTGCTGCCCCGTGCCGCTGTTACCCTCCCTGCATCTGACCACCTCCACTCATCACCCACCACCCCACACCCCTCTACCCCTTACTTACCTACCAGAGGTCCAATCCTGTAATCCTCTCTGGATTGGAGAAACGTTTTTACTCTAACAATGCACTAGGTACTGAGGAAATTGAGTATACTGCAGTCAATGTAGTTCAATGCATTTTGAACTTGTACTCATAACTTGGTCATTTTTTAATCATTCCCCCACATTTTCAACATGGCCTTTTGGGACCCTACCTCATGAACAAGGTAGATGAAATTTTTTCAAATCCATCCCAAAAGGTGATTTCTCAGTCGCTCAGCAAAATCCCTTTTCAGGCGGGATTGAACATTTTCATCTTCCAGGTTCATGAGGTGAGGTCATAAGAAGACTATGTTGAACATCTGGGGTAAAAATATTTAAAAAACAACAAAGTTAAGACTGTACATTGAAATTTTTCAGTGCTTGCTCGTAACTTTGATAATTTTAATATTTTTACCTCAGATTTTCAGAATTGTCATTTTTTCACACTACCTCATGAACATGATTTGTAACATTTTTCAAATCCTGGCCAAAATGAATTTTCACACTTGTGGCATGAAATGATATTTCACCCAGTATTTTATAAATAACACCAGCTATGTTCAGAAGTAACATTGTGATGTGTACAGATTTTGCTCCCCAATTTTCAACTTAGCCATCTTGTTACCCCACCTCATGAACATGACAGATGTAATTTTTCAAACTCCTTCGAAACATGTTTTTGCATTTGCTACGTGAAGTCACTTTTCTAATCGGATTTGAAAATGTATTCCTGCTGTGATCATAAGATGGGGGTCATAAACAACAGTGTTGAAAATTTGGGGTAAAAATTTTTAAAAATGAGAAAGTTATGCGGAAACATTGAATATTTTCAATGTTTACTGATAACTTTGTGATTTTTGCAGAGTTTGGGCCCTTTTGTTACTCTACCTGATGAACATGACAGGTATCATTTTTCAAATCCCCTTTGAAATATGTTTTCACAGTCCCGAAACCACCTTTCAGGCAGCATTTAAGAAATCCGCCTATCTTGATCATAACATGGCATCATAAAGAGACTATGTTGAAAATTTGGGTTCAAAATATGAAAAAAAACAACTAAGTTATGAAGAAATGTTGAATTGTTCCAACGTTTTATCATAACTTTAATTTTGCAGATGTTGGCCGTTAATGTTCACCATATCCCTTGTGTTACCCCACCTCATGAACTTGATAGCTGTCATTTTTCAAATCCCTCCAAAACTTGTTTTGGCAGTCACACAGCAAAATCACCTTTTGGATGAGACTTAAAAAATGTCGCCTGTCTTGATCAAAATGTAGGTCATAAAAAGACTATGTTGGAAATTTGGGGTCAAAATGTGGTGGCCCACTGAAAATTAAATATTGCCTCTCAGCCTGCCTATCCTGAGTAAATACAGTCTAAAAATGTGTAAAAGCAGGACACCACTGAAAATGAGATATTGCATCTTATCTGCTCTATCCTGGGTAAATATTTAGTCAAAATGTGTAAAAGCAAGACTCAGTACAGCAGAGCCCCCACTGAACTGTGCCTCTATGCTGCTCTATCCTGGGAAAAATACATTGTAATACCTGGACTCCACTGAAAATGTAACTTGCCTTTCAGCTGGGATAGCCAGGGTAAATACATTATAAAAATAGATAAAAGCTGGGGCCCATCAAAAATGGAAGATTGCATCTCAGCTGTGTTATCCTGGATAAATACAGTGTAAGAACTGGGAAAAATAGGAAACTGCTGAAAACAAGATATCATCTGAGCTGTGCTGTCCTGGGTAAATACAATACAAAAATGTGACAACGCAGGACCCCATTGAATATTAGATACTGTATCTCAGCTGGGTTATACTGGGTAAATATTTTGCAAAATTGTGACCATAGGGCTTCACAGCAAAACCCCACTGTAAAGGAGATGTTGCATCTAAGACGATCTGTCATGGAAAAATTCATTATAAAGGCAGGAGCACACCAAAAACAAGATATATCACATTTCACCTCTGCAATCTTGGGTAAATGCAGTATAAAACTGTGTAGATGAGGACCCAATTGCAAATGACATATTGCATCTCATTTGGTCTATGTTGGGTAAATATATATATTAAAAATATGTACAAGCAGGGACCCAGTACAACAGCATGCAAGCAAAACTTCAGCATTGACAAATGCTTGTTTAGTTAGTGTGTTTGTGTGTGAGAAGCTGATGAGGGCAAATAATATTTAATGCTTTTATTTATTTAAAGCAATTTTATTTTTAGGGCCTCCATGACATCTTTTTGGTGAGTAAAGGTGGAAGCCATGTTTGTGATGGGAATCAGGGATGTATGGCTAGTAATAATTTTATTGGGAAGAGGCTGCTGGATCTTTATCTGGTATTGTTGCGTGAGATAACAGGATGGGTAAAGACGACCCTCAGCCAATCAGGTTTCATCATTTTTGAAACCCATTTATAATGTACAGTATTACTGTTCAGAGACTGTATGTTGCTCAGCTGGTTTAGTCAATAAAGAGGAGCTGGGATGCTGTACTGCTTATTGTCATTGTTTTGCAGTGTCATTTTTTGTCTGTTTTGCAGTGCACTGTGGGTGATACTAGTTTGATGATTATTACTGTGTTATTTGTGCCTTTAGGCAAGTGTGTATAAGAATTTTGCGAATAATGTTGCTATTTTGTACCAAAAGGGTCAGAATCTCAGTCACAATCCCAGGAGTAATGTAGTCACAGGAATCTGCATGGGTGCTATCCTTAAATAACACCTGCTAATGTACAGATTGACAATTTGAATTATGCTGCACTCACAAGGGGAGAGGAAACAAAACCACAGACACATGGACTAAGAGTGGGTGCCAACATGAAAACAGAATGAGCCAAAGAAACACATCGTAAGAGTCCTGCTTTAGTTGCAAATCACCAGGGCTCAGCTAAGTTCCCCTTCTTCTGTTTGCCTTACTTAATACATTTTTTAGCAGTACCCAGCTTTAGTTTGGGCTTTTCAGTACAGCATTCTGTGTGTAACATCACTGTGTTTTTGATTTGCAAGGGGGACTGTCCCTCCTGCAATTTTTTTTTTTTTTTTTTTACAATTTATAGAGGATGGTCCTTGTTGCCAGTGGGGTCCTGCTTCTACCTACAGTATTTGCACAGTTTGGTTGACTGGAGCACTGGGATGCAAAGTGACTTGCTCAAGGTGTCACAGTGACTGGCTTCAGCGGGGTATGAACCTGTGATTGCCTGGTTCCCAAGCCAGTGCTTAACCACTAGACCACACTGCCTCTTTAAGTGTGGGTGCAGTTAGCCACACTGATGTCCGTAGGTGGCACAATAGAGATGGCACAAACCTCTTGTTCTGTACTACCCTCAAGTGTGAGTTTGTGACTAAGAATCTCCATTGGTACAGTTTATATACTTCTACAATATGCACTGTTACTGTGTCTCGTTTTTTTATTTCTTTGTCTCCCCCATCTCTGGTGATGCCCTCTTCCTCTTGGCTGCCCACAGCTCTTGTGACTGTGGTGAACTCCACTGATGTAACAGTGGATCACCCTCCAGTACACTGAATGAAAGATGAAAGCTGGCCAGAGGGTATGGCAGGGCTTGGGAGGAGGTGGCTTCATTCTTCTTGCTTTAGGATCTGTTTATGTCCTTCCCCTTGGGCGCCGATAGCAAGGACATCCTGTGCTCATGCAGATGCATGGCTGCACATGGCATTAGCCAGAGCCCTTTTTCCTGCAAGCTGCTCAAATGCACTACCACCTGTGGACAGCCAGGTGGCAGTATCCCAGCAGAGCCTGCTTCCCTCCCACGTGAGGGAGCACATTCTCTGGGTTGCTCAATACTTCTCCCCCAAAAAGCCCCAGTCATTCCAGACTAATTTTTAAACCAAGGTCACCAGCGCCACAAGTGGATTACTGTGCCTTTTATGGTCATAAGAGTGTATTCTAGAGTTCTTTGGGTGAGAGAACTGTGAAGCAAAGATGAGCAGTTCTGGCACACAACAGACATGAGAAGACATGACCCAAAGGGACACACAACTGTACATATAAACATAAACATATTATAAATCATGTTAAAAAGCTCCATTTAAAAAAAAATGGAACTTACATTTAAAATCAAAATGTTTTACTTTGTAGAAAATTAGAGAACACCATGTATGAGGCATGGACTATGTCAAGTGGGCGTAGAACTTCAGAATTTTAGAAGCGTTTGCATGGGAGTCAAATGTGTGTAAAAATCATGGTTCTTGGTTCCTACTACAGGAGTTGTTTCACGTGCAGACTCTGAGCATGAGAACAGCAAAGCAAAGCAAAGCTGAGCTGTTTTGCTGTTTGAAGGCAGCAAGGAAGCACACTCTTAGTTTAAGCCTGGCAGTATAGCCCAGCAGTTAGAGTAATGAGCTGTGAATGAGCTTGGTACATCCAGCAGACCTGGGTTTGATTCCCACAACCTCCATTTGCATACTGTGTGACTCTGAGCAAGTCACTTGACCTCCCCTAGTGCTCCCAGGTCACCCCTAAAATCAGGCACTTGTGCGTAGTGGGCCTTACCTGGTTACCAAAGACTAAAATAAATAAAATAAAAATTAATAAGAGAAAATACAGCTGGTGTAGTTACACATTATGAATCCTTATTTATGTTTTTAATAGAATGCATACCTTGGTTGTACAGCAGGCCAGATTTTTTTCCACATTTCTCATCTCCACCTCAGGTAATCTCCTCATCCCAATTTGTTGCCTGGGTGCCATGCAAAATAGCTGCTGGCACCACTTGAGTGGTCACCATGACACCTGAATACTCAGTGCAAAAGCACCGTTTTACTATATGAGAGGTGTCTGTCTCCCAGTGTACTATGTTTTTGATCGGCTGAACAACTTAAAAGATGTGGTCAGCTTTTATAATGGTTATAAGAGCATCTGGAATGCATAGACATAAACAACACTGATTGACTAATAATGATATCTTGATTTATAACTGACCTAATACTCTAAAGAGTTTGCATCCTTCTTCATTTGTTGCTCACTCTTGAAGACTGCAATGTGCATTTTCTAGATTGCTTCGATATTTATAGTTATACGCATGTCAAAACAATGCAGGTCTGTGAGTTGTTTCAAAAGTTTTGAAAGAGATGTGCATTCCCATTGTATGGAAAATGTGTTTTCCTTAACAATGTGTATTGATATTATGTAGTCCAAACAAGCTTTTGTTTTTTGGCATAATTCTGGGAATTGTAGTTTGTCATCTAAGATTCTGCTATTGAAGTCCCACAACAACAATATCTTGGGAACTACAGCTCCCGCTGTAGCTAGCTAAAAGGGACTGATAGCACCCCTGCAAAATTACTGCTGAGAGCTTGAATGACCAAAGCTTGTTCCAAACATCAAAAACAACAGTAAGGTCTCCATCACACAAGTTGCTTGATTGTGTATCAGTTACTTTATTTAAAAAATTGCATTTCAAACTTAGTACAGAACAGTTTCAATAATACAAATCCACCATACCAAACAGAAAATAAGACAGGACAACCAATGTAACATTTTAACATTTGTCATGTCACATGGGTCCACCAAGGGTGGAGCTGCATAAGAATGCACTTTATATACATTTTCATAATTTCTAAATTTTTATGATATGTCTTCAATGCCACTTTTAAAAAGGGAGGGAAAAGGGAGAAGCTGCGTGGGATATATTATATTGGACTAGATATCTGTAACTAATCTCTCTCTCTTTTGCTTACATCTGAGAGAATTTTTCCTCACTTTTACAGTGGTATTGCTTTGTGTTTAATTATTTTAGTTTTTAATTCAGGAAGGGGGTTTTCAAAATTGCTTATCTTGTCAGCATCTTCAGAAGGGCTGAAATAACTGCATATTTGATTTTCCTTTGTGGCTAACTGGACTGATTATTAGAATTCTGTGACAATCTGCATCAATATATTTTGCAACATTTGGTAGGGTTGTGTGATTTAAAATACCAAGGGCTGCAGTTTGTAATTGGATGCCAGACATAGCCTGAGGTGGGGGAAATTGTCTTCACAAGTCAGAGGCCTGCATCACAGCCAATTGTCTAGCTTGATCATTTCAGCATTGTTCAATTACTATAAACTACTGGTGTGATCCTGTTTGAGACAGAAGTCCATCTTCTTCCAAGTTGTGTACTGGGTGTGCTTTGAAACAACTGAGAAGCTGCGTGGGATATACTATATTGGACTAGATATCTGTAACTAATCTCTCTCTCTTGCTTACATCTGAGAGAAGTTTTCCTCACTTTCACAGTGGTATTGCTTTGTGTTTAATTATTTTAGTTTTTAATTCAGGAAGGGGGGTTTCAAAACTGCTTATTTTGTCAGTATCTTCAGAAGGGCTGAAACAACTGCATATTTGATTTTCCTTTGTGGCTAAAAAACCACCAGGCTGTTTTGGGGCTGGAGAGGTTTACCTGTGTCTGACTTGGATGTCTGATTAGCAGAGTACTTTCTCTGTCAAATTGTTGTGTAGGGTATCTTGCTGACAGGAAGGCACTCATCGCAGCGGTGGGTGAGAGCTTTTAGCTGATTGTTTTGTGAGGGCACAGTTTAGGCTCAACCCTTCCCACCCCTCACCCCACCCACCCCTGGAAATAGTTCCTTTATACCTGAGGTTCTGACATCATTTCCTCAAGAGTGCAAGGTGCATATCACTGTCATATCCTCTCTAGTTCACTGCACTGACAATATAAGCATACACATTGTATAATATATATATTTCTATATAACCAATCACACATGCACACACACACACACAAATGCAAACCAAAAAAAAAGTAGATAAACATGTGGGGAGTAGTGCAATGTAATGGCTGTGGGGCAGCAGTCTTCCGGGAGTCTTTCTGGAGGCTGAGATGCTGCCCTATTTGCAGACAACTATCTGCCCTGAGGGAGGAAGTTGCCCATCTTCAGGCTGCACTGGACAGTAGAAAGGGAACCTCCCCCATCCAGGGAGCACTAGCGCCACCACCACTACCTCAGAGGTTGCAAAGAAAGCACAGCAGTTGGACCACAGTGGGCTCAGGGAAGGTGAGGATGATGGAACAGAGGTACACCCAGTCAATTGTTCCACTCCACAATCCACACGCCATTCTGGGGGAGCATAGCTCCCCTATGGATGCACTCGCAGAGAAGACTGATGACAACTGTCACAAGGGAGGCCCACAGGAAGGAGACAGAGGACACCACAGGGAAAGGAAGCAGCTCCTGGTGGGGGACTCAATTATTAGGGTATAGAACTGGGGGGAGCTTGGAAAACTGAAGTAAGGTGCCTGCCTGGTGCCATGGCTTGGAGGGACAGGAAGCGCATCCTCAGGATCATGAGAACAGCTGCAAGGGAGTCTGAGCTGGACGTAATTGTCCACCTAGGGACAGATGACTTGGCTCATCATGAGATTAGAGCAGTGCAGGAGGACATTGCAGAGTTGGGGAGGGGCCTAAGACAAGTAGCACACACAGTATCCTTCTCAGAGGTGCTGCCTGTCAAAGGTATGGGGAGGTGAGGTACTAGCACCATGCAGTTTAATTAATGGTTGAAAAATGGTGCGGAGCACAGGGGTTTGGCTTCATTGGGGACTGGGGTTCCACCTGGAGGACACCCAGCCTATACTGGCAGGATGGTCTGCATCTGTCCAGGAAGGAACAAGTCTTTGAGCAATCGGTTTAAATGCTTCATTGGCAAGCTTTTAAACTAGTCAAAGGGGAGGCACGGACAAGCAGCAGGAAAATCCCAGCCTCCCTACAAAACAGGGTACTAAATGAGAAAAAGACCGAGGTAGAACGGTCAGTGGGGGATGCTGCAACAGAAGGTAAAGCCATCAAAAAATGGAGAGCAATGAGTACCAATGCCCATAGTCTGGGTAACAAGCTTCCTGAATTAGTGGCCTTGATGGAGGAGGAACATCTGGATATCATGGCAGTCACAGAAACATGGTACACACAAAACCATGACTGGGACGTAAACATACCAGGATACACTATCTACAGGAGGAACAGGGAGGGTAAAAGAAGAGGAGGAGTAGCTCTTTACATAAGGGAAGGAATAAAAGCAACAGAACAAAAGGGTAAACAGGGAGGAGAAGAGGCACTGTGGGTAAATTTGGAGACAGGCAATGGCACCACAATCCACACAGGGGTTGTATACAGACCCCCTTCTCAGGGGGAGGAAATGGACAAGAAAATGATAGAAAGTATACTTAGAATGGCAGAAAAAGGGGAGATATTGCTGATGGGTGATCTGAATGGGCCAGATGTTAACTGGAGTGCAGTTGCAGCTGCCACTCCGAAGAGTGGAGTTATTCTAGATGTCCTACAGGGGGCATGCCTTAGACAACTAGTACTGGAGCCCACTCGAGAGGGAGCAATATTAGACTTGATTCTCTCAAATGGAGATGAAGAGAGGATCACAGATGTAGAAGTGGGTAGCCATCTTGGAACTAGCGACCATCGAACAGTATGGTTCACAAGAAACACAGCAATAGAGTCAAGCCATACAAAGACAAAAGTACTGGACTTTAGGAGGGCTGACTTTGCCAAAATGGGTGAGTGCCTAAGGAATGCACTAGCAAATGGGCTGGAAGGAGGGGTGGAAGAACAATGGGAATAATAAAAACTGCCATCACAGAGGTAACGAGCCTTTGTGTGAAGCAAATAAACAAAACAAAACGATGTAAGAAACCACTATGGTTCTCAAAGGAAGTGGCAGTGAAGGTTCAAGAGAAAAAGAAAGCATTCAGGAAGTACAAGGAATCACAGAAGAAGCAGGACAGAGAACTGTATCAGCTAAAGCAAAAGGAGGCTGGGAAGGCAGTCAGAACAGCAAAGGCCCAAACCGAGGAAAAGATAGCCAACTCAGTTAAGAAGGGGGATAAAACCTTTTATAGGTACATCAGGGAGCGAAGGAAGACCAAGGGAGGGATAGTGAGGCTTAATAAAGGGAGGGAGGGTGGGAAGAGGGAGACTGTGAAAAGGCAGAGATACTAAACAAATATTTTTGCTCAGTATTTACAAATGAAGAGGGGAGGTACATAAAATAAACAGTAGAAACACTCTGATACCAGCCCATTTACAGAAGAAAGGGTTCTGAAAGAACTCTTAAAACTGAAGGTGGACAAAGCAATGGGGCCTGATGGGATTCATTCCAGAATTTAAAAGAACTAAGGGTAGAACCAGTGACACCACTGACTACCCTTTTAACAAATCATGGGAGGAGGGGTGGTACCCGAGGACTGGAGGAGGGCAGATGTGATTCCCTTCACAAAAGTGGGAGCAAGGCAGAAGCAGGAAACTACAGACCTGTTAGTTTAACCTCAGTGATAGGGAAAATGATGGAATCACTTCTGAAGGAAAGAATTGTCAAGTATCTAGAGGCCAGAGGGGCACAGGACCCTAGACAGCATGGATTCACCACAGAAAGGTCATGCCAGACAAATCTGATAGATTTCTTTGACTGGGTGACCAAAGTAGTAGATCAGGAAGGGGCTGTGGACATGGCCTACCTAGACTTTAGCAAGGCATTTGACACAGTCCCACACAAAAGATTAATAAACAAGTTAGCCAGCCTGGGAGTGGGTCCCAAGATGACAGCCTGTAAAGAATTGGCTGGAGAATAGGACAGAGAGTAATAGTAAATGGAGTCCACTCAGAAGAAAGGAGGGTTACTAGTGGGCACCGCAGGTTCAGTATTAGGACCGTCCTCTTCAATGTCTTATAAGCTACATTGCAGAAGGACTGGAAGGAAAAGTATGTCTCTTTGCAGATGACACAAAGATCTGCAACAGAGTTGATGCACAGGGTGGGGTGGAAAGGATGAGAAGAGACTTGGCAAGGTTAGAGGAATGGTCAAATGTATGGCAGCTTAGATTCAATGCTAAGAAGTGCAAGGTAATGCACCTGGGAAACAAAAACCCAGGGGAAGAGTACACAATGGGGGATGAGATACTAACAACAACAAAAATGGAAAGGGATCTGGGGGTAGTCATATCAGATGACCTAAAGGTGGGCAAGCAATGTGAGAGGGCAGCAAGGAGGGCTGGGGGGATACTGGGATGTATAGGGAGAGGCATCACCAGTAGAAAACAGGAAGTTATTATCCCTCTGTACAGACAGCTGGTGAGACCTCATCCGGAGTACTGTGTGCAGTTCTGGAGACCCAGTCTCCGAAAGACATAGACAGGATGGAAGCTGTCCAGAGGAGGGCAACTAAAATGGTGCAGGGTCTGCACCGGAAGACATATGAAGAGAGACGTAAAGGAGCTTAATATGTATAGCCTCGAGGAAAGGAGGGAGAGGGGGACATGATAGAAACTTTCAAGTACCTCAAGGGAATCAACAAAGTCCAAGAGGGTAGCATCTTTCAAAAAAAGAGGTGTGCAAGAACAAGAGGGCACAATTTGAAGATAGAGGGGGGCGGCTCAGAGGTAATTTATGGAAGTATTTTTTTCACAGAGAGGGTTGTGGATGCATGGAACGGCCTTCCGGAGGAGGTTGTGGAGTCAAAATCAGTGGTGGAATTCAAGCATGCATGGGACAGTCATAAGGCAATTCTAGGGGGTGGGGGTAGGAAGAAGTAGGCTGCTGGTTAACTAGGATCTGCAGCTTATCCAGTAGGTTGGGAAATGGGCAGACTGGGTGGGCCAAGCGGTCCTTCTCTGCCGTCAAATTCTATGTTTCTATGTTTCTAGGGGGGGGGAGGAGAGTAATGCAAAGCAGCTCAAAAGTGAGATTAAAACCTTCGTTCAAAGATTCAAACCTTCCTTGTTCCCAGATGTCAGACCGCCCTGGGGCAGAGGCCATTTGCTTACAGAGCTCCACTGTGGACAGAGAAATCCTGTCTGCCCCTAAACTAGGCCCCTTCACACTTTTGCTCCAGCAGCATCTCATGACTAACAGCAACTGTGACTGTTTCTCCTAATTGGGCCTCCCCTCTTTTATCACTCTCCAATGCCTTCCAATGCACTTAGTTATCACATTAGTGAGCCTGTATCTGCCCCCCCCAAGCTTTAGCCATTTTCCCCTCCTCTTCCCTCTGCTCCCCTCCCACCTCTGCCACCCCTCTCCACTCCCATCCCACCCGCTCTGCACCAGCCCCTTTTCCACTTTCTACTACCCACCTGAGCACTCATCTAATCTTCCTCTGCTATTGACAAGACTTACTAGGCTGACTCCTCTGTTGGATCTACCTCTTGCTATTCCCATTCTACCAGTGCTCTTTCCATTAAAGTACTTAATCTGGATTACTTTAGCAATTTGTACAAGCTCAGTTCTAATGCTGTCTCCACTAGAATCTTTTGTAATTTTGAATCATTGTATTCTTGAAACCTATGTTATTGTTGAAACCATGTAAATGTTTTCCTTTGTATATGATGTCACCCTCCCCATTGACATGGAACCTTTGTAAATGAACTGTTTTTGATAAAAGGTATTGTAATCCTAGATATCAATAACTAAATAAATAAATAAAATAAAAGTGGCCAGTGCAAAAATATATCTATAAAAATTACAAAACACAATAAAAAGTAAACACCAACCACTAAGAAGAACCATCTGAACTCCAGACACTACAAGTGCCATGCTGTCGAACCTCACAGGGTCACAGGTCCTTCGCATATAGAGCTCCACTATGATTCAAAGCCCTCCCAAGTGACATCTCCACAGAACTCAAGATCAGACTTTTTAAATCCAAACTTTGACAATACCTTACAGCTGAAAGGATCTGTGACTGCTTCCATTAAGCCTCCCTCTAGTTGTGCCCCCTAACACTTGCAACTTCTCCTGCTGTCTGCACTTTTTGCCATCCCCCCTCCTACTTCCCCCCTCCTTAGCTCCCTCCCACTTCCTCCCCCCTCTCCCCCTCCCCTCC
This sequence comes from Neoceratodus forsteri, assembly GCA_016271365.2. Lineage (NCBI taxonomy): Eukaryota > Metazoa > Chordata > Ceratodontiformes > Ceratodontidae > Neoceratodus > Neoceratodus forsteri. Next base: position 29,738,302 of record JADMNL010000027.1, read on the forward strand.
TCCACCTCTTCCATGTTCTCCTTCTCCCCTTTCCTATCCTTCCTCCTCCCTCCTTTTTCTCTCTCTCTGTTGCCCTCCCTTGCATGACAAGGCCGCTGGCTACAACCCCTACCCATAAGTTTTGGCCTCACCCCAGGATGTCCTCTGATGTTTTGTGACATTTATTTAGTGTGTGTTCATGAACTGTATCAATGTGCTTTCTTGACCTGTCCTATGATGAATATGTACCCTTCTTGTTAACCTGTTTGTTTCTCATCTGTTACTCTTGTACCCCCACTCCAATATTATTTGTTCTGTTTATCTTACTGACGTAGAACCTTTGTAATCAAGCTCTTAGCTCAAAGGTACTTGTAATCCAAGATCCTAATAAATAAAATAAATAAATTTATCTCAACAGAAAAAAAGATAAATGACATGTATAACTATAGATTATCTACAGTGGAGAGATTTTAAATGTTATATTCTTTCTCTTTAAAGGAGGTATTATATGACACAACAATAAGGAAGAATAATAAGAGGAAAAAACTGTGAATGGATTATGAAAGTCAGAGAGGAGGAAGGCACTGGAAGGGAAGGGGGTGAAAATGGACCACAGAGGTCTTGTACAAATACAACTGTCCATTGGGAAGGCACAATGGACAACTGACATTATTTTTTATAAAACCATAGTTAATGGGGGAGAAAGAAATATGACCAGTAATTAATCAAGACAAATTAGTCCAATTACTGCTCTGGCTACGGTTCCCAGAAGTTGATTTCCAGTTCAAGGGAACCGTAACCAAACTAACACAATAAATGGTATAATCTCATTCTTTATCCAAGGCAGAGTCACAAAATGGCAGTAACAGTCAGCTTGCCCTAATCTGTCCATAAACTTCAGAACTGTACTCAACAGTCAGAAGTTGCTAGTTTTGGGCACTATTTGCCCTGTCACTTAACTGAATTGTCATGTATCCTTGTTTTAGCTTGTCTGCACTTTTGTTCCTACATGTTCTGAAAATATGTTATCCATTGTAATGCTGTAGCCTTGCAATTTGTATCTTATCCAATCTGTTCTTCATTGTCATTTGTATTCCTAACTGCCTGTACTATGTAACCTCCCGGTTCAGGCCTGAAAATAGTCACTCATGTGTCTAGTGCTCTTACCCAGTCAACAAAATCTAAAAAAATAAATAAATTTAAATAAACTTAAATAGACTTTGACAAACTTAAATACAATTTATTATTATATTCTTTAAATGCACACAATGGTTGCAATGTCTAAAGTCTCATTTAAATCATGGTGGCGTACAGGTTCCAACAAATGAATCTATCTGAATTCCCTAGGTAGAAGTGACTGGAGTGTATTCCCATTTCATTCTCCTGCCCTAATCTATTCAACTCCAGTACATTTAAAACACAAAGAATCTTTATGACATGCTGCCAAAATGTGCCCATCCAAGACACTTTCGTGATCCTCATTTTCAATCTCCCAAATAAGGTCTTGTATACGATCCTTAAGTTGCCTTGTAGTCCTGTCCACATACAGTTTGGGGCAGAAACACCAAGCAATATGCACCACTGATTCAGAATTACAATTCATAAAATTCCCAATTTCCAATGGCCTTTCTCTTCTTGGAAAACTATGCATCCGCTATGTTTATACTAGAGCTGCGTAGAATGCAGAATTTGCTTTTTGGAATTTCTTTTCAAATTCCACAGAATTCCAAAAAGCATTCCTATGTAAATTAAAGTTGGAGGGGGTGATCCAGGATCTGGCAGCTTGCCTTCAATGCCAAGAAATGCAAAGTTATGCATATTGGAGCCAAGAATCCCAGGACAGAGTACTACCTGGATGGAGTCTGAGTATCTGCATCAGAGGAGGAGAAGGAGCTGGGATTGATGATCACTAGTGACCTGAAGCACTCCACGCAGTGCAAGAAAGAAGCAGCAAAGGCAAACAAGATGCTGGTATGCATATCTAGGGGGATCAGTAGTAGGAGAGAGGAGGTTATGCTGCTCTTGTACAGGTCACTGGTAAGGCCTCATCTAGAGTATAGAGTTCAGTACAGGTGCCCACACCTCAAAAAGGACATTAACCTGCTAAAGAAGGTCCAGAGCAGGACTATAAAGATGATAATGGGTCAGCAGGGTAAGGCATACAAGGAGAGGTTGAGGACACTGAACATGTACTCCCTGGAAGACAGGAGAGAGAGAGAGGGGGCATGATTGAGACCTTCAAGTACTTGAAATAAATAAATAAGGCTGATAAGGAGAGTCTCTTTAAGCTGAGTGGCAACCATAACATGAGGGGGCACAGTCTTAAACTGGAGGGTGGGAGGTTTAGGAGGGAGGTCAGGAAGCACTTCTTCACAGAGAGGGTGGTGGGCACTTGGAATGCGCTGCCAGAAGAGGTCATCTCGTTGAAGACAGTGGGCAGCTTTAAGAGAGGCTGGGATAGGCATAGGCGGAAGGTAAGGATCATTGGTAGAGAGAATGGGAGGAGTGGCGAGGGAGGGCAGGGACAGTAGCTCAAGCTATGGACCCTGCAATATGAGCAGACTTGATAGACCAAATGGCCTTCTTCTGCTGACTTCTTTATATGTTCGTATGTTTGTATGTACAGGATAACTTTCCGTGGATCATGTAAACTGCAAAATACGATTCCACGGGTTGTGGAAAAAGACTTCAAGGTTTACGTGAACCCGGGATTACTAATCCATGAAAATCATTCCACTTTTGAAATTTCACTACCAGTGGAATTCAATGGAATTAGATAGAATTTTGCAAAATTCCATGGAATTCTGTTCCATCAGAATTTGTAAATTCTGTACACTAGTTTGTACAAATTTGCAAATGTCATATCTGTGGCACCTGAACATACCCACAGGTTTAGTGTGCTACAATTCTTGTTAGAGGCCCTATGCTGACTATGTACAAGAATGTCACTTAGCCAAGGTCTTATCAGGGTTTAAGCATGTTTTTTTAAAAACTGACTAAATACCGTGTGAAGTGCGGACGTGAACTGAGCTACAGCAGCATAAAACAGTTTAAGATCTTCAAACTGTTTTAAACCTGGTAGTCTGAATACGGTTTTAGATGTTGTGCCCTCGAGAAAGTTACTCTTGGTAATAGATCAAATGTCAACTTTTTTTTTTTTACTAATTTAAAATCTACACATTTTTCAGTAAAGCCACCTATCAACTATTCTTCCTTAGGCCAAACTGTAAGAAACCAAAAGGTTTCAAGTTTCAACTCACATTTATTTTTGTGCTACTGTAGAGTGCAAGAGGTTCTTAAAAGTATATTTTTATATTTTTTTAACCTTTTAGAACATTTAAACAGCTGAACTGAGTGCCTTTTAGAACATTTAAACAGCTTAGCTGAGTGCCTTTTAGAACATTTAGACAGCTGAACTGAGTGCCTTTTAGAACACTTAAACAGCTGAACTGAGTGTTACCAAAGTTACAGGATTCAATGATTGTGGCATAGACTATGTGTACCCCAGATTCCAGCTGATGCTGTGCAGGGATGACCACATTATTGGGGTGCAAAAACTGAGGTTTAACACAGAAATGCGTACTCATCCCTAACAATAATGCTATTACCATGGTTGAGTAAGCAGTTTTTAATGTTAAATCCTGAGATTCATCAACACACAGCTGTATGTGCATAGACACACACTCACAAAGTGGCATATACACACACAGACACAGGTATCCGTAGCAACAGTCATCACAGCTGTGGCAAACAACGTATTTGTTCATCAGGAGAGTGCACCCCAGTTGTAGCCTCAGATGGCAAATGTACCTTTGGTTATGACATCATACACCTACTGTGGGGCGTGAATAATTTTAATTGGCTACTTGGGCCCTTATAAACAGAATACTGTGCCAGTTGTTCTCACCCCTTGACAAAGCTCCTTCAGCAAAGAGCTGGGGCATCAGACGGCAGCTGTTCCTGCTGGATGAGATTGTTTCAATTTTTGTATTTTAGCACAAATTAAATACTTATAGCTCTGCAGCCATTAGGAACTGTGTAACAAAGCTACAGCATTGTAAGGATGTGTTTAAGCCTGTTAACCATCACTTGAATTTGAAAATAATAACATTAAAAGACAGAAGTGAAAATGTAGTGTCTAGCAAGAATTTTGTGAAACTTCCATCTGGAAAGATAATGTATTTGTGATATAGTTGCGATATCACAACACAATGGTGCTGTTTAGGGGAATTGTTAATGATTTTATGAACTCACACCCTGAATGTGTCCCTAATCTCTGTGTGGGAACAGTTGTAAACTTTTACAGGCCTGGCTATCCTGAAGGCTGCACCAGCCCACATATTGTAGTGCTTATCCACAGGAGGGGGGGAGAGAGAGAGAGAGAGAGAGACAGAGGGAGAGAGGAGAGAGGGAGAGGGAGAGAGGAGAGGGAGAGGGAGAGAGGGAGAGAGGAGAGAGAGAGAGAGGAGAGAGAGAGGGGAGGGAGAGAAGCGTTAGTGATAAAGGTGTTGGAAAGGCTGTCAGTGGGGAGCCGATCACCTATTAAGGCACAAAGCTAAATAACAGCTGATAAACCTACATGAGACTGAATTGGAGACCTTGAACTACTTCAAGATGTGGCTGCAAAACAGTTTGCACCAGCACTGGTGACCAGCTTGAGTGGGAAATGGACCTTACAATAAATATGGAAAAAAATTAGACCATTTCAAAACAATATATGAAACAGCACACTGGGTGTATTAAACAGACTTCACAGGTGTCCACATTTCTGCTTAAAAAAACAAACAATTCTTAAGGTTCCTTTAAAATTGAACTCCTTCCCCAACCCATCCACATTTTTGAGATTACTTCTTAATTGCAAGTTTTTGATATTGGATGTAAGAAAATCAGACGGTAATTATGCAATGGATAGAAAGAATATAGCAAACTGATAGGCAGAGACATCTTCATACCCATGTTTACATTTCAGCACATACTCGAGTAAGAAAAGGTCCCAGCCAACAGTTGTTTTACCTACTCTGAATCCCTCAAGCCCACAAATCCAGCATATATTTCTAAACACCACCACCTATTGCTCAAAATAAAACAAAACAGAACTATTTTTTGGGAAAGAACACATACTCATAACAGGCAATAAAATATGTTTTATTTTTAAATACTTGAAAAATGGATCCATTGCATAATAACAGGAATACACTCCAGGGTTTGGTAGGTCATGGGATATCATCACTTCTTGGGTGAAGAACTTACAATATATGCAAGACATGCCAATATTTTATGACATATCTACCATATCATATATTATCCCTTAATTGCACTACTGTATGAATGATCAGAACAGTAATGTATATGAGATACAAAAGAAAAGCCAGTTTAAACACAGCAAATAGAATTTAAAAAAATGTATATTTATTTTGAAGTTTTTATATTATTATTTTATGCATCTTAATGTGAACAGCACTGCTAACCATATTTTCATTCATTATAGTCATAGAAATATGGCATTTTACAGATTCTCCTCCCAACCTTCAGGTCAGTTACCTTTCTTAATGAAGGCAGAAGCCAAGTCTGAACCAAGTCAAACTTCCCTGCGCTCCCAGGTTGCACCTGTAAACAAGCTTTCAGCTAAGTGTGTCTCACCTGGTTAAACAATTGGGGAAAAAAAAGTCTTGTTTTTTTTTTTTTGTAAAATTGCAAAAGCCTGACAAATCTAACAGTTGCCATGGAGACATATTTTAAAAATATGAACTGACTGGAGAAACAGTTCTTACTGTGAATATGCTTCTCTTTTAAATTTGCTAGTTAAACAAATTATCAATTAATTCCACAGTATGTGTTTTAGGGAAGCAATTGGTTATATGGTATATGTATGTTTCATAAAATATTGCTGTTGCCTGCATTTGGTACCTCTTACAAATCATGTTTAAAAATGAAGTGACAAACCCCAATGTATTCCTCTGGTAAAAAAAAATATTTAAATACATAAGAAAACTTATTTTTCTTCCATTAAGGTTCACTCATATATTTCAGCATTTTACAATGCACCACATCACATCTTACACTACCCTACTCTACCACATTGAATCACACCATGCCACCCTACCCTACCATACCCATTCCTACCCATTCCTTACACTGTCCTTCCCTACCACACCAAAACACATCCTATGCTACCCTACCATACACTTTTCCTACCCAACACTGTCTACTCAATTCTGTCATACCATACCCTTTTCTCCCATTACCATACCATACCCTTTCCTACCCTACCCTACTCTACCCAACTCTACTCTCCCCATCCTTCTATGTCATACCCTTCCCTACTCTACCACACAAAACAACACCCTCCCTACCCTAAAATACCATGCCCTTTCCTATCCTCTCCATCCCACTCTACCATATCATATAATTTCCTACCATGCCCTACTCTAGCATATCTTACCCTTTTGTACCCTACTCTACAGTTGCAGCAATAGATATGGTCATATATTTCCAGATATTTTGTGATATTTTATAGAGAGTTTCTCTCTCTGGTGGCCCTGTAGTAGTAGTGCAGGGAAGCAGGGAATTTGTCTAGTGATTTTACAGAAATTTCAGGAAATATTTGACCATGTCAGTCACTTAAACTGTACCCTGCTCTACTATATCATACCATACCCTTCCCTAGTCTACTATATCATATATTTTCCTACCATACCCTACCCTACTCTACCATACCATAACTTTTCCTACCACACCCTACCCTACCCTACTCCACCACAACTTACCCTTTCTTATCCTACCACATAATACCATATCATGCCCTTTCCTACCATACATTACCCTATAATACCATGCCATGTCTTACTTTAGCCAACCTTTCTATTCCATGCCAGTTTAGCCATGCCACATTGACACCAAAGTTGCCGACATCCCCGACATCAACAGACACAATGCTGAGTGTAGGCATTGCACTGTCGGTATGCCAGTGTGTTTTCTTTGGGGGCCTGCCCACCTGAAAGCCCCCCAACCCCCCGGTATCTCTCTCTCTCTATATATATATATATATATATATATATATATATATATATATATCCAACTCCAAGTAAGAGTTGTCTCAAGGAGGGGGCAAAACACCAGGAGATGCAGTGCTGGTGTCAGCGAGGACCATTACAGCGATCTGTCAATTTCTGTCACTGTAATGATCTACACTGTAGATTTTCGTTATTTGGTCAGCATACCTTCTATACCATTCCATTACATATTATACCCTACCTACCACATCACACCCAACCATACCATATCCTACCATACCACACCCTACCTTACCATATCTTACAGCACCCTACCCTACCCTACTGTATCCTACCCTACCCTACCATACCTTACCCTTTCCTACCCTACCATATAATACCATATCATGCCCTTTCCTACCATACATCACCCTATAGTACAATAAGTAAGTAATTATTTATGTAGTGCCCAATCCCAGAGGCTCTGGGCACCTTACAAAATACATAAAAATCAACAAATCACATTAGACTAATACTGTGCCATACCTTACTCTACCCAACCTTTCTACTCCATACCCTACCATACCTTACCATACCATATCATATTATACCCAACCATACTGTACCATACCATACTGTACCATACAGTACCATTACCATACTGTACCGTACCATACCATATTGTACTACACCATTCCCTACCCTACTGTATCCTACCCTACCGTACCATACCATAACATACTATGCCCTACCAGACCATGCACAACCATACCATAACCAACCATACCAAACCCTGCCATACCACATCATACCATATCATAACCAAAACAATGGAGATGGGCACACACCAGGAGCAGCAAGTAAACATATGTTTATTTTATATCAAGGCTAACATAGCATGAACAGTTATGGGCTAACACCACTACGTATCACCGCTGACCAAGGCTTCCTGACCCCCTGAGGAAGCCTCAGTCAGAGGCGATATGTAGGAGTGTTAGCCCATAACTGTTCATGCTATGGCTGCCTTGATATAAAATAAAATAAAAAAATGTGTTATCTGCTCCTGGTGTGTACCCATCTCCATTTTTTTGTTTTTCTGTATCCCTAGCTGGAGCACCTTTACAACTGAAGGAGTGCATCCCTCTTTTCCCTCAAACCATACCGTACCATACTTTTATTTATTTATTGAAATGTTTTACCAGGAAAGCACACTGGGCGACAAGTCGCTCATCTCCTTGTGTGACCTGGAGGGAAGGGGTACAATGGGAGTGAGGCATTAAACATTCACGTTACAAGATCAACATTAACATACAGTTGTAAGGCAGGTGTTACAAGCAGTGTTACAACAGTGTTGCGCATAATAGGTAGAAGAGTGGACAATAATAAGTGCTGGGTTAATAAGTAAACAAGTGCTTACGGAAAAGAAAAGGTTGAAAAGGAGAGGGAGGGGTGAGGTGGGGAGAGTGGGAAGAGTCGAGTTCAAGTTACATTCAAGTTACAAAATCTACATTAACACACAGTTGTAAGGCAGGTGTTACAAACAGTGTTAAAACAGTATTACGCATAATATGTAGAAAGAGCGGACAATAATAAGTGCTGGGTTAATAAGTAAACAAGTGCTTACGTAAAAGAGATGGGGAAAAGGAGATAAAAGGGTGAGGTGGGAGAGGGGGAAGAGTCATGTCCCTGGAGACCCCTTCAGGATGTGAGGAACCCTGCAAGGGGACTGGGGGGACCAGAAAGAAGGGGATAGGCAGTGTCCCAGAGAGACCACTTCAGGATGTGGGGAACCCTGCAAGAGGGCTATGGGGATAGACAGAAAGGGGATAAGGCTATAGGGATTAAAGAGGGAGGAGAAAGAGAAGGAGGAGGTGTGATATAAATGCTAGGAGAGGGAATAGGACCTAACCCAAGAGAGGACCCTTCAGGATGTGGGGTACCCTGTCAGGGGGTTGGGGAAGGTCAGTAGATAGGGATTAAAAGAATGATAGGAGAGGGAGAGAGGGAGAATTGAACCCTTGAGGGGGAGAGAATTTTCACCTTTGGAGGGGATGGGGTCTAATCAATAGTCCATCAGGATCCATTGACCCATGGGGAGCATTAAGGGTCCCCATACCTTATCATACCATACCACACCATACCATGCCATGCCATGCTATGCTGTACTGTATCAATCCATACCATACCACACCACACCGTACCATGCCATGCTATGCCGTACTGTACCAATCCATAACATACCATATCATACCATACCATACCATGCTATACCATACCATAACCACATCATACGATACCATACCATAACATCCCATACCATACTACACTATATGCATTCATAGAGCAGCTTCCATACGGGCATCTTAAAGCAACACGACTCAGTTCTGCACAATCCCAGAAGGGCAGGCATTTCCGGGGTGAAACGCAGCAGGCATTAAGCACCACCACCCTACACAATAGCTTTACATTCTCCTTGCCTAGATCCAAAGTGATTGCTATAAAACCAGGGTAATCTGTTGGTGTGTTAGTAAATGGGGGGTGGAGAGGGATTTGGGCAAGAAACCAGGAAAGTTCCCTTATTATTTTCAAGAAGTGCCATGTGGGATCTTTCACATCCACATGAATGGTCACCAGATCAGGCAGATTGGACCTCAGTTTAAGATTTCATCAGAAAGACTGCAGCCATGGCAGTGCAGTGACTCCCAAACACCATGCTTGGGCATAGGTATGTTTTAGTATAACCCAGGGGAGAGTGCTCTTGCGGAGCTTCAGCACCAATTACCAGAGCACCTGGTGCTGATTGGAGGTCTCCCATCTAACTGTAGACCAGGACAGGCCCTGTTACACATCTGAGATCTGATTGGATCGTGCTTCAGGTTGGTAAAGTACAACATCCAGCTCGGCACTGTTTATGTCCTGTGTTTCTTTTGTTTCTTATCCTCTTCATCACCTCTCTTTTTATGTGCGATTAAAACACCATTAAATTACCGATATTTATGATGATTGACTATAATGGCACTTTCTGGACACAAGAGCCCTAGTGTGTTTCACTGAGTTTGTTGTGTGGTTAATCTATACAAACCCCACTGAGCAATTAAGATCCATAAACATGATTTGTAGTTACAATCTTGTACATTGACAAACCTCCACAGCCTGTCATAGCAGCTGCCTGCAACTAAATAAAAACGATGATTTCCTTTGCTGACCTGTTGGTGTAGCCATGCTACTCACAACATCAGTGACCTAAATTTGAGCCTCAAACTCACAGCACTATGGGGTTAACAAGAGGAGGATTGAGCATCCCAAAGGACACGCTTCTTCTGGGGTGGTGCATGGAGGCACGTTGTGGCAGACAATCCAGAGATGATGGTTTCAGGGCTGGGTGACTGATTTAAGTCTGATTGGGGTCAGTTGAGGATGAGGAGGATAAGGAAGATAAACAATGAAATAAAAAAGCATCAGGGTCACCAACTGGGTCAGAGGGTAACATGCTGCACTTCCATGCTGGTAACCTGGTTCAGGAGTAGAAAGGGTAATCGACCAGGGGATCCACGACTGGTCATCAACAAAAATGTTGGCAAATAACCAGACAGCGAAACCAGCAGGTAGACCGCATTTTGCAGTCAGCTGCCGGTTTCAGACAGAAAAGAGTGTTTTCTGATGGGGGCTTATTCTCGATCCCCACTGAGGTTGGCTGTGCCCCCAACACCCCCCACTTAGGATTCTCAACTCTGAGTCAGAGCTGATTTGGGGGGGGGTGCAGGACCCCCGACAGACAGTGCCAGGTTTCAGCAGGTTCCCTACAGTGACGTGGCACTGTAGTCACTGTAGGGGACCTCGCTGTCGAAAAGTCACTGAACGTGCGGCATACCTCAGCGGGGCATCCGGGGAGGCTGGGAAGACACTGCCACAGGACTCGAAGGATTGACACCAGGTTCTCCCACTGAAGTGATCCCTACAATGAGCTATGGAGCTTGTGTCCTCCATCTGGGGACACTGCGTGCATGTGAGGCTTGTTGAGATGCCACCTAGTGCCACACTGGTGGTTGGTAGAACAAGAAAAAGTCAGATAACACCTAATGTATCTTTAAAAAATTTTTGCAAGTTTGGAATGTTAATAATATGTTAAAAACTAGGAAAGGGCGTGTTCTTCATTTATGGAGCACCACTAGTATCTTAAGACTCACTACCTCCCCCCTCCCACTTCAATCTCCATGCCTTTTAAAAGAGTTTAGGGGGCCTCCTAGCCCCATGCATCCAGTTGCCACTCTTTTTCTGCCTTCCCTGACAGGAGTACACCATGTAGTACAGTACCTCAGTCTACTGATGCCCTGACAGGGGTCTTGTAATCTTTGTGAACCCTGAAAGCTTTCTAATGCCCTCCCAATATTGCCCTGACCTGCTACTGCCCTGACAAGAGTGGGGATAGTTTTGGGGGGGCTATTATCTGTATTCTGCCTTTTCCCTCCTTCTTCATCACAGAATCTCCTCTGATGTCACCCTCCTTTATCTTTGACCACTCGCCTAATTAATGATTCCATGTCTTGCTCTTTCGTTGATGCGGCTGCACCCACAATACCATTGTTCTGTATACACAATCCACACTTCAGCAGTCTGCACTTAACTTGCTGTCTTGATTGCTCATTGATCAGTTTGTAATATCCATTGCCAAATTGTGTTATTATTTTCAAGTGTATTATTATCATATTGTACTAGCAATTGCTATTTCTGTCATGTGAAGGAGGGAAAAGGCAGAAGACAGACAGCTAAGGGTCGGGGCTCAGAAAAGAGTGATCCCAAAGCTGGGAGAGCTCCCATTTTGTCCCCAGAGACTCAGCTCACAACCTTGGGGCAATTGTCTAGCCTCATCAAACTTTTGAACACTCTTTTAAATGAATCTGCAAAACATCCTAAAGTCACTTCCATGACATGACTTAGATCAGAGTCTATCTATATTTTTTGTCTGACTCCCCTCATATGTTTTCATCACCACTTACCTTATCTAGTGCCACTCTCTGTGCATGTCTCTCTCAATATACCTGTTAGGAGGGCTGGCCCGGTGGCACTGAGGGTTGAGGCACTGGACGCCACACCTCACGCCACTCCGGCGACCCAGGTTCGGGAGCAGACTCGGGTACCAGGGGTCGGCAGGTGGAGGAGAGGAGAGGATTGAGTGTCCAGAGGACTGCTGTCTTCTCCTGAGGTGAGTTCCGGGGAATACTTGCCCTGTTGCAGCTCCCGGTGGAGACCAGGGGGCACTGCAAGTGGAGGTGGGGACTTGCATTGGGGGAGGCAGCGGCGGATGTCTGCAAGAGGGGACAGGTGCATGCCCTCTGTGCAGTGACATCATTGCATGTCCTGCCTTGGAGGCAACATAACTAAGTGAGAAGGAAACACCCCGGCCACTGGGAGGATGATGGCAGACCCAAGGAGGTGGCTCACATGTCCACTGCCAGCCCTTACGGTTGACTGTCCCAGGTCCACCACTTCAAGGGTTGGTTGGAGAGGACTCTGTCCCCGATTTCTCTCTGAAGGGTTCAGGCAGGATGATAGAGCCACTTGGGTGGGTCTCATCTGAGTGGGGCCCCAGTGGCTGCAACCGGAGTAAAGAAAGTCTACAAAAAAAAAAATGTATATACCTGTTAGTAAAGCTAAGTGTTCAAAAGTCAGTTGTACTCCCATTCATGTAAAAATGTAAACCCAACTATATTCATCTTGTCCCACTCCTCTGCATTGTTTTCCTGATGCTACAGGATAAAGTGTTAGTTTTCCTTTTCAATGTCAAAATCATAAAGAAACTGGCACTGCTTTATTCGTCCAACTTAAATACTTCTTAGTCTTTCTCCGATCCACTCCACTCCTCAGGCACTGACGTTCTCTAACCTGAAAAGGAGGTAAAGCCTTTGACCACTTTGCATCGCCCTCAGAAACATTCCTCTCCCTTAGCTAGGATCTACACTGCCAGTCCCATTAATCACTTTAAATTTATTTTTAAGATGACAAACCATGACCAAGGTTTTCAGTTGTGATGTTCTCTGCCTAGCTGCCTATTGCTGCTTATGTTAATGTACAATGTTATATTTTGTTTTTACTCTTTTATTATTTTTTTTTCCTGTGTCGTCTTCCTGTCCCCACCCACCCAGCTCACTATTCAAGGTCACCTTGGCAGCACTCTTCCTGCAGCAGGAACGTGACCTCCTTCTCTGCTGATACCAATGCCTCTCCATAATTGCCTCTCAGGGGCTGTGCAAATGACAAACAGTCCACATCCTACCTCCACACACAGGAGCAAAGCTCCTCACTGCCCAACCCCCCAACCAGCACCAGTGGGACTTCACTTTCTATTGAAATGTTTTCAAACCTGGATAAAGTGTAATGCAGTGGGTGAGCCGGCTCATCTGGAGATAGATCACAGTCCAGAGCAAGCAGTGTTTTTAACGTAGTGCCTTCTATTAGACTAGCAGAAGAGAATTTTTACACAAACGTTTGGGACATTTATGGTTTCTTTGTCATGTCTCAGCTGCAGCATTTATCCAGTTGCAACGTTACACACAAACAGAGTGGCAGCCAAAACCATAGGATTGTGTATGGTAGCCCATACACAACAACACTATTCTTACACCAAGTGGTTACTATGACATCAAGGACTTCAAGAGGGAAGCTCAAGAGGTCCCTTTGACGTCATAGCATCCACGAGGTGTCAGAAGAGTGTTGTTGTGCATCAGGGCTACCATACACTATTCTATGCAGTGTATGCTACCCAAAAGCCCAGAATTGCTTACTTTTTTTGTTTTCGGCACCCAGTCTCTCTGCTCCACTGCCCGCACTTTGCCAACAACCACCACCCGCTGGCCAGCTCACACATGCAGCTCTTCACCTGCCACTGACCAATGAAAAGCATTGATGGGGTCGCTTGCATTATGTTGTAGATACTAACGCAGAATGAAAAGTCACTCTGCATTAGTGTTTACATCACTACTGCAGCAGAATGACTTTTTACAGTGTATGGATCTCCATACACAGTCGCGTTCCACCATACACTGTATAAGTACAGTATTGTGATTATAACACCTATTCCTGTGTTACATTGGAATAGTTTCAACAGATGTGTCTGCATTCTAGGAGGGACCTGAGTTGGCATGAATGTGTGTATAAAACGATAAATAACCTCCATGCTCCTTATTTGTGGGACAGATACAGGACCACTGCTCACACATGCTCTAAGAGATCAGCCTTTCTGTCTTGCCAGGGTTAAAGCAAACTTTGGGCCGTCTGCTTTCTCCTTTGAAACCTCAGCACATTATGGAACTCTTCATATGAGAGATGTAGTAACTGTTTCAGGTTTTAATGAGATCACAATTTTGTCATTTTTGTACTAGTCCTGGATGATTGCTTTATTTGTACTTCAGATGGAATCCCTTTAAATGAATGTATGTCTTGTACCTCCCTCAGGACACCCTTGAGAATGAGACCTGCTCATAAATGGCTCATCCTGCACTTTGTAACTTTAAAAAAATCATAAATAAATTGGGATATACCATATGTAGATTAGGGGTTGGGGGACTGTTCCACCAGAAATACAGACTCAAGTGCTTAAGACTGGTTCCAAGTCTGTGGACAAGCTAAATGCAAAAAAAATGCAGCCCACAGCCTTGCGCCATGTTTACATGATGTCCCCCTCCTCCTGATTTCATGCTTCCAGCTCCATTCCTGCATGGCTGGGTGAGTGATAAACTGGGTTAACAGCATGAACTGTGCACGTTAGCTGCTCCACTAAGTCTTGCAGTGGGGATCGCTTGCAAGACTTAGCAGTAATCAATCTGATAAGAGAGCAAGAACTGTTACCAAGTGGCACAGCTCTCAGCGACTGGGGATGAGACAGTGTGACTGGGTGTCACAGCATGGGGGGGGGGAGAGATATTGAGATTGAACGGATGCTGAGCCAAGGGAAAAATAACATTAAAAAAAGTTTAAAATGATTAAAAAAACCTTACACAGAAACAGAATGTGACAGTAGATAAGGGCTGCTAGGCCCACCCAGGCTGCCCATGTTTTGTTAACCTTCATTTTTTATGCAGCCCATACTTGATCTACAGAGCAATCTCTTCCCCCACCCCTTCCTCACCCCTATGATTCCCATATGCCTGTCCCAGGCAGTTTTGAATCCCACCACTATTCTCTCTCTTCACTGGAGCCACAGAGTGCAGCATTTGATATGGGTATGTGGCAGGGCTGCTGGCTAAATGGAAAGGTGGGAAGGCAGTAATCCACAGTCTACAAGCAGTGGCTGCTCTGTGAATTGAAAGAGAAATACTGGGCGGCAACAAGAGGGGGTTAAAAAATTAGGAGGCTTGTTATACACAGCAAATGTGTAAGGGAGAGGAAAAGAGAGCCTGGTAGTAGGTGTGGTAGCTACTTGCATATCTTTCAGTTTTTTGTCACAGAAATGAGGGACATAGGCACTCAAAATGAGAGACAATGAGGGGCACTGACCCTCATAGTGAGGGACACATCCTCAAGCACAGAGATGCAAGCTCAGAACACTGGAGGAGGGGGCGGCACTGGTTGTACTTGAACAAAGATTATTTTTATTTAGCATCTTAGAATATTCTGAAACCTTCTCTGTGTTGGCAGTACCCTTTCCATGAGGGATGAGTAAGGGACAGAGCAATTTTGAGGGGTAAAAGGAAGGGCATCCTTCATAATCAGGGACACTTGAAAGGTATAGCTACCTGTGCCTGTACCTGACAAGCTGCAACAGAAAAAAAAAGAAGCAACAAGTATTAAAAAAGAAGCTTAGAGGAAAAAAAGAGAGACTAAACATTGTTGTGCTAGATGCCCCTGTCTGCCTGCAGGCTGCTGTATGCTATGTGTCGATGTTCCCACTCCTAAAGCGGGTCTGCTTTGCTTGCTTACCTCCCTTCAACTTTAGTGCTTTATTTTTCATGCATATTATGGTTTAACGTATTCCCTTTGCCCCACAGTGTTGAATACTACAGATTTTGCCTCTTAAAATGTATTTTAACACATTAATTGAAATATTTGGAATTATAGCATGGACATAAGTGAACAGCCAATGAAATCATCAGATTGGGAGTTTACCACTGGTGTAAATCCTCTGATAACCTATGGCTGTTGATGAGTATATAATCCTAATCCTAATCCTAATCATCTGCAGCACAGGAATAAATACAATAAAAATAAAAACACAAAGCAACCTCTTTAATATGTGTATTTTATTATAGTAAAAAAATGAACCTTGGTATAATGGCAATAAGCCACTCAGAGGATGTGGGTTATTGGGGGATTTACCACAGGCTGGCGAGGATTTACCCACTTCGCTGCGCCTCATGGGCAAACCACTCCAGCCGTGGTAAATCCCCTGATAACCCACACACCTTCGTGGCTTATTGCTTAAATAATCAGGACTAATCAGAACACCCTCCCCCGGTTCTAGTTCTTATTTAGTAAAGTTCTTCTGGCTCTATTCTAGACAGCCACTGCAATAGAAATTCCAAGAAACAAAGTAATATCTTATACTCAGCCCACAAGATATCATATTATCGTGTGTGTTGGGTATGTCACCGTTTATACCTATTCCTGTCGGGTACATCAGAGTGGAGTACTGAACCAATCAAAGATTAACCTTCATTATGCTGATGACATCATAATTGCCATGTGCAGAACTGATGCCAACAGTTGAAATCGGAGAAAGAAAGCTAAATCTTCATAGAAACAGGTCTGACTCAAAATATGCAGTTTATCATCACTCGTAAGAGGCCAGGATGTTTTGTAACTCGCTCGTGGCTCCACCATTTGTGGGTTATGGTCCTGTCTCTTCACACATGAAGATAAATTGTGTACTTTGAGTCAGCCTATTTCATTTCCCCTACATATATTACTGTGAAATGCCCTCAAAATAAATGAGATTTTACCGTGCTATATATCTAGATGAGCTATTGCTCTATATATCTGACTGCCACTGTCTCTCAAATACAAAATCTGAAATTCCAGCTCATTGAGATTTACTTTGGTTTATATCAAAAACATAATTTATTATCAGTTCGGAAGCTTGCATCATGGCATTCCATAATGAGGTTAACACACAGGAAATGTACTTTTTTTGCTAGCTTCTATCCATGGTAACACCTGGGGGCCCAATATTCAAAACTTTGCCAGCAGACAAATTTTGCACTGCCCTGCGGGCAAATTTAGCCCACAGCCAACAGCACGCAATATTCAAAGGAATAGCCCAGGGGCAAACACTGCCGAATATAGTGGGCAAATGAAGGTGGGCAAACATGGCTGTGGGTACATTGCAAAGGCAGCCCAGCAAAGAAGACAGCTCTGAATATAGCAACTGGGCAGTGCAAGCAGCATCAGCAGCCCAGTGCACACAGAAGTGGAGTCGGGCACAGGTGAACTACGTTGCCACTGTGGGCACTAGCAAAGAAGTGGTGCTCAACAACTGCAAACAGTGCAGGCAAAATACTTTAGAGCCACTCTAAGGTTCACACATGTTTGCCCAGCACAAACACATTTGCCCAGGGCAAAACTTTTCCATATTCAAAACGTATATGCAAACGAACCTACTTAAGAATTCTAAGAGCAAACAGCCATATTAACATGTCAGTATGGCCTGATTTGCATGCATTTCCATGTGTAGATTGCCTGGGCTATTTCAGGGTGCACATAGCACCACCTGAATTTCAGACCGAACTGCATGTCAGTAGCTGCAGGCTGAGTTTGTACACAGTAGCCCAGATTATTGTGCCCCAGGGGACTAGCACCACAGGCACGGGTGGTTGTGCTGCATGCCACAGACATGTTGGTGTTTCTGCTACAATGTGTCTCCTATGCTACAGTACCATGGGTAGCCGGTATTATGAAGGACACATCAACACATACTGTCTGTCAGGTAACATTGAATGCTGCTATCCACACATAGACAGGCCCAGCCAGCAGGTGAGTTCTAACAGTGGACAACACTGTCATACTGTCCTGCGACCAACATATGCTGTCCCAATGGCATGGGATTCTCACAGTACCACACATGTGGCTGGCCACAAGTGACGGAGTGCATGTACAGGTGTGTGGTATGTGCCCGGGGGGGACCTGACACATACCATCGTACAGGCCTAATAATGTTAGAGGCATTCCAGTCACTAGAACATGTGCACTGTGTGGATGACCCCAGCTGTGTGGCACTACCTACTATGTGATGCATCCTGGGATCCTGTACACCCACCCCTCACCACACTCCCTCCCTTCACCACCCTCCTTCCCCTCAGTGCAGCATGTGTGTGTGCTGTATTGTGTTGGTGTATCCCTATGGGGGGCTTGGGGGTGTGTGTTGCATGTACTCACCGATAAGGTGACCACTGGGAACTAGACCACCCTCAAATGCCTGGCAGAGTTGGGATTGGTGCCAGATGAAGGTGTCGTGGGCACTGCCAGGATGCCATCCTAGGACTCATGGAAAGTACCATCTGTGTGCCACATATCTCTTCCTTGGCATACAGAGTGGCCCAGGGTGGCCTTCTGCCCTCTCCTTCTCCCCACTGACTGCAGTCATCAGGTGCACCAGGATGCTGTTGTTGCATACAACCTTATTGCTTGTTGCTGCTGTGTCCACGCCCCCATCCTTGTTTTGCCCAGAGTTAAGACTACCTTTTCATGGGTGGTAACTTGCGCTGTGCTGTGTGTTGCACTAGCATATGTTGCTCAGTGCTAAGGTGCTGAATATACCATTGCACCTGTATGCATGTCCCTGCCCATCACTTTGCACTGCACATACATTGGCCCAGATATTCAAAAGGGTTGCTCATGGTGCAACAATGTTGCACTATGCCCAACTCACTGATGCGCCCCGGTGCGATATTCAAAAGGGAAAAGTGCGTCGCACAAATCCCAATGTGCCAGAGCGCATCAGTAATGTATGCAGGCACAGGTAGGGGGGGCGTTCCCATGCATAACTTGCACAGCCCGATATTCAGCCCAGGATGTGCAGAGCCATGCATGTGCAACCCCTACTTGCGCCAGCACAAAGTTAAGCCAAAAAAAAAAAGGAACACCTGATGGCCACCCACAGGTGAGCTGCCACATCGCAGGGCGCAACATGGCAGCTGCCACCTGTGGGTGGCCACCCGAGTTCCGGCTGCACCTGGTGGCACCCCCCATGCCCGATCACGGGCATTCGTAAAATAAAAAAAATCCTATATCCCTGGTGATCCAGTGGACTGATTTCCACCCAATCGCGGGCATCTGTTTTAATAAGGAAAAACCCCTGTCCTTTATCCCTGGTGGTCCAGTGGACCACACTCTGTCCGATCGCGGGCATCTGTTGTAAGAAGAGACACCCCCCTAAGATCCTGCTGACTGCCCGATCGCAGGCATCTGTTGTAAGATAGACACCGCCTCAAGATCCCACTGACTGCCCGGACGCGGGCATCTGTTGTAAGAAGAGACACCCCTCCAAGATCCCGCTGTCTGCCCGATCGTGGGCATCTGTTGTGGGCAAAGACACCCTCGCACCCCGTCCATCATCCCTGGTGGTCTAGGGTACCCTCCCCCGCCACTGAGCCCCACCACTGGGCCTCCGGTTCAGCCGGCGGGAGAAACACCTCACCTGCCTGCTGCCCCGTTACTCATCGACTGACAGCTCAGTAGGGTTTCACGCCCATTGGTTCACAGCGTGAGCTACTGGTAGAATAGTACGAGTATACATTCCAGATATGATGAATCACATATCTGGAATGTGTAGCACGGTATGGAAGTTGCATGCCCATTGGCTCACGCCAGAACCATCGGGCTGCAGTCTCACTGAGCTGTCAGTCCGGGCTGACAGAGGGAGCGGGTGGTGGGCTCAGTGGGCAGGTGGGAGGGGTACCACTAGACTAACAGGGATATTGGACGGGGGTGTCTCTTTCTATAACAGATGCCCGCGATCGGGCAGTCAGCGGGATCTTGGGGTGTCTTTCTTACAACAGATGCCCGCATTGGGCAGAGAGGGATCTTGGAGGGGTGTCTCTTCTACAACAGATGCCCATGATCGGGCAGAGAGCGGGTCTGGAGGGGGTGTACTTTCACAACAGATGACCGCCATCAGGCAGTCAGCTAGACCTTGAAGGGGGTTGTCTCTTTTTACAAAGATGCCCACGATCGGGCAGTCAGTGGGATCTTGGGGGGGGTGTCTCTTCTTACAACAGATGCCTGTGATCGGGCAGAGTGCGCTCCACTGGACCACCAGGGATATAGGAGGGGTGGTTTCCTTATTAAAACAGATGCCCGCGATCGGGCGGAATTCGGTCCACTGGACCACCAGGGATATTGGATGGGTTTTCTTTATTATTAACACAAATGCCCATGATCGGGCAGAAAGTGGACCACTGGACCACCAGAGATATAGGACGGTTTTCTATTTTTACACAGATGCCCATGATCAGGCTGCAGAAGGCGTCGGTCCCCAATGGCTGCTGCCTGGCAGGGCGCCAGGTGCAAGTCATCAGGGATCGGCACACCTGCATGCAAATGGAATGCAAATGGGGCCATAATGACATGCAAATGGCCCCATGTGCGCCTTGCATAAATTATGGACCCATTTGCATGTCACCTTTTGAATATCATGGGTGCTGTGAATGGCACAATGGCACTTGCACTAGCGCATCTCCATGCTCCACTCTGGCCACTTACGCTGGTGTAGTGCCACTGCGCCATGCACAGTGGGGGTGGCCAGGGTGCGATATTCAAAGCTGCTGAGCCATGGTGCAGCTCCTTTGAATATCGCCCAGGCCACACCCCTACACAGCCAAGTTGAGCTGCGCCCAAGCTTGCACCACAGCCTTACGCAGTTTGAATATCCAGGCCATTATCTTTTAGCACTGGTGCTACACTGTTGCACTGGTGCTATTTGGTCTTTTGAATATAGCAGACCTATGCAAATGGGGTGCAAACCCTGTGCAAATAGCTTGCGCTGAGTGCAAAGTTTTGAATATCTGGCTCCTGAAGTCTAATTTTTTCCCTGTGTAGACTTTCTTTGGCTAAGGTTGTTAAAATGTGTATTCTCTTATAGATGTTTCAATAATGCAAATTAAAAGACAGAAACCATAGTGCAAAGTATAGAGGTAACTATTACACTGAAAGTCCTTGGCAATAAAGCAAAGTTTATTACAAATGCAAAATTGCACACATCCCACTAATGCAAAGCATCATTGGACATATATGTAAAGCACTATGAAGAAACAAAGGCTTGACCACTTATAGAAGGACTGAACAGTGCCAAAAAATATTTCAAGCAATCTGCAAAGGCTGAGAGCAGCAGACACAGGCATGTGTTTCCAACTAATTTGGATTTATCAGTGTGCCACACCTGTGTTTTAATCCAGAGAAGGGGGAGAGGCCATATTAGAGCTCATGTGTTTGGGTTATGGTGAGCCCAAAATGAAACCAAGTTTCAAAGACATACAAAATTAAATATACCCTCTGATGTAATGCATTATGGGTAATAAATGCAAATCACCATGAAGGAATCGAAGCTAGCTCTTTTTTATGCAGGACTGAAAGGTGCCAAATGGTGTAGTGGCAAACAGTCTGCAAAGGTTGTAAGGAGCAGACCACAAATATTTTGGTTAAGCCCTCCTATAACCCTAAACAAACCTGCAAACATCATGTCAAACAGGAATGTATGTTTCCTTACGTAAACATATGCTACATATACATTTACGTGTGTCATGCAACCTATCAAATACTTGCAAACCGATCACGTTCTTTAGTAAACATAATTATTTTATCTGAGTAGGGTAAGCAACAAAGATTTCCCTGGTAGGCAGGTAAGTATAGGAAGGGGTTTTTGATGTCTGGAAAGAAGCACAAAAAAGTTAAGGTTTTTAATTGGAGCATGTGTAGGAGGGGGTGATAAAGTTAAAGAATATTTAATTCATTTTTTTTTTTACTTTTTGAGGTAGTTTATTTTTGAGCCTAACTGACAGTTCTAGTGACAGTAAATGTGGGGGCCATGTTTGTAATAGCAGTCAGGATTTTTTTTTCTAAAAAGCATTGATATGTTAATGTGTTGTGTCTTGACAAGCAACACTTTTTATGTTTGCTTGCACGCATGTGCAAGAAACATAGTGCGACGATCAAAATGCAGTGCCGTTACAGTTGAAAGGAGAGCACCGCTTGAGTGAGCAATAGCGTCCCCTCCCCACCCCATACACACGCGTGCGCCTTTGCGCATATTGTGTGCTCATCGCTCCCCCTCACGCATAAGCACTGTATGGCTGGCGGGGTGCCCAATCCCGTCAGTTTCATACCCCCCCAAAAACAAGCTTCCCAGTTGCCATGCTGGGAGCCCACTCCAGCGTGGAAAAAACTGTTATTGCCAATGGGGGTGCCCAATCCCCCATCGGCTCCAGGCCCCCCCAAAACAGCCTTCCAGCTGCCTCGCTGAGAGCCCACCCCAGCGTAGCAAACGTCCCATCCGGCATTTTTTTGAATTTTAGCACCAAATTTTCAACATGGGGTTTTTGGGACCCCTCCTCATAAATTCTTGAACTGTCATGGCGTTAATCGGGCCCGAAGGGTGATTTCGCGGTCACTGCGCAAAATCACCTTTCAGGACCAATTAAAGAAACGACAGTGCCAGTGTTCATAAGGTGGGCTCTCAAAAAGTCTACATTGCAAATTTGGTGAAAAAATTCCTAAAATTTACTGTTTTACGAGCGTGCATTGTGCAGTTCCTACGCACGCTCGTAAGTTCGTAAATTTTTAATATTTGCACTCCAGATTTTCAACCTTGCCATTTTACCACACCTCCTTATGAGCAGTATAGCTGTCATTTTTCACATCTCACCAAAAATGTTTTTCCGTGCATGTAGCACACAATGGCGCAGTTGGTGTGCCAAATCAAGCAGAGGTCTTAAAATAGCTGTTGAAAATTTGGTGAAAAAATTCCTAAGAATGACTGTTTTTCGAGCGTCCATTGTGCAGTTCCTACGCACGCATGTAAGTTCCTAAATTTTTAATATTTGTACTCCAGATTTTCAACATTGCCATTTTACCACACCTCCTTATGAGCAGTACAGCTGTCATTTTTCACGTTGCCCAAAATGTGTTTCCGCCCATGTAGCGCACAATGGCGCAGTCGGTGTGCGCAATCAATGTTTGGAACAGATTAAAAAAGTCACAGTGACACTGTTCATGAGAAGAGGTCTTAAAATGGCTATGTTGAAAATTTAGTGAAAACATTCCCAAAAATGACTGTTTTAGGAGCGCACGTTGTGCAGTTCCTACGCACGTTTGCAAGTTTGCAAATTTTTTTATATTTGCACGCCAGATTTTCAACATTGCCATTTTACCATACTTCCTTATAAGTAGTACAGCTGCCGTTTTTCACATTTCACCCAAAATGTGTTTCCGCACATGTAGCGCACAATGTTGCAGTCGGTGTGTGCAAGCAATGTTTGGGACAGATTAAGAAAATCACAGTGACACTGGTCATGAGCAGAGGTCTTAAAATGGCTATGTTGAAACTTTGGTGATAAAAGTCCATAAAATGACTGTGTTACGAGTGAGCATTACGCAGTTTCCATGCACCCTCGTAAGTTCATGAATTTGTAATATTTTCAGTCCAGATTTTCACCAGTGGCATTTTCCCACACTTCCTTATGAACAGTACAGCTGTCATTTTTCACAACATGGCTGAAATGTGTTTTCACACTTTCAGCACAGAGATGCGTGGTCGCTGTGGGAAATCATTGTTTGGGACAGAAAAAGAAACTCACAGTGACATTGTTCATGACTGGAGGTCCCAAAATGCCTGTGTTGACAATCTGCTGTAAAAAATCCCCAAACTAATTACATTATGGGTGCGCCTTGCACAGTTTCTACGCACACTCGTGACTTCACCAGTTTTTTTAATATTTTCACTGCAGATTTTCAACATTGCCATTTTTTACACCTCCCCATGAGCAGTACAGCTGTCATTTTTCACATCCTGTTCAGAATGTGTTTTTGCACCTGTGGTGACAAATGCCATAGTCGCTGTGCAAAAGCAGCTTTCGGCTAACAAACTGATATTGCCGCTGTTCATGAGGTGGGGAATCACAAAAACACCATGTTGAAAATTTGGAGTGAAAATACCAACGAATGCCTGAGGTGTTAGGGTTTCCGACCATAACGCCCCACCCTGTAGAGAATTACAGGCATCAGGGCTGTGACTTGGGATTGTCACCTGCAATGCTCATACCATTCCACCCCCACCCACACCCTGCAGCCACTGAGAGGCATCAAAGTGTGCCTTGGACTCTTTGGCCTCAAAGTTCACCCCATTCTCCTATACCACACCCATCTCACCATATTTCCTGAAGGAATGGAGTGAACATAAGGGCCAAAGACCCCAAAGCACACCGTGACACTTGTCAGTGTCTGCAGGGTAGGGTGTGGTGAAATGGCGTGGCCATTATGCCTGACAACCCAAAGGCACACCCCAATGCCTGTCAGTATCTGCAGGTTGGTGATGGGGTTGGCTTCAGTTCAATACTTCACTGCCATTCCTATTATGCAGCTCTGTAACTCCTACACTACCAATGCCAATGCCAGCAAGCAAACATTCGGCATTGACAAATGCTTGTTTAACCAGTGGTAGTGGTCTCACAATTCATGGCTGCTGACCAGTCAGGATGCTACAAATTCCTACACATTTAATAGTTCACCAGATAAAGTACTTACACTACTTCTATCATATTTCCATCCTCAAGCTTAGGCTATTGTCTCTCACTGTGTGTTTGTGTGCCAAATAAAATACTCATACAGCCTCCACCTAGATTAACTTATTGCCTCCTAGAATATGCCTGTAGGCAGTAGCAAATGTACTGCAGTGTATCCTAGAACGACTACAGAAGTTACCTACAGATTTCCTGTGTGTCCTAGTAACATCTGGAGAAGTCACTCACATGTTTTAATATTACTTGTCAGCCAGAATTGATTAAAATTTACTGCATAGCACCATTAGAAAGATAATGTTGTGCTGAACAACTTTGCCACTGACACTTTGTGTGTATCATGTTCACTTTAGGAGTTATTCACATTTGTTTATGACATGGTGTGTATGGCAAACATTTTGTCCATCAAGAACCACCTAAGCACTCTGAAAAAAACATACATTCTGGTTATCTCAGCCAGTATAAAACAAAAACCATACTGAGCACAGTTCACTGCATAACACCGTTTGAAAGCTAATTTTGTGTGGAACAAGTTTGTCGCTGATACGTTGTGTGTATCATGTATACTTTAGGAGTTAAATGCATTTGTTTATGGTATGGTGTGTATGGTTCAGATTCGTCCCTCAAATCTCACCACACACCTTGACTAAAATGGGGAAAAATTATGTTTAATACTACAAAAATAGCTGTTTTTTGCAAACAAATTATTAAAACTACATCTAAAGTCTGGATGTTTAATTTGGTGTTGATTTGTTACATATTTCTCAACGAAAAAAGGCTTATGGTGTATTTTTTAGTGGACAAAATATATATTTTTTTTTTTTTGCTGTTTCAACCAGCATAGAAAAAAAAACAACTAAATTACCTATTATTACTTGCATACCACCATTGGAAAGGTAATTTTATGCTGAACAAGTTTGCCACTCATACTTTGTGTCTAGCACTTACGGTTTTTGTGCTATTAGCATTTGTTTGCGGCATGCTGATTATGGCTTGATTTTGCTTAGAAAGGCCCAGGATTCACTGTTAACAGTATGCAGGAGACAAGTGCTGCCACTTCAGAGAACTTCTGTGGAGGCAATGAGTTAAGTCCCTAAATTATGGATAGTGTCTCTCACTGCAGCTGTGTGTTTTTGCAACAAGGAAAGTACTGTACATATACTATTATTAAGCCTTAGAAACAATCCTGATCTTTGATCGGACCACAGCCAGCCATATGACCTACACAGGTTTTGAAATATTGTTCTGTTCAAAACAGAGATTCAGGAAATGGCTCAATAGAACCAGGCAGTAGTGCATTAGAACCAGAAAACAGTTTATTAGAACTGAGCAATAGTGGGGGGGGGGTTCAACTATTGCTAACTATTGCCTGTTCTAATCCTCATAACTCAGGTAAGCTTTAATACAACAGATACTGACTGGAGTTGTGTTGGATATAGTGGGAAAATATAAACCCCTCAGGATGAATTATTCTTTCTAACGTGGTCAATATTTTCCCATTATTTCCTTCACCTTTGGTCAACATTTGTATACTACTGCCTAGCGTGCAGTACATCTGCATTATTGAGTCTATAACAGTTACAATATAATGCATTCCCTTTATTACAGACAGGGTTATAATGGACAATCGTTAAAACAGCCAAAACTGGATTTCCCACACCAACTATATTAAATCCAATTCCTTTTTCTTGGGTTAGAACAAACAAAACATATTGCGTATAACGGATACTGTGTAGCTTGTATGGGTACATCTAATATTTTTTCTGCGTGAAGGTGCAGAGCTGGTATGGATGGAAAGTTTAGAACTGAGGTGGCAGAGCTACAAAGATTTAATGTCTTACAAAATAATTTTCCACTAGCTGCACAAACTTTCTTTAGTTAATTATATTCCCTCAAAGAAAATGATTTTGTATTTCAATTAAATGCACTCAGTAGGAATTACATTTGTATCCTGGAACCTCAACAGTCAGCCACCAGATGGAGAGAGTAATATTAAGTGTTACAATCAATCCTTATTCACTCTGAGTCACTACTCACAAACAGACACACTTATCATAACAGCTCGGCCACCTCTAGAGTTAATGAGCACTGGGTATAATGAGTATTGGGTATAAAGGATAAACATTGGGGGGGACGGATGCATCCATTTTAATAGGTTTGCATTGCATCCCATTCACTAAGTACGCCAAGAGAAAAATTATTCGGTAGTAATAAAATTCCTTGCTGTGACTGTTTTTTAAAAGTTATTAAGTTTGCTGAGATTTTCATGGATGAAGAGAATCCATTCCACACTAAATGCATACCGTAAGAAAATACTATGTCCCCGAATCATGGCTACGTTATTGGTACCTGAAAAGCTAGTGTGCTTTAAATGCAAAGAGTGCACGACTGATACTGGTTTTAAAAATTTGGTACTGTTAAGTATCAAAGGGAACCAGATATTTGCATATCTTGTTTCAGGGCTTATTGATACATTACTGCTATTCACCTTTATTCTGCTGTACACTACTTCATTATTTTAATCTTTTATTTGGTCATTAGATTACGTTGTCCCTGACTTAAGTGTTTAAAATCTGTTAGAGAATGGGCTGTCTCATATGAAATTAGTCATAGTGGACCAGTTCACCTGCTACATCAGTAATTAACTGGATGCAAGACAATCAATATTCTGTCCCTGATTATCACACCATGCCTATTTGTGATTTTTTTGTGGGGAAGGTGTATCACCACTGTAAACCAATAAAGCACTGCTGAACTCTAGGTCGCTTCATTAGTTATGTGATAAAAGAGTGGTGTCATGTCTACCTAAACAACATGCCAGGCCTCTCCTTTCACATCTTATTTTTATTTATTTATTTATTTCAGAATTCAGAAAATACCTTTGAGTCAAAGACTCCTTTACAAAGGTTCCACGTCACATATAATAGATACAAACACACAATACAGAAAATGTTACAGAGTAAAGTTAGGTTTGTCACAGGTACAGTTAGGCTAACATTCAGTAACTAGTGCTGTTCAAGATTGTGATAAAACTGGATGCTTAACAATCCGTGGGAAAATGGAGTTAAGAGCTGTGGGCAGAGGCAGGCTGGCGACCATTGTCAGTGGTGGAGGGACAGGGGGCCCGGTTCAGGTACAGTCACAGTCACTTGTGGCCTGAAGGTGGGCCCAACAATGCATTTTAAAATGACCAATTCTTTGTTCAAAGAGCAAGGAGGAGGGTAGGGTATTCATCCACAAGGGTGCCCTACAGCAAAAGGATCTTTGGAATTGAGCTGTGCGACAAGAAGGGATGGAAAAAAGATGGGTGTCAGAGCTATGGGTGTGCTTAACTTTTGAGTCTGTCGTGATTAAGGGGGTGATTATGAATCACTAGTCCACAGAGAGAGAAAGGGGCTTTAGGACTGCTTGAGAGTCACTCTGGGTTCACTTTGACATGTTTGCAAGAAACACCATTAGTGCCTGTCTGCTAATAGACTAAGAATTAAAAAAAGACCAGGGAACATTGAGTTATGACCTACAATGTGATGGATACAATACAGCCGAGCATTAACAGGAACGGACACCATAAAGACATGATTTTTGGACTCTTCCTGCTGCTATATTTATGCACTTTAGAATACCTTGTAGTCTCATTATTGGCTCATCCTAGAAAGTGCCATTAGTACCTCAATGTTAATAATATAATTACAACCCTCATATTAAGAGTATTGGGAAAGGCTGCCATTTTCTGTGATTACGTGGCTTCAAGATTTAGAGTGATGACAACTGGGAGATTTGCCATCTACTTCAAGCTTGGTCAAAAGACCATGGACTGGATATTTCAAAAACTAAAACCTCAATGTTATAAAACAAATGAAATGAAAAGCAGACATTGCCAGCACAATTTGGCATAGTTGTGCCTTCAACTTTCAGGATGTTTTCCTGCAATCACAGTGGTAGAGGAGTGTACCAAAAAGTGGGGGTCAGAACTGCATAGAACACATCAGTCCAGGATGCTAGGAAAACATTTGCCTTCTTAAATATATAGAGGATAATGTATGGTCCTCTATCGTTAACCGGTCAGTTAACAGTCGAGAGGTTGCCAGGGTGACCATGTAAACCTCGAGAGCGAAGCTCGAGAGGTTTACGTCGCCATGGCAACCCCGAGACGTTAAATTGGACCGTTGCTTATAGAGGGACCATACATTATTTTTATAGTGTATGGTCCTACCATCAAAAAAAAAGGGCTTACGCTTTTAAAAGTCACCGCCCGCCCTTCAGTCCTTCCCCGCCGGTTTCCTTCAGTCGCTCGTCGAAAAGCGCCAAGACATGCGCAGATTCATCATGTATAGTTATCCTATCGATGTGACGTAGGATCGATAGGTTAACAACATATCTACGTCACATCGATAGGTTAACAACCTTAGGAAATGATGATTTCCTAAGGTTAACAGCGTTCTAACATACATTATACTTTAATTAACCTACCTAGTTTTTTATAATCCTGAATAACCCAGGCATTTTTGATGAATAATCCATGATTTATTAACAGAAGTGCACGGCTTATTCATGAGAATCAAAACAGTACTAGGTCCAGAATTGTAGGTTTTGAAGAGGTTTGAAAGGAGAAAAGAAGCCAAAACTAACTATACAGTTGCAGTGCAACTTATGCAGCAGTAAATCAAAATATTCCATAGAGATTTTCCAAAAAGTATAATTTTGGTTGCCTGGTTTTTTAATGTATGTTGAGTACAAAAAGGTTTAAAAGTAGCCTCCCATACTGTCATTGGAGAACTTCTACCAGCCCCATTTTAATGCTGCTCCACTGACTGAAACATGGGGAGCCAAAATCTATTGTCTGACTCTTCAGCTACAAACATAAGGGGTTTGCTGACCCCCCTGACTCCCTGGCTCTGCTGCCTATTTGCAAGTATATTTTGTCGCTATTTTGGTTTAATTTCCAGGCTAACAATGCTGTAGAAGTCATGGCTGGGGGGGTCCACCCAATGGCCCAGTGGGTAGTGTGGTGCACTCCCATACTGGAATCCCAAGTTCGGGACTGAACCCGGAAGGAGGAGGGGTGCCTGGGGAGGGACAGGCACCAGATTCCACCATCCTAGTGACCCCTTAATTGGGAAGGGAAGCTAACCACTGTGGCAGGGTTAGCTGCCTGCCTCTGTTTCCCGTATTGTCCTGAAAGAAAGTAAGGAAACCACTAGTGAAATAAAGAGAAATCTTTCTGTTAAGTACATTCTGTACCTTATATTCTCTTTCTCTAAGTCTGTTGCACAACAGTGCTGCTTTCTTTTCCTTCTGCAGGATGGCCACCTGTAGACAGTCATTCTAATCTTACATACGTTTCTGCTTTCCTTCTTGGTATGCTCCCGGGTGCAGCTAGAGGCAGGCTCTGGGGCAATCTGCAGAAAGTTAGAGCAGTTGTCATGGCTACAGGTTTGTTTCTTGCTGCTTACAAGAAAAGACCTGGATGTTTGCTTGTTTTGTTTTTCTGCCCTGTTCCTTTCCTTGGGTTACAATGTGTTTGCCCCTCCCCCGCTTCATGTCTTCTTGGTAGAAATGTCTAGTTTAACTAATGTTACAAATTAACCCTTTATGGAACATTTTGTACTGCTGTTTTTAATACTGATCTTTTTATGTAAAAGTGGATAAGAAGCCTTTAATAGGGGCCCCTGGAAGAGACAGGGGATCCACAGATTAGGGCACCTCATAAACCAGGAGAACAACCCCTTCGTGTCCTTTGCTCAAATTGCCCAAATGTTCAACATGCCCAGACAACAGCATTGGAGGCACCTGCAAAAGAGATCTGCCTTGAAACCATTATTCTTACAAGGTTCCCGGTCACAGCAAACTCCAGACTGGGACAGACCAATTCAGTTCTTCGGACTGGGAAGGGGAGGAATTTCTAAAATATATATTTTTTTTCAATTGTTTTACTAGGAGTGACACACTAAGCTGAAAGCTTGTTTACAAGTGCGACCTGGGAGCACAGGGAAGTTAAGTGACTTGCTCAGGGTCACACAGTATGTAAGTAGGGGCTGTGGGACTCAAACCCAGGTCTCCAGATTTGCAGCTCAGAGCCTTAAACTACTGTGCTATACTGCCTCGAATATATAGCATACTTAGGGGGAACTGTACCCCACCCCTCATAACCTTAAAGGGAACTAAGAATGCACCATAGGCTGTGAAATTAGTGACACAAATTGGCAGGCCTGCTGGCAAGCTGCATACAGGGACGTCAAGGGGAGAGACATACAGTATAAAATAATGCAGAGACACAAATGGTACTGCACCACAGTGGTATTAAACAGGTAAGCATTAATCCATGACACAGCATGGCTCTACTGTAGAAATAATCCATGCCTGGGGGGTTGGGGACAAGACCACAGGCCGAGTGCCTCCAACCACCCAGGAGTGGATTAATTCTACAGTAGAACCATGCTGTGGAGTGAATTAATGTGCTTGTAACATGGCAAGTGCAGAAACAGAGAGTTATGCTTGATAAGAGATTGTAACATGACATCCTATATTAGCAAGTACAATAAAACACTAACACAGAGACAGACACAGGCAGTTAGAATGAAGAATTATTTTATTGTGCTGAACAGGCTGATTTTCCTTTTAATATTGTGAGTACAATGGTGAACAGTGATTCAATTATTGATTACATGCAGATGTGATCAACATTTCAGAATATGTGTTGATTTTGGCTGACTTACTTTTGTGAACTGTGTAACTGTCTCCGTTTTTCTGCTGTGTTTGCTGTTTGGGATTTGCCTGCTGTGCATGATGGGAAATGCATATATTTAAGTGCACAGGAGACTTGAGTTCTGGTGGTACATTTCAGAATCACAAGAGCAAGCATGGTTTACTTCGGAGCAACCATGGATTACTTGAGAATTAATCCATGGTTGCTCCATGGTCACCTGTTGCCGTTGCTCCAATTCATGTTAGTTATTCTGGTTTCTTGTTTTGTGCCATGTTCCAAGATGGATTTGCTCCCCCACACAATGTGCTGGAGGTGCCAATCAGAAGGTGCGGACCTGTTTCATATACTGTGGTCTTGTGACAGACTGTATGTCTTATGGGAAGGAATTAAAAAATCATGCAAAAAAAAGAAAAAAAATCACACAAAGAAACCCTCAAGATACATATACCCTGGACCCACAACTCTGCATTCAGGGGAAGGCAGTAAAGCCAAAATGTCTGGGCATAAGACATTGAAATGGTTATCTAAATGGAGACAACCCCTTCCCACATACCCAAGAACAATGGGCTGCAAACATGGCAAAGCTAGGGGCCAATGAACAGCTGTCCTACTACTGTATACATTTAATAAGGTGGAGGCCTTTTTATCAAATTTGGGAGCCCTTTTGAGAGCCCCTTCAGTACAAATAAAGGGGCTGAGGAAATTCATACCAGACTCAGACACCTATAACATAACATACCCACCCTGAAACTGGGCACACTGGAGAGAGGTATCCTGTCCCCCCTCCAACATACAGCCCTAGTGTATGGACTACCCCATAAAATGACAGAGAAAATAACCCGAAGCACAATTTTTTCCTTGTTATATGTACTTGTACTGTATTGTATGAAATGAAAACAGTAGGCTTAATGCTGTTTGTTGTTTCTGTTTTCCTCCCCGTTTTGATTCATGGTTCTTGTTTCTTCCTGGTTTCTTTCCTGTCTCCAGCTGCCCTGAGATACGAGCACAGCAATATCCACAGCACTTTTCCTGCTGGAAGGGCAGCTTTTCTCTCTGACATATTTTGGGGGAATACATATGTGTATATTTAAGTTCTAATATTCCATGACATTTTATGAGATATGACAACTAAGGGCCCCATATTCAAAAGTGGCAGGCTACATTGTGCATTTGCCTTTTCCGCGCATCTCAACGGCGGTGGCACAAAAAAAATGGTATATTCAGAAGGTGCACTATAAAATGTGATTGCACATGTGTGACTGAATATCCCAAACATGTGCGATCGTGCAGTGGGAGATGCACAGTGCGGCAGGTGCCCGGAGCCCAGTGGAGAGCATACGGAAGTGCGTGATGCAAAGCCACTTACATGGTGCACACATTTTGCAATATTCAGCCAGGATATGCAAATGGACCCACTGCACAGTCAGTGCCCAAGCAGCACATTTGCATCTCATTACTGGAATGTATTCAGGCCATTTGCATACCACTGGCATGCACAGACCCAGCATTTCAAGGCAGCACCACCACTCCACAAAGGTAATCTGGAGGTACTGCAGCCTAGCAGGCAGATGAGAATGCATGGCTATGTGTGAGTGGACTGCAGTGGCCCGAGTACAGTGCTACATACCCCTAACCCTGTAGAACCCAAATGTGTGCCAAGGTGTGTGACAACTGGTCAGAATGTGTGGCACCACATCACACGTGACATTGCAAACTCAGAAGACTGTGGAAATAAGTGCACTAATGTTGATAATGTGTGCAGATGACCAAGCATCTCATAGTATCATACAATGCTGATAACAGTCTCAGTGGTCAGAGTGTTCTGTTACCCACTCTATGTGAGTCAGAGGGTGTCTGAGTGATAAGATGAGTGCCATACCCTGTCCTGTGTGATGGTTGAGAGGTTTGCAGTGCTACAACACTGGAAAGGTCCGGTGTCCTTGCGGCATGCCCCTGCCACCTCCAGGCCTAAGGTGGTGCCACCCCTGCCCCATGCTTCTCACAGTTGTGCACCGTCCACCACCAGTGCACCACAGTGACCTGAACCCAGAGCCCCTGTGGCAGTGTCACACTGCAGGGATGGAATCAGTGACATGTACATGGTTACTGGTTGCGTGGGTCCAGCACCAGCGTGCTGTGTGCACCTATGGTGTGTTCTACCATGGGTGTGTGCCACTGGAATGTCTCTGACCCATGCCATACTGCCACCATCACTGCCATGCATCCTGCTCACCATTGTCCCAGACGCCACCATGGTCGCATGCCTCCACTGGGTGGCAGCCGGACGGCCACGTGGGTGCAGGCTATGGCACCTGGTACATGTGTTGCATTGTAGCTGTCTGCCCCACTGGGGTGCTAGAGGGGCACCTGAGTGGCGTGTAGCAGCTGGGCATCCCCGACCTGGGTGTTGAGGGTGGTGGCTGACTGGGCAGTGCCAGTGGTGCCACCCACTGGCACCTAGCAGTTGTCTGGTGGGCAGACACAGTGCAGCTGTGGCTTTGGATACTACCATCCTGGCATGACTGCTGTGTGTGGGTGCCTGGAGCACCTGCTGGTGCACCTACAAAGGCTGTCTCAGGGTCATCTGTCTGCAGTTCTGCAGCCTGCCTGTGGATGACTGGCTGATTTAGGCCATCCCCTTTCATATCTAACTATTCACGGCACATTTCTATAATGCATGGCACATGAGCCGCACATTTTGGCTGAATATGCTCTTGCTCGGAATATTCATATGTCCGACCCCTTTTTCTGCGCCGCATACATTATTTCTGCATGATCGCACATTCAGAAATGCCCGACACATATCTCCCTTTCAAATATCGGGCTTCCGCGCATCTTCTGTGATGCATCATGCATCTCCATTTTGGGCCACGCATCTCCTTTGAATATGTGGGCCTAAGTGCTTAAATGTATATGCAAAGTCCATGAATTCTTGGACTGTACCTTCTTTTGTTGTCTTATGTCTTGTAAATGAAAACTTTTTAATAAATAAAATATTGCAAAACATACTGTTCTTTTATGTGCTTTAAATCAAGTGTTTTGTATTGTATGGCTATTTTACTTGGTTATACTGAGACACTGAAGCCTGCATATTTGCTAATTTATACAAGGGGCAGGTCATATGATCCAGGAAGAGTATAAGAGACCCCTTCAAGCTGACCTTAGGTAGCCCAGCTCATCTCTCCCAAGCCAGAAAAGGAATACAGTCTCTAGCTTAGGAGATAAACTCTCACTCCATCTAACAGTGAGAGAGACCTTCTAGGGAATGAAATTGCCTTGCAGATTAACTCTAGTAGATACACTAGAAATATGTGCTGCCTTGAGACTTTTTGGTGTTGTGGGATGTTGCGACTCCAGTTTGTATATATGTTCTCCTGTATTTAAGGCCTATTTTTGTATCCTGAATTATCATCCACCATAATAAATGGCACAAGGAATTCAGTGTGTTATATGTAATTTCTGTGTCTCTGCCTCCTTCCTTTCTCACCTCTTCACAGGTTTCTGTCAGAGGTGGGATTGGTTACACTAGTCCATGTTTAGGTTGAAGAGCAATGTGGCTAGTAGGTATTAGCTCAGGTACCTAAGAGGCATGCATGGGAAAATATGAACAACACTCTGGGATGTATGCAGTATTGACCATAAGGATCACAGAATAATAAAAAAGACGAACCTCTGATAACTGGCCTGGGACCAGTGGTCCAAGCAAAAGGCCTTAAGGCAGAGACAATCCTTCTGGCTGCAGGATTTAATGAGACAGGTGATGTCAGATGAGCCTCCGAATAGCTTCTCTGAATTGCTGCAATAGTTGGCTATAAAGCAGACTGAAGCTGACAGACAACTTGTCAGGCAAGAGACTAAATTGACTGAAACCATAAAAGCCCTGCATAGGGAAGATGCAGGCACTGAGAGAGGGTCACAGATCATTAGCTCAAGTCTGAAAGACAATAAAATAACAAAACTGTAATTCCTGATGATAGCATTGAGGCATATTTTCCCATATTTGAAAGAGTGGCACAGGCTTGCCAATGGCCTCAGGACCAGTGGGCAATCCGGCTGGCACCATACCTTACTGAGAGGGCCCAGCTGGCATACAGTCACATGGACTCAAATGATACACTGAAGTATGACTTGGTGAGTAAGCCTTTCCTGAAACAATATGACATCACAGGGGAGATGCATCACCCGAAGTTCCTTAACCTGTGGTACAAATCTGTGGATGCCCCAAGAGAGGTCTTTACTCTGTTATGAGAACAGTTCCTAAAGTGGATCCAGCCAGAATGGAAGACAACAGCACAGATCGTTAACATGATGACTACAGATCAATTTCTGCATAGCCTGCCCTCCAATGTGTAAATTTTGATTAGGGAGAATTGTCCAGAGACCAGTGAGAAAGCAATGTCCCTGGTAGAGGACTACCAGAGAGGGAGACAACACACCACTGTGAGATCCTGTAAACACTCTGATACGATAAGACATTCTCCTTTTATGGGATATAAAAGAAACCCAAAAAGTGAGCCCAAAAATGAGAACTCGAGACCACCTCTTGCAGAAGTGGTGTGTTACTACTGCCAAGGGGTAGGACATATTGCCAGAAAATGTTCTAAAAAGTACAGAGAGGCCAGTCACCTTACCTTAGCAAACTGGAAGCAGTATACAAACAAGCCATTTGTCAGTGCCGAATATTTGCTTGCTGGCATTAGCAGTTGAAGTGCAGGAGTTAGATGCAGTATAGGAATGGCATTGAAGTATTGACCTGACACCAACTCCACCCCCACCCTGCAGAGATGGACTGGCATTGGGGTGTGTCTTTGAGTCGTCGCCCATGATGGTCACGACATTTCACCTCACCCTACTCTTCAGACACTGACAAGGGTCGAGGTGTGCCTTGGGGTGTTTGGGCTTTACATTCACCTCATTCCATAAGGAAATATGCTGAAATGGGTGCAGTATAGGAGAATGGGGTGAACTCTGGGGCCAAAAGGTCCAAGGTGCACCTCGATGCCTGTCACTGGCTGCAGGGTGGGGGTGGGGGTGGAATGGCATGAGCATTACTGTCGACAATCCCAAGTCACACCCCTGACACCTGTCATTCCCTACAGGGTAGGGCATTATGGTCAAAACCTTAATGCCCTGGGCGTTTTTTGGTATTTTTACTCCAAGTTTTCCACATGGGATTTTTGTGACCCCACCGCATGAACAGTGACACTATCAGTTTGTTAGGCGAAAGGTGATTTTGCACAGCAACTGCGCCATTTGGCACCACAGGTGCGAAAACACATTTCGAACAGGATGTGAAAAGTGACAGGTGTACTGTTCATGAGGAGCTGTAAAAAATGGCACTGTTGAAAATCTGGAGTGAAAATATACAAAAACTAGTGAAGTCACGAACGTGCATAGAAACTGCGCAATGTACACCCGTAATGTAATTAGTTTGGGAATTTTTTACAGCAGATTTTCAACATAGGTATTATGGGACCTCCGCTCATGAACAGTGTCACTGTGATTTTCTTAATCTGTCCCGAACACTAATTTCCCACAGTGACCGCGCTATTCTGCGCCGGAAGTGCAAAAACACATTTCAGCCAGGGTGTGAAAAATGACAGCTATACTGTTCATAAGGAGGTGTGGAAAAATGTCAATGTTGAAAATCTGGGCTAAAAATATTACAAATTTGTGTTCTTACGAAGGTGCATGGAAATTGCGCAATGCACGCTCGTAACAGAGTCATTTTATGGACTTTTGTCACCAGATTTTCAACATAGCTATTTTAACACCTCTGCTCATGAACATTGTCACTATGATTTTCTTAATGTGTTCCGAACATTGATTTCATACACGAACCGCGCCAATGTGCGCTACAGAGTAAAACACATTTGGGTGAGATATGAAAATGACAGCTATACTGTTCATAAGGAGGTGTGGTAAAATGGTAATGTTGAAATATGGGTGAAAATATTAAAAATTCTCAAAATTCTGACGTGCGTAAAGACTGCATAGCATAGCAACATAAAACAGTCATTTTGGAAACTTTCACTAAATTTTCAACATAGGGGTTTGGAGCCTACTGTACCATGAACTCATCAGGCCCGAAAGGTGGTTCTGTGCAGTGACCTCGAAATCACCTTTCAGGACCGAATAACAAAATGAAAGTGACTGAGTTCATGCGTTGGGGTCCCAAGAACTCCATGTTGAAAATTTGGTGAAACATTCCCAAAAATGGCCAAGATATGCACCAAAGTTGAAAAAAAAAATTTATACCATTATTCAGTTTAGCAGTATTTCTTCAGTTCACGGTTGGCTTTGAAGAGTGCAGACGTGTTCCCGGTCCACCGAAGATCGTCATGCTGGGCTCCAGAGGTAAGTATGGCGTCGGGGGAGGTGTGGGGAGGTGGGTGCACAGAGGTGGGCACGGGTGGGAGGGGCAAGACTGTCAATGAGGAACTGTTTTTCTTACAGGTGTCTTTTCCTTTTTTATGAAGGCGACATGGGACTTTTGCCATGCTGGGGTGAGCTGCCAGCGTGGTAGCTGGAAGTTTGTTTGGGGGGTCAGTGGAGCCAATGGGGGATTGGGCACCCCCATAGGCCCATACAGGCTTTGCCACACTGGGGTGGTCTCCAGCATGGCACCTGAAAGTGTGTTGGGGCAGTGGAGCCGACGGGGGATTGGGCACCCGCGGGCCATAATGTGCAGGAGAGCGATGAGCACACTGGGGGCCCTCAGCATGCTACTTGGGTGTTTGCTGTGGGGACAAGAAAAACTGAGCTGTCTATGACAGCTATTCAGATGCAGTGCTGACGTGTAGGCACTTTGCATACTGTCAAGCCGAAAAGCAAATTGGTGATATACACTTGCAGGCGACCTGACATCCAGAAAGCAAAAAAGTGTTTTTTGCACTCCTTGGGGGATTTTCCCCACGCACCATTCTGAATATAGATTATCAACTCCAGGGGGTGCATGTCGGGGAAGGGGCAAAATCCTTTTTTAGGAAGAAAAATTAAGCGCTGCAGTCGGAGGCAGCAGTAAAATTTGTACACACCTGGTCCCAAACCCTGAACCTGCTGCACCAGAGCTAGCCACGCACACCAACCACACAACACAGCTAGCTCAGCAGCAGTAGGTACACCTGTCCCTCAAAACACTTTCCCTGTCCCTCCCCTTCCCCTCGCTATCCCCCCTTCCTGTCGCTGTCCACTACCCTCACGGTCATATACCATCGCTACTCATGCAGGGTAGCCCAAGAGTATAGCACTGAATATGAGTCACCATTTTGATGTGGCACCCATATTCAGTCGCTATACTCATGGTATATCATATTTGGACATTGCAGGAATGGTCCTGAGACCAATGTAACATGCATCCATGGTGACACTGAATGTTATAAAACCCCTAGTAGTAAATGTAAAACCCAACAAGTAGTATTGTTCCCTCCCTTCCAGTTCCTGTAGTCTTGGGCCATGATTTCCCTAAATTTGTGGGACTAGAGACTTCTGGGGAAATTAGCAGCCATGGTGACTGGATCCCAAGCAGCCAATGACCAGCAGTATATTGACTGGTGGGGGGGGGGGGTTGTTTCCTTGTGAGGGACTAGAGTTTTTTTCTTCCCCAAGCCAGCAAGATGTTCCTGAAGCCTATGGAAGTAGGCTAAAAGAGATTGCATGGCAACTGTTAACTAGTTACAAGAGACTTTACCACCTGTACTAAATTGCAATGACATTGGTAAAGAGCAGTAGAATTAGGTTACCTTGCTAGACTTATAGAGGCAGGTGGGGGGTGAAAACATGCATTGAAATGCATAATGGTGTTATGTACGGGGTAGTGGAAAACCCCTAAACCAAGGATGTGGTCGATCTGTTGGTGGGCCCTTCCCGGTTTAGAACCCAGATCATGGCGCTAGCCCATGATCTACCCCTTGCTTGTTATACTGGTAGAGAATGCACTTTATCCAGGCTGCTCAGTAGGTTCTTTTGGCCTAAAATCCACTTGGATGTGTCTGAGTACTGCAAGGCACATTTTGTTTTTGTTAGTTGTTTAACCGGGACTAGCACACTAAGCTGAAAGCTTTTTTACAGGTGCGACCTGGGAGCACAGGGAAGTTAAGTGACTTGCTCGGGGTCACACGGTCTGCAAGTGGAAGCTGTGGGATTCAAACCCAGGTCTGGTCTGCTGGATGTCACCAGATTTGCAGCTCAGAGCCTTAAACCACTGTGCTATACTGCCCTCCCTGGTGAGTGTGAGCTGGCAGCACCTCTGCAAAAGCAGGACAGGGTTCCCTTAATACCCCTCCCTTTGGTAATCCCTCCTTTTGATCCTATTGGTATAGACCTTGTGGGTCCTTTGGAAAAGAGTTCAAAGGGAAACCATTTCATTTTAGTGGTTTGTGACTATGCCTCAAAGTACCCAAATGTGGTGCCCCTGCAAATGGTTAATACCTCAAAAGTGGTCACTGAACCAGTAAAGATTTTCAGTAGTGGGCATGCCATGAGAAATCTTGTCCAGCCAGGACAGTAATTTCAATGCCCAGATGTTTAAGGAATTATACAGATTACTGGGTATTGAAGCTATACATACATCCCCATACCATCCTGAGACAGATGAACTGACGTAGCATTTCAACCCGACTTTAAAGAGAATGTTGTCAACATTTGTACAGGGGAAATGTAGGAACTGGAATCAATTTCTCCCATACCTGTTGCTCCCATACCCGGAGGTGCCTCAGTCATCTACAGGATATTCTCCATCTGAATTGTTATATGGTAAAAACCACAGAGGGCCCCTAGATGTGGTGAAAGAAAATTGGGAGGGGCACACAGATAAGGGCCAAGAGGTAAATACTTATT
Source organism: Neoceratodus forsteri (assembly GCA_016271365.2). Lineage (NCBI taxonomy): Eukaryota > Metazoa > Chordata > Ceratodontiformes > Ceratodontidae > Neoceratodus > Neoceratodus forsteri. Next base: position 29,778,537 of record JADMNL010000027.1, read on the forward strand.
TGGGCAATCTGTGAAAGAAACTGGTGAAGTATATGGAGAGTGCACATCAGAACTGTGTACTAGCACAAAAAGAACAGAAATAATAGTATGATATGAGGGTGTGACAGGAAGAGTTCAAGGAAGGGGATCTAGTTTTGCTTCTGTTACCCTCCAGTGAGAACAAACTTCTCATGAAGTAACTAGAGCCTTACAAAGTCTTTCGTAGAACTGATCCCATGGACCACAAAATAGAAACCCCACATAAAAGGCAGAAAAATAAAATCTTTCATGCTAATTTGCTGAAGCACTGAGTTACAGGGAAGAAGGTGACACTCTCACTAATGGTAATCCCTGAAAATTAGACCAGAGAAGGTGACTTAGACATGGCGTTCAACATGATGAGAGAAAGACAACCAGGTTGATAGTATCAGAGTAAACCCCTCCTTAGAAAAATCCCAGCTGGCAAATGTCACTGGTCTCCTTAGAGACTTTAGTGACACCTTTACATCTGGGCCTGGTGTGGCCAAGGATGTCAATCACTCCATAGCCATAGTCCAGATGTACCCTGTTCAGCAGAAACCCTATCATCTACCTGCTAAGATGAGAGAAGGAGGCATGGAAAATGGAGGCACTAGGGATAATTGAGACCTACACTAGTGCCTGACCATCTCCCATGGTGGTTGTACCTAAAAAGGAGAGATGGATATGGGTCTGCCTAGATTTCAGGATGTTAAACAATGTTTCAAACTTGGATGGCTATCCTATGCCTCGTATTGATGAGCGCAACAAGGTGGAGCAAAGTACCCCTGGGTGAGGCTTCGAAGAAGAAAACTGCCTTTGTTACCCTTTTCACAGGTTCTATCAGTTCTGAACAATGCCCTTTGGACTTCGTGGGTCAGTGGAGGTGCTGTCAGTCACCAGGGAAGAAAGAGATTTGGGGATAATCATCTCAGATGACCTAAAGGTAGCCAAACAGTGTACAAAGGCTGTGGGGAGGGCCAGTGGCATGTTGGGGTGCATAGGAAGGGGTATCACTAGCAGAAGGAAGGTAGTGATACCACTGTACAAGACACTGGTGAGGCCTCATCTGGAGTACTGTGTACAGTTCTGGAGGCCACATCATTGTAAGGACATAGATAGGGTGGAGGCGGTTCAGAGAAGGGTGACTAAGATGGTGCAGGGCTTGCACCAGAAGACATATGAGGAGAGAATAAAGGACCTCAATATGTATACACTGGAAAAAGAGGTAGGAACAGGGAGACGTGATAGAAACCATCAAGTATCTTAAAGGCTTAAACAAGTTGCAAGTGGGCAACATCCTTCAGTATAGGAGATGTACAAGGACAAGGGGGCATGATATGAAGTTGGAGGGGGCAGGATAAGGGAGAATGTGAGGAAGTTCTTCTTCATGGAAAGGGTGGTGGATGCATAGAATAGCCTACCCCAGGAAGTGGTGGGAACAAGCATAGTGGGGGGATTAAAAGATGCATGGGATAGGCATAAGGGAACCCTAGCGGTGGAAAGGAGAGAGGCTAAAGCAGATGACCAAGTAGGGTCAGTGGCCGTTGATACAGGTAGAGTATATGGGCAGACTAGATGGGCCTAGTGGTCCCTATCTGCCATCAATTTCTATGTTTCTATGGTGCCCCTGCCAGATTTCAGCACTTTATGGACCAGGTACTCAGCCCCCATACCCCGCATTGTGCTGCATACCTAGATGACGGTGTCATCTATAGCATTACATGGGAAACCCATATACAGCATTTGACCAAGGTACAGTACTAGAAGCCATTAAACAAGCAGCTCTGACTGCAAACCCAGCAAAATGTGCCATAGCCATGAAGGAAACCTATGGTTACGTACTGTGTAATGGGTGTGTCAAGCTCGAGGTGTCCATGATCGAGACAGTAGCTAACTGTTCAGTACCCCAGAACAAAAAGGAGGTTCCATCCTTTTTAGAGTTGGATTTGTATTACTTGTGGTTTGTGCCCAATTTTCCTGAAATAGCTACACCTTTTATGGAGCTAACAAAAAAACATAATGCCATGGTCAGCAGCCTATAATGATGCTTTGAGAGCACTAAAAGCTATTATGTGTTCTGCACCAATGCTGAAAAGCCCAGACTTCTCTAAGCTTTTTGTGGTGCAGACAGATATATCATAAGTAGGTATTGGGGCAGTATTATGTCAAGAGATGAGACAGAAGGAACATCCTATCCTGTACATAAGTCAAACATTGCATGACTGTGAGGCAAGGTATTCGACCATAGGAAAAGAATGTCTAGTGGCCAAATGTGTTATTGAGGCCTTCAGATACTATTTGTGGCATACAGAATTCAGGGTGGTCACTGACCACAATCTGTTGTGCTGGATACAACAGATGAAGGATAAAAACCCTAGAATCACATGATGGTACCTTGCACTTCAACCTTACAAGTTTGGTCTGGTCCATAAGGCTGGTTCTCAACATCAGAATGCAGATTTCTTATCTCGCTACTGTGCAAGTTTTTAAATGTTGACTGATGCTTGTGTTTACATGGTGACTGATTATTTCATTCTAATCTTGCATACTTTTCTGCTTTCCTTCCTGGTATGTTCCTGGGTGCAGCTAGAGGCAGGCTGTGGGGCAGTCTGCAGAAAGTTAAAGTAGTCGTCATGGCTACAGGTTTGTTCCTTACTGTTAACAGGAAAAGCTCTTGATGTTTGCTTTTTTTTGTTGTTGTTTTAATGGCTTAATGTCCCTGTCTGGTTCATCTCCTTTGGTTAAATTGTGCCCCCCCCCCCCCACACTTCCTGTCTTCTTGGTAGAAATGTCTGGATTCACTGATGTTGCAAATGAGACATTTATGGAACATTTTGTGCTGCTGTTTTTAATACTGTTCTTTTATGTGCTTGAAATCGAGTGTTTTGTGTTGTATGCCTATTTCATTGGTTATATTGAGATATTGAAGCTGGAATATTTACTAATTTGTAGAAGGGGCAGACTATATGATGCATGAGAAGTATAGGAGACCCCTTCAGCCTGACCTGAGGTCGCCCAACTCATCCTTTCTAAGTCAGAGAATGAATATGGTCTTCTGCTCAGGAGACAGACTCTCTCACGCCATCTAATAGTGAGAGAGACCTTCAAGGGAATGAAACTGTCTTGTGGATTAACCCCAGTAGAGACACTAAAAGTATCTGTTGCCTTAAGACTTTCTAGTGGCGTAGGACATTGCAGCTCCAGTATGTATACATGTTATCCTGCACTTAAGGCCTACTTTCATATTTTGTTGCATCCTGAATTATCATCTGCCATAAGAATCAGCACAATGAAGTCAGTATATTAAGCATAATTTCTGTGTGTCTGCCTTCTACCTTTCTTACCCCTTCAGAGCCCCTCCACAGAGGCATACTAGGAATGTGTTGAGGCCTGTAGGGGCTGTGCCTAGAGTCAGAGGTGGACAATGGTTGAGGACAAGGGGGTAGAAAACCAGAAAAATATGTGTACCAGTCACTATTAATAATGGTGCCAGTACCACAAGATCCCACCCCATGTGGACCTCTGCTGGTGTGACGGGGGTGGGGGGAGTAGAAGATGGGATTGGAGGACCAGGACGTGGTCTGATGCAGGCATGATGGTGACCAGGGGCCAAAAGCTTTTTGGCAAAAAAATAAATCTGAGTCATGCATAAAAGTTTCATCATATAGTATATTAGCAAAAATGTATTTCAGACATCCTTAGATTGATCATCAGTATTCAGTATTCAAGATTTTATTCGACCGAACATTAGTCATTACAAAAGATAGAAACATTCAATGTAATATGATAAAAATGCATCGATATATTGCACATGGTACCAAGAAGTGATGCATCTTTAACAAGACCAGACAGAATAATTTATTTCATAGCAGCAGTTTTCTTCCTGTGTCAAAGCATTGTTTCTGTGTATTAACATTCTGGCATCCATTATCCATCAGGGTATTTTTTATTCCTTCAGATATTTCTTATCACAGCTATTATGACTAGTTTTATATGACTCAAGTCATTCAAGATGGCCGCCACCCACAATGTCAAAACATCTCTTCCATTGAGGTTGCCTTTTAAATATACAAACTAGATTCAGACCATGGATGTATTTGGCTGGTGCTGTTACATGTTTCTGAGGGTAAACAGCAGGGCACGGCATGGGAGCAGGGCCTTTTAAAAACTTTAAAATTGCATCTCTCCATTCTGGTATGAATGACAATGAAAAGTGGAATAGATATGTTGAAACACAGAAATATAGAAACTGATGGCAGATAAGGACCGCCAGGCCCATCTAGTCTACCCGTTTTCCCTTTCTAATGTCCCTACATGATCTCCAGATTTATCTCCTTGTTCCTATTGCTAGGGTTCCCCTATGCCTGTCCCATGCATACTTGAATCCCCCAGCTGATTTTGCCCCACCACCTCCACTGGGAGTCTGTTCCATGCATCCACCACCCTTTCTGTGAAGAAATACTTCCTCACACTACCCCTTAGTCTACCCCCTTTGACTTTTGTTTTTACCAGAAACACATTACTGCTGAAAAAAATAACATGGTGACTAACACATACTACTGCTTTAAAGAGCACCTGACACTAAAGGCAAAACTTTGAAAAAAACATAGCTTTTAGATACCATAAAACTGATGAATCAGATATTTCTTGTATGTGCCCTTTCCTTCATCTTTTTTGCTTAGGACATTTGCGTGAAAACCTGATCTCCGTCACCTAGTCGTCATCTGCTCTGGGAAAACCTGGAGATCTTTGTTGCCAAATGAATGTGCTGTCAGATAAAAATGTAATTTAGCTTTACCTTTACACTAAAGGGTTAACAGTTGTGTCAGGCAGTTTCAGAACATTAAAACTGAAACATGTTAGCATTAAGTGTTTGGAATAACTTTCACAAGGAAGTCTTGACTACTTTGAAAAACAGAATAAAAAAAATCACAAGAGTCATTACCACTGCTTCTTTGCCTCCTCCTACTCTCCACCCACGCAAACCAAACCTGTACGCAACACTCTAATGAATGAGACTTTTAATTACTTCAATTTAACTTTCCTCCAGCATTGAGATCTGATCCCCTTTTATCAAATCATAAAAGAGCTTGCAGGTTGTTGAAAAGTAAATTGGCCCTTGAATGGGGGTCTTTCTACTCGCGTTTGCCGCAGTGCTCATTAGCAATTCACTGAAGCTGATTTGTCAAAGTCTCAAATTCTACCTAAAAAGTCTCCAGAAAATCTTCTGAGCTTAGTTGAAAAGAAAAAAAAACAGTTGTAAGTAGTCTGCCTTGCACAGAAATTCAACCATGACTACTTGTTACTTCCATTCGCAGTAGTCTCTGCAGTCCTGTAGGTTGCTCCCCCCCTACCATTTGTCAGACACTGCAGTCACAGGCTTTATTTGTGAATGCCTCCACTCAGATTCCTACTATTGATCTGCTATATCGTCATGTACTGGAAATCAGTCTCACTGCCATCAATTCAGTTCATTCAGATAGTCATCCTTTCTGGTTTGACATGCTGTTGGATGGATGAGAATGAACTGAACTGATAATAAAGTGACTGAATCCCACTGCATTTAAATGTTCGGCAACTTAGAATTTTGAATCATAGAAACAGAAACTTATAATTTGATGGCAAATAAGGACCGCTTGGCCCACCTAGTCTGCCCATTTCCCTACCTAATGGATAAGCTGCAGATCCTAGTTAACAAAAGGCCTACTTAGGAGGCAGTATAGTGCAGTGGGTTAAGGCTCTGAGCTTCAGATCTGGAGACCTGGGTTTGAATCCCGCAGCCACCTAGGTGCATACTGTGTGATCCTGAGCAAGTCACTTAACTTCCTTGTGCTCCCAGGTCGCATCTGGAAACAAGCTTTGGCTTAGTGTGCTACTCCTGGTTAAACAATGTTCCCTTTCCCTTCACTTTCCCTACTTCCTCCTACCCCCCACTAGAATTGCTTTATGTCTGTCCCATACATTCTTGAATTCCCCCACTGTTTTGAATCTACGACCACCTCAGAAAGGCCGTTCCATGCATCCACAACCCTCTCTGTGAAAAAACACTTCCTCACATTACCTCTGAGCTGTCCCCCTCTATCTTCAAAGTGCGCCCCCTTGTTCTTGCACATCTCTTTTTCTGAAAGATGCTACCCTCTTGGACTTTGTTGATTCCTTTGAGGTACTTTAAAGTTTCTATCATGTCCCCCCTCTCCCTCCTTTCCTAGAGGGTATACATATTAAGCTCTTTTAGTCTCTCTTTGTATGTCTTCTGGTGCAGACCCTGCAGCTTTTTAGTTGCCCTGCTCTGAACAGCTTCCATCCTGTCTATGTCCTTGTGGAGATGGGGTCTCCAGAACTGCACGCAATACTCCAGATGGGATCTCACTAACTGTCTGTACAGAGGGATAACAACTTCTTGTTTTCTACTGGTGATGTCTCTCCTAATGCATCCCAGTATCTCCCCAGCCCTCCCTACTGCCTTCTCACATTGCTTGACCACCTTTAGGTCATCTGATATAACTACTCCCAGGTCCCTTTCCATTTTTGTTGTTGTTAGTATCTCACCCCCATTGTGTACTCTTCCCCTGGGTTTTTTTTGTTTCCCAGGTGCATTACTTTGCACTTCTTTGCATTGAATCTAAGCTGCCATACATTTCACCATTCCTCCAGTCTTGCCAAGTCCCTTCTCATCCTTTCCACCCCACCTTGTGTATCAACTCTGTTGCAGATCTTTGTGTCATCTGCAATGTCACTTATAAAGACATTAAAGATGACCAGTCCCAGTACTGAACCCTGCAGTACCCCGCTAGTAACCCCCCTTTCTTCAGAGTGTACTCTGTTTACTATTACCCTCTGCATCCTGTTGTCCAGCCAATTTTCTTCACAGGCTACCACCTTAGGACCCACTCCAAGGCTGGCTAATTTGTATATTAATCTTTTGTGTGGCACTGTGTCAAATGCCTTGCTAAAGTCTAGGTAGGCCATGTCCACAGCCCCTCCCTGGTCTACTACTTTGGTCACCCAGTCAAAGAAATCTATTAGATTTGTCTGACATGACCTTCCCACTGTGAATCCATGCTGCCTTCGGTCCTGTGCCCTGCTGACCTCTAGTTACTCAACAATTCTTTCCTTCAGAAATTATTCCATCATTTTCCCTACCACTGAGGTCATACTGACAAGTCTGTAGTTCCTGCCTCTGTCCTGCTCCCACTTTTGTGGAGTGGAATCACATCCACCCTTTTCCAGTCCTCAGGTACCACCCCATCCTCCCATGACTTGTTAATGAGGGTAATCAGTGGTGTCACTAATTCTTCCCTTAGTTCTTTTAGAATTCTGAGGTGAATCCTGTCAGGCCCCGTTGCTTTGTCCACCTTCAGTTTTAAGAGTTCTTTCAGAACCCTTTCTTCTCTGGAAACCCTTTAATACTGCTGAATTTTAACTCTGTTATGTTTTTAATGAGGTTTTATTATTTGTTTTAATTAACTGCTGTATGTTCTTGTTTATGTTCGGCGCCCAGAGCCTCCGGGATTGGGTGCCTTATAAATAAAATTGCCTTGCCTTCTGTGAATAGACTGGTATTGACCCCCCTATCCAGAGTGTTTCTGTTGTTTGGTTTTGGTACCTCCCCCTCCTCTTCTTTTGTGAATACTGAGCAGAAATATTCGTTCAGTATCCCTGCCTTTTCACTGTCACCCTCTGCCCACATTCCCCCCTCCCCCCCATTAAACCTCAGTATCCCTCCCTTGGTCTTTCTTTGCTCCCTAATGTACCTATAAAAGTTTTTATTTCCCTTCCTAACAGAGTTGGCTATCTTTTCCTCAGTTTGGGCCTTTGCTATTCTGATTGCCTTCCCTGCCTCCTTCTGTTTTAACTGATATAGTTCTCTGTCCTGCTCCTTCTGTGTTTCCTTATATTTCCTGAATGCTATCCTTTTCTCCTTAACCTTCCCTGTCACCTCTTTTGAGAACCATAGTGGCCTTTTCCTTCATTTTGTTTTGTTGATTTGCTTTACAAAAAGGCTTGATGCCACTGTGATGGCAGTTTTGATTTTTCCCCATTGTTCCTCCACCCCTCCTTCTTGCCTGTTTGCTAATGCTTTTCTAAGGCACTCTCCCATTTTGCCAAAGTCAGCCCTCCTAAAGTCCAACACCCTTGCTTTTGTATGGCTTGACTCTACAGCTGTGTTTATTGTGAACCATACTGTTTGGTGGTCACTTGTTCCATGGCGGCTACCCACTTTTAAATATGAGATCCTCTCTCCATTCCCATTTGAGAGTACCAGGTCTAAGATTTCTCCCTCCTGAGTGGGTTCTAACACTAGCTGTCTGAGGCATGCCCCCTGCTCTTGGATGTGGCGGCAGTAAAGGTGCTCCAGTTAACATCTTGCATATTCAGGTCCCCCATCAACAATATCTCTCCTTTTTCTACCATCCTAAGGATGCTTTCTATCATTTCCTTGTCCATTGTCTCCCCCTGAGATGGGGGTCTGTAAACAACCCCTGTGTGGATTATGGTGCCATTTGCTGTCTCCATGGTGACCCACAGTGCCTCCTCCCCCCCGTTTACCCTTTAGTTCTGTTGCTTTGATTCCTTCCCTTATGTAGAGAGCTATTCCTCCACCTCTTTTACCCTCCCTGTCCCTCCTGTAGATTGTGTACCCTGGTATGCTGACATCCCAGTCATGGTTCTCTGTGTACCATGTTTCTGTGACTGCCACGATATCCAGACATCCCTCTTCCATCAAGACCACTTGTTCAGAGAGCTTGCTACCCAGACTATGGGCATTGGTACTCATTGCCCTCCATTTGTTGATGGCCTTACCCCTTTTAAGCCCATCCCTGTCCTTACTGCCTTTGCCTTTTTCTGGATTTACCCCTGTCCTGCTCCGTATGACTTCTCTACCTTTGTGTCTACTTCACTAACTACCCTGTTTTGGGGGGGCTGGTATTTCCCTGCTTCCCTTCAGTGCCTCCCTCCTTGGCTAGTTTAAATGCTTGCCAATGAAGCATTAAACCTATCACCTAGGGTCCTGGTTCCCCTCCTGGACAGATGCAGACCATCACGCCAGTTTAGGCCTGTATCCCTCCAGGTGGACCCCCAGTCCCCAATGAAGCCAAATCCCTGAGCTCTGCACCAGTTTTTCAACCAGTCATTGAATCCCATGGTGCACAGTACCCTAGCCTCAACCATGCCATAGACAGGTAGCACTTCCAAGAAAGTTACCATGCGTGCTACTTGTCTAAGGCCCCTCCCCAACTCCATAAACTCCTACTGCACTGCTCTGATCCCATTCCCAGCCATGTCATTTGTGCCTAGGTAGACAATGATATCCAGCTTCCTCCCCCGTACAGCTGCTTCCACAATCCTGAAGATTCACTTCCTGTCCCTCCAAGCCATGTCACCAGGAAGGCACCTTACTTCCCTCTCCCCTCCCTCCCCCACTGCTACACCCCTAACGATTGAGTCCCCCACCAGGAGTTATTTCTTTCCCCTGTGGGGTACTGTGCCACCCTTCTGTGGGTCTCCTTTGTGGAGGTTCCCAGCATCCTCCTGGTCTCCACTGTGGGTGCCCCCATAGAGGAACCATGCTCCACCAGAATGGCGAATGAATTGTGGAGAGGCACAACTGGAGGGATGTGCCTCTGTTCCATCATCCTCATCCTCCCTGAGCCCAGCGTGGTCCAACTGCTCCTCTTTCATGGCAACCTCTGAGGCAGTGGTGGTGGCCTGGGTGATCCCTGGGTGGGGGAGGAGGTTTCCCGTATCCTCACCAGGGCAGCATGGAGATGAGCAACCTCTGCCCTCAGACCAGAGAGATGCCTGCAAATAGGGCAGCAACGCAGCCTCCAGAACATCTCCCAGAAGACTGCCACTCCACAGCCAGTGCATTGCACCACTACCCACATGTCTGTCTCTCTTCCTGTTTAAGATTTTTTTTTTTTAGTATGTGCAAGCGTGTGAGTGTCTTTACCCCCTATTCAGTGTGCTGTGCCTTTAAGGATATGAACAGGTATATGTCCTTTGCACTTTTGGGAAAGTGATGTCAGAACCCCTGATATAAAGGAAATGATGTGCTTGGGGTGGGTGGGGTGAGAGGCAGGGTGGGTAGGACTAAGCCGGTGCCCTCCAGAAACAATCAACTACAACTCTGACCCACCACCCCGGTGAGTGTCTTCCTTCCTTTCAGACACCTATTTCACAGAGTTTAAGTAACAAGTGTAGTCACAAATGACTGCAGATATTCTCCCAGCTAGATTTCCTCCCTGGCAAATAAAAGTTACACAAGGAAAAATCAACCCCAAAAACAGAGAACCAAAACACTGACTTCTACTTACTTACACAGGCCCCAAAATTAAGAATTCAATTCAGCGTAATCTAGTAAATCGCCTCCTTGCTTTAAGGAAGCTGGTGGCTGCTCTATCTATCTATCTCTCTCAGCTACATTCTTTCTGCTGCAATTTAAAAAAGAAAACACAGCAGTATCATTGCCTAGTCAGGTTTTCATATAGTAACTGGATTTCAGATCATTTACATTCGAACCACTTCATTTCAACCTGATTCAAATCCATACAGGAATCAGTTTCCACAAGCTTCCAACTGAGAATTGCTATATCAATTCCACCAAAACTTGAGTCTCACCTAGATTCCAGTGCACATGTAAAAGAAGAATTTGTTGGACTAAATCTAAATGGTGGGCTTGGGTTTTCACCAACTCTTTGAATGATGGCACCATCCTTGTCATGGTTCCCTCCTATTCCTTCCCATCTTACATCAAGGGTGCCATTGTAACTGCTTCCTATTATCTCTTCATGAAGTACCAAAGCGACAAGGCTTTAACTTTCTGTCTGACATAGATATGTACAGAGATGGGTTTCTTTTTTTGACCTGCTGTCATATTGTATATTATTATGTTTTCATGGATCTGTGATGCACCTAGGGTAGGCAATGCCTAGAAAGTTGTAATATAAATAGGCATGGTATGGTATTCATTCATTCAGTATGCTTATTCAATATTATAGAAATGGAGCACATATTGAGCTGAAGCTTGTTTTTAATGGCTTCCAGAGTAACAGTCAAGGGCAAGCACAGATTTAAACCATCATATCTGTTACTTTATGTGGCATGGAATGGCATAGTATGGTACAGTACGGCATGGTGCAGTATGATACAGTACAGTATGGTATGGTATGACATGGAATGGAATGGTATAGCACAGCATGGCACAGTACAGTACAGTACAGTATGGTACGATATGGTATGGTACGGTATGGTACAGTATGGTATTAATGGAATGGTATGGTATGATTCCATTCTCACAAAATAAAGGAAATTGATTCTTCCTTAACATGTTAATCGACCAATATAAAGAGCATTGTATGTTTAGTTTTACACAGTGCTAATTTGTATTCTCCATGGAAGGCCAGTCCATTGGTACAGCAGTAATGCTACTGCCTGTGAAGCCGGCGACCCAGGTTCAGAAGTGAGCTTGAGTTATCACAGGACCAGCTGGAGGGAAGATTAAGTGTCCCAAAGGATGCTCTCCTCCTTTGGGGAGGGAGATCTGTGAGCTCCACCTTTTTATTGCCACCTAGGTGACCACAGGTGGCAGTGCAAGCCAGCCATGGTGGATGGGTGGAGTACCTCATGACTGGGACATCTTCATGCTTCCATGTAGGTGTCCATCCAGTCCTAGCCCACAAGGCACCAAGAGAAGAGGAACAAAATAAAGGAAGAAAATTCCCTAATTGCAGCAGTATGATGCTGCCTCTCTCCTTGCAGGCACCGTGCTACTCATCGGGCTGTTGACTGCAACTAAGCTAAACATCTTCCAGGCTTGTGGAACCTCAGAGGTGCCAACATGCAGGGGGGGGGTAAATTGTCAGGCACTGCAAGTTCAGAGGTAAGTCCCAGTGACAGTGATGATGGGTCTGGGGAGAGAGTCTGGCTAATGGACAGCAGATCATGTGCAAAAAGCATACTAAATTTAAAAAATATATATTATCCACAGAGTCTTTCTCAAAATGAAATAGGGTGCTTTCCATTCTACTTGGATATATAAAAAAATAAATTGTTCTCTCATCACTAATATATATCTGCAAAAATGCCCCCTTAGAGTCGAAGCACATCTCAGACACAAAAACAACAGCTGTGTACTTCAGGAAACCTTTAAAAGTGGCTTAGAGGCCCCCCGAGAAAGGCATTTTTTAACCAATCCCTACAGCACACCTACCTAAGAGAAAACTGTCTACATAATGCTTCCCTGCTGCTTTACCACAAGTTGGCCAGGTAGCATTTCTATAGTAGTGAGTAGATATGCTGCCCCCTTGACCCAACAATGTTAACAGGTTCCTGCCATCCCAAGATCAAAGTTTTCTGGGGTAAGGGCATGCACAGTACATTGGTCTTCCATATGGCATGATCAATATAGTGCTACCCATACCCTCAGGCCAACCTGTAACACTTAGGGCCCAATTCCAAAAGTGTTACATCCGATGCAAGGTGCTCACGTTAAACAGCAATGACACAAGTTGCACCTTGTGTCACTGTTTGTAGCATTCCCTATTCTGGTATGCAGTCTGTGAGAGAAAGGGAGGCCGCTGCACCAAAGGGGCACTGTGCCACCCTTGTGACCTGCACCTGGGTATGCTAGGTCACAAGGGGCTTAGGTTGTGGATGGAAGGCAACATCCCCTTTTTTCTAATTCTAAAAGCCCCGCCATGGCTGTAGCAAGGGGCTCCACTTAGACCTGTCAGGAGGTGGTCCAGGCCCCCTTCATCAATGTGGAACACTGTGGCAGGAGGGCTTCATGTGGGTTCAGTGGGCAGGAGGGGAACAGAGGGGCATAGGGTAGGCTGGTGTGACAGTGGGGAAGTAAGAGCACCTGGCGGGATGCATATACCTCCATATATATATATATCTATATATATATAGATATATATATGATACATACACATATGCACCCCACCTGGTGCTAAAACTGAACCTTCCCCCCCTCCAGTCTCAGCTCATGCCCTCAGGTGTCCCTCCATCTCCTTAATGGGAAAAGCCCCTCCATGTCTGTCTTATTTATACCATTCATGTATTTGACGGTTTCAATCATATAACCCCTTTCCTTCCTCTCCTCCAGGGAGTACATGTTCAATTCCTTCAGCCTGCTCTCATAGGGCAAGTCTCCTAGCCCCTGGATCATTTTTGTTGCCCTGCACTGCACCGCCTCCAGTAACCTAATGTCCTTCTTCAGGTACAGCCTCCAGAACTGCACACAGTACTCCAGGTGTGGTCTAACCTGTGACTTATACAGTGGCAGGATCACCTCCCCCCTCCTGGGGGATATGCCCTTGGCAATACAACCCAGCATCCTGTTAGCCTTTGCAGCTGCCTTTCTACACTGTGCCAAGTTGTTCATTGCTCCCATTGTGATTACCCCCAGATCCTTCTCCTCCAATTTGGCTAGCTGAATCCCCCCGAGTTGGTAGCTTCTCCTTGGGTCTTTTGACCTCAAATGCAACACCTTACATTTCTTGGTATTGAACCCCAGCTGCCAAGTGTCCAACCAGGCTTTCAGTTTGCCAGATCATCCTGCAACCCCTGTCATCCCTCTATGCCATCCACCACCACTCCCATCTTGGTGTCATCTGCAAACAGACTGATCTTACTGTTTATGCCTACTGAGATGTCTGCTATGAAGATCCCAAACAACACTGGCCCCAGTACAGAGCCCTGTGGCACCCCACTTGTCACTGCCCTGAGTGATGAGACCTCCCCTCCCACCACTACCCTCTGCTGTCTCCCCAGCAGCCAGGTCACTACCCATCCTACCATCTTTGCCCCCACCCCTGTGCCTTCCAGCTTACAACCTAGCCTCCCATGCAGCACCAAATCGAATGCCTTACTGAAGTCCAGGTACAGGACATCCACTGCATGGCCCCTGTCCAACTGCCTGGTTACCCAATCATAGTACTCCACCAGGTCGGTCTGATAGGATCTGCTTGAGACAAACCCATGTTGCCTGCTGTCCTGCAGACCATTAGCCTTTAGGAGGGAAACCAGCCTTTCCTTCAGGATAGTCTCCATCAGCTTTTCCATGATGGAAGTGAGGCTTACCAGTCTGTAGTTCCCTGGCTCATCCTTGGGCCCACTCTTGTGGAGGGGCACCATGTGTGCCATCCTCCAGTCCTGTGGTACACTCCCTGAGGCCAGGGATGCATTGAACAGGTCTGCCAGGGGTTGTGTCAGGACCTCTACTAGCTCCTGTAGCACCCTGAGGTGTATGCCATCCAGCTCTGGCACTTTGTCCACCCTCAGTGCCTTCAAGCCCTCCAGAACCCTTCCCATCTGTCACCTCTTCCTCCCATGCCCACCCCTCCAGCCCCTGGGTACTGCTCCCCTTCTCCTCAATAAATACTGAGCAGAAGTACTCTTTCAATGCTTCTGCCTGTTCTGACTTCGTATCCACCCACCCACCCTCCCTTTGATCCTCACTATTTGGTCTTTCCAGCTCCTTTTCTCACTGATGTACCTGAAGAAGTCCTTCTCCCCTTCTTTAATGCCCTGTGCCAGCATGAGTTCCCAGGATGCCTTGGCTGCCCTGACTGCCCTTGTCACCTCCCTTGACTCCTTCAGGTATTCCTCTCTGTCTACCTCACTCCCTGTTCTTTTTGTACCTTCTAAAGGTGGCTCTTTGTCATTGCTCTGGTGCGTGTTCACCCTGTTACCCATCACCCAGGTGCCCCATGGTTTGATGGGACACTACAGGAGTTGAAGAGGCAAGAGCAAAGGTTGGAGAGACACTGGCAGAAAACCCACCTGGAAGAGGACAGACTTAGGTTGTTGGACTATTATAAGATCTACCAAGCAGCAATTCCCCATAAGAAGGCAGAGTTCCCGTCCAGGAAAATTGCTGCAGTGAAAAATAGACCAGCTCAGCTCTTCTGGACCATGGACATACTGTGCAATCCAGTCTGTCTGTGGCCAGGTCAAGCATTGTCACAAGGAAAGTGTGAGGAGTTTGCACAGTTTTTCACTGATAAGGTGTCTGCTATCAGGGTGGAGATCAACCACTGCCTCCCCATTGGTCCTTGCATTGACCAACCAGGTGATACAAATGCCCAGGTGACCTGGTCTACCTTCAGCCAACTGGCAGTCATGGATATAGTGAGGATCATCCAAACTCTGCGGCCAGCTTACTGTAGTTTTGATCTGGGCCCAACTCACCTTCTTGTAGGGTGTGTCATTGGCCCAGTCCTAGCTGGGATAGTGGGGGTTTCATTGGAGAGAGGGATCTTTCTTGATCCCTTAAAGGAGGTGGTGGTGGTGTGGCCCCTCCTGAAAAAGCCCTCTCTTTACCCAGACTGCCCAACTAACTACAGACTAGTCTCGAACTTACCTTTTACAAGTAAAGTAATTGAGAACATGGCCGCTCTGCAACTGAAGGATCATTTATCCATCCACAATATCTATGACTTTCTCCGGTCATGCTTCAGAAAAAGGCATAGCACCAAGACTGCCCTGGTTTAGGTACTAAATGATCTTCTGGTGGTGAGAGATTGGAGATCCAATTCTATCTTGGTTCTCCTTGATCTCTCAGTAGCGTTTGACACTGTGTGCTGCACGAGCGCCTGTGGTTTTTCTGTGGACCTGGGGGGCAGTCCTCAGATGGTTTCAATCTTTTCTTGAGGGCAAATCTCAAAGAGTGGTGTCAGGAATTCATTCCTCTGCCCCTTGGAGTCTGCCCTGTGGGGTGCCGCAGGGCTCAGTGCTGTCCCCCATGTTGTTTGCAGTGTACACGCTGCCATTAGGGGACATTGTAAGATCGTACGGGTTGAGTTTTCACTGCTATGCAGATTACTCTCAGCTGTACATGTCTTTTGTGTCTGATCAGGAATTAGATTCACAGTGGGAAGGTCATGTCAGACGAATCTAATAGATTTCTTTGACTGGGTGGCCAAAGTAGTAGACCAGGGAGGGGCTGTGGATATGGCCTACCTAGACTTTAGCAAGGCATTTGACACAGTCCCACACAAAAGATTAATAAACAAGCTAGCCAGCCTGGGAGTGGTTCCCACGGTGGTAGCCTGGGTAACAAACTGGCTGGACAACAGGACACAGAGGGTAATAGTTAACAGAGTACACTCTGAAGAAAGGGGGGTTACTAGTGGGGTACCACAGGGTGAAGTACTGGGACTGGTCCTCTTTAATGTCTTTATTGGACACGCTGCAGAGCGGCTGGAAGGAAAAGTATGCCTCTTTGCAGACGATACAAAGATCTGCAACAGGGTTGATACACAAGGGGGTGGTGGAAAGGATGAGAAGGGACTTGGCAAGGTTGGAGGAATGGTCAAAAATATGGCAGCTTAGATTCAATGCAAAAAAATGCAAAGTAATGCACCTGGGAAACTCAAACCCAGGGGAAGAGTACACAATGGGAGGGGTACTAACAACAACAAAAATGGAAAAGGACCTTGGGGTAGTCATATCAGATAACCTTAAGGTAGGTAAGCAATGTGAGAAGGCAGTAAGGAGGACTGGGGTATACTAGGATGTATAGGGAGAGGCATCACCAGTAGAAAACAGGAAGTTGTTGTCCCTCTGTACAGGCAGTTGGTGAGACCCCATCTAGAGTACTGCATACAATTCTGGAGATCTCGTCTCTGCAAGGACATAGAAAGGATGGAGGCAGTTCAGAGGAGGGCAATTAAAATGGTGCAAGGTCTGCAACAGAAGCCATACGAAGAGAGACTAAAAGTGCTTAATGTGTAACACCCTTGAGGAAAGGATGGAGAGGGGGGACATCACAGAAACTTTCAAGTACCTTAAGGGAATCAACAAAGTCCAAGACAGGAGCATCTTTCAGAAAAAGAGATGTGCAAGGACAAAGGGGCACAGTTTGAAGATAATAAATAATAATACTTTATTTATTTAGCGCAATTATAAAACTCAAAGTGCTGTACATTCTTAAAAATATCACAGAACAAAACAACTCAGCTTAAAAAATATTTACAACATAATTTAGATACTTCAATTAAAATTATTCCAAAATCCCATATTAAATACTACTGTAAATGCCTGCTTAAACAAATATGTTTTCAGGTCTGTTTTAAAGCTCTCTGTGGTCCCACATTCTCTAATCTGATGAGGTAGAGAGCTCCACAAGGATGAGGCACCAAACATAAAAGCCCAGATGTTTTCAACTGCACCCTGGGAACCTTTAACAACCCCTCGACAGTGGAGCGGAGAGGACAGCCAGAGCTCTAGGGAATCAGGAGCTCTTGCAGGTAGCTTGGACCCAGTCCGTGCAGAGCTTTATAGGTCAAAAGACTGACCTTGAAGGTGATACACCACTGATTAAGCAGCCAGTGCAGATCATGCAGCATGGGAGTGGGGACGGAACAGGGGCAACGTGAGGAAGTATTTTTTCATGGAGTGGGTGGTGTACACATGGAACCACCTTCCTGAGGAGGTCATGGTGTCAAAAACAGTGGGGGAATTCAAAAATGCATGGCAGAGACATAAGGCAATTATAGTGAGGGGTAGGGGGAAGTAGACTGTTGGTTAGCTAGAACCTGCAGCTTATCCAATAGGTAGGGAAATGGGCAGACAAGGTGGGACAAGCGGTTCCTGTCTACCATCAGAGTCTATGCATACCTCTCAACTGTGCCACATTATGAGGAACGTTCCTCATTTTACTTCATAAAAGCTCCCTGTTCCACATTGTGAGGACTTGTCCCACATTCAGTGTTAACATTTTAAAGCAAAAATCTATAGTAAATGATGCAAAAAATATATTATTCAATTAATAACAGACTTTCTGAACATAAATGCAAACATTTTAACAGTGTTCTGAGCTTCTTAGGTAAAGATTTGATTAAGTGTTCCACATTTTGCTCATTTGTTCCACATTTTGAGAGGCAATGGTCCACATCTGGGGACAAAAAGGTTGAGAGGTATGAGTCTATGTTTCTATGTTTTTATGCCTTGGTGTTTAATAACTGCCTATCAGAGATACAAGACTGGATGAATGCTAACTGGCTGAGGGTAAACCAGGGAAAAACAGAGGTATTGGTAGTGGACCCTGATTATAGGATGGCTGGGACGTGGGTGGGAAAACCCTCCAGTGTACAACTTGGTGGTGCCACACTGAATGCCTTGGGCCAGATATGAATCCTAGAAGTGATATTTGATGAAGTCCTGACCCTGAAGGCACAGGTGTCAGCTGTGGTCAAATCTTCCTTTTACCATCTAAGGAATATCGCCAGGGTGAAGCACCTGGTTCCATCCGAAGATCTGCCTACCCTGGTCCACGTCTTTGTTACCACTCATCTTGATTATTGCAATGCCCTCTACCTAGGGCTACTGGGGGTGGATATCCATCGATTGCAGCTAGTGCAGAATGCGATGGCCAGGTTGTTAACTGGAACTCCTAGATCCAGCCATATAACACCTGTGCTGCGTAAACTGCGCTGGCTGCCGGTACAGTGGCGGATCACCTTCAAGGTCGCTTCAGACCTATAAGCCCTACATGACCTGGGACTCCAGTGACAGCAAGATCTTCTGTTTCCTACTGCTCCTCTGGCTCACTCCAACCCTCTGATGAGGGATTGCTAGAGATTCCAGGTACATTTGAAAACATCTAGAGGATGATCATTTGCCTTTATGGCTCCTACCCTGTGGAACTCTCTGCCTCATCGAATATGAGATAGCCTGACCGTAGGAGGTTTTAAAAGCTCCCTTTAGGTCTATTTCTTCCAACAGGCCTTTGATGGGACCTGGGAAGATTAATATTGAGGTCCACAAGATTTTAGATTTTTAAGTACTTTATTATTGTGTTTTAAGATTATGTGTATGTTGTTTTATGCAAATTGTAAAGGCACCTAGAGAGTGGGAAGGGCACCTAATATAAATAAAGTTTTATTTTACTTACTTACTTTCTGTCTTACTTTCCCCATGACCTCCCTGCTCACCTAGCTAGGCTTCTTGGCCCTAGCCCTCTTGCTCTGGACCCTTGTACATGTTGCGGTTGCCTCCACTATACCCTGTTTAATGACCTCCCACCTCTGATTAGTGTCCATATCTGGGATTGATCTTGGTAAGATATCCCTGTACTGTTTCCCTCATCCTCCTGAAGTCAGTCCTTCTGAAGTCTAACACCCTTGTGCCCGATTTGTTTCCCCCTTTCCCCATGCCTATCTTGAACCGCACTGAGTGGTGGTCACTCCCCACCAATGGTTCCTCCACTCTCAGCTCCCTCACAACTTCTCCATTAGCCAGCACGAGGTCAAGGGTGTTCCATAACCTGGTTGGCTCATTGACCACCTGCAGTAGAAAGCTGTCCTAGAAGGCATCCAGATGTACCTGCTCCTTCCTACTTGTGGTGGCTGGGGTGCCCCAATCCACTCCCGGGAGGTTGAAGTCCCCCACAATTACCATACTGCCCTTTCCGCAGGTCCTTCTTTGACTATGGAGGTACACATGGCAATTGTAAACCACAGTCTGCTGCATATAGCAAATTGTGTCATCATGGTTACTGATTTGGCTTCATCTGCTGTGTTATCTGACATATCACATCTACTTTCATAGATAGGGAAGCTTGTCTTGACAGCGACGCACTAGGCTGAACACTGTAATGTACTGTCCCAGCTAAACTGGTTGCCTGTTGATCCTAATTTTAAACTATTAGTATATTTTGTTTTTAAGTTACTAAAATCCATAACTCCAAGCTGTTGTTAACAATTAGTTCCATTCACTTGTAATTATGTTTCATGACCTTCTACCTTCAGCAACTTGAAGGTACCCTTAGTATGTGCAGTTGCAGGACACTTTCTTTTGTATTTTTGCCCCACCTCATTGTGAAATGGTCTTCCACATACTACAATACAAAAGAATTGAATAATCCAAAATGCTTCTCTAGGGCTTTGAGAACTCATTTATGTGATCAATGTGTTTGAACATGTTTTATTTGATTTATGTTCATTAACATCTGTTTTCTTTTTTGTGAATTATTGACTGCATTTTAATGTAATGTAATGTGATGTCAATTAAATTTATGTAATTGTTTGCCAATTAAAGTGGTTGTTCTACACAGACCATGAGTCACTTCTGAAAAAGGAACATAAGTTACAGTATGCAAACCAGGTTTATAAAAAAAAATAACTGCATGAAAATCTAGTTAGTACAGTTACCAAATACGTCTAAAAGAAATGGTCCTTTGAGTGCAGAAGGCATGACTTTTCTTATGTTCCCAGATGTCTGTTATGTGACATGACAGTGACAAAAGAGGTTTGGTGGGGTGAGAAGTGTTTTAAAGATTTAGTTGTACCCCATTCAATACAGTTCCCTGCCAAGCTTCGTGTGGGGGCAGGATGGTAAAGTCTGGGGTCGGATTTTTAATGAGTGGAGACAGTACTTTTGTCCATATTTTAGATGTGTGCTGCCTCTCACAGATGTGTCCAGATGTCTGCATCCTATTCACATACATAAGGATGCATTTGCTATAATTCCTGCAGTTTACTGCAATTTTTGTCACAAATGTGGGACTGGCATCTGTTCGCCCAAAGAACTTTCTGTGGTCTAATTTTTGAGGCAGATTTCCACACTCACACCTGAGAAAGACACACTGCTTTAAAAATCTCGGTCATATTTACTGATCCAGGATACACAGGGAAGTAGGCTGCAAAGATGGCTACCACCATGAAGACCATGAGAACTCCATTAGTGGTTGAAGAAGATGTTGAAACCTGAGCATTTGCAGAACTCTGTTTCTTCCATCTAAATCTCATAAGGGAGCTCTCCTACAAGTTTCACTGTTGAGGACTTCCGTCCCATGTTTTAGATGCTACAGTGAGTAGCTATGGTGTAAAGTTGAAATTACACAAAGTACATCAGAATAGTAGGTGGATTTTACATAGCGGACTCCAGCTGAACAAACAATGCCCATTAACTGGACTTTGCAGTTAAGATGAAAATTGGAACTACAAATGTTTTGTTGCTATACTATCCATTCTGATTGTGTATAGTCTTTCTATTTTGCACCAATCCATGTAAAAACCTCCTTAACAGATGGTGGACTATATCATTAAATGTTGTGCACCATAATAATTTTCTTTGTAGGTGCACTGCAGGTTTCCATGGGGGAAAATGTACCCATTGTTTTAAAAGGGACTCTGGGAAATATTACAGTTACTTGCATGTATGCCTTGGCTAGAAATTGCCTGTAAATCTGTTCTAATCTCACTAATGCATAAGGAGCTGATAAGGTGATTGACTAGAATTAGCTCCTGTGGATCAAGAATAGCATGTCAACCTTCCACCGCTTACCATATATCCATCCAGTCAGTTTATACAAATCTCCTTTGTTTCATTAACTATTATGGAATCAGGCAAGCTATTCCAAAGATTCATTATTCTTTCACTATAAAAGTATTTTCTTTTATTAGTCCTAAATCTTCTTGCCACCACTTGAAAGGGGTGCCCACATGTTTGATAATTTACGTCCTTGTATTTGACATTTAAATCATTCATGAGGTATGGGTCATGATTATATCATAAAACAGCAAAATGTCACCTCATTTTCTATGCTCTTCTAGGGTAAATAACATCAGATTTTCTAGTCTTTGAAAATATGAATAGTTCTTGTTTTCCACTAGAATTTTTGTGGCTGTATGCTGGACCCTTTCCATCATGTCGACTTCTGATTTTTTACAAGGGCACCATATCTGATTACGATAGTCTAGATGAGGTCTGACATATGATCTATAAAGGGGCAATATGACCTCAGTTTTTCATCTCTTTATGCTTCTTTTGATTGTTCTGTTTGGGTAGGATTGTCTAGGCAGAATTCTGCAGATAAACTGGTTCTTTGTTAAAGAAAATTTTGCAAGATAATGTAATATATTTATCAATTACGTGTATTCTGTAATTATGAAGAACCAATATAACACTGCTTAAGCTGACTAAAACAGGTAGTCCCTTAAAAGCTAGTACAAAGTCTAAAATCAATATTAACTATTAAAAGTAGTCAGTTGCTGCTTTTGCATCTGAAGCAGTTTTTCTTTTCCCTTTGCTAATTAGAAGAGATTCTACCCAACAGTACCAGGTGTGATCGCGGAACAACACTCTGCCTGGAGGCTGACATATTGAGTTCTACTCCACTTCACATCTCATCAGCATTGTCACATCACTAACTGTGGCATCACAACTGAGCAGGAACAGTCATCTAGCTGCTGACATGTTAATCACTTGTGATGTCAGAGTCAGTGAAGGCACAGTGCTTATAACGTATAAAGGAGAATAGAACTAGATAGGTCGTACTGCTCTTCACATCACACCTATTACCATCATACATCTTCTAATAAACAAAAGGAAAACAATATTACTTCAAAAATAAAACATAACTGGGGATGAACCCAGGTTTGTGGTCTGAATATGTTATTTTCCATGCTAGCCTTATAAGACATTGTCATATGCCTTGCAGATACCTAACTGTATGGAGTTGGCCACCTTGCCTATTGTGTATAACATGCATGAGTGCAAAGAAAAATACCTGCATGCCCCCTTATATGGAGTGGTTATACAACTCACCATTTAGGAAAAACTGGTTTTGGTACAGAAGATTTCCATATAAAGTATAGCTTGGCCATTTGAGTGAGCATGCAAAGTTATTTACTCCTCGCTATAAGCATGAGTGGGTTGAGGTTGGGTATTTGAGATGCAGACCTGATGGCCATCTAGAAGATGGACCCTGCTGCTGCTCTCCAAGGGATTGGTAACTTATCATTATTATATTCCTGTAAGTTAGTTGCTAGGCACACTCTGGCTATGGAGGGCAAACCACGTTCTGTAGGTTATATCTGCTATGCTGCCAATAAAGAAACTGTTATAGACTACTAAGTCTCTGAGACTTTTATTCTAATACCAACTGTACTGAATCAGTTTCCTTACACTAACCAATGAATTATGAATTGATTTGAAGTAATATCAAATAAGTTTACTTAAATGCACTTAATAAGTGGTCAATAACCCCATGAACTATGTTTAATATTTAAGGGGCTATGAATAGAATGGCTCAAAATATGCAATTAATATTTACATGTGAGGAGATAGGGCCATGACTCACAAATAGCAAAGCTAAAAGTGAGTTATGAAAGTTGTGCTCCCTCAAAGGGATGATAAACTGAAGTTTGAGCCACAGCATTGTATATACTATTATGTACTTTATACATTAGTTTACTACTTAGGTGGTTTGTTTGAAGACTAAACTGTTTCTCCTTGATTTCAGCTGCTGGGTTCAATGCTGTACAGTGCTATTTGAATGTCATCAGCTTTGTGAAAGCTGCTCGTTGATTGAGTCTTTATTTTACTGTAATGTAACTAACCTTCAAGATATTAAGTATGACAACACTAATAATAAGATGTCATGATATGTTGACATTAGGTGCAGCGATATCCCGTTATCTTCTCATTGTTATCTCCTTGCTGTTGTATAAACTAATCATCTGCACTAATCATCTGCAGTACTGCATTGTTTTGATGTGTGTAGCAATTTGCTGTTTTAACTTTTGTAATTCTGTCATTACAGAAACTTGATAAAATATTCCCAAAAAATGAAATAAAAATAAGAACTTGCTGTTTCTTTTTAAATAACCAACATTTTCTGTCTTATTTTGGCAGTACATATGGGCAGAATTTTCAGCAGAATCAGTCCACCTACAATGTTCAAAGTGGACTTTTGGCTGCATTTGTTACACCATATATAAGATGGTCTAGCAGTTTCAGTACAAAACATGATGCTTGCATCAAAAACATGAAGCATAACCTTTTTTTGACACATGCACCATTTTGTTTAACGCATGCAGCTTTTTTGATGAATGCACCATTTTTTAATTCATGTACCATTTATTACAGGTGTACCATTATTTGATGCATGCACCATTTTTCTGATGTGTGGATCATTTTTTGACACATATACCATTGTTTGACACATGTATCATTTTTACACATACCCCATTTTTGTAATGCACGTATCATTTTCATTATTTAAGCTGCTATAAATCATGGCAACAGCTGCAACAACTTGAGATCCTTCAGAAATAGGGCTTCAGAGGTGTTTTGAGTAATTGGGATGGTGCAGGCAGAAAATACATTTGCATCAGCAATTTTCCACTTGTGAAAATACCCTCTCGTGAGCTCTTTAACTAAGACTGTAAAACCGATTCAGAAGATGCTGACCAGATCTACTCAGAGACATCAGGTTAGTTGTTTGAGAAAGTCAAATTCCATATTTAAACCCCGTAGCTGAAGGTGCCCTTTTGGATCCACATCTACTCCTGCACTTTGCCAGCACCCCGCCTCCATCTTCAACTCCCCTGCTGGCCCATGACAAATGCAACCCAGCTGCACTACCTCTATTCTTATTCCACCTTACACCTCTCCTCTCCTCTTTCTGTCCCCCCTAACTTACCTCCCCTTTTCTCCCATCCATTTAGTCTCCCTGATTTCACCCTCCTCCTTTCCCTTTCCCCTCCCCAAAGTTTCACCTTATTGTTCTTTTTTCATCTACAAGACTATGTGTTTTTTTTTTTAATTTTATAAACTGTTATCTTTGCTTATGATTGTCTCAATTGTACCAGTGATGTGGAACCTTTGTAAAAGAGCCACGGCTCAAAGGTATTTGTAATCCTAGAACAAATACATAAATGAAAAAATAAATAAAAAATTATTCTGGTATTTTTGTACTGGTGTTGTCTGCCTTCCCATTCATGATGAACCAAGAGATTATCTACACTTCCAGTGATTTAGCTCTATTTTTATTACCAGTAACACCTAGTAAGCACTCATACGCCAGGGTTCTTGGATATAGCAAGGTAGATTACTCCACAAATGAGGAGTGTAAATGGCAAAAAGAGATCTGCTCACCCTCATGGCCATCCAACAACTAGATAAATCTGTAAAGAAAAATATGTAATGAAAAAATAATGATCCAGATATTTTTATATCCCCCTCAAAAGAAAAAGCTCATAATCTGCATTGTGCAAACACTTGCTACTATAACAGCTCATGTTCTTTTTCTGTGGGAAGGGGTGATCTGTGTTAATTTTTATCTTAATTTTTTTTAAGCCTATGTATTTTGTAGTACTTCTGACCCATTTATCTAGCCAGTACTGACCCCCCCTGGGGTTTTTAGAGTCACAGGTGGTAATCATGGTTCAAAAAAACATCCCAATAGCTAGTCTCTCAAAAAGAGCATTGTCCAAATATTTAGCTCCCTGCAGTGCCTAAATGGGAGGCACTACTGATGCTACTGTTTGTTTGTTTGTTTTTCATTATAGAATATTTTGAAACATCTCATGTTAAAAGCTTCCAATTTGGGGAGATGCCAAAAATTAAAGGATTTCATGGCAGTTTTTATCTCTTGTTCCCTTTTACGGGTACAATTAATGAAAACCACTATGACCCCAGCAGACCTGAGGGCCCATGACTTTTATTTATGTCTATAATCAAGCTTCAGAGGCCTGACATTTGCAACACCAAATAGTTTATTCAGAGTTTGCTGCACTCTAACAACACACAGTCCTAGGCTATGGCAACTGTGGCCCTGGGTTGTCTCTAGCCAAGTTCACTGGCTACTGTTGTGGTAGTTCTACTCTGGAATGTTTCCACAGTGTTGGCCCATCCTGGAGGGAATCATTCATGGACTGAGCAAATGAGCATATGAGAACCCTTGGACCACATACTGGCTATACAAGTCCACTTCTCTACTTACAATATCAAATGGTGCCCATGTAACTAAGTACTAGAGCTACACTTAGAGAGGCATCACCAGCAGAAAACAGGAAGTTGTTATCCCTCTGTACAGACAGTTGGTGAGACCCCATCTGGAGTACTGCATCCAGTTCTGGAGACCCCATCTCTGCAAGGACATAGACATGATAGAAGCAGTCCAGAGGAGGGCAACTAGAATGGTGCAGGGTCTGCAACAGAAGCCATACGAGGAGAGACTAAAAGAGTTTAATATGTATACCCTTGAGGAAAGGGGGGGCATGATAGAAACGTTTAAGTACCTCAGTGGAATCAACAAAGTCCAAGAGGGTAGCATCTTTCAGAAAAAGAGACATGCAAGAACAAGGGGACACAATTTAAAGATAGAGGGGGGTGGTTCAGGGGCAATGTGAGGAAGTATTTTTTCACAGAGAGGGTAGTGGATGCGGATTACCCTGTAGGTAGGGAAATGGGCAGACTAGGTGGGCCAAGTGGTCCTTATCTGCTGTCAAAGTCTATGTTTCTATGTTTCTATGTTCTATTATGCAAATATTTTATCTCAGTGTCCATCTTTACAAACTTTTTATTTTTGCTATGGTATTTCTTCCTAAGCTCCAGAGGCACTCCTGCCATCAGCTGTCACCCCAGCACCAACCCCCAAAGGTCAGACCCCCTCCCTTAAGCATCCATGACTTACCCTTCATGGCAGGTTGGTGGGGAGTGACATGACCTACCCCAACTGGGTCACTGCCAGGGAGGTGCCTTCTCTGGGGTGGCACTGTGGGGACAGCTTCATTAATCTGGGGCTATTTTCCATTTTCCTCCCTTGTGGAGGTGGGGCATGCAATGATGCCTGTGGAGAGAGCGTGCATGTGTCTGCACATGCTCTCCCCAAGTGTCAGCCCCCTCTCTACCCCTTAGCTACATTATCAGTGTGCTGCCCCCCAGCAGCCGCTAGGAGCCAGTGGAGCCCCGGCAACTGAAATCCCCTCCTCTGAGAGGACAGCAGTCCTCGGATGCTCAATCCTTCTCCTCCCTGCTGACCCCCAATGACCCGTGCTCATTCCTGAACATGGGTCGCCGGCATGGCTTGAGGTAAGGTGTCTAGCACCTCAGCACCACCAGGCCGGCTCATTTTTACAAACTTTTGACATTAAACCCTCCAATAGGAGAAAAGTTCCATCTGAGTCCACCAGGTCACTTAGAAAAGTAGGTCCCTTTCATTTAAATTATTTCATGAATTTATCTAAATGTAACTGTTTTTAGACTGATACTTGATGAAGGTCTGTTGATAATGGAATTTTATGAATTCTGTGATATTTTCAAAATGGCTTAAATTCTATCAGAGTCTTGTATTCACACTCTTGTGAGATTTTATATGACCTGGAATCTGTATTCCTATTTAATTCATGTTTTATATTAACTGTACAATCTATTTGATGATGTTTGTTTATGTTTTCCGATTGACCACAGGTCATACCTGTAAAAGGATTGTATCCCAGTGTGCTCACCTGTATACAAATAAAATCAATTCAAATCAATTTGTGGCTGCTTTTAAGCTGTTATATATAAAGGGTGTAAAAAACAGAACCAATACCCACCTGTACTCCATCACCACACCTTTACAATAGTTGGAGGCCTCTAGCTCTTGAATCCAACAGCCCCCTGTCATGGTCTGCTCTGTTGGGAGGTTTGTGTCATCTACCCAGTCCTTTACTGCCATGCGGCTGCCTGCTGAACTCAATTAAGGATGTTTGAAGAGAGCCTTCTGACAATATTTTGCAGTGTGGTTATGAGAACTAAAATGGCTTAGTTCACTGCAACCAAGTACTAGTGGTAGTTAGGGGGAAGAACTGCTCAGCTTTCCAGGTCAGACAATGACTGGTCCTGGCAGCACTGTGGGCTTTTGAAAGGTCCCAACATGACCCATACACCTGTTAGGCAAGCAGCATTAGGAGAGCAGTAGGGTAGGGTAGGGCAAGTAACAGTGATGATGATGGTGGGGGGGCTCATTTTGAACTGATCAGGGAGTTGTAGGTCAGAGATAGCACTGGGGGTATCCAGAGGCTTCTGAATATTGTCACTGATTAAAATCCCTTCCATGGCAAACAGCAGCAGGGAACCATGAGCCTGGAGCAAATGGCAGCCTCCCTCCCCATCTCTTCACATCAGAACAATCAATGACATAGTCCAACTAAATGAAGGGGTCAAGAGACCCCTCCTCCAACTACTGGAAAGGTACTGAGATTGAGAAGTACTGTAGGCATTAGGGAGTCAAGGATTGGGGACTCTGTTTTGTTGCGGTTTTTTGGGGGGGTGGGGGGCTTGGTTGCAAAGAGGGGTAGGGGAGCCATTTTAGTATTTTACAACCTGGTTGAAGTTTAGTTTAGCATTTTGCCCTAAAGTTTGATTATATCTAAAAAGACACTGAACAGCCAAAGTTCTACTGTTTCAATTTGAGAACTGAACTTGCAGCTCTAATGACTATCTGATGCCAGGATGGACCTGCTAAATGACTATTTCATTGGAAAATGGATTTATATCTTCTGTACTCGAAGTAGGCAGTGCAGCATAGTGAGTGGCTAGAGCACAGAGCTGGATACCTGGAGACCAAGGCTTGAATCCCACCACTGTTACTTGAACATTGAGTGACCATGAGCAAGTTGCTCTGTGCTTGACCTCTACAAAATCAAATATCACTAGCAATCATGGAAAAATGAACACCATGCAGTAAAGTGCTGTTATAAATACAAATTTATTTAGAGAGAAACAAAAATGGCACAAGTGAGAACACCGAACAACCTGCCCCTGGTCTGTGCTAGACCGCCTCTCTCTCTCTCTTCCTTAAAAGCTGATTCTAACTGTTCATGGATTGTATAGCACTTTGGGCTACAGGGTGTAAGAAAGGTTCCATATAAACCGATTCCTTTCCTGATAGCTGCTGTTAACTGTTCATTTATTGTAAAGCACTTTGGGCTACAGGGTTATGAAAGGTGCCATATAAAACTAAATTATTTCTTAATAGCTGCTTTCAGCTGTTCATTGACTGTAAATCACTTTGGGTTGCATGGCGTTTGAATAACCCTAAATAAAACAATGTATCTCCTTCCTTTACTTAATTAGAGTGAGTTCTTCTAAAACTAGGTGCAAGAATGGTAGAACAGAAAGATTTTTCAGATCTGGTAAAGGAATTAAAGTCTTCAGTTACATTTTTTGCCAGTGTGGCATTTTCACCAAATGCCTCTTAAAGGACTATCTGATAACTCTATTAAAGAGAATATATTTGCTTTGCTGTGAAGCTATGAATTATTGCTTTGCTGTGAGGCTATGAATTAAACAAACACTCACTATACCGACTTAGATTTTGTACCTTATTCAGAAAGAAAATGAGTTGAGCATAAATCAGTATACTTATATGCTTCATCACTTCTATGGTTCATTGACTGTCTGGAAGAGAACGGCTTAAGGGCTGTTCACTTTTTCCACCTATGTCAATTTTACTAAGGCATTCAGTACTGTTTTTGACACCCTCTTTTTTTGGCCAAGTCACAGGGTGGGTCTATCTGATCTGTCAGTTAGTTCATTCCACTTCTACCTGCTTGACAGGTACTAGTTAATCCAAGCAGGTGATCTCCTCCCCACCACTCCACTTCCGATCACCTCTAGAACCCAGGTCTGCATTCCAGGCTGTTTTGTGTTTCTCTCAGTAACCTCCCCTCAGCCTGTGTCTCTACACATATCCACATGGAGGTGGACAACAATGTCATTTAATGTTGTGGTGAATGGGTTACCACAAACAACAATTTGGAAGTGGTTTAGTAACTATTGATTGTAACAGAGGCTCGTGGTTTTAAATGAAGTGCTCCTTGCAACAAAATTGCGATTAAGCAATAAAACTAAATGAAGTGCCTAGTAATGCTAAAACATACAGACACCTTGGATGTGTTATAAGGCAGGAGGCAAACCCAAGTGCCATGGACCACTCAGGAAGTCAATATATGTCTACAGGACTGGACACCTTGGAGGGTGTACTTATAAAATACTATAGTCATATTTTTAAGCCAATATATTTAAAGAAAAATCAGCCACACTAGTAGAACTGTATTTTCCTGCTGGAATAATTAACCACTAAATTAACGTTATTAACCAATCAGATTGGGATTTTTCCATCCTGCTTAATAAGACAATTTTATGGACATTTAGGGCGTTAAAACAGGAATCCCCTGTACAGGGTTATGGAGAAGGGACAATGCCTGTAAGTTCTCAACCTCAACTTAGCAGGATCAGCAGAATTATCCCATACAGTTCTAGTAAGCAGTTAGGCAAAGGCGTATCTAACCCGTTGCAGGTTGCTAAAATCAGTTTCAGACAGGGGGCGACACACTGGTCTTCATAAACACTGTACTCTTTCTTTTTTACCTAGATACAACGTACAGTAGTATTCATTGTCCCTCTGGTTCCTCTATTCTTGTTTTCTATCTGTTACTTGTTTCCCCCATGCTGACGTTTCCTTTACATTGTCTGAGTTTGATCTAGTTTGTTCAGTATATCACTGATAAAGCCATGTTTACAACTGCCCAGCTTTCTGATTCGTAAATCCACTGTTTACTGAACCTGACCGCTAGGTCTAGCTATGATGAAACTGGATGCTATGCGAAGTGGACGCTTTCAGTTAAAGCAACTCTCAAGGCAACTCAGAAAGTTTGAAAGAAGGGCGACACACGCTCAAGTTCAGCGCGGAAAAGGCAAAGGCATGTGTTAATCGGAGTAAACAGCCTCTGTTTTGTTACTGCATGAAATAGAGCTTCCAAACTACTGCATGATGTCTGACTCTCTTTTTACTGATGATTAAGTTCATGAAATTTAATGCTGACATCTTTTTGCAACCGAATAGAATGATTGCATGCAATTTAAGAAGAAAAAAGATCGTCCAAAGAAAGAAAGACACCCCTGCCCCATTGTACATTTAGTTAATGATAACGCACATTTCTTCGAAGAAAATATATAAATTATAGTATTAACATTTAAATCATAGCAGTTATTTGAATACCTGTCCGGCTATTAAAAATGGAATACACAAGAGGATGAGTAAAGAAAACTATTTTATCTTGTCTAGAATGAATGGATATCATTGCATACGTCAATTAAAAATCACACTGCTTGACAACTTAAGTACTGATACATTTCAAAGTAGAATGATGGTAAAATAACTTCATCTCTACAGTGAAAGAACGCAGCAATCGTTTGAGCACCTCCAACAGCTCCCAGTAATAATCTATGGTGAATAGCACCGCAGAGAGCCTAGTTGTACTGAATGGTGAACAGCACTATGGACAGCGCCTTAGGAGTACATTATGGTGAACAGCACCGCGGACAGCGCCCAGTAGTACTGGATGGTGAATAGCACCTAAGTAGTATATCAGTGCCACGAATAGCTCCTTAACATTGTAGTACAATGGACGGTGCCTTAGTATACAGTACAAAGGACAGCATCTCAGTACTACACAGTAGCTAAGCAGACTGAAAATCATGTTGTTGCAAGCACTGTTAAGCTCAATTGCTGCGACTGTAACAAGAAGCTCCGTTTATTCGTTGCCTTTGTAAGTAACCAGTGGCCTTCAGAATGTTAGTAAACTGGAGATAATTGCAATTTTTCTTGTTAGAAACCAGTAGCTTCTTACCTATTTTGACAGGCATTGTATGACAAAGAAAAATATGCCATCTACGATGTTAACCCAATATAGAAAACGGAAAGACTTGTTTTAAACAATATACTTGTTTATAGTTATTCTCCAGTTTGGTGAGATGCATGAATGCATTTCTTAACACCGATAGCAATTGCAGCAGGACAACTGAATCAGGTATCAAGTTGTAGTTTAAAGCCCCTCCATAAAATACCCCTAAATATATGTAGATATGCCCTTGGTATACTTCAATTTACTAAGACGTGCGCTAAATGTGAGAAAATCTAAGTTGCAGGGTAGTCTCTACGTGTTCCTGGATAGCACCTGATAATGAGTTTTGGCTTAGTCTGCCTTCCAGCCAAAACTTCTGAAATAAAAATAATAAAATGGTGTCAACGCTAGAGGTAATGTTCTTGTATAGAGTCCAGAGTATTTAGACACAATTCAGCTTGTAGTTAATGTGTTTCCTGTATTTCTCTTTTCCCACTCTTCATTGGTAAGTCTATTTGCTAGCAATCTGGATCTTTCTCCCTTAGAGTTTGCCTGCCCCTGCTGGTTATTACCCACCTGAAGTCATAATCCTCAGCCTGTGACCTCACAACCAATTGCCATGGCAATTATTATACTGTCAAAATTAGAACATGCTTATGACCACCACTGGGGAAAGAGCAACATAAGTAATTTAGCTGCAACATCTAAAGAGCCCGTTTTCATTCCGATATCTTAAGTATCGAACAGCATGGTACCAGAACTACACAAACTAAATGATATAAATGCAGGCGTCTTTTAAATACTGTGTTTCTCAATTTGCTTTGAGGCGTCATGTTATGAAAGAGTAGCATTCCTCCACTAGGGCTGTTCAAATCAAAACTTTTGGACTTGTCCAAACAGACTGTAGCTAAACACGCACGTGCTCCTCATTTTTACAATTAAATCGGCTTTCCTTTGTACTAGTCCTTCAAGGACACTTACTTGTCCTGGAGAGGGGGCAATAGCATTTGCACACCCCTGTCCTCCACCCCCATGAGAGTCCTGCTGTGTCTTAAAGTACATACATACTATTGCATTTAAACAGTCCCTGGTGAATAGGGGAAACAGTGTGGGGAAACACTACAA
The DNA here is from genome assembly GCA_016271365.2 of Neoceratodus forsteri. NCBI lineage: Eukaryota > Metazoa > Chordata > Ceratodontiformes > Ceratodontidae > Neoceratodus > Neoceratodus forsteri. The sequence continues at coordinate 29,811,074 of JADMNL010000027.1, forward strand.
TTGCATTTCATTTTATAGTTAATATTATCTCTGGATTTGCTTCTTCTTTGTCTTTATATTATAACTATGCATACTAAGATGAAGACTTTGTCGCTGCCCCTTAGATAGACTTCGCCTGTTCTGGCTGCTTCTTTACACCTGACATCACAGCCCTCTGCGTGGTTCATAAACACTGTGGTGCTCTGGCAACGATTATTGTGTCATAAACAAAGGATTATAATTTCAGGAGAGTGTGTGTGGGGAGGTGGTATAGAGAATATGTGAAGTGTACGTTTAAATATGTCTAACAATTAAATATTTTTGAAGTTTGTCTTGAAATGTCTGAGGCTCTTTAAAACTATTTAAAAAAGAAATCCTTCAACAATGTAACAATATTCAGTCTTTCCAATGCTGAAGATAAGGAGGGGCGTCTATGAATTTCCAACAGCCTGTGATCTCTTAAGGGAAAGTTTGAAACGTGTGTCGCCACAGTCTGTCACTGCAGAAACAATGACGACGTCAGAGGTGGAGGATTATGTCATCAGTTGCAGAAAACTAGTAAATTCACAGGACAATTGACAGCAATCCCGTTGCAATGTATATAAAGAACACATGAATAGCTAAATGCCGAAAATATACCACATACCAACCCAGTCGTGTACATACGTCTCCTTCAGACCTCAATATGCCACTTGTTGACAGTTAAAGTGAACGGTAACACTACTCGAAAAAAATCGAGAAGCATTCAGGTCAGTGCCTTCGACAACTAAGGAATTTTCATTGGAAGGATACGAGGTTAACTTTTTCAAACCCTTGGATCTATCAATAAAATAGTGTGACCCTATGGTAATCTGTATTTCTTTCATTCTAGGTACAAAGGGTTACTTTGTGCAGACTTATTCCTGTCGTCTGCCGGAGCACTATCCCCACACATTAAACTGGAGGTGCAAATTAACTAGATTTCTCATGTCTCCTAATTAGAATCAGAAATACCTAGTCACTGAAGCAACAAGAAAAAAAGAACGGAGAATCAGTTCCATTCCCAACCGTAGTAGCAAGAGTGAAATTGCGGTGCTCCAAGCATTATTTTGAATGCTAAGTGTAACCCCCCACACACACACACACACACACAAATACACACAGAACTCCACATTTGATTTGATCATCAGGGAAATAAGTGGACTTCAGCGCAGCTGTGTAGATGCTCCACTTCGTGCGGCCCATTATGGAGACAAACATGCTAGAGATAGCTTAAAAGATAATGTTTTCAGTTAGTATATTCTGAACTCCTTGCCCCCGAATAATCCAGTCTTTCTATAGTAAAAACAATAGCCTGGTAGGTGTCTCTAATTATGCTTGAGGAAGGGGTAACACAAGACAATCGCTGAAGTTTATGTGTAGAAAACAAAAGCCACTCGGTGTCCCTATGCTTTCTCATGGTAGTTCCACATTATTCACCAGAACATTATACAAGAACCCTCAGGAAATACCTTATTGCCATTTTTTCTAACAAACCTGAATTTAAGATAAATATGCAAAGTAAAGGAAAGCTACCTTTAAGAGCGGAAGAATAATGACACGAACGACATTTTAAAAGACATGACTCTTTATACCTATTCCCTAACATCTGAATTACATAATTTCCTTATTTTACCCTCATGACGCTTTTTCTAAATGCAGGCAGGTGTTCTTATAGTTCACAGATAAAATATGGCGTGTATATATTGCTATAACTACATACCCTTTAACAATATTTCTAGGTATGTATCAGCAGTTACCTGATTCTCGCATTACTGACACCAAGTAGAATCCCCTTCCTAGTATCCCATATCTATATCTCTTCTTATCTCTTCTTAGTGCCAGTCTGTTCTCTCTCTGCTCTCTCTCTCTCTTGTTGGTAATGTGTCTGAAGGCAGCTGCTGGCGGTACAGTTTGCAACCTTCATCCATGCTGAGATACTAAACCCAGTTTTAAGGGGGTGGGAACCATCGCAGTAGTAGGACACAAAAACGAGACATTCTTGTAAGGACAACAGATCAACCTTCAAACCCACCAAAGTTTGGAAGAGAAGCGTGTATATTGTGTTTTATTACTACTGAGCACACGATGCTGAAACTATTTCATAAACCATAAAGGCTGAACCTAAAACATGTGATATTGAACATAGAAAGCATGGTATTATCACTAAGACTTAAAAGTACCAGTCAATACTATCTGCCTTATAATCCTTTTCCTGTAATGGTTTCTCTGCAGCTCCTTTTCCTACAAGTGTATATAAGATGTTGGTTCTAGATTTGTGACATCTCTTTAGAAATATTTTTAGACCATGCTAATTATTAGCTGTATCCCCGCTGTGGTTCTTTGCCATTCACAGATTATAACTATCCTTTTACTAATGTTATGGCTTCTTGGAGGTTGCCCACTTATTAGTCAATAAAGAAAACGTAGACCCACATTGAGGTGTACTTTTCTATCTATTTATCTATCTATCTATCTACACATATCTATCTATACCCACATGTCTTACTGCATGCAAGCCACATACCTTGAGCAGTTAACTTAGATTCTTTCCGCCTTTTGTTTCCCTACTGCTTCCTTCTTGTGCATTTCCTCTTGTACTTTTTGTGGTGTCCAGTAGGCAGACTTTAAAAAGGAGTAGATGTCCCCGTCTTCCTTGATGCTGTCACTTTGACAAAGCTCACAGTGTGTCTCAGCTCTGAGCTGAGGAGTATAAATATGTAGCGCAGGGACCCAGAGATGAGCTCAGCCCGGGTCGTGAGGAGGAATTTATTTCTTAATGTGCCTCCTTTATTCTATCATCACTGAAACGAATTAAGTTTGACGTCCAACCAGGATTTTTTATGGGAGTGGAAGAAACAAAATAGCGGTTATTAAGGGAGTGATATAGTGGACACAGAGCCATGCGTCTTTCATCAAATACAACTCAATTTGTTTCACAATGAAATCATGCCGGATACCTGCTTGTGATTATTCTCTCTGTAAAACCAAAATAATTTGTGATTTGCATATTTATAGACAAGGTACTGTATGCATAGATGGATTAGACAGTACCTACATAAATACAGAACACACATACATACATACATACATACATGCATGCATGCATACACAGATATATACATATAATCATGCATATGCACATTGCTATATGTACACATACATACATACATACTGTGCGTGCATTCTTATATACATTGCATAGCTGTATATTACATACATAACTATGCTTAGGCGTATGCATACAGATAGAGAAAGACAGACAGATCTTAAAAGGCAATTTATCTCCTATGGTGCTTTACTTTATTGGGGCTATGTGATTTTGTATTAGATAGATAGATGTCCAATACTTATGCATATATACATACACTGACATGTATAATGTATAGGCTTTTATACACACAGGCTGATAGGTATTGACACTTGGAAGACAACAAGCACGGATTCTAGTTAAATAATATGCCATTCACATACAAGTCTGAACAAGCAAGCCAGGTGCTTGTACCTTAGAAGCCAGTGGGAGCAATGCGTCGGGTGCATGTTACACTAGGCGATCATTTCAGGCGGGAGGGCACCTGCAACGTACACCTACTGTACAACTGGAGGCTCAACTGCTCTCGAGTTCTCGGCCCAGCTTTGTCCTGTTGGGGCGCATGCCATTATCCACACAAAGGTTCATTCTAAAGGTATGGGGATTGAGCTTCTACCTCCGGATTCAGCATCAAAGACAGGAACTGCACCATTAGTTGCAGATTTGTGTTAATTATTCACACCCACTTTAAGTACCACTGACGGTTCTAGCTACAATATGTACAATTTACTCTAAGACATTATTGAAATATTACCTTACATGGGGGCACTGGCATTTTATGGTATCCGGTATCTTTCTTTTTCATTTTAAGCTCATTACACAAGAAAATATGCAACCCCATTTACATTTTAATACTGTATTTCAATAAAAGAGTGGAGGGAGGTAAGCTCTTTATAAAGGTTAAGCTCTTCTTTCCAGAGCTCCATTATAGTCAGCCTATATCAACACTACACTTTAAAGAGGACAATCCAAACTTGTAGTGGTTTATGTATCTCGAGATGTAAACATAGGATTATTTTCTAAATCTTGAAATTATGATTTATGTGTTGGCTTTTTTGTGGTTGTAGTTGTTCAGGGAATCGTGATATCGAACCACTACCACTGGACACTACTTTTGCAAGTCAGGGGCCGATTAGAGCAAGTCCTCACTTGTTGCACTGTATCTATGGTAGGAACCATGAGTTGTGTTATTGATTGATTAAAATTGTATTTATACAGGGGTGCCCAGTTAAGACATACTGTGTCTTCTTCCAGTCTTGCCCTTTTCTGCTATTGGATGATAAAGACAATATTTCAATGTACACCTATAAAGCAGTATTCTCACTTAAGTGTAGTGGCGTCAAGTTAAAGGCACACCTAAGGCACGATGTAGTTTTATTGCGCAATATGGAATCATCATGGAACATTTCCTCATTTTACCACACTCAACCCATCAGTCCATCTAGCTCCACTACACCACATTAAGAGGGATATCCTCATTTTACCCATCAGACCTCTGTTCACAGCTCTCAACTATATCAAATTAGCAGGATAGCTCTCACCCCCAGCACAAACAACCACCCTCACCCCCAACCTCTGAGTCCTCATCTCCCAACTATTCCACATTAAGAAAGGCAGACCTCACTTTATCACACTAAACCCCCTCTGTCGCTATTTCTCAACTACATTAGAACCAATATCCCTCATTTTACCCATAATAACTGCTCTGTCCCTACCTGTCAACTAATGCACATTAGAATGGACTGCCCTCATTTTACCCCTTAGATCCCCTCAGTCCATACTGTTCATCTCAACTATCCAACATGGGGGGGGGTTACCCTCATTTTACCCTATCCCCTCTCTCCATACTGTTCCTCACAACTATCCCACATTACAAGGCACAGTCCTATTTAACCAGTGGGTCCTTATATCCCAACTACATCATCCCAAATCTCAAAGGACAGCCCTAAATTTACCTTTCAGCCCTTAGTTCCCAACTTTCCAAAATTAGGAGAAATGGCCCTCATTTCCTCATTTTACCCTCAGAACCCCTTATGGCATACAGTAGTGTATCTCTCAACTATCCCACATTAGAGAATGGCTTCAGTTTACTCCCCACAGAATCCCTATGTTCTTACCTTACAACTATCCCACATTTGATGGAATGGCACTCATTTTATTCCCTCAAACCTTTGTCCTTCTCAACTATCCCACATTAGGTAGTACTGCCCTCATTTTAACCCAGTACCCTTCAGTCTATATCTCACAAGTATCTCACATTACAAGGGATGGCATTCATTTTATCCCTCAGAACACCTCTGTCCTTATCTCCCAATCATCCCACATTACCAGGGACCACCCTTGTTTTGTCATGCTGAACCCCTCTGTTGGTATTTCTCAACTGTCCCACATTAGAAGGGACATCCCTCATTTTACCCACAATAACCCCTCTGCCCATACCTCTCCACTATCCCACATTAGAAAGGACTACTCTCATTTTACCTCTCAGAATCCCTCTACCTATATTGTTCCTCTCAACTATCCTTTATCAGGAGGGACTAACTTCATTTTACACAACAGAACCCCTCTCACCATACTGCTCCTCTCAACTATCCCACATTACAAGGGATGGCCCTCATTTTACCCCTCAGAACCCCTCTGTCCATACTTTACAACTATCCCACCCACATTAAGTAGGATGGCCCTTGTTTTACTCATCAGAACCTCCTCTATCCATGCTCTACATATCAGCTATCCCACTTTAGAAGGAACCACCTTTATTTAATTACACTATATCCCTGTCAGTGAGGATGGCCTTCATTTTGCCCATCAGAACCCCTCTGTCCATTCTGTACCCATCAATTCTCACATTAAGAGAGATAATCCTTATTGTGCCGCTCAGTATCTCTCTGCCCATACAGCACTTCTAAACTCTTCCACATGAAGAAGGATGACCCCATTTTACCCTCCATTCCACACTCTCTCCATACTATGCCTCTCAACTATCCAACATTAGGTGGTGACAACCCTCATTTTACCCCCAGAGACTCTCTGTCCATACTGTACCTCTGAACTATCCACATTAGTTGTGTGACATTCATTTCCACTACTAATAAAGCCTCTATTTTGTACCTCTCAGCTGTCCCAGACTAGGATGGACAACAGACATTTTACCCTCAGAAGACCACTGTTTCACATGGGAGGGTGTTGTCTACATTGTCCACTTACTTTAAAAACACAGATGAGTCCTCTTTTGTTCAGGAAAAGGAAAGCACTAGTTTTGACTTAATTGGTATGATGATGTATTCCACATTGGGCCTCTGTTTCCAAAATGTTGGGGATCAGTGGCCCACATTTGAGCAATTTAGGGTTGAGACAAGCCTGAATGTATTTTAATGGAATACCTAATAAAGTAATAGACCTATCAAATAAAGCTATGCTTGGAATGACATAATATTCAGTTTTTCCAGAGTGTTATGTATCTGGCCTGAAATTTTCACTCTTCTCAAAAGGATCCGATGAAGAAAGACTTACACTAGAAAACTAGTGTATAAAGCAAATTTTGTTAGTCCAATAAAAGGTATCAGTCACAATGCCTTTTTTTCTGTATCTTTGACAGGACTAACATAGTTGCCACCTTCCATTTTCAGGCCGTTGAAAGAAGAGGCCTGTCCGTTGAATATATTTGCTCTGAGCCAATTTCTCTCAGTTCTGTCTTTTCAGAGAATCTCTCTGAAATAAATACTATATCAAGGGCTAACCCTGCAAAAGGACTACATTTGCTGCTGTGTACCAAGCTGTTTTCAGAGACACAACAGCATAATCCAGTTTTCATGTTGAGGCCTGGTATGGTTTTCCATCATATGTGTCCCCCGATCCCCCAGCCCAGCAGCCATAGAGTCATGGAGAAAGTGGCAGTGATACAGCTTGTGAGTCACCTAGAGAATAATAGCATCTTTGAGCCATTTCATTCTGCCTTCCACAATCATCACAGGACTGAGACAGCTCTTTTTGGGGTCTACAAAGATCTCCACCTGGATAGGGTTCTGGGAAAACTAGGCCCATAGTGCTCCACAACACATCAGATCTATTTTTTTTGTATTGACATATTTTATTGAGATGGAGTCAAATGTACATACATTCATAATTTGTAAATACAAAATACCATGATTGTAATGATATAAAAAGTACTGCAGAATATGACAATAGTAATATCAAAATCCCAACAACACAAGGACTTCTAACAGGTCTAAGGCATGCTCTTACAGTTGTATAAGTGCCCGTCAAATGACAATGACTTCTAACAGGTCTAAGGCATGCTCCTACAGTTGTATAAGTGCCTGTCAAATTGCATATGTAAATTGTAAATCATTAGATCCCTTGAAATACTTCTACATAATTGGTTGTGGCACAGCAGAAGCATTCATGGAAGACCCAGTTATGCCATTTAAGCTCAAATTGAGAAGTATGGCCCTGAAAGGAGGCTGTTATATGTTCCATGGTGTAGGTTTCTTTCCAAATTTGACACCATTACACCACTGTGGGAGGGTCCTGTTTTCACCATAAGTGAGCAACAGCCTTTTTGGCTGTTGTAAGATATAAATATACCATGGAGCAGAAAGGCATCATCATGCTTGGTGGAGGGATACAGAGAAGAACCATGGTTGGGGTTACTAGCTCCTTATCTATTGAGAGTCTGCCCAGCTGTTCTGCTACACAACACTTCACTTCTGATATCTGTGGCAGGACTTCCAGACTTTTGCGACAGTGTTTGTTCACTCCCACAGCATGAATTATTTCTGTCTGTCACAGAATGCTGTCCTGCTATTGGCTATGATGTGATGACTCAATGACATCACTTGCTGAGCATAAGGGAGGGCTTCAGGATGAGTAGCTGGGAGGAGAGCCAAGCACAATGGGAAAACTGTTTATCTAAAATGAAAAATCACTAACAGTAACATCTTCTTGACCTGGAAGGACACTACTTCTTTATTCAGCTGTGAGCTGTGTGAGAAATTCTATATTGCACTTGATATCTGCAACAACGTGCACTTTTGCTCAATTCTGTGGGAAGTGAAACTAACTACCCTTGGTAATTGCTTTTTATTTACATATTTATTTAGTGTTTAACCAAGAAGGGGCTTGCAAACTCTGTTTATCTTGTGAGTAACTTCAGAAGGATTTAAATACTGCATTTGGGTAGACCCTTGGAGGTAGCTAGATTTTCTGACAGTTAAACTATTTTTAAATTTACAGGTGGCTGAAGAATTGAAAAAGGAGCTTGCAAACTCTGCTTATCTTGGAAGTAACTTCACAAGTGTTTGAGTACTGCATTTTGGTTGTCCCTTGGGGTAGCTGGATTGACTACCAGGATTTTGGGACAGAAACTATTTTTAAATAATTTACTGGTGCGTAGGAGTTTGTGATAGTTAAACTATTTTTAAATAAGTTACTGTGGTTAAGGAGTTGTCATAGCAAAACCTGCAGTGTGAATTGAAACACAGACAGCCTCAGGTGCAGGAAATTGTTCGCCTCATTGTTTTCAGACCACAAAGTGGAACAGGAACAGGAAAGGTTGCATCACAACCATTGTCAACAAATTACCCTGGCTGGAGATATCCAGACTAGATCATATTACTATGTTACTGGTGGCTGCAATATTTAGAGACACAAAGCACATCTTCTTGACCTGGAAGGACACTACTTTTATTCAGCTGTGAGCTGTGTGAGAAATTCTATATTGCACTTGCACATTCTGTATTGCACTTTGTGCTCACAACAGAGGGAGGTGAACCTTACAATTGTCTTTGGTTTGTAGCAGATATTCTGCAGGTGGAGGCTACTTCTAACTGAAAGGTGAAATAAGGAACTTAGAATTATCAGGAAAAGACAGTCTTTCAAGCAACAGAGGGAGGTGGATCAAGCTTCACGTTTGTTACAATTCTTAAGATTTTCAGTGCAGGAAGAGTTTAAAGCACAGCTGACTTATTTTGGGGCTGACTGCTTTCAGAGCACAAACCACCAGGCTGTTTTGGGGCTGGGGAGGTTTACCTGTGTCTGACTTGGATGTCTGGATTTTTCTCTGATTAGCAGGGTATTTTCTCTGTCAAATTGTTGTGTAGGGCATCTTGCTGACAGGAAGGCACTTTGCAGTGGTGGGTCAGAGCTTTTAGCTGATTGTTTTGTGAGGGCATAGTTTAGGCCCAACCCTTCCCACCCTCACCCCACACACCCCTGGAAATAGTTCCTTTATACCTGGGGTTCTGACATCATTTCCTCAAGAGTGCAAGGTGCATATCACTGTCATATCCTCTCTAGCACACTGCACTGACAATATAAGCATACACACTGTATAATATATATATTTCTATATAACAAACCAATCACACACACACACAAAAAAAGTAGATAAACATGTGGGGAGTAGTGCAATGTAATGGCTGTGGGGAAGCAGTCTTCTGGGAGTCTTTCTGGAGGCTGAGATGCTGCCCTATTTGTAGACAACTCTCTGCCCTGAGGGAGGAAGTTGCCTGTCTTCAGGCCACACTTGACAGTAGTAAGGGAACCTTCTTCCAGGCCACACTGGATGGTAGGAAGGGAACCTCTCCCATCCAGGGAGCACCAGAGCTGCCACCACTACCTCAGAGGTTGCAAAGAAAGCACAGCAGTTGGACCACAGTGGGCTCAGGGAGGGTGAGGATGGTGGAACAGAGGCACACCCAGTCAGTTGTTCCACTCCACAATCCATACACCATTCTGGGGAAGCATAGCTCCCCTATGGATGCACCCGCAGAGGAGACTAAGGCTGAGGACAACTGTCACAAGGGAGGCCCACAGGAAGGAGGCAGAGGACACCACAAGGAAAAGTAGCAGCTCCTGGTAGGGGACTCAATTATTAGGGGGATAGAACTGGGGGGAGCATGGAAAACTGAAGTAAGGTGCCTGCCTGGCGCCACAGCTTGGAGAGACAGGAAGTGCATCCTCAGGATCACGAGAACAGCTGCACAGGAGTCTGAGCTGGACGTCATTGTCCACCTAGGGACAAATGACTTGGCTCATCATGAGATTAGAGCAGTGCAGAAGGACTTTGTAGAATTGGGGAGGGGCCTAAGACAAGTAGCACACACAGTATCCTTCTCTGAGGTGCTGCTTGTCAATGGCATGAGTGAGGCGAGGGTACTTTGCACCATGCAGTTTAATGAATGGTTGAAAAATGGTGTGGAGCACAGGGTTTGGCTTCATTGGGACTGGGGTTCCACCTGGAGGACACCAGCCTATACTGGCAGGATGGTCTGCATCTGTCCAGGAAGGGAACAAGTCTTTGAGAAATTGGTTTAAATGCTTATTGGCAAGCTTCAAACTAGTCAAGGGGAGGCACTGAAAGCAGCAGGAAAATCCCAGCCTCCCTACAAAACAGGGTACTGAAATGAGAAAAGACTGAGGTAGAAAGGTCAGTGGGGATGCTGAAAGAAGGTAAAGCCATCAAAAATGGAGAGCAATGAGTACCAATGCCTGTAGTCTGAGTAACAAGCTCCTGAATTAGTGGACTTGATGGAGGAGGAACATCTGGATATCGTGGCAGTCACAGAAACATGGTACACACAAAACCATGACTAGGATGTAAACATACCAGGATACACTATCTACAGGAGGGACAGGGAGGATAAAGAGGAGGAGGAGTAGCTCTTTCATAAGGAACGAATCAAAGCAACAGAACAAAAGGGAAAACAGGGAGGAGAAGCAGCACTGTGGGTAAATTTGGAGACCGCAATGGCACCACAATCCGCACAGGGGTTGTATGCAGACCCCCTTCTCAGGAGAAGAAAATGGACAAGGAAATGATAGAAAGTATACTTAGAATGGCAGAAAAAGGGGAGATATTGCTGATGGGTGATCTGAATATGCCAGATGTTAACATGAGTGCAGTTGCAGCAGCCACTTCGAAGAGTGGGGTTATTCTAGATGCCCTACAGGGGGCATGCCTTAGACAACTAGTATTGGAGCCCACTCGAGAGGGAGCAATCTTAGACCTGGTTCTCTCAAATGGAGATGAAGAGAGGATCACAGATGTAGAAGTGGGTAGCCATCTGGGAACTAGCGACCATCGAACAGTATGGTTCACAATAAACACAGTAATAGAGTCAAGCTATACAAAGGCAAAAGTACTGGACTTTAGGAGGGCTGACTTTGCCAAAATGGGTGAGTGCCTAAGGAATGCACTAGCAAAGGGGCAGGAAGGAGGGGTGGAAGGACAATGGGGAATAATAAAAACTGCCATCACAGAGGTAACAAGCCTTTGTGTGAAGCAAATAAACAAAACAAAACAATGTAAGAAACCGCAATGGTTCTCAAAGGAAGTGGCAGTGAAGGTTCAAGAGAAAAAGAAAGCATTCAGGAAGTACAAGGAATCACAGAAGGAGCAGGACAGAGAACTGTATCAGTTAAAGCAAAAAGAAGCTGGGAAGGCAGTCAGAACAGCAAAGGCCCAAACCAAGGAAAAGATAGCCAACTCAGTTAAGAAGGGGGATAAAACCTTTTATAGGTACATCAGGGAGCAAAGGAAGACCAAGGGAGGGATAGTGAGGCTTAATAAAGGGGAGGGATGGTGGGCAGAGGGTGACTGTGAAAAGGCAGAGATACTAAACAAATTTTTTTGCTCTGTATTTACAAAGGAAGAGGGGGAGGTACCTAAAACAAACAGTAGAAACACTCTGGATACAGAAGTTGATACCAGCCCATTTACAGAAGAAAGGGTTCTGAAAGAACTCTTAAAACTGAAGGTAGACAAAGAAATGGGGCCTGATGGGATTCATCCCAGAATTCTAAAAGAACTAAGGGTAGAACTAGTAACACCACTGACTACCCTGTTTAACAAATCATGGGAGGATGGGGTGGTACCTGAGGACTGGAGGAGGGCAGATGTGATTCCCCTTCACAAAAGTGGGAGCAAGGCAGAAGCAGGAAACTACAGACCTGTTAGTTTAACCTCAGTGGTAGGGAAAATGATGGAATCACTTCTGAAGGAAAGAATTGTTGAGTATCTAGAGGCCAGAGGGGCACAGGACCCAAGGCAGCATGGATTCACAGTGGGAAGGTCATGCCAGACAAATCTGATAGATTTCTTTGACTGGGTGACCAAAGTAGAGATCAGGGAGGGCTGTGGACATGGCCTACCTAGGCTTTTAGCAAGGCATTTGACACAGTCCCACACAAAGATTAATATACAAGTTAGCTAGCCTGGGAGTGGGTCCCAAGATGACAGCCTGGGTAAAGAATTGGCTGGAGAATAGGACACAGAGAGTAATAGTAAATGGAGTCTGCCCTGAAGAAAGGGGTTATTAGTGGGTACCGGGGGTTCAGTATTAGGACCGGTCCTCTTCAATGTCTTTTAAGCTACATTGCAGAGGGAGTGGAAGGAAAAGTATGTCTCTTGCAGATGACACAAAGATCTGCTACAGAGTTGATGCACAAGGTGGGGTGGAAAGGATGAGAAGGACTTGGCAAGGTTAGAGGAATGGTCAAGCAAGGCAGCTTAGATTCAATGCTAAGAAGTGAAGGTAATGCACCTGGGAAACAAAACCCAGGGAAGAGTACACAATGGGGGTGAGATACTAAACAACAAAATGGAAAGGGACCTGGGGGTAGTCATATCGGATGACCTAAAGGTGGGCAAGCAATGTGAGAGGGCAGCAAGGAGGGTGGGGATACTGGGATGCATAGGAGAGGCATCACCAGTAGAAAACAGGAAGTTATTATCCTCTGTACAGACAGCTGGTGAGACCCCATCTGGAGTACTGCGTGCAGTTCTGGAGACTCAATCTCCACAAAGACATAAACAGGATGGAAGCTGTCCAGAGGAGGGCAACTAAAATGGTGCAGGGTCTGCACCAGAAGACATATGAAGAGAGACTTAAGGAGCTTAATATGTATAGCCTCGAGGAAAGAAGGGAGAGGGGGACATGATAGAAACTTTCAAGTACCTCAAGGGAATCAACAAAGTCCAAGAGGGTAGCATCTTTCAAAAAAAGAGGTGTGCAAGAACAAGGGGTCACAATTTGAAGATGGGGTGGGCAGCTCAGAGGTAATTTAATGAAGTATTTTTTCACAGAAAGGGTTGTGGATGCATGGAACGGCCTTCCGGAGGAGGTTGTGGAGTCAAAAACAGTGGTGGAATTCAAGCATGCATGGGACAGTCATAAGGCAATTCTGGGGGGGGGTAGGAAGAAGTAGGCTGCTGGTTAACTAGGATCTGCAGCTTATCCATTAGTAGGGAATAAGCAGACTGGGTGGGCCGAGCAGTCCTTATCTGCTGTCAAATTCTATGTTTCTATGTAACACATTCTGTGGCACTACATATATTCTGTGGCATGATGCAAATTCTGTGGAATATTCCATGGTCATGGAATCACAGAATACCATGGGTCCTGCAGGAAAAATGTCCATCTTCCTTCTCCCACCTGTCATCTACTTTTGACACCATGGACTGCCACTAGTTGTTGTTGACCAGACTTGAGGATCTTACGGGATTGCCTGGGGCTGTTCTTGAATAGTACCCAGCTTTTCTAACTGGGAGAAAACAGTCAGTAGTGGAGCAATTGGTTCATTCTGGTTTTGCCTGGTTGCTCTCAACTGTTGAGTCTCTCAGAGTTCAGTTTTCCCTCTGGTACTGTTCCCAGTGTATAGGATTCTGCTGGAGGAAATCATTATACAAAACAGCATGAGGGTTTATTACAGTGCTGATAATGCCCAGTAGTAGTTGTCATATCCCCTGAAAAGGCATATGTGGTGCTGCATTTGAACCAATGTCTGTTGCAGCTCAGTGCTTGGAAGGACTCTGATTGGCTGGCACTGAACTCGGGGATGACATAACTGCTGTTGGCATGGATTTCTCTGCAGTTGTCTGTCTATTTTATATCCTTACTTTTTTCTGTCTGTGTAACTACCTCATCAGCCCTGGCAACCATCACGCCTTGTCACCCCAGCTGCATCCTTTACCTTCCAACCCCATCACTTGCCCCCAAGGTGTAGCCAAGGGAAGGGGGCAGTCCACCCTCTGGAGATCCATATAGGTAGAGATGGGTACAGGGAAGACTTAGTTACAAATGCCACACTATTGGTACCACACCCTTGCTTTATTGGAAAAAATGGGTCTCCTGGTTGCAGTGCTTTACCCACAAGCATTCCCTAGGTATATTTTATGGAAGTGCAGTAATATTCAAGACAGTTGGAGTAAGTTTACTAAAACTTGTAATGATGTAGTGGATGAAGTAATTCCTCAGAGCCCTCAAATTTTGATACTGGATGATACTTCTCCCCTTCCCCACATATCCAAAATCCTAAAATATTGCATATTAGTAGTTAGTTTAGGATTAAAATGAGCATTATTATCCCACTGACAATTCATTACCCAACCCTCATTTGAAAAATGGATAAGCTATACGGGGAAACAAGCCAAAACAGAGCGTATGAGTTACATTGCACTGAACAGATTACAAGACTTTCAGGCTTGTTCATATTATACCTGAAAATATAAAAGGATGTTTCTCTTAAATGCTAAGACTTTGTGAGGAATATAGTATTTGAATTACAAGACAATATACTAGTTACAGGACATCATTATCCATATGTGTTCCAGGGAAACAATGATTCTGTATTTTATATTATTTATTCAGACTGATTATTATTTCTTAAATTCCTTGTGTACATACATTATTATTTTTGTGATTACTACTACGAAGTTTTTTAAATCTGTGCTTCATAAGTGGGAGGTGACTTACAAGAGCATCTGTCACTTCTCTGTCTTTCTTCACCTTGCTCACCACTGCTCCCTTTACTCTGCTCTGGGCAGGCTTTTCCCTACACTGCTTGCTCCTGTTCCCTTGGCCATTTCATCGATAATCTACTAAGACCCTCCTTCTCAGCATCTCTCATCTATGCCCCTCACCAACCCTACTCACTTAGATCTTTGCCCTTTCAGAAGAATCAGCATCGCTTCCTATCAATAACGAGAAAGTCCATGAGAAGGTTGGTGACAGGAAGAAGGATGCCAGGGGAGCTAGGGGGAGAGAAAAAGTTTTATAAAAACTTTATAAAAAAATGTGTACATAGGGTAAACAATAATCAGCAATTAACATAAATAAATGGGGGGGGGCTTGGAATACATAAAGTTTAATGCCACAGTAATAGCCATATGTGTGTGATCAATATGAAAACAAAAACAAAGCAGTACACTGTGTCACAAAAGTCTCTTCATTCTTTTAAAGAGCTGTCTGGGTGAGTTTGTTAAAACATGCAATATAGCCTATATTGCATACTTTAATAAACTCACCCAGAGCAATTTACTTCATGTTGCGCAAGTGCTTGATTTCATGTTAAAGTGGAGTGGAGTGGACAAGAAGTGCTCTGAGTGAGATTATCAAAATATGCAATATATTTCTTTGAAAAAATGAAAAGCCTTTTTTGAAAGTGTGTGCTTTTTTTGTGGTCATATCAACCATGCGCATGTTCCTATTTATTAATTGTCCCTGAGAATTTGAGTAGAACTAAAACTATAAAGCAAGATTCTTGACACAAGAATCAGTAGTAAAGAAAAAAAGCATAAGTGCGATTCCATCCTGATTTTTGCCTAATGCTGGACTGCTGCCTTGAGCTTCAATTAAATGCTACAGAAAGCATTTCTGGTTTGTCTTTTATCTGTTTACAGCAGGGTGAGTGATGCTAGTTTTCTCTCTGTACTTAGAAGTCTAAAAATATCTTCTTTCTCCCATCTTAAGCCTGTGCATAAGCTATATCCTCTGTCATGTTTGTCCACTCTTTTTTGGGGCAAATGCACCAGCAGCTCTTGCTGGGACTGAAACCAGAGACCCTGAGTTCTGACGGCAGGTGTTCTAACCATTCAGAGAAAGGCAAATTCCCCTATAGCTGGTAGGTTAACGAGCTCCTTTGACTTTCATATACTTCTTATCCCGTGGTCCACCACTAGAGGTCTCTACCTGATCCAATTATTCAGCATGGATTTTGATTGTTATTCACAAACTTCACTACTAGATGGCTGCATTGCTTTTGACTGTTACTCATAGCTTTCCATACTGGATGGCATTGCTTTTCACAGGCTGCCTTTTCTTGTATACAACACTTGTTCCTCTTTTTTTAAGGATAATGCATCCCAGAGCTTCAACAACACTGTTTGTCTATCCTCTTTCTATTTGGGCATACACACCTACAGCACTTGATAGGAACCAAACCAGGGACCCTGAATCCTGGAGGCAGAAGCTCTAATCATTCAGTTTAAGGACCATTTCCCTCCAGCAAGGAGCTCAGAGAGTAGCTCGTTGGGGAGCAGCATGTGGGATATAGCCTGTTTGCCTAGTCACCAAGCTGGCTGCTATCTGCCAGCACCCTCCAGTCCTGACACTCACCATCTCTGGGACTTACCTCAACACTTACACAGGAGCACCTTCTGGTGGGCAAGCATCAAGGTCAGTAGTGCAGGAGCTATGATGGTGATGGTGTCATCCTGCCAACTGGGGTTTTTCCCCGAGGGCCTCCAGAGTGCAATGATGCACATACATGAATGTGATGGTCTTTGCACATGCTGTCAGCATCTGATGGAGGGCTGTCTCCAAAGTAAGTGCCGCTAGGTGGCGGAAAGGAAAGTAGAATGCATGTTTACCCTCCTAGATGGAGGAGAGCCATTCTCTGGGATGCACAATCCTCCCTCCCCAGGCCAGCCCCCCAAGTGACCAGAGTCAGTTGCTGAATCTGGGTTGCCAACGCTATGAGAAATAGTGTGTTATGCAGGCTAGATGGATGCCTGTTGACTGATTTTCCTAAGACCTTGCATGCTAGTTTCAAAGATGACACCTAAATTTTACAATATTTTTCTAGGGAAAGAAATGTTTTCTTGTAGCTTGCAGCTTGAAATGAACCAAGCAAATCTATACTTTACCTATATCTGGGTGACATCAGTTTAGATGGCCTGATGCATTTACTTACAAGAAATAACACATTTTAGGTGCAGAGTGTGAATATAGTTTAGCATGCAAGGTATCAGTCCTTTTCTTGGCAGCCTCCCTCCTGGAGAGGAAGAGCATCCTCTGGGACATTCAATCCCTTGCTGCACAGCCAGCCCGCCAACAACCCGAGTTTGATCCTGAACCCGGGTTGCCTGCATCATGAGTGGCAGCCCTACTGCTGCAATGACAGGCCAGCATGCACTTGTCTTTACATTTTGAGTTGTATTTATTTGAGTCATTGGGCTGGATATTCAAACTGCGCCATTCTGTGGCGCAAACCCTTGCACTGCTCAAAATAGTTGCGCTGGGGTGTGGCCGGGGCGATATTCAATGGAGTTGCGCTATTGAGCAACTCTTCTGAATATCACCCCCCAGCCACAGCCACTGTGCATGGTGCAGTGGAACTTGTGCCACAGCAAGTGGTCAGAGTGGAGCATTCAAGATGCGTGGCGCAAGTTCCATTGTGGCATGTCGCAATTTCCAATATACAAAAGGTGACATGCAAATGGGGCCATAATTCATGCGAAGTAGCAGTGGGGCCATTTGCATCTACTTATGGCCCCATTTGCATGCCATTAGCATGCAGAAAGCGCCATCCTCGACGACTGTGCCTGGCGCCCTGCCAGGCAGCAGCCATCGGGACCGACGCCCCTGCAGCTCAATCGCGGCATAACTGTAGTAATCCCCCTCCCGACTGGCGATCACGGGCATAACTGTAATAATCCCCTCCCGTCTGGCCCGATCGCGGGCATAACTGCAGTAATCCCCTCCCTGACTGGCCTGATGGCAGGCACAGTAGTAATCCCCTCCCCCCGACTGGCCTGATGGTGGGCAAAACCATAGTAATCCCCCACTAGCCCGATCGTGGACAGAACAGAGTTCAACCCCCAAGAACAATATCCTGGTGGTCCAGTGGACATAAAGCCAGTGCAGGCATTAGGTCCACCCCAAGGTCCAAATATCCTGGTGATCTAGTGGTTCCACTCCACCACGGAGGCTCCACCCGCTCCCCGTCAGCTGGCAGGGCGGCAGAGCACTCACCTGCCTGCCACCTCATGTTTCCTCGATTGACTGCTCAGTAGAGCTGCATGCCTCATTGGTTCAGAGCAGGTCAATGGGCGGCAGTCCATACCGCATGGCAGTCCAGATATGAATGAATGAATTCATTCAATGAATGAATGCCTGTATGGTATGGGCTGCATGCCCATTGGCTCTTGCTCTGAACCAATCGGTGCAGCCCTACCAGCAGTCAGTCGGTGGTGGTGCAGGTGGCAGGCGGGTGCTGCCGCCCACGGGCTGATGGGGGGGAGGGTGGGGCTCTGTGGTGGGTGGGTGGGGCCACTAGATCACCAGGCTACTTGGACCTTGGGGTGGACTCTAATGCCCACGATTGGCTCGCAGTCCACTGGACCACCAGGGATATTGTTCTTGGGGGTTGAACTCTGTTCTGCCCACGATCGGGCTAGTGGGGGAGCGGGTTAGTACGGTTTTGCCCACGATTGGGCCAGTCAGGAGGAGGGGGATTATTATGGGTGCCCACGATCGGGCCAGTCGGGGAGGGGTTACCATTATGCCCGTGATTGGGCCGCAGTAGGGGGCTAGGGGATGTGAGGCCACCCACAGTTGGCAGCTGCTGTGTTGCACCCTGCAATGCCGCAGCTCACCTGTGGGTGGCCCTCACTTTACTCTTTTTTTTTTTGCTCCAGCGTTGTGCAGGCAGGTTGGGGTTGCACTGCATCAACTCTGCACTGCCCGGCTGAATAGCGGCTGTGCAGTTTATGCATGGTTCCTCCCCTCTGGTTGAGCATGCCTTCATTAGCATTGCGCTGTTGCTCAGCATGGCTTGGGGGGCAACTGCCTCCTGCTGAATATGGCAGAATGGCTTAATTTCGGACTTCATGAGGCACAACCCTATTGCACATGGCTCAACCCTTTGAATATCCAGCCCATGGTGTTTATTTTTTATTTATTTATTGAACTGTTTCACCAGGAGGGCACACTGAACAAAAGTTGCTCGTCTCACAGTTCAACCTGGGGGGTTACAGGGTTATGAAGGATGATCAGTACAATAGTATGTGGGTAGTACAAACAATACAACATTGTAAGATCAGCAACAGTTGGAACACAACTGTGTCTGCAGTGTGTAGCCTGCTCTGCTGCTGTCTCATGATGAAGACTACTTGAAGGGGGTCTTTTATTTTAGTGCTTGTACACGTCTAGGTTTCATTCTGTGCAGTATGTTTTCACTACACCTATACCAAAAGTGAATAAATCAATAAATGAATACACAGAGATGAAAGAGGCTATGCGACAGACTTGGTGGCAATAAAAAAATTAAGACGGAGTTATCTGGCAACCCAGGTTTATTTACTTATTTATTTAGTTTTTATTGACTGCGTAAGTGCACTAGACAGATCTTGCCTATTTTCAGGCACGACTGGGGAATCCACAACTGCCACTTAGTGATAGTGTAACCCTAAGCAAATCAGTTAACCTCCCTGTGCTTAATTTCAATGAATTTCTCTCATTCTAATCTCTCTCTGTGCTCTTTGAAACTCCTGAATGCCAAAATAATATTAATATTCTCTACTAGATTGTAAGGCATCAGAGATAAGAATCAAAACACAATACTGATATTTTCCTGAGGTCAATAGTTCACTGTTAGCACATATTAAAATACTTTTATTTTATAGTAATCATACTAAATTGCTTTGATATCACCGTTGTTACATAAGCTTTTATCAAGAGTCTTGATAAAGAGCTTGTGTAGCTTGAAACGTTGATGTGGGTGATTTAATGTGGGGTGCTACCACTTTTTATACTAAAGTAATTTTTAACATGCCCCAACAGTGGGACTTTGTTTGACTCCTTGGGCAGAGTAGCCGATGTTTTGTGTGTTTTCATTCTTGTATTTGACTGGTCGGCACCGCCCGTTAGCTCTAGAGCCACAGCTTTGCATGTTTTTCACTTTGAGATACAGTTAGGACGAAAGGCACTATCTGCATAGAATAATGTATGGGTGACTGTGTAATACAGGTTTTTTTACACATTCAGGGTGTGTTTTGTCACATAAAGTAAGAGTAAAGCTAGAGGGGTTTATAAAGCAAACCACATCAAAGGTGTGTAAAAAGAAAAGAAAAATCAAACCGTCACCCATATTGTATTTTTTTATAATATCTGTTATGGTCTGACTTAAAAGTGGGAATAAGCTGACAGATGCTATCACAGCTGTTTTCAACTAGTGTGACAGGGTAATGGCTTCCCATATTGGGTGATTGATCAGCTGTGACTTTATCCTTATCTACCCGGTGTGATGTCATATGAAGTCGATACAGAGAATATAAGGTCTGATTTCTGGTTGATATTATACCTATCAGTTATTTTTGTATTCAGAGAATAATGTATGGGCAAAGTGTGTAACAAGTTTTTTTTTTTTTTTTTTAATGTGTGTGATACCACATAAACCACGAGACTGAAGGTTGAGTAATTTGGTTTGTAATGGTATCTCACACTGAGGGTGTAAAAAATATGTTTTCACTGTTGTTCATTCTTATTCTTTTAAATCACTAATAACAGGACCATGGTCGCAGGCAGTATTGGACTAAATAGAAAATACTATTTGGTTGCAGCAGCTGCATCTCATGTTCAGTGCTGTACAAGAGTAAGGCAATTCTCCATTACACACTCATGAGTAATGTAATGTATGTAACAGTGAATTTGAAGTACTAGTTTTGTTATAATCAATCCTAACCAGTAATTATAAAAGCATGTTCCTTTCTTCCTTCCTTCCTAGAAACACTATCATATCAGAAGCATGCATAGCACTGAAAGGTAGACATCAGCAGGCACATTAAGGGTTAAGGTATTTCAAATTGTTTCGTGTTGTCCCTAATAGGACAGATCACATATGCACACTAAAGATGTTTTAATTACAGAGCACTGTTGTCTAATGTTAGTATTGATGTAAATACAGTCTTACCGAACTTTGGATGGTGTTTAAAATAATAAAGACTTCTATAATAAGGTGGTTCATTAATTAGAGCTAAGTACACTGATCAACTTCCATGGCAACAGACTTCAATAGATTCTGCAAAGAGATATTATTTACAGCAAACTATCAGGAAAAGGCAACCATGCCAGTATTTTAACACTTATGAATCCTGTAAAAATGTAATGTCTGCGTAACGTAAAGCAGCAGTGCAATGAAAAATGTTTTTCCAAAAAGCTAGTTTTAGCTACTATTAATACAAATATTAATATACCCATCAAATCTACTTTTGTAGGTATCTCCTATGATTTTTTTATATTTTCTCGATCCTAACCCTCAAGGTCTACAGTGCTATTTCTAGCCCAAATGTGGCAGCCATCTTTCTCTTGAGAAAAACTATGGAAACATTTATAAAATACACAAATGTTGGTGTAGCTAGAAAATGTTACTACTAAACAGAACTAGAAGACGCCTGGAATCTCTGGAGTGAAAAGAGGTAGGATCAATTTTTTTGTCTAATTTCAGTACACTGCTGCTTTAAGCTTTATGCAATATATTCATTTCAGGAACTTGAATGTTTACTAAAATGGTGCAAAATCAGACTAGTTATCACACATGGTTTCTCTTTTTCCATATCAAATATTATAAACTCTAAAGTGGGAGTGAGTCGTGACATGGTGAAAGAGCACAATGTGACCTGTCCATATATAAAATGTATTATTTTATTTAGATAGCTTTTGTCAACCAGGTGAGTGCACTAGGCAGTTGAATGTCTATTGCCAGACATGTAGTAGTAGCAAACATTTTTATTTTTTGACAGGATAAACCCCATTAGGGCCACCATGGTCCTATTTACAAAGTCGTCCTTTGTTGAGGTATAGTGTATTAGTTACAATAGTGACAGTTTCCATATAAATGGGAAAATGTGTTACATTGGTTACAGCAATTAAATTAACAAAATAAGCATACAATGTACATTGGTCAAAGCAGTTAACAATGGCAACATAAACAGTATTTACATTTAGACTCTCAGGCATGACAGGTACATTTTTTGCAACATAGTGCAAACAATAACCAATGATTCATACAGATAAGCTGCTGATAGTTGTATTTTCATAATAATTAAATATGATATCAAATAAGATATTTAAATATGTACAAAAGATGGGCCGTCACAGTTACTACTGCAACAGTTGATTAACATTGAATCTTTACCTGCCTTATCTCTTATGGTTCAACTCTTTCAGTTCAGAGAGTAAAACAGACTAAGCTTCTGCACTGAAGTAATGAAGGCCTATCCTTGCGTCCCAAACTGGACTGGGACATTTGTATGTCAACATACATCACACGATGTCAATAGAAGAACAACCTCAGCTGACCAGAGATGAGTCCAAAGCACAGAATACTTCTTTCTGAGAGTAATCAGTTTATTGTGAGCCACATCTGAGCACAGAGAAGCAGGAAAGAAAAAAGACCAGTGGTACCTTCACCTTCAGAAGGAAAGCATGTTTCTCCCTATGTGAGCATTTCCTTCTGTAAACAGAGGACTAAAGGACAAGTGATGACTCTGTATAGATACAGTTAAAGGGACACTGTCAACCCTTTAGCATCATTTTTTTCTAGTTTAAAACCCACATTTTTACGATTGTTTACCTTCTCTAAAATTCATTGAAGTTTCTCGTTGTTTTATCTGCTTCCTTTTTTAGTACAACTGAAATGCATGCAAATATTGTAATTATACCCTACATTGTTTTGTTTCAAATCCTTTATCTATTCTTATTGCATACTTACTGAAGATTAGGAACACCCCCAAACAGTGCAGCCACTCATGATGCAATAGTATTCTCTCTTCCCACTGCATCTTGAGTGTCTAGGCTGTGTTGTGATGTTCCAAGTCCAGAAAAGGTGCAGAGGGAGCTATTCAAGGACTGTAAAAAACACATTTTTGTGTGGTAACACCAGTATGGTTGGCAGTCTGGTTTTCACATTTAAAATGAAAACATAATCCAAATCAAGCTACCAGCTACATCAGCAGTATCTGCAGAATGCTCGTAATCATAAAATGTGTTTTTTAAACTAGAGACAGTGTCCCTTTAAAATGGGCAGGCAATAATCCTAAAGAGATTCTCTGCTTTTCAGGGGGGAAAAAAACGGCATCTGAAGAATTCAGTCACACAAATTCCCCCAGCTATTTGGATTTCATGACCTCACATTTTGTTATTCCCAAATACGTTTTCACTGCAACAGGATCTTTTTTCTCTTCAACTTGATCTATTCACCTTGCTTATAGAATACCTGCCATGAAGTCATAATCCTCTGCATATGACATCACAACCTGTTGCCATGGGATTTATTCTGTTGTTGCAGGCAAGAGGATTCAGGACAGGAAAAGCAGCAGGAACAGGTGAAGACCAAGGGGCAGAGAGCTGGTTTTAATGTAAATGCCCTCACTGACAGAGATCTAAATGTCCTGAAATTAAAACAGTTTGGAATATTGTGGGATTTGAGACCTGCTGATGCCAGTTGTCATTTTTGCAAACAACTGTGAAATTACTTTGACATCAGTAGCAGGAAAATTAAAATAAACAACTATTTAAGATGGGGGCCTGAGTCACAACATTTCTGGGAATGCCTCAAGCCCCGGGTGCACCAAACATATGGCATATCGGGCTTGTGGCATTCCTTGGCCAGCGATCGGGATTCTCAATCCCGTGCACTAAGTACCTCAAGTTAGAGCAACTTTTCTGGTCTAACTTGCAGCAATCTTGGGTACCTGTTTTACAGGGCTTGTGCCAAATAGTTGGTACAAAGTGCTGTAAATTGGGAAAAGTGTCGCAAATGCACCTGACCTTCATGAATCATGTGCAATTTGTGGTGAGGTGTTTGGCACAGCTGTGCCTAAAAAGCAGGTTTGATGCAAGTCCTGTGTCGTATTTGTGAATTGGACCCAGGTTTGTTGATTAGTTAAAGTAACACAATTTACCATAAATACAGTGTTCGAGTTAAGCATTAATGCATGACCAGGATTGGGTCCTCTCTGTTAATCTAATCGGGGGCATGAGACATGAGATGTAGCTGAGTGTTGTATGTCCTAAGGGTTAAATTAACAAAGGTAACTCAACCCCTGAAGTGTCTTAATGCTATTATTGACATAAAATGTTTTTATATTTGAATAATTGTTTTAGAAGTTAAAATTTTAACTGTTCTGTTGTATATGAGCATTTCCAGCTGTTAAAGTGGCAGTATGTGTTAGTCAGCAAAAATATTTAATTATATAAATTATTTTGGGGAAAATGTTGCTGTGACATCTTGATTCATTTTCAGCATATTTTAATTTCTCAGATTTTTAAACTGCTGTTATAACTAATTTTATAATTAAATACTCAAGTCATTAAAGATGGCCACCACTTACAATTTTTAAAAATCACTTCCACTGATGCTACTTTTTGAAGGTACATACTAGATTTATACCATGGATGTATTAGGATGGTGCTAGTAGATGTATCTAATGGTAAACAACATAGAACCACATCATGATATTTAAATTTTTTATGGCTGGCATGGCACAGGAGCAGGAACTTTTAAAAACTTCAAAGTCTTCTGTAACTTTTCAGGAATGGAAGAAAAGAAAAGAAAATTGGGTATATTAATGTTTTCACCGAAAAGCATTATTGCTGGAAAAAAATACTGCACAGTGACTAACAAGTATTTAAATAATAACTCATGACCAGGTGTTAGATCAACAGTGTGAAAATCACCCCTAGGGGGCATAATGGGGCAGAAAGGCACAGCCAAGTACCATATTGCCCCTATTTGGTGATTAACTCACTGTTAATATAATGCCTGGAAGTGCCTTATTGCTATTATAAAAAAAAGTATTCCAAAAGAGAAATGTTAGAAGTGTACATTTTAATTGTGTCTCTCATTGAGAGGGACATTTTCAATAAAATAGTTCCTCCACCAACTGTTTAAGAATGCTGGCTCAGAATCAGGATGCATAATTCCAGTCATTCAGCAGGTGAAATGCTGACAGGAAGAATTCATGTGCCATAGTGATCAGGTTGTGCAAGACTGTGTAACACAGATTAATGCAAGGATCTCAGAATGCTGACAGCCAATCAGATTGCAGCATTTCGGAGGCCCTTTTTATAATGCTGCCTAACCCTCTTAGAATGCCACCTGAAAACATCCTTCCTATTATATGGGCACCAGAACTGACAGCCATAATCCAAATAAGGGTGAACATAGGCCCTGTAAAGGGGAACTAGTACAACTGATCCCTGAACTTTATATTCCTCTGGACAGACTATATAATATTAATGGCTTTAATAGCTTCATTAATATGATTTGTCTTACTTTAGTCATTACTGATCATGATCCCTAGATCTTTTCATTATTAGTTTTGGTAAGTTGCCTTCCACACAGAAAGTATGGATGTCTATTATTCTTTGCCCTAAATGCATAACTTTGCATTCATCAAGTAAGTAAGTAATTTGTTATCTGTAAAAAGGCGCCTTTCTTCAGCCAAGGCACCTGTACATATCATAATTAATACAACATAAATACTATTTAAAATACAGCCTTAATTAAATATCCATTATAATTAAAATTCATTAAAATCACCATATGCAGACTCAAATAGATATGTCTTGAGTGCAGTTTTAAACTCCTAGATGGTCAGGCAATCCTGTATTCAGTGAGGTAGAGAATTCCTCAGGGTCAGCAATCCTCATCGGCAGATCAGAGAGGGTGGAGAGGGCAGTAGGGATGAAGGAGATCTTGCAAGTAGCTAGGTCCCTGGTCATGTAGGGCTTTATAGGGCAGTAGACCAACCTTGAAGGTGACCTCCACCACACTGGAAGCCAGTGCAGTCCACGGAGCACAGGCATTATATGACTGGTTCTAGCTGTATCAGTCAATAGTCTGGCTGCCACATTCTGCATTAGCTGAAGGCAGTGGAGGTCAACCCCTGACAGCCCTAGGTATAGGGCATTGCAATAGTCAAGGCAGGAGGTAACGAAAGCATGGCCAGCGTAGAAAGATCTTCGGTAGGAACTAGGTGTTTCACCTGGGCGATATTCCTCAGATGATAAAAAGAGGTTTTGATGACTGCAGAAACCTGATTTAAGGGTCAAACCATCATCAATAATAATGCCCAGGTTTCCGCACCTGTTCTGAGGTAGTTAGCATCACACCCCCAAGACATAATCCTGAGGCTGATCCTGCCAACATACCCACCTCCCGACTATCAGGGTCCACCACCAGCACCTCAGTTTTGCATGGATTCAACCATAGCCAGTTCACACTCATCAGGTCCTGGATCTCGGCAAGACAGTTGTTAAATGTCAAGAGGAGCACATCTTGACCAGGTGCAAAGGACATATATAGCGGAGTATCATCTGCATAGCAGTGAAAACTCAGACCATACCACCTAATAATCTCTTCTAACGGCAGCATATACACTGCGAACAACATAGGTGACAGAAAAGAACCCTGCAGTACCCCTTAGGATAGAGGGAGAGAAGCCGAGGAATAAATTCCAGACACTACTCTCTGAGTTCTACCCTCGAGGAAAGATTGAAACCATCTGAGGCCTGTACCAGACAGACTACAGATAAACCGCAGGTGTTCCAATAATGTCCTATGGTCCACAGTGTCAATG
Organism: Neoceratodus forsteri; assembly: GCA_016271365.2. Classification (NCBI taxonomy): domain Eukaryota; kingdom Metazoa; phylum Chordata; order Ceratodontiformes; family Ceratodontidae; genus Neoceratodus; species Neoceratodus forsteri. Next base: position 29,837,806 of record JADMNL010000027.1, read on the forward strand.
TTGCAGAGAGATCAAGAAGGACTAAGATGGATCACGTCTTCTGATCCCTCGCTATTAGGAGATCATTTAGCACCCGTACAAGGGCCATCTCGGTACTATGTCTCTTCCTAAATCCAGGCTGGAGAGAATCATAGACATTGTGGCTGGTCAAATGGTCATCCAGCTGCAATGCAACCACTTTCTCAATAACCTTACCCACAAAGGGTAGGTTAGAGACAGGCCTGCAGTTTGCTGAGCAGTTAGGGTCAAGGGAAGGCTTCTTAAGAACAGGATGAACAACAGCCTCTTTCAGGGAATCTGGAAAGATCCCCTCCTCAATGACTCCCAGACTATCTCAGCTAGGACTGGACCGATCACATCAACACAGCCTACCAAGAGGGCGTAGGGCCTGGGTCCAAACTACAGCTGGTTGGTCGCAATATCTGAATGACCATCACTATGTCACTGATTGCAGGCCAGCTAAAGTCCGACCAGGTAAACTAAGGGCCCACATCTCCTGCCGACAATCGCAAATTCCAATGGAGTGGGACAGGCGGACTCAGATCTGATTGTGGCAACCTTATCAGCAGAGAATTGAGCAAACTCGTTGCATCATTCCTGCAACAAGGCTCCCCAGACTGCAGACCAATTGGAGTGCACTATCTGTCCACGGTCCGGAAGAGCTGAGCTGGTCGGTTCTGTGCAGCAGCAATCTCCCTGGACAGGAATTCTGCCTTCTTATGGGTGATTGCTGATTGATAGATCATATACTGGTCCATCAATCTAAGTTTGTCATCATCAAGGCCCGATTTTCACCAGCTCCTCTCCAGCCTTCACCCCCCCTCTCCTCAGCTTCTTCAAGGACTCATCAAACCATGGAGACCTCAGCCGGAGGGCAAGGGGGCTAACACAAACAGGTACTATGGAATCCAGGGCCTCCACCACTGCCTTATTATAGGCAAGTACTAGTACCCCGGGATCCATGCATTCACTTGGTATACCGGATAGGCCCAGTATCCTTATTAGGCCATCAGGAGTAACACCCCTTAAAGGATGGTACTGGAAAATTTCCATAGAGGTAGGCCTATTTGGGGGGGCCAAGAAACTGAACCCAATGGTGTGATGGTCAGACCATCCAACTGGTTCCACTACCAAATCAGATATCTCCATCCCCAGGAGGAACACCAAGTCCAGTGAATGCCCCTTAATATGGGTTGAGGAGGTAATAACCTGTGTAAGGCCCAGCGAATGCATTAACTGGAGGAAATGTTGACCAAATTATGAGAGTTCATTGTCGACCCAAGCATTGAAATCCCCCAGGATCAGCCATCTGGGGAAGTCCAAAGTTAGGTCAACAATGAATTCTGCAATTTCCTGCAGGAAAACTTTACCATCTCTGGGTGGATGGTAGATGAGAAGAATCCTGCACCCTACACCCTTGCCCAGGATGCATTCAAAGGATTTGGTGGTCCCCACTGGAACTTCCACTAGGCTCAGTTCTGATCTAAAACAGATGGCCCCCCCACCTCTATGATCCTTCCATGGGTGGTGTATCACCGAGAACCCCACTGGAACTGCTGATGCCATAACTGGGCCAGCATTTTCATCCAGCCAGGTCTCGGTGATGCAAGTTCAGTCAGATGATTCAACAAGATCCGCTATTACAGCAGTCTTGTTCTTAATGGACCTGGCATTACATACTGCCTGAGTAGGATGAGTGATCAAGGAAGACCAAGAAACTTGCCTGCAAACAGCAGAACTCTTGGATATGGAAATCAGGCAGGAAGGACCCCTTTCCTGAACCTATTTCACCCCAGGGTGTCTCCTTGTCCCCACCACCCCAATCTGTCCACTCCTTTCAATTTCCCAAGTAGTCCCAGCCTCTGCCCCCTCCTCCTCACTATCCCCAGAGCCCTACAACACCTATATACCTCTGGGGTCAGTGAGGGACAGACAAAGGGGTGGAGGTTCCTGAGTCTGGAGGGGGAATATTGCCTGACCAACATTGCACCTAATTCACCAAACAATCTAAAATGACAACACACTGCTCTCCCACCCAAACCAAAATAAGCTTATAAATTAGACACTAAATTAAAAACAATACAGACCACAAAAAAGAAGCCCTATACAGAATTCACTCTAAAGAGAGTTCAAGTCCCAGAAAATTAAGTAACAATTAACTAAAAAAAATAACACTGAATGAAATAAAAAAAATCTTCAAAATAAAATATAAAATAATCTCTACTTAATAAAAAAAAAAAAAATATATATATATATATATATATATATTTGAAAAAAACAATAATAAGTACAGTTACACTTTCAACCCCTGGTACTCTCACTACCCTGGGAGTCAGTGCTAAACCAGGCACTCACACTGCCTAGATAATGTAATAAAAATGAATATTTGAAATTCCCAGGCACTCACACTACCTGGAGAATAATGAAAATAATTAGGGCACTCTCACTGCCCAAAAACATAAAAATGAATCCAAACCAAAAATATAATTCCACCACAAAGTCCAGGAAATGTTCTCTCCCAAAGGGTATCTTAAACTCAATTCTTCTAAAAATGTCCCATCCCAGATTCAAACAAAGTCAAAATCCAAATCTTCTGGCTGCTGAAATGTATTATAAAAGTCATTTCATGAAGGTACTAGGACAGCAGTCAATCCACTTGTTCTAATTTCAGGTCAGACACTAAGCTCCATTTAACAATTTTTCATCATAAAAGGGGTTTCTGACAGGAGCCAAGAGTGTGCAAACCGCAGATGAATAAAGGGAATCCCTCCTCCACACTACACCACCCCAGGCTAACCTACTTCCCCACCACCCATGACCTGAAGCTACAGATGCCCTTAGGGATAAACAGTAAAGTACATCCCTAGGCAATTTAAGATTAAAATGCATTTCCCAGGCTAAAGCCCAATTTGTAATATGATTGAGATCTTCCTGAATCATGTTTGCTTCCTCTATAGAGCTGCACTTACTACCTATTTTTGAGTCATTGGCATATTTTGTATTCCAGCCGCTTATATCGTTAAAGGAGAACTGTGCTGAACCTGAAGGTATTTTTTCCCACTAGAAGCTGTTTTTAAAAAACTGGTTTAAATTCTTTTTTCTCATTGTTTAACCAGGTGAGACACACTAAGCTGAAAACTTGTTTACAGGTGCAACCTGGGAGCACAGGGAAGTTAAGTGACGTGCTCAGGGTCACACAGAATGCAAGTGGGAGCTGTGGGATTTAAACCCAGGTCTCCAGATTTGCAGCTCAGAGCCTTAAACCACTGTGCTATACTACCCCCAGCCTTCTGTTATTGTTCCATCTATGCTTGCCTATTAGTGACCACAGTGTTTTTATGATTGATATTCTGGGTTAGGTGCCATTTTAGAATTCTGTGATGTTGTTTATGTCCCTCTCCAACCATAGAGTTCTATAGTAGAACATGAGTGCATTGTTCCAACAATGGAAGAGCTGAGCAAGGGACATAAACTACATCATACAGTTCTAAAATGGCACCTACTATCTGTTTGCAAATCAGAAACACTCAAGAGGATAACAAAACAGCCTGTACAGATGGAACAGTAGCAACATTTGAATTAGTACTTAGTATTTAGTAATTAGTACTTAAAATAAATTTCTACAGGGAAAAATGACTTATAGGTTCAGTACAGTTCTCCTTTAAATCAGACATGAAGATATAAAATATAAGTGGGCCCAACACCATTCCCTGAGGTACTCCTCTGGACACTGTGCCCTCATCTGACAAGAAGCCATTGATTTGAACCTCCTGGGTATGCCCCTCCAGCCATTTGGAAATCTACACAATACATTTGGCACCAGTATCCTGTGATGATAATTTATCTATGAATGCCAAGTGAGGCACAATATCAAAGGCTTTACTAAGGTCTAAAAAAATAACATTGCATGGTATTTTATTATCCAAATGATGACTCACTCTTTCATAGAAACACAACAAATTTGTAGTACATGATCTCCCTTTCTTAAAACCATGCTGATCTCGATCAATGTTACTCAAACAGGAAGATATTCTATCCTTTAAGATGCCTTCTAACATTTTGCCTATTTTTGATGTAAAGCTAATGGGTCTATAGTTATTAACAGTATGCTTTTCACCCTTTTTAAATAGGGGAATAACATTAGCCTTTTTCCCTAGGAACTTGGCTGTTTTATGCTATGTTCAAATAGCTTTATTAGAGGGGGGATTAAGTGTTTGGACATAATTTTTACCATACTTCCAGTGATCATATCATGGACCCGGGAAGAGTGAGCTTTAAGATTTTTATTTTATTCTTAATTCCATCCTCTGAAATTTCAACATATTCATTTGGGCCTCTACTAACATTTTCAGGTGTTTATTCTTTTTGCAAACACGTTATAAAAATGGTTATTAAATATGTCAGCCATTTCCTTAAGTTTGCTAATCATTTTATTGTTGTTAATTATACATTTCAGTTTCTTTAGAGATGAAATATAACTAAAAAAATAATTTATCCTTTTTTAGCATTTTTTGCAAGATTAAGCTCTATATTCCTTTTTGCTTTATTTATTTTGTATTTGCACTTCCTCTGTAACTTTTTGTATTTTTCCCACAGAAAATGAAATTTGTATTTTTGAATGATCTGTAGGTTTTGTTTTTCTTTCTTACTAGCCTCACAATTTTAGTGTTAAGCCATTTTGGTTTAACTTTACCATTTGTTACCTTTTTAAGTTTAAGGATATATTTTTTACTATGATTTAATATGACTATTTTTAACCATATCTCCTCTGTGTTATAGTTTGCTAATAAAGATTCCTAATTTATGCTGGTCAGTTATTTATCAGTTTGTGCTAAGTTGGCTCTTTTATATAAACAAAACTATGATACCCTTTGATGTGCAGCTTGAGAGTAATCAATATTAAATTTAATAAGATTTATTTATTTTTATTTAGCTTTTGTTTACCGGGTAAGCACACTAGGCAAAAAATGCCTATTTTCAGGTATGACCCAGATTGTGATCATTGTTTGCTAACGGAGGGCAAGATCTATAATTTCTTATATTAATATTTATTGAGCTAAGCACAATATCCAGAATGTTAACTCTTCTAGTTGGATCAGTCACAGATCGTTAAAGTGTGTTTTGTTCACAGACATTGACCAGTGCTTTACTTGCTTTAGTACTGGCTGAATAGTCACCCAATCAATATCGCCCAAATTAAGGCCCCTCATTAAAAGGATATCATCCATTTCACAGGATATTTCTATTTCTGAAATAATCTGATATGTTATAGATAAAGCTGAATCAGGTGGGTGGCAGGATAAACCAATAATTAAGGACTCCTGAGTATTAGGCAACAGTTTCACCAGAGTGTTTCCAGATTTTGTCTATCTGCCTTATTTTGAAATAATTCCACTGCACAGAACATGGAATCAATATATAAATCTCATCCACCCCCTTTTTTAGATTTTCTATTAAAGTGGAACAAGTCATATCCAGCAATGTTCCCTCCCAACCATCATTACATGACCACCGTGTTTCTGTGATTGCAGAAATTTCAGGCTTTTCTGCTGTTATATAGCCAACAGTTCCTCATATTTGTTGTTTAAGCTGTGTGCATTGAATAACGAGCACTTAATTGTGCTTCATTGAAAGTTAGCTGATGAAATGTAGGAACTAACATCTTAGATTTAATTAGCCTGCCCTCATTACACAAAATGCATCTTACATAGATACATAGACAGTGTCGGCAGATAAGGCCTATGGCCCACCCAATCTGCCCATTTAAGTCTGTAAGTTCAGTTTATGTTTTCCAAGAAGTCTGTTGCCCCTTACCCCTGACCTCCAGAATTCCTTTATGTCTATCCCATGCATTCTTAAATCCTGTGATTGTTTCAGCCCCCACCACTTCCTCTGGCAGGGTGTTCCACTTGTCCACCACCCGTTCTGTGAAGAAATTCTTCCTCACGTTTCCTCTGAATCGTCCTCCCTCCAACTTCATCCCATGCCCTCTAGTCCTGGAACATATTTTTCGCTTACAAATAGTGCATTCCTGCACCCTGTTCCTTCCTGTAAGATACTTGTATGTCTCTATCATATCCCCTCTCTCCCTCCTCTCCTCCAGGGAGTACATGTTCAGTGCCTTCAACCTGTCCTCATAGGACTTGTGATGCAATCCATGCACCATCTTTGTTGCCCTCCTCTGAACCTTCTCTACCCTGTCTATGTCCTTACGTAGGTAAGGTCTCCAGAACTGCACAGTGTACTCCAGGTGCAGCCTCACTAGTGTCTTGTATAGTGGAATTATGACCTCCCTTTCCTGCTGGTGATGCCCTGCCTATGCATCCCAGCATCCTATTTGCTTTACCTGCTGCCTTGTCACACTGTTTCCCTGCCTTGAGGTCATCAGAGATGATAACCCCAAGATCCCTTTCCTGCTTGGTGCATGCTATATCCTCACCCCCCAACTGATATATTGTGCCAGGGTTTTTGTGCCCCATGTGCATTATCTTGCACTTCCTTGCATTGAATTTCAACTGCCAAACCCCTGACCATTCTTCAAGTTTCTGCAGTAACACTTGGGGGTAATTCTAAATGACGGATGCAGGACTTGTGCCAAGCCCTGCATCCATCATAAAGTTTGATGCAGTTGCACCAAAGCCTTGGATGCAACTCAGTCAGATTCTAGAAGGCTGGTGCAGTTGCAACATTTTTCCACTTTATGGCAGCTTGCTCCAAAAGTTTGGCGCAAGCCCTGTAAAAAGGATACTCCAGAGTTGCAAAGTTAGACGGCGGGGAGGAGCTGGTCTAGCTTTGCTGCATCTGGGACTTGTGGCAGGTGGCCTTCCAGAATTTCAAATTCCCCCATTTGGCGCAAGTCGCCACTTGCATCAAACACCTTGCCACAAGTCCCCTGTGGCAATCGTAACCCTTTCTAAAATCCAGCCCTCGATGTAAATGGATGATTGTCCTCCTCATTAACTAGTTTAAGTCCATTATAGTCAATGCCGACTTAAAGCTTTTGGCCAGGTTTCTGACCCAAGTTTATTCAGATGTAAACCATCTTTTGAAAACAAGTTCTTGTTTTCCCAAAACATATCCCAGCTGTTAATAAACAAGAGACCCTCATCCCTACACCAGTTAGATAGTCTGGCATTATTTTTAATGACTGTGTTTTTTTTTTCCTGGTGTGCTCTTGGAACTGGTAGTATACTGGATACTGCTATCATGCAGCCTTTTTCAATTAACCTTTTTCCCAGTGAGCTAAGATCATGACAGATATCTTTTTCATGCAATTTTCCCACATCATCGGTGCCTATGTGGAGGATAACAGAGGAGTCCTTACTAATTAGATTATCAATTCTGTCATTACTGTCTGAGATTCTAGCACCAGGTAAGCATGTCACAGTGGTATGAAATCTGTCCTTTAAAGAGCTAGTGTACTGTCTGGAAACTGCCTGGAATTAATTATAACTTTCAGATGTAGTCAGCTACTGTATCACTTCTTATATCTCAAGTATTTTTTTTTCTTTTCTGTTTGCTAATTAGAAGATTTTCCACCTAGTAGTACTGGGATGATGTGTGGAGTAGCACTCTGTCTGAAGGCCAAAAAAAGTCAGTTCTGTTCCTCCCACTACATCGACACTGAGACCACACTGGCTGTGACATCAGTAGTAATCAGGGTGAATGATTTCTCATTGCCAGATTATTCTCTTTCACAGGAAGCAGCAGAGACTGTCTCTTCTTGGTAACTAGTGATGTCACAATTTCCTGCATTTTGACTGGTAACTTGTAAAAGTCACTGCTCAGACTGCAAGGATTGTAGTGCCTCAAAGTGTTTGGTCACATTTCTGATGATGTAGTGGGAGCAACAGAACTGACTATTTTTTAGCCTGCAAACAGAATGCTGTTCCACAATCAGCCCAGTACTGCCAGGTGGAAAATCTTCTAATTTGCAAACAACAAAGTAAAAAAAAAAATACTTCAGATATAGGAAGTGATAGGTGAGGTGACTGCATCTGAAAATTATTATTAATTCTGGGCAGTGCACTAGCTCTTTAATGGACTATGACTATCAGTGTACTGGATAATTGAGTCACCGATAATTAATTTCTTTTCGAAGTCCTGCTTTTTGGGGGAATTTCCAAGTTTAGTAGAAAATGTATCAGATGTGTCAGAGGTAATGGGTGATACAGAAGAGTATTGAAAAGCAGCCAATGGGGCAAATTGGTTAGACGTGGCAACATCAGGCTTAGATATGGCTCTTCTACCTTTTTTGTGCTTATTTTTTGTGACCAAGGACCATTCTTCCTCCACTTCTTCCCCTAGATCCTCTCTACCTCATTTTGATAACCATTAAGCTGAACCTGAGTCTAGCCAGTCATCTATCCTTTCTCTGGATCTTTTTTCCAGCTAGTATATTCTTTTGCCTATAAGGTGATTTTCTGCTTCAATATTAGTAACAACGCATTCTATTTTACTGATTTCACTGACCTTAACCAGTTCAGCTTTAGCTTGCTGGAGTTCATCAGGTAAGGCCTTATTATAAAGGTATTTAAAACAAATAAAATGTTATTCAATGGTAGCTTTTTATTTTATTCGAAACAACCTTTGAGCAGAAGCTCTTTACAAAGGCTCCACATCAGAGAATAAAACAAATAGTTGAAAATACATAATATACAGCAAATGGTAATAAAACAAACAAACAAGTCACTAAGGTGAAACAATAACAATTAACATGGTCAGGTGGATTAAGGTGACATTGATCCTAGGCAGTGAGCAGTGGATTGGGTTTAAGGGAGAACCATGGGTAGGAGGGAGGAGAGGGGTACTGGGGGGATAAAGGTTAGCAGTCAGGAAGAAGACTTTGTCAGACAGAAAGTGGGAGGTGGGATGTGAACAAAATAGAAGGTTGGGAAAAGTGTGAGGGTTGGTGGCAACAAAAGCAGGAGGTGGCCAAGGTGATGGGTGGTCACAAGGAGTTTTGGGGGGAAAGGAAGGAGATGAGGGGGCGGTCTGCAAAGACAGGGAAGTAGGTGAAGGGGACTGTGGGGGTGTGTGCTGGGGCAAGGTGAGGTTGAGGGGTGGATGATATAGGCAGCTTAGAGCAATAGTTGAGGGATGGACAATATAGGCAAGTGCAAGAATAGCTGACTGGAGGGTTTGTGAGGCAAGAGCCATCTTAGGTGCCCCTAGGACAGTCACAAGTGTTCCTGGAGAGGAGGTGTTTTTTAAGTTCAGACTTAAAGGCTAGCAAGCTTGTAGTTCTTTGTGAGACTTCGAGGCACTCACTGAGCCAGAGAGGGGCTCTATATCCAAAAGCATGTTGGCCATGCACGGTTCTGTGGAAAGGAACAGCAAGTGCACCCAATGCCTTACTCCTGGTTCCGTACTTTGGGTCACCTTGGTAGTGGAGATCAGAGATGTGGGGGGGGGGGGCAGAGCCCAGAAGCACCTTCTCTCTGAGTAGACAGGTTTGGAATTTTATTCTATACTCCAGAGACAGCCAGTTTGCCTGAGTGTACAGAGAGCAGGTGTGGGTGAGTCAGTTGGCACCTGTAGCAAGTCTACACATCTTGTTTAATGCTGTCACCACCCACTGCAGAGCAGTGTTTGTAGCTGATCCATAAGCCCTAGCCCATAGCCTATGATGGATAAAACTGAGCTAGTGACAGAGAGATGGAGGGCATTTGGGATGAGGTTTTTCCAGTGTCTATATAAGATTCTGAGCTTGGAGTTAACAGCCTTGACCACCATATCAATATGCTGACCATAAGATAGGGTATCATCAGTGGTGACCCCCAGGTACTTAAAAGAGTGAACTTGTTCGAGCGGGACATTGGCTTTGTTCTTGATGGACAGGACAGGGAATCTTTTCTTTAGCTGTGTGCTGGACAGGAGCAAGGTTTTTGTCTTTTTATAATTGGTAAGTTGCTTATGTGCACTGAACCAATCCTCAATCTTATGGAAGGAGGTCTGGAGTTCCTGTTCTAGATGTTCAATGAGGGGGTTACTGCTGAGGAGAACAGCATCATCTGCATACAGAGTGATTTTGCTGCTACAAGCCTTGGGAAGATCATTCAGAAACAAGCTAAATAGAAGGGGTCCCAGAACTGGTCCTTGGGGAATGCCCATGAACACCTCTTTGGGTTCCGATATGGCTTTTCAAATTTTGACTTTTGGGGATCTGTGTGACAGGTAGTCCTTGAACCACTCTACTGCATTTCAGGTCATTCCCAAATTTTTTTGTTGAGCCAAGATGAAGGGGTGATTGACTGTGCTGAAGGCCTTTGTTAAGTCAGTAAAGACTGATCCAGTTAATTTGTCTTTGTCAAGTGCTTGGTGCACATAGTTGGTGTTTTCTACCAGAGCAGTGGCAGTGCTATCATTCTTTCAGAAGCCATGTTGCTGGGGACATTGCAGGTGGTACTTATGCGGGTAATTGGTTATTTGGTCTGCCACAATCCTTTACAGTGCTTTAGGTAGTGGGGAGAGGATTGATATGGGCCTATAGTTAACAAAGTTGGACCTATTCCCACTCTTATAAACAGGGGTTACCAGAGCTTGCTTCCAAACTCTAGGGAATTTGGCTAGTGTGAGAGATTTGTTAAAAAGTTTGGTGATGGGGACTATGAGTTCATCAAGGGCAAGTGGTACGAGCTTCATATTGACCCCATCACTTCCCATCCTAGTCTTGCCCAAGGCTTTCATTACATAGGTCCTTGTAACCTTGGTGGACACCAGCTTGAAATAGAAGTTAGGCTGGTTATGCATTGCTGGTTCACTACTAGGTCGGACTCTCTCTCTCGCTTCAGATAGTCGGGTGGTAGGACATAGCTTACGTCTGTGAAAGAGGTGTTAAATGACTCAGCTATAGCTGTAGGTCCATAGTGGTCAGTCCGTTTAGGTTGAGAAGTTGGGGGTGGTTTTTTTCTTCCTTCCCAAGGAGATTATTTATATTCACCCAGAACTTTTTCCCATCTCCCCAGCTGTTTTGCAGTTGGTCCTTGTGGTAGTTTGCCTTTGCTTGCCTGGTGAGATATGTACATCTGTTTCTAGAGGCCCTGTTGGTCATTTTTATTCCCAGAGGATCTGGCTTTGCCCAGAGGTTATCTCTCTCCCTCACAAGGGCAAGAAGTTCCTCAGTGATCCATCCCTTGGTGTAGCCTCTCGATTTCCTTTTTCTGAGTGGAGCGAATCTGTCACAAATATTGTTGAAGCTGACAACAAAGTAGTTCAGGGCTAGGTTCAGATCAGGCAGTGCATCTATGGGTGACCAGTCAAAGTATGCTAGGGCAGCCTTGAAAGCTTGAAGCTTTGGTGGCAAGATCAAACATTTGACATTTAACACAATTTATAAGTGATCCCTCATTGAAGAGTAGCATTAAAATGTCCTCAGTAGTGTCCATGGTGTTTAATGTAAGGAGGGACTATCCTTCTAAAATGCAGCAATAAGCAGTGACACACACAAGAAATCCTTCCAACCATTTCAAATTTAAAGCTTTATGCTGCCTATCTCATCTTCCTTGGTGGATGCACGTTGACACATGCTTGCTTCTGCCTACATGTCACCTCTGCTCACAGAGGCAATAATTTTATAGTGTTTCAACCAGAAGTAGCCCTCCATGGACTTCTGGCTTTCCAAAGTTTTAAAAAAAAGTATTTTTTTAATCTATAACATTGTTAAAAGCTCTTACAGGTGCTAAACAGTGCCATTAAAACAATGCGGTTATGCTCCAGTGGCATACAAAGTACACCAATAGTGCAGATTTGCCCCTTACAGCTCAGCCCATGATCCTGCAGTACTGTGCAGGGAGGTCAATACAGGACTCGCCCTCAAGTGATGACAGTTACAGCAGCTATACTGCACTTGCACAAAATCCACTGGTAGCACCTATACTAATGGGAACAGCTCATCACCAAGCCTTAAAAATTATAAAAATCCTCCTACAGATGCAGAGACAATGATTTCATAGTACTTGAACTGGAAATAGCCCTCCATGGACTCCCGGTTTTCCGAAGTTTTAAAAAGTGTTTAGCGATAGGGGATCACTTGGCATGCTAGTGACCTGGTTTTGCACCAGCACCTGGGATGACAGAAGTGGAGACCGGTGAGGAGGGTTAGGAGCATCTGTCAGATGCTCTCTTCCCTGGGGGAGGGAGGAGGGAGGAAGGGAGTCTGTACTGCTTTATGAGTGGCTCCTAGTGGCCTGTAGTGGCACTGCACTTTGCAGCATGGGTGACTATGTGCCGCAGGTGTGTCTTTCCAGGCTGCCGCCTGTGTATGACCACAATATGGGGAGATTGGTGAGTTGTGGGAGAAAATGTAAAACACCCACTCAGCTGACCAGATGATGGTTGCCAGGTCCCCTCGCACCACACAGCCTGGATGAGTGCCTCTAAGCCAATCTCCTGCCATGTGCCTGGTGTAGCAGACTTTCATATCTCCCCTCTGATGGGCCCCAGGAGGGCCCCCCAGTGAAGGGATACATTGGGCAGCCAGGGCACGGCACATGGGGGGATGTTACAGATGGCTGATAGGGACAGCTTGGTGGGTGAAGGGAGTCCCTAGGCAAGGCCTGAAAGAGTGGCCAGTCTGGGAGCAAGAGGAACATAAAGAGATAAAGCAAAAAAAAGTGTTTTTTTCTTTATCTATAACACTGTTAAAAGCACTTGAAGGAGCTAAACAGCATTGTTAAAACAACACAGTTGTGCCCCAGTGGCATATAAAGTACACCAATGGTGCAGATTTGTCCCTTACAGATCAGCCCACAATCCTGCAATGCTGTGCAGGGAGGTCAATACAGGACTCACCCTTGAGCGATGACAGTTACAGTGGCTATGTTGCACTTGCCCAAAACCCATGGGTAGCACCTATACAAATGAGAACAGCTTGTCCGCAAGCCTTAAAAGTTATAAAAATCCATGACATTTTGCCATTAATTAATTTGAATTATGAATTGGGTATAAAGACTTCTAGCTTCTGATTGTCCAAGAGGTACTTTCAGCTGGGCTGTTAGCACAACAGCCCAGCTGAAAAAAAATACATCCAATTTACTAAAAACAAAAATTCATAATCACAATGAGGCACTCCAGGGGGTGTGTTATGATGGGCTGTGGGCCCTTCTCAAGGGGTGTAAGAACTTGGCTTTGCCTCATGCTTAAAAATTACCCAAGGCAGGCCATTATTCCACCATAAGACACACCTGTCATGCCTTGTTGTGTAATCATAACCCATGGCATAAAAAGAACATCCCATTAGAGGTCCAGAAATAAGCTCTTTATTTAGTCTAGAATGCTGGCAATATTCCAAAGTTAATAAACAACTTATTCCTGGATGTCCAATGGAATATCCCATATATACACCACACAAGTGAGAAATAAATTGGATAAATAAATCATGTTATTTTGAGATAAATATTTACTTTCACTTGGAACATGTTATTTCACATGGAACATGTTAGTTCACTTAGAACATGTTATTTTGGTGGGGTTTCCTGGGCCTCTCTCTCTCTCTCCCTAATAAACTTTTTGAGTCTATACATTGAACATGCAATCTGATTACTGATGACCTGAGTAAAGCAGTAGATACTAAAGGAAGACCTAGGTGTGCTGTTTTGTAACACACCTATATCAAGATCTATTTGTATACCTGATTATTAATTTTTCCTATCTCATTGAGGTCTGCCCTCATGCTTATTGAATACTATACTTTACACCTGTAACTGACATCCTGTAAACAACAACTGTATTGTCAATGAAGTTAACATCTGAAATAAAAAAAAGTTTTTTAAAAAAAGAATGTTATTTCCTTTTATAATCTAGAAATAGAACACAAAGAATAGTGGATCAGATAAAATCATTTGAAATGAAAGCTAATGTCCTAAATGTAACTGTTACTGAGTCATAAGGAAGCAGTGACCACTGTATGTTTAATTTCATAATTGAATGATGGTAAACTATATCACTGTGTCATCTATTAGAGCAAACTATGGTAAGGCAGATTTCAAATCCATGGAAAAGAAATTAAACAAAATTAACTGGGACAAGGAATTTAATAACAAAAAAGAAAAGGGATAGCTGGGAATATTTTTAGAATACAATACAGGAACTGGAAAAGATATACATACCAAGGACAAAAATATAAAATAAAAAGGGAAGAAACCATATTGGTTAAATTAAAAGGTTAAAGAGCAACTCTGCACTTCATCATGTGCTTTCATAAATAAGATGTTTCAGCTGTGACAGTAGGGGAAACTTTTTTTAATTTTCAATGGTCTTTTCCAATACTTACAGCATACCATGGTAGTCCATCTAAAAAGTCTGTATAGAAAACAGTTGAAAACATTTGCCTCTCTCCTGTTAACCTCACAATGTCTTTGTTTATGACATCATATTGCCCACCATGACAACAGACTGTGATGCTACAAACAGCAATTGTGTGGTTAGCAGGGGAAGAGTCAGATACATTTTGAAAAACTCAGTGAAATAATTGCCACATTATCTACAATATTTAGTAGATCAACATCAGGGGAAGTAAAAACAAATAACAGATGACTAGAAAACAGTAAGGTCAAAACAACATTGGTGTAATTCTAGTGTTTTTAAGCTTTTTATTCTAATAGAGAGTTACTGTTTAACAAATTAATAAAGAACAAGAAGATCATGTTTAATAAATACAAGAAAAAACAGGGAATACCAGAAATAGGTACAAATACAATGACGCAGTCAGATTGATGAAAAAATGGCATTAAAGAGGCTAAAAGAAATATTGAACTCAATTTGGCAGTCTCTAAGGGAGATACAAAGGCATGTTATACTTATGAAAATTCTCATAAAGCAAATGATAGATTAATAGATCTCCTAACAACAAGAGCAGGGAGCATAAATGATCTGAAAGAAATGGCAGATAAATTAAATAGTTACTTTGCTTCTGTATTTGACACTTCAGGGAAAAATCCAGTCAGACAGTAATCATGGGGAAGCTAATAATGATCCTCATATCCCAATTACAGACATATCCAGCAAAGAAATTGTTGAGCAAAAACTAAATAAACTGGATGTAGGAAAATCTGCTGGCCCAGATAATATACAATCAAGGGTATTAAAAGAGTTAAAGGCAGCAATCCCATATCCAATATCAAGTATAATCAATAAATCAGAAAAAGTGGGAAAATTGCCATTAAAAAGTAGAATGGCAACTGTGATCTCAATATTCAAAAAAGGTAACAAGGGAAAAACTGAAAACTATAGGCCTGTCCATTAAATGTCTATAATATGCAAAGTAGCAAAAAGTTTAATTTCTAACAAAATTATGGAATATTTAAGTATAATTGGGGAGAAAGATTCTAACCAACATGGTTTTACCAAAAAGGATCTTGCATAACAAATCTCTTGAGCTATTATGAAGGGATAAGCCTTGTACTGGATAAAAACACAGCAACAGACGTAATTTATTAAGACTTCAAGCAAGCCTTTAAAAAGCACCTCATGACAAATTAATCAGCAAGCTAAAGGAATACAAAATCAACCAACTTTACATTATCTTCACAAGCTCATAGTTAACAGAGAGGACGTAGAGAGTCAGAATAAATGGTATAACATCAGAGGACTGTCCTGTGACTGGTGGGGCACCACAGGGTTCTATCCCTGGTCCACTACTTTTTAATATCTACATTAGTGACCTAGGGAAAGGGTGTAAAACCAGCATCAACAAATTTGGGGATGACACAAAAATAGGGGTCCCAGTTGAGAGTAACTATGAAAGAAATATGTAGATACAAAATCTAACAATATTGGAAACACGGGCAATATATAATAAAATGGAATTCACCATTTCTCAATGCATGGTAATCCACTTTGGTAGTAACAACCCACAACAGGAATACTATCTAAATGGGAACAAGCTCAATAGTATCACTAAAGACAGGGACTTGGGTATATTTATAGATAATAAATTTAAATTCTGTAACCACTATAAAGCAATAGTCAGCAGAGCAAATAGAGTTTTGGGGTGCATTAGGAGAGCTTTTGCAAATAAACCTGAAACCACACTTTGTCCACTCTATAGAACCTATGTGCGCCCTCACTTGGACCATTACTTGTAAGTCTGAAGCTCATACCTTAGAGGGATATAAGAATGTTAGAAAGGGTACAGCATCAAGCCACCAAACTTATTCCAAATATAGCTAGTAAATCATATGAGGAAAGGTTAGAAGAGAGACTAAAGGAGCTTAATATGTATACCCTCGAGGAAAGGAGAGAGTGGGGGAACATGATAGAAATTTTAAGTACCTCAAGGGAATCAACAAACTCCAAGAGGGTAGCATCTTTCAGAAAAAGAGATGTGCAAGAACAAAGGGGCACAATTAATTAATTAATTAATTAATCAATTTGCCTTTGTTGACCGGGTAAGCACACTAGACAGCCATGTGCCTATTTTCAGATGCGACTCGGAATTTGAAGATGGGGGGACGGCTTAGGGGCAATGTGAGAAAGTATTTTTTCATGGAGAGGGTCATGGGTGCATGGAATGGCCTTCCTGAGGAGGTTGTGGGGTTAAAAACAGTAGGAGAATTCAAGAATGCATGGGACAGACATAAGGAAATTCTGGTGGGGGGTAGGAAGAAGTAGACTGTTGGTTAACTAGGATCTGCAGCTTATCCAATAGGTAGGGAAATTGGCAGACTGGGTGAGCCAAGCTGTCCTTATCTGTTGTTGAAGTCTATGTTTCTAGAACTACTGGGTTTCCATACACTAGCGAGGCATAGACTACATGGTGGTTTAATGCTCATGTACAAGATAGTATGAAATGTATAAATTCAAATATTATAATCACAATCTACATAAGCACCAGTATCAAATCGAAACCATTATTCCCAAAAGGGAGGCCAGGAGAAACTTCTACACTAGCAGGGCAATAAGAATATGGAATAGTCTACCAGAAGAATTACTCTGATCACCCAGTGAAATATTAAAAAAACTGGATAATTTCATGACAGAGAGAAATAGTAAAGCAATAAGGCATGACAGGGTGTGTGTTGTGCTGTGATAACAGCATTCCTTGGGTAGATTGAACTGTGACGCTGAAGGTAGAGCACTTCCACCACTCAAGAAGTGTCATTATTCCAGAACAACACACACCCTGCAGTGCCTTATTGCGATTATGAAGTAGATCTACCATAAAATTAGAGAATACAATTTTTACAATTTTTCACAATAATTTTAAGTAATTAACAAAATAAATAAAAAACTGGAAATAGTAGAAATATAAAAAAGTAGTCCAACTGAGGGGTGTAGTGTTTATAGATGTCCAGAAGGTGGCAGTAAGAGGCTATTTTTCCATTTACTCATATGCATGTATTTTCACTGTACATGCTGAGAGCGGAAGTTGAACTAAGCTGCAGCCAGTAATGAAAATAAGAGGCCTGAGGGAGGTAGAACCGCACTTCATTACTTTGAATCAGCAGTGAGAGCAGAAGACATAAGGGAGGTGGCAGTGAAAGCCGTTACTTGCAGCCACAGTAGTGAGAGCACACGAGACGAGGAAGGCGGGGCTGAAAGATGTTTGTTGGAGTCACAGTCTGTGGCTGAAGTTAAAACTTTGGACAGAAGGTATTGAAATGGTGCGGGGGGGAAGGTGTAGAGCCACTGTTGTGTGTTTTAAAGCACAACATTTTACCTTGAGTGAGCAGGCAGTCGGTGGCAGTAGTGAGTGACATTCCAGAGTCTGACTGAGGTAAAGAGGGCTTGGAACTTCTTTCCATGCTGTTGTGCTGGGACGTCAGCGTGGGGTTACGAGATCCTCGGGCAATCAGATTTCTAGATATGCATGACCTATTTCATAATTTAGCAATAATGCATGACAGGGTATGGTATATAATGGGAAATCGTCACATCTTGGGTGGTTGGGCATGAGGCCGCAGACCGTGTGCATCCAGCAACTGAGAAGTGACTATATCCCATGATATACCACACCCTGGAGTGCATTTTTGCTATTATGAACTGGCTGAAAAGTTTTATTAGTAAAGAAATAAAAAAAAATCTTTTAAAACCTTTTGAAAGTGTGTTTTTCGGGGTGTTGGAGGAGTATCTTTTAAGAAAATAGTTCCTGGAGGGCTCTAGGCAGCAGGTGGCACTGTTGTAAGTGACGTTCAGGGAGGAGGTGCAGTGTGAACTCTGTCTCACTCTCCCAGCACTACTCCAGGATATTCTTGTTCCATTTGACCTGGTCCCATGGCCTGCTCTGGGTGAAGAGGTGTGTAGGATTTTTTTTAAACTCCATCTGTGAGAATTGGAAGAATCCAGGTTTCTGGTGGCAATCAGCCCATAAGTCATAGAAGTGGCTGTTGGAAAGTGAAGGCGCCGGTTGGCTGATACAACTGTTTTAAAAAAATGCTCACATTTTGGGGTTGTCTCATTTCTTTTTTGTTGTTGTTTTGAAGAGTCACTCAAGCCACAACTCCCGCTCTCACCCGATATGGTGAGCAGTCATTGCTGGCTTTTGCTCAGCGTGGCAGTGGTGCACGACTGCTGTCTGGAGAGTGGGTGCCTTTGTGTATGCCACAGTTGTTGTCAGTTTTATTTATGTTAGCAGGCATACTTTTGAGGATTCGCTGTGTTCCTGTTTTTTTCCGTGATCCTCTGGAGGTCTGACTCGCTGCAGATCATGGGGAACGTTATGCTCACTGAGTGAAGAGTGGTGCTGTGAAGTCGATAGTGGTGTTGGAACAGAGTGCTTGAAGCTGATCATGTTGTTGGCTTGTGTTGTAGTCAGATAAATTTCTGGTGCATGAGGAGGCTAGTGACCGGAGGTATTTTGAAACAATGATTATTAAGTTGGATATAATCACGACTTCAAGCACCTCTCAGCAAATCAGTTCCTAGATTTTTTTTAATGCAGTTCATAATAAGGGATATAACTATTGAGAAGTGGGGGGCAATCCAGATAGGCATGACATCTTTTACTTGTCCTAGGGTGTGGGTGTAAAAGATAAACACTGATTCAGTTCATATAAGGTACAACACTCTTGCTGTGTGATTTTATTTCAACAAGATTCCAAAAATGAAAAAAATACAAGGAAATAAAAATAAATAAAAGAAAATAAATCATTGCAGAGCATTTGTCAGGATGCAACAGTCAGAATCTCATAACATCGCTGGGATCCTTTTCTTCTGTGTACTTCAGATTGCTTTGAGGACATGAAGACTGAATGTCCTTCCCTCTCTCACACTCTGGGCAGGCTGAAAAACCAAATCTGTTTGTAACTGGCTCTGGGCAAACTGAATCACCGAGGCTGTTTATATCAGATACCATTATGAATTTAAAATAAAACAAATACATTCTCCATAAAAGGAGAAGGAGAAACATCCATTTTCTTATTCAACAGCCTGAAAAATGTTTTTTACATCGTCCTCCAGCCTTTTCCCTATCGAGGGAAACTTTTCATTTATACTAAATCTGGCATTCTCAGACACCAAACCACTATGTAAAATATAACATTTTCAATGTACTTAGGCAATCAAACATATTTTATACTATCTGTGCTGCATAACAATAGTGCAGCAAAACATGACTCATATTTTAAATGTGGAACTATTTAATAATGGATATCTGTTTTTATATTGGCAAATGAAACTGTGCTGGCTAGCTATTACATTGTTTGGTCACTTTCAGCCATGCAGGAAGCATTTTAGAGGGCCTTGAAATGGAAACATGGAGTAAAGAAGCAAAAAGGGGGGGGGTTCTGTTGGTGACCATCCTGACAGAACAGAGAGAGGGTAGTACAGTATAGAATAGTTAGAATGCTATTGCAACAGGCTTTAGAAAAATACGTTAGAACAGAGTCCGTCTAATTCCAAGGTAGGACGACCAGCCCTACCACATTACTATCTCATCAATACCTAGTAATGTTCCTAGTATTGTTCCACACTTGCCCATAACTTTGGTAAATTTCAATATGTTGACAGCAAATTTTCAACATACCAATTTTTTTTTCACACCACCCCATGAACATGATGGGTATTGTTTTTCAATTCATGGCCAAAATAAGGTCGCATCTGGAATCGAGCATGTTGCTCAGTATGCCTACCTGGTAAATCTCGTAAATAAATAAATAAATGTTTTCAAACTTGTGGCACAAAATTACATTTCATCCAGTATTTTATAAATGACATCTGTCATGTTCGGGGACTTAGTTGAAATTTTGGGTTCAGAATGTCACAAAAACAAAATAATGACATAATGTTGTTTGCAGGGATGTCTGTTGGCCCAGTGGGGACCATGTTGCCTCCCTGTGCCGGTGACCTGAGTTCAGGTGTGAGCTCAGTGAGCTGACTGAATGAGCCGAGGTTGGGGGGAAGGGGCTGTGGCATGCAGCACCAGTGCCAGCCTGGGGAGGCAACACACACACAGTCAGATCAGAAGAAGCTGGGCTACGGGCACCAGAAACTGCACTCCAAAATATTTGGTTAGATGAAAAAATATTTGCTTTGAGAAGATGTGGCCTGAAGCCAGCACATCATACTCACATATTCTGGGACTGCCCGAAAATCCACCCATTCTGGCAGACAGTTCTTCAAGAAATTGAGTCAATTTTCAACAGACCCACGTCAAAAACCCCATCTCTGGTGTTGATGACAATACTGCCAGAGCATGGTAGACTGAACAGCCACACACTTAAGCGCACCCTGATTCTGCTACTGGCAGCAAAGAAGGCAATGACCTGTAACTGGCTTACCCCAACCCTACCCACAGGAGGCTGGAGAAACATAGTCAATCAATCAATCACTCAATCGTTTATTTATAAAACGCTATTCCAGCAGATCATAGCATTGTACAGAAACACTTATTGGTCATATTATCAATAAACACACATAATAAACAGTAGGGCTATACATCCTAAAAAGCTAAATCAAATAAATAAGATTTCAAGGCAGCTTTAGAGGCCTCAATGGATGGGGCACTCCCTAATCCCATGAGGTAGAGAATTCCACAGGACCGGAGTTGCAAAAGCAAAGGATCTAGCTCCAGAAGTTGTCAAATGGACCTTGGGAATCTCTAGCAATCCCTCATCAGTGGAATGGAGAGAGCAAAGAGGGCAGTAGGGACAGAGGAGATCTTGCAGATACCATGGTCCCTGTCTGTGTAGGGCTTTATAGATCAGTAACTTAACCTTGAAGGTGATCCTCCACCACACCGGCAGCCAGTGTAGGCCACAGAGGACAGGTGAGATATGGCAGGATCTCAATGAGCCAGTCAACAACCTGGCAGCTGCATTCTGCACCAGCTGTAGGTGGCAAAGGTCCACCCCGGTAGCCCTAGGTATGGGGCATTGCAGTAATCAAGGTGCATGGTCACAAATGCGTGGACAAGAGTTGGAAGATCCTCTAAGGGGACCAGGTTCTTCAACCCGGTGATATTCCTCAGATGGTAAAACAAGCATTTGACAATGGCCAACACCTTACATTTAAGTTTCAACTCACTATCAAACATAACTCCCAGATTCTGCACTAGGTCAGAGGACACTAGCTGGTTGCCTCTTGGCCAAAGCCCGGATGGCTGCCCAGCCAGTGATCCCACTCCTCAATGACCTGGATCCACAACCAACACCTCAGTCTTATCTGAATTCAACCTAAGCCAGTTGGCACTTATCAAGTCCTGAATCTCAGAGAGGCAGTTGTTAAAGTCCAAGACAGCATTATTTTGTTCGGGCACAAGGGACATGTACAGTTAAGTATCACTTGCATAGCAGCAAAAACTCAACCTGTACCAGCTAATAATGTCTCCCAAAGGCAGTATATACACCGCAAATAACATGGGAGAAAGCACAGAGCCCTGCAGCACCCCACAGGGCAGAGGGAGTGGGGCTGAGGAAAACACCCGACTCCACTCTTTGCATCCTGCCTGTGAGGTAAGAGTGAAACTATCTGAGGACTGTACCAGACAGTCCGCAGAGCAGCCGCAGGCACTCCAGCAATACTCCATGGTCAACAGTGTCAAACACTGTGAAGAGATCAAGGAGGACCAAGATGGAATGGCTCCTCCGATCTCTCGCTATCAGGAGATCATTTAGCACCCGAACCAATGCAGTCTGTGTACTATGTCTATTCCTGAAACTGGACTGAAGAGGATCATAGATATCGTGGGTGGTCAGATGCTTCTCAAGCTGTGATGCGACTACCTTCTCAATAACCTTACCCACAAAGGGTAGGTTAGAGACAGGTCTGTAGTTTGCGAGACAGTCAGGGTTGAGAGAAGGTGTTTTTTCAGTAGACAGCATACCACCGCCTCCTTCATGGTGTCTGGAAACACCCTGGACTCTAATGAACATCTGACTATCTCCACCAGGACCAGTCCAATTACCTCCACACACCCCTCCAGGAGGCGTGTTGGACCAGGGTCCAAACTACAGCAAATCGGCCACAAGCCCTGAATCAAATTCACAACATCCTTGATCACCAACTGGCCAAAGTCAGACCAGACAAACCAGGTGCTTATGATCTCGCATCAATCACCACTCTGCCCATTTGACTGGGCTGTGCAGATCTCGGACCTGATGGTGGCAACCTTATCTGTGAAAAATCAAGTGAACTCATCACGTTTCTTCTGTGAAAAGGCTCTCCGATTCTGGAGACAGGCTGGATTGCACAGCCTGTCCACAGTCCAGAAAAGCT
Organism: Neoceratodus forsteri; assembly: GCA_016271365.2. Taxonomy (NCBI): domain Eukaryota; kingdom Metazoa; phylum Chordata; order Ceratodontiformes; family Ceratodontidae; genus Neoceratodus; species Neoceratodus forsteri. Next base: position 29,860,459 of record JADMNL010000027.1, read on the forward strand.
GAGCCAGTTGATTTTGCGCAGCTGCAATCTCCCTGGACAGGAACTCTGCCTTCTTACAGGAGACCGCAGATTGATAGTCCTTATAAAGGGACATCAATCTAAGTTTGTCACCGCTCTTGCCCAATTTCTGCCTGCAACGTTCCAACCTAGTCTTGGAAATATACTCATCGGACAAGCTTACTACACACTCAAAAACCAAATGCCCAAATTTTAAGTGATCTGGCAGGGCTGGGTCATTGTCAGTTGCAATCATGACCAGACTTTGTTCCATGGGGTTCTTCTCTCCCCCAACCTTTTCCTTTCTACGTATTGCCTCACTCCTCCATCTTCATTTTCCCTACCTTTCTTATGGAAACTGATTTTAGCTTAAGTTATGGTTTTGTAATTAGCACTGCAGCTGAATGGTTTTAAGATCTAAGATTTATAGGGTAGTTGGTGGAAGGTTTGGTGAGCCAGTGGTGAGTTGGCAGAGAGAAACTCCCTGAGAAGAAGTGTTGAGACTGGCTTGTGGGGACTAGGGATGCAGGGGGAGGCTGCCCTCAGTCTGGACCGGTTCACCATCCCATTGTGAGGGACAGTGAGCGCAAAGTGTTTCTGCTCTATGATTTTATTACCGACACCTAGAATTTCTGGTCATATATTTCTCTCTGGTGGTCAGGAGTAATCTCTTTGTATTGTTTAACGGGGGTGTCCGCAGTGAGAGTATGGAACTCTTATCTCTGTTAATAAATAAACCCAGTTAAAGATGAAGTTTGAGACTTAGCAGTGGACATTTTACTTGGATTTTTATTGGTTGCCATGTCTGATGCAAGGGCTGCTTGCTATGCTATGTTATTATTGTTTTATGACCCCATTGTTTATATTCAGTTATAATAGATTTTAATAATATTTGATTGTTATTTTCATTGGAGTGAGTCAGGGTGTGGATGGTTTATAAGTTTTATACTGGTGTGAGTGTGGAATTTGTGTGTGTGTGTGTTGATGATGTGTAGGTGTGATTAGACATGGGATTATTTTAAGGGAGTTTAATTTGCTTGGTTTTGGGGGCAGGGTTCATTTGTTAGTTTTGTGGTGTGGTGATAATGTGTCGTCCTTAGCAGTCACATAGGCTCTGCTACCTCCCATCCCTTCTGCATGAACTGCATCCCTTCTGGAATCCCTCCCTCCCTGCAGAGGTATGTTGCTTGTGCAGGGGGTTGGGGATCATCAGGAGGCATTGTAAGAGGCCTAGGGTATGGGATGGGGGACAATTGGGATGGTTATGACCAAAAGACATCCTGGGGTTAGACAAGGATTGGAGAAGAGTGGCTGGTGTTTAGTCCCCATCCCTCGAGTCTCCACTGCACCAAGTGGACAGGCAGGTGATGGACAGGTCACCACTACTCATCCTCTTCAGGTGGTGCTTTGTAATGCCAGGTTGATGAGGAATAAGACCACTATGACTGTGGACTTTGTTTCTCATTCCTAAGTTGATCTGGCATGCTTCACAGAGACTTGGCTAGGTAATGATGCTGGTTCAGTTTTGGGGCAGCAGTCCCAGCTGGCTTCTCCATGGTGCACTGCCTGAGGAAGGATCACAGGGGGAAGGGGTAGCCATCTTTTTTAGAACTGAGCTGAACATGGTGGTGCACCCAATGGGGGACATCTCATCCTTTGAGTTTGTGTCCGTGTATGGGGATCCAGGTGCCGGGTGCAGGATCCTCCTCATATCAGCCACCTGGGATAGAGGGGGATTTCCTGCAGGACATTGTAGAATTCATTGCCAACAGGGTGTTGGAATCCCCAAGATGAATTATTCTTGGTGATTTCAGTGACTGGGTTGATGACGAGCTCTCACATTTTGGTCAAGAGTTCCTTCAGAGTATGACAGCTGTGGGCCTGGTACAAGCAGTTGCTACTGTGACTCACCAACATGGATATGTGCTAAACCTGGTTTTTCACATGGTACTTGAGGTGGTGAACCTCAAGAGTGATCCGATCAGTTGATCAGATCATTGTACCATCAATTTTGAGTTCTGGGCTCCCCTTTGTAGTCCACTCCTGGTGGAGGTAGTCAGGTACCGCCCTCTGAGAAGGATGAGGCTTGATGGACTTTTAGCAGTACTGGACACCTCAGGTATGATGGCAGCTTGTGTTGAGGGTACAGAGGAAGCAGTGGCAGCCTATAATAAAGTTATCAGTGCAGCCTTCGACCTGGTAGCACCAGTACATGTTTGCCCTCCGGTTTCTCGCCTTGGCTCACCGTGGTTTGATGATGAGCTGAGGGTGACGAAAGCCATGGGGCGCAGAGCTTAGAATGGCATTGAAGGAGGTCCAGGACCCAGAAGGACAAACTGGCTTTGAATATTCACTATAGTGAGTATCAAAGGGCAATCTCTCATAAGAAAGCAGAATTCCTGTCCAGAGAGATTGCGACTGGGAAGAACCAACCAGCTCAGCTCTTTCAGACAGTGGAGAACCTGTGAAGGCAGGATCACTCACAATATGTGAGGAGTTTGCTTTGTTCTTTTCAGACAGAGTGTCCTCTATTAGGGCTGGGATCTCTTCTATCGGACAGTTATCATCCAGCAGTGTTCTAACTGGATGTTGCAATGGTGGTTAGTGGTCATGGGGTGAGTTTTGGCCAGTGACGATGGAGGTGTTTGCTAAGGTGATCTCAGGGCTGCAACCAATGTACTATGAACTGGACCCTGGCCCAATGTGACTTTTGATGTATTGCACTGAGCTGTTGGGCCCAGTGTTTGCCAGGATCATTCAGTGTTCCTTGTAAGAGGGGGTCTTCCTGCAGAACTGAAAAGTGCATTGGTGAGACCCCTTTCGAAAAAACGATGTTGGACCCAGATGTATTGGTGAACTACAGGCCTGTCTCTAACCTGCCCTTCTTAGGCAAGGTTATCGAGAAGGTTGTTGCATTGCAGCTAGGGACTCACCTGCTGACCTTTGACATGTATGAGCCTCTCCAGTTGGGGTTTTGGACAAAGTTCAGCACTGAAACTGCTCTGGTCAGGGTGCACAATAATTTGCTCATGGAAAGGGATAGGGGAGGACAGTCAGTTCTTGTTCTCCTGGATCTCTCTCTTCAGCATTCAACACCATTGACCATGGGCTGTTACTGGACCATCTCAGAAAATATGTGGGACTCACTGGCAAAGTCATCAGCTGGTTTGAGTCTTACTTAAGGGGCAGGTCTCAGTGGGTTGTGATCAGTAATTCCTCATCATGCCTAAGGGACCTGCACTGTGAAGTACCCCAAGGATCAGTCCTTTCACCCATGTTGTTCTCACTGTACAAGCTGCCCTTGGGCAAGATCATTAGATAGTATGGAGTCTGGTTTAACTGTTACACAGATGATACCCAGCTCTGTCTGTCTTTTGTACCCCAGAACCAGGGAGCTGTTGAAGTGATGAACAAGTGTTTGGCCAAGATCCAGGTCTAGATGTCTTTGAGTTGGCTGAAGCACAACCCAGACAAAACTGAAGTACTGGTGATATAGCCAGGTAGGAGGGGGGACTGGCAGTGTCTGGGGGGGGGTATCAGGTCTTTGCCTTGGTACTTCTAGGCTTGGTACTGTCCTAAAGGTGAAGAATTTGGGTGTCATTCTGGATGAAGGGTTGACATGTGAGGCTCAGTTATCGGTGGTCATCCAGAATGGCTTCTACCATCTTAGAAAAATCAGCCAGATTCACCCCTTTGTTCCCCCTGAGGACTTGCCATCTCTACTACATGCCTTTGTGACATCTCGCCTTGAGTATTGTTATGCCTTCTACCTTGGGGTCAGTGAAGGTATGCTGCAATGCCTACAGCTATTGCAGAATGTGGCTGCAAGGGTGCTGAATGGCCTTCCTAGGATGAGTCATATCATCTCTATGCTATGGGAACTGCACTGGTTGCCAGTTAAGTGGTGTATCTTCTATACAGTTGGTCTTCTAACCTATAAGGCCCTACACGGGCTGGGTCTGGGCTACCTGCATGAACTTCTGCATCCTTATCTCCCAGTTTGTCTCCTCAATTCTGCTGAAGAAGGTTTCTTGGTTGTCCCCAGGACCAGACTTAAAATGTTATGGGCAAAGCCTTCGAGGTGGCAGGTTCATTACTGTGGAATTCATTACCGAAGGCTGTAATGGAGGCCCCTTCAGTAAAAGTTTTTAAAAAAGGACTGAAAACTTTTTTATTGGCTCAGACATTTGGTGTTTGAATTGTTGTTTGAAATGATTGTTAGTGGGCATTTAATTTAGTTTCAGTGCTATAGTGGTATATAGGGGTCTCATTTTATTCTATTTTATATTATGATTTCATTGCTAACTACTCTGTATTGTGATACTGTTGTGTTATTTTCCCTCTGTAGTGGTGCCCTGGGCCTCTGGGGAAGGGTGTGAAAAAATTAAAAAAAACTACTACTACTTCCTTGAGCAGAGACGGTGAATTTTCTCTTGAGTGAATCATATACCCAGGCTTGAGTCTTGTCATTCTGCAGTGTTAACTCATCTAAGAACTAACTGTCAAAGCTCCTGACTATGTCTAGTAAGAGTTTCACTGGCTAGGCATAGCTACATTGAACTTGTCATCACCATCAAGTGACAACATGAAATCCAGAACCGAGAGAAAGAGATAAAGTGGGCTCACTCCAGACAAACGTATGCACCACTTTAGGGACTTGAACCAGTAATAAAATCAATTTTTTATTACTAAATATGTGCAAAAAAAGCAGGTGCAAAAAAAGCTAGGGAAAGTGCTGACAAAAACCAAATTGTGTAAAAATGGCAATTCGAAATACAAGCACCAAACTGGAAAGTGCACAAGTGTTAAAGTTCAAGTCCATGGAACTGAAGCTCAAAATTGCAAATCAAAGTCTGATAAGGTCTGTAATTTTAGTCAGGAATGTAAACAGGATAAAGGATCTCCCATAGAGGAGGACTTTCTGACATCCAAACCAGGAAATGTGATCTAAACTGTCTCACTTCCTTCAAAAGTGAAATTTTTGGCAGGAGGGTGCACTCAGAAAACCTCAAATTAATAGCCAAAAAACCATGGTCGGTGCAAGCCTAGTACTCCTGAGGAAATGTAGAGATGCAGTCAATCCTGTAGCAGTTCATTAGGGCAAAATATTTAATTAGCAAAGTGCCATGTAAATCACTCGGGTGAAGCCAAAAATAACAAGAGAATGCCACTTTAAAACCGCCACCATTCTCCGACACTGCAGCCTGGCTGTCATGAGCAGGGATATGATAATGCTTACATTTCAACTTAGAGTCATCTTCAGAGCATATCCAATGTGTGCTCACTCGCCTATTTAACAGGAAAAAAACAGGCTTTAAGGGACCGGAGCAAAACTTAAGTCCTGATGTGCATAAACGTGCTTCAGTGAAAAAAACATGTGTTAATCCGTGTTTTAACAAAATGTGATATTGAATATTCTTAAAAAAGATATAACAACCCTCTAATTTCATATGAAGAATTTACACACTTTAACAACACACTACAAAGGGTGTATTAGCAAAAAGTTAATGACTGGGAATGAAAGACCTACTGTAAGAGACATGTGGACAGAGCCTGCAGGTCATATCCACACACCTTAAATCACATTAGAAAACATATTGACAAAAAATCATAAATTACTGGGAATGAATAACCTGAAGAACCATATGGACAGAGCCTGCAAGTCATATCCACAAGGGAACCTGGTTAAAGGGGAAGGGGGGGTGATTTTACCTCTCAGGTGCAACCAACCAGAGCCTGCAAGTCTAAGTTGGAGGGGAAAAAAGAGGGGGGAGAGAGACTACTGAACCCTGACAGGCAGAGCCAGCAAGTCTGCCAAAAAGGGAACTAAAAAATACCTTATGAATTGTTAATAGCCCAAATAACTGTGATGGGGGATGTCATCATTTAGGCCATATGGAATCAAAGTGTTCAGAGTGAAAATCCAATATGCTTCTCGCTGTAATAATAAATCCCCCAAATCTCCACCACGAAACCAGATCTCTACTTTTTTGATTCCAGTAAATCTTAACATGCCTGCTGAGCCATGTCTTACCTCTTGATAATGTCTTGCCATAACATAGTCAACATTCTGATTTCGAATTGCTGACTTATGCTCGCCAATTCTCGTTTTTAATGCCCTCTTTGTTTGTCCCAAGTAGCACATACCACATGGGCAAGTCAAAAGGTAAAAAAATACCGGTGGTACTGCAGTTAATAAAGCTTTTAATATCAAACGTTTTGCCAGAACGTGGATGGGTGATAGTATGAGAATTGGAAGTATTTGCACAATGAGTGCAGTGGCCACAATGGAAGTTGCCTTTAGGTGGTCCTGGAAGTCATTGTTCTGTAATAACCAGTTGTGGCAATGTGACTGATACTAATCGATCTTTGAGAGTTTTGCCACGCCGAAAGGAGATTCTGGGTATTTTATCAGATAAATGTTTGAGTCTATCATCAAATTTAAGTAAGTCCCAATATTTCTGTACAATACGGCCCATTTTATTGCCTAAAGGGTTATAGTCAGTAAAAAAGTAGGTCTCTCTTCTTATAAAATTCGAGTGCTATTCAGAAGGTAATTTCTGTCTTTTTCAGCACTAGTGGCAAGGGCCAGATGTAAGGGGGGTACTTCATAGCCCCTATCGAGTAGTCTCTTTGTTAAGTCCCCACTTGCTGCTTTAAAGGAAACGTCTGATGAACAGATCCTTCAAGATCGTGTGAACTGGCTCTTAGGAATATTTTTCGTTATAAAATTCAGATGACAGCTGTCTCTTCTTAGAATCGTATTCCTAGCCAAAGGTTTCTATATAAGCTGGTCTGGATATTGTTATCCTTTTTTTCTAGCAGAATATCCAAAAATGGAATTCTTTCTTGATTTGCTTCAAAAGTAAATTTAAGATTTGTATTAGCTGAATTTCTACAACATATGAATTCATATAGTCTGTTCAATGTTCCAGACCAAATGACCAGACAATCATTGATGTATCATCTCCAAATTTTAATATTTGTCTAAAAATGGGTTCTGTTGTGGATCGTAAATAAATCTGGTTTCCCATTTGCCCATATAAATGTTTGCCAGATTAGGCACAAAGGTCGTGCCCATCGCAATGCCCTTGTGCTGGACATACATCTTGTTTTCAAAACAGAAGTAATTAGCTTCTAAAACAGATTTGGCCATCTCAATAATGTATTTTGTGGGAGGTATCAAAGGGAGCTGATGGACTGCTACTAAAGTTGTGTGTATCTATAAGTGTGTATACAACCATGATAAACTTAGTAACCACAGAAAAGACAGGCATCAGCAACATCGTTTTTGAAAATATTGCTTATTGAACATGTCAGATACTGTTCATATTTTATTTGAAACCATAACTGGATCTGATCTATGTAAGCTTGATGGACTGTTCTTACAGAAACATAGAACATAGAAACATAGACTTTGACGGCAGATAAGGACCACTTGGCCCACCCAGTCTGCCCATTTCCCTACCTACTGGATAAGCTGCAGATTCTAGTTAACCAACAGCCTACTTCCTGCCACCCCCCCACTACAATTGCCTTGTGTCTGTCCCATGCATGTTTGAATTCCCCCACTGTTTTAGCCCCAACAACCTCCCCAGAAAGGCAGTTCCACGCATCCACCACTCTCTCCATGAAAAAGATTTCCACATTACCCCTGAGCCGTCCCCTCTATCTTTAAATTGTGTCCCCTTGTTCTTACATATTCTCTTTTTCTGAAAGATGCTACCCTCCTGGACTTTGTTGATTCCCTTGGGTACTTGAACATTTCTATCATGTCCCCCCCGTCCCTCCTTTCATCAAGGGTATACATATAAGCTCTCTCAGTCTCTCTCTCTCAAATGATTTCTGATGCAGACCCTGCACCATTTTAGTTGCCCTCCTCTGGACTGCTTCCATCCTGTCTATGTCCTTGCATAGATGAGGTCTCCAAAACTGCACACAGTACTCCAGATGGGGTCTCACCAATTGTCTGTACAGAGGGATAACCACTTCTCTTTTTCTACTTGTAATGCTCCTTCCTATACATCCCAGTATCCCTCTGGCTCTCCTTACTGACTTCTCGCATTGCTTACCCACCTTTAGATCATCTGATATGACTACCCCCAAGTCCCGTTCCATTTTTGTTGTTGTTAGTACCTCCCCTGCTATTGTGCACTCTTCTCCTGGGTTTTTGTTTCCCAGGTGCATTACTTTGCACTTCTTTGCATTGAATCTAAGTGGCCATATGTCTGACCATTCCTCCAACCTTGCCAAGTCCCTTCTCATCCTTTCTACCCTCCCATGTGTATCAGCTCTGTTACAGATCTTTCTATCATCTGCAAAGAGGCATACCTTTCCCTCCAGACCCTCTGCAATGTCACCTATAAAGATGTTAAAGAGGACTGGACCCAGTACTGAGCCCTGAGGTACTCCACTAGTGACCCCCTTTCTTCAGAATGTGTTCCACTCACTATTACCTTCTGTGTCCTGTTGTGCAGCCAGTTTGCAACCCAGGCTACCACCCTGGGACCCACTCCCAAGCTGGCTAACTTGATTATTAATCTTTTGTGCGGGACTGTGTCAAATGCCTTGCTAAAGTCTAGGTAGGCCATATCCACAGCCCCTCCCTGGTCTATTACTTTGGTCACCCAGTCAAAGAAATCTATTAGATTCATCTGACATGACCTTCCTGCTGTAAATCCATGCTGCTTTGGGTCCTGTGCCCCGCTGGCCTCTAGGTACTAAACAATTCTTTCTTTCAGAAGTGATTCCATCATTTTCCCTACCACTGAGGTCAAACTTACAGGTCTGTAGTTTCCTACTTCTGCCTTGCTCCCACTTTTGTGAAGGGGAATCACATCTGCCCTCCTCCAGTCCTCAGGTACCACCATCCTCCCATGATTTGTTAAAAGTGTGGTCAGTGGTGTCACTAGGTCCTCCCTTAGTTCTTTTAGGATTCTGGGTGAATCCCATCAGGCCTCATTGCTTTGTCCACCTTGAGTTTTAGGAGTTCTTTCAGGACTCTTTCTTCTGTAAATGGACTGATGTCAACCCCTACCCAGAGTGCTTCTATTGTCTGGTTTAGGTAACGCTTCTCATCTTCTTTTGTGAATACTGAGCAAAGTATTCATTCAGTATCTCTGCCTTTTCACTGTCTCCCTCTGCCCACCTCCCCTCTCCCTTAATAATCTTCACTATTCCTCCCTTAACCTTTCTGTGCTCCCTAATGTACCTATAAAAGGTTTTATCCCCCTTCTTAACTGACTTGGCTATTTTTTCCTCAGTTTGGGCTTTTGCTATTCTGACTGCCTTCCCCACTTCTTTCTGCTTTAATTGATACAGTTCCCTGTCGTGCTCCTTCTGTGATGCCTTAAACTTTTTGAATGCAGCCTTTTTCTCCTTAACCTTCCCTGCCACCTCTTTTGAGAACCATAGTGTTTTTTTACTCCGCTTTGTTTTCTTTATCTGTTTCACACAAAGACTTGTTGCCTCTATGATGGCAGTTTTGATTTTTCTCCATTGTTCTTCCACACCTCCTTTTTGGCCATTTGCTAGTGTATTCCTCAGGTATTCACCCATTTTGCCAAAGTCAGCCCTTTTAAAGTCCAGTATGCTTGTTTTTGTATGGCTTGTCTCCATGGTTGTGCTTATTGTGAAGCACACTGTGCAGTTGTTGCTTGTTCCCAGATGTCTACTGACTTCTAAATTTGTGATCCTCTCTCCATTTGAGAGTACCAGGTCTAGTATTGCTTCCTCCCGAGTGGGTTCCAACACTAGCTGTCTAAGGCCTGCCCCCTGCAGGGCATCGAGAATGACCCTGCTCTTGGATGTGGCTGCAGTACATGTCATCCAGTTAACATCTGGCATATTCAGGTCCCCCATTAACAGTATCTCCCCTTTTTCAGCCATTTTGAGAAAGTCCTCTATCATTTTCTTGTCCATTTCCTCCCCTTGAGATGGGGGTCTGTATACAACCCCTGTGCGGATTGTGATGCCATTCCCTGTCTCCAAGGTGACCCAGAGTGCCTCTTTTCTTCCCCCTTTACTTTTTAGTTCTGTAGCTTTGATCTCTTCCCTTATGTATAGAGCTACTCCACCTCCTCTTTTCCCCTCCCGGTCCCTTCTGTAGACGGTCTCTTCTGTCTTTATGTAACTGACTAAATTTAATAAATGTTAAAAATAAGAGAAAATATATTTATTAGTTAAAAGCAGAACCTGTGGTAGCTCCCCTCCTTCTGGCAACAATTCACACATGTAACTGCGCTTTGTCAAGGTAAGGATTGCTTTGACAATGTGCAGAATTACACACATGAAATGGCAGCAAGAGGGCTGCTACAGGGGTTCTTTTTTTTTGGTGTACTTGAGTTCTTTCTCCTCCTGATTAGTGCAGGCTTGCCATCTGACTCAACCACCCTAGCTCCATTACCTGGTGTCCCAGGGTCTTACCTTCCAACCTGGTGCTTCCTCCATGGTTTTCTCTCTGGAACAGGATTGATGGCTCTTGCTTCATGGACAGTGGATCTGGTTTCCAGGAGAGAGCCCTGTAGCTGGTGCGGAGCCTGCAAGGGATTGGGATGCTACCCTGCACTGCCACCCAATCAAGTTCTTTCCTCCATTTTCTCTACGAGAGAAGTGGATGTGCAGTGCCATCCGTAAAACCCAACACACACTCCAGTGAATAGGATGTCATCAGCTACCACTCCTCCTCCTCTCCCCAACATGTGAACCCTGGGTCTCTTGCCCTTGACCTCTGGTAGGGGCCAGGCTGATGCTGGGCATCACAACCTCCAGTGGAGTAGAGCAGTCCTTCAGATGCTCAATCCTCCTCGCTTCCAAACCCTCTGATGCCCTGAGTTCACTCCCATATCCTGGTCATTGGCGTCACAAGTGGTAACACTAGCACTGCACTGGTGGGCCATCCTTGGATTCTATTTTTTAATTAATAAATATGTTTTCATCTAACAAAAGATTTTTGATATGCAGTCTGCGGTGCCTGTAGCCCAGCTTCTTCTTTTCTGACTGTGTGTTGCCTCTCTCGCTTGTGGCTCAACATTACACAGACCTGCAGCCACCTTCCTGTTGTCCTGGTTCTTCCTGTCTGTGGAGGGACAGAGCAGTGTTCTGGTACATACATGACACCTGGTCATGGGCTGAGAAGCCTTCCCTTGCAAGGGGTTGACATGCATGCTGAGGTCTGATGGGCTCATGCACTGTGTCTGGGCTATCTCAAGTATTGTATTTATTTCATTTTGCACAGGTCCAAAAGGGACATGTACAAATGAGGAAATGATTTCACTATCAGAGAAAGAAGGAAAATTAATTGCAAAAAGCTATCTTTAAGGCAGACATTAGGGTTGAATAACACAAAGTGCACAAAGTAGGGAAATTAAAAATTATTAGGGTTTTGGGTCTCTGGAGTCTTGGCAAAACAGTGGTAGAGTCTTCTTTGGGGTTGCCATCCCTAATGCCCACCCCTCCCTGGAGCAAACAAGGTCAGACGTGATCTATTTTCTTCACGAAAGGCCAGCAGAAGCTACAACAAATTCTTCTGGCAACATGTGGTGAGCTATACTTCTCTAATTTTGAAGAGTGTATCGCTGTGAGGCACTGGCTTACAGCCGTACCTTGTGCTTTAGGGGTGAGGGGTTGGACATTAGAGTTAATATCCTGAAGGAAGACCCTACCACAGCCCAATCCAACATATATATATATATATACATACACATATATGTATTATATATATATATATATATATATGTGTATACACACTGTATATATTTATATATGTGTATACACTGTAATATATATATATATATATATATATATATATACACATACACATATACATACATACATATATGTTTTAAAAGTTTAACCAGGAAATACTTACTAAGCTTACAACTTTGTTTCCAGATGTGTCCTGAGGGAGAGTAGAGAAGGAGATAGGTAACTATATGATTAGTAAAAATACAAGAAGTCATATACAGTGGTATAGGCAATACAAGAAGAATCATAAATATTAGAGGCAATTTAGTAATGAATACATTTAGAAAACTATAACAATCTCTTACATGTAAAGAAGGGAAAAAGCAGTGAAACAGCAAGAACAGGGCAAAAACTAGAGCGGGGAGTAAGAAGAGGACAACCAGTAACAAGTAGTGAGGGAGTACAAGAGGAAAGGGTCATATACCGTCGCAGGAAGGATAACAATAGACATAAAGAAGAGACTTTAGGAAGGTAGGAGAAGAGACAGAATGAACAGAAAGGGGAAGAGAGGACCAAAGTTTACGAAAGCAGTAAGATAAAAGCAGATTGACCAACAGTAGATTTTCTAGAAGGAATAGAGAGAGAGAGAGAGAAAGGAATGTGTGTGTGTGTGTGTGTATATATATATAGATATATACTGTACACATACACATATGGTTGGGACTTTTCTCATTATAAAAACCACCTGATATGTCCCATATCTTATGGTGTGTATTTATTTTATTGAAATGTTTCACCAGGAAGGCACACTGAGCAATAAGTTGCTCATGTCCCAGTGCGACCTGGGGGGGAGGGGTACAATAGGAAGTGACAGTAACAGCATACAAAAGCATTTAGACAGCAGTGTGTATCAGTACAACATAAGCAGCCAAAAATGGTACATGTTTTATACATTTGAAAGGTGGTTAACAGAATTTAAATGTTTAACATGGCTAAGAGTATCTTTCTGTATACAGTAATAAGCACTAACCAGACAAGACTGAAAGTGCTGGAGGCCGGGTATAAGTGGCTTGTATCAATTTAACTGCTAAGTAGAAAGGAGTTAGAGGGGAAATTTGGGAGGGGAAGGGGGAAATGGCCTAAAAAGCTAGCCCCTCCAGAGTGTAGTGAACCTGCCAGGGGCTGAAGCTCAGTAGGCACAAGGAAGAAGGAAGTGAGGGTAAGAGAAGAAAGCTTGGTAGGCAATAGAGGGAGAAAGGAAGTGGGGGAAGGAGAACAGGGGGAGGGAGGCAGTAGGAAGAAAGGGCAGGACAAGGTAGTGATTTTCAGAGTAGGCGGGGGTTACACATTTAGAAGGTGGAGCATTAGATTAGGGAGGGTTGAAGCAGAAACAGTTGACAGTAAGAAAGGTTTTTATGGCAGAGGTTAGGGAATGGTGAGAAGAGGAATGACAAATTTTTGAGGGAAGGGAGTTCCAGATTTTAGGGAAGCAATGGGAAAAACCAGATTAACCTATAAGGGTGGTGTGACGGGGGATCAGCAGAGTGCGGGTATCAGAAGATCTGAGGGAGTGGGAGGGAGATGGGGGAGAGGAGAGGGAGGATAGAAGGTAGGGGTGGAAGTTCCCCTAGCCAGAATTTAGAAGTGTTTGGCACAGACAGCGAGGCATCTATTAGCCAAAGGAGGAAAGGACAAGGCATGGCATAGGTCGCAGTGATGGGTACAGGGAGGAGCATCAAGGGCAAAGCGACAGAAGGAGTTAAAAAGAGAGTCCAACACTTTATTTAAGACTACTTATGAAACTAAATAGCATATTACAAAATTAACTATTACAAGTACAAACACACTATATACACATTTATTAAAGCACTACTAAAATGTGTAACAACAAAACGAAAAGCACATGTAGCAACAACCTACTAACCACCTACATTACAGCTTTAACAGCCTCTCCAACTACAGCCACTCAACTACAATCACTGCCGCTGTTGCTGCTGCCTCCGTATTACTTGCCAAACAATCAGCCATGCATGGAGATCAGCATTAATCTGTGTAAAGAAAGGGTCCCTGAGCAACAAAGTTAGCCCCCCTGAATCATCACAAACCACTTTTGCTGGTGCCTTCATATCACTTACCAAGCAAGCAGCCACACATGGAAAGCAAAGTTCATTTATTTATGTGTTTGTTTGTTTTTGCTAACTGAATGGGTGCACTAGACATAGAAATGCCTATTTTCAGGCACGACCTGGGAAGGTACATGTCAGATAGTCAAGACAAAACAATATGTTATACAGGATATCATAAAATCATAGCATGCTGTCGGCAGAAAAGAACACCAGTGGCCCATCGAGTCTGCCCGCCCCCGTAATTACATCCCTATCCCTCCCTGCCCTACTACTCTTATTTGCCTAACTAATCCCTTAAATCTGTCCCATGCTCTCTTGATTCCCCCTATTGTTTCAGCTCACACCACCTCCTCTGGTAGCCTGTTCCAGGAATCCACCACCCTTTTGGTGAAGTAATGTGCCTTTTAACTCCCCCAACCCTTCCCCCCCTCCAGCCTCAGACTGTAGCCCATAGTTCTATCTGTGCATTTCTCTTGAAGAGGCTCCCCTCCCTGTCTTGTTTATTCCTTTCACATATTTGAATGTTTCAATCATGTCTCCCCTCTCCCTTCTGGTCTCCAGTGAGTACAGGTCCAGCTCCCTCAGCCTCTCCTCATAGGATAGCCAATGCATGCCCTGCACCATCTTAGTAGCCCTCTTCTACTATACTATACTGGATACATTTACATCAGTTAGATACAAAAGAAAGTTGCAATAGTACACATCAAGTAGGAGGGACAGTGCAGTAGCAATAACAAAAGAAAGTACATTTCTACACATATTCATTAGATAACTGTTAGATAATAGCAGTAAGAGCATTAACAGCTAAACAAGGGAGTAAACACCAATATAAAAAAAATGCACAGATTAGTACATATTTACATATGAGTCGGTTAAGTACAGGCAGAGAAGAAATTAAGCAGCTAAGTATATTGCATTTAGGTGTACAGATAGGGGAGAGGGGAAGGTAGAAATCAAACTAAGCCGGTTGTAGAGCATACAATGTGGTAGCAGCAGCAGAAAGTGAAGAAGAGATGCAGTAGCAGGGTGAGCAAAAGGAGGGTTGATGAAACATGGCATAATTATAAGTGCAAAGGGAGTTACATAGGACAGACAGAGGGAAGGTAGAGATGAGTATTGAGGAAATCAGAGAGAGTGTCATGGAGGGTGGAAGCAGTTACAGGGATCTGACTTTAGTAGGTGAGTATGAAGCATCCTTTTGAAACAGGCACGAGTTGGGGAGAGTCAGAGTTCTAGTGGACACGAGTTCTAGAATTGAGTGGCAGCATGGGAAAAGGCCCAGGTGCCCATAGAAGTCTTATAGCTAGGAACTTGTAGAAGAGATTGCCCCCCAGATCTAAGGTCATAGCAAGAGTTGGCCTGACTCAGCATCAGGGCAAGAGAGGAGGGAACACCAGAGAGAATAATGCCGTCAAATAAGGAGCCTAAGGAGAGAAGACAATGGGCAGAGGGAGAGGGCCAGTTTAGGTCATTGTAAAGCTGGCAGTGATGAGTAAGGCAAGGAGATGCTAAAGCAAAGCAACAAATGCTGTTGTAATTGGAGTCCAATTTTTAAACAGTAGCTTTGGGAGCTCCAATGTAAGTAACTAAGCCATAGGCAAGGGCAGGGATAAGAATACCCTGGGCAATGGCATTTCTGGCAGAGGGGGTTAAAGCATAGCTCATTTTATATGCAATTCCAGTTTTGTCATTGACGGATTTGCAGGAGACAGAAATGTGATGTTCAAAGTCTAGGGAGGGGTCAAGCGTAATACCAATGTATTAGAAGGAACTAACACTTTCGAGGAGGGAGCCATCAGAGTAGGAGATTGACAGTTGGCTCTAACAGTCTCTTAACCTATGGGCAGATCCAAATAGCATGGATTGAGTTTTGCCAGTGTTGAGAATTAGTTTATTTGAGAGCCAGGTCTGGATACAGAGGAAGTCAGATGAGAGAGTGGTGTTTATGTCAGAGATGTTCCTGGAGCAGTAATAGAGTAATAGGTCATCCGCATAGAGCAGGGACGAGGAGGTAGAGGTATTTAGTGAGACATTAATAAAGACAGAAAAAAGGAGGGGACCGAGAATGGAACCCTGAGGGACCCCATTGTTTATAGTGGCAAGCCCAGAGACTGCAGAGTTACATTTAACTACTTGTCTTCTGTTTGACAGGTAGCTATGACACCAGGCAATGACATCTTGGAAGAAACCTAGAGACCATAATTTGACTAAGAGGAGAGAGTGATCGACCAAATCAAATGCCTTCAAGTCTATGAAGACTGCTCCCGTCAGAAGGCTGTTGTTCATGGCAACCTTGGCGTCATTTGTAAATTTGAGGAGGGTGGTTGCAGTGCTATGGCCCTTGTGAAATCCATGCCAGGAGTCAGAGAGAAGGCTGTGGTCATGAAGAGAAGTAATGGTTTGATGGGAGACCAGTTTCTCAAGGATCTTGCTTAGGACTGAGAGAATGGCAATAGGCTGATAGTTCGAGATAGACTTTGGGTCACCTTTTTCGAGGACAGGGACTGGCAAACTTCCAAATGTTAGGGACAGAACCACTGCAGAGAGAAGGGTTAAAGATTCTGGCAAGGGGAGCGGCAAGTTTTAGGAGTCTGGGTTCAAGTCCAACACTGGTACAGTCAGAGATGGTGCAAAACAGCTTGAGGACCTCCATTCTAGTGGCAATACAGAAGCAGAATGGAGGGAAAGAGTGAGTAGAGTCTGTGGCAGGGGGAGGGACCGAAGAATGAGATGTAGTGGAGTACTTTATTTAGATAGGTCCATGAAGTGCTGTTTAAAGGAGGTAGCTATGTTGACAGGGTTGTTACAGTGTACTCCATTAAGAATCATGTCATTTGTCATTTGGGAGAGTTTGGTCCCAAGGAAAGCCTTTATATGGGACCAAAATTTTCATGAGTCCCCTGCAGCATCACGTAACAGATTTTTGCAGAAGGAACTCTTAGCCAGACAAATATCTTTTTTACAAACATTTCTCCTAGACCTGTAGTCATAGAAATCAGTTAGTGGGCCAGAGGCCTTGTATTGAGCCTAGCTTTTATCCTTAGCCCTTACCTGAGCAAGGAGATCTTTTTTAAGCCATCTTGTTGGGTTTCCACGAATTGGGCGGGAGGTTAGTGGGGCATGCAGGTTTTGAAGAGCACCAAGCTGTGCTAAAAAATAATCAAGTGCCACTTGGATATCATTGGTTACATAAATGCAGGACCAGTCAACCCTTGCAAGATCTTGGAGGAATGCAGATTGGTTAAGGTTAGCAAAATTACGGAAGGCGATGTGTTTAGGAGGTGGGGGAAGGGTGCAAGCTTGCCAGATACAGTAGATGGGTAAGTGACCAGTAATGGTATCTGAGAGGGTGCCAGCAGTGATTATTCGATCTGGTCCATTGGTCAGAGCCCAGTCTATTAGTGTACTCAACCCAGTGGTAGCCATGACTCTCGTAGGGTCATTGATAAGTTGGTGAAAGTTGTGTCTACGGACTGCAGCATGGAGGGATTGGTTAGATTTGCCGGTCCAGTTGAAGTTTAAGTCCCCGATAATGATAACTTCATTATGCCCAGCAGACGACATGGTCTGAGAGAGAAGCTCAGCAAGTCCAGGGGTTAACCTGTGTAAAGAAAGTAGCACTGTGCAGCAAAGTCAGCTCCCCCAAATCCCTTACCAACTACTTTAACTGCTCCCTCTGTGCTGCTCCTTCATTACTTTTCTGACAAAAAAACTAAAAGGAACTGAAAAAAACTAAAGGAAGAAATGCTGAAATCACACCTCCTTTTATAGAAAGACACTGCACTATGGAAACCTGAAGGGCCAAAACTATGTAGCCCCTGAAATGGTTCTTGTACCTCCTGGGTACCCCCCCCCCCAGGATTACTAGAACCCTGTGTAGTTAGTGGGTTTGCTAGGTAGGTATGCGGGGCATCAAGGAGTTAAACTTCTAGGGATCCCCTGGCAGTTTCTGTCAGTCACTCTGGCAGAGGTTCCGGCAGCATAAGCCACAATAAAATGTTGCTGCGTCAGTCAGTTTTCTGCCTCAGAGCAGTACTGTTAGCTTGAGTGCTGACTGAGGAGAGCCTCAGGAGAGGTGACACCTCCCTCCTGACCCTTTTCAGCCCCTAGTTGGATCACAGAGAGACCTGCTTCGAGCCATGGCAGTGGCCTTCTCTTGTGCGGAGCCCCTGAGGCATGAACAAATTCTGAAAGACAATGGGTCGTGTAACCGTGATTAACTTATGGGGTTATCCGCCATTTTTAAGAGACTTTTGGATAGAAAAGTTCTGCCGAGTTAGTGGAATGGCTAGGTTTTGCCCTGTTTCTCAGGGAATTCCTGCCTGTTGGGACAATTTTATCTCAGAACCATCGGAGGACTGTTTTACTGCTCAAATGGTGCCTTCACCGTTTGAAATTCATTTTGGAGAACAGCTGCCTCCCCTCTATTCTAGAAGTCAGAACTATACTCACTTCTGTCTGGGATACGAGGAGCAAGCTTTTCTCAGTTTGGGATGAACTTTAGTGAAACTGTTTCTCACAGTTTGGAGGACATGCACTGTCCTGTAGAAGACTCTGGAAGGGTTTGGAGTCTGTAAACAGTGAACCTGGCAGTGTTCACACCCATTATGGACAAGCTCTGACCTGTGGCCATAGCTTTGAAGAGGGATGGATATGAATACGGTCTCTTTGACCCTCTAAAGCTGGGGGGGGGGGGTTGAAACAAATGCAGATAGTAAATCACTACTGTGGATTGTTTTGGACTTTGTTGTACCTGTTCTGCACCTGCAGCCCCAGTAGGCAAATGTCTGCCAGTCCCTTGTGTCAGAATAAAACCTACTACTTGGCTTTAGTTCTGCTTGTGGACATTCTTCTGTGAGTGGACTGTGTGTTTTAATTGTGCCCCCCAGTGCTATGGCCCACCCTGGTTACTGGTAAAAATCTAATTTTTTTTTTGGTGCCCCCCCCCCCCACTGAGACCGAGCCATTCTGCCTAAGTACATACAAACATACGAAATTAGCCGGCAGATAAAGGCCAATCAGTCTATCAAGTCTGCTCGATTATGCAGCTAGCCTGCCTAATTGACAGCTGCCCCTCCCTCCCTTCTGCCCCCTTAACCCCCCTTACCCTGTCCCATCCCCTTTTGAAGTCATTCACCATGGTGCAGGCCACCACTTCCTCTGGTAGCTCATTCCACTCAGCCACCTCTCTCTGTAAAGACGTGTCTTCTCATCAGCCTCCTGAACCTTCCCTCCTCCATTCTCAATGCGTGGCCTCTAGTATCCCTCCCTCCCTTGAACAGCCCCTCTGTCCCAGTCCTGTTTATACCCTTCATGTACCTGAAGGGTTCTATCATGTCCCCCCGTCTCTCCTCTCCTCTCCTCTCTTCCAGCAAGTACATGTTCAGTTCCCTCAATCTGCTCTCTTACACAGTAAGTCCCCCAGACCCTGGATCATTTTTGTTGCCCTGCATTGCACCCCCTTCATTAACTTAATATATTTTTTCAGGTACGGGCGCCAGTATATTGCACGCAGTATTCCAGGAGCAGCCTAACCAGCGATCTGTACAATAGCAGAATAACCTCCCCCCTCCTTGAGGATATCCCCCTGGCAATACAACCCAGCAATTTATTGGCTTTCTCAGCCATTTTCCTACATTGAGCCGAGTTGTTCATTGATCCCATTATGAGAACCCCAGATCCTTTTCTTCCTCTGTCACTGCAAGCTAACCCCTCCCAAGATTGTAGCTCTTTTTTAGTTTTTTGTGCCCCAAAATGCAGCATCTTGCACTTTTTTGCATTGAACCCCAACTGCCATGTGTCCAACCAGGCCTCAAGCTTCACCAGATCCTCCTGCAACCCCTTCCACCCCTCCAGATCATCCACCACTGCCCCCTATTTTGGTGTCATCTGTAAACAAACTGATCTTGCTCCTGGTAGCGACTGAAATGTCTGCAATGAATATTCCAAATAACACTGGTCCCAGCACTGAGCCCTGTGGCACTCCGCTAGTCACCATCCTTGGAGATGAGATCTCCCCATCCACTACCACACTCTGCTGTCTCTCACTTAGCCAGTTTCTCACCCATCCCACCATCTTAGCACCTGCCCCTGTGACTTCTAGCTTACTTCCTTGCCTCACATGTGGCACCAAATTGAATGTCTTGCCAAAGTCCAGATATAGGACATCCACTGCATGGCCCCTGTCCAGCTGTCTAGTTACCCAGTCGTAGTACTCCACCAGGTTGATCTGACAAGATCTGCCAGTGACAAAGCCAAGCTGCCTGCTGTCCTACATCCCTTTTTTCCCTTTTTTTTATTTAATGCAGGTAAAAAAGGTATAAACATACATAGCATAATAAATCATAAAGTATATGAAATCCACACATAGCACTGGAGTACCAAGACAGAGTATAAATCAAATACCATACGTAGTAAATAAATATAGCTGCTTATTACTCTTAAACTATGTGATACATTTTTATAAAAAATAACCATTCAATCCTCCCCTAGAATGTTAGGAGGGAGAGGGGGGACATGATAGAAACTTTCAAGTACCTCAAGGGAATCAACAAAGTCCAAGAGGGTAGCATCTTTCAGAAAAAGAGGTGTGCAAGAACAAGGGGGCACAATTTGAAGATAGAAGGGGGGCGGCTCAGAGGTAATTTAAGGAAGTATTTTTTCAAAGAGAGGGTTGTGGATGCATGGAGCAGCCTTCGGAGGAAGGTTGTGGAGTCAAAAACAGTGGTGGAATTCAAGCATGCATGGGACAGTCATAAGACAATTCTAGGGGGTGGGAGTAGGAAGAAGTAGGCTGTTGGTTAACTAGGATCTGCAGCTTATCTATTAGGTAGGGAAATGGGCAGACTGGGTGGGCCAAGCAGTCCTTATCTGCCGTCAAAATCTATGTTTCTATGATTTAAGATATTCATTAAAGTGTAACCATAGCTTATCATATTAGGTGATTTGATTGTTAAGTCTATAATGCACTTTTTCTAATCGATGGACAGATGTCACTGAATTTATCTATAATTTGTAGTTAGGAGAAACTTGATCCTTCCAATGCATAAGAATAGTCTTATATGCCAATAATGCTGTCCTGCATCCCATTGTCCTCCAGAAGAGCCACCAGCCTCTACAAACAAAGGGTTGTGCTTCTACACTACGGAAAATAAGGGGAACACTATAGCACTATGGAAACACTCAACACACTAAACAACTATGCAAAAAAAAAACTTCATCTTAAAGCTAAAGAGAACAACCTAATGTAATATATAGAATGTTGTATAACTAAGTCTCTGATATTCATGAAATGTCACCATGTCAGGTTCCAACAAGCTCATAATGGCCACTCTCACTTTGGGCTTGTGGCTTTATGGCTTATTTGACCCCCTCAGTGGTGATATTTCCTCATATCTGATGCTTTCCTATCAGATATTTTCTATGTATCAACCATACGTCTTACCTAATATGGTGTTTTCTCAAGACAGAGATGGATGGATGGATGGATGGATGGATGGATGGATGGATAGATAGATAGATAGATAGATAGATAGACAGACAGACAGACAGACAGACAGACAGACAGACAGGTAGATAGCTCAGTAGATGGATGGACAGACAGACGGGTAGATGGAATTGTGATTCTGGTGATCGAGTTTGTGAATGATCTCAGGAATCCAGGAGGCCAGTGAGAAGAAGAAGAGGAGTTAGTGTCCCAACAGACAAATGTCTTTTCTGTGCTGGGGGGGTGGGAGGTTGTCTGTAGTCTGTCACCCCATGGAGGCAAATGTGCCCATGGAATTAGTCACTGCCTGCGTGGCACAGCCATCTGATGTATCTGCACCCAGTTTTTTGACAGAAGCCAGTTTGGGCTGGACAGGCTTTGCAGCAACTTGCGTACAAAGGCAAGCAGCAGCCCCATGGTGCATGTAAGCGGCCTCAACAATGACACACACTAGACCACAGAGAAGTGTTCTAGTAAGCTTTCTTTAAAGCACTAACAGCACACTAAGAATTTCTGAATAGAAAGCATATGGGGAGACAAAATGGTGCTAGTGGTGGCTACTTGGGTAACTTTTAGACCTGGAGACACCAACTCATTAGGATTGATTTGTTAATTTTTTAAAGTCCATTTTGGGGCCTGTATGCCCCCAAAAAATGAACTTTGAAAATGATCCCATGCGTTCCAATGGGCCTGCACGAAGGATTGGAGTTGAATATAGCCCCCACCCCTAAAGCGTCTGCAAAATGGGATTTTATGGGAGCTCTGCAGGATAAACTCATCTGTCTGCTAGTAATGGGGGATGAAGGAATCCCTCCGCTGTCATCCCCCATATGTGAGCAGGGTTTAATATTGCTCTAGTGACACAAAGTAGGATATGAACAGCATTACTGCTTGTGCTGTAGGTCACCTTTTAAACAGAGGGCCTCTGTTTTTGACTTTTGTAGTTATACTGATCTACATATATTAGTATCCCCCACAAACTTTATATTTATGGTGCAGCAGTCAGATGTTTCATCCTATCTGTCAGAGAGTCTGCGTTTTTCCCATTAATAAGGATTGCCTCTGTCAGCTTTGCTTCGCGTGGAAATAGTATTTGCCCGGAGATTTATAGTTTCACCAGCATAATTCTATAGTTTTCTTCTCTGATTCCCCTGATTTGTTAGGACAGCGTGGAGCAAGGGATGATGTGCTGCATGGTTTCATTTTCTAAAAAATAATATAGTGACTCACGGAACCATTCAGTAAATTAAATTAAGGTTAGGTTACTGAATGCCTGGGTTCTTGAACATTGCTATGACAAATTCACTGGTAGCACTGTAATTAGGGCTTGTTTCATCAACAGCCTAACCTTCTCATTTCGTGGACTGACAACAACAAGTCAAGATGGGCTGATGGTATACGAAAACCTGGCTACTTATTTCTGTAACATTTTTAAATAATTTTCTTTCGTACCATTAGAAAACAATTGGTTTTATGAAATCTTTTGCATGGTAAAGAAATGTATGCCATATAACTGTTAACATTTTTTTCCCCAGGATAACCCAGCTGAGATGCAACATTTTGCTTTCTTTGAGGGTCCTGCTTCACACTACCCACTTTAACAGCTCAGAGAACCGAAGCCCAGGGAAAGGAAGTGACTTGCTTTAGAGGGGAACATTCATGAACTGTGCCCATAACCATTTGAAAGCTGTTTTAAAAGAGGTATTGGGCTTACTTGTAACTGGTAGAAGTCCAGAGATATCGCTGACTATGTCTGCCCCACATTCATACAACATTGCTCACTGTTGGAGTGGATGCCAGGTGAACACAGCAGGAAGAGGGCAGGCAAGTTTCTGCATTCAGAGTTTGTTGAAATAAAGATTTGCAGCTGCATATAAATGGGTTTCTTAAGCTGTGTGGGTAAGGGAGAGGAAAGAGGGAAGAAGGAGTCAGAGGGTGGGCTGAGGGTGAGTATGCAGATGCCTGGAGCAGCGCCATTGGAGGTTGGAAGGACCACATGACTACAGCCTGCCAGTAGGGCAGCTGTAGTTCCTGAACAAAGGAAGCCATCAATTTTTCCTTGGAGTGAACGTCAATTAAGGCTCACTGTTGGAGCAGATGCCAGTGGGGACACAGCAGGAGAAGGGCAGATAAGTGTAAGCATTCAGTGCTTGTTGAAATAAAGATTTATGGTTGCACATAAATGGGTTTCTGAAACTGTGTGGGCAAGGGAGGGAGAAGAGGGAGGAAGGGGTCAGAGGGTGGGCTGAGGCAGGGTAAGTAGATCCCAGGAGGAGTGCCATTGGAGGTCGGAAGGACTGGATGACTACAACCCAGTATAAATCACCCAGATTCCAAGCAACTCCAAAGTGTGAGCAACCCTGAAGCATGAGTGCCAGGAAGCAGGAGTGTGGCATCTACCTCAGTAGAATCGGAGTGAGTTGGTAGGGTGCCTGCAGGAAGACCACATGCCACGTTGGTCAGTGGAGGACAGGTAGGTGTAAAAGGAGGGCAGTAAATACACTGTCGGGTGTTGGTAAGGGTTGCAGCTGATCCCTATCTAGGGTCAGCTTGTAGATATAAAACAGATTAGGGGACTGCTAGGGAGAGCAGCCAGCTTCCATTTGGGACCAGCCCACAATCGTATTATAGGCAAGGGAGTGCAGCTGGTCCTCAGTTAGGGTCAGCTCATATTTGGGTTGAAGACTAGGAAATCAGTAAGGTTGCAGCTGGTCCCTATCTAGGGTCAGCTTACATGTGTATGGAGGTTGCAGGAAGTGGTAGAGGGTTGGAACATCTGAGGATAGCTAACTAGACTAGTGGGGAATTGCAGCTTTGCAGCCATGCCCAACTAGGTCATATATGGAAGTTCCTAACTAGAGGGTGACTGGGGCAGGGGCAGCAGGATGTGGGGGAATAGGAACATGTACAGGCATCAGGACAGTGGGAAGAGGGTGGTGTGCTGCAATGGTTGTGAGATGGCAGTATTCTTGGGGACAATGTGATTAACAGGCGGTTGTCCACTGTGCAGAGCCTAGAGTACCTAAGGACAGAAGTAAACCTGTCTTATAGGGCTACAACTTTTTTTAATTTTATTCCTGACAATGTTACCTGCTGTAAAACAGTCAGATCCTTTAAATCTAGGTGATGCAATGGCTTGAATCTTCCACTGAATGTACTTGTTATTGATATTGAATTGCTTGTTCTTGTATTGGTCTTTTGTACTATTGTATTTAATAATTTTGTATGTAAATGTCTTTTTATTTATATGGAATGTAGCTACACTTGGGTTCCATGTCATAATAGCGATTGAGCAACAGCAATCATTATTATGGCAAGTATACATCGACGAAAAATAATTTGGTGATGCACACTGCCAGCGCTCTGAAAAATGGCGCCTGAGACTTATAGGACTCATTTTTAATATGGGGCTATGCCCCCCCCGCACCTCCCCACAGAGGGCTTCACCCCCACACCCTCCTACTTATGGATTCTCAACTCCAGGGAGGTGCATGTCGGGGGGTGGGAACTTGAGGCAATACATGCCGCCAGGTGACAAAAAAAACAAAACCGCACCACGCCAAACTAGAACCTGGCACCCCATGCCTCCCAGCTGACCAGCCTCCCCATGACACCAACAATCCAGCTCAGCAGCTGCTTGCTGCAACCCCTCCCACATGCCATCACTCCCCACATCTCCCCCCCCCCAATGGGTGTGCATACATGCAAGTTCCTGTCGTGGTTTTTGCCAACCACAGTATCCGGTTGCCCTCCTCCCTAGGTAGCCATGATCACAGTCATCGAGATTGAGTGACCATTTTTCTAGGCACTCAGTCTCGGTCACTATGGTTATGGACTATCATACACTTGTCTCTTGTGAAAATGGGCAGATTTGCTCATCTTGCTAACAAGTATAAAAAAAAATTAAATTAAATCAGCTCAGAGGGGTGCTGGGGAGGCCGTCATGGAGTTTAGGAGGAGCAGAACAGGGGAGAGAAAGGCAGATGGAGGATGCCAGTGGGAAAGAGGTTGACAGGCAGGGGAGGGATGTAGAGGGAATCACCCACATTCCATGGGTACACTTACCTCAGAGGGTGGGGGAGACCGAGGAGGGGGAATGGCAAGTGGTGTGGGTAAGGGGGGGGACAGTGACAGATGCAACAGGAGTGAGAGCATTTGAAGGGGTGCCTTTAAGGAATAGATTTCACCCATTGTCTGGAAGTAAGAGATGGGGAGAGAGGTTAGGAACAAGCAACGGGGTTGGAGAGTAGGACAGGAGAAGGGGTAGGAATGTACTAAGTAGTCACATTGGGTGAGGAAGAGGGAACATGGAGAATGGAGTAGAAGTTGGGGGGAGGGAGGGGGAAGGTGATAGGAGGGGGGAAGGAGAGGGTATGTGTAGGTGACCAGAGAGGGGGAAGAAAGGCTGACAGAGGGGCAACTAGGGGCTGTGGAGGAGTCGGTCAAGCAGGGAGTGGGGAGAATAAGGAAGGGGTGGTGCCCATGATGGTGGAGGAGCAATAGGTGGGGGAGAAGCTCATAAGGCAGTCAGAGAAGAAAAAGAGGGAGACAGAAATGTGGGAGAGGCAGAAGGGCGGTAGTCCTGGGGGACTCCAGAGTTAAGGGTATTCACTGGGGAAAGAAGGGAGACCCAAAAACAGGCAGGAAGGTGTTTTACATGCCATATGACTGTGGAGAGGGTGTGTCCAAAGACTGGGGAGCTGGTGAAGAGAGTTGTGGTTAACCACAAGTAGTTATACACCAAGGTACCAATAACATAGACAGGGAGCAAGTGGGGTAGTACAGGAAAGATTTAGGGTGGTGGGGATGACCTGCACAGAGGAAGCCAGATCACTTGCATTCTCGGAGGAGTTGCCAGTATCGAGCACCAGCACGGTCAGGAAGAAAAGGATAGAGCAGTTCAATGACTGGCTGAGGGAGTAGTGCAGGCAGGAAGAGTACAACTGCACTGGGGTTGGGGGGAGACACAGTCAGATAAAACACTTTTTTCACTGGACAGGCTGTACCTCTATAGAGGGAAGTTGAGAGTCCTCAGGGACAAGCTGGGGAGGGGTATGTAAAGCAAAAACTTAAACTACTGGGATGGGGGCAAGTGGGCCTACAGGCTCTGAGTCTTCGGGAGGAGGTGGTCCGCAGACCTCCTCCATACCTGTAGGGGGGACTGGAGGGTAGAGGTGGAAGAGGAGCAAGGACGGAAGCAGTGAAAGGCAAAGCGGAGTAATGAGACAGGCAAATCAGCAGGTAGGAAAGGAGGCTTAGAGTCTAGGTGGAAGGTGGTGTCCCTAAATGCACAAAGTCTTGGAAACAAGATGGATGGCCTGCAGGCATTGTTGGCAGTGAGGGGAGTGGATATTGTGGCAGTCACAGAGATGTAGGCCACACCTAACCATGACTGGGGCCTCTCAATCAATGGCTTTAAATTATTCAGGAGGGACAGGGAGATGGGTAAAGAGAGTGGGTTGGTGGTTTACATCAGGGAGCGTATAACTTGTACAAGAGAGGAGTTGGAAGAGAGGTGGGGGAAAGCAATGTGGATACAATTACTGTCAAATAGAAGAAGGAAGTTGAGTTTGGGGGAGGTGGTTACAGACCACCTAACCAGGAGGAGAAAAGAAACAAGTAATTGAACTTGCAAATAAAGTCTGCTGCAGGGAAGGGAGAGATGGTAATAGTGGGGGACTTTAACCTACCCAAGGTGGACTGGAAGGTGCCATCCACGATCTGCAGCAGGCATCACGTGATCCTAGATGCACTACAAAGTGGATTCCTTACACAAGGCATCACAGAACCCACCAGGGAGGGGACAATCCTTTATCTGGTGCTGATGAACAGGAACAATACCCAAGATGTAAAGATCAAGGAGCCTCTGGGTGGGAGTGACCATCACATAGTGAGGTTCTGGTTGGACATGGGCAGGAAAAGGCGCCAACTAAGATTAAAATCCTGGATTTTAGAAAAACAGACTTCAGAAAGATGGGCAAGCTGCTAAGAAGTCATCTGGCAAGCATCAGAAGGGATATGGGGGTGGACCAAAGGTGGTCCATCATCAAGGAGGAATAATGGTAGCCACAGGGGAGTGCATTAGGCTCAAAGAGAAAAACTCAAGGGCCAAAGCACCCACATGATTTAGCACAGAGGTTGCCCAGGCAATAAGGGAAAAGAGGTCAGCCTACAAGAAGTTTAGGAGGACCCAGAGGGAGGAGGGAGGAAGAAGAGAAGACTACCTGAAAATGGCTACTGTAGATGATACGGTAGTTTGACAGGCTAAAGCTCAAAAGGAACTGCAGCTGGCTGAGAGAATTAAAAAGGAGGAAAAGGCCTTTTTTCACTATATTAGTGAGAAAAGGGACAAGAAAGATGGGATTGATAGGCTCAGGAGGGGAAGGGTGGGTAGAGGAGATTGGGGAAAAACTAAGCATTGAATGACTGCTTCAGTTCAGTCTTCACCAGGGAGAATGATGGACTAGTGCCAATAGGGGAAGGAGAGGAGACAGGTGGCACATGGATGTTTTGATAGAAGTGGATAATGTGAGGAAAGGTTTGTTAGTTTTGAGGGTAGATAAATTCCCAGAACCAGACAGTATATACCCAGGGATGCTGAGGGAGCTGGCAGAGGAACGTGTAGGGCCATGGGCTGACCTGTTCAATAGTTCACTGGAGTCTGATGTGGTACTGCAGGAATGGAAAATGGCACATGTAGTGTCCCTCCATAAGAGTGGTCCCAAGGATGACCCGGGGAACTACAGACCAGTCAGTCTGACCTCTATCATGTGCAAGCTTATGATCATACTTAAAGAAGGTTTGTAGAGCATCTGGAAGAGAATGACCTCCAGGATGAGAAGCAACACAGGTTTATGAGAGGAAGGGAGATAATGTCAAACAAACCTGATTGACTTCTTTGACTAGGTCATTAGAACAGTGGACAGGGCAGGGGCCAAGTAGTGGACATCCTTTACCTGGACTTCAGCAAGGCCTTTGACTTTGTACCCCACAAGAAGCTGCTCATGAAGTTGGCAGATCTAGGGTTTGGGGAGAAATTGACTGGGTGGATAGAAAACTGGCTGAGGGACAGGATCCAAAGTGCGGTGGTAGGAGGTGACCTCTCCAGTAGTACCACATAGGACACAAGGGGGATTCAACAGGGCTCAGTGCTCAGACCAGTGCTTTTCAATATCTTCATCAATGATATTGGGGGTGGCATTAAGGGCAAGATTTGCCTATTCGCTGATGACAACAAACTCTGTTGGAGGGTGGACACAGCAGAAGGAGACAAGACCTAAGGGAAGGCAACTTGGCTTCAATGAACAGAACTGCAAGGATATGCACACTGGGTCCAGGAATCTGAAGACTGTGTACAGCCTAGTTTGGTCTGGGTATCTGCATCTGAGGTGGAGAAGGACCTGGGGGTGATAATCACTAGTGACCTGAAGCACTACACGCAGTGTAGGAAAGCAGTAGTAAAGGTAAATAAGATGTCGGGCTGCATTTGCCAGGGGATCAGCAGTAAGACAGAGTAAGTAATTCTGCCCTTGTACAGGTCATTGGTGAGGCATCATCTGGGTTACAGTGTACTGTACTGGTGCACAACTTTAAAAAGGACATAAACCTGCTGAAGACAGTCCAAAGGAGGGCAACTAAGATGACCATGAGACAGCAGGGTAGGACATACAAAGAGAAGTTGGAGGCCCTGAAAATGTACTCCCTGTAGGAGAGGAGAGGGGGGAGAGAGAGAGAGAAGAGAGTGAGAGAGAGAGAGAGAGAGAGAGACAGAATGGACATGATTGAGACCTTTAAGTATTTGAGGGGAATAAATAGGGTGAACAAGGAGAGTCTGTTCAAGCTCAGTGGGAATCAAAACATGAGGGAACAGTCTCAGGCTGGGGGTGGAGGTTTAGGAAGAGGCTATGGGGCACTTCTTCATACAGAGGGTGGTAACAGGTTGGAATGGACTTCCTGAGAAGGTGGTTTTGTTGAAAATGATATGCAGCTTCAAGAGAGGCTTCAATAGAGTTAAGGGGAAAATAAGGACCAAAGGGATAGAAGGAGGGGAAGGGTTATTGGGAAGGGAGGGAAGGGTCAATGGCTAATGCTGAGGACCCTGTAATATGAGCAGACTCAACAGACCTAATGGTCTTATTCTGCTGGCTTCGTTGTATGTTCTTATGTTGTACTGCTGCCATTTTTAGAACCTTGTGATGTCACTGACGATCAGACTGTGGCTAACCACACTAGTGTAGACAAGCACAGCTTGATCATCAGTGATATCACAATGTTCTAAAATTGGTGGCAATGTTCTATTTGCCTTTTCTGTAACATCATGGCATTGCCTGGAATTACTTAGTGCATTGTTTACCAATACACTCAGATCTTTTCACTATTGGTTATACTTGGTAATACTTAATTTGTGTCCTTCCAGATAACATTCATTAATTTTATTATTACATCCTAGGTACATTACTTTGCTTTTATCCTGATTCAGTCATACCCCAGTATTTGGTCCACTGAGCAATTTTATTCAGATCATCTTGTATTTCTTTAACCTGCTCTTCATCTTTCACTGTGCCTCCAAGTTTAATGTTGTTCACGTGTAAGCCCCCCTCCCTGTCTAGGGGCATCCAGATGGTACAACTAGTGGGAGGGGGCACTGTACAACCTAGGCAACACAGTCTAAAGACAGTAAGATTGCACTCACTATCTGGTTCTTCTGATGTCAGCGAGTTGGCTTTGCTTGTTTAGGAGCAGGAACATTTCTTTAGATGCAAATGGTGAGCTGCAGGGGCAAGGGTGATTAGCAGGCACAAAATGCACAGTTCAAATTGATTAAATCCACTGTCCACTCCGGTATCAAAATGCGACAAACAAGTTTAATGAACCAGAAAGTTAATGAACCACTCCATGGTGCGTGGGGGTAACACATTCAGTGGAGGCATCCACAGGCGGACACCTTAGTTTACTTGCAACAGTCTCTTTTGCCAACAGACTGAATTATTTCATGCAGTAATTCCCTTGAGCCATCAAGGCTACTTTCCTAGCAGCAGCAATATAGCAGGCCAAAACAGGCCACTCCTAGAGGTAGATTGTACTTAGTAGCACTTCCATTCTAATTCCCTTCTTTTAATCCAGATCCTTACACAGGTCTTTCTGGCTCACTTTCCATTCCTTAATCCTCAAAACAATAGGCATTCAGTAGGGACTATGACCGCAGGAGACGTTTCTACTGTCCCAATCCCATTTCCAAACTTAGCCTTCCCATCCACTTTCACCACCTGTGGGGTACCTTACACTTTATGGAGCATTTCCTTCACTTTAAGGTCTTTCACAGTCAAACTGGTGTTCTTTAGCAAGAACAGAACCATCAAATACCTTTTGGGCACCCAATCACTAAGGCCATGTGCTGAAACTGGTTTCCCAGGGAACTCAGCATCCTGATCTGGGAACCAGTGCACCTCCAGTCCTGCAGCAATTCCAATTTCTGGACTGTCTTCACCAAGGGGACTCACTGCCATGCCATATGGAGCACCCAGACAGTCTGCCACTCTGCTGAGGTCCCAACCAACCATTCTCCACGTGGATCTTTCCCTGCCTCCACAGGCTGCCGAGCTCGGGAGTCTCCACTCTGCGGCAGCCACCAGCCAGGAGAAAAGGGGTAGTGCTGCCATAACTATGCCTCAACAGTCCAGGCTTCCACCTCTGGACCGTGCCCCAGGCCCCATTTGCCATAGCAGGTCCACCAACAGGACACACTCTGACTCCATGATCCACACTCGCCCACATGTGAGACTACTTAAATTACATGGGCCCCATCAGAGCTCACCCTACCAAGGTGCCAAAGTTCACTTGGCGGGCCAACATAATTCTTTCAATTCCCTGGGCTTTGGCTCCCAACTGCACCGACAGGGCCCCCGACCCTTCAGCTCCCACTTTTCCCCTGCTGTTTCATGGCCCAAACCATGGCACGTGGATCTTCAAGGGAGGAGGGCCGGGGTGGCAACCGGCCTGTCCCCGGCCCTATAGCCGAACTTGTAGGCCACCCCCAGACTCTTCTCTTCCCTGGGTCTCTCTGAATCCTCTAGAATCTCATCTCTCCCCTGTTTATACCCTCTGGAGATGGGGCCCCCTACCTGAAGCAAACAAGCCCAACTCCCAGACATACCGGCACCATAACTCTCTTCTCTGCACTTACCAACCAAATTTAACTAGTAAGCGCCCAGAGGGTGCTTACACACAAACCTCTGGACTCAGCTGTTAATGCCCAGATTTATATCACTAATAAAGATTTTAAATGGGATTGGACCCATGACTGAACCCTGCAGCATGCCACTCATCTCAACACCCTCTCTGGAGTAATCTCCACTTAGCCTGATCCTCTGCCCTTTCTATAGAGGCCCAAATGGGAAGTCACATTGTATCACTTCCAGTTTCACCGTGCCCAAAGTGCCCACAAAGCTCTAAAAGTCCCTTAAAACAGCTCTGCTACATGTAATTTGTGTCTTAAACAGCTTTTGGATGTAGTTCTTTAGTCCTGTTAATGGCAGTGGGGCTCACTAGTGACACCCCCAGGACTTCCTGATATTTCAGCAGTCTCTGCTTGGTTGCTAGGTTACCACCAAACAAGAGAGAAAGAATGTTTCGTTTCGATTTTTTTGTAGATAGCTTTTCTTAAGTAAAGAGAGAGAAAAAGAGAGAGAGCACAAGAGACAGGGTCCTTCATACACAGAAAATCTGTATAAAATATTTCAACTGGTAAAACAGTTTGCTGCTAACAGCTCTGTATCCCGGTCCATCTCCCAATGCTCTCACAGGTTCCCTTCGTGCATAGGCCCAAAACTGGAAGTTGCAAAAGCTCTAAAAGTCCTTAAAACAGCTCTAATAGCTGCAATTTGTGTCTCAGTTTTCAGAGGTGGTTCTATGCTCCTATGGTACTATACTGTATTGCTTTGTAATGTAGTGTATTGTACTGTACCGTATTGTAATACATCGATATTCCTAATAATACTACTGAATGTTATACAAAAAAATCATCATAATACTATCGTAGAAATCCATCAATAGTATTATGAGATCTCTATTGTTTGATGTTCAATGATAGTATTATGGGGTCTTGTAACACTATCGATGGATTTTCTAAGACAGTGTTATGAGACTCAAGCTTTCCTCACACCGTACACACTCATCACAGCTGCCCGCAGGCCAGTTTTTACTGTAACCATAGGGCACCGTAAAAGCTGGCTGCAGTACGGCTCAGGAGAAACAAAACTGGTGTGTCAGAAACACCCTCTTGTGCCCAGTCCCTTCTGCCCCACTGCTGCCTTGCTTGGAGGGGAGTGAACAGTTTTTGCTCTCTTGAAGGGGTGAAGTTTGCACTCAAACAGAGATGGAAGCAGAGGAATCATGTGGTTCTGCCTCTGGACACAGAAGAAGCTGCTTGGAGGTGTCCTGTTGGCTGCAGTTCCAAGCAAGAGCATAGCGGTAAGTTCCTGTCTAGTTTTCATACATCATGAAAAATAAAAACAGGGGACTGTATATGACTCGGCTATAATCACATCTTGAGGTCCTCTTGACATGCTGGAACCTCTCAAGCTTCACTGTATAGGTTTACATGTAACCAGAACTTCTCAATGGTATTATAGCCTCATAATACACAGTCCCCTATGTATTATCCTATTTCTTACAGGCCATCAATTTTTTTCATTGGAGAAGGACAGTTATTTGCCATAATAACCAACCAGTTATTATGGCATTCATGCACTCACTGAACAGCATCTGCTGTCTCGAGAAACTCTTGAGCACTGCATTCAGTTAGTCAGAATTTTGTCACGAAAAAGGCTGTTGGTTTAAACTAGAACTTTTACTGACTGTGTTTTGCAGCAAATCATTTAAAAAGCTTACTTTACAGGTTGAAAGGGGTCTGCGTCATCAAAGTTGCTATAGAACTTAAAAGCAGCTCCTGTAAAAAATGGATCTTGTGGTTTTCCCAACATCATTAGCATAGCAACCCGATTGCAAGTTATAAACATGGACCTTTTTAGACTTCACTGTTATTAATTTACTTACCAGAGCTGAATTGTCATCAGTTTTTGCTCACTATTGGGGTGCAGGCAGTTTTGGTGGGAGAGGCAAACAACAAAGACAGACAGAGTGAGGAAACAAATTGTTGGCCAGAAATTATATAAAATAAAACATGGGATGGTGTGGTTACTCAAATTTAATTCATCACCCTCAGTGTGTGATGCTTCAATAAACCCCTTGAGTTTTGCTCTTGGGGTTATGTAGCATCATACATCTTTGGTGTATATTAAATATCGAATAATACATGGGGTAGTTAGCATAATGAGAATTTTATACATACCCAAGATGTTGGATGCTACATAAACCCTGAGAGCAAAGCTCGAGGGGTTTATACAAGCATCCAACACCGAGACTATGAGCAAACTTTGAGTTACACTCACTACCCCATGTCTTGTTTTATATAATTGCTGTGGACCATTTTTTTGCCACAGCAATTATATAACTACAAATTGACCTCCGTGCCTGTAGCCGTGGTTGGACTGAAGCAGGGAGGCAGCGTGCACATATGTGAAGCGAGGGTAACCCGGCACATGAGGTGTCAAAGGGCCGACCAGAGAGAGGAGGATTGAGCATCCCATGGACTGCTCTCCCAGCTGGGTGAGCATTCAGCACTTGATCAGCCTCTGGCGAAGGCTAGGGGGACAGCAGCTACCAGAACCGACACGTTGGGCAGGCATGCTGAATGTCAACGCTTTGGCACACTACGTCATTGCACACCATGCCTCCTAGGGGATT
The DNA here is from genome assembly GCA_016271365.2 of Neoceratodus forsteri. Classification (NCBI taxonomy): domain Eukaryota; kingdom Metazoa; phylum Chordata; order Ceratodontiformes; family Ceratodontidae; genus Neoceratodus; species Neoceratodus forsteri. The sequence goes on from JADMNL010000027.1 coordinate 29,894,557, forward strand.
ACAGCAACAACAAATGCCAACCACAAAAATGACACCCCACTGTGCCCACCTGTGAAGCCTCACTGGAGCCTCTGTTCAGTCGTCCATCAGGAACAGCCCATCCCTCGGCCGCCATCCTGTGGGGTAAGCCAGGAAGGAACATTGGTAGTGTAGCCCTATCAGGAACCAAGTTCAGTCTCTATTGGGGGCATGCCTACTCAGCAGCCCCACCTAGTAGAGTAAGCTTGGGAGGCAACACTGGTGAGTAAGTCCCGGGGGGTGAGTGGGGGCGGGTTGGGAGCCAGGGCTGAGCTCTGGGGGACTGACAAAAAAATCAAAACCGTGTTTCCCTATGGGAGAAAATGCTCCCCAGTTGTTATATTCTTGCAATGCACACCACCCCACGTAGTATTCTATATGTAATGTAATGTATTGTGTTGTAGTGCATTGTAATGTACCGCATTGCATTGTAATGTAGTGTATTTTATTATACTTGTAGTGGATTGCACTGCAAACATATGGAATTTCTCAGTGACTGGTGTAGAGGAAAACATTTTCTTAGTTTTGGAGCTAACAGTAGGGGTAGTAACCCCGTCTCCATTTCTTCAGGAACCAGCTCTTCTGTCAACTGTTCTAATACAACATCAGCAGGGGGGAGTTTAGCTGAGGGTTCCATAGAGGTGTTGTCTGTTCTTAAATTAAAAGCCTCATCAGTATTGGGGAAAATGCCTCTAAGAAACATAGAAACATAGAAGCACAGAAACACAGAAATTGATGGCAGATAAGGATTGCTAGGCCCATCTTGTCTGCCCATATACCCTGCCTGTATCAGTGGCCACTGACCCTACTTGATCATTGGGTTTAGCCTCTTCTTCCCACCACTAGGGTTCCTTTATGCCTATCCCATGCATATCTGAATCCCCCCCACTGTGCTTGCTCCCACCACCTCCTGGGGTAGGCTATTCCATGCATCGACCACTCTTTCCATGAAGAAGAACTTTGTTACATTCCCCCTTATCCTGCCCCCCTCCAACTTCATATCATGCCCCCTTATCCTTGTGCATCTCTTATACTGAAGGATGCTGCACACTTGCACCTTGTTTGTGCCCTTAAGGTACTTGAATGTTTCTATCATATCTCCCTGTTCCTGCCTCTCCTCTAGTGTAGACATATTGAGGTCTTTTATTCTCTCCTTGTATGACTTGTGGTGCAAATTCTGCACAATCTTAATCACCCTTCTCTGAACCACCTCCACCCTGTATATATCCTTATGATGATGAGGCCTCCAGAACTGTACACAGTACTCGAGATGAGGCCTCACCAGTGTCTTGACAGTGATTTCACCACCTCCCTTCTTCTGCTAGTGATACCCCTTCCTATGCATCCCAACATGCTACTGGCATTCCCCACAGCCTCTGTACACTGTTTGGCTACCTTTAGGTCATCTGAGATGCATATCCCCAAATCCCTTTCTTCCCTGGTGATCATCAGCAGCTCCCCCCCCCCATCCTGTAATTCTCTGCAGGGTTTCTGCACCCCAGGTGCATGATTTTGCACTTCTTAGCATTGAATCATAGTTGCCACACTTTGGACCATTTTTCCAGCTTCCCAAGATCCCTCCTCATTCTCTCCACCCCATCTTGTGCGTCTACCCTGTTGCAGATCTTTGTGTCATCTGCAATTAGGCAAACCTTCCCTTCCAGCACTTCAGCAATGTCACTAATGAAGACATTAAAAAGGACTGGCCCCAGAACTGATCCCTGCGGTATGCCACTGGTCATCTCCCCCTTTCCTCGGATTGGATCCCATTTACCACCACCCCCTCTGCTTTCTGTCCGTAAACCAGTTTCTAACACAGTTCTCCACCTTGTGGCCCACCTCAGGCTACCCAACTTGTTTACCAGTTTTTTATGTGGAATGGTGTCGAAGGCCTTGCTGAAATCAAGGTAGGCAATATCCACTTTCCCCCCCGATCCACCTCCTTTGTCACCCAGTCAGAAAGTCTGATATGACCTTCCTGCTGTGAATCCATGCTGCCTCAGATCCTGTGTTCCACTGGATTCCAAGTGTTCCACAATCCTTCCCTGAAGCAGCACCTCCATAATCTTGCCCACTATTGAGGTGAGGCTCACCAGTCTATAGTTTCCTGCTTCCTACCTGCTTCCATTCTCATGAAGAGGAACTTCTGAGGATTCTGAAGATGGAACAGGCATGGGGATAGGTGAAGATGACCACTGATGAGGATGTGGTCTAGCTTCTTCTTGATTCCTTGGCTGGGCTTGAGGTTTTCTTTTTGGGATAAATTTACATAATTGTCCTGTTGTGCCTGGTCCATGGGGGTCACTCTTGTTGTGTAATGTCCAGGGGCAATTTGTAAATGAATGACCTTTCCCAGAAGACACATTACATCTGACCATATTCAGGCAAGGGTAGGGAATTTTTCCTGGTATCCTGGCCCACATTTCCCTTCCCATAAAACCGGCTCATGCAATGGTCCAAAGCTATGTGTGGGTGTTGATGTGTGACATGGCTGCCACTACACATTTACAGTCACCTCCCTACCAGTCTCTCATTGTTCGTAAAGCGCTTTAGGGGAAACTGTTTATGAAAAGTGCTGCATAAATGCTAATTCTTCTTCATTTACTTTTACAGAAGGGTTTAAAGTAAATAATTCCAAAGCAGAAAGTATCAGATGTGTATACACAATATGTCACAAGATATTTTTGCATTTGGCAAGTGAAACAAAATATGATAAGGCATTCAATAGAGACTCACAGGACATTTTCTGGGAGGCCAAAAAAGTGTTTTCAGACATAATGTTAAACTGATATCCTTTCTGCCTATTCTGATGGTTTTTCAGAATAAATGTTAAGGATCCAAAGGCGCTTTCCCAAAAAGAGTAAGGGAATTTCCCTGATGTGTGGCAAACTCCAGCCCCCCTTGCTACCCCCACCCACAGTTACTAACCTACCAACAGATCAACCTGGTTCATTCTCACAAATTCACATCTGGACACAGAGAATGGAAAACTATTATGGAGTGTACTGGTACAGAATGGCCATGAGGCTACACTGCAGTAATTGTTTTGCTATGAGTTGGGTGTTAACTGTAAAGCGATTTGAGATGAAATACACTATAGAAATGTGTATGGTATGGTATGGTATGGTATGGAGTGAAACCGTGGTATAATGAGATGACAAAGCCATTTGTAATACATTTAGAAACATCAAAAGTTGTGCAGCGTAAAGCTGTGATACAAAACAGAAAACATGCAGTGATGCATTCAGACCTTTCTAAACAGATACAAAAAATATGCTAAATTTGTGAAAGAAAGTAAACAGCAGTCGCTGGAAGGTTTGATACCTTTTATTGAACCAACACATGACTTGTACAAAGATAGTACAGTACACAAGCTTTCGGAGCCTCACAGGTCCCTTCTTCAGGTGAATAGCAAACTGAGCAAAATAAGCAGCATTTACTGATTTGATAATAAGCCTTGATTTTTGAAAGGCGCACTATAAATAAAGATTATTATTATTATTATTATTATATACACTGTGACACACTGTTTATAATTACAATAGAATAGCTGAAAAGAATTTAGCAGGAAGTGCTAAGATATTCATAGGAGAGGCTGAATGGAAGCCTTGAAGTGGTGATTGGAAAGGTATCCTGTCAAAAACACAGAATAACAAAGACCTGAAATAAACAGTATGTAAGGTCTAGAAGCTTGGGCTTCTATATAGACTGAATGGCTACCTTACTTCAGACTCAAGGCAAGCAATATCAAATAGTGTCCTGCTCCCTAAACGTTTATATTGTGCCTCTGTCATGCAATCTCTCAGGAAATCTGAGTGAAACAGGCTTCAGATCCTATATCATAAAATAGGTCACTTTGCTCTGGCATCCACCCCCCCCCCCGTGAAACATCATTGTGATGTGCTTACCTTGTTACGCTGACCCACTTTTGATGGTAGACTACAGTACCCCCTATTATGCATATTGTATAAACTAATCTCTGTATATACCCCACCTAGATTAGCTGGTCTCCTAGCCCCAAACCATCAAGAAGGCTTCTTCGCACCTCTAGTAGAAAATTGCTTGATGGTCTTAGGATCCGTACTACCATGGGGAAGAGGTCCTTTGTCTTCCTGGCTCCTTCCCTCTGGAATGTACTCCCTGAAGTCCTACAGCATGCCAGTACTCTCTTCTGCTTTAGAAATGGACTAAAGATGTATTATCTTGAGAGTTACCTCTGGTCCTGCTACCATTGATTGCCCCTTTCTCAGATTACCCTAGTACACTTGATCCCGATGCTGAATTATTTATCCTTTATTATAAGGTTCTTGCTCTCATTGTAAATGTCCTACGATTATGTTCAAGAAAATATACCTGTAGCCTTGTCTTACTTTATGCCTTAGCCTTCTACTGTAATGTTGTCCTACTTATTGTATACTTAATAACCTGAGTTTGGTATGCACTTGCTCACTTTGTAAAGATTGTTTTAATGTGTTTTCCCTTTGCATCTGCTCTGTTATATCTGTAGTTAATTCCGGCTCATGCCTGAAAAAGGGACCTCTGGTCTCAGCGGGTCCTATCTGGTTATTAAAATGAAATAAATAAAATAAATGAATATATACACTGTGATGTACTGTTTCAAAGTAATTAAGATAGGATATGAGAGAAGAACTTAATGGGGGGGGAGTAGGTGGGCAGTGAATAGAAACAGGTCTAAAGCTGTGAGGGGATGATCAGGAAGTGCCAAGATATTCCTTTGTAAGGGGGGGGGCTGAATGGATGCATAGAAGTAGTAATTGGAAAGTGACCACAGGACACATTAAAAGACTTGAAATACACAGGGTGCAAAAAAAAGGGGGGGGGGGTGGTCCCAATACAAAGAGAAGAAAGAAGAAGAAAAAAAATTAGTAAAAAGTAACTTACAGAATTAAACTTTACCATAGTGTGTCATAAATTCAATGTTCCGATTGAGTCTGTTAAAGTTAGAATTAAATTGTTTGATATATTTTAGTTCCCATGCCCTTCTCTCCTGTGTGTTTCTGAAGTTTCCTCTTAGTATCAGGACAGGTCTGAGAGGGAATGATCTGTTTGGGAAACATGTTGTCCTACTGGTGTGCTGATAATCTGGTTTATTATTGTGTGCCAGTGGGGATTCATCCTGGTTTGTAGTGCTCGCCTTGTTTCCTCTATATAGCATCCATTTGTGCACTTTTTGCACTGTATTAGGTAAACCACACTGCTTAACTAATGTGTAGGACCCATTTATTTTTTTTGAGCTGTTCTTACCTGTTGCAATGGTGGTCTGTGTGCATATGTGGTTGCAGGTCTTACATTTTGCTGTGTTGCATGGTGTTGTTCCTCTCATTCCACAGTTATTTTGATCTGCTGGAAGCTTGCTACAAATTATTATGTTAGAAAGGGCTGCTTTTAGGCAATGACAGGTGATTCAGGGAAGATTTCCTTAAATCCTTCATCTTCACTCAGCATGGGTTGTAATTCTTTAATAATTTGCTAAAGGGGTGTTAGCATGGGGCTGTATGTGACAACTAGGGGTGTGCGATCAGTTTGATTTTTTTGCCTGTATTCCAGTCATACCTCTCAACCTTCAGTCTCATAAACCAGGGACACGACTACAAGAAATTAGGGACAAAGGACCAAAATCAGGGATACATCTGAAAAATTGGTGGTATCCACTCAGAAAGCGAGTAGAATAAGGGCATAAGTCTAAAACACGATTTCTAAAGAAGAACAAGCCTGTAACTCTAATGTTTGCCATTATTTTGTGCTTACAATCCCTATTTTTCAGGCATGGAAACACAACTTTTCAGAGAGACAGAGATACATTTTGAGGCAAAATAAGGGACTTCCCTGAAAATCAGGGAGAGTTGACAGGTATTATTCCAGTAGATGTTCTCACAGTATTTGTATAGCATAATACCTTTTTCTGTCAATTTGTCTTGGGGAGTGGCCCTGATGGATGAGGGAATTCCAAAGTGAGGAGAGCTGTCTGTTTCTTGTTATCTCATCAGAGCAGATTCCAAAGTATTGAATTGACTGATTGTAAATTATGGATGTTTTTGTGTGCCTTAGATGGAAGCTGGAATTATGCAGTCAGTGTCAGTGGGTGTTCTGTAAATAGCAGTTTGTATATGTCTATCACTAGCGATTTTGACTGCGGTATCCAGAAAATTTATGCTGGTGGTGAAGTATTTGATAGTGAGTTTTACAGAGTGATGAAAGTTGTTAAAATCATGATGGAAATTTTTAAGGGCATCTTCAACTTATGTCCAAATCAGGAATATATCATCTATATATCATAGGTAGACCAATTGTTTATAGGTGCTAACACCTCTTCAGCAAATTATTAAAGAGCTAAAACCCATACTGAGTGAAGATGACAGATTTAGGGACATCTTCCCTGAACCACCATCTGTCACTGCCTACAAGGAGCCCCCTAACCTTTCTAGCATAATAATCTGTAACAAACTCCCAGCAGATCAAAATAACCGGAAAATAAGATGAACAACACCATGCAACCTGGCAAGATGTAAGACCTTCACCCCTTTCCAATCACCACTTCAAGGCTTCCATTCAGCCTCTCCTACGAATATTTTACCACTACCTGCCAATCAACACTTCCTGTTAAATTCTTTTCAACTATTCTATCATAATTATAAATAATACAGCACAGTGTATATAAATGCTGCTTATTTTGCTCAGTTTGCTATTCACCTGAAGGAATCTATGATGCCAGCTCATCAGCATGAACACAATGGCACTTATAGCAACACAAATTCCTCAAACACAACTGTGCTGCAGACACAGTGTCCCAGCAATGGAAACCAGGAAAGCCAAACTACAACCAGATCACAGAACAAATGTAACATGGGGGCCCTCTCCTTGCACCTCCTGTGCCGATGGTCATCACCATGCCCCCCGAGCACCCCCGGAGCCCCCCCAACTCCCAGTAAGCAGGGCACAGACACCACAGCGCACACACTGTGGACAAACAGGACACAGACAGGGGCGATGCAGCAGTGAAGTTGAATAGTGTGCCATGGTAACAGCCAGCAGAACACTACTGTACCAGTCCCACCCCACCACAACCACCCAGTGCAGTGCAGACAATACCGAGGCATGTACTCTACCCTGATCCCCAACATGGCCACTAAACCCGTAGCCATATGTTAGGGGTGATTCCCATCAGATAGTCCCAAAAGCTCCATAACTCGTACTACTCAATAATGTCCATTAGTCATTCACTACTGTCCCTATCCTTTTTCTTGGACTCACCAACCTCCATGCCATGCAGCAGCTGCTGCATCCTAAGCTCTGTAAGCTGTTGTTTACCCTGAAGCTCATCAATGAATGTCCACACCGTGGGATGTGTTGCCCCCAGCAATGAGTTGAATCCCCTGCGCCAGCCCTCAGTTGCGATGATTGTCTGGGGTAGCCCCTCCCTCGCAGCCACATAGTAGTTCCAGAAGTATAGTGGAAAGATGGGACACCACCGAACCCCACTCCGAATGGGGCATATCCACCAAGTGCCCTCGTAACAGTTGAAGAATGCAGCCAGTTCCTCCTCATGTGTCACATACAACTCCGGGCTCCGCAACTCCTCAAATACACTACACACATCAGCAGGTGGAACAAATGCTAGAAGAGCTAGCATATGGATGTGCAATGCAAATTCATCATTTGACACATACAGCTGTGAGAGATTCCTATTCTGCTGTAGTTTTCTCCATAGACACTGCAAAAAATGGAAAAAACAGCCACGTAGCCAGGCATGTGGGAACACAACACGTAGTGTCTTGTATGCAGCAAGCTCATAGTTGATCATTATGGACATGGGCTCCAGTCTGGGACACAACTCCAGCAGCTTTCTGAAAATCATCGTATAGCACCCCATCAAACTACTGGCCATAAGCACATACACAGCCAGTAGCATTGTGGACATCTCCACACCAAGCAGACTGTACATTTGATGGACTAGTTGGGGGCTGCATTTAAACATGCCATCTGCATACCAGCAGGTACTCTGGGACAGGTACTCAAGGTTTCAGGTAGTGCTAAATAGCAGCAATCATGACTCACTACCACCCGAATCGTGTAGGAGAAACTGTTCCCTGTATCTGTCACCCGGTACTCGTCGGGAATGCACAGCCCAGACAATGCTGTGGGTTCCACCAGGGCTTTGCGTGCACTCCTCTGGGCCTTATGTATGGTCCGCTTCAGGTGACTGATGGGCAGCAATCATCCCCTGACTGCATCAGAGAGCCCACTGCAGCACACCACTACCACCTGCTGGCTGGTCTCTGTGGTCTCCACCACTCTCTTCTTTACCTCCTCTCGGACTCGCCGCATGGCCACATCAGCACTCTCAGGCACATGGTTGTGCCACTCGGACAATGAAACATCATCCACACCATCAACAGTCTTTGATCAATCAAGACTACAGTTGCTACAGTCTGTGCCGTGGGACCGCCGAAAGCAGTGAGACAGAGTGACTGCAGCAGGAGATTGCTGTTGAAACCTTTTTGTGCATTGGAGCATTAACATTAGCATCTGGGGGGAAGAAAATGTGTAAACATCTACTGCTGCACCATACTAGACCCTTTATGTGCTGAAGGCAGAGGGGACTGCAGGACTAGAAGGAATTGGGCATAATTTTAAAGTAAACTCTTGTGTGGGGCTTTTTAAACATTTAGCTAGTTAAACTGTAAGGATACCCAGATACTTCCAAGTTCTTGGCGTATAAAGCCGGCGCTACAGTGAGAGGCATGAGTGGTGCACTGAGACACATGGAGACACGCACATCTCCGCACATGTTTGCATGTTACCGGGGAGAGGGAGTGAAAGGAATACTACCAGGTAAGTTAAGCAATACAATCAATAAATAGAAAATGGAAAATGATGTCATGAAATGCAGTAAGGCTGCTTCATTGTTGTCATCGGGGGTGATTTACTGATAAGTTGTAAAATGTGCAGAATGTATAAGGAGGCTGAATTAGGGGTTGATTATAGTGACTACGAATGTGAAAAATGTGTGACAAATTGGGAGCTGTGTTCAGAAATATCTAAAGTAATGGAAAGGCTGCAGGTTTTAGAAGTTAGTCAGTTACAATTATCTGAAAGGTTGAAGATCTTGACTAGTTTAAATAAAAAGGAGATAGAAGGAGATTCACAGGGGCTGGGTAAAAGAAAAGAAAAAGAGCATGGAGATGAGGGTGAACAAATATATAGAAAAGTGTCAGGGAGGGTTAAGAAAAAGTGTAGAGGGTTAATCCCCCCTTGGTCCAGTTCCAGCATCAATTAGGAGGGGTAGTTTATAAAATGCACAGGATAATGAGGAAATAAGAGAAGAGTCGTCATCACTGGGTAGAGTAGAGGATAGTGAGGGAAATGAAATAATTTGTGTTCCAGTTGAGAACTGTTATGAGGTTTTGAGGAATGTGAGTGATGTGAATGAAATACACGGGAAGGTGTGGTGGAGATGGAAGAAGTGGAACAAAATCTGAGGCAAGTTATCGTATTAGGGGATTCTATAATTAAATATACTGATCAATATATTTGTCATAATGATAAAGAAAATCGAATGGTTAGTAGCTTTTTGGGAGCAGGGGCAATGGATTTGTGTGATATGGAGGACAACATTTTTAAGGGGGCAGGGGAGAACCCACTAGCAGTAATACATGTGGGTATAAATGATATTACACATAAGACTCTATCTGAAATGCAGAAAGATTATAGTAAGTTGGTACAAAAGTTGGTAAATGGGGGTTGTGAGATAGTGCTCTCTGAACTATTACCAGAACCTAGGGCAACAGCATATAAAAGGAAGAGAATTGCCTTGACAATCGAATGGTTAGGGAGATGGGCAAGGGAAACTGGTTATAAATTTATAAAACACTGAGGGAAGTTTTTTAATAATGATAAACTCTATAGCAAAGATGGGTTCCATCTCAACCATAGGGGTAGTAGAATACTAGGGCAGAGGATAAAGAATGAAATTGAGATTTGTTTAAACTGAAAAAGAGGGGGACAAACAGGGACATTAAGCAACAACCAAGTACAGTTCCAAAAAAAAGTTAATAGTATGGTAGATACTGAGGTAATGTTTTTTAATGCAAGAAGTTTAAATGAAGTTGGTATGGCTGAGTTGGAAATGATAATAAGGAAGGATCAACTCGATATGGTTGGGGTAGTAGAAACATGGTAATCAGATGAAAACCAGTGGTGTCAACAGATACCCGGATATAAATTAATAAATAAAAATAGAGTAGAGAAAAGAGGTGGGGAAGTGGCCCTATTCATTAGGAATGAATTAGAAGTTAGGGTTAAAGAAGTAAATTGTGATGGGGGGAATTTAAATTATTGTTGTTGATTTGTTGGGTATTAGGGGAAGGAAATGTAGCTTTTCTGTTTTTTTACAGACCATCAGATATAATAATGGAGACCACTGAGGTTTTTTATGAATATGTAACTGGACTAGCTGAAGATACTGATTTGGTGATGGTAGGGGACTTAAATATGTCAAATATTAGGTGGGATGACTGTATGGAAGGAAATAGTTTGGATTGCAGATTACAAGAGGAGTTTATGGCGGTAGGTATAATGCAGTGCAGACAGGAAGCCACTAGAGGAAATCACATATTGGATGTTATTCTAACAAATGTCTCTGACATTGTAAAGCAAATTGAGATTCAACAACAAGTCAGGATGAGCGACCACAATTCCATATAATTTAAAATGTCCTGGGAAGTAAATATAGTGAAAGGAGTAACTAAGCAGATGCTATATAAGAGAGGGAACTATGGGGCTATAACAGATTAATTAAGTAACATCGATTGGGAGGCAGAAATGAAGGATCTTAATATGGAAATGTCTTGGAAATTTTTTTTTTGAGAAAATGAAGAAAGTATAAGTAAAATTCATACCTAGGAGAAGAGTATATAATTATAAATGTAAAAAAACACATTGGTTAACAAGAAATGTAATTAGATTGTGTAATAGAAAGAAAGTGATGTTCCGAAAAATTAGAAAGTTAAGTTCACCAGAATCAAAAATTAAGTATAAGAATATATTAAAAAATTGAAGAAGGAAATAAAAAATGTAAAGAAACAGTTAGAATTTAGACTTGCGATGGATAGAGCAATAATACGTTTTTTTTTGCATATATAAATGGGAGGAGGAGAGGAAATTGTATGATTGGGCCCTTAAATATTAAGGGGTTATGACTTCAAAATGTAAGGAGATGCTGGAAGAATTTAGCAGATGCTTTGGAGCACTCTATAAAAAGTATGATGGAGGGATAGAGACAGCACATGTACGTGACAGTATGATGGACCCCAGAAAAGTTATACCAGAGGAAAAAGTGAGGAGTAGGATTATGAAGTTGAAGGTTGAGAAGGCTGCAGGTCCGGATGGGATGCATCTTCTTTTTGTGAAAGAGTTAGTGTATATACTGGCGCCGGTTATAACTTGGCTGGGACAAAAATCTTTGGCAGAAGGGGTGGTGCCAGAAATGTGGAAGCTAGCATATGTGGTACCTGTATACAAGAAGGGTAGTCGATGTGAGGCGAGGAATTATAGACCGGTGAGTCTGACCTCCATTACAGGGAAGATCATTGAGGGAATTCTGAGGGAATCTATTTTGAAATATATGAGGAGTAAGAACTTGGTGGACAGAGATCAGCATGGATTTGTGGCTAATAGGCTATGTGAGACAAACCTGGTGTTTTTTATGAATTTGTTAGTAAACACATTGATGAAGGCAGAAATGTGGATGTGGTAATGCTCGACTTCAGTAGAGCTTTTGATACTGTCCCGCATTGTAAAATTGTCGAAAAACTGATACGGCTGGGAGTGGATGGGGCCATAGTGAGATGGGTGAAACAGTGGTTGGCAAATAGGTTTCAGAAGGTCAGATTATATGGTCACTTATCAGATCCACTGAGGGTGATGAGTGGTGTGCCGCAGGGGTCGGTGCTTGGACCACTGTTGTTCAACATTTTTATTGGTGATTTAAGGATATCAAGCAAAAATAAGTTGGTTAAATTTGCTGATGACATCAAGATGGGGGATTAGTGGATACTTTTGATGACAGAGATTGATTTTTGGACAAGATTTGATTTATATACTGGAATGGGCAAAGATCAATGGCATGACCTTTAATGAGGAAAAATGCACTATAATGCATTTTGGGAGGCATAACGTTCAACAGTCATATAGCATACTTGGACTAAAATTAAAGATATCAGAGGGGGAGAAAGATTTGGGAGTATATATACAGAATGATCTTAAAAGTGGTGCGCATAGTAAAAAAAACTTCAAGTAGAGCTATTCAGTTAGTAAATTGCATCAGATGGGGCTTCCAATCTAGGCGTGAGGAGGTGTTGCTGCCCTTGTATAGGACAATGGTCAGGCCCATTCTGGATTATTGTTCTGCAGTTTTCTGTCCTTATCTTGTAAAACACATTAGGGTGATGGAGAGGCCACAGAGAACCTATACAAGAATAATAAATAGGGGGAAGGGATAGATCTTATGATGAGAGGTTGGAAAGATTGAGTTTGTGGACATTAGAGAGTAGAAGGAAGAGGGGTGATTTATTATTATTATTTAAAATCCTGAAAGATTTTTAAAGCTTGACTTGGGGTTGGAGTTGATAGGAAAACCTTATTATTTAAGGTGTCATAATAAACAATTGAGGGAGGAAATGGTGAAAACAGAGTGGAGAAGGAATGGATTTAAGAGTTTGCCCCAGGTGGTGGTTGATGCTGAAAGTATAAGTATTTTTAAAAAAAGGTTAGATAGATTTCTTACAGAAGAGATCCAGGAGGCCGGGAGAAGCAGTGTGAAAGCCGGCACTGCCCTCCAGCTCCAGCCGCAGAAGGGGCTCCGAGCCGCCAGCGGGCCGGCGGTGACCTCCAGCCGACCAAGAGATCCAGGAGGCCGGGAAGCAGTGAAGCCAGCACTGCCTCCAGCTCCAGCCGCAGAAGGGCTCCGAGCCGCCAGCGGGCAGCGGTGACCTCCAGCTAACCAAGAGATCCAGGAGGCCGGGAGAAGCAGTGTGAAAGCCGGCACTGCCCTCCAGCTCCAGCCGCAGAAGGGGCTCCGAGCCGCCAGCGGGCCGGCGGTGACCTCCAGCCGACCAAGAGATCCAGGAGGCCGGGAGAAGCAGTGTGAAAGCCGGCACTGCCCTCCAGCTCCAGCCGCAGAAGGGGCTCCGAGCCGCCAGCGGGCCGGCGGTGACCTCCAGCCGACCAAGAGATCCAGGAGGCCGGGAGAAGCAGTGTGAAAGCCGGCACTGCCCTCCAGCTCCAGCCGCAGAAGGGGCTCCGAGCCGCCAGCGGGCCGGCGGTGACCTCCAGCCGACCAAGAGATCCAGGAGGCCGGGAGAAGCAGTGTGAAAGCCGGCACTGCCCTCCAGCTCCAGCCGCAGAAGGGGCTCCGAGCCGCCAGCGGGCCGGCGGTGACCTCCAGCCGACCAAGAGATCCAGGAGGCCGGGAGAAGCAGTGTGAAAGCCGGCACTGCCCTCCAGCTCCAGCCGCAGAAGGGGCTCCGAGCCGCCAGCGGGCCGGCGGTGACCTCCAGCCGACCAAGAGATCCAGGAGGCCGGGAGAAGCAGTGTGGCTGGCAGCCCTCCAGCTCCAGCCGCAGAAGGGCTCAGGCCGCCAGCGGGCCGGGCGGTGACCTCCAGCCGACCAAGAGATCCAGGAGGCCGGGAGAAGCAGTGAAAGCCGGCACTGCCTCCAGCTCCAGCCGCAGAGAGGCTCGAGCCGCCAGCGGGCCGTCGGTGACCTCCAGCCGACCAAGAGATCCAGGAGGCCGGGAGAAGCAGTGTGAAAGGTACGGGCAAAGCCGCAACCAATCGGGAAGCGACCGCTGTCTCTGCCTTGCTTCCGATTGGTGCGCCTTTCCCATTGACTTTAGCTGGACTCTGCAACACTTTTCTGGATGGGATTTTTCTGATTAGCTGTAACTTGTATTAATTTCCTTAAAAGAGCTGTTTTTACTTAAAAATTGTGGGTAATTTAAACATGTTTTGATGTGATGTTTGCTAGTGATTCAGCCTTTTCTGGGGATCTGTGTGGGCTAGACGCCTAGGCGCCTAACCCCCCAAACCCTCCCAGTCTTTTGTTGTGCAGATTCTTGTTTCTTGCACCTAATTGCAGATTGCCTGCAATAAAATTGCCCTCTTCACTGCCTTCTCCTCTGTCCCTGACTTGCAGCGGCACTGCCTCAGCTCCAGCCGCAGAAGGGGCTCCGAGCCGCCAGCGGGCCGGCGGTGACCTCCAGCCGACCAAGAGATCCAGGAGGCCGGGAGAAGCAGTGTGAAAGGTACGGGCAAAGCCGAAAATTTTGCCCGCCCCCCCCTTGGTTAATTGTATTTATTCACTCTTTCCCGCCATTTCTCTAATCCACGCCCACATCTAATTCCCTTCTCTATTAACCCATACCTACCCTGCACAATGCTAACTTGTTTCCTTTTGCTCCTTAGCCTCTCATCTCCCCCATTCCATTATGATAATCATATTATACCCCCTGTCATGATGAATAAGTTAATGAGTATGTTCTGCTCTCCACTGCCATCCACAATGTACAACCATCTATTCCTTATTCACTTTGAACCACTATTACAATGCAACCCCTGGCGTATACCACATAAAGCCTCTTTAACAATCCAGCTCTCCCCTAGCCCTTTACATGTATCCTGGATCTATAAAAACCCACTATTCCTGTCCATCAGACTCCTATGTTATGATAAAAGACACACCTATATAACAGGACCATCTCCCACTACACAGTGGGCATCTAGGACTAAGAGGAAATGCTCTGATCACTCTCTATCCCTATCCCTTGGTGTCCTACTCAAATTAATCTTCTACCTCCTTTATGCATTGGCACCATTGAGATTAATTCTGGCCCATTGTCAGTTTATCTTCCCTGCTGAGCTGACTACCATAAAGGACTAAGCTTCATACACTTCAATGCTTGCAGCCTCCTAAAAAGTTCATCTTAATACAGGCTTGGGTGGCACATACTCTTCCAGACTTCCTGGTCATCTCTGAATCTTGGCTCAGGCCTACAACAAAGACAGTGTTGTAAACCTTCCCAATTACCAGCTCTTCAGAGCAGATCGCCCTTCAGGGGTGGTGGGGTGGCCATATACATTAAGGACACCATCTCTGCAACCTGCCTCATCAACACATCTGAGCCAAATGAATTTGAATGTTTATCAATCAAAATTTCCCTTCTAATTCGTCTCCATTTAAACTGATTGGATGCTATAGGCCCCCCTCTGCAGGCCTTAAACTGCTTTCTCACCTAGGGTCAATCTCAGCCAAGCCCTGAAGATACCGTCATCCTTGGTGATTTGAATTTAAACTGGTTGTCTAATGTATCTGCACCTTTGATAACCTTTTGTGACACCTATGGATTCACACAGCTAATTAAAGACCCAACTAGGATTAACGAAGAAATTCCAGCAACAGCTCACTCCTGGATATTATGTTGGTAAACAAGCCTCACTTATACTCACATGCAGGAGTACTGCCAAGTGATGTGGTGACCATTACCCTATAGCTGGCATAAGATCCACACTCAAACCACCAAATCCTGCAGAATTTATCCTCAAAAGGTCAAAAAAATTTCAATATCTCAGGTTACCTCCATGACCTGAGTACTACAATATATTAGAAATTTCTATCTTACAACCTCTGTTGAAACAGCACTCCAGACTTTAAAGGATATTATCACCAATGTTCTCAATATTCATGCACCTATCACCAGTATCAGAACTAAGGTAAAATCCTGCCCTTGGTTCACCTCTGAGCTTAAAGCAGCCTTGAGAACCAGAGACAAGCTGTGGAAAAAGGCAAGAAAAACAAAGGACACCAGAGATTGGCTAAATTTCAGAAAGCAAGGAATTCATGTACAAAAAAATAAGAACTGCCAAAACTCCTACTATACAGCTGAATTGGATGCCTCCTACAATAACCCATCCAGACTCTGGGGTACAATAAAAGGACTTCTGGGCCAGAATTCTACCCCTGCCTTAACCACCAAATTGCTACTAAATGACACAGAAATTACAGGTAAACAAGAAATCTTAAATACCTTCAATGTTCACTTCACCACTGCTGGCCTAGCATTTGACTCATCACCTGCAAATATCCTGAGATCTTCCTTGAACCTGCAAACTACTGTGGGACAAATGGCCACTTCAACTTTTCCTTCATCCCAATATCCATGAAAGAAGTGGAAGATCTCCTCTCTAATTTAGACACAACTAAAAGTGCAGGTGCAGACTCCTGGATCCTATTTCCTGAAAATTGCTTCACATGTCTTATCTGCCCCCTTACTCATCTCTTCAATCTTTCCTAACTACTGGATCCATTCCATCTACTTGGAAAACAGCTCAAGTAGTTCCATTACTCAAATCTGGTGATACTAGGGATCTCAACAATTACAGACCTATCTCCATCCTACCAGTACTATCTAAGATGCTCGAAAAACTAGTAAACTCTCAGTTAAGGGACTATCTGGATAACAATAACCTTCTAAATTCTGCACAATCTGGATTTAGATCAAAGCATAGCACCATTACTGCCTTAGCCAAGGTAACCAACGATTGGCAGACTAATTTGGACAAGAAAAATTTTACCTGTGCTGTGTTTCTGGATTTGAGTAAAGCCTTTGACACAGTGGATCATGACTTATTACTCACCTCCCTTAACTCATTAGGCCTGGATTCCCTATCACTCAACTGGTTTAAGGATTACCTTTCAGATAGGTCGCAACTGGTTAGAAATGGAAATTACCTATCACCTCAAAACCTCTGCTAGGGGCGTACCACAAGGCTCTATTCTTGGCCCTATCCTCTTTGCTATTTATATAAACAATATTGATGCCAACCTCACTCAATCTAACATTCATCTGTTTGCTGATGATACTGTATTGTATGTCAGCAATCCTCACCTTCAAAGCCTGTGAACTTCTACAATCCAGAATTCTCCATTCTGCAGCACAATCTACTTGACAAAAACTACTTCTAAATGCAAAAAACAAAGCTATGTTCTTTACCACAAAGAGTTGTACTACCACTACCCCAGCATCCAACACCTACATATATCCACCTTACTTGGAGAGAAACTTGAATTTGTTGATAACTTCAAATACCTTGGAGTCTGGATAGATAACAGGCTTGACTATTCTGTCCATATTGAAGAGCTACTTAAAAGCTAAGACAGAGCTCGGACTATTTTTTAGAATAAAACATTACCTAAACAGTGATTCCAAAAAGGTTAATTCAGGCCTCATTCCTATCCCTCATTGATTATGCTGATTTTCTCTACTGCCATTGTTCAAGTCATCTCTTACATAAGCTGGACACCCTGTATCACAGGTCCATAAGATTTATTACTGATCTTCCTCCAACATCCATCATTGCTCCCTTTATATGGCAGTCAACTGGACATCATTGCAACACAGAAGAAATAGGAATGCTGTTATCTGGATATTCAAAGCGTTAACAGGCAAACTACCGACCTATATCACTGATTGCTTTACCCAAATTACATCCAGGCCATACACCTTAAGGATCAGTAAACTCATCACATTAAAGGTCCCCAATGCCTGCACCCGGTATGGGAGGCTGCTTTCAGCTATTCATAGCAGTTGCATGGAACTCTCTCCAAAAATCCATGAAGCTAGATAGCCTACTACCTCTGGCATCCTTCAAAGATTGTTCTCCGCCCTTTTTCCAGAGCTCTGCAATTGCTTTTATAAAGCATAATCCCTACCTATCTGACCCAACTAAACCTCCCTTTTCTATCCATTATATTAACTCAATTTCTTTCTTCCGAATCACCTATTATATTCTCATAAAAACTAGTTAGACCATATAACTTATATTTTAGGACTGCTACCCTTTGTCCTCTTTTTTCCTACAGGCTAAATGGTTCTATTGTTACTTGTATATATGTAAATTGTTGTATATAGTCATTTCATGCCATTGTATTGCTATTTATTCTATTCTTGTCTATGTAATAATACTTGTATCCTCATTTGTATGACCACTCAGGTCCATCTTGTAAATGAGCTTTGCTCAATGATGTTCACCTGAATAAATAAAGATTTTGATTGATTGATTGATTGATTGATTGAAGTTGGTGACATAGGTTATCGCCACTGAATGGTGGGGGAGGTCTTTATGGGCTAATGCCTTTTGACTTCCTTATACTCTCCAGTATGAACTCTAGTATGAACACCTCCCTGGAATGGTGCTAGACACATTTCCAGTATGTCAAGCCACCCTGGGTTCGCTATTTCTGGTAGAGGAAACTGTGGAACACTAGCAGGTTGTTGCCCTGAACACTTCTTTTTTTTTTCAATTTCGTATACTTTATTAAGCATTTTCACATAACACATAACAACATTATGGTACATACTGTCCATCAACAGCTTCCCACCTGTACACATGGTGACATCTAATCATACCAGTATGGAAAGCTGTGACCGTGAATCTGTAAAGTCTAGTAATGAGGCCTAGTCGGTTGAATGCCACGAACGCTTCTGTCAAACTCTAATGGTATGGCTCTCCGTCCTGCACACCACGAGTGTGTCAGCACCCCTTCTCACTGACTCACATACTTGTCGGCGATCGATGTGGACCACCTGGGGCATTTACACGTGGAGTCGACCTGCATCACCTGTCAACATGGCGTGACATGATATAACACACCTGCCGCAGGTCAACACAGCTCACCTCACCAACGGGCTTTCACTGTTACAGTTGTATTCCACATCAGGTGTCGCGGGTTCATTGGCATGCCTTTACAGTGAGGGTGTCTGCTTTCAAACATGTCAGGTCGCCATATGGCACCTGCTGGCACAGCACAGCTTGCTGTGCTTCACCTGCCACCGTTCTACACACCTTGCTGACAGGCACTTCACTGCCATGGTTTCCCTCTCCTTGCTTCACCATCGGGGCATCGCTGTTCCAATGGCATACCTACCTGAAGAAGGGACCTGTGAGGCCCTGAAAGCTTGTTTACTATACCATCTTTGTACAAGACATATGTTGGCCCAATAAAAGGTATCAAACCTTCCAGCGGCTCCTGTTTTCCAAGGACCTGTACAGCTAAAATCTCTTTTTACTGAAAGTAAAAAAATATAACCAGTGATACTGCATTTGTCAGAGAAGATTTTGTTGTTGGCATATTTGAGCAATTGTGGTGTAATTTAAATAAAATCCAAAGACTGTGGCTAATATAGTGATCAATTAACTAATGTAATAACATGCTTAGAAAAAAAAATCCTCCGCATTTTTACATTCCTAAATTCAACCAAGAGTGCTACTGAAGTTGGTTAAAACTGCTAGTATCAGTGTAGTTTGCTCCACAGCACATTTTAATAACATCATATTACCTCCCAAAAGGGATAGCTAACTTGTTTTTCAGGAGTTTTTCTTTTTTTTGTACATCCAGATTTAAACAGAACCTGCCATGCCAGCTCAGAGATGACGCCAAGGTGAATTCCCAAGGCTGGGTCCCTATTTCTCACCAAGCTGACATGGATGCCATCATTATACAATATGTCAAACTCATCTCCTGGAACCAGCACTGTTCAAAGGTTCATTCCAATGTCAATGGTAACTTATGTACAGCAAAGTACCCATTAGAGCAATTGAAAGAGCGATACTTATCCAACACCGAATATACTGTAGATTCAGAAAGTAAATTAATGGAAAACTAATACTCTTAGAAACTGGGACTGTAAAAGACAAAGATCTCTGAGACTATGGATGGGGAATAGGCTCTCCAGTCAGCCTGCTCCTGGCTCAGGGTCTTGAGTTTTAAACTCTCCTGCCCTCCTCCACCGCATCACTGCTCAACACCGCAATGGACCCATCTAGCAAGCAGCTCTCCAGTCTGCCTGCTCCTGGCTCAGGGTCATGACTTTAAAACTCCCCTGCCCTCCTTCAACAGACCACTGCTCAGCACCGCAACAGACCCATCTAGCAAGGTACCTCACTAACCCATGTGGCTTCCAGACGTCCAGCACCATCTTTGCACCTTTAAAGCTCTGCATTAGCACTGGCAGATGCACACTGATAGTTTATGTGTACTGCAAATGTTGTAAACTGCCTGTCTCTAACACATTTGCTCCAGTGCCTTAGGCACTACTACGGTATCCATTGTAGTGTGGCTTTTGCTCCGGTGCCTTAAGTGCTGTATGCATTTACTGTGATTCCTTGCCTGGTTACAACATTATTCAGTGCTTTAGAGTGTTTTTATTGCTAGTCCTTCTTTGTGAACTGCAGTCCCTTACTGAGGGCGATCTTGTCTGCAAACACTCCTGGTCCTGAGTTCAGCTTTCTCTCCTCCCCACCCACCTACTCCACCACTCATCACTGACTCTCTCGAACCATCTCCCCTTTTCTTTATTACTCTAACCTGTGCTTAGTTTTCTCAAATTCTTCACAGCGACTCTCCAGTCTGCCTGCTTCTGGCTCAGGGTTGCAAGTTTAAAACTCCCCTGCCCTCCTCCACCAGACCACTGCCCAGCACTGCAATGGACCCATCTAGCAAGGTACCGCACTAGCCCGTGTGGCACCACTTATGTTTAGCCACCATCCCTCCCACCCTAAGCTAGTGTTCCCCTTATTGGGAACAGCATGCGTTGAAACCAATCAGCTCACTTCTGCACCCTTCCCTCCACCTGACTTAGTATAGCCCATATCTCCCCCCACCCTACCTCAAATTGGTCCAGTCTTATTACATCACCACTCGTTCAATAGTACCCCACCTCAACTAGTTCATTACCCAGTCTGTTCTATCCACTAACACCTCCCTCCTTCTATCTTGAATCTACATACTGTCTCCCACTTTCTAGAATCCACCCTTTTCACTTTGGTCCCCACTTCATCAAGCCCCTACAATGCTCCTTACTACTTGGTCTTCTTCCTCTCCTTATCATTCCCACCTCACTTCCCCTTCATCCCTCCCCACCCACATCCTACCCACCACCTGCCCCCTCATGTTATCCAACTACTCCACATATCCCCAGTCCCTTTACTTACTGCCCATGGATCCAAGGGGCATTAGTCCTCCCTCCCTCCTCCTGCCTCCATGCTGTCTTCCTCTGCTCTCCCTCCCCTCCCCCCCTGCATCTTCTTGTTGCTCCTGTCAGTGAAGCAATTGCCAAGGAAGAAACCCTGCTGCTTCCCCCTGCACCTCCTCATTCTGTTGCTGATGCTATCAGGCGACACTGAATCAAATCCGGGCCCAGCCAGTCCCTCCCAACTCCCTTGTGGACTCAGGGGTGCACATTTAAACATAAGAAGCCTCTTCCCCAAACTCCCCCAACTCCAGGTCCTCATGTCAACCCTCAAACCTGATATACTTATTCTAAATGAAACATGGCTTACCCATAAAATCCCTGACGCAGTCTTAACTATCCCAGGATAGTCCATTATCTGCCAAGATTGCTCTGGTAGGGGCGGTGGGGTGGCCATGTACCTTGCCTCAGCCCTTCAACTCACCCCAATCTTAAGTACCTCCATCCCTTCAGCTTATGAGCAGTTATTACTAAGGTTCACCTTCCCTCACGCCCTCCCTTTGTACATAGCAGTCATTACATAGAAACATAGAAACATAGAAGTTGACGGCAGATAAGGACCGCAAGGCCCATCCAGTCTGCCCATTTCTTTTTCTACCTTATAAATGTGCCATCGGCCTTTGCTATGTCAGTGACCTATCTATTCATAGTCATTTGTATTGCTCCCTTATGCCTATCCCATGCCTGTTTGAAGCCCTGCACTGTATTCATAGCCACTACTTCTTGTGGTAAGCCATTCCAGGCATCTACCACCCTTTCTGTGAAAAGAATTTCCTCACATTCCCCTTAATCGGCCTCCCTCTAATCTCATGCTGTGTCCTCTTGTCCTGCTATTTTCTTATATTTAAACATGTTAGACTCTTTCACCTTGTTTATGCCCTTAAGGTGTTTAAATGTCTCGATCATATCACCTCTCTCCCTCCTTTGCTCAAGGGTATACATATTGAGCTCCGTTAATCTGTCCTCATATGTCTTCTGATGCAGTCCCTGCACCATTTGGTTGCCCTTCTCTGGACTGCCTCAATTTAGTTAATGTCCTTGTGAAGGTGTGGCCTCCAATACTGCACGCAGTACTCCAGATGGGGCCTAACCAATGTCTTGTACAGAGGATTATTACCTCCCTCTTACGACTTGTGATACCCTACTAATACACCCTAACACCCCTAGCCTTACCTACTGCTTTAGAGGTCTGCTTGGATGATTTCAGGTCATCAGTGATGATGATGCCCAAGTCTCTTTCTTCCTTTGTGACTGCTAGCAACTCCTCCCAGCCTATAAGTGGCTTCAGGGTTTCTCTTCCCTATGTGCATGATTTTGCACTTCTTTGCATTAAATCCCAGTTGCCACTCTTCTGACCATTCTGCTAGTTTATCCAGATCTCTTCTCATTCTGCCCACCCATCTGGATCATCTACTCTGTTGCAGATCTTGGTGTCATCTGCAAACAGACAAGCCTTCCCTCTAGTCCATCTGCTAGGTCACTAATGAAGATGTTGAATAGGACTGGCCCCAGGACTGATCCCTGAGGTACCCCACTTGTGACTTGCATCTCTTCTGACTGTATACCATTTACCACCACTCTCTGTTTTCTGCCAGTCAACAGTTTGCCACCCAGTTGACCAACTTCAGCCCACCCGAGCCTACCTAGCTTATTTATCAATCTTCTATGTGGAACAGTGTCAAAGCTTTGCTGAAGTCAAGGTAGGCGACATCAACTGCTCCCCTTGGTCCACCACTCTGGTTACCCAGTCAAAGAAATCTATGAGATTAGTTTGACAGGACCTTCCTTTGTAAACCCATGCTGTCTTGGATCCTGTGCCCTATAGTTCCAGGTGTTGCACTATCCTTTCCTTAAGGTGCTTCCATAATCTTGCCCACTACTGAGGTAAGACTGACCGGTCTGTGAGTTCCCCTCCTCCCTGCTACCACTCTTGTGGAGTGGGATCCATGAGCCCTTCTCCAGTCTTCTGGGACTCTCCTGTGCTCAGAGACTCACTAAACAATTCTGCTAATAGCTCTGCTAGTTCCTCCTTTAACTCCTTAAGTACCCTGGGATGTATGCCATCAGGTCCCATTGCCTTATCCACCCTGAAGCTTAGCAAGCTCTTGTAGGACCCTTTCTTTTGTGAAGGAGTAGTGCTCACTCCCTCCCCCTGTGTCCATGATGCTGAGCTGTGGGCCCTGCCCTACCTTCTCTTCAGTGAATACTGAGCAAAGTATCTATTTAGGATAGATGCCTTTACAGGGTCCTCCTCCTCACATGCTCCTTTTCTCCATTAAGCCAATACCCCTCTGGACTTTCTCCTTTCACTAATGTATCTATAGAAAGTCTTGTCACCTTCTTTTACTGTTTGTGCTAGTGTTTCCTCAGTTTGGGACTTTGCCTGCCTTACTGCCTTACCTGCTTCCCTTAGGGCAGTTTGGTATGCCCCCCTATCTTCATCCCGCTGTGTTCCCTTATATTTTCTGAAGGCCAGCCTTTTGGCTCTGACCTTTTCTGCTACTGTATTTGAGAACCAAAGTGGTTTCCTTCTTTTTTTGCACTTCCTTTTCTGTCTATTAACTGCTGCCCTGGCTCCCCTCTCTCTAGCGTCCCTGACATCTTATCATCTGTCCTGACCCATACCTCCCCTGTTGAAATGCTTATCTTAGGAGATTTTAACCTAAATTGGTTATTCAACTTCTATTCCAAGACCTAGTGTGGCATCACCTCCTTAAACCTAACACAATTGATAGCTGAGCCCCACTTGACTAAATTACAAATCCCCAAATTACTCTTTTATAGACTGGGTACTCACCTCCCACCCCCACCGCATCATCAACACTGGCATCCTCCCTGATGTCTTAAGTGACCTTCTCTTAATATTCTGCATTCGCAAGGTCCACCACCCCAAAGCCCCCCCCCAAAATGTTATACCTGTGCATTCATTTAAATCACTCAACCTCTCTGTGCTTCACTCTGACTTATTATACACTGACTGATCCCCCATATCCACTGGCCACACTGTAGACATTGCCCTTAATTACTTTCAAACAAAGTTCCTTGATGTTTGGAACCTCCATGCCCCTCTCCACTGCACCAGAGTAAGGGGCTCACATCTCCCCTAGGTCACTGCTGAACTCCTAACCTGCTTACACACGTGACCTAGCCTGGTTGGAGTACAAGCAGAATCTCTCCCCCACAACACTCAAAAGATATTGCTACCTTTGCAGCTTTTGCACTAGAACCGTTAGGCTCGCTAAGGCAGACAATTTGAACAAACACTTTCAATGCAAACATAAATCATCCTTCCAAGTTCTGGAAGGTAGTCCATGCTGTCTTCTCCCCACTGTCTCACACTCCCATCCCTGTCCTCAAAGTGGATGACTCCCCCTTATCTAACCCCCTCACAGTGGCTTCCAAATTTAACTCCTATTTCTCCAGCTGTGCCTCCATCCTCTTCTCCTCCATACCCCCCCCGCACCTCTCACTTCTTCTCACCTGCCCTCACCTCAGCCAGCTTATACTACCCACTCTTTCTCCTTCTCTCCCTTAACCCCATCTGCTACCCTGGATGCCCTCCTAGCCCTCAACCCTTCCAAGGCAAGAGCCCAGATGGCATGGACAGCAGCCTCCTCTATCTAACCACCCTTGCTATCTTCTCTCCTCTAGCTGACCTTCTAAACTTATCCTTCTCCAGTGCCTCTGTCCCATTTGGGTGTAAACATACTACTGTTATCCCCTTCCCCAAAGGTGGTGACCCCTCTGACACTGGAAACTACCACCCCATCTATCTCCTCCCCATCCTCTCCAAGCTTCAGGAATGCATTGTTCTATCTCAGCTCTCCACTTTCCTGGACTCATGGGGCCCGATTCACAAAGCTACCGGCATGGTGCAAGGAGCCTGTGCCAAAAAGAAAGGCACAAGGTGCACCTTGTGCCAAAAGATATGCCAAGAGCAATTCTCAAAGGCAGTCTGCATCAAATGCTGGCTGCCTGCCCCAAACGAGGCCTGTGCCACCCCTGCACCGAAGTATGGGCTGTGATCTGGCACTAGAGGGCATGTGACAGACGCAAGTTGCCGCAACCCTCTAAATGCAATTCACAGAACTCCTGCAGAAGACAACTTTCTAAGCACCCTTTGACCAGCCAGGGCTAGTCTAAAGGTACTTAGAACACAATCCTCTGGAGATGTGTAGCCCATTAGGGCACTGTGCCATGGTCACCCAACACACACACCCAGTCCTGATATGCTCATTATTCCACATAGAAATACACAAAATCCTGGTGGTCTAGTGGGCCCTCCCCTACCCCGATATGCCCATTACTCCATTGACATTAATACTGTACCCTGGTGGTCTAGCAGTCCCTCCCCCTGCCCCGATATGCCTGCTGTGTTGTTCAGAAATATAGTCAACCCACCCTCCACCCCGATATGCCCACTATTGTGCATTTAGCACATAATGTACCCTAATTGGTCTAGTGGTCCCTCGCCCCCCCCCCACCCAGCACTAGTGCCACCCCACCACCCAACTCATGCCCGAGCTGACACTGGCACACCGCTCTGCACCACCTCGGCTGGTGCCAACTGAACTGTCACTGACGCTAATACTATAATACAGTACATGCACATAAATGAGCGTGTACAGTATTATAATATGAGTGCTCAGTGACAGTTCAGTTGGCGCCAGCCGAGATGGTGTGCAGAGGGCTATGCCAGTGCCAGCTCAGGGTAGGCAACTACACGCCTGGGTGGGGGGGATGCAAGACCACTGGACCACCAGGGTACATTATGTGCTAAGTGCACAATACTAGGCATATCAGAGCCGAGGGTGGGTTGACTATATTTCTGAACGACACAGGAGGTATATTGGGGTGGCGGGAGAGACTGTTTGACCACTACGGATGGGGGCAAGGATGCCTGCCATGTCCGCAGGAGGTTATGGCACACCCCTCCCATGTGCAGGGCATTTGTCACAAGGGAGAGGATGCTGCAAGTGTGGGGACTTAGGTGCCGGGACCCCACCTGTACCTGAACCAAGTGCAGGGTCCCTGGCATACTAGGTTTTGGTGCAAGCTACTGTTTGCTGCAGCTTGCGCTGATCTAAGCCCCTTTTGTGAATCGGGCCCATAGAATCATAGAAGCTTGACAGCAGAAAAGGACCATACTGGCCCATCTAGTCTGCCCTTTTTTCCCCCCCCTTTTTCACTCCATTCCAGTCTGGTTTCAGAAAAAAACACTCCACAACCACCTCCTTTCTCATACTCACTGATGCCATCCACTCAGGTATGGATCGGGGCCTCATCACTTCCACCATTTTTGTCGACCTGGCCAAGGCATTCAACCCTGTCTCCCACCTCCATCTCCTCTCCAAGCTCTTGTCTGCTGGTCTTCCAGCAGTGACCATCAGCTGATTTAGCTACTACCTGGAGAGCAGGTTCCAGTCAGTCAAAATTGGTGACACCCTCTCTCCACCACTACCCATAATCACCGGTGTTCCGCAAGGTTCAGTACTTGGTCCCCTGTTATTCTCCATCTTCCTAAATGACCTCCCCTCAGCCTGCTCATCAGCTTCCACACACATGTATGTGGATGACATGGTTCTGTATATCTCTGGCCATTCCACCTCTGATATAGTGCACCAACTCCAGCTTGACTTCAATCAAGTTTAGCTCTGGCTACACTCGAACTAGCTATTTCTAAATGCCAAAAAGACAGTCTCAATGTCCTTTGGTATTTTTTTTTTTTTTTAAACCAGGAGAAACACACTAAGCTGAAGCTTGTTTACAGGTTGTTACACGAGGTCCATGCACCCTTATTGGTACCCACAGAGGTACACCGTAGACAGCTAGTAATTAGGTATATGTTATACTAATATATAGGGCTAAGGGCATCTACCGTATAAGAGCAGATGTCAGGATATGTTTTTATTTATTTATTTAGATTTTGATGACCGGGTAAACCCACTGAGACCACTGGTCCCTTTTTCAGGGGCGACCCGTGTTAAGTTACATACACCAATATTACATACATCAGACAGTAGTACAGGGAGTAGAAGTGAGACAGCATCAACTGGAGAGACAGTAATTACAGGTAGGCAAATCCGGTAGAGCAATTGTAACAATACAGAGTTAGCAGAGATCATAGTTCAGCCATTTGACAACAGGGCATGAGAGAAACATTTGGTCTGGTAGGAGAAAGGGGGACTAGCAAGTGCAGCCACATAGGCTAAGTTCCAGCAGGTAGACCTTAAGGCCGGCCTTGAATCCTTGAGGAGAGGACCTCTCGACCAGACTAGCCGGGACCATGTTCCAGAGGTACAGGGCAGCGTAAGAGAAAGAGCGCTTACCCGAGTTTGTGTGTATTCAGGGGATGGTTAGGGGCTGGCTGGACGAAGACCTAATTTCTCTGCTTTGTACTCTGGGGTTTAGTAGCCCACGGAGGTGAGGAGGAGGGTTGGCGGTGGTGAGTTTATAAGTCAGGCAGAAGGTGGAGTAGGCCAGTTTATGGCATAAGGTCAGCCAGTAGAGGTCTGCAAGAACCTCACAGTGATGTCTCCTAGGAGGAGAGTTTGTGGCAAAGCGTGTGACTCTGTGGTAAAGTACCATTAGTTTTTTGAGTTCCCCTTCTCATAGGAACTTCAGTAGGGGGGGCCCCGTAGAAGAGGTAGGGGAGGAGTGTGCAGTTTGAGATTGCACGCCGAGCTCCATCAGTGAGAGAGTTTCCCAGTCGGTAGAGAAGTCAGAGTCTCTGGTGGATGGATTTGGTAAGTGAGTCAATGTGGGGCTTGTAGGACAGGTCATGGTCAAGAAGTATCCCTAAGTATTTGACCCTGTCAAGGACTTCGACCCGCTTCCCCTGGTTCAATTTAAGCTGGAGAAGGGCCATCCTATCTGGTCTGAGGTGCCTAGGCCCAAACGAGACAGCCTTTGTTTTCTCCTCATTCAGTGGTAGAGAGTTGGTGGAGAACCAGGCTTCAAGTGTGGTGGGACTAGATTGAAGTTTAGCAGTGATGACACTGGGTACCGGATCACTGCAATAGACAACAGCATCATCAGCATAAAGGATGAGGTTGCTAGGCCCACGAGCCAACTCTATGTCATTGATAAAGAGAGTGAAGAGCAGGGGGCCCAGGATTGAGCCCTGGGGTACCCCTGAGACCACTGGATGGACGCTGGACTGCGTTCCCTTCCAGGTGACTTTTTGACTTCTGTTTAGTAGGTAGCTCTCAAATCAGGAGTAGGAGAGGCCATCTAGACCAAGGAGGCGAAGTCTGGTGAGCAGCAGGCTGTGGTTGACTAAGTCAAAATCCTTTGATAGGTCGATAAATAGGGCTCCAGTGAGGGAGCCTTTGTTCATGGCATCAAGAGCATCAGATGTAAGCCAGATGAGGGCCGTGTCAGTACCGTGGCCTTTCCTAAAGCCATGTTGAATATCGGCTAGGAGGGAGTGATGTTCTAGGTAGTCATGGAGCTGGTTATAGACCAGTCTCTCCTGAACTTTCACGAGAGGGCAGAGGATAGAAATAGGCCTAAAGTTTCCTACTCTGGCCTTAGGCCCTTTTTTGTGAACCGGGACTATGGTGCCTACTTTCCATTTGTTTGGGACTGTACCCTCAAGGAAGGATCTGTTGATGAGCCAAGTGACAGGGAGGGCAATGGCAGGGGCAGCAGCCTGCAGCAGTCTAGGTTCAAGCAGATCATATCCTGGTGAGGAATCAGGGTTAATTCTGAGCAGGAGGGGCAGTACTTCAGAAGGTTTGGTGAGTTTGAGGTGAAACTGGGTTTATGCATTTTCCCAGGTGGTGTCACCGGAGAGGGGATCTCCAAGTGAGATATGGGGAGAGGGTTTGCTTGGGTTGCAGAAGGAGACCTTGAAGGCCTCCGCTACTATGGAGGGATCATTGGTCAAGGTGTCTCCGATAAGCATAGCTCCATCCTGTGCAGGGGAGGCACCCTTAAGTAACAGGTTTATTTGGTTCCAGAATTTCTTGGGGTCACGGAGGTGACTAGTCTGGAGACCACGCAGGTACTTAGTTTTGGCATATTTGGAGGCTTTCTTGCAATAGTTCCTTAATTCTCTATATTTCTCCCAGTCTGTGCTACTGCCGGTGGATTTGAACAATCCCCAGGCCTTGTCACGGAGCAACATGCTGCGTTTAAGGCCTGGACTTAGCCATTTGTGACACTTTCCCTGTACCCTGAGCTTCTTGCATAACGCGTGAGCATTAGCCACCGACAGAAACAAAGAGGTGAAGTATTCTAGGGCCTCGTCTAGGGTGGGTAGGGTGAGAATGGGCTGCCAAATGATAGCACGAAGGTCAGAGCAGAAATTGTTGATGACAAGTCTGGTGTAATTCCTGGCCTCTATAATCCTGGCATCCGGTTTAGGGGGCTTGTTGGACCACACACAAAAGATTGGGGAGTGGTCACTCAGGGAGTCAGACATGATTCCGGCAGCAAGAATATGGTCAGGGCAGAAGACAAGGGTCCAGTCAAGTAGGAAGTGGTTGTCAGACTTGGTATTGAGCCTGGTGGGCAGGTTTATAACTTGGGTCAGGTTGGAGTCAAGGACCGGGTTTCTATTAGTCGATGTCCCAAGGGCAAGCCAATTTTGGTTAAAGTCTCCAGGGAGGATGAGTTCCCCCAGGGGATGCTCGGCCGTGGCATGTATTAGGGATTCAAGGGAAGTGGCAACAGTCAATGGCGGGAGGTAAACGCACCCGACGTACAGTGGTTTGGTGTCTCCAAGTAATAACTTAATGAGGATGATCTCATTTACAGCGTCATAAGGGGGGGTCCATCTGTGAGGCATTGAGACTCATCTTGGTGTAGATGAGGACCCCACCACCTCTCTTGCCTACACAATCCCTTCTATAGGTATTGTAGCCAGGTAGGTCTACCTCGTGTGGGAATATGTGAGGTTTAAGCCAGGTCTCCATCACTGCTAGTACATCAGGTTTGTACAATGCTGACCACGCTTCAAGGTCAAGGATTTTGTGCCTTAGGCTGCCTATGTTCATGTGGACCAGCCAGAGGCCCCTGGCCGCAGCCCAGAGAGGGTTGGCAGGTTCACTGAGAGCAAGGTTAGGGGAGTGGGGGCCAGGGTCAGGCTCAACATCTACCCCTAGTGGTGGCTTGAGCCTGGCAAGATACTTAATGATTTTGGAGGGAGAGAAAGAGTATCTCCACCTGTGTCCCAGGGAGATACCATAGAAGAGGTTGTAGCAGTTTCCATTACAGGTTATCCCATATAAAGACAGGAGCAGTGGGTTGGCCTCCTCCACCAGGGGCTTTGGTGGACAATAGGGCTGACCCGAGGGGGCATCCTGGTCAGAGGGGTTGGGGGCCCATGAGGAGAGCAGGCCGGCTCCCAGGATAAAGGCTATGTAGGCAAGGGCTACCATAGGTCCAGCACCCCACATGGTGGCTTCGGTTATGATCGGGAGTGAGTCTGTGGTTCCCAAGGTAGGAAGCAGAGGCAGAAACCTTAGGGGAGGGTTCACCAGTAAGACAGCCTATGGACCAGATTCCTTACCTTAGCAGGAGAAGAAAGGGGGGTCAGGGTAGAGTACGAGGCAGTTAGGCTAGTAGAATAAACCTCTAGTGGCAGGTTAACTTAGGGCAGACGGGCAGCAAGCTCAGAGATTTACAGAAGAGTTCAGCTTACCCCAGGTATAGCAAATATAACTTTTAACAGTATAGGGACAGTTTGTGGAACAGTAACCTCAGTGTGGAGAAAGATAATGTATTCAACAAGCAGCAAGTCTATGTTCAGATTAACATGTTCACATCTAGGAAAGGCACAGGTAGAACAGGTTGTGGAACAGTAGCGTCAGTGGGGAGAAAGATGATGTTATTCAACAGGCAGCAAGTCAATATTGAAATTAACGTTGTACACATTTAAGAAAGGCAGAGGTGGAATAGCAAAAGTTAGCTTATGACAGGCAGTCAGCAGGCTCAGAGATATTCTGTTTAGATCAGCTTTTCCCGAGTTGGGCAATAACAGGTTTAAACAGTGTAAGACAGCTTTATAGAACTGAGAGAGGCAGTAGATTAAGTAAACAAGTTATCATGTGCTCAGATTAGAAGGCAAGTTGTCTGGTGGGCGGTATCCTTGCAAGGCAGAGGGATAGGTAGGGAGGGATAGGTTCTCCCTGGGAAGGGGCAGGGCAAAGGTCCATTTAACGGGAGGAGGGAACAGCGTGGGTGGATGGGAGAAAGCAAGTCGTTCTGTGATCCTCAGGAGGTCGTGGCAGGGGGAGGGGACCCACGGCAAAGGGCCACCCTCTCAAACCCCTGGGCGTCCGGAAAGCAAGTGAGGCCAGCGGGCTCAAGAGCTGGCTTTTAAATCCACTGCCTGAAGTGTCAGTGAGGGTCAGGACCAATGGGCACTCAGTCTCTGTGTTTGAAATTGGGTTTGCGCTCTTTTGGCAGTCAGCGTCCTGGAAGGTCGTGGCGAGGTAAGGCTGTACTGGGTTTTTGATTTTGATTTTAAGCAAAGTTCTGTACCCCCACGCCCAGGTAGGTGAATGCAGAGTCCAGGGTTTAGGCAGGGAGTGCAGCCGAAGGGATCCGCTCGCTGGCTTGGCGGTGTTCGGGGGAGGTCCACTTGGAAAAGTGCCTCACCCCGAGGAGTAGAAAGCAAGTCGTTCTGTGATCCTCAGGAGGTCGTGGCAGGGGGAGGGGACCCATGGCAAAGGTCCACCCTCTGAAACCCCTGGGCGTCCGGCAAGCATATGTATGCATATTATTTTTATACACTCTATTTTCTAATATATGTATGTATTTCCTGTTTACAGAATGACAGGACATCTGTGTCGTTGTAATGATTATGATATGTGAGTTGGCATTGCCATCTTCTGATGATCTGTATTACTACACGGCTATGTATAACTGTACTTCTTTGTCTTTACAAAGTGATGACTACTACAAAATTGTATAATGTTATCTTGGACTGAGGAGCCACCTCTAATTTAGCCAGTAGGGCTCATCTCTATAACTAGAAATGTTTCTATCTTACAGTAACCATGGTAATTATCATAGTTATATAATGTAAGACTTTACATCTTCTACCTCGGAGACCCCAGGAGACACAGAGATTCCTCGAGGTATAGGGAATGCTTAGCATTGGATCCCAGTTCCTTTTGGTAAGAACTGCTTAGGGCAACTGTGATTATCCTTTTGGTAGTAATAAACAAGTTTATTATTCTTATGCAACTTGTCTGTGATTACTTGCATGCCCATTATTGCCAAGAACCTGAGAGTGAGGTTTAGACCTCCTGACAAGGTGCAACCTGGGAGCACAAGGAAGTTAAGTGACTTGCTCAGGGTCACACAGTACACAAGTGGGATTCAAACCCAGGTCTCCAGGTTTGCAGCTCAGATCCTTAACCCACTGTACTATACTGCCTCCCATGAGGCAAAGACTCACTAGGGTTCCCACCCTTCCCAACTTTTGCACCCTGGATGGATCCCTTCTGTCAAACTTCACCTCCTTCAGATACTTAGGTGTTTCCCTTGACCCTCACCTAAGTTTCTCTGACCATGTGGATGCTATTGTCAAAAAATTGCACCTAAAGCTAGGCAGCTTATTTAGGACCTGTGATAGTATCCCTTTGCTGGCATGCAGAGCTGTTGTCCAAAAAATTATCCTCCCAATCTTTGATTATGGAGATGTGGTCTACAGTGCCACCCCTGCTACTACCCTGGCCAAACTGGACGCTCTCTACAACTCCTTCTGCCATTTCACTCTGGACTCCCCCCCACACACACACCCACCACCGCTCCCTGTATCAATCCCTCTCATTTACTTCACTTGAGGACAAGCCGCGTCCACTGCATCAACATTGTTAGCAAATTCAGGTACAGTTAACTCCCCTCCTACCTCTCCTCCTTACTTTTCCCTGCCTCCACCCACTCACCCACCTCTCACTTACTTACAAGCTCTAACGTCTGCTCCTTGGCAGTCCCCCTGTCACCATGTCAATTCGGCCAAGCGGCCTTCAGCCAGCACTTTCCTAGGCTCTGGAACTCCCTTCCTAACACTATCCGTAATGCCCGTTGGCTCGCACACTTTCATTCCTCCTCCGAAGCCTCTACCCATCCCCCTGTAACTGTTCCTAATTGTCTACCATCCCTCCTACTTTCTTTCTCCCTCCCACCTTCACCCGCCAAACTTTCACTTTTCAAATGCTCATGCGCCTTTCAGAACATTATGCACTTATTGCCCACACACTCTGGCCTCTACTACTCAGCCCAGAACACTACGGTGACATTTTTCGTACTGATATTCTGAATATAATGTAATGCAGTGTAATGCTCTCAATTCCCTACATTCTTGATTTGTTATGTACTATCTAGTCTGTAACTTGCACTGTTTTACAAAAGCTCCACCAATCCTGTTTTGCTACGTATTCTGAATGAAATGCTTACCAATTCCTTCAATCCAGTTCTGTTATGCATTTTCTGCCTATCTCTGTAACTCCTGTAATTTTTGCACTGTTAAAATGTTCTGCCAAGCCTATTTCGGCTATGTATTTTTTTTTTTTATAAGTATCCTTTTTATTGGTATTTTAACTTATTTACACACAAGTCAGCCACACCATCAGCAGTAGTTAAAGGTACATACATATCAAAATCAGACTCGGTGAGAGTATAACATTCTATGACATTCTAGTACAAAGGTAAAAAGAAAAAGAGTCCAGGAGTGGGTGCCGTACCCAGGCTAGGGTAGTTCTTCCTTAGATCTGTTTGGCCTTTCGTTCAGTAGATTAGTTCTCAGGCCCTTCTGCATGACAGTTCGACCTGTTTTTCCACATGCAGGGTGCCCAGCCCTCTCCTACATGAGAGGACTCAGGCCTACAATTTAACTATAATGCAGGTCTAAGGCATTTATGTCTAGTCATTGCGTAATTGGTGTTCAGTGAGGACGCTCTCCCAGGCGGCGGACCACAAGCCCCTCAATCATAGGGCCAACCCCCCCACCCATCCAGTAACCAGGCATCTCCGGAGACCAACGGTGAGAGAGAGGAGGGAGGGGGGCATAGGAAGTCATTCCTCTACCCCTCACCCCTCATGGAACAAAAGTTGGGTCCTTTAGCATATAGTACATCTGCCATCGGGCCCACTTAGTCTCAAATTTCCCTTCTTGGTTATTTAAGCTATGTGTTATTTTTTCCATGACATAGATTTGATAGTAATGGTCCACCATTCTTGTATGGTGGGTACTTTAGGCGTCAACCAATCTTTCATGATGGCCTTTTTGGCTGCTGTGAGAAGTATAAGTAGAAGGTGCCTAGTTATAGGCCCACGCATGTCTCGAGGGAGGACCAGGAGCAGAACTACCTCCACTGTCAGCTGAAACTGGGGGTCGAACATCTCCTGAAGGTGTTGTTGCAGGGAGGTAAAAAAAGGCTTCAGGGATGGACAGCTCCACATTACATGAGTGTGATCAGCCCTTGCAGTGCTGCATAGGCGCCAGCAACCCGTTCCCTGCCCCGGCTTATAATGACCCGTGATTGCAGGGGTTCTAAAATAGCGGATTAAGCATTTCCATGCGAATTCCCTCCAGTCGTGTGAACTAGATACCTTAGCGGAGTACCTCCAAGCCCGCTGCCAGTCCTCGGAGGTTAACAAGTAACCTGTTTCTTGGCTCCAACAGTTCCAGATGCTGTCTATACAGGCCAGGTTCTGGGTCCTCAAGGGAGCGATAGTACACTGATATCAGGCGGTTTTGCCTAGAGGACCTGATAAGTATTGTTAGGGTCTGTATTAGTGGTGGAAGCTGCTCTTGGGCTCAGATCTCCCTAGGGAGGTGTCCCATGTAATGTCTGAGCTGTAAATAGCAGAAAAAGTCTTCCTTCGGAATATTAAATTCCTTTTGGATTTCCGTGAAAGCCCACATTATGCCTTGTTTCACTATCTGACTTAGGTATCTCATGCCTCTTCTCTCCCACTGCTGGAAACCGCCATCGAGGACATTTGGGGGTAAAATCACTCAGGCTGGGGATTGGGCATAAGAGTGGCAGAAATGTGGACAAGTGATGGCTTTTCCGGATAGTCCGCCAGCCTCTAACCGAGGCTTCAAGCCAAGGGTTCCCTTTCGGAAACAATATCCCGTCTTCCCTGGATTGATACAAGATGCTATAAAACGTAGTCATCTATTAGTGTCCGTTCTATATCCAGCCAATGTGGGCTATTGGTTCTGGTTTGTCTGGACATCAAATGCATTACATTCACCGCCTGGTGGTATAATCTAAAATCTGGGAGGCCCATACCTCCCTCATCTCTGGGGAGGGTAAGGATTTTGAATCGTACCCGAGGCCTTTTATTGGACCATATAAATTTGGTAATGTGCCTGTTTATTTCTTTAAAGGTTTGCATAGGGATCTGGACCAGTATATTCTGGAACAGGTACAGTGCTCTGGGTAGGGAGATCATCTTAATCAGGTCGATCCTGCGTACTAGCCCCAGAGGGAGGGTTGCCCAGGCGGCTAGATCTGTCTTGAGTTGCATCACCAGAGGAATGTAATTGTACCTGTAGAACTCCTGGGGGGACTTAGGTATGTGTATCCCCAGGTATTTTAGTTTCCCCAATTCCCACCTCCCCGGAACAGTAGCTTTAGCCATCTATGTGGGGGAGTAGTGAAAGGGGAGCATCTCGGTTTTATTAAGGTTTAATTTGTACCCTGATACCGCACTGAAAGTCTCTAGTATCGATTTAACTGCAGGGAGAGATTGTTCAGGGTTATGTAGATACAACAGTATGTCGTCTGCGTAGAGGGCTATTCGATGCTCGACTCCACCCAATTCCACCCCCGTTATATTTTGCCTCCTGATCCTCTGGGCTAGGGGTTCTATAAAGGCCGCAAACAAAAGGGGGGAAAGGGGCAACCCTGCCTCATTCCCCTATACAGCGGGAAATAGCTGGAGTAATGTCCATTCACCTTTACGCAGGCCTGTGGGGCTGAGTATATATTCTGTAGGGCATTTATTAAAGCAGAGGGAAAACCAAATTTATGTAGTGTTTCATACAGAAACAGCCATGACACTCTGTCAAATGCCTTCTTGGCATCTAAGCTGACCAGTAAGGATGGGATCTCCTCAGAGTGCATATGGTGCACCATGTGTAGAGTTTGCCTTATATTGTCTGTGGTAGTGCGGGCTCGAACAAATCCGGTCTGATCTTTATGAATCAGCAGGGGGAGGACCTGATCCACGCTATGGGTTAAAATTGCCATGAAAAGTTTATAGTCTTGGTTAAGTACAGATATGGGCCTATAGGAGGCAAACGGCTGTGGGTTCTTATCCGGTTTAGGGATGACGGATATCATGGCATAGGCACAAGACGGGGAAGGGGGTTCCCCTTCCAAAGCCTCGTTAAAAACAGCGCGGAGGTTAGGAAGAACTTGGGTCTTAAATACCTTGTAAAATTCCACTCCATATCCGTCAGGGCCAGGGGACTTCTGAGATTTGGTGTTCTTTATGGCGGTTGTCAGTTATGCTTCTGAAATCGGGGTGACCAGGGCCTGGCTTTGGGCTTCCGTGAGTCGCGGCAAAGTGACCGATCGTAAGAATTCCTCCACGTGGTGCATGGGAACCTGCTCTTCTGGGGTATATAAGGACCGATAATATGCAGTAAAAGCTTCTGCAATTTCCTGAGTCTTGGTGAGTTGTAATCCACCTGTAGGATGAAGTATTGAGGTGACTGTAGCCATTTTTTTTTGCTTCCGAACCTGATACGCCAGCATCCGAGTAGCCCTTGGTCCAACCTCGTAGTATTTCTGGCGCAAGAATGTGAGGGCCATCTCAGTCTGCTGCTGCACCAGCCGATCTAGTTTGAACTTAGTTTGCTGCAGCTGAGGGAGTACCGTTGTGTCCCCTTGTTTGTGTGCCATTTGTAAGAAATGGAGGGAGTCCTCCAATTCCAGCCTCCGCACCCTGTGCTGTTTTTCTTGTTCTGCTGTGAATTTTATTAAATGACCTCTAAGTACCGTTTTAATCATATCCCAATAAATGGCAGGGGTGGAGTCTGAGATCGGATTATCTTTTTTAATCTCCTGAATCTTCTCTATGAGGAAGTTGCAAAACTTCTTGGAGTGCAGGTGATATGGGTTAAGCCTCCACGCCATCCGTTTAGGTTGGAGGTCGAAGTCCCATATGGAGATCTGAGGAGCATGGTCAGAAACAGCAATGTCTCCGATTTGAACATCATGCAGCATCCCCAGACTCTCAATCTGTGTGTATACCTGATCAATGCGGGTGTAAGTATGATGAACGGCCGAATAGATGGTGTAATTCCTCGAATGAGGATGGAGTTTCCTCCATACATCACACCATCCTGCCTCATTCGCGAATCTTTTAAAAAATCTTTGGGTAGCTGACAGCCTGGGGGGTTTAGTACTGGTGGAGTCTAAATTGGGGTCCATGACAAAATTAAGGTCGCCTGCCATCATAAGCACCCCCTCCGTTTTTTGTATAATTTTAGCTAATAACGGTTTTAGTTGCATCACTAGCATTCCCGGGGGAAATCATACAGGACCCCCCCGCACCAAAATCATGCAGCCCTCTGGGTCAGCCCATGTGTCATTTACCACAAAAAGAGTTCCCGGAGAGATAATAATAGCTACTCCCCTATGCCTACCCGACCTGGCCGATGAATAGAACATTTGCCCCCTACTAAGTTTGGCTAGTTTTGTGTGCTCCATAGTGTTCATATGTGTTTTCTGTAGGAATGTTAGGTCCGCTTTTGAGTGTCTAATAAAGGCCAGGGTCTTTGATCTCTTGATGGGAGATGCAAGGCCATTTATATTTAAGGAAAGTAATTTTACCCTAGCTGTATCCATTTGTTTTTAAGTACCTACTTCCAGAGTTACATCTCTCTAGCCCTAGCGGAGCCCTAGGCCCACCATCCCCGGAGAGCACCCCCACCGAGATAGGTTGTCTGTGGCTGGCGACTAATACAATACAAATAACAACACAACAACAAGCTAGTTCAACATCAACATACACGTCATACACTACGATACAATGTTTAAACATTTTTACACTGAACATTAACAACTGGCACTTTCACGAGTCAGGGATCCTGACCCTATGGCAAGAGAACCTTGCCGTGAACCCAGAGTCACTGGGCTTTAGCACTCCGTGCTATTAGGGAATATGTGTGTGGGTTAGGTGACTATTATGTACAGCTCCCGTGATCCCTCTGCGATCCCTGGAATATTTTATAGGGGGATGGTCTGAGCTGAAGAGATCCCTGCATATTAGGGTACCTACCCAAACTTCGTTGTGGCCGCATTGCCAGGTACAGCAATGGAAGGAGGACAGGCACATGGCTTGCCCTCATCATCGGCTTTCCCACGGTATTAGCCT
Organism: Neoceratodus forsteri; assembly: GCA_016271365.2. Lineage (NCBI taxonomy): Eukaryota > Metazoa > Chordata > Ceratodontiformes > Ceratodontidae > Neoceratodus > Neoceratodus forsteri. Next base: position 29,933,037 of record JADMNL010000027.1, read on the forward strand.
TGATTGACAGATATTTAGTCTGGTTCAGGGTATATGGCCCGATCATCTGGGAGGGGGAATGGGGTCGAACAGGCCTCATCTCACCATCCCCCGTCACTCCCTCAGCCAACCCCATAATTCCTCTTCAGCCCCGAGACATGCATTGGCATCAGCATCTGCCCTATTCAGCCGCCCCCGACTGCAGCAGGTCCCTCCCCCCAACCCAATAAGGGGGTGAGAGGGGCGAGATCAAATCCAGCAAGGGTGAGAGTCCCCATCCGCCTGGTAACCCTCATGAGGGGATCAAAATGAGATGCTCACCGGGTCCCCCCCTCACCCGCCCCCACATCTTCCTTCTCCCTCTACCCCAGCCCTTCCTCATGGGGGTCATTCTCCTTCCTCTCCCCAGGGTCCTTTCGGAAGCATCAGGGTCAATACCCATTTCTACTGCGACAGGGCCAGAGAAGCATGATCGGCCTTCTGATGGGACCCAACCTGTTGCGTCTTTGCGAGGATCACACCCCTCCCCCAACCGGCGCAGCCCAGTTTCCCAGTCAACGCTACCCCAGGAGTGGGAAGAATGAGCAGAGCAGGCAGACCTTCACGATATCTGCCACTGGTGGAACCCCCAACTAGCAGCCACCCTCGAGCCCCCCCTCTGCAATCATCTAGGCCATTTCTTATCTGAATGCTACCCCTCTGATTCTGTTCCTGGAAGAAGCATACAAAGTCTAGTTTAGTTTTTCAGGTTGACTGCTACATAATCAATGGACAAAGTTCAAGCTCACGTTGTCATCACAGGAGTCTTTGCTATGTACTGTTTGGCCTTCGCATAGCTCCATTCCGGTTTCGGTCCCGCATCGTCTATCACCTCCCCTTCCCCCTCAGTTCCAGCCCCCCTATCTGCTCATCCCTCATCACCATGCTCTCATTCCTTAGAATTACCACTGTCAGTATGGCAAGAATAACTATAGGTAGCCTTAATTGGTCCCCATCACATGAGTGTCAAACCCCCAGCACTTCCCTTCATTTGTACTCCGCTTCCTCTTCCTCCTCTCACCTCCCACTCTCTACTCCTAATATAGACTCCTCATTCAGACCCAGTATTCCGCCCTGCCGCCTAGTTTTATACCCGAGGGGCCAGTTGCAAACCACCCTCCAACTACTTTCAGCTCGAACTACTCTCAGGAGCTTTTCCCAGTAGTGCGACTTCTCCTGGCAGCATTTGGGCCTGCTAGCACTAGTCTATTTCATCCCGCTTAGCCCCTTACCTCCCACTTGCCCACGGTTCTTCTAGCGAATGAGCTCCTCAAACCCGCACCCCTTCCTTCTCGATGGGCCCGTGGCTCAGCGTCCCAAATGCCCCCTCTCTATTCAAAGACCTTCCCCCCACACACAAGTGTCTGTCTATCAATGGATGCCTCTACTACTATCTCCTCCCCCAGCCTCTCCCTCCCTCATCTCCTGTAAGATTGGCAAAATTACTTGTCGTTTTCATGTGTCCGTGGCAGTTCCCGTCATCTGCAGATCATCTGGAGTGGACTGTTCTGCTCGTAGAGTCCAGGCTATTCTCTGTATGGCTTCCGCACCTTGTCTGTGCCTCGCATCTCTCTGCCCCATACTCCACAGCTTTTGGGTGAGTTTCGTTGCCACTGAGGGATCTTTCTGTGGCCTGGCCTGGGGAATGCTGATTTGCCTCTTCTTCAACTCATTTACAGCCTCTTCCGCCAACTCCACCGTTTTAGCTCCTTCAGGAAATAGGATCACCATCCTAGCAGGGTATGGGGTTCAAAATTTAATTCCGGCTATCTTCAGGGCTTTCATTGTCACGGCGTAGGCGCGCCTTCGCGCCATAATCTCAGGGGCATAGCCATTGTCAAAGTACAGACGCTGTGAACCTAAAAGCACATTCCCTTTTCTCTAGGCTGCCTTCAATACTGCTTCCTTGTCTTGAAATCTTAAAAATTTAACCAGGACGGTGCGTGGGCGCGACCCCGGCAGGGGCCTCGGTCCCAACACACGGTGTGCCCGCTCTATTTCCATTGAGACATCGTCAGGTATGGAAAGCAATTCCCTGAGGAGTTTCTTTATGTGGCTAATCATATCGGGTCCCTCAAGCCTTTGGGGAGTCCCGCTATCTGGATGTTACTTCTTCTGCTGCGGCTTTCTGCATCTTCGGCTCTAGCCCTTAAGGCCTTTACTTCCTCATGCAGTTGGGCAATGGTATGGTCAGCATCATCTAGCTTTTCTTCCGTCACCATTATGCGGGCCTCGCTTCTCTCCTGTCTTTGTTCTAACTTCCCGATATCAGTGCGGAGAGCCGTTGCCGTGGATTTCATCTCTCAGCAGAAATCTCTCAATTCTGCCAACATCTGTGCCATCTGCTTCTGCAGTATAATGTGGGAGGCTTGTTCAGTCACCATACCGCCACGATGTGAGGAGGATGAGGCCTGTGAGTCCTCGCTCTCCGAGCCTTCATCCTGGGATTTCTCTTCACTTAGATGCGCGAGGATTGCAAACTTGTTGTCCCCCTTCTTCTTTGGCATTTTGGGATGCCCTCCTGTTATACTGGTGTCGAGATGTCGCTGCATTAAATATGTTTGGAGGGATATTGTGGGATCGATAGGGGAGCCCCTCGTTTAGGCTGCCATCTCTTCTATGACGTCACCGGAAGTCCCCTTGGCTATGTATTAATGACGTTTTTTCTGTCTATTACTATCCAACCCCCCCAACCCCGCGGACACATCCAGAAATGAGCTTTTAGCTCAGTATGCCTTTCCTGGTGAAACTTTTAAATAAATAAAAATGTTATGTTGTGAATCATCTGTAGAGACTCTGAAATCCAAGGGAAAGTTTTTTTTTTTAATTATTTCTTTTTAAAGAACCTACACTAAAACAAGTGATATCAAGAACTCAATATACCAGATATGAAATAATAAATACACGTTGTTTCAACTATATCATGATAAGGGCCAATAACAATATGAGTACAAAATAAGAGTGAACTAACAACAAATGTCCCAAGCCAGTAAAAGGAAAAATAGGTACTCGAGTTATATTGTTTACTTTTCATGTTTTCTTCACATGTGTGCAGCAAACATTTTACTACAATTAATGGCATTTCAGTGGGTGTGTCACTGCCGGGTCCAACGCAGCACAGGCTGCAATGGACTTGGCAATGATAGCTCAATGATCAGCAAGGTTGAGCATGACACTGCTGTGCTGGTTGATGGGCGGAAACTTTGTGCAGTTGACAAGAGGCAGCTGCACCTATCAGACAGCAGCTGCCTTCCTTCATCTGCATGACGCCTCCCACCAACCAATTCAAAGCTCAGTATGTCTTTCCTGGTGAAACGCTTTAATAAATAAATCAATAAATAATGATAGGAATAAGTTCCACACCAAGAATTGAGCATCTATGGCAATACTTACTGTATGCGTAGACGAGAAGTTTAGAATGTTAACGGGTGTCAGATAAGAATGGTCAATAATCTGATATTGCAATAACCTCATATTTGTTTGGATCAGAGCCCTCATCATATTCCAGAAGGAGAGCCCAATCCTTGCTTCAGCAGCTCCTATCCCAGCACGGGGTTCCACAAATAATTAGGTCTACTATAGCAGGGAGATTATTTCTCCAATAGAATACAGTAAATCTATACGATCAAACCCTTTGGGTCATCTACTAAAATTAACTATTACTAAAAATAGAGCGGGTACTGGAAGTATAGTTTATAACTAGTTTACTAATAAGAACATGTTGTAGCCCAAAATACCTAAAGTATTGATTCCAATCCAGAGAAAGCTTGTTTCTTAATTGAGCAAAGGATGGAAAAACTTCCTTATGATACACTTGTCTGATATAAAACATTCCTTGATCTTGCCAATGCCTGAAGCCTGACCCATTTCAAAATTCTGGCAGAAAGGGAAGTCTTGGTTTGGGTCGTTAAGGCAGATAGAGTTTGATCCATATCAAAACAGCAATGCACTTCGTAATTACAAAAGAACCCCAGAGCAAATGCACTGGGGCATGGGTTATCCCAGAGGATATTGGCCATACAGCCAAATTTTAAAGAAAACACAAACTGCATATACCCTAATAATGCAAAGCATCATGGGAAACATATGCAAATGACCATTAATTGATTTGGACTGGCTTAACTCTAAGCAGAATTGCATGGCGCCAAAAGCCTCATAATACAATCAGCAAAGGCTGAGAACAGCAGACACAGACACGTGTTTTGTCCTCATTTGGACTCATCAGTGTGCCATATCTGTATCTCAGCCCAGGGAGAATTAGCCAGCCACTCTGCAGTAGGAGAGACACCTAGGGTGGTTTGCTTATAACCAAGTAGTGAATGATTGACTAGATCAAATACTTTGGTGAAGTCAATTAACACTGCTCCACTTAAGAGGCCGGCATCAATCGCCAGGTTGCTATCATTGTATTTGTACTGAGAGAAGTTTTGTAAAAGTGATATCAGCTGTGGGATAAATTTCAAGGGATTCCAAACAGTCATTAGAATACTGTTACCATCAGCATAAAGCATAGCCTTACAGGCTGTTTCTACCTCCTCCACTCCTTGGAGTCATCCCTGTCTCTCCCTGCCACAAATTGCACCTGACTGTGGTGTATTAGACTGGGTAACACCTGATTCGGTCTGCTTGCTAGCACCTCAGCCACACTTTGTAGTTCATATCAGAAACAAGATGGAGCAGTAGCTAGAGCCTTTTTAGCTATGATAGTAATCATGGCCTCCTTCATAGATACATAGACAGTGTTGGCAGATAAGGGCCTATGGCCCACCCAGTCTGCCCATTTAAGTTTGTAAGTTCAGTTTATGTTTTCCAGGAAGTCTGTTGCCCCTTACCCCTGACCTCCAGAATTCCTTTATGTCTATCCCATGCATTCTTAAATCCCGTGATTGTTTTAGCCCCCACCACTTCCTCTGGCAGGGTGTTCCACTTGTCCACCACCCGTTCTGTGAAGAAATTCTTCCTCACGTTTCCTCTGAATCGCCCTCCCTCCAACTTCATCCCATGCCCTCTAGTCCTGGAACATCTTTTTCACTTAAAAATAGTGCATTCCTGCACCCTGTTCCTCCCTGTAAGATACTTGTATGTCTCTATCATATCCTCTCTCTCCCTCCTCTCCTCCAGGGAGTACATGTTCAGTGCCTTCAGCCTGTCCTCATAGGACTTGTGATGCAATCCATGCACCATCTTTGTTGCCCTCCTCTGAACCTTCTCTACCCTGTCTATGTCCTTACATAGGTAAGGTCTCCAGAACTGCACAGTGTACTCCAGGTGCGGCCTCACTAGTGTCTTGTATAGTGGAATTATGACCTCCTTTTCCTGCGGTGATGCCCCTGCCTATGCATCCCAGCATCCTATTTGCTTTACCTACTGCCTTGTCACACTGTTTCCCTGCCTTGAGGTCATCAGAGATGATAACTCCAAGATCCTTTCCTGCTTGGTGCATGCTATATCCTCACCCCCAACTGATATATTGTGCCAGGGTTTTGTGCCCATATGCATTATCTTGCACTTCCTTGCATTGAATTTCAACTGCCAAACCCTGACCATTCTTCAAGTTTCTGCAGGTCCCTTCTCATTCTGTCTACACCCTCTGGTGTGTCTACTCTGTTACAGAGCTTTGTGTCATCAGCGAACAGTGAAATTCTGCCTTCTAGGTCCTGCGCAATGTCACTGATGAAGATATTGAATAGTACCGGTCCCAGCACTGATCCCTGTGGTACCCCACTGGTCACTCTTCCTCTGTGGAGTGACAGCCATTTACCACCACCTCTGTGTCCTGCTGCCCAGCCAGTTACCTACCCACCACACTACTGTCCTGCCCACACCCATATTCCCCAGTTTGTGCAATAGTCTTCTATGTGGCACAGTGTCAAAGGCCTTGCTGAAGTCCAGATAGGCCATGTCCACTGCCCTCCCTGATCCACCTCCCTAGTCACCCAGTCAAAAATTCAATGAGGTTGGTCTGACACGGCCTTCCCTGGTGAAACCATGCTGCCTTGGGTCCTGTAGTCCATTGACAACCAGATGTTCCACCAATCTCTCCTTCAGTAGTGCTTCCATGATCTTCCCCACTACCGAGGTGAGGCCGACTGGTCTGTAGTTCCTGCTTCCTCTTTGTTCCCACTTTTGTATAAAGGGACTACATCTGCTATCCTCCAGTCTTTGGGTACCTCCCCTGTTTCTAGTGATCGGCTAAACAGGATAGCAAGAGGTTCAGCCACCACCTCTCTTAGTTCTTTAAGGACCTGGGGTGCACCCCATCTGGCCCCATTGCTTTATCAACTCTTATTACTTCCAGTTCCTTCAGGACCCTTTCTCGTGTAAAGGACTTGTGTCCATTTCTGCACCATTCTCACCCCTTGTACTCCATTCAGACCCATTACCCTCCTCTTCCTCAGTAAAACTGAGCAGAAATACCTGTTCAATATGTCAGCTTTACTGTTGTCATCCTCACACAGCCCCATCCTCCCCTTCAGTCTCACTATCCCTCCCTTTGCCTTTCTTTTTCACTTATGTACCTGTAAAGGTTTTGTCCCTCTACCCACTGATTTTGCAATGTGTTCTTCTGTCTGAGCTTTGGCTTCCTTACTGACCTCCTGCCTCCTTTGCTTCTCCTGGTACTTCTCCCTATCCCCTTCTGCCTGTGTCTTTTTGTATTGCCTGAATGCAATCTTTTTGGCTTTCACTTTCTTTGCTACCTCTTTGGAAAACCATAATGGTCTCCTCTTCCTTTTCCTCTTGCTAACCTGTTTAATACATAATTCTGTTGCTCTTGTAATCCCCATTTTTAATACTTCCCACTGTTCCTTAACCCCTGATTCCTGCCCCATTCCCCTTAATGCCTCTTTCAAGTCTCTCCCCATTTTCCCAAAGTTTGCCCCCCTAAAATCCAGGATACGTGTTTTTGTGTGGTTTGGTTCTGCTCTTTCTGTGATTTCAAACCACAGTGACTGGTGGTCACTATTCCCCAGGTGCTCCCCACTCTTACCCCATCACTATCCTGTTTGTGAGCACAAGGTCCAGTATTGCCTTCTGCCGAGTTGGTTCCATGACCAGTTAGCAGGCAAGGCACCCTGAAGAGTCCAGGATAAATCTGCTCTAGTTGATGCTGCTGCTGGGATGCTCCAGTCCACGTCTGGAATATTGAAGTCTCCAACCAGTACTACCTCACCCTTGTCTGCCATCCTCTGGATGGCTAGCATCAACTCCTATCTGTTTCTTCCTCCTGGGCTGGTGGTCTATAGACCACACCTGTGCGGATGGCTGGCCCCATTTTCCTTTCCAGCTTAACCCACAGTATCTCTCCCCCATTTTGTTCCTCCTGGATCTCTGTGGCCCTTATGTCATTTTTCACATACAGTGCCACTCCTCCTCCCTTCCTGCCTGCCCTGTCTCTTCTGAATATGTTGTAGCCAGGTATGGCCAACTCCCAGTCGTGGAGTCATGCTCTCCAACATGTCATACTCACAGGCTTCCTGCAGCACTCCAGTTGTTTAACCATGTCTTTCAGTTGACACATTGCTGCAGAAATTAGCTCCAATGAAGATCTCTGCAAGATGTGTCAGTAGATATTAATCTTTCGTAGATTCTAATAGTTTAGTTAAATGAAGTAAAGAAAATTAGGTTCAGCATAGGAGCTCCAAAACTGCATGTTGTTGACTGGGCTGCTGGCCCTGCCCCTGTTCTCTATCTTTTTCTTTTTTTTTTTACTTTCTAATTATGCCCATGTACTCTCCAGCCCCCTCCACTTTTCCTTGGTACCTCCAGGCACCTCCCGATCTTCTCCTATCTCCCTACCTCCATTGAGCTTTGACTTTTGCCCCCAGATGGGGTTGGGTGGGGTGATGCCCCTGGACATTCTGGTCTTGTCAGGCAGGGCATGTTCTGGTGACTGGTGAGGTAGAGGACCCTTGATATACCGGGACTGTCACTGTCACAGAGGTGCAGGGGTCATGGTCTTGTGCCCCCCTGAGACGTCACATGCAAGGTATCCAGTCATGCATGGGTATGCTGTGTGCATCTCCATGCTGACAGCCACAACATCCCCCCCTCCCAAGTCTGTCTCCAGCTGCACTGCCACCTGTGGTTGCCCAGGCAACAGTCTCACAGCAGAATCCTCAATCCACCTGTCCCCAGCTGGCCCCCAATGACCCAAGCTTGTTCCCAAACTCAGGTTGCCAGTGTCATGAGCAGTAGTGCTACTGCTGTGCCAAAGGACCAGTCCTTTCTATCTTTTTCAAGAGCTTCTTCCTACTCTGTGTCTTCTAGCATATTCCTGCATGACACCATAGTTTTTGCTTCAGAAACCCCTGTCCCAGCTGGAAGCCTCTGGTCGGCCAAAATGCATTGGCCCGACTGTCATTATCCCGACCCTGATATCGGACAACCATGTTTCAGGCACACAGGGTTGGGATATTGCCGGTGGGCCAGATGCATTTTGGCCAATCTGAAGTATCCCTTTGATAAAATACAATGTTGGTTCTGCTCGAACCGCCTTTTGCTAAATGCAAAAAATGTCTGTATGACCCCTAACAGTAAGCCAAGACTTACTACGCTCCATAAATGCCCATTCTTCATGAACCTGGATGACTGCCCCCTATCCAGAAGTCCCTTCCCATGTTAAATATATTCAGATTCAGATTCAGATTTTTTATTATTAAAAAAGTATGTATAAAACCAACAGTTCATCACTTACAAATCTTTAAAAAAAACAATCGAGAACCTCAATATACAGTTATCAAAACTTACTAACAGCCATGTATACTATTTGCCCAGTATGTAAAACATCCTGGCCAGGATATTCAGACTGCACCAGGCAGTGGCGCAAGCCTGGGTGCAGCGCAACCAGGATGCACCGGTGCCAGGGCCAGGTGATATTCAACAGTGTTGTGCCATGGCGCAGCATCGTTGAATATGGTAATGTCGACGCATGCACTAAGCATGGTGCAAGCCACAGATCAGGAGCATGGGGATGTGCCAGCGCAAGTGCAGTTGCCCTAGGTGCATCACCCGCGATACTCAGCAGGGACATTTAAATGAGGCTGTAATATATGCAAGGCACAAATGGGGCCATTTGCATGACATTACGGCCCCATTTGCATGCCTTGCGCAGGGCAGCAGGGCGACTCGCACCTGGTGCCCTGCACAGCATGACATGTGCATTCGGGATCCCGTGGCATCCCCTGCCCCATAGCAGAATGCACAATCCCTGGAAGTCTAGTGCCCCCCCAGTCCCCAGGTCCCGATCACTGTACTAAACAACCATCCCTTGTGGGCTAGTGGAACCCCCCCGTCCGTTTCCCTGAACGCCGATGGATGTCTGAAAGTAATCTCCCTGGTAGTCTAGTGGAACCCCCCTGCCCATTTCTGCAATCATGGTAAATCCCTGTAAAACACATCCCTGGTGATCCAGTGGCACCCTCCACCCCTACCACCCATACAGACCCCCATGCCAACCCCACTCCCCTCCCGTCATCAGCGGGTGGCTGCAACCTGCCCGCATACTGCCCGGCCGCCTGACGAATGACAGGTACAGTATGGGCTGTAAGCCCATTGGTCCCCGGTGTGGACCAATGGGCTTGCAGGGCATACTGTACTAGACAGTCCCAAATATGTGAATGACTCCGTTTGCACCAGGTGCAACTCCTTTGAATATCCAGTCCTCTATGTGCAAATTTTGCCAATGCAAAGTAAATGACTTGTTTATCTGAATACAAAAGTGTCCCTACTTTATCCTCAACTGTGTCATAAACATTAATAAAGGGTAAAATGTATTTGTTTCTTTCCAACACCAATAAAGGACAAAACAGCAATAGATGGACAACTGTTTTCTTTTTGTTTATATCATATTTGCAATATTCAAAATCACTGGTTCCAGTCCAAAAACTATTCCACCCCCTCTGTTTGTTAATGAGCCCAAGTCTCATCAAACAAATTATATTCCTATCTTTTTTATTTTCTACCACTTTCAAATAATACTCTACTTTCTCATATCTTTCCTTTTTTTTTATAGATACTCATACTAGGCAGAAACTCTATTTTCTCCATATCTTTCTGGTAATAAACACCCATTATTCTCTGCTTGGCTGCTTTTGCATATCCAGTCACTTGTTCCTTCTGGTTTTGATGCCATATTGGCATCATGCCAAGATATCTCAGCTTATTATTAAGATGACCAAACCAAGATTATGTAAAACCCATTCTTTTAGTTTCTTCCCAATGTTGCCTTGGTGATCTCGTGTTTTCCATTTGTAATATTTTTTCCCAGTAGTTCAATATTCTAAAAAAAATATCAGTTGTTCCAAACTAACCATCCCTGTTTCCAATCTAGGTATTGCTGTTGTAGTATTCCTTGGTAACCCCAATGCAAGTCGAATGAAAAACTTTGCACCCCCTCTGAATTAACTAGTGGGCCCCATACTTCACTGCAATATAGAATCTGACTATTTATTTTGGCTTCAAAAACCCTTCTCACTGCAGTGAAGGAATTGCCCCCAAAGCAGTTTGCAAATCTGTATATGGCCTTCGCAGATTCTATCCCTGCACCTTTACTTTTATCTGTATGGGCTTTCCAAGTTCCATTATAACTAAATATTACCCCTAAATAAGTAAAACATGTCACCTGTTCAATTTCAAGGTTACTCACAATCCATTTTTTTGTTTTGACCTTTCTTTTCCCCATAATCATCACTTTACTCTTGGTTACATTCAACTGTAATTGTAAAAAATTCCAGATGTTCAACTGTACAATTTAGAGCCCTCCTAAACCCAATCGGTGTTCTGGATAATAAAACAATATCATCCGCATACAGTAACACTTGTATCACTTGATTATTAATCTGCAGTCTATGTGTATCAATTTTTTTTAATTTCTTGACTAGGGTTTCAATATATGTGGCAAATAAGGCAAGGCAACATTTATTTAAAAGACGCCCAATCCCAGAGACTCTGGGTGCCGCACAAATATATAAACACACATTTCAAAAATATATTGATAAAACACAGAAATTGTTAAAATAAAATAATCCATATAAACATTAAACAAATAGCAAATTCTCAACAGCTATACTCAAATCAGTACTTGTAGATTAATATTAATCTGAAAAAGCTTGGGCAAATAGGAGGGCCTTAAGGTGAGTCTTGAAAACCTACAAAGTGGAGACCTCCTTAACCCCAGAGGGAAATGAATTCCACAGGGTCAGGGCGGTGACACGAAAAGCCCTGTCACCAGCTGATTTTAGCCTCGACCTGGGAATCGGTAGGGTGCTTCTACAGGAGGAGAGGAGGGAGCGAGTTGAGACAGCAGGTACGAGAAGGTCTAACAGGTAACCAGGGCCCTGACCATGTAGGGTCTTATAAGTGAGAAGCCCCACCTTAAAGAGTATCATCCACCTGATCAGCAGCCAGTGCAGATCACGCAGAACAGGTGTAATATGACAAAACTTTGATTGCCCAGTAAGCAATCGAGCAGCTGCGTTCTGCACTAGCTGCAGTCTGTGGAGAGATCCTCCCATGATCCCAAGGTAGAGCGCATTACATTAGTCAAGCCTTGATGTAACTAAGGTATGCATCAAAGTGGGGAGGACCAGAGGCAGAACAAGTGGTTTTATCCTGGTGATATTTCTAAGATGGAAAAAACAGGAGTGGACAATGGAGGATATCTGTGCCTCCATAGTCAAACTCCTATCAAGAATGACACCAAGATTATGCACCCTAGAGGAGGCCTTCAATGAAACAGAGCCCAGAACAAGTCCAGTCTCTGAGTCAGAGGCCAACCTATCATGCACTCTGTTCGACTCCACCACCAATACCTCTGTCTTATCGGAATTCAGTCGCAACCAGCTGGAGGCCATCCAGTCGTTGATCTCAGCAAGGCAGCTGTTTAGCACATCCACTGCGTTAGATGTTCCAGGGGCAAAGGATAAATATAGCTGGGTATCATCAGCATAGCAAAGAAAACCCAAACCATATTTAATGATACCCCCCAGGGGCAGCATATGTACTGCGAACAACATTGAGGCCAAGACCGATCCCTAAGGCACTCCAAGAAAAGGAGACTAGGGGTGGAGAAATTCCCCATCACAATCCATTGTCTCCTGCTGGTTAAAAATTACTCAAACCAGCAGATGACAGTACCGGTGAGTCCACAGAGTTCCCTGAGATGGTTAAGCAACACACAATGGTCCACAGTATCAAATGCTGTACAGAAATAAAGGAGAATAAGAACTGTCCTTTCCCCACAATCTCTAGCCCTGAGGAGATCATTCTGCACTCGCACAAGCGCAGTTTCAGTGCTACGCCTTGCCCAAAACCCCAAATGGAACTGTTCATACAGCTCATGAGTTACAAGGTGCTCCTCCAACTGAAGCACCACTACCTTCTCCACAACCTTCGCCAAAAAGGGAAGATTGGAAATAGGTCAGTAATTTGCCCTGACCTCTGGGTCCAAAGATGGTTTCTTTAAGAGTGGTCTCACCAACGCCTCCTTCAAGGCATCAGGGAAGACCCCCTCAGACAAGGAGCACCGGACAATCAGGGCAAACACTGGGACAATAGTGTTGGTGCAAATTACAGTGGGGCCAACAAGCAACCTTGTTTTACACCCCTAGTTATATGCACTTTATCAGTCAGAGACCCAGATCTTGTTACCCTAATCCTAACTGAAGTGTCTGCATATAGCAATTTCAGTATTGACAATAATCTACTTTCGATTTTAAGATCTTCTAATATTTCCCAAAGGGTCAGTCTATTGATATTATCAAAAGCTGCATGAATATCAAGGAAGGCCACATATAGATTTCCTTTTTTATGTTCAACATATTTTTGGCTCAAATAATTCAGCACAAATATATGTTCCACAGTGCTATAGGCCTTCCTGAACCCAGCCTGGTATACAGATGATCTATTATCCAAAATTCTAAAATCTGTAAAATAATTCTTGTGTATAACTTCATAGAGACACATAGTAATGTGATGGGTCTATAACAGGCTGGGTTTGTCCTGTCTCCTTTCTTAAATAAAGGAACAATTAATCCTTCACTCCAACTTTATGGCATTTGTAGACTGTTATTTATATTTGTAAAAATTTAGATCAAGATCCTTGGCCACCACTCCGGATTTGCTTTAAATACTTCTACCAGTATACCATCTGGCCCAGGTGCCTTATTATTTTTCTGCTCATTTATTGCCCAGATCACCTCTTCCTCTGTAATATTTACCCAGGCCTCTATTTCTCTATCTGTATTATTACCCCCATTTCCCCATTTAGTTCACCTCCAAATAGATTATTATAATACATATACCATATCTGTGGCATGATAATTCCATCTATATTTAGTTCTCTATTATCTGTACCATAAGCTACCAGGTTCCAGAACTTCTTATAGTCCTTATATCTAATGGCATCCTGTAAACTAATCCATAACTTGTTTTTAAACTGATCCTTTTTCCTCTTTCATAATCTTTTATATTCTTTCCTAAGTCTTAAATAGGCTCCTCTTAGCCCTACATTAGAAAATCCTTTACTACACCTTCCAGCTTTTATAACTAATGCTTTATAATTCCTACACTCTTTATCATACCATCCTTTATTTATTCCTGACCCTTGAAATTGTCTCTCCCTAACCTCTTTACCTAAAAAATCAACTATAAACTCAAAGATATCCTCCAGTCTTTGAGTCCATTCCTTGTTATCTTTATAAATGTCTTTATTAGTTATTTGTTCCACCTCTTCATTAATCAAAGTATTGTTGGATACTAACTCATTTATTTTTATAGAACTGACTGAATCCCACTTTATTTTTTTCTTGTTCATTACAACCACGTGCTTATTTGCTACATCAAAGTTTTCCCTTAAGGCATATTCTTACCCTTCCTATCCTATTTCAATGGTTACCACTATTGGGAAATGGTCACTTTGCCACTTTTCCAAAACCATGAATCTTTTAACTTTACTAAATGACCACACTTCCACAAGGGCAATGTCAATGACTGAACCACTATTTTTTAGTGGAAAGGTTTAATTACCATCATAATCCCCCTTAGTCCTCCCATTCAATATTCTTAACCTATTATTTTCAGCCAAATTAAGCAATTTATTACCTCTAAGGGTTAGTTTTTTATCCTTCGAAGCTCTAATTGGAATTGATAATCAATCATCTATCTCTCATCTATCTCCCATTTATTTAAATAAATTTCCACCTTATCAGCTAATCTTGCATTGACATCACCGATAACACAAATTGGACTGGAACCATATTTTCCCAATACATTCTCAATAAGTTGTGCTAATTCTAAAAGTATCTGTTTTTCCAAGTCTCTATTGACTCTTGATGGGATATAAACATTTAACCAAATCAGAGAGGGATCTTCCGAATCACCCAGTATACTTCCTAGAATGTACAAACTATTTCCTTCAATCCTCTCAGCATTTCTAAAAGCTTCTGTAGAAATCAATGCAACTAGGACCCCTCTTGCATGTCTATATCTAGTTGATCTACTAGCAGGAGACTAATGTACAAGAAAGCCTTTCAGCATGTCTGCCTCTATTATTTCTAACCATGTTTCCTGTAACATCACTACCTGATACTCCCGTATCTCCTGAACCCATTGAACATCCTCTAATTTCCCCTCTAAACCAGCTACGTTCCAACTCAAAATATTTAACTCCCTCTTTTTTTTGATGCTTTGAACTGGACTATTTCTCTTTCAAGCTGAAGACTCCAAATCTATCAGGGGAATGGTACTATCCTAGCTTCCTTCTGACCCAACACTATGCTTCCTACCGTTATCCCGTTTGTTAGAATTTGTGTCTTGAATTGGAGAGGAAGTTGTTGGTGCCAGTAATGAGCTGATTTCTAAGATGACACTGGTATTAATCTTAGTACCTCTACGTTTCTGCCCCCTAATATAGGTCTCTTTCACTACCAAATGAATGTACAATAATCATAGGTTGTAAATACTCAGTTATTCTTTATTGCTTCTGTTTAGCATTTTGAGTCTCAACTTCTGATCCTGTTTGTTTCTCATGTTTCTTTAGTTCTTCAATTTCTTTTTCATTTTCCTTTAATTCACCTAGTCCTACCACTTTGTCATTCAGATTGTTACCCATCTTCTTGAAATCCTCCTTTTGACTCAGAAGTTTTGTCCTAATTTCTGGTCTCTTAAAAGTAATACACACCCAGTCTTTCTCCTCCCCTGTTAGATATCTATACACTGTTAACAAATCTGTCCATTCTATAGCATTTCCTAAAACCCCCTTACAAAGGTTACAGTATATGCTGTCCATTTTAACGTAAAAGGGGACTTATTCCTAGCTTTAGGCAGTCCTTTCATAAAGACAGTGGGCAATAGTTTTCCCTGTTTTATCAGTCTCTCTCTTTTTTGTCCAGTTTAGCTTGCTTATCTTGTTTATCCCCCTCCTTTGCCCAGGGCCCATTTTCTTTTCCCCTTACATCTATAATACTCTGCACACTTTCCACAACCTTCCCCTTTGGGCTAACTCTCCTTTGTCCTTTATCAACAGCAGCTAGTGCCTCTAAATTCCACCTAGCTTTCTGTCTTAATCCCTGGTCATATTTGCAATTTGAACCTTTCCTATCTGTTTTGTCCTTAGTACTTTTGCAATTTAATTTTCTAATCCTGTTTCTGTCCCTCTGACGTTTCTCTTCTTCCTTGCATTCTTTGACCCCTATTTCCTCCGTAATTTGCTTAATTACTTTTTTCTATCATCCTATCTTTCTTCTGTTGATTGTCTTTTACGCCCTCTCTCTTTTTTCTGCTCCCCCTTACTTGGTTTTTGACCTTGAGGCAACCTTTTCATCACCTCCTTTAGCAAATCATTCATATGACCTATTCCTCTTTTAATTTCGGCAAGTCCCATTATAATTAGGTTCTGATTCATAAAGGATTCTACAGCCGATGGCAGTATTGATTTCTCAGCATTTGAACAACCCCCTTTCCAGACTCTGATTTTATCTCTTGCTTCAGTCACCCCCCAGTCCATTATTTGTCATAGATGTGAAACCTCTGGGGGAGCTTCAGATGGGGGATCCATACTCAGATGCAGATGGAAGTTTTGGATTATGCAGCTGCATGCTAGAGAAGCTGAGGAGAAGTGCTCCAGCAGGAGCACCAGAAATGCTAGCCATAGATCTACAGCAGGTATGCCACCGTTGCCTCAGCAGACTACTTGGGAGTCTTTCCTAATAATTGAGAGCCTGCAAAAATCTGTAGAACTGTGAGAGGCTGTGGTAGCGCTTTAATTCTGGTGCCTTCCAGACCATCTTGTGCTGTGGGACTATATAGACTTTTTTGTGGAGTCCGACCCCTTCCCCCCAGTATTTGGAGTCCAGGTGAGGAGCCATATTGGAGGAAGAGGTGTTTGGAGTGGTCCTGTGGAGGATCAGTATCCCCGAGAAAAATCTGTATCACAAAACTTTGTGAGAGGCAAAATTACAGATTGCCGTCTGCTTGATGTTCTTTTCACTCCATCCTCATCCAAAACCCCAAAACCATAGATTGGATTTGTCAACTATAAAGTCAACGCGGAAAAGATTATTGAGTTTTTTTTAACATTACATACTTCCCTTGCTCTTCCCTACTTGATTTTATTTAGATATTTTAAGAATTTTAGGTTTTAGGTTTTAGGTATCTGGTATTAGTATTTGTATTAGGTTTTAGTTTTGTGGTTTGCACTACTATTTTGTGCTATTATATTTTGCCTAACTGTCTGTTTACTTGCTTACCAGTTCACTTGCTGGCACTCTTATTGAAAATTGATTCAAGCTCCTACTTTCCGAGTATTAGTTTCCAAAAAGCCTCATATATCTCCTATATTTCACCTTTAATTCTTTTTTGAACATATTCTATTTTTATAATACTAAGTTAAACCTCAAGAACTATTCTTGAGATTATTTAGATTCCATATTTGAATTTATTTAATTGAATTTAATTTAAATGAGTAATTGGACAATCGGATAATCTGGCTACTAGGTAAAAGTGAATGCAAAGGGACTGCTCACACTACAATCAATTAATTAGAGCCACCGCACATCCAACTAAACTGATTGATAGATTGTTAGATTGACAGACCCTTTTATTGAACCCAACTTAGACTGGATTCAAACGGTCAAACTCTTCACTGTGCATACACAGCATTTTTGGACATTGAGCGAAGTAGAAGCTGAAGTAAGCAGTATGAACATTTTAATTCTGGAGCTTCTACTGAATCTTCATTGAGCTGTCCTGTTTCTGTTCTCACTCACATAATACCTCGCTCAATACCGGAGAGTTCTGCTTTGAATCGAGAAGCGTTCTCTTACATTTTAAATCAATCCAATTTAGAACTTGGAACTCAGAGTCTGACTCCCTTTTTTGCATTATTTGCACTGGCTGTGTGTTTTAACACAAATGCTAATAAGGGACTGTGAGCGCTCTGAAGTACCTTAAAGCACTTTAACAGTGTAGCAACTTTTTTCCCTTCGTGAACATTTTACAAAGAACAGGTCTTAAAATACTGTACGCTTGTACTGGCTGGTATTTCTTCAGAATTCTGGACCTCTTATCAACATAAAATGAATTCAAAGCACCCACTAAAGGCCTTAGAAATATATGAGGCACTTGGGTTATCAGTGGAAAATGACCCTGAAAGTGAGTAGTATTTTAGCATTTAGCTTTCAGCATTCTTTAAAATGCTTAAATTCTGGTACGCATTTTTGTTTCTGTATTTTATTTATCCTGAGTTAGCATTCATAATCTCATAATTTCATTAACTTTAAATTAATGGATGTTTGTTGCTTAAGTAATGAGGCTTTGCATTGGATGTTGACACACTTTTTTGGCCCTTTTAGTCTTTATATATTTTTCCCCCTTAGTGGAGAAAGATGGGACACCTATGAGCCAAGACTATTCTATTTTTAAGTGGCTTACTTTTCCAAAGCTTCAACCTAAAGGGGTACACAAAGACATTGCACAGCAGAAATGGTCTAAAAACCCTGTCAGATCTGTTGGAACTTATTACTTATTGGTCATACTCTATTTGAGCTTTATTCCATCTTGGAGAATTCAGCTTTTACTGGTGAAGCCACCATAAGCTTTTAAACACGACTCTCAGCTGTGACCTGTGGTAATAGAAGCCGCTTTGAAATCACTTATTTTCCCAAAATTTTTGATTGTCTCTTGTAGCACCTGTGGACTCATAAGACTTTTCAACCCAGAGACCCAGAGACATTTTAGAGTATTAAGCTCCAACTAGTGCTCAATGACTTTAACCTTGGGATTTGAATTCTTGAACTTTGAATTAATAATTATTAACAGGACAATTTTTTGTTTAGCAAACAGGTATTTGTAATTTGCTGAGCCTTTAAATTTCTAACTCTTGGCTCCATTACAGTAAGAAATGTTATAGAAAACTAATTCATTTTCTGCTAAGCTCTTTAAGAAAAATCATTAGAATCTATTATTTTAGCTGTGTTACAGTTCATTAAGTTTTACTGAAAGATAATTTATTGCTCTATCATGGTACAAACCAGAAGTGGTAAAGGAAATTCTACCTTGGTGGTGACCCTTACAGAAGTTGACATCAGGGATGGTGGTGTTCAGGGTCAGAAATTGAAATTAGCCCTAGATGCCCAGAAAACTAAAGGAAATAATAAAGGAAAGAAATTAGGCAATAATCAAAAACTTGGTAATAGACCACATTTAAGATCGTTGAATCCTTCATTTGATATTTTCCCTGTATTAAAAAATTCTTCTGAAAATTTGGAGGGAAATAAAACTGATTGTGGTGTAACAAAAAAAAAAACTTAAAATATTGGATTTATGGGCTAATGAAAAAAGAGACCCAAAATACCTTTCTACACCAAAATGTTCTGCTTCCCCAAATCAAAATTGGGAAAGAAGACTTGGGAAAAATCAGTTTTCCACGGATAGTGTACATCCTTCCAAAAATTCCTCTGGTAACCCTGAAGAAATCTCTTTTGATAATTACGAATGGGAAACTTTCTTTCAGAAAGAAAGTGGGGAAGAAAGCGGTAATAACAGTTCAAACTATTCGGAGGTAGCTTTCTCCCCCAACTTTTTTTTTTTTAATTTCTCCTATATGGATAATTGCTGTATGCCTAGATTACAAAATAATCCTGACTTGAGACCTGAAGGATTACTTTTACATTCTCCAACCCTTGACACAATGAATAAAGGGAATAAGGAAAATATAGAACTGAAGGGTATTATTCAGGAACTTAGTACAATAGAAGGTCTAAAAAAGACAGTTAAAGCAAATGGTGATATACCCATGGAAAACTATTGTCCTAATTCTAATATTTCAGGAGCAAAAAGTGTTCCTTAGACTGGTACTATTATCTACGATGAAGAATTTTTTTGTAACGGGGAAATTTTACAGCTAGCTCTTCATTATCCAAACAAGTGTTAGAAATAATCAAGAACATATACTATGCAGACCTAGTTGTTCTTAAGAATGTTTCAGCTTTAAAAGAAGAACTGACTAGCCTTAGTGCAAGCATCTTTCACAATCAAGTACTTCTACAAAATCTTAAAAACATGAGAACACAAGAAGGGAATCTAAGTAAAGAAAATATGTTATTTAAAGCTAAAGAGAAGGAGAACAAAGGGGTCCAAGTGAAATTACCACCCCCTTTTGACCCAAATAAAAATAAAATGTGTTTCTGTCAAGTAGAAACACCAGACCAAATCAAGATGGGGAATTCAAAAGCCCAGAAAAGACAGAGTAGTCAGTAGGAAAAAGAGAAGAAATAGCTAAAGAGAAAGTTAAGATCACAGAACAAAGTAGAGAGGACTTACAGAAGGGGAAAACTATGTTAGCTTCAAAGACAGATAATGGACTCTCAGGAAAAGGAAAAACAGAATTAAAACAAGAATTAGATAGTTTAAGCTCAAATGAGATTATTAACCTCACTTATGAGGAAGTTTCAAGCTCTGAGATGCTGATGTTAGCTGGAGGAGGGAATACTGAGGCCAATAACAACTTACCTTTAAACATAATTACGTCATGTACAGAAGCACAGACTAAACAAGAAATTGGAGAAGTAGAATATTTGATAGAAATAAAAGGAATACCTAGATCTATAACTGAAACCAGGGAGGATTTAATGGGGAAAATTATACACCTGCTTGGGATTATGTCATCTTCAGTGAAAGAAGAGATATTTATTATGAGGCCACCAAATATGGACTTTTATGACACAGTACTTCTATACTGTCAAACTGAGGACACAGCCAAGCAAATTATGAATAAAAGAATTTTGCTGGAGAAAAGGGAAATTGAAATTATACTGCCTCTCTTACTTCCTAGAATTAGTATCTTAGATCCTATGACAGATAAAAACAAAAGTAATACTGTTGGAACAGACTGTTTGATATCAAATCTAAAAAGGGTAGAAAAGGAAAAGAAAGATGCAGAAGATCTAGCTAAAGTAATGAAAATAATTGATGAACATGGAAAATAACAAAATAAGGGTTGGTTCTGTAGAACAATTATAATATTTGGATGGGAGATGTCCAAACAGGATTCTGAGCTCAGTATAAGAGAAGAATTGCTCTCTTTCCTTACTAGAATTTCCAGTCTTAAAATATCCAGGAATATGGTGGATTATATTAAAACCTACAGAGACAAATCTATGTCTAACCAAATAGATGTTACTTTCAAAACCCAGGGATGGCCAAAATATCATTGGATATGGCAGAAAATCTAGACAAACTGGGTATATATATTATACACCTTCAAGAACTCAGAAGACAGGTTGGAGAGGAATGCTCCAGAGAACTCAGTAAGGATGAAGATCACCCCTTAATAGAATTTAAGAAATGGAGAGATACAAACAGTTTTGAAATTCTAATAAATCTAGAGTCAGATTGACATCATTAGCCCATTATATCTGCCAGGGAAAGCAGTAACAATGGGAGGAAACTAACTATCTTATCATGAAATGTCAAGGGTTTACATTTGAAAATTGCAGATCCTGAGGTGGCCAATTTCTTGGAAACATTCAATATAATAAGCCTCCAGGAGACCTGGTGTATGGAAGAAATAATTCCCAGACTTCCTGGTTATGCACCCTATGTTTTTCCAGCTATAAGAGATAAGAAATTTGGCAGGTTTAAGGGCGGCTTAATATTTTATGTAAAAACCTGTCTGAACTTGAAGGTGAAAGAATATCTTCCTAAAATAACAATATTCTAGTTCTTGAACTTATAGAAAGCACTCAAAGAATAATATTGTGTAATGTCTATTTTCCGCCAGGACAATATGGACGTAGAGGATCTTTACATTTCAAATCTTAAGTTACAATTGAATGAAATTAGTGAGGAAGAAGGAAATTGGCTAATTTTTATTCTTGGAGACTTTAATGCAAGAATTAAGGGTGGAAACTCAAAAAGTACATATTCAACTCTTGTTGATTCTATGGAACTAATAAACCCCAGATTGACTTCGCTAAGGTCAACCTTAGAAAGAGGGACTAATCGTAGGGGAAGAGAAGTACTCCCAGTGCTTGCTAGTAGAAATTTCTCCATTCTGAATGGAAGAACCAGTGGAGACAGTCTAGGAAAACTAACCTTTATGGGCCCTTTGGGATCCTCCATACCTGATCTCATCTGGGCAAATGTGGAGGCACTCAAAATAACCCATCAGCTGGAAATTATTGATCGTAAAGAATCAGCCCACCTTCCTTTGTCCATCATAATAGATGATAGTCTTGTTGGGGTTGTTCAAAATGAGGTGAACATGGTAGAGTTTGTGGAAATCATAAATGAAAAAAGAATTAGGTGGAGCCCAATTTAGCATGCTCAGTTGGAGGAAATACTTTATTCTGGAAAAACATTTGTAATTTCCTCTCAAGACACTAATAATTTCTCCAACCTTGATATTTATGATATCTGGGAAAATACTCCTATAATTTTGAGCAATTTTTGTAGAAAGAATAGAGTAATCAAACAAGGCCAACAAAACTTTGTTAAAACAAGGTTCAATCAAAGATGCAGAGAAGCTAAAGCTATTTTCACTAGGATACTTAGACAGCATAGGTGAAAGATAGTTTAAAATAATATGGGCCACTTGATTTTAAGGAAAGAAGGGGAGAAATAAAAGAAAGTACTAGAAGAAGAAAAGAATAAACATTCCTTCCATCTACGGGAAAAATTAAAACAAGCTGTACTTAAAAGGGATTGTAAACAATTCTGGAAGATAGTAGCACAAGGTTATAATAAATATCAAGAGAAAATAAAATGCCATATTACCCCACACGCTTGGACTATTTCTCAGAATTGTATTTTACAACAGATGAAGAAGAAATGGAAATTAACATCAGATATGATGTTAATTGCCCAAAGCCCATCCTGATCACAGAAATAGAAATTTTAAGCTCTCTAAATTCCTTAAAATCTAACAAAGCTCCTGGTCCCGATAAAATTATCAGAGATGTTTACAAATCATTTAAAGACTGGTGGGTACCATTTCTCTTTCAAATATTCAATGGATTTGTACAAAACCTGAAATTTCCAAAGAGTTGGTCAGGCAGTATTATATTTCCAATTTACAAAAAAGATAACCCAAAAGATCCTAAGATGTACAGACCCATTAGCCTGTTAGATGTGTCCCAGAAAGTCTTCTCAAAAATCATACTTGGTAGATTATTAGATTGGTTGGAAGGGAACTCAATTTTGGATGAGGCCCAAAATGGATTTAGAGGGAACAGGTCTACAGTCCATCATTGCTATGTCTTATATAATTTAGCCTGGAAATACACTAAAATATGGAGAACAAAACTATTTTGTTTTTTCGTGGACTTTCCTGCAGCTTTTGATAGCACCAGCAGAAAAATTCTTTGGTCGACTTTGGAAGAACTAAAACTTGAGAAGACCCTCTTGGATATTATCATCAGATTACATGAATATACATGGGCAAAGATTCAATATAACTAGTATGGACAGACTACAGATGCATTCCAGACTAACACTGGGGTTAGACACGGCTGTATCTTAGCCCCTACCCTCTTCAATATTTACATATTTACTCTTCCTCCCTGACTAATGAACCCTCTGGTACCTCTACTACTTCCTGTCTCCCACCCAAACTCACTCCCCCCCTTTTTTCCTGTCCCCTCTCACTTACTCTCCCGCTCACCACCTTTCCCTCCTCTCTAGCCTCCTTTTGGCGCCTAATGATCACCCTCTCCCTGGAAGTTTCCTTAACCTCGAAATTGTCTACTTGCTTGAACCTGTTATAGCTTGTTTTTCTATGAAACTTAAAAACGTTACTGCCTTAAACTGTTAATAGCAAATTTATGATGTAACTTTCCTGTCTGGTTTTACCTGTAATGTGTATCGTGCTTTGTTAAATGTTCTTTGTGACGTGGAACCTTTGTAAAAGAGCCCTGGCTCAAAGGTATTAATTCCTAGACTAATAAACTAAACTAAACTAAACTAAACATAAATCCTATTTTACTCAGAATTAAAAGACTGGACTTCCACATGCCCAAAATTAATGAGTTTAGAACTGATAGCTTAGCATACACAGATGACTTGGTTTTGTTGTCTACTTCTGCACTGGGTCTGTGGAGGAAATTTAAACTTTTTGAAACCCTTTGTAGAGATAGAAAACTAAAGATAAATCTAAACAAAACAAAAATTCTAATTTTTGCAAATAAATCCAGACACGAACTGAAATTTGAAATGGATGGTAACAAAATAGAGGTAGTAAACACTTATGACTATTTGGTTGTGCATTTTTCCCATAATCTGAATTGGAATAAACATAAAGAAGATATTGAAAACAAAATGATTTCAGTAGCAAATGCATTTAAAATATTCCACACAAAAATGGGGAAGACCTCGATTAAAGGGATTCTGAAGGTCCTAAATGCTAAAATAAAAACTAGCATACTATATGCAGGAGAAGTGTGGGGTTTTACTAACATTAATCCATTAGAAACCTTACTTAATAAACTATATCGCTTTACCTCGTGTTACCTCCTGGGACCCCAAATTGTATCCTTAGACTAGAACTTGGTCAGCATTCTCTGATCTCATTAATAAAGGAGAGACAAATCATGTGTCTTTTTAAAATCTTTTTATTACAAGATTATCGGTTTCCCAGAAAGTGTCTTGAGGAAGAAATTGGGGTGGCTAAATTGGGTTATATACATCCATTTATGCAGCTAGTTAAGAAAACTTTTTTCCCTTGGGCCTGGGACATATTTTACATGACATTTACATAAGACCTTGGAATGAGATTATTTTTACAGTCAAACACAGATTACGGGATTTAGATCTAAATCAAATATTCTCCAAGTTGACTCAGTTAAAACTACACAGTGACTACAAGCACTTCAAAACTACTTGGGGTCTTGAGCCCTATTTACTACATTTAACTTGCCCCAAGTCTAGAAGAGCGTACTCTAGATTTAGAACAGAAAGCTACAGTGCTCAGTTTATTCTATACAGACAAAAAAGAAATAATGTCTTGTCCCCATTTTGTAAGTGTGGCAAACCATTCAAAGATGACTTTAAACATGTTGTCTTACTGTGCCCTCTCTTTGATCAAAGTAGAAGAAAATGGTTGGGTGGACTGCTAAGTGGTCTTAGCCTCCCCCCAGACAGGATTATAGAATTTCTTTTTACCTGTAATGAGAAAATTACACTGGAGAATGTAGCTAAGTTTCTGTTAACTATATTTTTTAAGGAATAAATTTAACAAATGTGTAGGCTTAAGGTTTTGTGCAATGTCTTGATATAGAAACATAGAAACATAGAAGTTGACGGCAGATAAGGACTGCAAGGCCCGTCCAGTCTGTCCATTTCTTTTTCTACCTTATAAATGTGCCATCGGCCTTTGCTCTGTCATTCTTTTATTCCAAGAATGAGTTTGTAAACAGACAGACATTTTGATTATGGAATGTATTTTTATATTTGTTTTATTGTATAAATTAGACATGATACTAAATTTAGTATATTGCAATAGTTTTTGCTGAGCAATAAAGACTTTTGTACTTGTACTCAGATGCAGTATGTATGGTGAGATAAAATTCTCAAAATCAAACAGAAAAGACCCATATTCCCTAGGGTATGTTCTCTCTTCCTGCACTAAAGTAAGGAGAGTCGTACTAGCTTTCTTTTTTATTACCCCTTTACAAACTAAATTCTGAACAGCAGACTTTCTCTTATCCCTAACATGCAGGAAGGGGGGCTCTTCCTCCCTAAGTTCCTTCACTCTGTCTATTTTGCTTAAGTGTATATTCTCCTGTAGGGATTCAAACAGAAATTTTCGGTTTAATTTCTTACCCTTATTATCCCTCACCTTCTGAATTTTGTTTCCATCATTGACCCCTCTTGTTTTTTAATTTGAGCCAATAAAGAGTTAATAGATTGTTCTTCCATTTCTTTTTCTATACCGACTTGTGCTGGACTAGAGCCAGTTTTTTCCAATACAGATACTTGTCCCTTTGTTATCTCTTGACCAGACAGTATAAAATAGTTTGTAATTGCCCCCTTTTCCCCCTTGTTTAATTTCTGCTGGTTTCTGGTCATTATCTTTCTAGTAAGCATTATATCTTTAAGGTACATATTAATTAATTAGCAAACGAAAACCCACACAGATGAGATAACTATACTCAGACACAAGCGTTTTCTGGCCTAATAAAATTAGGTCTCTTTAGTCTCTATATAAAACCTTATACCTTTCCTTAGACAAAATGGTAAGTAACCCACAAAGATAAAATCAGAAAATAAAAACCTAATAACCGCTGGTTTCAATGCCGGTGGTCAGAATCTATCAAAACAAAAATTTGATGGTAGACTGTGACTTTTCCGAATTGCATTAGAACCAGAGGCAAAACTTTAAAACTTGAATTGAATTAGCCAATACACCCTATCTTTTCAACACACATGGTTGTCTAACCCACTACTTAAAACTATTATTGCTGCCTGTAAACTAAATACATCAAATTCTGAACATGCCTGTAAACAAACTGTTGTGAAATTTCTCTACCAAGTGGCGCTCCACTCACGCTCGCTCTGTGTCGGCACGAGCTTTTATTCTTGTGCAGCTCCTCCTCTTGTGCTGACATGCCCCTCAAAACACATCTCCTTCAGCTATTAGTAATAACACTGTCTCAGGGCTTGCAAACACCTGCAGGCACACTTGGAAGGGCAATATACACAACGCTGTAATGTTCACTCAGCAAAGCAGTCACAGCTCCGTTCAGACACAGGTCAAGTCAGGCAGCAGATAATGTACCTGTGTCGGCATGAGCTTTTATTCTTGTGCAGCTCCTCCTCTCGTGCTGATGTGCCCCTCAAAACACACCTCCTTCTTAGTAATAACACTGTCCTGGGGCTCACAAACACCTGCAGGCACACTTGTAAGAGCAATATACACAACGCTGTAATGTTCGCTCAGCAAAGCAGTCACAGCTCCAATCAGACACAGGTCAAGTCAGGTAGCAGATAGTATACCTGTGTCAGCGCAAGCTTTTATTCTTGTGCAGCTCCTCCTCTCATGCTGACGTGCCCCTCAAAACACATCTCCTTCAGCCGTTAGTAATAACACTGTCCCAGGACTCACAAACACCTGCAGGCACACTTGGAAGGGCATTATACACAACACTGTAATGTTCACTCAGCAAAGCAGTCACAGCTCCATTCAGACACAGGTCAAGTCAGGCAGCAGTTAAATATATGGCTGGATCATTCCCCAATTCTTTCACCAACATCAATGCCATCTAAAAAAGCTTCTACTAAAGCTTAGCATGCATTACTGCAACAAATCATGCCTGCTACTTTATAACTGCTGGGGGAGTCTCCTCAAGATGACTGTACTGATGTTTGACTATCAAGATGTGGTGCACAGTGCTGCCTCCTTTTGTTTGTTACTTGTTTTATTCCTCATTATTGTGTTTGCTCCTGGTTGTGTTCTCAGCTGGATTCCCACATAAGAGTCTGCTACTGGGACTTGAGCCTCCTCCAATACAGACAATGACCGTAGAACTTTGACTTATTCCCTGAGGTAGGATCTCTCCATTCCAACTAGGCAGACATTCATGTTCTGGGACATAGAATGGATCACAATGGCTGGTCCAGCATAGGGGAAGGGGATGGCACAGTCACATGCTTTGATGCATGGACATCTATAGGCCATTCCCATCTATAGGCCATTCCCATCATGCTGCCACCCGTGGAAGAGGGTTTTTTCCCCCATTTCACCCTGAGCCCTCCCACCTCCCTCTTGTGAGCATGCTGGGAGATGATGGCCCTGGCCTGGGATTGCCTGGTGATGTGTGTACACCCATGTCACCATGGTCATTACAGCATGCAACTTCCAGATGTTACTCCAAGAGTGAAGTAGCTTAACCACCCACCCCAAAAGGAGAGAATTCCAGCTGAACACTCTGAGCTTACCCTGCTAGTTACTGCTCCTGACATCCCAGGCTCATGGTGTGAACCCTGGTCTCCAGTGTACCAAAGCAGTCCCCCACTTCTCAGTGCCACAGAGCCAGCACACCTTACAGTGGCACCTCTAAAGCCTGCTTTGCCCAGCTGAACCCACTTTTTCACTCTTTTTGTCATATTCTATATTTCTCCCACTACCCAAGGACCAGTACTGTGACCCACCATGCCCCACTCCCACATGCCCCTGGTTCTGTGTCATTCCATGGTTTAACACCCCCCACCCCACCCTCATGGTGCCACCTATTTCTCACCTTGACAGGCAGAGATCATGTAGAGTTGATGGGCCAGAGAAGGTCCGAGACTCTGGGGAGGTGAAATTGTGGCTGGGCACCCTGTCCATGAGTCCTCTTCCATTTTCCTGTTTCTCTCCCACTTGCTTCAGCAACACACGTGTACTCCCAGCATGTTCTCCTCCCCCTTCTGTCCAGTCTAAATACTAATATTTCATCTCAAGCCAACTGTGATATTTTAAACCTTAGGGAGAAACAGGTCTGAAAAAGGTTAAAGAAAAAAAGAGAACTGTATCTTGAAAACCATTGATGACTACACTCAGGAGACCTAGACACATCAGAGTAGGCTAATTAAAGTAAACAAAAACTGTGTTATTATTATGTTATAATTGATTTATTTACCATGTTTTGCAATATGAATCTTTATGAACTGCTTTAAAATGAACTGCCTCTTCGGAGTTAAGAGGGATGAAATCCAGTTGTTATAAAACTTTTTATTTTCACAAAAATTTTGAGTTTGTATTTTAAGAAACAAGCTATGGTTTGATGACATAATACATTCATTGGCTTATATGCCTGTTTTAAATGAATGCTGTCATAAGTAATTTATTTGTACGGCAAAACAGACTGATGATGCCATAACTGCTTTATTCTTCCCTGTATAGGGGTCTGTATCTCTACACCTTCCTTATGAGAATAAAGCCATAATAATGATATTCTTCTATCTACCTTTCTTATGCAGGTTATATCTAGTAATTTGTTTAGGTGTTACTCTAAATTTAATACAGGCAGATACTTAACATTTGCATTGAGGGCTATTGATAATTAGTTCAGTATTTAGCGTTATTTCTTTTTATCGGAGACACTCCACATGAGTAATTAATGCATTTTATTCACTGTACTGTATTGTACAAAAGGAATTTATACCCCTCCCTCCTCTTGAGGGCACTTCATTATTTTTCAAGATCTCTGCATGAAATATTATGTATTCATTTAGCAAATATGGGGATTGACATGAATATTATCTTTTATCTCTTTATCTATTATGGTGCTATAAATTATAAGAGCAGAATATAAGTAAAGTAAAAAAAAAAAAAAAATAAGCCTTCATGTCAGGTAAAAGAATTATAGCGTGGGTATGATACATCACACCCATGCACAGACAGGATGGTGCTTTATGATACAAAGATAGAATATGAACAAAGCTATTGCCATAAATACAAAAGCGCAATGTTTTTACAATTGTAGGGAATCTTTTTGCATTGCAATATTTCTAGTTTAACATGGAAATTGCATAAGTGTTGCTGGACCCTGATGCTTGTGACTCTGGCAACCCAGATTCAAGACCAAGCAAGGGATTCCCACTGCTACTATACAACACCCCCCCCCAGGATAAACTACACCCCACCATAGGGCCTACTCTGCAGACATGGAACAATGTGCAGAGGAGGCTGGCAACAAATCTCACCCCATTCAAGATGGACCCTCTATGGGGGAACAAACATATCCGAATAGACAGGCATCCAGTGCACTAGAAGGATTGGGAAGGCAAAGGTAGCAGACTTTCTATCCCAAAAACCACAGCAATAGACTCATTTGCTAATCTGTAGACACAATGGGTTCTCCCCACCTTGGACTTCTGGAAGTATCTGCAGATCTGGAGTGCAGTTCAGGCTTATGATAGCTCTAGACCCCCCAGGGCAGACCACTACTGTGCTTCTACTTTGTCGGCCATCCCCAAGGGTAGGGCCAGAAAAATATACTCTGTGCTTAAGGATACTCTCCCCAGTCAGTCTGAACACTCCAGGGAGAAATGGGAAGGAGTCCTAAGGATGGATATCAGTGACCAGCAGTGGAAAGAATGCTGGATAGGGGCACACAAGAACTTTGTGGATGCAAAAAGTAGATTAATTCAAAACAAAGTCCTGCACTCCTGGTACTGAACCCCAGTGGTGCTTCATCGTGCTGGGGTTTTGAGCTCCAATCTCTGCTGGAGGTGTCAGGAGAGGGTGGGAGGGGTCTCACTCACATACTTTGGGAATGTCCCAAGATACAAGGGGTATGGTCGCACATCTGCAAACTGGGGTGTAAGGTGCTTAACAAAACCATCCCCAGGTCTGCTCAACTGTTTCTCCTAGGAATGAAGTCCATAGCCCCACACCTGAGTGGGCCAGAACACAGATGGGTGGCTCTTTTATCCATGCAAGCAAAGCGGCTCCTCCTGTGCAGATGGAGAACCACACAGGTACCCTTGGCCCAGGAGGTCACTGCGTCCTTGGTACAAATAGCATCCATAGACAGACTTACCCATGTGACTGGGAATATGCTGGAAGTATACAATGCCTGCTGGAGGCCCTTCCTCCAATATGCCACCCCAAACATGGGAATAGGCTGATAAACCAACATTGGAAGTAGAAAGTTATCTTTATCTGGTACATGACCAGAGGAGAGTGTTAAATGTGACAAAGTCCCACACGGTAGCATGCACAACCCTGAATGTAAATAGTTGTGTTTGTTAGTAGTTATGGCAAAAATAGTGTTCTTTGTGTTCTCTTATTTTAGGGTGAAGGTTGCCTTGTAACTACACCAGTCCCTGGAGAACACAAAACCTTATGGTTAGGAACACTGAAGCCTTGCACCTCCATCCCTCCACTGATGAAGTGTCACAGCGTTTATGTAGGTGAGTGACAATATGTAGATTTGTTATATATTGCAAAACAAGAACAAACTATACGATTGTAAGTGTAACCAGCAACCTACATCTCACAGTGTCCGTCTATGATTGTATGTAAAAACTGAAACTCTCAATAAAAACTTTAACTGCAAAAAAACAAAACAAGCAAGAGATGTCAGAGGTCAACTGGGAGGAATAGAGGATCGAGCATCCCAGAAGACACAGTGCTCCTCTGGGAAGGGAGGGCTGCAGGCTCCACTGTGCTACTGTTACGTGGGTGAGAATGGGTGGTGGTGGTGCAGCTGCAGCTGCAGCAGGTGCTGATGGGTGGATACCGTCAGTGCCAGAGTGCAGAGCATGCGTTCCTTGCATGTGTGCTCATTGACACAGCACACCGATATCCAATTTAGCAAAATGTTATAGAACTGGTGAGCAGCATGATGCTGGCTTGCTTCATGCTCTGCCAACCCTGATGCTGTGTGACTTCCACACTTGACGGGCTGGACTGGAGCTTTGCTGCCTTCCCCAAAGTGGAGCCCACCCTAGTCAAGAGTTGCAATGGGGACCCCATGGAGATGCAGTAAGTGCAAGAGAGGAGTTCAGACAGTGCAGAAAGTCACAAAGCTAAGGCAGGCCATGTCCAAGGAAGGGGGAAAAACAAAATATATATTCTTTTTTTTCAATAAATATTTTATTGATGCTTTTTCTCCTTTTTTCTTTTGTTTTTACAATTCTGAACCAGACTGTAAATTTTACAATCTTAAAATACATATATACAATGCATTCAATTCCTGTAATTATATTTATTTATTTATTGCAATTGTTTCACCAGGAAAGGCACACTGAGCAACAAGATGCTCGTCTTCCGGTGTGACCTGGGGGGGTACACATGGATATGATAACACGCAGGTTATCAAGTGAACAGTTAACAGAAGCAAATAAAAAGCAGCATCAGGATACACGATTGCATGAATATATGAGCAGCGCACATTGAATGCTTAGGATATTATAGTATCAAATAATTTTGTGACAAGAAGCAGCAGACAAGGTAGATTAGCACAGTAGTAACAGCTGTAAACAACACAGGATATATATTACAGTTATATACAGTACATAGGGCAAAATAGTCCCAGGACATAAGTGCAAGGTTGGGGTTTTATGCCAGCTTCTGTAGCAAGGCTAAGGCCGCTGGTCAGGCATTGGGGAGGGGATAGTGGGGAATGGCAGGTTCAGGGACAGGAGCAATTTGTAGTAAGGAAGTTTGCTAGGGCAGTAGACAGACAGTAGGAGGAGTGCTGAATTTGCAGTGGGAGGGCGTTCCAGAGCTTGGGTAGCCAGTATGAGAAGGCAGCTTGACTGACAGAGGTCTTCCACCTAAGGACTGAAGGTTGGCAGGAGTCACTGGATCTAAGATGATGGGAGGGGGTGGGGCACCATATATAAATCATAACATACATTAAAAACCATATTATGCATTAACAGTTAATAATATGGATTTGTAGCCTCTAAGATGCCTCTAATAATTCCGTATTTACTGTTATTAATCTTTTTATGCAGTATGCATTAACAAATCCGCAGTTAAGAATGCACTCCAAATATGTGCAAAAGTTTCTAATTTATCTAGCTATAAATAACTTATTCTTTCATTATTTGCTACAGAAGCCATAAAAGAATACCATTCAGAAAAAGTAGGTACCTGAACCGTTCCCCAGTTCCTAAGAATTAGGCGTTTAGCCCCTAAAAATGCTGCAAGTAACTAATATAGCTGTTGTTTGGGTATCTTAAAACCAAGTGGAACAGTGAGGGAAGGTGAGGAAAATATATAACTATATTAGAACAATGTTTAATTATCTCTTTCCAAAATAGAGCTAAAGAAGGGCAATCCCATAAAATGTGTAAGAGATTTGCATGCTGTCCTTGACACCTCCAGCATCGACCATCATCTGAATAACCCATAGTTTCCAATCTTTTAGGAGTGTAATAATAATAATGTAGTATTTTAACTTGTAATAGTTTGCCTTGAATCTCCTTACTTGCTTTGATAACATTCGCCCAGACCGAGTCCCAATCATCTTCTGAAACGTTCATGTCTAGTTCACCTTCCAATTTGGACTTAGCTGAAAAAGTTGTTATTGTACTATTATCAATAAGAAGTTGATAGATACACCCCGCACCCTTTTTTAGACCAGCAAGTTTCACTATTTGAGCCCATGTTATATCTATTTCCCTTGTCGCTGCCTTCTTCAGTGGACCATTATTTAGTGCATTTCTGATTTGAAGATAGCTACAAAAATTTAATCTCTGCAACCTATATGTCTCCCTAAGAATTTTAAAAGACAGTAATATGTTATTATTAGGGTCAATAATATCTGATACGAGAGTTATCCCATGGTTTGCCCATCCCGGATCTTTCAAAGGGATTTTATTATAATAAATATTTGGCTTGTCCCAGAGTGGTTGATTAGTTCCTAGAGGATTGTTAATTTTTAGGTTCCATATGTTTCTTTTAAAACTTTCACTGAGTTTACAATACACAAGTGCTCTTTTAATTGAACCGGAGTTGAGAGAACTAATAAAATCGGTCAAACCCAATTATTCATGAGAGCTGATTCTATTTCTAACCACAAGGGTGTGTCAACTTTTCTATAATTACTTAGATGTAGTAGAGCTTGCTTAAGTAAAAATGCCTCACTATATTTTTTCCACCAAGGTAGAGCAAAACCACCCTTTGATGGTTTTTGTCGTATCTTATTTATGGATAGTCTTGCTGGTTTAGATTCCCATAAGAAGTTTCTAATCATAATATCTAGGGTCTTTTTTCTAGTTTACGAGGCAGTGCTGTCGGAGTATTTTGAAGAACATAAAAGATCTTAGGTGCTACAATCATTTTAATAGCTTAAGATTTTCCCCAAATGGACAGATTTAACTTTTCCCACTTAGAAAGTTCCAATTGTAAGGTCTCTAGCACAGGATTAAGGTTTTTTTCCAGCAGTTTTTCTAAGTTGTTAGAAATGTCCAATCCTAGATATAAAATGGAATCTTTAAATGAACCCAAAGCTATTTCCTGCTGTAACTGAGTTAGAATTGAGGTTGGATAATATAGAGGCATTATTTGAGTTTTACCCCAGTTTAATACTAGGCCAGAGAACTTCCCAAATTGTTCTAGTATTGATTTGAGTGATTTTACTGATTCCCTTGGGTTTGTGACTGTAATCAGCAAATCATCCACAAAAGCAAACACTTTATTTGCTACTTTTCCTGTTAGTACTCCTTGTACAGAATTATCTTTTTGTATCATTCTTATAAGTGGCTCAATGGCCAGGGCAAACAATAACGGAGAGAGTGGGCATCCTTGCCTTGCGCCTCTATGTATAGGAAAGAGAGTAGAAATTAATCCATTTGTAATTAGGGCCGCTGTTGGCTTATCATAGATCAGTGAGGTCCAGGTAGTGAATGCCTCACAGAAGCCATAAGAAATCAGTAACTCTTTTAAGTATGGCCGTGCTAAAGAATCAAACGCTTTACGTATATCTAAAGAAATTGCTAATGCTGGCAATTTATTCCGATGAGATGACCAAATAACCGAGTATAACCTTCTAAGGTTGTCAGCCCCAGATCTCCCTATGATGAAGCCTACTTGTTATTTTCCTATAAGAGAGGACAACAGTGTTTGAACTCTATTTGCCAAAATTCTAGCTAGAATTGTGTAATCCATATTAAGAAGTGAAACTGGCCTGTAGCTGTCACATTCAAGAGTATATTTTCCTTTCTTAGCTATTAAAGAAATTAAAGCTCTATTCATACAGTGGGGCAACTGTTTCATTTCATGAGCATCTATAAGAGCCTTATATAAATATTTAGATACATTTGAGTTTAAAATTTTAAAATAATTCAGCTGAAAAGCCATCAGGGTCCGTAGTATTGTTATTTGGTAGGGCATTTATCATTTCTGATACTTCTTGTAAAGTGATTATCCCTGACAGTTTCAGGGTTTCCTCTACTCCGATTTTAGGTAATTTCAAGTTCTGTAAAAAATCTTGCATCTGGGTTACCGTGCCAACTTTAGGAGAGGAATATATTTCTTGAAAGTAAGCCACCAGGGTTTCATTTATTTCTTTATTTGTAAATACAGCTTCTTTTGTTTTGTTTTTAATACCCTGAATTAAATTCTGCTGTTGCACTTTCTTTAATCTAAATGCCAATAACCTACCAGCTTTTTCTCCTGATTCCCAATATTTTTGTTTTGTTCTATACAATGCATATTCTGCATTATTAGTATGTATTTGATTAATCTCAAATTTAGTTAAGGTTGGTTCATGTAGCAATTTTTGTTTAGTTTTATGATTTTGTTTATAACTGACTTCCAGATGTTTTAGTTTTCCTTCTAATTCAATCAACTTTTTGACCCTACTTTTTTTTTTTTATGGGTGGCATAACTTATAATCCTTCCTCTGATGTATGCTTTATATGCATCCCATAGGCATGCATTAGAGACATCTCCCGTGTCATTAAAGCTGAAAAATTCAGAGGTCTCATCGTGAAGCCATTTTACAAATTATTTATCCTTGATCAAAGAGTTATTGAATTTCCATCTAATTGTCTTACTATATTCAGCCTGAACTATAAGGGACGCCTTAATTAAAGCATGATCTGACAAGTGTATACTATCAATGCAAGTATCTAGCAAATTTTCTAAGAGGTTTTTAGAAAGAAAGATGTAATCTATTCTACTATGTGTACTATGTCTAGCTGAATAAAATGAATAATCTCTACTTTGAGGATGCATTATGTGCCATGAGTCTATAAGGCCATTTTCTTCAAGAAGTTTGATTAATGCATCTCAAGCTTTGGATCTATACAGGGTTCCCCTAAATGAATTTTTATCTAGGATTGGATCTACTACTTCTTTAAAGTCTCCTGCCAAAATAATTTCATATCCACTAGCGTTATTTAAATAGATCACTACTTTACTGAAAAAATCAAGTTGTTTTTCACTTGGGGCATAGATATTACATAAAGCTATCTTAGTTCCATTTAGTGAACACAGTAGCATCTGAAAATGTCCTTCTTCATCAACCATCTGAGAGTGCTTTGTGAAATCTGTACCCTTTTTGATTAATATAGCAACACCCATTTGGTTTGAATTAAAACTGTTATGCTCCACTACTCCTACCCAATCTTTACAATGTTTTTCTGCTTCACTTGGAATCAAATGTGTCTCTTGTATGAAAGTTATATCCAATTTTTCCTTCTTCAAATATGTTAAAAAATGTTTCCGTTTTATAGGCGAGTTGAAGCCCTTCACATTCCAAGAAGTAATATTAATGGATTGATTATTATTCATCTTAATTGTTGAATTATGTAACACTCTCAAAATAGGTATGTTCCACTTAGTTTGGGTTAATACCAAAGATCAGAAATGACCAATTCTTGCAAGGGTAAACAAACTTATATATCTTCTAAAACAAAAGTCGTCACCAAGTACGGTGTAAATTATTTCTGTCGTTAGGAACAGAAATATATAGTTATATACTGCAATAAAAGTTAAACACTCAATTAGCAATTAACTATAGACTATTTACTAACTCCTAAATATTAGTAAATGGATATAAAATATTACCACTTGAGAAAATATCTGGAAAGTTATAACAACAAATAAAATGTGGAATAAATAAATTTATCAGATTAGAGCTATTCTAAATTTCAATAACATTTTACTTGTTGAATCGAAGTTAGACTTAGGTAAGTTGTTATGTACCCAAACAGCTATTTATAATAATCCCTTTTTTTTTCTTTTTTCCCCTCCTGCAGGACTGAGATCCCAATGCAATTCAGCTGTTAACACCTACAAAGTCTGCGGAAATGAATTATTGGCTTCAGTCCAGAGCAAATATAATCATACATGATCTACGGATTCTGTTAATTAAGTAATTGAAAAATAAGAATAAAAATGATTAGCATGTCTCCGGTCTAAGTAGTAAGAGTAATACTATCTAACAAAATAGTTCCTCCATATTCAAAATGATTTATTTAAACATATGCTGGGTCTGAATCTCTCCTGTACAGAATAAAAAGATTTTTTTAAGTAATGGAAGAGATTTGGTCTCTTTTAACCAGCAACATCTGCAGTTTCAAAGCCCCAGGGACTCTTATAGCCAACAAAATGTATATACTCTGAGCATTCACATTTGCACTTTGACATTAATGAGAGAAGTAAAAAGAAAATAGTAGTCAGTATAACTAGAGCTATATTAAAACATAGGGTTTCTATGTTTCCCCACACTAATAAGATTCACTGACAATCCTCACACACTCAGATAAAATCACCAGGCCTCCAATTAAAATTCAGTATTTATTGGAGATCAGACAGAAAGAAAACAACTCATTGGTTCCCTCTGACCCATCTCTCATTTAATTCATTACAATGAAAACTAATTCACTCTCTTAAGAATAATTTAGTAAGGCCAGGACATATTGTATGCTTAGAAAGTATGTTATGTCACAAATCTTGCAAACTCTCTTCAGCCTTCTGAGTAATTATGTGGGACTCATAATCAGTAAGTATCCATAGTGTGAGCACACAAGGAGCCCTTAAAGAGAATTTTCCCTTTTTTTGTTATAACCTTATCTTCTCTTCTGTCATCAAGCATAACAATACTGGTGAACTCAGTGTGCGACAATCTAATACCAATCAAGCCAATGCAGCCCTGGCCACAAACTATTGCTGGAAATATAGGAACCCAAACTCTTTTTTTTCAAATAGCTGTCTTTATAAAGTGGAGAGTTCAGACCAGACTGAAATGCAAAACTCCTTTCTCTCAAATTTCCAAGGTCTAAGTAACCCCATTATTAGGTAAAAAATTTCTGAGAAAAAAATAAAAACAAAAAAATGAGGTAACCACACATATGCAATTCTAGTTAAAAAAAAAAAAACACCTCAGAATTTGTCTATAATTCTAGTGTCCCAGACTCAAGCCATAAACTCAGGCTATTGGATGCTAGCCTCAGCATTTTAGTAATTAAAACAAGTCCAGAAGTTAAACAAATAATATTTTGACAGTGTACTGTTAGATTGATTAATTTATGAAATTCTGGATCCAACAATCATATCTTTGTTAGATTATACTTAGCACACTATCACAGCATAGCACAATGTCACAAATCCACTAACAGCCAGCAAGTGAGTCATAAGTTTAACAGTACCGTACCTCCTTTAATCCACCTATGTAAACAGGTACTGGGGAGATCAGTAAGACAAACAGAGAAGGCACCTCAGACATTCAGATCACGATGAGTCCATGCAACCTCTGACCTGTGCAGCAACATTATTTGTATTAGTAGAAACATCCTCCACTTCCTGTGTATCCATTATAGCCACATGTTACGAATCTGTAGGAAGGTCAAAGGAGGGAGTCTCAGAAAGCACTTCCTGTTCAATGGATTGATGGGTAGAAGGACGCAATGAAGCAGGCACATTTTCCTTACTTCGTTTTTTTTTTTTTTGCGTTCTTTTTCTCCAACACCGGAATTTGCCTTGAGCGATTTGCAACATTCTGTGGGCTCTTAGACTTCCTGGAAATGTGTGAACCTTCATCTTGCAGGTCAGAATTTTTAATCAGAGAGAATACAACGATGGTATTGTTTCAAGACTTTATTAAGGGTGTCAACATTAGTGATGAAAGCATTTCCTCACGAGCTATATTGTTGCTAGTGGCACTGACCCTGCTTTAAGATCCATAACTTGGTTCACATGCTCTATCTGAAAAGTGCTGTTCTGTTTCCTTCTGAGGGCATAAGCCCTTTCTTCCTTTACCCCCATAAGTTAACTGCAAATAGTCCCAAACATCATCTGGAGAGTTACATACAATTGTGCTAACCCTTGTTTTTGTAAAATTAATATTGCTGGGTATTTAAAATGGCACTGTATGAGCAGCTTTTGTAATTCTTGTTTAACTTCGAAGAATCCCTTTTTTTTCTACTAGAGCTCCAGAGAAATCTTGGAAAATCATTATTTTCTCCCCATCACATTGTAGAGTTTTTTTTTTCCTCTGGCCAAACTCAGAATTTGCTCTTTAATTGAAAATCTTAAGAAATAAGCCACAATTGACCTTGGTCTATTTTTATTTGCCTGCCTGGGACCTATCAATCTGTGGGCTCTTTCAGTCTCTAGTGGAAATGGCCATCTAAATTCTAAGATATCTGGCAGAAACTTTTGTAAAAACTGAATTAGATTGTTCCCTTCCCATCCTTCAGGTACTCCCAGAAATCACAAGTTGTTTCTACGTCCTCTGTTTTCTAAGTCATCTATTTTGTTCAATAAAAAGTCAATCTGCTAAGTTTGGTGGGCTGCTAGATCAAGATGATCTTGGACTGTTTTAGAAAGTTTGCTCGTGAGTGTCCGAGAGTTCAGCTCTATCAGACAAGAAAGTATTTTGTTGCTCTATTTTCTCTGATGATTTTTTTATTTTATTAATCTCCAGGGAAAAGCTGGTGAAAAGTTGTTTTAATTCTGCTATGTCCCCTTTACTAGCTGGTTCCTCAGTGTTGAGAGGAGGTGGTAAATCACTTAAGTTTCTTTTGGGAGGCTGTTTGAAGTTCGCTGACTTATCGTTCAGCCCACAAATTTTCTGACTGTTTATCCTGTGCTGCTGAATACTCCAACTTCAATTAGATTAATTTTTATTGTAGCAACCGTGATAACTGAAAAACTAACTGTAACCTTTTACAGTGCTACTCAAATTATACTGCTATTCTATGAATGATAAGTTAGAGATATTGCACAAGACTTGGTCACCTTTTTGGCTCATGATACAATACATGTTAGTGTTCATGATATAGAGAGATTTGATGTTAGTTTTAGATCTTCTGATTCAGTTTTACTATTACTAAACACTAGTTACTGAACCTTGTTTTTATTAGATACATGACTTTTTTTAATGAGTTCTTTGTTTTTTAAGCTTACTCTTATATCATACTGTTTATCTGAGAAATGTTTGTGATTGATTATAAAAGTTTAGATAATGTATTTGAAATAGAAAATAATAAAAACTATTATGAAAAAAATTATACTGCTGAGATTCTAATCGATCATTTTGTCAAAATAAAACTGTGATAATTAATAAAAACTGAACATAGCCTAGTGCTCATCTACACAGCCATCATGGTTAGAGTGTTACGCGCTCTCAAACCACAAAATATATATTCTGTAAAATAAAAAAATGCATTACCTAGCTTTGAGGAAATTGGGGGATAATAAAGGAACAGTCTTTTGGGAAACAAAGGTCCTCATTTTGTAGCTGAGATGAACTTGAACATCATAAGAAGAAATCCATTCTTAGAGAAGAACTAATTGATATGTTTTATTATATCATTTGTTGCATATGGAGGAAAGGTGGGTGTTGCATCCTTTTCAAAGAGAACTAGTTTTTCTAGTTTAGCTTCTCAAAATTCTGAAATGGGGTATCAGACCTGAGGAAGGGGGCAGCCGGACTCTCATAAGTCGATAGCAAGAGACAAGCATGGAGGGACATTAATGAAGGAGAGAAGGGAAAAGTAAGTGATGCAAATTCTGAGAGAAAACCTTTGGTCATGTGAGAGTAGAAGACTCACTTGGTGGCTAAGGTTGGAACCATTAATCTGAGGGTAAAAGGGATTTTGTACTGCTCTGTACTGTAAATAACTGTGTAAAAATAAGATTACATTCTATGTGGTGGTGGGTACTGAGATGGTAACAGGTTTCAGACATGCATGGGACAGACACAGGGGATCTTAGTAGCAGGGCTTGGGGGGGTGC
The DNA here is from genome assembly GCA_016271365.2 of Neoceratodus forsteri. Lineage (NCBI taxonomy): Eukaryota > Metazoa > Chordata > Ceratodontiformes > Ceratodontidae > Neoceratodus > Neoceratodus forsteri. The sequence continues at coordinate 29,973,232 of JADMNL010000027.1, forward strand.
CAGAGATTGATTAGGGTCTGCGGAAGCACAGTAGGTAGGAACCTTAGGGCAGACTAGGTGGGCCAGCAGGTCCTGTTCTGCTGACAGCTTCCATGTTTCTATGTATGTTACTCTAGGGGTTTTCATGAGCGGGCCACAACTGTGCAGTAGAAGAGCAGCTATGCTAACTCCTTGGCAGCAAAACACACCAAACAGGCCATCTGATCAGCAGCATGGCACCAGTTTGGAAGTTTTGTGCCATCCAGTGTGAGGCTATGCTGCACAGGCATGGAAGGCCCTATATTTTCACAGTTTATGTGCAGTTACTGCATGTAACAGCATCTTTTCAAGTTCTGCAAGTGCAAGAACAGTTCTGCTCACAAAGCCCATGAGATGACACATAAGCACAAAAGATACAGTAAGTGCACATATAAATGTATTATCAGTTTCATTAAAGATCTCAGTTGAAAAAATGGAATTAAAATCCAAATGTTTTACTTTTCAGAAAATTAAATAAGCCCTTTGTGGGAAATGGACTATGCCAATTGAACTTTAAGTGGGAGCAACAGGGTGAGGCAGCAGCTAGCAAAGTAAACAAAATATTGGTATGTATCAAGAAAAAGTTCATAAGTAGGTCTAAAGATGTTATAATAACCTTGCACAGATTCTTTGTCTGGCCCCATCTCAAGTCCAATATGCAGTTCTGGTCCCCACATCTGCTGAAGGATAGTTGCATGAAAGAGGAGGTACTGAGGAGAATGACAAACTGGCTGATGGCTTGGAGAACATGGAATATGTGGATCATCTGGAAAACTGGGACTGTTTTCAATGGTAAGGAAAAGATTCATGGGAGATGTGATTATAACATTCAAGTATCTAAAAGGGATAACACCATCAGACCAAGCACAGCTCTTCAAGATACACAAGGATGAAAGGACAATGGGACATTCAATGTCACTGACGGGAAGGAGCTTCATGGGAAACATCAGAAAGAGCTACTTCACAGAATGACTGGTGAACACTTGGAATAGACAACCAGAGTATGTGGTATCAGTTGATATTATAATAACCTTCAAGCTCAAACTAGACAAGTACTTTGAAGACAATAGGGTGCCAGGGTATTCCCACTGAGCTGGTGGGAGGAAGCAACTCAAAGGGTCACTGTATTATTTCCCCCCAAATATGTATGTATGTTTGTATGTATGTATGTGTGTATGTATGTATGAACCAAGAACATTAAAATTTTGGAATTGTTTGTCCTAGCATCATCAGGGGTGGGGCCTCATTAGTCCAGTGGCTTTCCATGTAACAGGCTCTCATAGGTGTTTTGGAAGTCTACTGCAGTAGCTGACTGAAAGAAGAATTGTAGAAGGCCTGTTAGTAGCTCCTCACTTTCTTCATGAAGACCATACTTATACTCTAGTCATATATAGAGTAGCATATTGCATAGTGTTGTGATTTTGCTGTACAGAAGTAAAATCCCAACAACGGAATTACTGTGAAATTGGAATTTCACAATGCATTTAGACAACTTTCATGAAATTCTAATTTAGAACCATGGAATGAATATATGTATTGTAGACTGATATATTAAACTGTGGAATGGAAATCCCCAGAACAGATCAGTCTTTTGAAGATGTAAAGAACCTGTAGTATAAGAGATTCTGATAAGAACTCTTAAAACTCTAAAGAATCTTACTTGAAATGTTATTAAGCAATAAGGCATGACCAGGGCTTAGAGTAACAGTCTGTTAATCACCCCAGGGGCATAATGTGGCTCAAGGCAAAGCTGAGTGCCATACTACCACTAGGGGGTGATTAACCTCAGTTGCAGATTGAAGTACCAGACTTATCTCATTGTCAAAAAAACTACCATGTGCCTTACTCCCCTTGGAGTACAAAGACTCTTGAGTGTGAAAGCTAATTCCAGCCTCACTAGAGGAAAAATCACCCATCCATTTAAGGTACCCTTCTGAGGCACATCGCAAGGACAAAGATTGTTCGAGTCCTGAGCTCCCCACTGGCTGAATTCCCTATGCTCAGAAGTACTAACTGAATCTAAAAATTTTCCCCTTTAAGTGGAAGCTAAAAGCATTCCTTACAGAACTCAATTACTGTGATTATAAGACCTAAATTCAGTTACCTGGTAGTCTTACCTAACACTCTCGTTGGTGGCACTTTTTATGTCTTATAAGTTCCTTGGCACTTTATCCTACCCAAAACCTCAGGCACCTCATCTCACCATCCCATTACTCTCCCAGTAGCTAGGAGCTACCCCCTCACCGTTCTTGCCCTTACCGACCCACCCTTACTCACCTACCTCTCCACACACGTGCCTAATCTCACCTAACTCTCCTCCCTTTCCTCACGCCTCCCTCTCACCTTTGCCCCCCATCCTGTGACAAAGCCATCCTGGTTGCTAAGATACTGAAATAGTTTGATATGAAGATTTTTGTTTGCTATGTTGATTTTTGTCTTACCACCATGGTTTGTAAGCAATAATCACTTATTATACCACCTGGTAACCTATTGTTTGTTAATTAACCTGTGTATGTTATTATATTGTGATCATCCTGAATATGCTTGTTGTTACCATCAACCCATTGATGTGGAACCTTTGTAAATGAGTCTCTGGCTCAAAGGTACTTGTAATCTGAGATCTCAATTAAATAAAATAAATAAATAACCGACTGTTAATCTAACTCCTGGGAGTGCCTTAAAAAACTGATTTCAAAAGAAAAATGTTAGAAGTGTACATTTTGAAATTTTCCTCATTGAGGCAAAGATTTCTAACAAAAGAGTTCATTCACAAACTGTTTGAGAATGCTGGTTCAGAATCAGAATGCTTCATTCCAGTCATTCAAAGGTGCTAGAGAATGAAATGCTGATAAGAAGAATTCATGCACCGTGGTGATCAGGCTATACTTGACAGTAAATAGAGATTAATGTAAGACTATTGGAATACTGGCAGCCTATCAGAATGGACCATTTCTAAGACCATTTTCATCTTAGGCATTAATTTACTCTGTAAGTCTGAGCATCTGAATTCACCAATAAAGCTGAGTTAAAAAAAATGAACAGATCACTCTGTCTTCTATAGAACTTTGGAATGATTGCATGTTTTGTGGATCGATGTATTAAATTGAGGATTGGAATTCAACAAAATAGTCATTCTGCAGTTCATGTGTATCATTCCACACACCAGCCAGAACATTTCACAGAATGGGGTGAACATTTGCAGAACATATTCAGAGGATTTGAGTTTTGACAAAGTAGGAGTTTTTGAAAATTTAGCAAAACGTCAGAATTGGAATTTGCGGTTTCTGCCCAGTCCTATGTTGGGGATGGAGGGTAGAACAATTTTTGCCTTTTAACAAATACAGTTCTTATCTTGTTTTCTTCTGCCATGTCCAAGTATGGCCTTTTATAGGTATAATATACCATTGTATCTTTTTAATTTTAGACAGCATACATTGTAATATTTCTTTTGCTGATGAGGAAATTGAAATGGTTACATACACAAATGTAATGAAGTCAACTAGTTACTTATTATTAACAACAATAAATCACTCTGTCACTTGCTCTTATGGAATATCTGTATAATCAGGACTGTGTACTAGAGGCAAAACAAAAACGGTCAAACACGTTTTTGAACATAGTGCTGACAAGTTACATCCTTTACTATTTTTAGTTTGTGCAGGAGACATAGAGCTTAACCCTGGCCCAGCAATACTCCAAAATGTAGGTCTGCAATGTTACAATCCACAATGGGTTAACCATAGAGGCATCAAAGCATGCCTCATTAGAAGCCTAGATTTTATTGAGGAAGTGATCCAGGCAGTTAAAGACTTGGAACTGGGTGACTAAATCATCTTAAACTGGGAAGGAGAAGAAGCAAATGTTTATAAATCTATCCTTAGTGAGGCCAGTCTTGTGCAAAAAGTCTCTGTTATTGGCTCAGTCCTAATTTGTGAACCAGACCAGATGTGGCTGGAAGGTCAGTTTTTTTTATTCTTCAAGAGACTACTCCCCATTCTGCTGTATCTGGAGTAATAAGGCCATGAAAATTTCTGCTAAAATGATAGGATGTGGCAATTTTACATATTTTTTGCATAACATTTTTTTGAGTGATCCAACTGTAATTGGTCCTACTTAGACACAATGCCTTGGGTAGATTAAAACAGATTGTATTTTTCTTACATAAATTTGTAAACTGAGTTACAAAACATGCTCCATGAATTATTAAACCAAAGTAGTAAACATGATCCATTGACAAAAAGACGTGGTAAAGGAAAAATGAAATAAACAACAGCATAACGCCCACAATGAAAGATAGGAACATGGTCAGGAAACAGTACTAGGGAACAAAATTAGACTGGGATTGGCATAAATACAGGCAACGGTATCACTGTAAAAAAGTAATACCGGTGGCAACAAATTCATACCACAAGCAACCAGTTTTAATAACCCTAAGGCTTTTGGGAAAAATATAAATAAGTTGGTTATTCCTACAACAAAAACTAAAATAGAAAACATTTCTGTAGGAGAGAATAAACATATAGATTTTGGACTTATTGAAAATGTGTCTAATTTGGCATTCACAGATCTAGACAAATACAGAAGTCTCTTAAAAGACATAATAATTGTTTCTCCAGTAGTTATGTTATACCACACTACTTTCAACTTTTATTTAAAAACTACCACAGTGAATGAAGAGATTCAGTTACATTTTATTTTTATACTGTAAAGTATGTGAGCAAAAATGCCCATTTTCACAAATGTGCAGAGGTACAGAAATTCGATGATACACAGAAAAAGGTAAAAACAATATTTGCAACATTTTACGGTATTTACAATAGGAACAGTGTATATGACAGGATCATCTAGATTGGAAAAAAAAAACACAGAGCACACAACAATAGAGCCAATATACAGGTACATATAAACTCTAAGGTAGCGCAAGGGTTGACAGACATTCAGGGGTGTTGCCTACCGGGGCAGGCACAGGTGGTGGATTGGAGGAGGTGGTCCTTGAGGGAAGAGGTGAATGAGCTAATTGAACAACAGGCCTGAAGTTCAGGGGGCAGCTTATTGTAAAACTTAGGGCCCTTGTGTGTGATGGAGTTCTGCAAATGCTTGGTGCAGTAAAAAGGGGTGTCAAAGATATGACAAGCAGCCCCTCTAGTACTGCACTTGGGAACTGATAAGGGGAAAAGGGAGTTAATGCTGATTGGCAGCAGGTTACAGTGAACTTTGTGTAGAAAAGAGAGCATTTTAAGTTGGAACCTGCCTTCAAGGGTGAGACAGTTGAGGGAGGCATAGAGGGTACAGTGATGGGTCATCCAGGGGAGGCCAATCACGAAGTGTGCAATATTATTGTATGTTTATTTATTTATTTTTAATTTTAAATTTGTTAATGGGGTAAAGGACACTGGGCAAAAAGCCCTTTTTCAGGACTGACCGGTCCTGAATTTGGAGAAAAGGGGGGATGTGTTGGGGGAAGTAGACAACAGAGCCACAATCAAGGAGGGGCAGAAGAGGGAGCTGGTGAGGTATATTCTGGAGGCAGGGATAAGGAATTTTCTGATTGGTATAAGAGACCTAGCATCATATTGATTTTCTTAATGAAGTTGGTAATATGGATAGTGTAGGTCAGGTGAGGGTCTAAGTACAGTCCGAGGTATTTGAATTTGTAGACTTGTTCTATGATGTTAACAAAATAGTCTGAGAGGGATCGACCCATGACTGGGGCTTTTCTTGGGCCAGAGAAGATTATAAACTTGGTCTTCTTGGAGTTGAGAACCATGCCTTTGGCAGAGAACCAAGTATGTAGCTTGCTGAAGTCAGCCTGAAAATTACTGAACATTGTTTCCAGGTTAGTGTGCTGCAGTAGAGGGCCACGTCATCAGTGGAAAGGACTAGTTGGATGGTTTGGCAGATGGAATAGAGGTTATTGATGAAAAGAGAACAGGAGCTGGCCCAGGATGGAGTCCTGGGGTGCCTCATATTTAATCAGACATTCAGCAGAAAAATGACTGTTGATATTAATTTTCTGCGATTTGCGGGAGAGGTAGCTTCTGACCCATTTGATGACATTTTCAGATATGTGCAAGCCCTTGAGGGTGTCCAGAAGAAGTCCATGGTCAAACAGGCTGAACGCCTTGGTCACGTCCATGAAGACAGAGCCTGTGTACTGGCCCTTATTGCTTGTCTTGAGGACATCACTGGTGAACCTGAACAGGGCAGTTTTGTTGCTATCTCTGGATCTGAAACCATGCTGGGTAACAGAGAGCAAGTTATGGTGGTCGAGGAAGGTGGTGAGCTGGGTATGAACAACTTTTTCAATGATTTTGGAGAGGGTCAAGGAGGGAGATAGGTCAGTAATTCCCTACTTCATTCCTTGACCCAGACTTGAACAATGGCTTGATGGTGGTGGTTTTTCAGGTGCTAGGGAAATAGCTGGAGCAGAGTGAGCAGTTTAGCATGTTGGTGATGGGGACCACTAATGAATTAATGGCCAGTTTAAGGATTTTAAAGTTAATTCCATCAGCCCTTTGCTGGGTTTAGGGTTGTTACTTCGGATGAGCTTTATGGTGTTCGACGGTTTTAGGACCCTAAAATAGAATCTGGAGCTGGGCTCAGATGTAGTATTGGGGCAGGAGGGTAGAGGGTGGATGGGGGGGGGGAGTGGAATGGGAGAGTTTATATTTATCGAGGTCACCAAAGAATGAGTTGAAAAAGTTTGCTACTTCTGAGGTGTCATTGGTCTGCTTGCCACCATGGATCAGAGTGATAGGTTCAGTATTTTTGTGTTTCCCGAGTAGTAAGTTGAGTGTAACCCAAAGTTGATGGGGTTGGATGTTTCCCCAAGTTGTTTATTATGAATAAAGTCAATTTTGTCTTTTCTGATGACTGATTTGCACTTGTTTCTGTGTGCTTTGTAGAGGGAGAGCTGGGCAGGGTGTGCTTGGTGTGATGGGCCCAAGCCTTGTCTCTGGTCCTTATCAACTTAAAGATTTCAGACGATACCTATTCATTAACACATAGAAACATAGAATCTGTCAGCAGATAAGGACCATATGGCCCACCTAGTCTGCCCATTTCCCTACTTACTGCTGCAGCCCCAGATCCTATCTGATCTGTGGCTCTCCTGCTCTGCACATCTCCAGGGTACCCTTAAATCTATCCCATGCACTCTTGAACCCCCATATTGTTTTCACACCCACCACTTCTGCTGGAAGGCTGTTCCATGACTCAGCCACCCTTTCAGTAAAAAAGTACTTCCTAACATTACCCTTCAGCCTCATATCATGCCCCCTTGTTCTTGTGCAGAGTTTTCTCTGAAATATGCTTTCCACCTGTACCCTGTTTATTCCCCTAAGGTATTTGAAAGTCTCTATCATATCTCCCCATCTCCCCTCTCCCTTCTTTCCTCCAGTGAATAGATATTAAGGTCCTTAAGTCATTCCTCGTAGGGTTTCTGGTGCAGTCCATGTACCATCTTCATTGCCCTTCTTTAGACTGCCTCCATTTTGTCAATATCCTTCCAGAGATATGGTCTCTAGAACTGGACACAGTACTCCAGCTGAGGCCTCACCAGTGATCTGTACAGTGGCATCACCACCTCTTTCCTCTTGCTTGCTATGCCCCTTCCTATGCACCCCAACATTCTGTTTGCTCTCCCCACCACTTTTTCACACTGTCTGGCCACTTTCAGGTTGTCAGATATGATAACCCCCAATTCTCTGTCCTGACTTCTGGTGGCCAGAATTTTCCCACCCATCCTGTGCTCCTCCCTTGGATTCCTGCGACCCAGGTGCATGATTTTGCAGTGTTTAGCATTAAAACTCAACTGCCAGACACCCAACCACTCCTCTAATAGGCTTAGGCCCTTTCTCATTCTTTCCACCCCCTCCAGTGTGTCCACTCTGTTGCAGATCTTGGTGTCATCTGCAAAAAGGCACACCTTGCCCTCCAATTGCTCTGCAATGTTGCTAATGAAGACATTGAAAAGGACTTGCCCCAGCACCAACCCCTGTGGCACCCCACTGGTCACCTCCCTCTCCTCAGATTTCATGTCATTTACCACCACTCTCCGAGTCCTGTCCTTTAGCCAGGTTCCAACTCACTTTACCACCGCAGGATCCACTACCAGGCCCCCCCAATTTGTTTAGTAATCTCCTGTGCTGGATGGTGTTGAAGGCCTTGCTGAAATCCCTGTAGGCTATATATCCACCGCCCATCCTTGATCTACCACCCTGCTTACGCAGTCAAAGAAATCTATAAGATTCATCTGACAGGACCTTCCTACCGAGAATCCATGCTGCCTTGGATCCTGTGCCCCGCCATCCTCCAGAAACTACAGTCGTCTCCTTAAGTAAGGACTCCATTAGTTTACCCACTACTGAGTTCAGGCTTACAGGCCTGTAATTGCCTGCCTCCTCTCTGCTTCCATGCTTGTGAAGAGGGGCCACGTCTGCCCATCTCCAGTCCTCAGATACCTTCCCTGTCTCTAGTGATGCATTGAAAAGGGCAGCCAGTGGTTCTGCCAGCAGTGCCCTGAGTTCCTTTAGTACTCTGGGGTGGATCCCATCTGGCCCCATTGCCTATCTGCTTTAATTTTTGTGAGTTCTTCTAGGACTCTTTCCACCATGAATGCACTGGTGTCTACCTCCCTCCTATGAATACCTCTCTTATTGAGTCTCAGTCCCTCACTCTCCCCTTCCCTGGCAAATACTGAGCAAAAGTACTTGTTCAGTAGCTCAGCCTTTTCTAGGTCACCCTCCACCCTTTCTCCTCCTCCTTCCTTCTTCATCCTAACAATCTCATTTCTGGTCTTTTTCCTCTCGCTAATGTATCTGAAGAAGGTCTTGTCACCTTTCTTAATAGCCTGAGCTATGCCGTCCTCTGTTTGTGCTTTAGCCCTTCTAATTATTTTCCCAGATTCCCTCTGGTTCTCCAGATATTGTTCTCTGTCCTCATCCTTTTGTGTTTCCTTGTATCTTCTGAAGGCTCTTTTCTTTTCCCTTACTTTCTCGGCCACTACCTTCGAGAATCATAATGGCCTTTTCTTTCTTTCTTTTGCTCTTGCTATGCATTTTGACACCATGACCTGTTACTTCTGTTATGACACATCCCATAACCCTGATTTTGTTTTGAGAGGGGCGTATTTGTCGCATACACTGTTGAGGATGATAGAGAATTTGTCAAGGATAGAGTCGAGGTTACCTGGTGCAGTGGAGAATGACCAATCGACTAGGCTGAGATCGTGTGTTATATTTTCGATGGAGCTATTTGTCCAGCATCTACAGAATATGAACTTGGGGGGGGTTGGGGCACTGGGCTGACCATAGACAGTAGGTAGCGCAGTGATCTCTGATGCAGGCTGGCAATACTCCAGAGTTGGTGATGTGGGGGGATTGGAGACGATGACCCTGTTGATTAGCGATTGAGTCCGTGTCTTATAATTTGACCTTGTGGGTGTGGAGATAAGCTGGTGAAGGCCAAGATCGGTGATGCAGGATTTGGCGGTGTCGGCTTGGCCGGAGACCCAACTTATGTTTAAGTCCCCGAGAAGAACCCACTCCGTTAAGAGAGAGGGAGTGTTTGAGGGCTAGCAAGGACTCCAGGTCAGAGGGAGGGGTTCCTGGGGGGAGATAGGCAGTAGTGAGGGTGAGGGTTTTATTTTGTCTGAGAAATAGGTTAATGGAAAGGCAAAAGAGATTCCAGCGAGCAAGGCAGTAGGCAGTGACAAGCTTGAGCCAAGACTTCGGAAGCATGCAACTCTAGCTATAGCTGGTCCACTTACAACAATGGACAACTTTTCCTTCATTACTAGACAAATACCCAACCTATGGAAAAAGGCCCATGTGGCGTGATTACTGAAGGAAGGGCCTACAGTTCTGACTGAAAATTATAGCACTATATTGGTTCTATCTTGCCTGGCAAAGATACAAGAGAGAATTGTGGGTAGTCAAAAACTGAATTTATTATGCCTAACCAATTACTTACAATACCGCATGCCTTCATACATTTATTTATTTGTTTTTGATAACTACTTGGTAAGATACACTAGGCATAATTACAGCTATTTTCAGGCACAGCCTGGTAGAGCTACAATAGCGGTCATGAGCAAAAGAAAGACAGAAAACATCAAATGATAAGCAGGAACAGACAATAAGGCTTTTCTGTTGAACAGAACTTACACTAACATTTAGAATTAAGTAGTGCAACAAGACCAGCACGAACATCAAACTGGCAACAGAAAAATACAAATCACAGTATAAATGAGAAAAATCGAAAGGAAAAACAACAGCACAACCGCCATGGTCAGGTTAACAAATAATCTGCATCACACAATGGAAACTGACCATGTCATAGGTGGACCTGACCAAGGCATTCATCCTTGTAGGCTATTCTTTGTTAATTCAAAAATGCAGCAATCATAATGTTGGTTCCTCTGCACTAAATTGGTTGAGGGTATCTTTTCATTCATTCATTCATTATGTTTATTGGGGGGGAATTGGAAAGCCATTTAGACTAGTTTATTATTACGGCTGCAATTGGCAGAGCCATGCTGACATATTGCCATGATGTAGGAGAGAAAAATTACTGTGGTAGCATGTGACAGGAATGTGAGGTAGTTGTCCTCCGCTAAGAGTTTCGAATGGTGCGGCAGCATATATCTCTGCCTCCTGCTTAAAGCAGTACTACATAAAAAAAAAGTCAGTACCACAAAGAAGTCTTCCTTCTGATCTGTTGAGCATGTAGCTGTTTAAAATTCTGTTGTGCAGTGCAGCATTTGGCTAAAAAGAGCCCAGTTTCTTCTTTGTTTTTGTTTACATTTGTATGCCTGCCATGTTGCCCTCCCCCCAACCTGTGCTGCCTACTGCATAAACACAATGACATTCTGCTTTGCTTACAACTGGTTAGGCTTCCTGTGTGGTGCCTGCTCCAGAAGCAGATTGTGGAGGCACGGCACTGTTGTGGGCAGTGCCCCCACAGCCTTTGGAGGCTTGGCCTGCTTTTTCCAGTGGGGTGTCACGCTGCTGCTGACACTAGTTCAGCCAGCGAACCTCGTAAGGTTTCAGCTCCCTTCTGTGCTACTGGAAAGTTTTCTATCAGTTCCCACAAGGACATATACTAAAGTCAGTGGAGAATGGGTTAATTTACAAATGAATGTAGCTAATAAGGTAACTTGAGACAGGAGCAGATGCAAGGCTGAGAGAGAAGCTAAATTCTTCTGCAGATGCAAAGCTGAGAGATAAGCTAAATTCTCCCCATGATACATGAAAACAGGCAGTCTCTACCTAGTGTTCCTATTCCTACCTGGTCAATAAAAACTAAATAAATGTCATTATGCTCCAGTGACATTTTAATGAGGTCTGTGACTCCTACCTTGTGCCAGCACTTGTTCATCACATAAATTCAAGAATCATTAGTAAACAAGCATTTGTCAATGCCGAATGTTGATTGCTTTGCTCCCTTGAGCTCGCTCACTCCCCCTCTGTCAGTCACTCGTTCTGTTTCTGTTGGCGCTGCAGGCTGCGCTTTTGTACTAGGCTCCTGTCTGCGTCGGCAACTTTGCCTGCCCACAAAGAAATCCGCAGCTGCCCCGACAGAGCTCCGTTGAGGTCGCTCAGTCCCTCTCTCATGCGCTCATTCTGTTTCTCCTGGTGCTGCAGGCTGCCCTTTCATACTGGGCTCCTGCCTCTGTTGGTGTCTTTGTCTGCCCACAAAGAAATTTGCAGCAGTCCCGACAGAGCTCCGTTGAGCTCACTCACTCCCCCTCTCTCACTCACTCGTTCCGTTTCTGCCAGTGCTGCAGGCTGCCTTTTTGTACTGGGCTCCTGCCTACGTTGCTGCCTTTTTCTGCCCACAAAGAAATCCGCAGCAGTCACGATAGAGCTCAGTTGAGCTCGCTCACTCCCCCTCTCTCAGTCACTCATTCTGTTTCTCCCACCGCTGCAGGCTGCCCTTTTGTACTGGGCCTCTGCCTGCATTACTGCCTTTTTCTGCACACAAAGAAATCCGCAGCAGTCCCAACAGAGCTCCGTTGAGGTCACTCACTCCCCTTCCCTCACCCACTCATTCTGCTTCTTCCAGTGCTGCAGGCTGCCTTTTTGTACTGGGCTCCTGCGTTGGGGCCTTTTTCTGCCCACAAAGAAATCTGCAGCAGTCCCAACAGAGGTCAGTTGAGCTCGGTCACTCCCCCCTCTCACTTGTTAGATTTTAATCTGTTCCAAACACTGATTTCCCACAGCGACCGTGCTATTCTGCAGCAGGAGTGCAAAAACATATTTAGGCCAGGATGTGAAAAATTACAGCTGTACTGTTCATAAGGAGGTGTGAAAAAAATGCCAGTGTTCAAAATGTGGAGTGAAAATATTACAAATTTGCAAAGTTACAAGGGTGCATGGAAACAGTTCAATGCATACTTGTAACAGTCATTTTATGCACTTCCATCACCAAATTTTCAACATAGAAATTTTAGGACCGCTGGTCATGAACAGTGTCACTGTCATTTTCTTAATCTGTCCCAAACACTGATTTCCCACAGCAACCACACTGTTCTGCACCGCAAGTGCGAAAACACATTTCGGCCAGGAAGTGAAAAATGACAGCTGTACTGTTCATAAGGAGGTGTGAAAAAATGCCAGTGTTGAAAATATGTCATGAAAATATTACTGATCTGCAAAGTTACAAGGGTGCATGGAAACAGCTCAACGCACGCTCGTAACACAGTCATTTTATGGACTTTCATCACAAAATTTTCGACATAGGCATTTTAGGACCTCTGCTCATGAACAGTGTCACTGTGGTTTCTTAATGTGTCCCAAACACTGATTTCCCACAGCAACCACACTATTCTGCGCTGGAAGTGCGAAATCGCATTTCGGCCAGGATGTGAAAATGACAGTTGTACTGTTCATAAGGAGGTGTGGGCGTATCTAATCATTGCTTTGTGTCCACTCCACAGACCCTGCTGTAATATAGGACAACAGAGGACCCTGGGCGGGAGGTGGGTAACTCTAAAGTTCCAGCACAGCTCCATTGAGCTGCTCACTTCCCTTCTCTCACTCGCTCATTCTATTTCTCCCGATGCTGCAGGCTGCCCTTTTGTACTGGGCTCCTGCTTGCATTGGCACTTTTTTCCACTCACAAAGAAATCCGCAGCAGTCCCGACACAGCTCCATTGAGTTCACTCACTCCCCCTGTCTCACTCACTCATTCTGTGTCTCCCCGCACTGCAGGCTGCCCTTTTGTACTGGTCTTCTGCCTGTCTTGGCGCCTTTTTCTGCCCACAAAGAAGTTCACAGCTGTCCCAACAGAGCTCTGTTGAGGTTGCTCGCTCCCCCTCTCTCACCCACTCAATCTGTTTCTCCTGGTGCTGCAGGCTGCCCTTTTGTACTGGGTTCCTGCCTCCGTTGGTGCCTTTTTCTGCTCACAAAGAAATCCGCAGCAGTCCCAAAAGAGGGCCATTGAGCTCACTCAGTCCCCCTCTCTCAGTCGCTCGTTCCATTTCTTCCAGTGCTGCAGGCTGCCCTTTTGTACTGGGCTCATGACTGCATTGGCACCTTTTTCTGCCCACAAAGAAATCCGCAGCAGTCCTGATAGAGCTCCGCTGAGGTTGCTCAGTCTCCCTCTCTCACACGCTCATTCTGTTTCTCCTGGTGCTGCAGGCTGCCCTTTTGTACTGGGCCCCTAACTGCATTGACTCCTTTTTCTGCCCACAAAGAAATCCACAGCAGTCCTGACAGAGCTCCGTTGAGTCCGCTCTCTCCCCCTCCCTCACTTCCTGTCTCATTCTGCTTCTCCCACTGCTGCAGGCTGCCCTTTTGTATTGGGCACCTGTGTTAGGGCCTTTTTCTGACCACAAAGAAATCGGCAGTGGTCCCGGCAGAGCTCACTTGAGCTCAGTCACTCCCGCTCTCACTCGCTCGATCTTAATCTGTCCCAAACACTGATTTCCCACAGCGACTGTGCTATTCTGCGGCAGGAATGCAAAAACATATTATGGCCAGGATGTGAAAAACAGGTGTACTGTTCGTAAGGAGATATGAAAAAATGCCAGTGTTGAAAATGTGACATGAAAATATTACAAATTTGTGAAGTCACAAGGGTGCATGGAAACAGTTTAACGCACGCTTGTAACACAGTCATTTTATGGAGTTTCATCACCACATGTTCAACATAGGGATTTTAGGACCTCTGCTCATGAACAGTGTCACTGTGATTTTCTTAATCTGTCCCGAACACTGATTTCCCTCAGCGACCGCGCTATTCTGCGCCAGAAGCGCGAAAACACATTTCGGTCAGGATATGCAAAATGACAGCTGTGCTGTTCATAAGGAGGTGTAAAAAATGCCAGTGTTGAAAATCTGGAGTGACAATATTACAAATTTGTGAAGTTACAAGGGTGCGTGGAAACTGCACAACGCATACTTGTAACACAGTCATTTGATGGGCTATCATCACTAAATTTTCAACATCAGCTTTTTAGGACCTCTGTTCATGAACAGTGTCACTGACAGTTTTGTAATCTGTCCCAAACACTGATTTCCGACAGCGACCGCGCTATTCTACGCCGGAAGTGGGAAAACACATTTCGGCCAGGATGTGAAAAATGACAGCTGTACTGTTCACAAGAAGGTGTGAAAAAATGCCAGTGTTGAAAATCTGGCATGACAATATTGCAAATCCGCAAAATTACGAGCGTGAGTAGCAACTGCGCAATGCACGCTTGTAAAACAGTCATTTTTTTGGATTTTTTCCACCAAATTTGCAACATAGGCTTTTTGAGAGCTCACCTCATGAACACTGGCACTGTCGTTTTGTTAATCAGTCCCAAAAGGTGATTCCGTGCAGTGACCGCGAAATCACCTTTCCAGGCCGAATAACGCCATGACAGTGGCAGAATTCATGAGGAGGGGTCACAAAAAACCCATGTTGAAAATTTGGTGCCATAATTCCAAAAATGCCTGAGATATGCACCAAAGTTGAAAAACCCTATTTATGCCATTATACAGCTTACGCATTTCCTCAGTTCGTGGTCGGCTTTGAAGAGTGCAGACGTGTTCCCAGTCCACCAAAGATCATCACACCAGACTCCGCAGGTAAGTATGGGGTGGGGGGTGTGGGGAGGCAGGGTGTGCGAAGGGTGGGTGCGGGTTGTGGGAAGGGGGCAAGGAGACCGCGAGGGACCATTTTCTTTTTTGACAGGTCCAAAAAAATAAAAAATAAAACATTGCGGGACTTTTTTTTTTTTTTATTTTACAGGAATTTTGGCATGCTGGGTGAGCTCCCCAGCATGCCAACAGAGTGTTTGTTTGGGGACAGCTGTAGCCAATGGGGATTGGATATCCCTTTGCAAAAGGGGGTGCAAGAGTTGAGGGGATTGGGCACCCCTCGGCACAACTGTAGTGCTTGTTTGGGGAATTATACCAATGGGGAGTGGCTCCCCCATCGGGCAACATCAACGTGCTAGGGCACCAGCCGATGGGGGATTGGGGCCCCTGGCCGGCAAACAAACACGTTGGGGAGGCACATGCTGCTGAGGGATTGGGCACCCCTCGACAGTGGGTTGTTACATTGTTTAGAACATGGCAAGCTGCCGCCATGTTCACAAACAATATCACACTAATGGTTCCTCCCAGCAATGACGAGTTGCTTCCTCATTGCAGCGGAATGGCTTATGCTGCAATGACGAGGCCGCCCCTGATTGCAGCTGCTGAAACCTTACAAGGTTCGCTGGCTGAACTAGTGTCAGCAGCAGCATGCCACCCCATTGGAAAAAGCAGGCCAAGCCTCCAAAGGCTGTGGGGGCACTGGCCACTACAGTGCCGCACCTCCAGAACCTGCTTCTGGAGCAAGCTGCCGCAATATGTTTCTTGCGCATGCGCGCAATCAACATAAAAATGAGTTCCTGTACAGAACTTTTTTACTGCTGTTTGCTACCAGTATGTGCTCACAAAAGCAGGGATAGGGCACAAGCAGGAAAAATTCTCCAGATACTGGAAGATTTCACAGTCAATACTCTGTTTTTAGTAAAATCCCCAATAACACACTGAGCCGAAACTGCACTTCCTCAATTTGTGAAAGAACACTGCAACCACAAAATGGAACTACAACACATAGGAAATGTGATACCTAGGGGTCAGGCAGCTGAAAACAAGGAGGGAGCCATATACAACTCATACAATGTATTACTATTTACTAACATTTTTTTGATTGTGGTAGTACTACAAACATGAAGAAAGTGGCATGGGTTATAATCCCACCATATGATTGCTGCACAATATGTCAACAAGCTTTGAATGTGGCAGTACCGCAAACATGCAAAAAGTGGCATAGGTTCTAATCCCACCACATGATTACTGCACACTGTGACAACAAGCTTTAAATGTTTTTTTGACAAGGCAAACAATATCTGTACCCAGACAGACATAGGAAATGCAAACAAATAAAAAGGAAGCACAGCAAGAAAGAGAAAGAAAATGAACACTGTTATGCAAAGTACCAGGTAGTTATGCTTGCTAAATGAATATCACCCTGTGGGATGAACAAGGTGAAATTGGTATTTCTATTCAGCTGAATGTCTACAACTTGGAAACATTCAACATTTCTCACTGTGAGATTATTGGTCCTTGAACTTTAGAGAGCAAAATACACACGTCACAAAATGTTATTCTGTTTGCATCACAAAACCAGCATAGGTACAGTAGTCACTGTATAACAGTGGCAACAAGTCAAGAGCACATACTGCTTATCAGACTAGACATCTCCATGGAAGATTTTTTTTGCCAGAAGTGTCATGAATAAACAAAACTAGTAAAATAATAAATCTAGCAGACCAGGGAGGGGCTGTGGACATGGTCTACCTAGACTTTAGCATAGCATTTGACACAGTCCCACACAAAAGATTAATAAACAAGTTAGCCAGCCTTGGAGTGGGTCCCAGGGTGGTAGCCTGGGTAAACAATTGGCTGGACAACAGGGTGCAGAAGGTAATAGTAAATGGAGTCCACTATGAAGAAAGAGAGGTTACTAGTGAGGTACCGCAGGGTTCAGTACTGGGACCAGTCCTCTTTAATATCTTTATAGGTGACATTGCAGAGAGACTGGCAGGAAAAGTATGCCTCTTTGCTGATGACACAAAGATCTGCAACAGGGCTGATACACAAGGGGGTGGAAAGGATGAAAAGGGACTTGGCAAGGTTGGAGGAATGGTCAAAGGTATGGCAGCTTAGATTCAATGCAAAGAAGTGCAAAGTAATGCACCTGGGAAACAAAAATCCAGGGAAGAGTAAATAATGGGGAAGGGGAGGTACTAACAACAACAAAATGAAAGGGACGAGGGTAGTCATATCAGATGACCTAAAGGTAGGTAAGCAATGTGAGAATGCAGTAAGGAGGGCTGTGGGGATACTGGGATGCATGGGGAGAGCATCACCAGTAGAAAACAGGAAGTTGTTATCCCTCTGTACAGACAGTTGGTGAGACACTATCTGGAGTACTGCGTCCAGTTCTGGAGACCCCATCTCTGCAAGGACATAGACAGGATGCAGGCTGTCCAGAGGAGGGCAACTAAAATGGTGCAAGGTTTGCATCAGAAGCCATACAAAGAGAGATTAAAGAAGCTTAATATGTATACCTTCGAGGAAAGGAGAGAGAGAGGGAGGGTATGATAGAAACTTTTAAGTACCTCAAGGGAATCAACAAAGTCTAAGAAGGTAGCATCTTTCAGAAAAAGAGATGTGCAAGAACAAGGGGGCACAATTTGAAGATAGAGGTGAGACGACTCGGGGCAATGTGAGGAAGCATTTTTTCATGGAGAGGGTGGTGGATGCATTGAACAGCCTTCCTGATGGGGTCGTGGGCTCAAAAACAGTGGAGGAATCCAAGAATGGATGGGACAGACATAAGGCAATTCTAGAGGGGGGTACGAGGAAGTAGGCTGTTGGTTAAATAGAATCTGCAGCTTATCCAATAGGTAGGTAAATGGGCAGATTAGGTGGGCCAAGCAGTTCTTATCTGCTATCAAAGTCTATTTTTCTGTGTTTCTAAGCATAAACCCAGGCTTGAACCTTTATGACCCGAAATGGAAGGAGGTTCAAAGTTAACCTAAGACCATTGCATCTAATGCTACAGGAAGTAATCCATTTCACAATGGGGAGTCTTACCATAAGTAAAACATAACAGTCATTTAATTATAAATTAAGACCCTGTGAAAAGAAACAGTAATCTTTATTAATGCTTTGGAAAATGATTTAAACAAGCACTACCACTACAGAGTAGCCAACAGCTGTTATCTTTTTACGGCTGCGTGAGCAAAGCTCTTCAGACATTTTGTGATCAGTGTAGGAGAAAAACGGTCTGTGAATGGAACACAAACTTGTGGTCTCCTACAGTGATGCACCAACGTCTGTACAGCGCTGACTCCATTGGCGCTGTCCTCCGCCGATGGAGCTCCCCTCCACAGAACGGTCACCCCCACACCCCACGGACACACTACTTTAGTTCTGCACTTCCGTCAGTACTGCACATGTGCGAGTATCACACATGCGCAGTTCCCTTGCCACTGCCATCTTGCAAATGGCAAACCACCACTCAACAGCTGTGCTAGCCACTCCAAAAGCTGCCGCCACTCCAATACCCATGCCCCATCACCACTGCAGGTGAAAGCTCTGTGCAGCTGTATCAGCTCTGACTACAACTTGTTTACAAAGGCATCCAGATTATTGGAGCCAGCACATCCACCTCGTTAAACTATATGATGTCATATCAATGCTTCATGTTGTAACTCATAGAGTGCTGCAGGAATCAGTCCTTGGACCACAACTTCTTTTATTTGTTAACCAACTTCCAATTGTTTGGATACATTCAGAAATTATGTTATGTACGTTAATACCACCATGGAGACCATTCTTACGGTTGTAAGAGTGGTC
Organism: Neoceratodus forsteri; assembly: GCA_016271365.2. Classification (NCBI taxonomy): domain Eukaryota; kingdom Metazoa; phylum Chordata; order Ceratodontiformes; family Ceratodontidae; genus Neoceratodus; species Neoceratodus forsteri. The sequence continues at coordinate 29,992,158 of JADMNL010000027.1, forward strand.
TCACATGCATTCTTGGAGTATGAGAACCATGAATCAAAGGTGAGCAGTTCTGATACCCTAAGAATGTAAGGGAGACCACCCTTATAACCGTAAGAGTGGTCTCCGTGGTTGTGGTGGTAATATTATATTATTGATTGAGCTCAATCATGACAGTTTGACAATCTTTAAATGTCGACTTGACCATTATACGGTAAATAATAAATGGGATTATGTCCACTGATACGTGGCAGACCCACATATGGCTCTTGTAGCTAACGGACCTGAAACTCACACCTATGAACCTGTAATTTTTAAAAACCATCCCAGAGCATGCCTGTTTCCAGGGCATCTGCACATGAGATGCTCTTCACAGAATAAGCATGCCTCCTGCGAGGAGGAAAGAAGCATTCCGATTGGTCGGGAGTCATCCCTCAATCCATAATGTGCACACAATTTGTACTTTGGCATTGGTGGAAATGGTGACCTTAATAATAATTTGGGACATGATTCTGCTGAGTTCAAAGCATAGTCTGAGACACATAGACTGGTATTATATGTAAAAAAGAAAGCTGGCCCTTCCATGCAGCAGTAGAGCTACCACTCCTGGCACCAATGCCCAGGTTCGGGAATGCCTCTAGGCCATCAGGGGACAGCTGTGGGAGAAGGATTGAGCATCTGTAGTGCCCCAAACTTGGGGGCACAACAAACAGAAAAATAAAGTAAAGTTGCCCCAGGGACTCTGTGTGGGCAGCACAGGGGAGTTATGGTGGTGTCCCCTCCTTCAGTGTCCCTCCACCCTTGCCAAAAGCAGCCCAAACATTTTTTTCTTAAAAGAAAGTTTTCTTTTCTGTCCCTGGCCACCTGCACTCTGTTCCAGACCTCCCCCACCCCCACCCACCCAAGAGTGAGCAGTGCATGCCAGGGCATTGTTTAAAGTCCAGCTCATGCTGGACTGTTGAAAAGCAGACAGTGTTGTCAGGGACATGGCATCCCAAATGCTGGCTACACAGTTAGTATGTTCGGGGCAAGTGAAGCGCACAGGTGTTCACTGTCATGGAATGGGCATGGAAGAGCCCAGGGGAGTGCTCTCAGGCACCCCCAAAGAAAAGAAGATGTCCGTTGCTGTAAGAGAGGGAGAGAGGGGACACAGGTTAGTAAGTGCAGTTTAAGGAAAGAGCTTACCTGTGGTCTGCCTGTCCTCCCTCAGTGCCGGCATTAGGTCCAGTGTTGCGCTCCCAGTCCCATTCCTGTGTGAGGCGGTTCTAGTGGTCGGTGGTTTCTGTCCCCAATCACCTCGGTGTGGGCTCTGTTCTGCCCCATTTTTTTTTATTTTTAATTAAAAGTAAAGTCAGTCCCTCAGTGGCGGCATACAGAAAAGCCACATTTTCACTTCAGGGTCGGCTGTCGTGAAGTTCTGCAAGGCCCCCAGTCATCCATCTCAGTGCCTGCCTGCCAAAAGTCCCTCCCTCTGCCAGCAAGCACCTCCCACCTCCCAGAGCAGCTTCCTTCACCCCGGGCTAGGGTGGTGAGTTGGTGGCAGCACATGAAGAGTGCTGTCCACCTAAAATAAAGTTAAAAGCTCCAGCAGGGAGCCGGAAAAAGACAGCAGAGAGGGGGGCTGGCTTAAATAGTCATTTGATCGTGGTGATGCCCAGAGGAGGGGCCAGGGCATAAAGGCCTATAGAGAACTAATGAAATATTTATTGAGGGGCAGAGCAAAGGCAGGGCAAATAAGGGGTGCCAGACAGAAAGGCCTTACTCAGGCCTAAAGATATTTAAAGGGCAACTTTGGGACAGAAGATTTAAAGGGCAATCACAGGCCTAACCGATTCAGTAGGGGTAAAAGCCCGTCATTACAGGGCCTGTTTCTAAGTAGGCCCATAAGTTAAAAAGGGCGACCAGGCCCAAGTCATTTAAAGGAGCAATCAGGCCCAACTTATTTAAAGGGACCTAGCTAGTCATTTAGGCCCACAGTATCTGAAGGGGCCTAGCAGCCATAGATGTCCAACAGTGTTAAAGGAGTCTAACTGGCTGGATAGGCCAACCTATGTGTTAATGAGGCCTAGCCAATCCCAGTAGGCCAGTTGTTTAAAAGAGGCCTACCCAACTAGTATACCTCACAGTCTAAGGAAACCATTTAGTATTTAGCTGCCAGTGTGCCTACAGTAGCAGGAGAGCCCATTTTGGTTAGAGAGACCCCACTACCGTAGGTCCACACTTAGCAAGGGCTTCACCAAAGAAGGTGACCAGTTAGAAGCTACCAATGTCTGTTATTTACTGTGGTCTATACATCCAGAGACTGTGATACTGTACATGACTGTTGGAACTGTGACATTAAGCAACACTGTTGGAACTGTGACTCTTAATTGCATTAAGCCAACATTTTGTGCTAGTGTGTTTCCAAATCAGTCTTCAGCAATCCTTCAGAGACATTTCACCAGTGTGTTTCCAAATCAGTCCTCAGCAGCCCTCTAAGGGGTATTCCAGCAAGTGAGTTCAAGAATCAGTCCACAACAGCGCTGGGAAGGTGTTTAGCTGGTGCTTCCACACCTTCAAGTCTCTGCCTAAAGAGTAAGATCCTGCTGTAAGGTTCTCTGAAGAGCCCTGTCAACATCCCCTTGTCATTTGCCAGTAGTCGTAGTTTGTCAAAGCCCAGTGTGAGCCCCGTTCACTGCTAGTCATAGTTCATCAAAACTCAGTGTGAGCTGCAGCCACCATTTTCTTGTTTTTCCCTTGGTTCTTGGTCTGGATGCTTCAAGGTTGGCTGTCTTCAGAGTGTGATCGTCCTGGAAGAATCCTGACTGTTATCCCTGGTGGTTCACCGTTAGTCATAGTCGACGAAGCCAAGTGTAATTCATGGCCGCCGGTTTCTTATTTTCCGACTCCCAGTTTGAGAAACCTCAAGACCTTCTATCATCATCCTGTGTCCTGCTCTTCCTGCTTGTCTCTTCCTCCTTGAGCCATCCTGTCTTCTGGGATCCAACTTGTTCTTGGTGATCCTCCCGTGGATCTTTCGCCAAAGAAGCTTCGATGTCTTTTTGTCCTTGGCAGCCCTGGTCAATGGTTTGTGCCGGGGAAATTGCAGCAGATCTTCCTCCTTGGTAATCTTTGCAAGTGAATTCAACACCAAGACCATGTTTCTTCATCCTTGGCAGCCCTGGTTGAAGGTTTATGCCAGGAAAACTTCAGCAAGTCCTTGTTTCTTCATCCTTGGCAGCCCTGGTTGAGGGTCTGTGCCAGGGAAATTTCAGCAGATTTCAGTTCTCTTGTGCGAAATTATTCGGGCAACCTCAGAGCGTGGGTTGGCCAAAGAACCAGAGCCTGTTTAAAAATCTCTTACATCCCCACTAACCTCTCCTAGGTTCCCACTAAGGTATTAGCTTAGTACCAAGTAGGAACCCTTATTTTCCCCTTTGCCCCGTTGCTTCCTCCTTTAATCAGCTGTACACACGAAGACAGAAAAAGTTCAACTTCTGATCAAACTGGACTTTTGAGTCATTCATAGATTTTTATGGTAATCACTTACATTGTACAAAGCTTATATTGCTAGAACCTGTATGAGGGTCCATAACTGTTCTAGAGTACTGTAGTAAAAGTATTAAGAGTAGAGCTTAATCCCTAGAAGTCTTAAGCCAAGGTGCTCGTTTTAAAAATTTCAGTCCATTTTTAGAGGTTACTATTTAGATAACAATGCTGTCTGTACTCCCTGTCATTTTTACTGTTGGCATTTTCTTGTAGGGCCGTGTCCTCTTTCCTCTCTTGTCTAATAAACATCTTAGCTCCATCAGACCTCTGTGTATATCAGGTGATTCCATCTGCCCACACCCATTCGAACCTTCAGTGTCCCCTCGCCATCCCACCTGCTGAGGGTGATGCTGGTGCTGCTGGTAGTGAGACAGTTACATCCACCCCTCGGAGTGAAGAACCTCAAAGTCTACCAGTCCAGCACCACTACACATCCCAGAGGACATGCTCCTCCTCAAGGGAGGGTGGGGAAAAAGGGCTGCCATGCGACCTAAGCACTGCTGCCGGTGGAAGCACAGGCAGCAGTCTCGGACTTACAGAGTCTGGAAGGGAGGGTGCCGTTAGGCACTTGGCTGCAGCGTGCACCAGCATGTTGTCTGTTTGTACTTATGTCCTTCATGCTGAAGCCCTCAGGGGTTGGTATTCAGGGCGAAAAAGTGAATAAACACCTCAGCATCAAGCAACGTGATGCCAAGATCCTGGTATGCCAGGACCCAGCCAATGACTGGAGATGATTATCCCTGAGCCGCTGTCTGGTGCAAGTAAAAAAACAATTTTAAAAAGAAAGCCCTGCTTTTCAGATGCATAGCCATGTTAAAGAAGGAAGGAAGCAGGCAGTATAGTGTGGTGGTTAAGACCACTGAGCTGCAAAGCTGGAGAACTGAGTTTGAATCCCAGAGTCACCACTTGCACACTGTGTGACCATGAGTAAATAATTTAACTTCCCTGTGCTCCCAGGATGCACCTAGAAACAAACCTCAGCTTAGTGTGTCTTTCCTAAAAATAAAAATAAAGAAAACTTCTGGCAGATTTATTGCATTTATATAGAGGATAATGAATGCGCATCGATGAACAACCATGCTATACTGGCATTGAGTGGTTACCTTGGCAACTCATGTAAACCTCGAGAGTTCAGCTCAAGAGGTTTACAAAAGCTGCCAAGGTAAGCACTAGATGCCAGCTTAGCGTGGTTGTTCATCGATGCCCTTTCATTATCTTTTATAGTGTATGGGCATCTATGTCACCTTATTTCAGTTTAAAGCCTTTCTGTTATTACCAACACACACACTATTTTATGTTAGCATATTAATTACGTTATGATTTCCTACCTTATGCAATGGCCCCGACTGATCGCGAACATGAAACAGAACTGATACGGAATAAAAAGAAAAGTTTTATTTGACTAAGATCCAACGGGCAAAAAACAACTCTAATTTTACTCAGTTCCAACGGGGAAAGAAAAGTAAACAACTAACGTAAAGCTGTAACTAAAGCTACATTATGTGACTTATATGTCAAATGAAGTTTGCCGTAAAACTGAGGGCAGTTCTGAGGTCGTGAATGAGCCGTGTAGCACTTCTTATTTTTTTCATTTTCATCGATGAACACCCTGGAAGATAGACAGACAAGAAACACACAAAAAAAAAAAGGGGGGACGCATCAAACATTCATTTGATAGCCTGCAGAAACACAACTTTGTCTTTGATAACACACCGAAAGGTGGGTGACTGAGATGGGGTTTGGGGGGGACAGAAAAAACATTCTCACCATTTAGGCATCACTGTCAGACGATGAGTCGGAAATGACTGCTACTCTTTTCCTCTTCTGAGGGCTTAAGTGATTGTGAAAGTTCATCGTGATGCCCTGCTGGAAAATGCAGTTATCCCCAAATAAGTTGAAATTTGTTAAGTCAGACAGGGGGAAAAGTGAAAACTTTTTCAGTCTGTTTTCGCTGGGACTTGCTGGTGAAGTTGACACTGCTGCACTTGACACTGAGGTGGAAGGCTGCTGATTATCATTTGGTGCACGGCCATGAAGATTCTCAGAATTTCTTTTCTGCTTGGCCTCTGACAGGAAGCTGTGATTATTTAGGGATTGCAGACTCTTATGTCCAGAGACCTGCTGGACCTCCACAGGGGGCGCTGCACCATCCACAAACCTCTGGATTGCAGTTTTCCAAGTAGAGTGATTTGTAATGCGTTTTCCGCAGGGAACCCAGCAGACGTTTTGATGACCAGCATCATTGTGTGCACATTATTTTCACCTAATGTCATCGACCTGAACCACAGGGTGAATCCTGGCTTGAAGTATAGGTTGGGAGCCAGGTAGAAGGGAGAGTCAGCTGCCCGCATGTGTTGAGGTCTTTGAGAGGAGTAAACAGTGTATGCCTTTACTGGATCTCTTTCAGGGTTTTCTCTATTTTCATGCTTTCTAGGCTTAACAGTTCTAATGTCCCTGGGGTTGTCACCAGCTCTTGTTTTTTTCTGCCTCTCCATGTACTCAATAAACCGGTTACCATCTGTGTCAGTCAATAGGCATAGGTCCCACCACCTGAGGGCATACTGTTCTGCTGTTCTTAATGCACAGTACAGACCACTGTCAAAAAAATAACATATTCAAGAGGGCTACAGGGCTATGCAGACCCAAGGTACCGCTTGTATACAGCTTTTCAATGTCCGATGGTGAGAGGGCTTCTGCCCTGTTAGGCTTGCTGCCTTTGCCCATCTTTTTTAAATATTTTTGTTTAGGTGACAGGGTAGACAGTGTCTCTGGGAAGTCTTTACTGTTGCCATGAAAAATAAAGTGGCCATCATTAATCTGCACAAGGTAGCGATCCATGCTTCCTAACATACCCCTCAGGGTTGACGCCTCATACTCAGTCCCGTTGTTTCTTTTTATTTTGTATAGAAAGTCTGCGATGAAGGTGACGAGCTCGTTGGTGTGATCTCTCCAATGCTACGGATCTCATGCAGGTCAGCAAGGTAAGATTTAAACATCCTGACGTCTGAGTCTGTCTTCTTTATTGTGCGCTTATTCTGTTGTTGTTCTATGAAGGTTTTGCAGTCCAGGCTGTCAGGACTTAATAATGGAAGTGCTGCCATTATTGCTACAGAGCGGGGGTTTTAAATGACTGAGCCAGCTTAGACAGTAAAATCAGCAACTGTCAGTGGTCACACGGCTTCAAACTGTTCTGCCGGTTCGATCATTTGAGACACCTAGTGGATGGCCGCGCAACTTAATTCCATCTTGTTGTACCATCCATGTGACGTACATCGATGGTATAACACCATCTGGACGTCACATCGATGGTACAACGAGACTAGAAAATTATGAATTTTTACTGTTTACAACGTTCTACCATACACTATGTTACTATAGTTACTGAACTTGTTTGTTTTATGTGTTTTCATTTTGTATCTGGTTCACTCCTAAAAATAGGCCTTTGGCTTAATGTGCTCACCCAGTTAACAAAAACTTAAAGCAGCAGTGCAATGAAAAACGATTTTCCAAAAAAGCTATTTTCAGCTACAATTAAGAAAAATATTAGCATACCAGTCAAATGTACTTGCCTATGTACCTCCTATGCTGTACATCATGAAACTTATTTTAATTTTTTCTGTCCTAACCCTTGCCAAGTCTGCAATACTACATGTATTTCTATGGAAAATGTGGTGGCCATCTTTTTTTCTTGAGAATAAAATCAATTAAAACATTTATAAAATACTCACATTTTGGTGGAATTAAAAAATTATACCACAAAATTAAGCTGGAAGGTGTCTGGAATCTTTTTTTTTTTTTTCCCTCCATTTTTAGTTTTTCGGCCTTTTTTTTTTCTTATTTTTGTTCCCACTCCCCCAAGGCCATGGTGTAAACATGTGTGTACATGCGTGGAGGCACACAAACATGCCCAGATCTGGTGGCCCCTTCTACCCCTCCCCTGACTTATGTCACCGCCCGTGGCCGCCTGCACACCCACTGGTCCTCCACCCAGTGGGAGCTGAACTATGGACAGGTAGGCATCCACTCCATTGGAGGGGAGAGCCATGGGTCAATCCTGCTCCAACCCCCCCCGAGCCGGCACCCCGATGACCCGAGGTCATTCCCTAACCCAGGTTGCCAGTGTAGCATGAGGTAAGTTGCCAGCACCTCAGCCCTCTGCACTACCGGACCGGCCACTGGAATCTTTTATAGTGAAAAAGGTGGGGTCAAATTTTTGCCCAAGTTCGTTGTACTGCTGCTTTAAATAAATAAATCAATAAAATGCATTCAAAACATAGGTTCATGGCTATACTTACCTTGAAATTATTTAAAACTTCAGATGTCTGGGCATCCATTTGAATCCTATTTTAGCATTTGAGAAACCATATGTCCTAGATAACCGAATAAGTGAATCCAAAAATAGGAGCTCTGTTCGAATGCAGGCTTTATTAACTAAGGAAACAAGATTAATCATTGCTCAGTTTAGTTTATTGCTGGTGTTGCACTACTGCTCTTTGGTCTGTGATTCTGCCACAGCAGAGGTACAACATAACAGAACAGTATTAAATAATGTAATTGGTCAATCTGTGTTGGCTGTTAAGCATGTTCCCATGTGTGACCTGTTGCACCAATTACACTGGTTACCACTGGAGACTCAAACTAATCTCTGCTTGGCAGAGTTTACCCACAAATCTTTATCAAATGATGCCTCTGCTAGTCTAGAAGATCTTTTTCTTATTATGAATCTAAGCCCCAAATGAGATCACAAGACAAGAATTTCTTAAGTACTATAACACATTGAAGAGAGCAAACTGGGCCCAGAGATCTATCAGCTACATAGCTGTAAAAGCGTGGAACAACTTTTATTTATTAATGTACATAAGGAGACATTATAGTGTAGTGGTTAAGAGCACTGAGCTGGATACCTGGGTTTGAATCCCACAGCCACCACTTGCTACTGTGTGACTGTGAGCAAGTCACTTAACTTCCCTGTGCTCCCAGGATGCACCTGGAAACAAGCCTCAGCTTAGTGTGACTTTCCTGGCCAAAAACTGTAAGATAAAATTTATTTACCGATTGATTGAATTGTTTGTTGACCAGGTATGTTCTTGGACAAAAAGTGTTTGTTTTAAAGTTTGAGGCTGGATTAAACAGAAATAATGGCATGAAACACAGAGTGCATGGTTATACAACTGCAAACTTACACTTGTAGAGATTACTTAAAACATTGAAACATCAATAAATTACTAAGGAGTGTTTTCAATAAACTTTTAAACTAACCAATGCCCTGCAAGTGGCAATATTCATAGGAAGAAAATTCCAACACTTTGCTGCTAGGAATGAAAAGGTTGCCTGGTATTGAGTAGTTCTCCTCCTAGGATAAAAATATACTGCACATGTCTATACCTTGCACTTTGTACAGCAACCAGTACCTAGAAAATAAAACATATGCTGGAAAATACACAGGTCCACAGCACTAACGTGCCACTGGAAATCTGTAACATCAATTCTTACAAATCGTTTAGAATCAAATATAAAGATCACCTTTTTTCAAACACTTAATGTAAGTTTGGAATCTTAATTTGTTTTGGTTTTTTCTTCCCATATTGCTATTTTCTGTACTTTTTCTATTTTCTCCCTGTACTCCCCCTCCCCCTAATGGCATGAACGTGCGTGTGTGGAGGCACGCACATGTCACGTCTCTGTGCTTCTGTGTTTCTCAGCCTCTGGCGCTGCCCTCTGGCTTCTACTAGGGGGCAGCCAAGGAGAGGGACAGCAACTATCCCCTCCCTGGGAGAGGAGAGCAGTCCATTGGATGCTTGATGCTCTCCCTGGTGACCCCAGCAACCCCAGGTTGCTCCTGACCCCGGGTCGCCGGCGTGGCACGAGGTGTGGCATCCAGTGCCTCAACCCTCAGTGCCACCAGGCAGCATCTTAATTTGGTTTTAACTACAAATTATATCTGCTGTATTTATCTTGTGTACTGTCTTACATTGTATTATTGTCTGGGCTGCTCCAATAAAAGGAATCCATTTTTCATTAGCTTCACCCAGTAAGCGTATGAATAAATGAAATTAAATTGCTTGTATAAGACACACTCTTATATAAAAGTTTATGGTTCTGGTTGGAGGGCTTTTAATGGATATAAGAGTTTTACCCTCACACAGTCTGAGGATGAGAAAACTACGAACAGAAGGTGAGCAGCTCTGTCATCCTAAGGTTGCAAGAGTCGACATTCCAAGGAAGGGGCTGGAGTAGAACAGCTAAACAGTCTAGGGAGGTCAAATCATGGAAAGCCATGTGTGCAAATGCCAGGAGCCTTAGCAACAAGATGGAAGATCTGGAGGCTGTCATGGTGCAGTCAGACCTGGACATTGTGGCCATCACTGAAACCTGGTGTAATGATAACCACGACTGGGAGATGGCCATACCTGGCTACAACATATTCAGAAGAGACAGAGCAGGCAGGAAGGGAGGAGGAGTGGCACTGTATGTGAAAATGACATAAGGGCCACAGAGACCCAGGAGGAACAAAATGGGGAGAGATACTGTGGGTTAGCTGGAAAGGAAAATGGGACAGCCATCCGCACAGACCACCAGCCCAGGAGGAAGAAACAGATAGGAGTTGATGCTAGCCATCCAAAGAATGGCAGACAAGGGTGAGGTAGTACTGGTTGGAGACTTCAATATTCCAGACGTGACTGGAGCATCCCAGCAGCAGCATCAACTAGGAGCAGATTTATCCTGGACTCCTTCAGGGTGCCTTCCTCAGCAACTGGTCATGGAACCAACCGGCAGAAGGCAATACTGGACCTTGTGCTCACAAACAGGGACAGTGTGATGGGGGTAACAGTGGGGGAGCACCTGGGGAACAGTGACCACCAGTCATTGTGGTTTGAAATCACAGAAAGAGCAGAACCAAACCACACAAAAACACATATCCTGGATTTTAGGGGGGCAGACTTTGGGAAAATGGGGAGATACTTGAAAGGCATTAAGGGGAATGGGACAGGAATCAGGGGTTGAGGAACAGTGGGCAGTATTTAAAATGGGGATTACAAGAACAACAGAATTATGCATTAAGCAGGTTAGCAAGAGGAAAAGGAAGAGGAGACCATTATGGTTTTCCAAAGAGGTAGTAAAGAAAGTGAAAGCCAAAAAGATTGCATTCAGGCAATACAAAAAGACACAGGCAGAAGGGGATAGGGAGAAGTACCAGGAGAAGCAAAGGGAGGCAGGGAGGTCAGTAAGGGAAGCCAAAGCTCAGACAGAAGAACACATTGCAAAATTAGTGGGTAGAGGGGACAAAACCTTTTACAGGTACATAAGTGAACAAAGAAAGACAAAGGGAGGGATAGTGAGACTGAAGGGGGAGGATGGGGGCCACATGGAGGATGACAACAGTAAAGCTGACATATTGAACAAGTATTTCTGCTCAGTCTTTACTGAGGAAGAGGAGGGTAATGGGTCTGAAGGGAGTACAAGGGGTGAGAATGGTGCAGAAATGGACACAAGTCCCTTTACACGAGAAAGGGTCCTGAAGGAACTGGAAGTAATAAGAGTTGATAAAGCAATGGGGCCAGATGGGGTGCACCCCAGGGTCCTTAAAGAACTAAGAATGGTGGTGGCTGAACCTCTGGCTATCCTGTTTAGCCGATCACTGGAAACAGGGGAGGTACCCAAAGAGTGGAGGACAGCAGATGTGGTCCCCTTATACAAAAGTGGGAACAAAGAGGAAGTAGGGAACTACAGACCAGTCAGCCTCACCTCGGTAGTGGGGAAGACCATGGAAGCACTACTGAAGGAGAGATTGGTGGAACATCTGGTTGTCAATGGACTACAGGACCCAAGGCAGCATGGTTTCACCAGGGGGAGGTCATGTCAGACCAACCTCATTGAATTTTTTGACTGGGTGACTAGGAGGTGGATCAGGGAGGACAGTGGACATGGCCTATCTGGACTTCAGCAAGGCCTTTGGCACTGTGCCACATAGAAGACTATTACACAAACTGGGGAATATGGTGTGGGCAGGACAGTAGTGTGGTGGGTAGGTAACTGGCTGGGTGGCAGGACACAGAGGGGTGGTGGTAAATGGCTGTCACTCCACAGAGGGAAGAGGACCAGGGGTACCACAGGGATCAGTGCTGGGACCGTCCTATTCAACATCTTCATCAGTGACATTGCGCAGGACCTAGAAGGCAGAATTTCACTGTTCGCTGATGACACAAAGCTCTGTAACAGAGTAGACACACCAGAGGGTGTAGACAGAATGAGAAGGGACCTGCAGAAACTTGAAGAATGGTCAGGGGTTTGGCAGTTGAAATTCAATGCAAAGAAGTGCAAGATAATGCATATGGGGCACAAAAACCCTGGCACAATATATCAGTTGGGGGGTGAGGATATAGCATGCACCAAGCAGGAAAGGGATCTTGGGGTTATCATCTCTAATGACCTCAAGGTAGGGAAACAGTGTGACAAGGCAGCAGGTAAAGCAAATAGGATGCTGGGATGTATAGGCAGGGGCATCACCAGCAGGAAAAGGGAGGTCATAATTCCGCTATATAAGACACTAGTGAGGCCCCACCTGGAATACAGTGTACAGTTCTGGAGACCATAGAAACATCGAAACATAGAAACATAGAATTTGACAGCAGATAAGGACCGCTTGGCCCACCCAGTCTGCCCATTTCCCTACTTACTGGATAAGCTGCAGATCCCTAGTTAACCAGCAGCCTACTTCTTCCTACCCCACTCCCTAGAATTGCCTTATGACTGTCCCATGCATGCTTGAATTCCCACCACTGATTTGACTCCACAACCTCCTCCGAAGGCCGTTCCATGCATCCACAACCCTCTCTGTGAAAAAATGCTTCCTTAAATTGCCTCTGAGCCGCCCCCCCCTCTATCTTCAAATTGTGCCCTCTTGTTCTTGCACACCTCTTTTTTTGAAAGATGCTACCCTCTTGGACTTTGTTGATTCCCTTGAGGTACTTGAACGTTTCTATCATGTCCCCCCTCTCCCTCCTTTCCTCGAGGCTATACATATTAAGCTCCTTTCATCTCTCTTCATATGTCTTCCAGTGCAGACCCTGCACCATTTTAGTTGCCCTACTCTGGACAGCTTCCATCCTGTCTATGTCTTTGTGGAGATTGGGTCTCCAGAACTGCACACAGTACTCCAGATGGGGTCTCACCAGCTGTCTGTACAGAGGGATAATAACTTCCTGTTTTCTACTGGTGATGCCTCTCCCTATGCATCCCAGTATCTCCCAGCCCTCCTTGCTGCCCTCTCACATTGCTTGCCCACCTTTAGGTCATCTGATATGACTACCCCAGGTCCCTTTCCATTTTTGTTGTTGTTAGTATCTCACCCCCCATTGTGTACTCTTCCCTGGGTTTTTGTTTCCCAGGTGCATTACCTTGCACTTCTTAGCATTGAATCTAAGCTGCCATACATTTGACCATTCCTCTAACCTGCCAAGTCCCTTCTCATCCTTTCCACCCCACCCTGTGCATCAACTCTGTTGCAGATCTTAGTGTCATCTGCAAAGAGACATTTTTCTTTCCAGTCCTTCTGCAATGTCGCTTATAAAGACATTGAAGAGGACCGGTCCTAATACTGAACCCTGCGGTACCCCACTAGTAACCCCCCTTTCTTCAGAGTGGACTCCATTTACTATTACTCTCTGTGTCCTATTCTCCAGCCAATTCTTTACCCAGGCTGTCATATTGGGACCCACTCCCAGGCTGGCTAACTTGTATATTAATCTTTTGTGTGGGACTGTGTCAAATGCCTTGCTAAAGTCTAGGTAGGCCATGTCCACAGCCCCTCCCTGATCTATTACTTTGGTCACCCAGTCAAAGAAATCTATCAGATTCGTCTGGCATGACCTTCCTGCTGTGAATCCATGCTGCCTAGGGTCCTGTGCCCCTCTGGCCTCTAGATACTCGACAATTCTTTCCTTCAGAAGTGATTCCATCATTTTCCTGCCACTGAGGTTAAACTAACAGGTCTGTAGTTTCCTGCTTCTGCCTTGCTCCCACTTTTGTGAAGGGGAATCGCATCTGCCCTCCTCCAGTCCTCAGGTACCACCCCCTCCTCCCATGATTTGTTAAAAAGGGTAGTCAGTGGTGTCACTAGTTCTACCCTTAGTTCTTTTAGAATTATGGGATGAATCCCATCAGGCCCCATTGCTTTGTCCACCTTCAGTTTTAAGAGTTCTTTTAGAACCCTTTCTTCTGTAAATGGGCTGGTATCAACTTCTGTATCCAGAGTGTTTCCACTGTTTGTTTTATGTACCCTCTTCATTTGTAAATACTGAGCAAAAATATTTGTTTAGTATCTCTGCCTTTTCACAGTCTCCTCTGCCCACCCTCCTCCCTTTATTAAGCCTCACTATCCTCCCTTGGTCTTCCTTCACTCCCTGATGTACCTATAAAAGGTTTTATCCCCCTTCTTAACTGAGTTGGCTATCTTTTCCTCGGTTTGGGCCTTTGCTGTTCTGACTGCCTTCCCAGCCTCCTTTTGCTTTAACTGATACAGTTCTCTGTCCTGCTCCTTCTGTGATTCCTTGTACTTCCTCAATGCTTTCTTTTTCTCTTGAACCTTCACTGCCACTTCCTTTGAGAACCATAGTGGTTTCTTACATCGTTTTGTTTTGTTTATTTGCTTCACACAAAGGCTCGTTACCTCTGTGATGGCAGTTTTTATTATTCCCCATTATTCTTCCACCCCTCCTTCCTGCCCATTTGCTAGTGCATTCCTTAGGCACTCACCCATTTTGGCAAAGTCAGCCCTCCTAAAGTCCAGTACTTTTGCCTTTGTATGGCTTGACTCTATTGCTGTGTTTATTGTGAACCATACTGTTCGATGGTCGCTAGTTCCCAGATGGCTACCCACTTCTACTTGATTGCTCCCTCTTGAGTGGGCTCCAATACTAGTTGTCTAAGGCATGCCCCCTGTAGGGCATCTAGAATAACCCCACTCTTCGAAGTGGCTGCTGCAACTGCACTCCAGTTAACATCTGGCATATTCAGATCACCCATCAGCAATATCTCCCCTTTTTCTGCCATTCTAAGTATACTTTCTATCATTTCCTTGTCCATTTCCTCCCACTGAGAAGGGGGTCTGTATACAACCCCTGTGCAGATTGTGGTGCCATTGCCTGTCTCCAAATTTACCCACAGTGCTTCGTCTCCTCCCTGTTTACCCTTTTGTTCTGTTGCTTTTATTCCTTCCCTTATGTAAAGAGCTACTCCTCCTCCTCCTCTTTTACCCTCCCTGTCCCTCCTGTAGATAGTGTATCCTGGTATGTTTACGTCCCAGTCATGGTTTTGTGTGTACCATGTTTCTGTGACTGCCACGCTATCCAGATGTTCCTCCTCCATCAAGGCCACTAATGGGTACGTAAGGATAGACAGGGTAGAGAAGGTTCAGAGGAGGGCAACAAAGATGGTGCATAGATTGCATCACAAGTCCTATGAAGACAGGTTGAAGAAACTGAACATGTACTCCTGGAGGAGAGGCGGGAGAGAGGGATATGATAGAGACATACAAGTATCTTACAGGGAGGAACAGGGTGCAGGAATACACTATTTTAAGCGAAAAAGATGTTCTAGACTAGAGGGATGGATGAAGTTGGAGGAGGACGATTCAGAGAAACATGAGGAAGAATTTCTTCACAGAACAGGTGGTGGACAAGTGGAACACCCTCCACAGAGGAAGTGGTGGGGGCTGAAACAATCACGGGATTTAAGAATGCATGGGATAAACATAAAGGAATTCTAGAGGTCAGGGTGTAAGGGGCAACAGACTTCTAGGAAAACATAAACTGAACTTACAAGCTCAAATGGGCAGACTTGGTGGGCCATAGGCCCTTATCTGCCGACACTGTCTATGTATCTATGTATCTATAACAGACCCTCTAGTCTGAACACAAAAGTTAGTACAGACAACACCAACTTTTTTAGTCATCTTTTTTCTTAAAAATGTTGATGGCATGAATGGCCACAATCTAATGGCCATAAACAGTATCTCGCATCCAACTGAAGGAGACAGATTGGTCTGGAGAGTCACACAATGCTCCCACAGTCAAGAACAGTTATAAAAGTACCTGCAATGTTTTGAAATAAACAATCATGGTTGGCTAAAAATGTATCAATACAGGAACTTAATGTTTCAGCACAGATGCCTTTAGAAGAGAACACATACCAGAAGTGAATGACTTCAGACAGCATCCAGAAGTACAAAGAAAAATGTGAGTGCCCAGTCACCAGGGAAATTGAGACAGCACAGGCTGAACATAGCAGGTGAGAATTTATCTAATAAGAGCCAGGTGATAGGAAGAACTTGGCGTCAGCTGAAGGGATTTTCTCCTCACACAACATCATGGCCTGTCTGACTTAATAGCAGTCATAACACATTGAGCACAGCGTATGACAGTGGCTAATCTTCCATTTATAATGTCTCCAGATGAAATGCATAAACAAGGTAGTTGGGCATTAGTGGGTATTCTCTGCAGATGGGAGTCATACCCAAGGACCAGAGAAGAGCTGACGTGGTACCTCTACACAAGTGTGGAAGCAGGGAGGAGGCTGGTAACTACAGACCAGTTAGCCACACATTAGTAGTGGGGAAACAAATGGAAGCCTTGATTACACAGGATTTGGTAGAAATGGAAATTACATATCTACCATAATTCTTGATCTTCTTGGACAAAGTCTCCACCACTCATTCACACTGATGGGATCTACACCGGAGGCGCTAGGACCCAGCAGGAGGAAACTTTTTTGCAAGAGGGTCAGGGCCGGAGATGGAACCGCGAGAAGCAGCGCCGCGAGCCTCGGCTCGTGCAGCAATGACTATCTCGGCATCGACCCTCCAACTGCCTCAGTACCTTTTTTCCCTGAGGAGGTGCTGCATAACTAACCTAGAAGAATAGACTAACAAAAACTGGACATAAGATAGTCCAGATGACCCGTATAAGAAGGGTCAACAAAGAAGTCTTCACAGCCTAAAGATTGAGGGAGTGAGGACCAACAACAGAAGTGAGCTCGGAGGATGGAGGGTAGGCATGTGAATGAGTGGTGGAGACTTCGTCCACGAAGATCAAGAATTACGGTAGGCACGTAATTTCCATATCTTCCTGGCTGTAAAGTCTCCACCACTCATTCACACTGATGGGAGAGTACTGAGCTAATAATCACCCGAGAGGGTGGCAGGAGAGACCAGGAGATAAATTTAGGACAGAAGTCCGTTAAGGATGGTCCTGCCAAACAAAAGATGTCGCCTGGCATGGACATCCAGGGCATAGTGCTTGACGAAAGTAAGCACTGAGCTCCAGGTAGCTGCATTGCAAATGTCTGCAATGGGCACGTTGCAGATTTCCACCAGGGATGCCGTGACTGCTCTAGTAGAGTGAGCGTACTCTCTGCCCTCCAGTTTAACCTGTGCCATGGAATAACAGTGGTGAAGGCATGCCACCAGCCATGCTGAAATGCATCTAATAGCAACAGGTTGACCCAGCTGGGTCTCGCTGAAGGAAACAAACAGTCGTTGAGCTTTGCGAATTTCTTTTGTTCTATTCAAATAGAAATGCAGAGCTCTTTTGACATCTAAAGAATGAAGGATATGCTCTCCTTCATTTTGGAAGTTCGCAAAGTAAGTAGGTAGGGCCAAAGGTTGGTATAGATGGAATTCTGAAACAACCTTAGGGAGAAACTTAGGATGGCTCCTAAAAACTACTTTGTCCTTATGAAACACAGTATACAGAGGGTCTGTGACCAAGGAATGTATCTCAGAGACCCTGCGGGCTGAGGTAATGGCCACCAGGAAGGCCGTTTTCCAAGTGAGAAATTTCAGCTCACAGGAAGCTAGAGGCTCAAAAGATTTTCGAGTGAGCATGTCTAGCACAAGGTTAATGTCCCAGGCTGTGACTGGACATCTGATAGGAGGTCTGGTATGCAGAATACCCTTAAGAAACCTCTTAACTACTGGTAACTGGGCCAGTGATAAGCAAAGTACTGGCTCATGATAAGCTGAAATGGCACAAAGGTGAACTTTGACTGTAGAGTATTGTAGACCTGAATTTGAGAGATCTAAAAGGTACTCTAGAACTTTAGTTGGTAGGCAGGAAAAAGGATTCAAGGAGGATTTTGCACACCAGAAAGAAAAACGCTTCCATTTGGCTGTGTACGTTTTTCTAGTGGCTGGCTTGCATGCAGCCAAAAGAATATCTGAAACTCTCCGAGAGACATTGAACCTGTTCACTTGTATCTCTTCAGGAGCCAAGCGTGAAGGTGAAGCGACCTCAGATTGGGATGGACCATAGGCCCCTGGGTCAGAAGCAGAAGGTTCGTCTGAAGGGGAAGTGTTTTCGGAGGGGTTTCCGACATACTGTTGAGTAACGGAAACCATATCTGTCGAGGCCAGAAGGAAGCAATGAGGATCATTTTGTCCCCCTGGGACTCAAATTTGAGAAGTACCCTCTGAATTGGTGGAAGAGGAGGAAAGGCGTATAGAAAGCATTTTGTCCACTGCAGCCTGAACGCATCCTGACAGAAAATGCCAGGCCCTGGATTTGTGGAGCAGAAGAGAGGCAGTTTTGTGTTGAGTAGAGATGCAAAAAGGTCTAGTTCTGGAGTTTCCCACTCTGCGAATAGTGACTGAACTACGGTTGAGTCGAGAGACCACTCATGAGGATCTGTCTCTGTTCTGCTTAGATGGTCTGCCAGTTTGTTCTGCACTCCTGGCAGGTAGACCGCTTGAATTAGAGCCTTGTGCTCTAGACACCATTCCCACACTCTCATCCCTTCCCTGCATAAAGGGTAAGAGTGTGCACCGCCCTGCTTGTTGATGTAATACATCACTGCTTTGCTGTCCATTTGAAGGAGGATGTTCTTGTGACAGAGAATGTCCTTCAAAGCTCGGACTGCATAAAGGATGGCTCTCATTTCTAGGACATTTATGTGAAGCTGGGACTCATCCTGAGTCCACGTACTCTTTTCTTTATAGTATATGGTCATGCGAGTATTTCTATCTTAACTATAATGCTGTTTACTACAGTTAAAAAAAAACAAACATGGGCAACCATGTACAACTCAGCAGTGTTTCCGTCTCCAGGTTCTGAAGACATCAGGGGCCTCTGAGACTTCACTCTGGAAGCCCTATTGTATGTCATCAGAACCCTTGGATGGAAGCACAGCCTTGTTGGGCATTGTTCCCTTAAGTAATAAGGCACAATGGGGCATTAGTGGTACTAGCTTCCCCCCCATAGCCAGGGGTGTAGTGAGGTATGAGGTGAAGCTTCAATGGGGGAACCTTTTTTTTTTAACAAAACAAAGTGAAAGTTAATGGTGCATTAATTATTAACCCCAGCTAATCAACTGAATCACAAATTTTAATAATAAAGAAATAATGTTTCAATGCAAAGAAGTGCAAAATATTGCACTTTAGGACATAAAACACCAGGGGCCGAGTACTAGATGGGGGAGTGGTACTGACAACCATCAAACAGGAAAAAGACCTATGGGTAATGACCTAAAAGTGGCCAAAAAGTGTGACATGGATGTGGGGAGAGTCAGTGGGATGCTAGGGTGCATAGAGAGGGGTATCACCAGCAGAAAGAGGGAGGTGGTTATACCACTGTATAAATTATTGGTGAGACCTCACCTGGAATACTGTGTCCATTTCTAGAAACCACATCTCTGGAAGGACATAGACAAAGCAGAGGCAATCCAGAGGAGGGCAGCAAAAATGGTGCAGGGTCTGCACCAGAGACCATATGAGGAGAGACTAAAGGACCTCAATATGTATACCCTGGATGAAAGAAGGGAAAGGGGGGCTATGCTAAACTTTCAAATACCTCACAGGTATAATGGGAAATTGTTTTAACCAGGAAAGGCACACTAAGCCGGAGCTTGTTCCAGGCGTGACCTCGGAGCACAAGGAAGTTAAGTGACTTGCTCAGGGTCATGCAATGTACAAGTGGGAGCTGATGGAATTCAAACCCAAGTCTCCAGGTTTGCAGCTCAGTGCCCTTAACCACTATGCTATACTGCCTCCTGTAGAAATAAGGTACAGGAGGGAAGCCTTTTTCAGAACAAAAGATGCTCAAGAACAAGGGGACATGCTATGAAGCTGGAGGGGTGTAGACTCAGGGGAAACATAAGGAAGAACTTCTTCACAGAGAGAGTACTGGATGCCTGCAACAACCTCCCAGTGGAGGTGGTGGGGCCAAAAGCTGTGGCAGGATTCAAGAATGCATGGATTAGGCATAAGGGAACCTTAGTCATTAGGGAAGGGAAGGCTAAGTCGGAGATCAAGTAGGGTCTACAGTATTACAGTAGATAGGGAAAATGGGAAGACTGGGGGGGTCAACGGCCCTTATCTGCCATCAAATTGTATGTTTCATTGTCATGTGATAAGACTGAGTATTGAACCCAGGCCCACAGAATACTGTTTTTGTATTT
Source organism: Neoceratodus forsteri (assembly GCA_016271365.2). Lineage (NCBI taxonomy): Eukaryota > Metazoa > Chordata > Ceratodontiformes > Ceratodontidae > Neoceratodus > Neoceratodus forsteri. The sequence goes on from JADMNL010000027.1 coordinate 30,012,111, forward strand.
TAGGGCTTGGGTTCAATTCCCAGTTAGGTCACCATTATTCCTTTCTCATTACAATTTGTGTTTCCTTTTGTACATTATCTATGATTTATAAAAAGTTATTCCTATTACTTGCCCCTACAGACAGGGCCTGGGTATGTCTGGTGTCTGTCTGGGGGGTGGAGGGAACACAGATAAAGAAGACAGAGTTCTGACACAGGAAAAGATAACTCCCATCCCGCCATAAGAGACACACACACACAGACCCCACCAGAGCACCACCAAATGGCAGACCTGCTGTATGTCCTCAGAAGTGCCACAGCAGACCAACAACATTATAGCAGTTTCCAGGGCCAGGCACTGGTTGTCAGGCGAGTTACAGGAATGGGCCCAACACAGGAAGGGATAACACCCACAAACACCTATAGAGCAACTTGCATTCCTCTGACTCAGACATAGAGCACCCCCCCACACACACACACACTCACACACACACACAGGGACAGCATCACCTACCAGCAGACCTGCTGTCAGTTCTCACAGCAGCCACCACGGGGAAGATAGGGCTCTGTGGGTAAGCAGAGTCAGCTCAGCCAGGTCAGCTGTAGTAGTTCCTAGGAGCAGACACAGGAAGGGATAACCCCCTATGCACTTACACACACACACACACACACACACACACACACCTGCCCACACACACACACCCCAGCCTGTCTACCCTGCACACTAACCCCAACCTTCCCTTGCACACACACTCCAGCCTGCTCCCTCACTCACACCCCAACCTGCTTCCCCCACACACAAACTCCAGCCTGCTCCCTCACACCTCAACTTGCCCCCCCACACACACACACACAAACCCCATCACAGCATCACCCATTGGCATAACCACTAACAGTCCCTGCAGGAACTACGAGGAAGAAAGAAGCTTGACCAGGACAAATGCAGTACCCTCCATCACCAGACCCTGTCTGTAGGGGCAGATAGTGGGAGCAGCATGATTAGTGCCAAAGGTTGTGTGTGTGTGTGTGTGGGGAGTGCTCACACAGCTTGCAGGACTGATAATACTGCTGTAACAACAACTGCTTCTATAACAATATAGCGTGTACGTTTGTATTGTATTACAGCAAACCACAAGTGAAATATGACCTTAAACATTAAGCTAATACCTAGCCAAAGCACCATTGTTGGCTGCTGCCACCTTTTATTTAAGTATAGGAACTGCAGATTTTATTCCTGTAAATCTTTGATTTCAGAGGGGACCCAAAACTTCTACACATAGGAGAAAAATGAATCTGCAGAAATGCTCAAGTATGGGACTTGCAGAATTTTGCTATGTTTTATGTAAGTTAGAGACCGTGGAAAAAATGTACATGCCCATGCCCAGTGCAGTGTCAGTGGCTCAGTAGTTAGCACACTCGCCTCTGAGTCCAGGAGATCGGAGAGCTGTGGGTTCAGTTCCCACATGTGGCACTTGGGTTAATATCCCAGTACTGACACTGTAGTGCAGCATGAGGGGGTGCTGCACTTCTGAGGTGCCGTCTTTCAGATAAGATGTTAAACCGAGGTCCCATCTGCCTGGATTGGTGGTAGTTCAGGTGGATGTTAAAGATCCCATGGCACTTATCGAAAAGAGTAGGGGAATTTCCCCGGTGTCCTGGCCAAATTTCCCTCATTCACTAAAAATACCACCAACAGCTTAATCTGGTTCAAGGTCAGTTGACATTCATCTGTATCCCCTTCCCCTGGGTCATGCCTGAAAATAGGCAGGATTTGTCTAGTGCACTTACCCAGTCAACAAAAACTAAATAAATAAACAGTACTTTCTTTACAACTTCATACATGTTGCAGATTCCAAGGCATTACGTTTTGCTGCATTTTGCAAAAACATACAATTGCACTGTGACAGAAATGGGAAGGAAAGAGTTAATGGTTTGGATTCTGTAGATGCCTTATTTTTTTAGCAGTGTGGAAAAAATACACTGAGGCTGAAATCCTCCAGCAGCAACCAGCTTGTGGAATTCCTAGCTGCTAGATAAGAGCTGGGTCATAAATCTCGAGTGGACATCTCCAGACACACCCAGACCTTGCAGACACGGACACAGGGCAGTTTGAATGGATTGGATCATTCAAATATAAACTTAAGGTGAAAAGGGAATATAATTGGCCACCAATAGGTGTTCACTCTGATTGGGACAATTAAATAGATACATGTTAGTTGGTTGGTGCATTTAAGGGAGAATAGGAATGACCTAGTCTCCATAGACTATATAAGCTTCTGTAAGACAGAGAACTCGCTCTCTTGCCCTGGAAGCTGTGAGGGAAACATAAGCTTGGAGCCTACCTGGTATGTCGTCGGGAGCTGGCAGTTAGAACAGGGTCCAGTGTCTCTTGTAAGGACAGGAAAGGGTAAGTTTAGTGATAGTATATTTCAGTAATAGCCTTCTTCTTTTGCCATCTGTTGTTTAAAAACATTTGTTTACTTTTCCTGTATGAGTGTTATTCTCTTGTGTTGTAAATACATTTCCTGTAAATGCTCATTGCACTTTCTGTTAAGTAAAAGCTATTTATTTGCTCAACAGTTGTGACTCTGATGTCATTTTTCTAAGATAAGATTTGGTTTTCCACTGGCTAAGGTAAACTCTGTGTAGCATCCGCCACCTGAAAGAGACACACTACCAGACTTTAACTTGTGCAATTGCACGTGTGATTATTCAAGTTTGTACACTTGACAGAGGTGCCGGAAGGAAAGTCCGGCTGGTGGCAGCGAATACCTGAGGACACACACACACCTCTCTAAAAGCTGTTTCAGCCCAGAGGGAGAGGTGGGTTGTCACATATTGGTTGGCAGTGGTGGGGTGATGATAGCGGACTGCATAGCACACTGATACAGAGTTTGCCAGTGGAACAGTTACCTTAGCATTGCAAAACAGGATATACAAGAGGATACATTTGTACAACAGTTTTATTTGTTTCTAGATAGTATAGTATGTAGCAGTAGAGAATGAGCTCCACGGAGTATGACTCACTTACTGTGCCACAGCTTGTTGAAAGGTGCCAGGAAAAGGGGATTCAGCCTGAAAGTCTGAAGCAGAAGAAAAAGGCAGATCTCATAGCTACTCTCTTGGTACATGATCTGAAGCAGACAGTCATTGGGGGTGAGTCAGGAACTGAGGCAGCAGGCCCCCCAAATCAGCTTGAGGCACTGCGACTGCAGCTATTGCTGCAAGACAAGGCATTGGAGGCGAAAAGACTGGATGCTGAAGCAGAAGCAAGAAGGTTGGAAGCAGAGAAAGAACTTGAAGAAAAGAGACTGTCAGACAGAGAGAAAGAACGACAGCATGAACTCCAGAGACAACAGCACGAGAAGGAGATGATGACCCTCCGCAGTCAGCAAACCATGAGTAATGGTGGAGTGAGTTTACCTCATGAAGCCAAAATGAATTCTAAATTGTTCCCTCAGTTTAAAGAGGGAGATGACCTTGATTTATTTTTAAGGTCATTTGAGAGAGCATGTAATCAATTACAATTAAATAAGGCTTCCTGGTCAACTTATCTCACACCCTTGCTGATGGGGAGAGCGCTGAATGCATTTGCTAAAATGAGTAATGAAGACTATGCTGATTATGATAAAGTAAAAACAGTGTTGTTGAAACGTTCTGAATTAACTCCTGAGGCTTATAGAAGAAAATTTAGGGAGTTAAAGAAAAGCCCAGAAGACAGTTATGCAGAACTGCAGGTTAAACTGTATACTTACCTTGATAGGTGGATGGAGGGGACTAAAGCAACTACTGTGGAACTGATTAAAGATGTATTGGTGAGAGAACAATTCCTTAAAATTGTACCTGAGGACATGTGTGTATGGCTCATAGACAGGGCATCGCCTCTTCCACAGAGGTGGCAGGAAGCGCTGATGAGTATCTGTCTAGCCGCCACACACACAACGAAGTCTTATGGTATGGGGCAGCACTTGGGTACAAGGGATCCCAAGGGGCAGCCAAAGGAAACCAGCCTGCACCTGAGCCCAAAGTAGAGCCCTCTGGTTCTAAGGGACTCAAGAAATAGGTCCCAAGAAATGTCATATTGCAATCAAGGGACACTTGAGATATATTGCCCTCAGAAACTGGTTAAGGGCAGAGATATTGGGGCGGGGTGATCAAAAGGCACTGGTGTGTTTGTAGGGTGTGTCCAGTCTGAAGAACCACTCTCCTCTGATGAGAATCTGCATCCCATTACAGTTAATGGAATAGTAACACAGGGACTATGGGACACAGGTGCTAACATCTCCTGGTAAGGCAAGATCTCATTCGGGCAGAGCAGATCGTGCCTGGGAAATACTCCAGGTTCGGCATTCACAGGGCCACCAGTACCATTACCAATGGCTAGAGTCTTCCCTGAGCTGGGAAGGGGCCATGTAGAAAAGGAGGTGGGAGTTGTAGAGGACCCACCTGTAAGTATGATTGTGGGGAAGGATTTGGACCCCAGTAAAAACTGGTGTGTGTTGTAACTCGTAGTCAGGCACAGGGCAAGCTTCTGAGGGGAAGAGGGTTGACTCTGGGTGGTCCAGCCACACCCTCAGCAGCTGAGGAAGTGTCCAGCACAGGGGAGGGGCTGGCTAGAAGCTGCAGTCCAGAACCCCAGTCACAAATAGAGGAACCCACAGGACTTCCTTCAGAAGGGGCACTGGGAAGGGTCAGACGAGGGCAGCTGAGTGCTGCACAGTGAACTGACCCTACCCTGGAAAAACTGAGGGAAATAGCTCATAGGGCTGAGCATTCTCAGGGGGGTAAAGAGTCCATTTACTGGGACAATGGGCTGTTGTACAGAGAATGTACAGAGGAAGGGCTAGCTGGTGAGGTACTCCAGCAGCTGGTAGTCCCTAAGGTTCACTGTCAGCAGCTTTTGGCCCTTGCACATGATATCCCTTTTCAGGGCACTTTGGGAGTGAGGCGCATGAAAAGCGCCTCACCAACAATTTCTTCTGGCCTGGTATTGGCAAGGATGTGGCAAATTATTGCCGGACTTGTCCACAGTGCCAGCGGGTAGGAAAAATGGGGGACAAGGCCAAGGCAGCTTTGGTGCCCCTGCCCATTATTGATGAACCCTTCAAGAGGGTAGCAGTGGACATAGTGGAGCCATTGAGCACCCCAAGTCGCACTGGCAAGCGGTATATCCTGGTAGTTGTAGACTATGCCACTAGATACCCAGAGGCAGTGGCCCTAACATCCTCTGAGGCAGGACCAGTGGCAGATGCACTGTTGGAAATATTTAATGAGTGGGCTTTCCCAGGAGATACTGTCAGACCGGGTGCCAATTTTATGTCAGGATTAATGAGTAGTTTGTGGGAGAAGTGTGGGGTAAAGCAGCTCAAAACCTCCCATACCATCCCCAAGCTAATGGTCTAGTGGAGCGATTTAATTCAACCCTTAAGACCATGCTAAGGACTTTTGCTGACCAGCATAAGAGAGACTGGGACAAATATTTGCCTCATCTCCTATTTGCATACAGGGAAGTCCCACAGGAGTCCACAGAGTTCTCACCTTTCGAGCTCCTGTTTGGTCATAGGGTGCGGGGGCCACTAGATTTGATTCAGGACGAATGGGAGGGTGACCGTGCCTCCCAAGGGGAGTCTGTTGTGGAGTATGTCCTGAACTTCAGGACCCGCCTTAGGGAGCTCATGGGGTTTGCTCAGGAGCACCTGGCCACTGCACAACAGCGGCAGAAAGACTGGTATGACCGTGGGGCCCGAGCCAGAGAATATGTGGTGGGACAGCGAGTGATGGCACTCATTCCTGTCCAACAGAATAAGTTACAGGCAGCATGGGAGGGGCCATTCTCCATTGTCCAAAAGGTTAGTGACGTCAATTACATGATAGAGCTCCCGGACAGGAGATGCAAACAAAGGTGTATCATAGTTAACATGCTGAAGCCCTACCATGACAGAGAGGAAATGGTCCTCACTGTATGCAGTGCTCCAGAGGAGGAAACTGAGGTAGATCCACTGGTGGACCTACTTGGGGAGGCCAGGGGTGCATCCTCTGTGGACAGCCTTACCCTCTCGGAACAGCTGACACCAGCCCAGGTGCAGGAAATTAGGGGTGTGCTGAGAGAATTTGAAGACATGTTCACAGGGAAACCAGGGTACACCACGATGGCAGAGCACCATGTGGATACAGGGACCCAGGATCCCCTGAAACAGTCCCCTACAGGGACTGACATGTTAAGCAGACTGTGAAAGAGGAGCTCAAAGAAATGCTGGAACTGGGGTAATCCAGGAATCTAGTAGCCCTGGGCATCACCTGTGGTACTGATCCCCAAAGGGATGGCACCACACGATTCTGCGTGGACTCACGGAAGCTTAACAGCTGCATGGAGTCTGATGCTTATCCCATGCCCAGAACAGATGAGACCCTGGAGCGACTGGGGAGCTAAGTATTTGACCACAATAGACCTAACAAAGGGCTATTGGCAGGTACCTCTGACCCTGGGGGCCAGGGAAAGATAGCGCTTGTTACTCCATTTGGTTTATATGAATTTAAGGTAATGCCATTCGAATGAAGAATGCACCTGCAACCTTTCAACGGCTTGTAGATCGCATTCTGTCTGGGGTAGGTGAGTTTGCATTGGCTTATATGGATGATATAGCCATATATAGCCAGACCTGGGATGAGCACATCAAGAATGTGTGGGATGTGTTTCACAGGTTAAAGAAGGCAGGTCTGACAGTCAAGGCAGAGAAGTGCCAGATAGGTATGGCAGAAGTATCCTACCTTGGGCACCGGGTGGGTAGTGGACACATCCGCCCGGAGCCTGCCAAGGTTGATGCCATCCTGGCCTGGCCTACTCCTACCACAAAGAAACAGGTCAGGGCATTTCTAGGGACTGCAGGGTACTACGCAGGTTTGTTCCCCACTATAGCGATCTGGCTAAGCCCTGACAGACCTAACCAAGAAGGAAAGCCAGATGCAGTGAAGTGGTCAGAAGGCTGTGAGGTTGCTTTCAGGAGCTAAAGAAGGCCTTAAGCAGCCCAGCTGTATTGGCTAGCCTCAATTATAGTTTAAAGCTTATGGTCCATGTGGATGCCTCAGATCATGGGCTGGGGGCTGTGCTGGAGCCAAGTTACTCAGCAGGGGGAGGAGCACCCAGTTGTGTACCTCAGCCGAAGGCTTTTGCCCAGAGAGGAGGCATACGCCACAATTGAGAAGGAATGCTTGGGAATAGTGTGGGCCCTTCAGAAGCTGCAGCCTTACTTATATGGGAGAGAATCTACTGTGGTCATAGATCATAATCCCCTGATTTGGCTTCATAGGTCCAGTGGACAAAATAGTAAACTACTATGTTGGAGTTTGGTACTGCAGGCATACAACATGACCATACAGCATCGCAGTGGCAAACAAAATGCAAATGCAGATGGGCTATCTAGGCAGGGCTAATGGCCTGGCTGGATACTTTTGGGCACTTCCCAGTATCAGATGAACGGGTTGTGTCACTTGGGGAGCCCAAGGACACGCCTTCATTATCTGGGGGAGATGTGACAGAAATGGAAGGAAAGAGTTAATGGTTTGGATTCTGTAGATGCCTTATTTTTAGCAGTGTGGAAAAAATACACTGAGGCTGAAATCTCCAGCAGCAACCAGCTTGTGGAATTCCTAGCTGCTAGATAAGAGCTGGGTCATAAATCTCGAGTGGACATCTCCAGACACACCCAGACCTTGCAGACACGGACACAGGGCAGTTTGAATGGATTGGATCATTCAAATATAAACTTAAGGTGAAAAGGGAATATAATTGGCCACCAATAGGTGTTCACTCTGATTGGGACAATTAAATAGATACATGTTAGTTGGTTGGTGCATTTAAGGGGAGAATAGGAATGACCTAGTCTCCATAGACTATATAAGCTTCTGTAAGACAGAGAACTCGCTCTCTTGCCCTGGAAGCTGTGAGGGGAAACATAAGCTTGGAGCCTACCTGGTATGTCCGTGGGAGCTGGCAGTTAGAACAGGGTCCAGTGTCTCTTGTAAGGACAGGAAAGGGTAAGTTTAGTGATAGTATATTTCAGTAATAGCCTTCTTCTTTTGCCATCTGTTGTTTAAAAACATTTGTTTACTTTTCCTGTATGAGTGTTATTCTTGTGTTGTAAATACATTTCCTGTAAATGCTCATTGCACTTTCTGTTAAGTAAAGCTATTTATTTGCTCAACAGTTGTGACTCTGATGTCATTTTCTAAGGTAAGATTTGGTTTCCACTGGCTAAGGTAAACTCTGTGTAGCATCCGCCACCTGAAAGAGACACACTACCAGACTTTAACTTGTGCAATTGCACGTGTGATTATTCAAGTTTGTACACTTGACAGAGGTGCCGGAAGGAAAGTCCGGCTGGTGGCAGCGAATACCTGAGGACACACACACACCTCTCTAAAAGCTGTTTCAGCCCAGAGGGAGAGGTGGGTTGTCACATGCACAATCCACAAAGTTCACCCTCCTGACCAATCTAAGCATCAGTAGTCTCAAGGAACCTCTCCCAGTTGTTTCTGAGCCTTGAGACCCCACAGTAGTTAAAATACAAGACCTCAGTCATCATTTAATACCCCTTTTACAATGGTACATTTAAGTACCCATTACCTATTGCAAGGTTGATGTCTGGCAATTACTCATGACTGAATAGTCTGATAATGATTTGTTCAAGTATACAGGCACCCAAAGGCAATAATTCCTAATTATGAACCAGAGGAAGAGAACTGACTGATACAATACGGTAGCAGCCCAAGACAGAGATATCACAGCTGCTATGCCTGTGTATTGAAAGCATTTAATCAGTGGTCTTAATGGATGCTGCTGACAGGGATGGCTAAGCTCTGTTTAGATTTGTAAACATAACATGGTTTGGGGTATAAACTAATATAAATGGCAAAAGCCAGAGTTTTTCTGTTTCTTCTCCCTTACTATGCTCTCTCACCCGGTGCTCCTCAGCTACAGGCACCCTCATTTTAGGCCAGATTTAGGTGAGACAGGAGTTTTAGAGTCACAGCTAAGGTCTCAACACTGTTTAGTCAGTGTCCCACCCTCCTTTTGAAAAGCAAAAATGGCAACCTGGCATGGGTTCATCCCAGGCAGGATACGACAGAGAAGGCAAGATTTAAAAACATTAAATTAAAAAATGTAACATAAGGATGGCCGATCAGCACAGCTGTAGCATTACCCCTTATGGGGTCGGTAATCCGGGTTCGTAAGTGAGCCCAGGATACTTGGGGCTGGCTGGGGGGAGGAGAATTGAGCATTCCAGTAGATGCTCTACTCCAGAGAGGGAGGGTTGTGCTCTCCACTACTGCACTACCACCTGGCTGACATAGGGTGGCAGTGTAGTGGATAACCAACGTTGGGAAGGAGGAACACTGCCTGGCTCTGATGCACAGTTCTGCAAGTACATATGCTGTGCACCTTAAAGCCCTGAGTTGGCAGCTTCCTGCGGGGGTACCCAGTAGAACAGAATATCCCTGGAGCAAGCAGGCACTAACCCAGTGCTCTCGTGCCCTGACTTCAGGGTGCAACAAATTAGGTAGCCACGTGACCCATGGCCACCAAAAACATTATCTTGGCAGTTTATCTATGCCAACATGAAAACATTGTTGTCAACCTTCGGCATAGAGACATCCCAGATGTTGACAGGTGAAATTTCACCTGTCAAACATCGGCCTGTTTTTCTATCGGAGGGCTGTGCCCCCCAAATCCCCCATGCAGGGGGCTGTGCCCCCCACACACCCCCTTCTAAAGAGTATTAACTCTGAGTTGGAGTTAACATGAAGGGAGGGTGAAACATGGTGAAAGGGTGAAATTTCGCCAGTGGGTCCTCGGCAGCGACATTTTTGAAACTTGTCGAAAATGTCACTGTGGGGGATTTCGCCGATGGGGTTTTGGCCTTGCATCTGTCTTGGCTACCAGATTTTGAAAGTCAGTGGCCAACTACCCAACTGGCCATACAGGGATTTTTTTCCACAGTGGGAATAATGCTTAAAGGAGTAGTACAGTCAACATTTGCAAAAACATATGCTGTGCAGAGTGTTTTGATTTGTATGTGTAGTCCCGGTGTGTCCTTCTCATTGTTTGCCATTATGAGGTTTTTCTAAATTAGCCTGCTAGTTATATGGTAGTTTTATGGCCCTTGGAAATCTCCATTTTAGCAAGGCTTATTGTTCTTTTTCCTACAATTCCTCCTGTCCCATGTGACAGTGATGCATCTGGGAGCACTGATTCAGCGAGTACTATAGATATGAACCTGATGTTCTAGCTTCCACTAAATAGCTTTAATTCAATATTTTGGTTTTCTATGTGTGTGTCAGGTCTAGCCAGCAGGAGTAAATGTTTTGCTTTTAAAATATTTCATTTCGTCAAACTACACACAGCCATAAAAAGTACACAAATTAGTAAATACTCTAGTTGTTTTCTTACAGAATAATCCGCTCAGTGAGCCCTCGAGTATTTGCTAAGCTGTAAATGTAGCCTTTAGTGCTCACTTGATAAGGAAAGTTACTTAATATCAGGGCTCTGCTGTTGTAAATTTTGTCTAAACCAGTGCTTGCTGAACCCATGGTCCTGGGTACATCACTGTCACATGGAACAGGAGGCATTGTAGGAACAAGACCAATAAACCTTGCTAAGATGGAGATCCCCAGGGTCCATTAAACTACCATAAAATTAGCAGGCTAATTTAGAAAAAATCCTAACAGCAGACAAAGGGAAGGATACACTAGGACTACACAAACAAATCAAAACACTCTGAACAACATATGTTTTTGCAAACTCTGACTGTACTATTCCTTTAACAGAATCTTAAAAATGATAGCCACTAAAAATTTGATTTGGCTACCAGATTTTGAAAACTAGTGACCAACCAGCCACTAGACAACTAGCTAATTTGTTCCATCCTGCCTGACCTCCTGACTGGCCACTCTGCACTCCCACACTTGATGTGCCAACAAAGGGGCAGCAGAGCTTGACACCCCCCCAGCACCTGAAGGCTGAGGTAAGTGTCAGAGGGCAGGGCTAGGAGTGTCTCTGGATAGATGGCAGCAGCACAGTTGTCAGGAGAGGACTAAACAGTATGTAATCAAAGTACCAATAGTACCGAATAAGGTCTGTAAAGTATAAAATAATTAGGTATTAAAATACAATATACTGTGTGCTTACCTGGATTCGAACCAATAATCCTTTGCCTGCTTAATGAACACATATTCAGTTTGCCACTGAGCTGCAAGTATGGAAATTGCAGTTCCTGTGGAGTAGAGGCTAAGTCACAACCTGGAAAACAGGTGATTATGGGTCAAATTCCAGTAGGCGATTTACCTTCACAAATTGTTCTTCTTAGCTAAATTTACTTCTCATATAATTTACTATACTAACTCCATACCACCATGAATTGCCACTAAAGTGAATTTCCATCTTACAAAAATTTTTTAAGTCAGGCTAGCCCAGTGGTGCAGTGGTAGCGCTACCACCTGCCACACTGGTGACCCAGGATTGAGAGTGATCTCAGTTTATTGGAAGTCAGCCCAGGGGGAGAGGATAGAGCATCTGACGGACTGCTCTCTCTCTCCTGGGGAGGGAAGGTTGTTGGCTCTACTGCATGATTGCCATCAGGTGGAGGCCTTGTGGAAGGATGGGACTGAGAGCAGCACAAAGGGAGGGAGCTGCAGGACTTCTGCAGCATGTGCGTGCCTTCATGTGCACATGCCGAAGTGCATGCCCTGGCAACAGGGGAGGGAGAAAAATCAGAAAACACTTGGGGATGGGCTAAATGAACTGCCCATGACATTGTGGCCCTGTCTGCCACCCAACGGGGAGGACAATCTGGATATGTTCTCGGGGGGGTGGCCATCCCCCCCGGTCCTGCCACAGGGAGGAATTCACCAAGGAATAGGACCTCTAGCCAACAGAGGTAAGGGAAGCTGCACCTCATAGGACATGGCTAATAAGCTATCCATTCTGCATAGAGAGTGTAAAAACCTTTATGGCTAAAAAAAAGTAAGTCCCAGCCAGGATTCAGACTGTATGTACTTGAATTTAAACCACTGATCCTTTACTTATTAAGCAAACACACATTCAGTGTGCCACTGAGTTGCAGGTAAGCGAGTTGTAGTTCCTGCGGTGTAGAAGTGTGTCACAACCTACAAAACAGGCAACTAGGGAGCTAATCCCAGCAGGTGACATACTTTCACAAACTGTTGCTCTTAGCTAAATTTATTTCTCATATAATTTACTAGTCCAATTCCACACCACACCACCCTGAATTATCACTCAAATGAGTTTCCAGCTTACAAAGAAAATAGTATTCCCTGCCAGGATTTAAACTGCATATATATGTATTTGAACCACTAACTTGTTTGCCTGCTAAACAAACACACATTCAGTGTGCCACTGAGCTACAGGTAAGTGAATTGCAGCTCCTATGATGTAGAGGTTATGTCACACTTGCAGAACAGGTTAAATGGGGTACAATCACTGCAGGCAATTTACCTTCACAAAATGTTATTCTTAGCTAAATATACTTCTCATATGATTTACTATTCCAACTCTGCACAACCACCATGAGTCACCCACCACTCAAGTGAATGTCCATCTTACAAAAAAATGGAAAAAAAACAATACTTAAGTCCCTATGAAGATTTGAACTGCTGATCCTTTGCCTTCTAAGCAAGAACACACTGAGTGTGCCAATGAGCCGTATATACATTTCCTTTGGTGAAGAGGTTATGTCAAACCCTGCAAAACAGGTGACTGGGGAGCCAATCCCAATGAACAATTTACCTTCACAAAGTGTTCTTCTTAGTTAAATGTTCTTCTCATATAATTTGCTGTTCCACTTCACACCCCCATGAATCGCTGCTCAAGTGAATTTCCATCTTAAAAATAAATGTTTAAGTTCCTGCCAGGATTTGAACTTCTGATTCTCTGCCTGCTAAGCAAACACACATTTAGTATGCCACTGAGCTGCTGGGAAGTGAGCTGCAGTTCCTATGATGTAGAGGTTATGTCACAACCTGCAAAACAGGCAACTGGGAATCTAATCCCAGCACAGGTGATTTACCCCCACAAATTGTTGTTCTTAGCTGAATATACTTATGTAATTTACTATTCCAACTCCACACCACAATGAATCACTACTCAAATGAGTTTCCATCTAAAAAAAAAAAAAAAAAGATGTTTATGTTCTAACCAGGGATCGAATTGCTGATCCTTTGCCTGCTAAGCAAATGCACATTTAGTATGCCACTGAGCCCTTCCAGGATATGAACCAGTGATCCACTGCCTCCTAAGCAAGCACATATTTAGTGTGAAATGAGCTCCAGATTAGAGAGTTGTAGTTCCTATGGTGGACAGGTTATGTCAAAACCTGTAAAACAGGTAACCTGAATTATATTCAGACCTAGACAAGCCTCAGATAGGACTAATTTAATTGACTACAAATACTATAGAACTCAGTTCAATTAAGTATGCTGTTTAGCACTGCTGAAACCCTTCCCTACATCTGTAATACCATATAACAATTTCTGTCACACAACAAAAATAGTAGTGAGAAAGAAAACAAAACTTGGGCAGTACAGGGGATCAAAGCCAGGATTGTGTAGGTCTGGAACTTTTTACCAAGACCTAAATGCCTTATCATTGATATCATCAGTGACATCATGTAGCCAAATCACTCATACCGACTGTAACCTTAAACTAGACTAAATACACAAAAGAGCATGCGTGACCACAATAGATGCTAACAGCTATACTGTTGACATCTAGAAACAATGCATAGTAAATATCACTTCCACAGCTATACAGTAAATGCCTTGTCACGTCTTTATTTCAGTGATCTTGTTCTGTCATGGACTGCTGCCTCAACATCGGAAAAGTTATATGGCACAAAGCTAACCAAGGTTGAAGACTATGACATGAACAAACATAGAAAGTTTGACACGCCATAATAGAAAGGATAGGAACAGAAACCATATGCAAACAAAGGGTTTGGACTGTTTTGTCTTCTTGTCTTATGAAAAATAATAAAAGACAAATTATAAAAAACGAAATCAGATGCAATACACGAAAGTGCATTTACACAGAGAAATAAGAACCATTGGTTTAACCACAGTTTTATGAATAGTTAGTTGGTCAACTAGTACTTTATTTTGGGCTATTCAGTCTTTTCTTTTATTAGGTTCTATATTTTTGCTCCTTCTACCACAACAGCCTGGGGAAGACCCCCTTCCCCCGTACCAACCCCTGCCCATCCCAATAACCAATCCTGGTCAGTCCTCCTCCCCCATATGACCACCACCCCTCCTCAGGACTTCAGAGCCCCCCCCTGCAGCAAGGCCTGACCTGCCACTATGATACTGTGACAGTCATGGAATGCCTGTTCCACAAGATAAGCTAAACTGGGTACCTTAGTGTTAGGAAGGTCACATGGTGGGAGGTTCAAAGCTGGAATGTGCCAGTGGAGAGAAAGAGAAGACCCTGCAAAATAAAACAAAATAGCTCTGAACATGTTATTAGTCCTGTAGATGTAGTAGTAAGCTAAGGGGGGGGAGAGTGATCACCTACCCCCTGCACCCATTCACTCACATAGGCACTGATAACAGTAAAGGTAGTCAAAGGGCTAGTAACTGGTTTTCCTGGCTGGTAAAATGTAGCCCTGGTGGGGTAGGTGGTGGGGGACCAGCCTGGGACAAACTCAGAAAAATTATATTTTTTAAATTAAAACATGTTGTGCCTGACTGGAGTCAGACTCCTGATGGGTTAATGTTTACAGAGTGGCAACTGTGCCAAAAGCAAGGAGAGTTAGTGGGAGAGCTGAGCGTCGGCTCTGGAGCCTAGTGCTAGTGCGCTGAGGGGAATCCCCTCTTAGCTGTCGGGGAGCGTCTGTGTGGATCTGCAACATCAGTCTCAGAGCAGGCTAAGGCGTGCTGAAGCATGTTTGAGCTGAGAGGGAGACACAAGTGCACACCTCTCACTGGCAGGAGGCCAGATAACTTCTAAAATATAGTTAGCAGGCGGCAAACACCAAGATTTTACTTTTAGCGACTGGCTACCATTATTTCAGTAAGTAATATATTGGGGGCCACATAACAGAAGGGGAAAGGCTCCCACACATGCCAAAGCATGGTACTGGCACCATGTCAAGAACATCTTTGCTCAGGTAGAGGTGGACAAAAAGAAAACACTTAAAGAAATAAACACAAAATCCTGATTTAATTAATAAACAAATGCTACTGGGGGCTAGCTAACAATCTAGGGGACACAAGCAAATACACATTGTGGCATAAAAGTAGATGTTTTTTAAAACTGAGCTATTTGAAGCATACTGTTCAGTGAGAAATGAACCGGCCTAAGTTAAACTGTAGCAAATGTGCAATATTTTCTAAATTGCACTGCCAAGGCATTTAAAGACAGAGCTGCACCAAACTTGGCAGGAATGTAGAGAAAGGTGTGCTCTGCTGAGGAAACTAGTTTTATTAAAATAAAACCTTAGGAAAGGGGGGTTACTAACCTGGGAAGGTGGAGTCACTGTAAACCAGAATCCATGCTGCAGGGAGGCGGGGTAGAGAAAGGAGAAGGTTTGCGCTCGCGGGCAGGATCACTTACAAATGCCTGTGGGACAGCCCCAGGGAGGAGTTTAACACTCAAACAATAAATATTTAAATGTCCTGGCTCCAGGCTGGAGGAGGAAAGTTCTTTTAAAGGGGAAGTTACTTGTTTCGATGTTAAGTCTCACAGAAAGCTGTTTCATTTTAGATAGTAGAGAAACTTTGAGACTTAGTGACTCCAGGTTCTCATGGCTTATTTTCTTAGAAAAATATACTGGGGAAGTCTTAGAAAGGGAGCTTTCAGATGGGAAAAGTGTGAAGATGCTTAAACCTTGTGTAAAAGTAATTTATTTATGTCAAAAGTTATATATTAAATACATTGGGGAGCCAGACTGACAGGGCAGAGTAGCCTCGGAATTTTCAGGAAGGCAACTGAGATTCAAAAGTGAAGATTCCATTGTGGCTTATGCTGCTGAAGAATTCCAAGCTGGAATTCAATTTGATTGGTGCTGTGGCTTGGAACAGGGTTTTATCCACTCAGTGACCAGGTTTTTGCAAAATAGAATGTTCAGAGGGTATAAAAGGAATTGCACAGCTCAGTCTCGGGAGGGGGTTCGAGCAGGGAGAGCAACCTGAAGGGACCTGCCCTGTCAAGAAAGAGTCCAGCCTGCTGAGGCCTACCAGTTTGACAGGGCCTGGAGGACCAGCCCTCAGTAACGTGAACAGTGCTAGGGATAGTAAGACAGTAAGTGAGAGCAGGAACGGTGCAGATTAGCCTGCTGCTTCAAGTATCTGTTTTCCACAAGTGTCTTCAGTTTCTTCTGCCAGAGTGAAACTGCGTTGAGTGTCAAGGTCGTCTCCAAGTTCAACACAACCTGATCGCTGCTGTCTTCACAAGAGGTCCTGGACATCTTTTCTTCAGCCATAAAAGGAAATGGTACAGTAACTTAAATTCATCTTTGGACTAGTTCAAGAGGAACACTTGTCCTATATTTGAATTTTGGAATCCTTCTTATTTAAAGGACTACTGTCCGGTTGTCAAGGACTGAATTTTAAAAGGTGGGGGAGAGAGTGTCCTGCAAATGTTCTTAAGTAAATGCTATGTGCTGTAACTTACATCCTAATGTGAAATGTGTAGAGTTTAACTGCTTAAAGTGTTTAAGTGATTTAAAGTTAAAATACAGTGCTAGATATGGGGGGGGTGGTATATGGTGGGTAAGAGGTGAGTGGGCTGACTGAGGTGGGTAAAGACCTAGTAGCCACTGCATGCCCTTAAGGCAAAGTAATTTTATGTGCAGCGACTGAGGCCTGAGGCATAGCCTAGGGTTATGTATTATGTAACTAGTCTGAAGGGATGAGTGGGCTAATTGAGGCGCGTAAAGGCCTAGTTGCCACTGCACACCCTAAAGACAAAGGAACTTGAATGTACAGAGACTAAGACCTGAGGCATGGCTTATTGCTGGGTGAAGTTAAAGAAGCTGGAGGGTGGTATATGAGCCATCTCCAGGGATTTTTCTGTTTGGGTTTAACCCTGTGGGGACAAGGAAGAAGAAAGGTGTCATTACTAAGGTTATTTGTTAATGCAGTGTTTATGCAAAGTGAATGTATTGCAAGTGCTAAAAGTTACTGTTTTCTTCTATGCTGACTGCGCTTGTAAGATGGCATTTCAATTTAGTAAAGCTTACTTTAAATTTTCACTTGAACACGTGTCAGAGCCTTGCTTTAAGTTGTCTGAGTCTTACATTTCTGAAGTCTCCTGGGCCAGTCCAGTGCAGTACTTCTCTCTCTCTCTCTCACTCACTCACGCAGATCTCTCAGCTATTCGGTTGAAGAGGTAGATTTCAGGCATCCTGTGTGTACCCAACTCGACAGTAGTGGGTGGGAAGAGAGGCAAAGAAACAGGTGCAACCCTACTGTCTGCCTGTTAGGTGTTACATCTACCTGGTAATCTAGGGGTCCTGGTGTCACACACACCCATGCATTACAGGAACTGGCACCCAACGTGACGGTAATGTGGGCATGTGTTTCTGAGTGAGTGCATTGTAATACCAGCCAAAAGACCTAATCAAGTGGGGAGAGGCAAAGTCAATAACAGAGTGATGCTTGGGGGATTAGCCCATTGGAGCATGGGGGTGTGGGCTTCGTCTGCCCATAAGGAGTCCTCTTTTTTTTATCCTGTTTTCTCCCCCTC
Source organism: Neoceratodus forsteri (assembly GCA_016271365.2). NCBI lineage: Eukaryota > Metazoa > Chordata > Ceratodontiformes > Ceratodontidae > Neoceratodus > Neoceratodus forsteri. The sequence continues at coordinate 30,029,847 of JADMNL010000027.1, forward strand.
CCCACAATGCAGTTGGGCAAGCATGCTCCGCCACATCACTCCTGATGTGCATATGGCATGCCCTCCCCATGAATCCTGTCTCACACTGACGAACCTCAGCCCCTGGAGTACCATGGGGAGTCAGGCAGCAGGATCTGCATCCCGCATTAGAATAGGTAAACATTCTGACTACGCTCATGTCTACTCAACCAGTCCCCTCCTTATTTCTTTGGCTTGGAATGCAATCCTGGATCACCAGCATTCCAGTTGGCTACATGTTTTCTGCTGCCATGGCGCATTGTTTTGTTTTTCTTTAACGGAAATGTTTGTCACTGTTGCCCCATACCTAATGTGTGGGATTGCCCTTGATAAGCACTGTTAGTGGTTGAAGAGTGTTGTGCCTGTCCTCTGTACCGGGGCAGTCGCACCTGCAGCATGGGAATCAAGAATGGGGCCTTGAGTCCCAAACGAAGCAGTGCTGACTATTCAGATAAAAGGAAAGACCCCCTACCTGGAAGGTTAGAGTGCTTTATTGACTTTCTAATTATTACTTGCAGTCTCATAAACCCCCAATAGAGGTCTCTAACTGCAATTACAATTACTCAGCACTTAATTGTTTATTTACAGCTTTTACCACTAGATGGCATGGCTTTAACTGTTATTCACTTCTTTCACCACTAGATGGCACTGCATTCACTGTTATTCACAGCTTTCACAACTAGATGGCACTGCTTTGTTATTCACAGTTTTAAGTTCAAGTTCTTCAAGTTCAAGTTCAAGTTTATTGCAGGAAAACTCCATTGAGCAAGCTCATTCACAAGGAGGTCCTGTGACATAAACACAAAGTACAAACACAGATAGGCAATAACAGTATATACATGAAATGCATGTTACATGATACAGGCTGGATATACTGTACATACAAGGGTACCACATAGGGTGACCGCAGGTGGTAAACATTGATATGAGACAGGGAAGCGACTTACAGGTTGCATACTGATAAATGAAACATGATGACTGGTGTGTGCAATACATATACAGTATTTTTAAATACTAGAAAGCATTGCTTTTAATCAACTGCCTTTTCTCATATGCAGGACAACACAGAGCTGCTGCTGCTGCTGCTGTTTTATAATGTAATAATCACTTACATTTCTAATTGCCATTCTTATAACCCTGCCATACCATAATGGAAATAAATGCCACTTGTGCAGCTTCTCAGGAAACACCATTCCTAATGTCATAGATGGCATTCAGCTGTGGAAGATTTAACTACAGAAAATGTGTCCTAGAGCTTTGAGCTGAAGGCCCTCGAGGAAGACCTGATTGGTCGATGCAGAGGGGGTACTTACCTGACTGCCCATTTGGGTGCTGTGTGATGTGTATACCTTGCTACTTGGTACATAAACCCACATGAACTGTGAATTCTTGTCAGCACGTCTGGTTTGTAGACAATGTACCTCAGCTCCTGTTTTGTGTTTTTACCCTGTATGAGTAGTTGCCCCAGAGGCTGCACCAGGTCTTTGTACTGGGGGGAAGGGGGCAGGCTTATTCTTGTTTGTAGTGCTGGCTAAGTGCAACCTGCACATAGCCATGAAGGACCACAGAATCAGCAACTGACTGGTCAGAGCACTGAAAATCTCCTTGACACTTCTACAGTAATTAAAACTCCTCCTGCTGTTCCCTGTCAGTGACATCAGTGATGCAGGATTCTAGGGTGATGCACGAGTGATGTTTATTACATTACAGCCCAGTTGGGTGAGGGTCTATAGGATCACCAGTTAGGAATGTCCTCCTCAAAACTCAGTTTCAAAAGTAAACTCTGGGTACACATTTCCTTTATAGAAAAAAAACACAGCAGTAATCTACAGTGTGTTTTAACAGTATTCAAATATCACTAACCACCGTTACTTTTACTAGCACCTATTCCTGCCCTCTCTATCCCCTCTACACCTTTCCCATGGCGCATCCCTCCTCCCTAAACTCTACTTTGCATTCCTTTCCTCCTGCCTCTCTGACTTGCTCTCTCCCTCTGTCCCTTTTTCATACTCCCTTCACTTCTCTGACGCCTGTTCCTTCTTGATCCCCTATTGCTCAACTGTTGCTAACCAGTTTTCCTTCTGTGTGTGTTTGCCATCACTTTGGAATGGTCTCTCATCCAGTCTTCATCTCGCTCCCACTTATCTCTCTCAGACCTCACCTGCAGTCTCACTGCTGCTTCTTGCTCTTGCCCTTCATACGCAGTCTCTTAAATTTGCTCTTCTCTACCAGAGTCAGACTGGCCCATCAGGATACCTGGAAATTTCCAGGTGGGCCCCCCTTAGTCGGGTGCCTGCCCACCTCCTAAACTCTGACAATCTTTGCATTTATCATCCATGTCCTAATTAAATTCGGGTACTTTGGGCACTGCAAGTAAACATAACGTGCAAACACAGAGCTAGTGTATCAAACTGAAATAGAATATTGATAGCACCTGAAACCCTAGTAGACCTCCACAAAATTACCCATTTCAACAAGGCACCGAAAAAAGAACTAACTGGTAGTTCCAACTGCTCTTGTTACAACAATTCAGTCATCTATTATATGGATCTCATTAATTGTTATGAAACTCACACTGTGCCATGCCAGTACCTAAGGCTTTCATTTCTTATTGTAGACTAGGCTCCTTGGAGCCACAGTTACTTGTTTATAATTGTACCTATATATTCATATTGAGTGTGCTGACTATGCTCCACTGGAGCTGCTGGTTTTGTACTGTCTCTAGTTTAAGTCTGTGTTAATCCCCTTTATTGTCCTTGATGTGGAACCTTTGTAAATGAGCACATGTGCTCAAAGGTGCTTTCCAAATGACTAAATAAATAAATAAAAATAAATGAATAAAATATTAGTGCGTCACCCTGGGCCGTTCCCTATTGATTTTCCAGGTAGAACCCTGTATCAGCTTTCCAGGTGGACCTCTGATACTCAAGTCTAAGCCTGTTCTCCACACATACTGAATCTCATAGTGTTATCTATATCTTGTTTTGTATTTTTAATATCTCTCTAAATGTTTGTTATTCTGTTTATTCACTGTGCATCCCATTCATTTGGGGCCATCTTATAACTTTAAATATTGCATTAATTGTATTGTTGCTGCATCTATGCTTGCTTGTTAATAAGCCATTTCATTTTATCCTATCTGTACCTTTTCTTTTCTCCTCTTCAGCCCTCCACAGGTCGTACCTGGAAATGAGCCTTGGCTCAGTGTGCCTCCCCCAGACACCAGTTTTCAAAATAAATGTGAGAGACATGTTGCACATGTGAACAAGGCAATCTATGCAAAGCAGGGTTATCTAGTAGTGAAAACTGTGAATAACATTCAAAAGCAATGCAGCCATCTAGTGGTGGTCCCTGGGATAGTAAGCATGACAGTCATAGGAACACTCTAACCTCCTAGCTAGTGGGGATTTCCTTTTAGCCCAATGGCTAAAGCTGCTGCCCTTGGAACTCATGGTCCCCAGTTTGATTCCCTGGAACAGTGGGAGGCACATCTGCTCAAGTAGTAGGGATACACATAATGGATAACACATTACAGGGTACGCAGTTATGCTGCGATAAGCACATGCCCCAGGAATAAATGTTTCATGCTTTTAACCAGTACAATAACTACAATAAAAACACAAAAGGTTGTATTCATTATGGATTAGGATTAAGAAAGAGCAAATTTATGCAAATGAAGCCATTCAGTGTAATTTTAATGAAAAGAGCCGCAGCTGGTACAAATACCTCGACACTTCATATCTGAAATGGGACACTTCATCAGGAGGAGGAGCCAGATCGCTGTTGCCCAAAATTATACCGGTATGAATCTTAAATATACAGTAAATGAATACAGCAATGTGGTTCATATAAAAGAATATACTGACAAACAAAATACCTCGGTAATAATAATAAAACACCTGGAAGTGCTCCTCATAGTATTTTAAAAAAAGTCACTAAACAGTGTACAAACTATTTAAGAAACCCAAATTGTGTCGTAAATGACATGATGTGCAAAAATCCTCAGGATAAGTTTTAAAGGCTGCTAAAAAGTAAACCACATATTTCGTATAAAAATTAATATAAAAAATTAATCTGAGGAAGAATTGCACAACCGACACAGGCACAGTGCACAAAAAGCATTTAAATACAAAACGACACCAGCAAAATGCAAAAGACTACATACAGACCAGAACAAATTTGAAGAGAAAAACATTAAATGTGCAATTGATATAAATACTCGAAAGCATTAATGTAGTCATACTGCACATAAAAAAATATGGGCATTTAAAAATCTATAGCAAACATTGCAAAAATAGACAGTTCAAAAAAGTACATTATACAATGGCAAGAAAGAATCCTGGCTTCTGATTGGTCAGTTGGCCACCACAGCAGGGATGTTATCCAGGCATAACATCCCTGCTGATTGTTTGTTGGATTTGCATTTCCATCGTTTAGCATCTTCTCTTAAGAAACAAAAGATATTTTTCCAGACTAAGAAAAACATTCTTTAAAATTATTTTTTTTAATTCTGTATATAACAACAAGCCATTGTATAATAGGAATAATGCCCTCTAGGGTGTGTGTTATGCTGGGATAACATCCCTTCTCGGGTGTTGGTCACCCTCTTCGAACTCAGGCCCAACCACCCAAAGCGGGATGTTATCCCAGCATAACACCCACTCTGTCAGGCATTATTAAAGGAATAATGCCCTCCAGGGTGGGAGTTATGCTGGGATAACATCCCACCTCAGGTAGCTGGGCCCAAGGCCACTGACTGAGGGCATCCAACACCCGAGAAGGGATGTTATCCCAGCATAACTCCCACCCTAGAGGGCGTTATTTCTATTTATACAATGGCTTGTTGTTTTATAATAAAAAAATAATTTTAAAGAATGTTTTTGTTAGTGTGTAAACACATTTTTGTTTCTTAAGAGAAAGAGATCATCATGCTGGTGAGCATCCAAACAATCAGCAGGGGGTTATGCCAGGATAACATCCCTGCCGTGACAGCCAACTGACCAATCAGAAGCCAGGATTCTTTCTTGCCATTGTATAATCCTTTATTAACTTAATCCCACCCTCCCACCCAAATCCAAGGGATATGTGACACAAACAAGCATCAATATCGTTATCATTGCTACTATCCAAGTGACACGATGTGCAATCAAATGTATCGACAACTGCCTATTCAAATTGTAAAATCCTACTGTAAAAAGTCATGACAAATATCAGGGAGGACTATAGCAGAGAAAGAAGTAAATTATAAATATGGGGCAATATCAATAATATCTGTGTTTAACTCCAGATGTGAGTGAGCCATAAGAGTATATACCCATCTTGTTTCACACTGCAGGAGTTTCCTATGTCTATCACCCCCTCTTGGATTGGGGGCACATGTTGTAGGCCTGCAAAGTGAAAACAGCTGGGGCTGCTGTTATGGAACTCTTCGAAATGTGCTCCCATTGGAGTATCAGGCTCAGCTTTCAATAGTGAGCGAATGTGCTCTTGAATTCTTTCTTTAAGTACATGGATGGTGCACCCCACATAGATCACTGGGCAAGAACAAGTCAGGGCATACACCACAAAATTAGTGGTGCATGATATAAACTGCCTAATAGAGATAGATCTCTCCAAATTCGGATGTGCAAAAGAGTTGCTCTGTAAGCAATATGTAAGCAATAACCCACTCCAGAGTGTGCAGTTATTGGGGATTAATCAACACCCTGGGTGCGTTGTGAGGCATGAGACTGCAGGCTGAGAGTCCTCACAGCACCTAGAGTGTTGATTAATCCCCAGTAACCGCACACCCTGGAGTGGGTTATTGCGCTTGTAACATGGGGTATGCTTAAACAACAAAACAATATGCAGACAGCTGTTTTTTTGCTGTTTAAATACTAAAAAATGTACTGTATCCTGCCACCTTGAAAAATAATTCCTAACAAATAATGCATGCTACGGTGCTGTTATGCACATAGAAATGTCACAGATACTACTCACATGATATGTGACATTTCTTCTGCATAACAATGGTGCTACAGTGCCGAGTACTGTTTTTCTGGCACCCTCCCCCACACATACACACAACTTATATTTATCTCTATGTGTGTGTGTCTCTCTCTCTCTCTGTCTCTCATTGGCTGTGTGGGACTCTGTCTCATCAGGAATTTGGCACACTCTCACTCTCTCATTGGCACAGCCACTCTCTCATCAGCGATGTGGCACACACACTCTGTCTCTCTCACCAGCGATGAACAACAGCTCAGACATTACACTGTTGGGAAGAAGCTCATCACGCACTGACCTGTGCAGTTTAATGGTGCTTGCTGTTATTGTGCGCCATTCACACTGTTCATGGTGCACTGACCTGCTTTGCATTGCTGACCGCCTCTCTCTCCCGCTTTCCTGGTGTTACCCACTGACACATGAGAAACAGACTGCACAACTAAAAACACAGAGACTGGAGAGAGGACAGTGCAGCAATGCTCACCTCAATGTCTGTCTCTCTCACATGCATGGTCATGCTGTCAGAGGAATGGTGAGTTGCTGATGGTCTCTTTCCCCTCTGTGACACAGGCTCAATGTTTGGAATGGAAACACAGCTCACTCCCTCTCACTCCACTACAGCTGTACACATCCTACAAGTGTTGCATGCTTGGGGACATCTACAGAATGCTGCGTGCTCTCTCTGTGCCCCTGTGCAAGTAATGCAGATGAAACAGTGCAGCCACTGTCAGTCCACCAGGGGACATTCACTGTCTCTTGACTCTTTCGGTGATCTCTGGACTTTCAGGCATACTGTGTGTTTTGGGTGGGGGTCCTGTATTTCTGTCATGTACTGGCTCTTACACAGGCAACACACTGCCCCTGCCACTTACAGTGCTCCGATCCTCATAGCCCTGTACAGCTTCAACAGTGGTGCTCACTAACAGTAGAAAAACAAATGTCTGCTTCTACACTTGCTCCGTCGGAGCAAAAACCAGAGTCAGAAGAGCTCACCGATTTCTCCTGGCACCTGCTCACATGAACTATTAGTATATCCTGCATTAATACACAGTTAGGTGCCAGGAGTTGACTAATCAAGTTTGTGATACATATGTCCCCATGTTATAACTACAGATATTGCATCTTCTGTAATGGAAACATCTAAGCGGGGAAGGGGGGGCATCCAGTTTGGTCTGTTTGTAGGTCTATTTTCTTTTCACATAGAAACTGTTTGTCATTAGGTCCCTTACATTATCCCCACTATGGTATGTTGCTCTTGGCTTAGTTCCGTTTGTGTTATAAAGAACTGGGTCACTCTGTAGAATATCCAAATGTTGGTTAATAATGCCAGCAATTTCTGGTGCCAGGTGATTATATGTAGTGACAAAAGTCACTGGTTGAAATTCATTAGTACTGGTATGTTTCAGTTGAAGCAAATCTGATCTAACAGTCACCAATTTTTAAAACAGATGTGAGACATGTAGCACCTGAGAACAAGGCAATCTGTTCAAAGCAGGGTCATCTAGTGGTGAAAGCCGTGAACAACATTCAAAAGCAATGCATCCATCTAGTGGTGGTCCCTAGGATAGTAAGCATGACAGTCATAGGAACACTCTAACCTACTAGCTAGTGGGGATTTCCTTTTAGCCAAATGGCTAAAGCTGCTGCCCATGGAACTCATGGTCCCCAGTTTGATTCCCAGGAACACCAGGAAGCTCATCTGCTCAAGTAGCAGGGACACACATAATAGATAACTAATAGACAACACATGACAGAGTATGCAGTAGAGCTGTGTGGAATATAAAATTCCACCCACAGAATGACCATTCCAATTCCCTGGAATTCTGCAGAATTTTCATAAAAATTCCACAGAATTTCACAACATTTTACATTTTAGTTATTTTACTATAACTTTAAAAGTATGCATCCATATAACACCAAATATGGAATGTAAACAGTACCCTATGGCTTACAAGAGTGTACCAAATGTCAGAGTTTTAACTTGAAAGGGGGTGGAGTTATCAGTGGTCAAGCATTTAATCAAAATTTAATTTTCAGTGATTTTGAGATCATTTTAAAATTTCTTATCAACATTTCTACACAATATTAGGATTTAGAGAAGCACCTAGAATGCAAATATGCACCATGTTTTAAGTCTCAAGTTTAAATGGAAGTTGAGTTATAGGTAGCCAAATATTTTTCCAAATTTTGGATTTCTGTAATTTTAGTATAAGTTTGATAGTATTCATTGAAATGTTACAAAAAATAACAGGTACACAGGTAATCACTACATTTGTATATGCACATAGTTTCAGATTTCTAGCTTTAAATGGGACTGAGTTATAGCCTGACAAACATGTTACCAACATTTAAAAATTGGTTAGTTCCCTCTAATTTTAAAACTACACATTCAAATTTAACCAGAGTTAAACATTTAAGCTACTGTACCACATTACAATTTCTGAAAAAGTTCATATTTGCAGCTTTAAATGGGATTGAATTAAAAGTAGTCAAACTTTCACAACATTTAAAATTTTATTTTGCAAAAATGTAAACTGCAAATTTATAAACCCCAGAAACTTTAAAACTAGAGAATATAATACCATTAAATTTGGTAGGTTCTTAGACCTTACAAGAAGACTGTGTGTACCAATTTTATTAATTGCTTGCTGCAAGAAATTGCAAAATAACATCTGTACTTAAAGTCAAATCCCATGAGTCTTCATGAAAATAGTACACTTTCATGAAAAATTCCATAAAACTGCAATTTTCTAATTTCACTCAGCCTTATCTGGGGATTCTAATTAATGGATGGGGTGTAAGAGGCAGGTAGTGCAGGGGGTCACCAGGTTCTGGAGTTAGATGCACAGTCTCACCAGGAAATGGACAGCTGAGCTGGGTAGCAAAACAGTGGTAGACTCCCAGGTTGGAGCAAGAAAGCACAGAGTGTCAACAATTCTAGCCTGAATGCAGGATATTTAAGGATCACATCCAGTAAATTTATGATCCGATAAGCCTGGTTTACATACAAGTCTAGGACTCGGAGGTACTCAAAAAGATGTAGTGGGGGAAGACAATGTCTTGGGCAGCAGGTAAAAAGAATTCTGGCTATTCCAACAGGGTAGGTCAATAAGAAAAGGAGTAGGTGACTCACGTTTTAAGGGAGTTTGTCACTGTAAAGAACAAGGAGGGTATCGGTGGGATCAGTAGTTCTACTGAGTCAGTCTGGCTATGCCAAAAGAGAAGGGGGGTAATAGTCACCCAGAGAGGAACAGCAGGACTACATAAAGCTCAGCCCAGCTTATCAAATGAAGTAGTGATATGTGCATTGTTAATGTTAAATTCCACAAAAAAAAAATTCTGGATGCTTCATCTACAGTATATGCTATCAAAATATGTGAGAACATGTTACTAATCTTTTTTTTCTTCTGCAAAATGAAAATTGCTTAGCCAATTTATCCAGTTGTGTTAGACACCAGGATACACTGAGTATGGATATGCATGTCAAATGTTAACTCTATGCATGCAGGAGCAGAGAATTTACAAACATCCACATTTTATATAGTTTTTGCAAAGTTTTGCAAATATTTACATAGTAAAGTTTTGAACCCCTGTAACTTAAAAATCTCTAATTTAATTCTCTCCATATTTAGTTCATTCTATAAGCATTACAAACATGTTATCCATACTAATTTACACATGTCTAGCTCCAAAGGTGCTCGAGTTATATGCAGATGAATTTTTTTCATGAAATTTCTTGAAAACAATAAAATGACAGATTTTGAGCACATATAATTCTGAGGCAATGCATCATATTGTCATGAAATCTGGCACATTGTTAGAACACCTATCATCAAGAAATAATGCCAAATTTAAAATCCCTGACCCAATAGATGCTTAAGGTATATGCAGATAAAAATGTTCATAAAAGTTCACACAAACAATAAAGTGACAACATTTGAGCACCTATAACTTTGAAACTGTCCATCCAAACTTCATGATATTTACATTTATGGCCATTGACCCAAAGAGTACATATGCCAAATTTCAGAGCTCTTGCTTGAATGGCAGATGAATTATAACCAAATTACAAAATTTTAAAAGGTCAGCGCACGTTCAATGAAATTCCATGAATTTTCATGGAATATTGTGAAATTTCTTCGAAATTCCACGGATTTGGAATTTTTCCATTCCGCACAGCTCTAGTACACAGTTATGCTGTGATAAGCACATGATCCAGGAATAAGTGTTTAGTGCTTTCAACCAGTGCAGTAACTACAGCAACACTGCATACAGTACCTTAGAATGTGTACTCATGCTTATAAAACAGTGAAAAAGACAGACACATGCTAAAAAAAAAAAGACATCTTAGCTGAACTATTGGGTTATACTACATCTGCATGGTCATGTGAATAATTCCACCAATCATAGTACAGGACTGCCCAGGACCATTTGAATGCCTATACAAGAGTACCAGTCTAAGGAGGTTTTGCCAAGTCAATTCCAACTTACCTTAGTGAGTATGGCCCACCCCTTATTGCAACCATCATCAGCTGCAGTTCAACAGCTTCTTTTGAAACTCTGGATTAGCTGCAGTGGACCCAAGCTGTCCAAGCACGTATGCTGTTAATGTGCCAACTGATTATTGCTGCAGTGATTTTGTCGATGGGATGTTGCTGCAGACTTTGTGGGCTACTTTGATTTGTTGTCGGGCTCTGTTTTCAGCTCCAGTGGTTTCAGAGCAACGTGCTGCTGGGGTAAACTTGAGTGTTGCCCTTAGTCCACTGTGCCAAGACCTGGAATTTTTTATATTTACTGTGGAGGGGTGCGGGGGTATAGGGGCGGTGCCCCCAGCAATATTGCACTGTCTTTTTTCTTGTCATATGGTGCTATGAGTCCCAGGTGGCATATTGTCAGGGCACCATAGTTGTTGTCAGCGCATTGTTTGCACTGTATTTTACATCACTCACTTCCATGTCACTATGGCATGGGTGAATCGTCCAAGAGTCTCTTTTGTGAACATTATTAAAATGTAGTGGAAGGTTTTGCTGTCTAAAATTCTACAAAGACTTTTTTTTTCTCCAATTTACAATTTTTTGCCCCCTGCATCCCCGCGCTGAGACCATCCACCCTGTCATGGACTCTGACTGCGGTCACTCACATTGTAGCCGTCCTCCCTGAACCCCCTGGCTTCCCCCCCAGGGCAGGGTCATGGCACCTTGACCAAGGGTGCCGTGAACTTGGGAAAGGCGGGAGTCAGCTTGAGCACCTAATGCAGCCAGAGCAGGCTTCATTGTGGCATCGGGAGCAGGAGTGTTTTTCTCCTTGTTGTTGCGTGGGAGGCGGGGACGTGCAATGACGTCCTGCGTCCGCCCCGCCTCCTGAGTACTGTCGAGCGCCAGTCACTACTGTATCCCTGACCACTGCCAGGGGTCCATCAAGTGCCAGGCAGTGTCCCCACCCACCCTTGGAGAAGGAGAGCAGTCCCTAGGACACTCCATCCTTCTCCCCTGGCCGGCCCTCCAGAGACCCGAGTCCACTCGTGAATCCGGGTCGCCGGCGCTGCAAGTGGAAATCCAACTGCTGTGCCAGTGGGCTGGCCTCTACAAAGACTTCTGAACTCGCATCTTTTTTCACACTGTTTGGAGGCTTGCCTTCATCATGTCCTTAGGGTTTGCTGCTGTCTTGTTCCTTGCAACAAAACTCCTCCAGCTCTGGTCTGGGATGATTTCAGGGCATTTGTCATCACCTTCTTCTTGACACTTGACTCCAGGGAAAACCTTTGCAGCATGTCTGACTTATCCATAAGCCCTGCAGTGCCAGTGATAGTCTATCTACATCTCTTTGGGTTATGACTAGAGGTGTGTCTCCACAAAAGAAACACCACAATGTGTAAGCAATACCCTGCTCAGGAGTATAGCTACAAAACTAAAATCTGTACACCATGGCCTTGTTTGCTGCTCCCAGTTACCCTGCTTGATGATCCCAGTTGTATACATAGTCATATTTGTTACTGCCTATACAACTGTATGCCCAGTGCTGTGTTAATATGGAGAGAAAACAAAAGTAGCACTACTTGTATACATTTACATGATGGCTTGCTTACAGCAGAGCACAAAAATCACATAACAATATCAAAAGTTGGGGCAAGTGGTGCCCTTTGAGGTAGAGCTAAATGTTGCCTCTCAAACTTGTAAATCATGGACTCAATTTCCAAAGGGTGATGCATGGCTTGCATCAAGCTCCACATCAAACCTGTTTTTTGGAGAGGCTGTGCCACACTACTTTGACGCAACTGCACCCGGTTTTATTACATCGGTACAGCGGTGACAGTTTCCTCAGTTTACAGCAGCTTGCACCAAAGCTTGGGTGTAAGCCCTGTAACAAGAGTCCCCTAAATGGCACAAGTTAGATCAGGGAAAAGCCAGTCTAACTTGTGGCATTTTAACACTTCGAGATTGAAAATCCGGAGATTGCGTAAGGAGAATCCCGCCAAACCCGTCTGCGCCAAATGATTGGCCCACCAGGGGCTTGCAGCATTCACGGGGCTTTGAAAATCGAGCCCCATGTCTCACATGGTGCATGTGTTCAAACACCCATAACCCAACAACAGGGTTTGAGGTAAAAGTCACAGACCTTACCACATACCCCAGGTGCACTATAAAGCTTCAGCCACCTAGATGGTGGACTGATCGGTCTTACTGCATACCTTGGAGTGGTTTATTGCACTTATTTTTATTTTTTTTTTTACTATGGTATTTCTCTCCTGTCCTGTCTGGCACTCCTAGTACCATCGGCTGTCCCCCCCCAGCACCATTCCCCAAGGATCAGGCCCCCTCCCTTATGCTCCCACGACTTACCCTTCATGGCAGTGTGGTGAGGAGCATCTCAACCCACCTGAAATAGATCCAGCCAGGGAGGTGCCTTCTGAGAAGGGTATCTGCAGGGGACAGTGTCATGCTGTGTAGCCAGGACTTTTTCCGTTTTTCTTTCCTGAGGTGAGGCATGCAATGACGCCCATGGAGAGAGTGCGGGCATGCCTGCACACACTCCTCCAAGGATCTGCCCCATCTCCTCCCCTTTCAGTTGTGTTGGCACACTGCTCCCCCCAGCCACCACTAGGGGCCAGTAGGACACTGATCGCTGGTGACCCCCCTCCCCGGAGAAGGAGAGCAGTCCGTTGGACGCCCGATCCTTCTCTTCCCCTGCCAACCCCAGGTGGCCTGTGCTCGTTCCTGAACACAGGTTGCCAGCATAGCATAAGGTAATGCATCCAGCACCTCAGCACCACTGGGCTGGCTTTGGTTTATTGCACTTATAACATGACTTGTTTCATCAACAAACTGTCAGAACAAGATGGTTTACATATGTTACAGTGTTACTGGTCGGTCTCATCGGAAACAACTCAACTGTGCTTTTAAAGGAGACAAGAAATTATTTTTACATAGTTAACCACCCTTCCATCTTCCTTTCCATGCCAGTTATGTATTCTGATATACTTTGATGATTTTTTGATAAATAAATAATCTTGCTTTGGGTTGCTCTCAGATCTACATAGAGTTCCACTCTCCTCACCTGCTACTGCTCTTGATTTTCATATAAATATTTCTAAGACATTTCTATGACATCAATAACTCCCATTCCGTGCTATTCATCTGAATGACCTGGAATGGTGTTATTGATGTCGTAGAATGTTCAGGCAGTATGAAAAGAGAGAGCAGCAACTGCTGAGAAGAGAGGGATTCAGGGTAGGTACAAAGGCAACAAAAATAAAGTATTAATTTAACCAAAAAGGTCAAAAACATATCAGAATACTGGGTAGCCAATAAAAGAACAACTGTAGGGCATCTAGAGGTGTAAATACTGTTTCCTATCAGTGTCACCTTTAAAAGGGCATGGTCAATCCCCTTAGGTCCAAGTGTCTCTAAATTAAAAACACGTTATGATAGGTCACATTTTGTATACATTGCTGATGTAGCTGGTAATTTGATTCTGATTCCTTTTTTCTTTTTAAACATGAAAAACAGACTGCCTAATATACTAGGGTTACCACACAAAAACATGTTTGTTTACAGTCCTTGATCAACTCCCACTGCATCAGTCTTGGACTAGGGAACACTCCCAACTCAGTCTAGCCACTCGCAATGCAGTGGGAGGAGGAGAAGAGGCTTTTGCTTCATGAGTGGTTACACTGTTTAAGAGTGTTTCTAATGTTAATAAAGTATGCAAGAATAGATTAAGGATTTGAAACAAATCAAAGTTGGGTATAATTACACCTTTAGCATGCATTTCACTTCTGTTAAGAAAGGAAGCAGATGAAACTTCAATGCATTTTAGAGAAGGTATGCAATCATACAGTGTGAGTTTTCAAATAGAAATAATATAATGCAAAAAGGGTTGACTGTGCCCCTTTAACAGAATTAACCTTTACCTTTGGTCAACACCTACTGAGGTGTTCCACTCCACAATGGCTAAAACCAGTGCAGGTATGACATCCTTCTCTCACCTGGGCCCACAGACATGAAACAACCTCCTACTGTCTCAAACTTTATATAGCTTTAAATGAAATTGCAGAAGGTGCAACAAGAACTGTGTAAGACTCATTGTAACCCAAACTAGTCCTCTAAATCTACTTTTAAATTACAGGAAAAATGATGAAGAAACAGCTACTGTCTTGTCACCACTGTGACAGTATTCAAAATGTCTAATTAAATTATCTCTAACCACATTTTATAGTAAGCTGTAAAATGTTTGTGGTATTTTTTAAAGAAATGCTGGTCCTGCTATCAACCCTCTAGGGCTGTTCTCATAGTCTAAAACGGACGTACATTTTTATTGGTATTTTTTTTTATAGCACAAACCATGGCAGGACTTTAATGCTGTCCCAGTTGAATGTTCTATTTGTTAATCTGCCTTGTTTTATTAACCTTGTATGAACTGATAGTTTGAACAGTGCTATTTACTTAGCTCTTTGAAAATTTCCTCCAGGAAGAGATATGCGAAATAGCTTGTTTTCAGATGTGTCCTGAGAGAAGCATACTCTGGAGATCAACACAGATTTATAATAACCAACAGAGTTGCAAGCCCGACAGTACAGCAAATAAAAAAAGTGTGACTGACAGCATAAACGGGAACTGGCAACAAAACAGTGTGTGAATTAGGATCAGAACAGTAACCACAGTAATTAATTCTGCTCTGGAAAGAAAAAGCACCATATGTTGCAGAAAAGTGGTAACCATTAAAGGATCAGAGATAGAGAAGGAAAGAGGGGGCATGGGAAGTGAGAGAGAGGAAGGGGTGGGAATGGGGGATAGAAGGCAAATGTGGCAGTGGAATTAGCTACTGAAGCAAATAGTTTTAGTATAGTCACAAAGTAGAGCTGTCAGTGTGAATCAGGAGGAGGAACAGAGATGGGAGGGTGGATGTTAGCCCAGAGCAGAGGCTTTTAAGCCTCAAATTCTGGTAGACTCAAACTGCCTCAAAATGCAGCCACTAGAACTTCCTAGTGGCCATGCTCCTTATTTTTTCATCCCAGACTACCTGTTGTAACAAATGTCTTTTCACACAGTCTACAATAAATACAGTCCCTGATGTATTTTCACTTGAAATGTATACTGCACGTTTTTTCAAACAAACGAAATTGTCCTTTCCATTGCCTTTGTAACTGGGGCTCAAAAGAGCTCTGTGGCCTCATAAAATTGAGACAGGGGAGTCTGAAGGAGAAGCTGCTGCCTAGCTAAAGACCTGAGGTGTCATTATTCAAGTTAACACGCAGTATTTGCAATTGTAACATGGAGAAGAGAAAGATTGCGCATGATTGGTCAACTTGCATCAGCTGACCATACATTAATCTTCAATTAATGTACGGTTGTGTCCGTCGACATTGTCTTCCCCCTCTCACAAGAACCTCTTATAGATGTAGTACTACTATTCTTGCTTGACAGCCATCTGTTGGCCAGCCGTGAATTGCAGGCTAAGACTGTTAGTATATAGTGGTTAAAACAGTCTTAGCCTGCAATTCACGGCCAGCCAACAGATGGCTGTCAAACAAAAATAGAGATGCTTAAGTGAAATTTCTAGTAGTTCCGTCATAAGTAGCTTGAAAACATCTATATGACTATGTAATGTTTTTTTTCTCCTTGGTCTATTGGCTCAGAAACATGTACCCTTTCAGTAACTACACAATAATGTATGCCACATATGATTTTCCAGATTGTCTCCATGTCTTTTATTAAATATTTAAAAAAAAAATAAACTTCAACAGTGTGACCTAAAAATCACAAAAGCACACACCTTGGACTAATCTCTATCAAACCTGAAAGTTTCAGTTTCAAAGTCTCCTATTTGTTTAGTTATCGGGTGGCAAAAAAAGGCTTAATATTTTCAAAAAGTGAGACTTTTGTATTTTTTTGCACCTCTATAACTTTGCCTCCCCTTAATCGATCTACATGGAATTTACAGGATCAAGAGTTCCTGACACAGAGGCTGTGATTTCTAAATTTCATGTACATCAGTTGAAAGGGAGCAAAGTTATTAATGTGCAATGCTGGTTCTAAAATTGACAGATAAAAAGGATGTAAGCCTCAGTGTACCATCTGTTGGCCAGCCAAGGGAACTGCAGCAACAACAACTACCAGATCTCAAATCTCCTCTGCACTTAAATATATGCATTTTCCATGATGCACAGCAGCCAAATCCCAAACATCAAACATAGCAGAAAAATGGAGATGATTCCACAGTTTACAAAACTAAGTCAGTCAAAATGAGCACATATTCTGAAATGTTGATCACATCTGCATGTAATCAGTAATTTGGTTCACCGCTGCACTCACAATATAAAACAAATTCAGCCTGTTCAGCATGTAGTTTCTCCAGTCAGGTACAACCCCTTTTCTCTTCCCCATGGTAGGAACCTTAATATCCTCCCGGAACCTTTGTAATTTTGCACATTAAAATTACTTATGCACAAATGAAACATGGAGAAGAAAACCATATAAAAAGAGCGCCGAACCCTTTCTATTCCCCATGTTACAAGTGAATTAACTCACTCCACAATTTTCAGCCTCATGGTCCAACCCCCCCCCCCAGCCATACATTAATCCCCAGTAGATCCACACTCTGTCATGGGTTAATCGCCACAGCTCTGTTGCTATGCTATGAAGGGAGTCTGTTCAGGAGTGAAAAAAACCTTCATCTCTAGCCAGCAGCAGCCTCGGTGGCATTGCAGGAGGCAAGTTATGGTCACATCATGGGGGTGACCCACTCAGCCTCTGGTGTGGGTCAAATGTAGTCAAAACTCTAACCCACATCACAGACTGATGGGCAGGAAACCATCTGGCATTGGTTTCCACAGCTGGAATGTTCTGCTGCTTGCTCCAATCATGTGCTGTTGGAAATGGGCTGTGACCTCACTAATTGAGAAGTGGTGAACATTGGGAAACCCCAGAACTGAAGGCAATTCTTTGATTATGACACCAGAAGGATATGGGAAACCCTTCCCTTAGGCTACCTCACCCCATCTACCTTGCCTCTAACAATAATGTGGCCCTCCCCCTTTTTCATTCCAAATTTATTCTCGACTGGGACAAGCATGCCTACCTTAAAAAATCTAGGGTAAAAAGTTCTCACCACCCCTGGATAACACCTGACAATACTGACTACTGTAAGTCCTGAGACCAAGCATGGGCCCAATTCAAATTCGCCTGCTCCCAGTCTAACCTGTCATCCTACAGATCACTAAGAAACTCCTGTACAAAGGCAGTCCATGCCACCGAGGCTCACAGCTTCAAATCCAACCTCCAGAATAATTTTTTTTCTTTAATCTCCTGGAGGAGGCTGGAGATGTAACACGTGTCTGCCATTCCAGACCCTTTCAGGTTTACTTCCTTGCTCCTGCCATCTCTAGGGATCTACCAGGAGTTCCAGTAGACCGCAGCATGCATCCCACAGTGGGACTACCCCCTGGCCCAAGGGGGAGGACCGAGATGCTAATCAGATCCTCCCCCTGGCATCCCCCAGAGTGAGCATTGAGGCAGCGTTTGTGAGGGCTCTGGCATTATTGGGCTACTGCCACGGGGGGGTTTCTCTTGTATTTATTTCTGGAGACACAGACATGCAATGATACCAGCCGTGGGTGCAAACACTTCTGCATACACCCTACAGATGTTCTCCATCGTCTACGCCCCATCAACATGGTCCTGTGCAAGAGCTATACTCCCAGCCTCCACTTATAGTTACACGTAAAGTCACAGCCACGGACATGGTCAGATATTTCCTGAAATTTCTGTGTATTTCTAGAGAAATCTCCTGCTTTCTGCATTTCCACAGTAGGGGCAGCAGAGAGAAACTCTTTAGAAATGTTGTGAAATATCTGGAAATATCTGACCATGTCTCTGGCTACTACTGTACACATGGCTCCATCACCCACCCATCCTTGGAGCAGGACAGTAGTCCAATGGATGCTCATCCTGCCTCCCCAACCCCGGCCACCCCTCTGATGCTCCGGACTCATTCCCAAACTCAGGTCCTCAGAACTGCAAGCAGGAGTGCAAGCCAGCCACCTCTACAACAATCTTAACTCCCCTGCTAAGTTCTGAAAGGGTATTCACTCCCTCTATGACCCCCCCTCTAGTCTTCCTGGTGGACAGTTCACCAATCTATGATCCTCCCTCTGTTGCCGCTTACTTCAATTAGTGTTTTTTTACCACCTGTTCCCTCCCCTTCCCTCCCCTGGTCCATCTCCCCTTTCTCCCCCCTCCATCTCTTCTCAGACCCACTCAGCTAAGGGCTTTCTCTTTCCTCCCATCACTCATTGGGAAAGCTTGCTTGCCCTTTCCTTTCTTAACCATTCTAAGTCAAGTCTTGACAGGCTGGACCCTAAACTTCACTGCTTCTCAGCACCTGCCATTGCCTCTCCTCTGGCTCACCTTCTGAACCTCTCCTTCTCACTCTGTGCTGTCCCACAGTCCAGAAAGGTTGCAAAGGTTCTACCTCTGCACAAAGGGGGTGACCCCACCTCAGCTGGTAACTTTCCTGGCCTATCTCCTGCCTGCCCTCTCTTGCAAAGTTACATGAGATGCTTGTCTGCTCAAAGCTTGCTGACTTTCTCTTCTGCTCCAGCTTCCTCTCCCTCTTCCAGTCTGGTTTTCAGAAGCACCACTCCACTGTTTTCTTCCTGCAGCATGTCACTGACTCCATTCTCACAGGGATGGATCAGGGGCATATCACTGTAGCTATCTTCATCGTTCTGGCCAAAGCCTTCAATTCAGTGTCCTAGCCTCTCCTGGACAAGCTGAGCTCTGCTGGCCTCTCAGCTCCAACTGTTGATTCATTCCACTCCTACCTCATGGGCTATCAACAGTCAGTACAGGTTGGAGGCACCCTGTTCCCTCCCCTATGTATCCAAGCTGGGTCCCACAGGACTCTATCCTGGTTCCCATCATCTTTCCAATATTCCCCAACAACCTGCCCTCTGCCTGTGTAATCTCCCATATCCACATGTATGCAGATGACAGTCATTTACTCCTACGACCCCTCAGCTGCAGTTGTGGAAAGCCTGCTCCAGCAAGACTTCCATAATGTACTGTGCTGGTTTCATGCCAGCCAACTCAGGGTCAACACTAAGAAAACAGTGTCCATGACCTTGTACCACCCAGAAACTAGCCAGGCTCTCTCCTCTACCTCTCTTTTCCATGCTGGATAGCACACCTCTTGAAGCAGTCCCTGCCTTCAAGTATGAGGGTGTGTAGTTAGACAGCAGGCTGGACTTCTCTGCCCACACTGATGCCATCCATGCCAAGGTTCACCCCAAACTTCATGTCCTGAACAGCAATAAGGACTGCCTTTTTCCCCAGGTCCATTGGGAGTTGGTCACCAAGGTGGTTCTCCCAGTTTTAGACTATGGTTCGCAACACCACCTCCTTCTCTTCCCTCACCAGGTTGGATAACCTCTGCAATGCTTTCTGCTGCTTTGCTACTAATATACCCCCTCATACTTATCACTGCTTCCTCTACTTCCCCCTTTCCATCCTCCTACTCTTTTCACACTGCCAGTCCCACTGTGCGTCTTTCATTTCTCAATACTGGTTTTGGGTCTTCCTCCTCTCTTACCTGTCCTCACTCCTCTCTCCCATCCCTGCATCTTTCTTCTCCATTTACTCCAAAGATCTTTGTGCCTTCTCTTTTCCCCATCCTCACTCCTCTGCTGGGCAGTCTGCCTTCTCCCATTGCCTCTCTTCTCCCTGGACCCTGTTCTCTTCTTCCCTCCACCTTTCCCCCTCATTCTCAACTCTTATATACTAGCTAATGGTTCTCTCTTCTCCCTTCTGCTCTTGCCAAACCTCAAGCTGACCCTCCCCTCCACTTCTGACCTTCCCTCTTGTAAATGACACTTACCCCCAGCTTGATTTTGACTCCTAAATGTAAAATTAAACCACTTGTTTTACTCATCTGCACTGCCAAAGCACTGTCACTTTGTTAATAGGCATCATGCACTTTACTTTACTACAACCTCCCCTTTTGAGCCCTCACTTGTCTACCCTTCCCCCCTTCTCAGCCCATCTCCCTTGATTAACCCCACTCGCTTATCTCACTTGATTCTAGTTCTGTTACTCTGATTCCTCTGTTACTCTGATGTTACCTTTGTGTCATTCAGGTTATAGACATGGCTGTATAGCTACTACTTATGTTCATCCAAGTTTGTACTTAAATGGACTAGTGCACTGTATTATCTAGGTTGCTGTGGGTATGGCATCCCCATGTATTTTGTACCTATGCAATGATATATTTATGCTTTTGCCTTGTCATACTGTACTGACTACTGTATGCCATGTTCTTATTTTGTTGATTGCTGACAGTACCTATTGGTGCTACTGTCTCCCCTACCCACTTATAATGATTACTCTATGTTCTAAGTTGTTGATTAGTGACAATGCCTATTGGTTGCTACTGTCTCCCCCTACTCATGTATTTGTTTACCCTCCCTTAACTGATGAGGATCTTTTGTAAAGGAACTTTTAGCGCAAAGGTTATTATTCCAATTACTCAATAAATAAATAAATGCTTAGCTCTTGTCTTCTTTGTACACTGTCCCGTACGATAATTTTCTGGTTCTTTTGTCATGTTCACCTGCTTGTTCTGTATTCTGTTACTGCACTTTTTAATTTATCATTGCAACTGTATGTTATGAGTCAATGTAATCTTTGTATTCTGTACTCCCCTTTCACTTCTCCCCGGGTCACACCGGGGAAATGAGCCTCAGCTCATCTTGCCTTTCCTGGTTACCAATACTTAAAATAAATAAATAGGCAAGGCAAGTACTGGTGATCTCAGAATCTTCACACAGCAATCCCCCACACACACACACACACACACACACACATGCACACCAATATATTGCTGCTGCAGAAAGGGCACAGGGGTTTCCTGGAATGAAGACTAGTTGTCTCAAAAGGAAGAATATCTTACAAGGCTTAAGGAAAAGACCTGCTAATTTCAGTTCATTAACATTTTTCACACCATTATATACTCATTTAGCTACAGTGCCAAATTTGCAAGGGGGTCCCAGGGGGCATAACGAGCTCCTGCAGTGGCACACATCACAAAATTACACAAGACATAATGGAAAAGATAAATTACCCAGAAGAGTAGTAGGAAATTAAAACAATTTTCTATAAATATAAACTCCTTCTTTTCTACAGTACAGAAAAAAAAATAGCAGTCACTAGCTGAACATTCCCAAAGAACATTAATTATAATAATTATAATTATTAGGAGTATTTTGTTATGTTAAGCATGTTTCATAAATAAATATTACCTTACAAAAACAGCAAGTCAAGCAAAAGTATGATAACAGAATGTGTTTAGTTAAACATTATACTGTAATTAAGACTAGCATTAGTGGAAGGCAACAACAAAAGTTGTCAGGTTTTTTTTGTTGTGTTTGTTTTTCCTTTTTTGATAGACTATGCTTTTAATTGCTTTAGGTAAACAGTTCCTCCTTTTCAAAGCCAGGCATCTTTTCATTTTTATTTTTTATCCTGGTGAGCAAGATGAGCCACATTCAGCAGCCCTTTTTCAAGCAACCAGTTACACATAACTGACGAAGCGTCACGCAATAGACGCAGAGTGCCGAGGTTATGGGCTCACCGTGGCTCAACAATAAAATTCCGAAATGGAAAGGATTCTACCTGTAGTAAGTTATTTCATCTATATTTAAGCCTGGAGTGCAGCTTGTTATGTGTTTTTCATTATACATAAAAGGTACATGGTACAGAGCAGACAACATCACAATAGATATAGGGCACGATAATAAAAAAAATTAATAAGTGGATAAGGTAGAGTTTAGGACATAGAGATACAGCTGCAGTTTAAATTGTCTGACATATGCTGGCAGAAATCTGAAAGCACTGTGTCACCATACATTCTGACACTAGCAGATGGCAAACATGACAGGCGAGAATCGTACAATCTCAGTTGGCAAGATTGATTGTAAGGGATAAGCAAATTGCAGACATAATCCAGAGCCTGTTCATTCAGAGCCTTTTAAAACCTGCAAATCGAATCTAAAGGGAAAAAAAAATGTTTGCCTCCCCCACCTCCAGCATAAGTATTGTCACATGGAATGCTGGCAGTCAAGCCTGGGATTACAAGTTACAGCCAGACTCTCTGGCTCAAGACATGGCATTCCCCTGCAGCAGAAGCAACGTTTTGTGGTTCATTTCTGTTGTTATTTTTTTGTCCCTGTTTTTCCCCACTGATTTTGCCCCAGCCCCAATAATGGTTGGGTTTGCCACAGCTGTACTCTTCCTCCTGCCAGGAGAGGGGGGCAACGGGCTGACTTCACCACTGTCATTTATGTCACTCCTTGATCAGTTTTCAGGGGACAGGCAGATTTATTCACCTACAGTATGATAGTCCAACTGAGATGCCCTGCTGCTACCAAGTCTTACAATTTAATGGGAAATCAGGAGTACAGGAAAGTCACACGACTCTGGAAGGTCAGGAATACAGGGGGTCACATGACCCTGGGAGATCAGGAGTACAGGGAGGTCAAATGACTCTGGGAGGTTAGGAGTACAGGAAAATCATGTGACCCTTAGAGATTGAGGAGTACAGGGAGGTCACATGGTCCTTGGGGATCAGAAGTATAAGGAGGTCACATAAATCTGAAAGTCTGAGGTACAGGGAGGTCATGTGACCTGGGAGGGCAGGAGTCCATAGAGGTCACATTACCCCAGGAGATTAGGAGTATAGGAGGACATGTAACCCTGGGAAATTAGGAATACAGGGTCATATTACTCTGAGAGGTCGGAAGTACAAGGAGGTAACGTGACCTATTCCAACATGATTGGAACCTAGAATCTTCACATTCTCCTCCTTGTGTCAACCACTGGACCACATGTGTATTTTTACTAATAAACACGTAGATATACATACTCATAGATACTCATAAAACGGTTAAGGAAAATCCTGCTTGGGGGCTGCCTGATAGCTCAACAGAAGTGTGTTGCACTTCTGTCTGGCATCCCAGGTTCAGAAGCAAGCCCAGGGAGCTAGACTCAGCATGGCCTGGGTTAGGGAGTGCAGTGAGTGTAGCGCAAGACAGCCCAGGGTGGGGGACATCTGGGTTCCAGTACAGCAGCAGCTCCTCATGGTGAGTCTGCTCTCTCGCAGGGGTTGGTGCTGGCCCAGAGTGTGCTGCTGTGATCATGGCCATCAAGGCACCACTCGACATCAGGGAAGGTGGGAGGGCCTGGGGAAAAGAAGAAAACCCAGAAAAAAAAGATATGTGTCTCATGACATCTGAATGACAGCCATCAACTCCCTGGGATTCGCTCTGTGTAGCTCCCTGCTGGCTTCATAGTGGGGGGCAGTTGAAGGGGCTGGGGGCCAAAGTAGGACTCTGTCATAACTCAAAGGAACATAAAACTATATTTAAAACATTGTTTTTAGAAAGAGATAAAAATCCTACTGTATCATTGGTGCAAACACATCACATGACCCTGTATTCTTCAGCAACAATCACATACCTTTACCTTTTTTCCCCCCATATGTAGTTTTTCCTTGCCACCACAGACCCAACAAGGGCTATGACCACTTTCTCCAAGGGGTACATCCTCTGGCCCAATGATTGCCTCATTTGTCCATCCCTGGAGTTACCCCATGGATTCCCTCTCTGCGGCAGGGCCAGGACAAGGAGTGCCAGTGTGCTCCCACCCCGGTACGTCAAATCTGGTATTGGAGGTGAATGTACTAGAATGATCAGGCCATCACAGGTCCTGTCAAGTCCCAGAGTTTTCCCCCCTACACCCACATCCTTGCAATGGGTGGGGAGGCTGTCTGCACCTCCGTGGAGGCAGCCAATCGCCTGGACCTGGGCCAAACCTTCTGTGTGGCTGCACACCTGTGTCGACCCCCAGCCACTGCTAGGTGTCAGTCGACAGCGCACAGCACAAATCACCCCACCCTGAGGAAGGACAGCAGTCCTCCAGATGCTCTTTCCTTCCTCCCCTGGCCAACCCCCAAATGACCCAAGTCCATTCCTGAACCCAGGTCGCCAGTGTGGCACAAGGTGTGGTGCCCAACGCTTCAACCCTCATCACTGCAGGCCATCTGCCTTTACCTTTTTTATGTGTTTTTCCCCTATATATTAATTTTGCACCTACTGTATAAGTACACTTCATGGTGTGCAGTTGCAGTTGCATTCTGATATACAAACTTCTTGGGTGGTTGAAGGCACTCAGCTTTGCCTCATACCTCTCCACACACCCAAGGCATGTGTATATCAGGTTGTGACCACATACCCTGTTGTGTATTATCATTTACTTATACTGTGTGGAAAAGGTATAGGCAGAAGGCCCAATTAACAAGACAGATCTATAAGAGTTTCTGTATTTTACAGAAAATGGAGCAGTCTATACAGGAACTGCTAGTTTAATATATTATCAAAAATGCAGCAAGGCTAATATTTTAACAACAACTGGGTTTTACTAATCACAGTTCAGATTATTGTTGACATTTTATAAGAATAATTACAGTGAGAGGAGAGAGGCGTGAGTGTTGCTGAGACTCATCATTGGATCCTTGCACCAAAACCATCAGGTGAAGCAAAGTCTGGAGAGTATGTATGAGATGGGTGAATACCAGAAACACAAGATGTACTTCGGCATATAATCTGATCAAACAGTTAGGAAGCTCCTGGAGTGCTTTAGTTGTTTGTTCAAGAACAGAAAAAAAATGTATAGTCTACTGAATTAAGACTAGCATGTGGTGCTGTATTCACAAATATCAGTTCTATAAATTACTTATGAACCGAGATGAAACACTAGCTGGTACTAGTGGAAAAGAAATTAGGGCAGTCACTGTCTATTGAAACATGGCTGTCCTTATGGTAAAATGTTTACCGAAGTAGTAGAGAGGTACAGGGAAGATTAGTTCTGTTTAGAATATTACATCATAGTATATAGTGAGGGTTTTTTCTGCATGGATTTCCGTGACAGGTGAAACCTTGTCATACCACAGATTAAAGGTCATGGAACGCAGTTCTACCATTCTATGGTACAATAAGATTCCAACTGATTGGAAATCCTCAAGGCGGCTGGTGTTTTTCATTATACTGCCACATGCACAGCAACCAGTTCAAGTTCTGAACTGAAACCAGCTGCCTGCTGCATGAGCGCTGAGAAAGCACTTTCTTTTAAAAAAAAAAAAAAACTATACACTATCGAAAATATTGGTTGGGTAACCACATCCCTAACCAGCCTATGCTGCTACCTCTGGTTTCTGATTACATCGGACCTCTTGAGCTTCGCTCTGGAGGTCTGAGGTAATCAGAACCCCTCTGTGACAGCACAAGATGGTTGTGTATGGTCACCCAACCCAGTATTCTCTATATTTTTATTTTTCTCTAAAGAGACTAGGATGAGTAGGGTGTCCCTCCAAAGGAATCTGCTGGCAGTGTGGAAAAATACAGCTAGGTTTCAGTCACATGTTGTGGTTTTGCCCCAAATTAGTGAATATCTGGGGCAAGCTTCATAACACATGCCATATGGTTGTAGGAAGAAACATTCCCCCCCCCCAATTATTTATTCTAGGCGACACATTAACTTTACATCAATTCAGCAGCGGGCAGTGATCTATGGATACTATCAGCTGCCCTGACCTTTAAAAGGTTTCTCTTATCTGTTTGGAAATCCAACAAAATATTGACCTTGGAAGACTGATGGACTCAACTGTGAGTAATGATCAAATCAGTTATACCCTGACAGGCAGATTAGACTGTTTCCATATGACTTTGGTCCCATTATCGGAGTTCAAATGAAAACAAGTGACAGGTCTGTGTAATTTCTTCAAGTATGATGCATGTTAAGCACAGGACAGCTTGTTACCTTACCAAGTTACAAAGCAATCCATTTTCAATCTGATGACTCATCTTGCGATTTAATACTTTAAGAGATATCAGGCTGATTCTGGATATATATCATATGTCGTGTTATTTATTGCTGATAACATAGTCAATTCAAATTGAATTAAAAAAAAGATGTAGACTAGGTTAAATATGTAAATATAATAAATGGTTACATGTGTGTCTAACCAGTGTTGTTTTTAACCAGTTTTCTGAAGCTCTATATTGTTATTACACATGGGTATATCACAAATCCCATTATACACAAGTATAACATCACAAATCCCATTATACACTGGAAAACATCACAAATTCTATTATATGCAGGTATGACATCACTCTTACTTTGCTTTTGTGGTTTATGAAGTCATCACAAACCTCAGGTGTGTAACATACCGAATTATACAGCCCCCAATACCTCATTTTATCTTTTGTTTTTGGGTAGACTGAATGGACCTCTGGGCCTTTTCTAATGACACAGTCTCTGTTTCTATGCTAAGGCACCCTTCCACCAGTGCCCTCTGAGTGCCTAATACAATACATAAACATCACAGAACATGTAGTACGTAACAGCACGGCAACTCTACATCACAACACAATGACTGTATATCATAAACAAACCTGACAACATCAAGACGGCATGTACCTTTTTACTTGGCTTTAGAATGTTACCATGGTTGCTGATAAGTGGCTTTTTTGTCACATTCTCTTTGTGGCTCTATGGTCATCCAGCACTCTGGTTGCAGCCACCAAACACCCAGTCCCACCCTGGCCATTCTTCCTCCTGGCCCTTCCGTAGCTTAACTCCCATGGCAGTGATTTTGTGATGAGGTCCATCCACCCCACCTCTCCATGTTCCTGGATTCAGTTGGGAGAAAGGCCAGCGAACCAAGGACTGAGCGTGTCCATCTTGCCATCATCCTGACAGGCGGGGGGGGGGGATGTCTTCCCTTGTGGAGAAGTGTAGCTGGCAAGCATTTCTATGAGTGCAAAGCCTGACCTCTAGTCTCGTCCACCTCCCCAGCACCACGCGGACTCCATTTTGGCATTGTGCATGGCGGCACGCTCATCGTGAAAGAGTAAGATCCCTGGCTCACTGTGAGGGGTCGTAGCTGTGGTGAGGGATAGCGCCATCCACATCTGGCTAAGAAACACTGACACGCGCGCACACACACACACACACACACACACACACACACACACATTATATGCCCTGTCCCCTGATGTCTCCAATTATACCTATACTATAGGTGTCAGCGTGGCTCAGTTGGTAGCACATCCGCCTCTGGACCAGAAGGTCATGGGTTCTCGTCCCACACCAGGACTGGACTTGCACCTAAAAATCGCTGGCATCTGAGTGCAGTATTGGGGGGTGCTGTATTGCTGGGGTGTGCCGTCCTTTGGATGAGACATTAAACTGAGATCCCTTCTGCCCATCCTGGTGGGTGTCCAGGTGGAAGTAAAAGAACCCAGGGCACTCTTCACAAAAGAGCAGGGAACATTCCGTGTCCTGGCCAACATTCCCCTTCCCATAAACTGGTTCATGCAATTATCCAGGCTGTGGGTGATGATGTGCGATATGGCCACCCCCGCACATTCAGTCACTTCACTACCAGTCTAGCATTGCTTGTAAAGCGCTATGGGATACTGTGTATGAAAAGCACTATATAAATGCTGATTCTTCTTCTTCTTCTTCTATATGCTTCCCACCACACTTCATAATTAAATAGGTACCCCCCCAAAAGAAAAACCTTGGTAACACTCATCTCCCTTCCCCCAATGCCCCAGTGAAGTTGTCTATAAGATTAATCACATCCATCAGTAAAATATATACCACACTATTTGTAATGCTTTTATTAGTCTTTGACCTTGTTTTTGCCTTTCTTCCGATTGTGAACTCTTTTTCTAACTCATTGTTCTCTGTGCTGTAGTTCCAGATTCTAAGTGGAAGCAGCATGTTCCAAGTGAAATAAGTATTCCAAGTTAAATGAATTGTGTTCTAAGTGAAAATAAAGTATTTATTCAAAAATAACATGATTTATTTACCGAATTTATTCACCACTCATGCAAGTGTGCAATGACATAAAAATTCCAAACCAAATAACATGCGTATTTGAAGCTACCTCATGGGATAATTCATATATACCGTGGGAGTTCCTACTTTTTTTGTGCGTGTCTCTTGCAGGTAAAAAAAAAACATGTCATATTATGTAAACGGTTATGTTTACAGATTTTCATTCTTTGCCACTGTATTAATGACAACAAGCTAAGCCGTTCACTTTTACTGTTAAAGTGACAGTGCCACTCTCTGATGTGCTCTCACACTGAGCCAGTTTGTATGAAAAGCATAGGTTGTGGATACTATGCAAATAAGATAGGAACTGTGCAAACAACAGTTTCTTTGCACAATAGCTATGTCTCCAGTGAAAATAAATAACAGTTTTTATCTTCCGAATGTATTTGCACTCCCATGATATACATAGGGGATATTCCACAGGTTCATCACAAATAAGCTTTATATTCACTCCGGAATGTTGTCGAAAATGCTGCCTGGCAATGAGTGGCGAAGCCACAAGTGCCAGACTGGACTGTTGGCATTATAAAAGAGTGAATGAAAAGCTTATTTGTGATCAACCAAAGGGATGTC
This sequence comes from Neoceratodus forsteri, assembly GCA_016271365.2. Classification (NCBI taxonomy): domain Eukaryota; kingdom Metazoa; phylum Chordata; order Ceratodontiformes; family Ceratodontidae; genus Neoceratodus; species Neoceratodus forsteri. The sequence continues at coordinate 30,058,880 of JADMNL010000027.1, forward strand.
CTATGCATACTGTGAAGCACACATTAAGCATGGGGCTTAATGTTTAGCTGCCACCCCTTTAAGAGCACTTAGAACTGCATGTATCTAATTGTTGCACTGCCTGGCAGTGCCATGTTGGTCTGTCAGTCAGAGTTTTAGTCAGTGTGGGGCTTGTCCTCATGAAGAGAACACCTACTGAACTGAATAAACCTGCCTTATTCTTTATTTTATGCGTCCAACTAGTTATTCGCATGGTCCAGATGGGGTCCTTACCAGCAGCAACCGAAGGGGCTGGCAGACCACAGAGAAGATAAGGGGTCTTTTAGTGGTGGACCATACAAAAAAAGCCACAAATGGTGGAGAATGCGGCCCTTCTGTTCAGACCCCATTTTGCTAGCCTGCGTCGCTGATTACCCCAAGTCATCACCCCAGTATGTTTGAACTGCTTGAATGATCTTTTACAAACAGCCTTGGCAGCACAGAAGAAAAAATGAACTGTCTCCCATCTTGTGCAGCAGCATGCAGCCCTCCTGCTGTACCAAGACTTCCACAAAGCACATTTCAACATTGCTAACCAGCTAAACTAATGAACTGTCAGCAAGTACGTTTTTTTTCTCAAACCTGAGCACCATGGAGCTGCGTACTGTATCTCCCCCCTCCCCCATGGCAGGCCTGTCTAGCTGCCAAGCAAAGTTCCCTTACAACAGGGAGTGCAGCTACAAAAAAAAAAAAAAGGAAAATCACAAATCAGCACCCCGGCTGCCTCTCAACTACAGCCGCGCAGACAGCAACCACGGCTTCCACCTCACCCTGCCACCCTTACAGAACAATCCCTTCCCCAACTCCTTGCAGTTGCGCTCCCCTTGGAGCAACAGAAAACAGCTCCCGACCTCCAGCATGCCGATGCAGCCGCAGCGCTCCTCTCGCCCCTGAGGCCAACAAACCAGAGCCTCTTCTCCCCATTTCACCCTTCTGCCTCTTGTCACACTACAGCTCTGAGCTCCCAGACTGCCAATACCATGGCTCAGCTCCAACTCACCCCAGCAGCCATGGAGCAACTAACTCAACCTCTGGGCATCTCAAACGCGGCTCCCTAAATTTTTCTGCTACCAAGCTGCAGCTCAAAGCCGCCCCACAAGGATCACTCTTGAAACCGAGCTATACAAGGAAACGCAGCTCCATGATTCAGCTCCTCTCCTCTTTTCTCTCCCCCCCCCCGCCGCTTAGTCCTCCTCGCAACTGCGGCTCCTCCACAGCATGGCCCGCTACCAACCGGTTACTCCAGGAAGCATGTTCTCGGCAGCTCTTACAGCCACATGGAGATTCAGTACTGATTCGCTACGCTACAGACTTCAACAAAATAAAATTCAGAACTGTGGAGTCCTGTTTAGCAAATACATCTCCTGGGACAAAAATATATATATATATACAGTAAATGCACAGAGCCACAGGAAGCAATACACAAACAATCAGAAAAAAGAGGGCACAATAAGCCGAGGGGGAGAACAGTACAAATAAAATGAATGGAGGCCGAACCTCAAACACAGGCCGCACAGGCAAATACATGAATAAATACAAGGGACATAAAATAAACGCAAAACCTTGGAGACAACAGAAAAATTAAAATAAAGCACAGCAGAAGCTCACAGCAAGGTACAGTATAACTATCGGGGGCACAAGACAATAAAATGGAGGAGCCAAAGAGATAAATTACCTGGGGGCAGAACATAAAACTTACGGAGAACAGCCTAGGGACTACAGAAAAAGAAAAAAAGGCACAACTGAGACCAACCAATAAAAACAAAATTTAGCAACCTTTTGCCACTCACCACAGAAAACTCCTGCCAATTTCAGTTGGGGAAGCAGCACAGATGTGGGAATCGCCATTTTGGACATTGTTAAGCAGCCAGGCAGCCTCGTGGCAAGGATCCTCCATCTTGAGCAGAGCAAAACAACAAGAAAGAAAGTGACCTTTGACTCCCTTGCTGGTGGCCATCTTGCTACAGTCAGCCCAGTCAAATCCCACAGGAACTGCATGTCACCATTTGGCGGCCATCTTGGAAAGGGCACAAATTGACCTCACTCCATTGAAAACAATGGGATTCCTATTGAAATGAATGGACACTGCAACAAAAAGCTGATTTTTGCAACAAAACCTTTATTTAAATAACAATCAACACAGAATTGAGTGGGAAATCCTTTATTAAGACGTCATTGATGAACTTCGCTACAAAAAAAAACTTGTACTTTTGTCTACAAAATTAATTTTTGCCTGGCACTTCATCTACAACACGACGTCCTGTCTCCTGCATGATGGCAACTCCTTCTCACCTGTATGACCTTTGCTCAGTGAAACAAACTCATCTCCAACCACAATGTGTGACGCCGACACAGATATGGATGCCGGAGCGTCCGGAGTCTTACCTTCACCCACCTCTAGGGTGTGGGCCTACAAAATCGAAACAATCCTCTATGACATTCAGTCTTCTATTTCGGCTCAAGGAGCACCAGCTATGCAAGCTATTCAAGATGACCTGGCCTACTTTAAAGCCATTTCACCACAGTCCATGGTCCATGCCAGCCTACAACCAGTACCCTTCTCAGCCTTGCCTCACGAAGATGCTGTCGACTGGCTGGAACAATTCCATACGTGGATTTCCTTGAATGGTTGGACTGATCCTGTGCCTATTTCCAATGCCTTGCGCTTGCTTCTGAGAGGGACTGCCATTTCCTGGTTCAACACACTTCCAGACCAAGTCAAAGCAGATGCTGCCACACTGTACGCAACCTTCAAAGCCCATTTTCTCCAAGCACATCCACCATGGTTATTAGAGCAACAGCTGTGGGAACGTACAATGTAATCCACCGAATCTCTTGAAGCCTTCATAGTGGACATTGAGTCTCGCTGCAAACGCTTACAGAAACCTGAGAAAGAACAAATCACAATATTTGTTCAGGGACTGCTTCCTCAACTCCGTCTTTATGTAATCCAACAGAAACCAACCACCTGGATGGAGACAATCCAAGCGGCATGACTTGCACCACAATCCATAGCAATGTCCCAGGCTACCAGTGTACCAGCACCTCAGTCGTCATAGTTAACCACACTTGCAACATGTGTCCAGCAGCAACAACCAATGATAGAGATGCTCACTACAAGTATCAATACTCTGCCCCACAGCTCAACTGCTTCTACTACCTCTGTCAATGTCCTTCGATTATTTCGACAGCGACCTCATCCACCTCCGCCTTCATGAGAACCAGTGACTTGCCAGTGGTGTGGGTTCAGGGGACATACTGCCGCTGTCTGCTGAAAGCTAAAGTACTACAGAAATCAAGAGAACCACAGGCGCCCACTGTTGCACAGTCAGCAAGATAACTGCAACTACTCCCAGGACCAGGGGAACGCAGCAACTGACCGCCCCTCTGACTCTCGCAATTCAGCCAAAGCACTTCCTCCAACTGCAAACTCTGGCACACTCTCACTTCCTGGGGCAAAGGTACCTGTCATCAGCTCACCTCTCCTAGCAAACTATGTACCTGTAACCATTGGAGATTGGTCTGCACATGTCTTGGTAGACACTGGAGCAGAAATTTCAGTTATCAATAGCAGTATTTTAAACAATCAAGCTATTCGTCACATACCTAATGTCTCTTCAGCCGACATAAAGTACATTATCACAGCCAGTACAGATACAGTACCTATCACAGACATGGTCCATCTCAAGCTCCACTTTGGCTCACAGCAAGCTACTGTCAAGTTTTATATCATGCCTGATCTTCAACCTGCAATAATTCTAGGCCTAGACTTTCTCAAAGCTCATAAAGCCATCCTAGACTTTGCCTCAAGCAAATTGTCGCTAGATCCTTGGAGGCAACTCGCAGCTATAGACTCAGTCACTGTGCCTCCTCAGTCAGAAATGGTTTTGATTGCCAAGATTCAAGGTGAACCACTTCCACAAGGTGTTGTTGGCATCATCTCAGGATCCCCTATGCTGCATTCATCAGGTCTCCTTCCAGGAAATACCTTATCAGCGGTGCATGATGGCGCAGTCTTCCAAAAATGCTGCAACTTCACAGGTCAGCCGGTGGTCATTTCAAAGGGTGCCAACGTCAGAAAGTTTGTCTGCTTGTCTTCAGGGGACCAGCTTCATCTCATGCAAGAAACTCAGCCTGGTTTCACCAACACTACTCCTGTCACTACTATCACGACCACTCCCACTTCAACAGAGCTACCCCTCAGTCAGCGACTATCCTCTTCCAAACTTCCAACATCTCCAACAGAAAAGCAACAACTTTTGAAATTCCTGGAAAATTACCCAGATGTCTTTGTTGGTTCAGATAACAAGCTCAGGTGCTGTGATATCCTGCAACACACCATCGAAGTACAGCCCAACCAGAAACCAATCCATCAACGAGCCTACAAAGTGGGACATAAACAGAAACAAGTCCTCAAGGACATAATCAAAGACATGCTTGACCAAGACAGTCATAGAATCTACAAGCCCTTGGGGTGCACCTTGCTTGCTGGTGGTAAAAAAGGATAAAGGGTATCGTTTTGTGGTAGACTACAGAAAACTCAATGCCTACACGGTGCAGGATGCTCATCCCTTGCCTGCAACCGAAGATGCATTAGAGAGTCTTGGTGCAGTCAGTCCTGCTTACTTCACCACTCTAGACCTTCAGAGTGGGTTCTATCAAGTTTCAATTGATCCAGCTTCTCGTCCATACACAGCATGGTGCTGCCACTTGGGACTTTTCCAGTTTAAACGTCTGCCTATGGGTCTTTGGAACAGTCCAGCCACATTTCAACGTGTTATGGAAGCCGTACTACGTGGGTTGTCTTGGAAATCCTGCCTAGTCTACCTGGATGATGTGATAGTCTTCAGCAGAACTTTGCCAAAGCACCTCCAACATCTTCAAGAAGTGTTCGAACGTCTCAGATAAGCCAATCTCAAGCTTCGCCCAGAAAAGTGTTGTTTTACGCAGCATCAAATTCATTACCTGGGACATGTGGTTAGTTCTCAAGGCATCTCTCCAGATCCAGATAAGTTCTCAGCAGTCAAAGACTATCCAGAGCCTAATAATCTCAAAGACCTTCGAGTTTTCCTGGGCTTGTCTGGCTACTACCGAAAGTTCATCTGCAACTATGCCAAGATTGCAGCTCTACTGTACACCCTCACAAAAAGGGGATGTGACTATAATTGGACTTCTGAATGTAAAGAGGCCTTTGACACCTTAAAACAAAACCTAATCTCTTCTCCAGTATTGGCCTACCCAAGGTTCAACCAACCATTCAAGCTCTACTCAGATGCTAGTTCCTTTGCAGTGGGCGCTGTGCTCTGTCAAATTCAAGATGGAACAGAATGAGTTGTCTCCTATGCTGGACGCTCTCTTTCCTCAGCTGAGCAGAACTATGGCATCACAGAGAAAGAATGTCTAGCCATGGTATTTGCCGTGAAGAAATTTGACTGCTACCTTAGCTACTCCTCCTTTACAGCTATCGTCGATCACTCTGCCCTCAGGTGGTTATTTGAAATGAAGGAGCCAGTAGGCAAGTTTGCCTGATGGATCACCATGCTGCAACCCTACACCTTTGAAATCCAATACAGACCAGGTTGAGGTCACTCAAATGCTGATGGTGTAAGCCGGAGATGAAATCCCTCTGCATCCTCCTCAACAGATGAAGAATCCTGCTTACAAACTCTTCCCTTCCATGCCACAGATGTGCTTCCTGTGGACACTCCTTCAACATCTCAAGTTGCTTTGCTGCTACCAACTGCCTGCTCAGAGAGACACACAAATCCTCAGTTACTACAAGCAGCTGAAGAGCTTCTCTTCTCCTCTGCATCTGATCTGTGCCTGGCAACTGTTAAAATGCAACAAAGAACTGACACTCAATTTGTGGATATAATCACCTACTTAGAGTCTGGAACCTTACCGCAACAAAAGAAACATCGCCAAGATGTGCTTTTCCGTGCTTCGCAGTACTTCCTCACTGACGGTGCGCTGGTTCACATTTGGACCAAGGAAGGCAAGGGTCATCGCACGGAGAGAACTCACGTACAGCGAGCTGTGCCGGCCTCTCTCATCCCTCAGGTTCTTCTCTCCACTCATGCCTCTCCACTCTCTGGAGGTCATATGAGAATTCACAGAACTCTGGAAAAGACAAGGCTTCACTTCTTCTGGCCACACATGAACAGAGACATTGTCCAGTTTGTCAAATCCTGCCAGCCCTGCTCCCAGAGAAAGCCTCCGGCCAAACCAACAAAGGCACACGTCATCCCAATGCCTGTAGCCACTGAACCATTCCAAAGAGTCAGCACTGACATTCTTGGACCCTTGCCAACATGCTCTGACTCTGGTAACAAGTACATCCTTATCTTTGTAGACTACTTGACAAAATATTTGGAACTCTTCCCTCTGAGAGACATTAAAGTCACCACTGTGGCCAATGCATTTCTCAACACAGTCATTTGTTGTCACGGTACCCCATCGTACCTACATTCAGGCAGAGGCACTAACTACCTGTCCACCATTGTCCAAGAAACTTGCAAACTTCTCGACATAAAAAAGACACATACCACAAGTTACCATCCACAATGCAACAGACAGAGTGAAAGAATGATGTCCACCATTCTCAGCACACTCTCCAAGTATCTGGATGAGACTCATGACACCAGGGACCGGTTTGTTCCCTTTGTGCAGTTTGCGTACAATACCAGCCCTTGTGTCGATAGCACAGAATACACCCCCTTCTTCTTAGTCCATGGACATCACCCAAGAACTCCACTGGACAGGGATCTCTCACTGCTAGAGGTGCCTAAGTCAGCTTCTTCTTTTATTATCCCTCTTCTGGAACAGCTGGAACTTGCCCGACGAGTTGCAATTACCATGTTGGGCCAGAGAAAATCATCAATGAAGAAAATGTCTGCAGCCAAGGTGCATGAGCCTTCATTCTCTGTTGGGGACACTGTCTATTTGTACCATTCTGTTCTTGTTCCAGGCACCACCAAGAAACTGCTTCACCCCTGGACTGGTCCCTTCTACATTGCAGAAAAGCTCCCTCCGGTCCAGGTTCATCTGCAGTGTGAGTCGGATGGCAAGCTGGTACACAACAAAGTCCATATAAACTGACTAAAGCATGGGTACCTCAATAACAACCTTCCAGATGACCCCAGTCCTCCCACAAATGAAGCTGCCCTTGAGCCTGCCATCCTCTCTGAAGCTGAGATTCCGCCAGATAACTTGCAGCCAGTTCCTACAGATCTTCCCACTCCTGACACTCTCCAGCTGGATTCCAGTTTACCAGATGATTTGCCTGGGACTTCTTCTTCTTCTCAATCTTCTTCTTCTTCTTCTTCTCAGAACTCTCTTCCACACACCCCAGTGTACCAGATCAAGAAGATCCTAAGAAAGAAGTTTGTCAATGGATCCTGGACTTACAGAGTAAAGTGGTGTGGATTCGATAGTGGGCAGAACTCCTGGGTTGCTTTTAATGACCTGCCCCCCCCTCCTGTCGGGAACTGGTGCAGTCCATGCATGCCTCCATTCCCACTGACCGGAAAAGTCGACGGAGGTCTTGAACTTTTGTTAAATGTGTCAGGACTAATTCATTTTCCGATTTTCATTGTTGCAGTAAATATCTTATTGTACCTCTTTCTTGCACCTGTTGCCATGGTACTATTTACCTGCACTAATGTTTTCTTCCCCTTAGGAATGTCTCTTTCAATGGACAGTCCATCTGTTTATGCAACTGTTATTAAAGTGTGAGCCTACATTCTGGGTATCCTCCTGCTGCTACCCTTCCCTCTCTTCCTTTTTCCTTCCCCCACACTTAGCACTTGTGGCATGACCAAGTCTCAAGTACTATTTTGTTTCCCTCCTCTCTGGTGCTACTCTGACTGGTCCCCAGAGTAGTCCAGGTTCTTTCTCCCCCCCTCCCCCCGGCAGCGGAGTACTGTTCTGTTTTGGGAAATCTAATGCCTTGTAATGCATGACAATTTTTTTTTTGCCTTAAATTATTTACTTAAAAAACTCTTAGAAACGTATAGATTATTGCTTGTTTGACTGGTGCTCACATTCACTGTTCCAGCGGTGATGTGAAGCACACATTAAGCATGGGCTTACTGTTTAGCTGCCACCCCTTTAAGAGCACTTAGAACTGCATGTATCTAATTGCTGCACTGCCTGGCAGTGCCATGTTGGTCTGTCAGTCAGAGTCTTAGTCAGTGTGGGGCTTGTCCTCATGAAGAGAACACCGACTGAACTGAATAAACCTGCCTTATTCTTTATTTTATGCGTCCCACTAGTTATTCGCATGGTCCAGATGGGGTCCACACCAGCAGCAACCAAAGGGGCTGGCAGACCACAGAGAAGGTAAGGGGTCTTTTAGTAGTGGACCATACAAAAAAACGCCACAATACCATGGGCAGGTGGGTTGAATTGGTAGTCTTTTCACTGCTCAGTACTTTAAAAATGCAATTTGTTATTCCCCCCCATCGCAGATGCCGAATGTTCACCATATTGACTAGAATTAGTGCGGGGGACCTTACCCCTGTTGGTGGATTGTGGAAGCAGCATGCTTTGTCCTACAATAGCTAGGTTATGACAATGAGTATTTTTATCAGTCCTGATTAGCTGAGTAAAGCTACTGTGAAAAGACTGTAGTGGAACTATGCCAGGGCTGCAGTAGAAGATTTTTTAAAAGATTCAGATGAAATAATAGCTCCCGTAACAACTAAGCTGTTGAACTGGAGTCTAATAGAAAGAAAATTTCCTAGTCCCTGGAAAAATTGCCACAATTGTACCAATATATAGGTGGCCAAAAAACGGATCCAACAAACTACAGACCGATAGCTTTATTATCTATCCTTTCAAGGATTTTAGGAGTCCTGAAAGAACTCCTAAAACTCAAGGTGGACAAAGCAATAGAGCCTGATTGGATTCACCCCAGAATCCTAAAAGAACTAAGGGAGGACCTACTGACACCACTGACCACACTTTTTAACAAATCATGGGAGGATGGGGTGGTACCTGAGGACTGGAGGAGGGCAGATGTGATTCCCCCTTCACAAAAGTGGGAGCAAGGCAGAAGCAGGAAACTACAGACCTGTAAGTTTGACCTCAGTGGTAGGGAAAATGATGGAATCACTTCTGAAAGAAAGAATTGTTGAGTACCTAGAAGCCAGCGGGGCACAGGACCCAAAGCAGCATGGATTTACAGCAGGAAGGTCATGTCAGATGAATCTAATAGATTTCTTTGACTGGGTGACCAAAGTAATAGACCAGGGAGGGGCTGTGGATATGGCCTACCTAGACTTTAGCAAGGTATTCAACACAGTCCCGCACAAAAGATTAATAATCAAGTTAGCCAGCCTGGGAGTGGGTCCCAGGGTGGTAGCCTGGGTTGCAAACTGGCTGCACAACAGGACACAGAAGGTAATAGTGAGCGGAACACATTCCTAAGAAAGGGGGGTCACTAGTGGAGTACCTCAGGGCTCAGTACTGGGTCCAGTCCTCTTTAACATCTTTATAGGTGACATTGCAGAGGGTCTGGAGGGAAAGGTATGCCTCTTTGCAGATGGTACAAAGATCTGTAACAGAGTTGATACACAAGGAGGGTAGAAAGGATGAGAAGGGACTTGGCAAGGTTGGAGGAATGGTCAGACATATGGCAACTTAGATTCAATGCAAAGAAGTGCAAAGTAATGCACCTGGGAAACAAAAACCCAGGAGAAGAGTACACAATAGCAGGGGAGGTACTAACAACAACAAAAATGGAACAGGACTTGGGGGTAGTCATATCAGATGATCTAAAGGTTGGTAAGCAATGTGAGAAGTCAGTAAGGAGAGCCAGGGGATACTGGGATGCATAGGAAGGGGCATCACAAGTAGAAAAAGGGAAGTGGTTATCCCTCTGTACAGACAGTTGGTGAGACCCCATCTGGAGTACTGTGTGCAGTTTTGGAGACCTCATCTACGCAAGGACATAGACAGGATGGAAGCAGTCCAGAGGACGGCAACTAAAATGGTGCAGGGTCTGCATCAGAAACCATATGAAGAGAGACTGAGAGAGCTTAATATGTATACCCTTGATGAAAGGAGGGACAGGGGGTACATGATAGAAACGTTCAAGTACCTCAAGGGAATCAACAAAGTCCAGGAGGGTAGCATCTTTCAGAAAAAGAGATGTGTAAGAACAAGGGGACACAATTTAAAGATAGAAGGAGGATGGCTCAGGGGTAATGTGAGGAATTTTTTTTCACGGAGAGAGTGGTGGATGTGTGGAACTGCCTTCCTGGGGAGGTTGTTGGGGCTAAAACAGTGGGGGAATTCAAACATGCATGGGACAGACACATGGCAATTGTAGTGGGGGGGCAGGAAGTAGGCTGTTGGTTAACTAGAATCTGCAGCTTATCCAGAGGTAGGTGTAACCCATATGTCCATTTTTGGAACATGGATATACATATGTGTATCTACGGGTTCGGGGAAGGATGAGGTTACCTGGCACAAGAGACCTAGGTTTGACTACTCTGCAAAGGGGCACCCAAGTAAATCCAACTACAGGAAGCAATAACTGTAATGTCCAGAACCAGAATTGGGATTTTTCAGTGTGGCTTTATTTATTAACTCACTGAACATAAACAAAGCTCTGTATGGTCCCCCAAAGGGCTACGTAACTGTAATGCAGATCAGAGGTTAATCACAGCGGTCCATTTGAGGAATGAACACAATACAACAGTTGTCTGGCTTTGGACCCACCAGGCACTCAGCCCGGACTTTGCATGCGCATTAGATACACAACCCGACTGGCCCGGCTCCCCTACATCCACTCAAACCAACCGGTCCACTTGAAGATGAACCCAAACTTTACTTGGCAAGACATCCTATCAAACAAGGAGGCTCCCAAGCTGTGGCTCCCCACACCACTTGAAGTCTGCGACTCCTAGAGGGATTTTGTTTTCGTACTTCCAAATCGAAACTCCAATCAAACAAGGAGTACTCCCATCCAACAAGGAGTAAGTTTCCCGTCCTGTGGCTCCCCACACCACTTGAAGTCATCGACTCCTAGAGAGATTTTCTTGTTGCGACCCACGTCTGGGTACCCACCCCATCACTGGCCAAGCGCATGGGGCAAGTAGCAAAAACACAGAAGAAATCTGTAGAGGTGGACCTGGTTACTAAAGATGGGGATTTGTCCACCTCCAGCTCCCACAGCCCATACCCGGCCATTTCTCTGAACACACAGAAACTTTAGGACTGTAACATGTAGATTGCATGGTGGATGAACTGACGCACCCCCTCTACTGCGAACTCTAAATCCATTTAAACTTTAAACTGACTGCTCCATTTGTTCGTCCTAGTGTATATAGTCCTCCCAAACAGCAGTCCCCAATAACATTTCCTGACTGAAAGAAACCAGTTGTTTGCCCCTTACACTGGAGCCAAACACTCACCCAATCGTTGCAGGGCCCCACAGGTGAAGTCCTTTAACCTTTGCTGTATTGTAGAACAGCCAACACAAGATCAGGCAGCTTCTTTCCTTGGTGGGTGAAGGGGATTGCCCCTGGAACCCACAGAGACCTTTCCTACCCCCCCAGAGGGAGGGGGCACTGAGACCGAGGGGACGGTCTCCACCACTTTATAAATGGTGAAACACAGAAAAACTTCCTTCTGTGTGGAGGCAAAACTCAAACTACAGACTGATGCTTCCTTCTTGCTCAAGGACAAAACTAAACTGACTCTCTCTTTGAATCCCAAAGTTCTAAGAACTCTCTGAGCTGAAAGGTTCCAAATGTGGCTCATGCAGCTGTAACAATTCTATATAATGATGTCATCTCTCCAGTCTCAGTTGTGACTGAGGACAGAGTGAGACAGTGTGAAACCCATTTAACTGGAGTTTCACAAGCTGCCTTCCCTGCCTACCACTAGGTCTTACTGGGATTCTAGTAACCCCGGGTAACAAAGGGGTTACATAGGGAAATGGGCAGACTGGGTGGGCCAAGTGGTCCTTATCTGCCATCAAAGTCTATGTTTCTATGTTTCAAAAATATTAGAAGGTTTGCTCCAGGAGAAAATAAGAGAATATTTGAGCAATACTCAGTAATAAATAAATATCAATCAGGGTTTAGACGCGGGCACTCCATGGACACTACTCACTGACCTAGTCGATTTGATTTTGATTCCCTTAAATAATGGCCGGGAGGTGGGTGCGGTGTTCGTAGACCTGTCTAAGGTGTTTGGCACAATGGAGCATCAAATTATGAGTGATAGACTTCTGGAGAAAGGCATAGCTGAAGACGCCATCCGATGGTTTGATTCCTATTTGAAAGACCGGTTACAACAAGTCCAACTAGGGAATGTTTAATGCCATGGATAATCAATGTGTAGAGGGGTCCCACAGGGGTCTATGTTGGGACCCACACTATTTTGAGTTTATGTAACCAGGTAGCAAACTACATACAAAAATACTAGTCTCCAATTATACACAGATGATACGGTACTTATAGCAGCAACAGGAAATAACTTAAAGGAAATGGAAAAACACCTTCAAAATGATTTTGAAACTTTATGCACCTGGTTTGCAAATTCTAAACAAGTCTTAAATGGCAAAAAATTACAAACTATAATTTTTAATACAGTGGCTACTAATAAAACAACAAAACAAATCAGCATCAAAACAATATATAATGAGGACCTATCACAAGTAAAAGAATACAAACACCTAGGGGTAGTATGGGTTGATGCAAACCTAAACTTCGAACATCATATCAATGTGATAGTTAAAACATTGATCAAAGTTGGGAGTATTTAGGAGAACTCACCACTGCTTAAATCACAGGATGCGAGAAACCGTAGCAAACCATATGCTAATTCCAATAATAGACTATGGGGACCATATATACAGTTTAGCAAACAAGACTATGCTGGTGAAAGTGGAGAAACTCTATAATAGATTGGTCAGGTTTGTACTAAGATGTGATGTCACCGCACACCACTGTACAATGTACAGAAGACTAAAATGGCTGGATTTAGAGAACAAAGGAAAAATTAAATGGACTTGTCTGATTCACAGGACATTAAGATCTGGAAGACTGACATATTTGATCGACAAATTGAGTAAAAAAGAAAACACTCATAATCTAAAGAATAACAGCACACATACATTCCATACCATAAAAATCAGTATAAGTATGGACATATTATTTTTTCAGATTTGGTAGCTAGGCATTGGGATAAACTAGAAGATCATGAAAGTCAGTTAGAAAGACTCCCCAAATCTTTTCATGGCATGCTGAAAAATAACATATTCATGAAATGCATGCACTGTTAAACCTAATATTCTGACTCACAGATATAATATTTATTATGTGTAGGAAACCTATGACTACCTTGTGCTTTTAGAATTTTAAACTTTCTAACATTAATTTAAGTGTAATTGTTGGTCTGTAACTGATAATGTTTATATGGATCTGTTTATGTATGCTGCTTGTTATATGTTGTATTGTTATATATTACAGGACCACCTTGGAAACAGGACTTGTGATCCTAATGGTGTGTTTGAAAATAAAGCTTTTTACTACTTCTACTAGAAATAAAAGCTACAATGGAAATACCATGTTATTTCCACCGCAGCTGTCAAAATAACAATTTTTACTCACTGGCATTATTCCTCATTCCCATGTTATACATACAGTACGATAGAAAGATAGATAGATAGATAGATAGATAGATAGATAGATAGATAGATAGATAGATAGATAGATCAGTACTATCTGTAGACAGACAGACAGACAGATAGATAGATCAGTACTATCTGTAGATAGATAGATAGATAGATAGATAGATAGATAGATAGATAGATCAGTACTATCGATAGATAGATAGATAGATAGATAGATAGATAGATAGATAGATAGATAGATAGATAGATAGATAGATAGATAGCTTTATTTATAGAGCGCCCCTTTCTGGAAACTCAGAGCACTGTGCATTCAAAGGCAATTAGAGATGCAGCAAAATAAAATTTTGCCAGCAAAACTGCAGTGAAATCAGCAATTTCACCACCAAAATATTTTGCAAAATAATGCAATTTTGCCTGCCACAAATCCCTTCAATTACTGTACATATCCTTGGTGTCTAGTGTCCCTCCCCCAGCCGATCACTGGCCCAAATTTTCAATACAATTTTCTCCTGATGTCTAGTGGTCCCCAGCTGATCACCAGTCTAACTTAATAGTAAACCCCCCAGTTAATTCATCATCTCCCCTTCCCCGGACCCCGATCCTTAATTAAATGCCCCTCCCTGCTGTCTAGTGGACCCCCACCCTGTCATCAGCACCCACCCCTCCCCTGTACCCTGATCAGGCTACCGGCTGGCCCTCCACTCACCTTCACCCGGCAGCCCAGCTGAGCACTTCAATGAATGAGCGCATGCTTGTACAAGCACACGCTCATTCATTAAAGTGTGCAGTAGCACTTCAGTGAATGAGCATGTGCTTACACAAGCATGCACTTATTCACTGAATCTTAGTCAGGCTGCTGGCTAGGGGAGGTGACTGGAGGGCTGTGCTGGTGGCCCAATCGGGGTACGTGGGGAGCAGGGTGGATGCTGATCACAGGGTGGGGGTCCACTAGACACCAGGTGAGGCACTTAATTAAAGATTGGGGTCCCATGGATGGGGGATGATGAGTAACTGGGGAGTTCTTTACTAATTATGGCTGGCGATCAGCCAGGGGGACCACTAGACACCAGGGAGAAAGTTGTATTGAAAATTTGGGCCAGTGGTCCATGACCACATTGCAAGACTCACCCACAGGTGGCAAAATTTCACCCATGAGTGAAATTGCGATGTCTCGGGGGTAAAATTTCACTCACATCCGTGGGTGAAATTTCACCTGGTGAAATATTTCACAAAATGTGCGAATTCTGAGAAATATTTCGCAGGGCAAAATTTTCTAATTTCACACAACACTAAAGGCAATACAAATACACAACAGTCATGTAAAATAAATAAATTTAAAATAAACTGGGAGTCAACAATTAAAATTATCTATCTATCCCATTTAAAATATTTCTGTAGATTTTAATGGCTAAAAGCCTGTTCACACAAGTAGGTCTTAAGACCCTTTTTAAAGGCTTCTACCAAGACAGCCTCCTTCAGATAATCAGGTAGGGAGTTCCACAGGGTCAGAGCAGCCACCAAAGATGCTCGATGTCCTGAGTGCAGCAGCCTAACCCAGGGAACTCCAAGGAGGCAACCCTCAGCAATGTAGGTAGCAACCAAACTATTCATAGAGAGCGTGTACTCAAATATCCCTCACATGGGAGGCATACAAGCAATTGAACATTATTTAGGTTTAAGACCAAATAATATGATACCACCAACTGAATTTCTGATTGAGATGTGTGAAATAATACTGACATTTAATTACGTTACCTTTGACAGCAAATACTACAAGCAAAGAAAAGTTACCGCAATGGGGACTACATTTGCCTCAAGTTTAGCTTGTCTATATGTGGCTCTATTTGAAGAAAAATGCATCCACAACCTGAACCATAGCATTTTCCTGGCAAATATAAAAAATAGGCACTGATGCATTGATGACTGCTTTCTGTTATGGGAGGGAAAAGAATAAGACTATCAGAAGTTTCTGATGTATTTGAATTCCTGCGATGCACACTTAAAATTCAGCAGGAAAGCCTACCCACTAACTGTAGATTTCTTGAATCTATGGATAGCAAAAACCAGGGACAACTTGGAAACATCAGTATATATGAAACCTACAGTACTGAATGTCCAGAAACACACATTTGGAAGCAAATAGTTGTCACTTGGGAAGTTAAAAAAAAAACAATATATCCAGAGAGCAAATTATTAGAATGAAAAGGAATTGTAACACTGAAACAGAATTCAAAAGACAAGCCATTGACCTAGGCAACAGACTTGTACAACGCAAATATGACCCTCAGCTGGTACATATGGCATATGAGTCAGTAGCACAGACTAAACATGATGACTTTCTGTGGCCAAGAGAGAGAAGGTGCCGCAAGAGAACCAAGTCTGCTTTGTTAATACTTATGCACCAATAGCAAAGGAACTACAGAAAATAATATACAAACACCTGGAGGTTCTCTGAGCAGATGGACAACTATTAAAAATATGTGCAACAGGCCCACTGGTTAGTTTTAAATGAGCAAGACTCATCAAAGATGAAACTGTCCATAGTCACTACCAACCGCAGAAGGAAAATAGGTCAACGTGGCTACCAGAACCTCTGAAGGGAAGATACAGGTGTGGAATTTGCATGATCTGTAACAATATAAGCAATAGCCACACCTTCAGGCACCCAAAAAATGGCAAACAGTGCCAAGTTAAAGAATTCATAAACTGCACTGGCAACGAGTGGTGAAGTGAGATCCAGGAATATACTGCTAACACTTTCAAAGCAAACAGCAATAAAAATACAATGCACATCACTTTTTTTGGGGGGGAGCAGTACTTTAACACCAGCAGTCACAGCAGGGGGGGGGGCAGTACTTTGAGGAAGAGGAATCTACAGCCAGCACAGTATTGATGGTGTAGGGAAGGCAACCTGTAAAAAATGCCAAAAACCAAAAGTCTGTCAGAATAACAGCTGGGACAGGACTTTCATAACTCACTCATGGCTTTGCCACTCGTGAGTTATGGTTCCACCCTCTCACTAATAGAAATAAAGGGCACATTTGAACACAGGCCATTGTATACCCCTATTTATACCATAGTAGTGTGAAACAATTTGCCCAGCTAAATTATGTTTTTGCTTGTGACAGGACAACTGAGAGAATAAACAGGGTATTTCCTCAGTTGTCCTGTCATCCACATTTAGTCTCTCAGTTGACCTGTTTTAACTTGTAAAAAAAAGATAAAACATTTCAACTGGATCTTGATTTGGAACTAGCTGTTAAAGAGTCCCTGACACCGTTGTGACAACTTTGAAAAAATGTAATATTTAAACACAATCTCAGTTTTAAAGAATTAGTACCTAGAGGCCAATGGAGCACAGGACCCAAGGCAGAGTGGATTCACAGTGGGACGGTCATGTCAGACGAATCTAATAGATTTCTTTGACTGAGTGACCAAAGTAGTAGACCAGAGAGGGGCTGTGGACATGGCCTACCTAGACTTTAGCAAGGCATTTGGCACAGTCCCACATAAAAGATTAATAAATAAGTTAGCCAGCCTGGGAGTGGGTCCCAGGGTAGTAATCTGGGTAAGAAACTGGCTGGACAACAGGATGCAGAGGGTAATAGTAAACAGACAAAGGAACAGAAAAATGGAGTCCACTCGACAGAAAGTGGGGTTATTAGCGAGGTACCACAGGTTCAGTACTGGGGCCAGTCTTCTTTAATGTCTTTATAGGTGACATTGTGGAGGGACTGGAAGGAAAAGTATGCCTCTTTGCAGAAGACACAAAGATCTGCAACAGGGTTGATACACAAGAGGGGGGTGGAAAGGATGAGAAGGGACTTGGCAAGATTGGAGAAATGGTCAAAGGTATGGCAGCTTGGATTCAATGCAAAGAAGTGCAAAGTAATGCATCTGTGAAACAAAAACCCAAGGGAAAAGTACACAATGAGGGGAGGTATTAACAACAACAAAAATGGAAAGGGACCTGGGGTAGTCATATCAGATGACTTAAAGGTAGGCAAGCAATATGAGAAGGCAGTAAGGAGGGCTGGGGGATACTGGAATTCATAGGGAGAGGCATCATCAGTGGAAAACAAGAAGTTATTATCCCGCTGTACAGACAGTTGGTGAGACCCCATCTGGAGTACTGCATGCAGTTCTGGAGACCCCATCTCCACAAGGACATAGACAGGATGGAGGCAGTCCAGAAGAGGGCAACTAAAATGGTGCAGGGTCTGCACCAGAAGCCATACGAAGACAGACTAAAAGAGCTTAATATGTATATCCTTGAGAAAAGGAGAGAGAAGAGGGACATGATAGAAACTTTCAAGTACCTTAAGGAAATCAACAAAGTCCAAGAAGGTAGCATCTTTCAGAAAAGAAGATATGCAAGAACAAGGCGGCACAATTTGAAGATGGGGGAATGACTCAGGGGCAACATGAAGAAGTATTTGTTTCACATAGAGGGTGGTGGATGCATGGAATGACTTTCCTGAGGAGGTTGTGGGGTCAAAACACAGTGGAGGAATTTAAAAATGCATGGGACAGACATAAGGCAATTCTAGTGGGGGTAGGAGGAAGTAGGCAATTGGTTAACTAGGATTTGCAGCCTTTCCAATAGGTAGGGTAATGGGCAGACTGAGCGGGCCAAGCGGTTCTTATCTGCTGTCAAAGTCTATGTTTCTATGTACAATTTAGCTTACATTTAATATTTGTTTCAGTAATTCTCATCCTTACTTCCTTATGACTAAGGACATTTGCATATAAACAGGATTGCTTCCCTATCTGTTCTGGCTGCTTGCCTACACCTGACATCACAGTTCTTTTTATGACATCACAATCTGTTGCTGTGGAGATAATGATGATGTCATAAACATGAGATTATGATGTAAGGTGTAGGCAAGCAGAAAGTACAGAGAAAGTCTAAGGGACAGTAATCTTCTTTCATACAACTGTCCTCAATAATAAATAAACAAACTGTGGTCAGAGCCAATATGGCTGCAAAATGATGTTATTGATGATGGAAATTGTTATTATTATGGAAATATTTACCTTTACTGTATCACTGTGGTCTTTGTAGGGCGATAACCAAACAAGGGCATTGTTTTTATAGATACCATACACCTCAAAGTAAATAAGTCTTTGCATGTTGGCTTCCAGCATCCCACAGAATACCGAGCTGATAGGCACCGCAGTAAGGGAAGGGGAAAGCATGACCAAAGCAACATCTCACAGAATGCCAAACTGATAAGCACCAGAGAAATGGCATCTCATGCTGTCAGATCTATTTACAGAGATCAGAAATTTCTGATGGTGTATACCTGTGCTCAGCAATTCGAGCAGCTCATTGCAAAGGGTTGCAAACCCAGACAAATGAACAGTTCAATATTGCAGCGCTCCTCCAACCATACAAGAAAGCACACCAATGCTGCTGAATTCCTGTACTGAAACAGTACTATGGTTTATTTCTCAATTTCTCAACAATTAGAAACAGCTACTCAGTGTTTCACCCACAGCAGAAGCCCCTAGTGCCTCAGCAAGTAGCCTTCTTGGGGGGGGGGGGCTATAACATACAGAGCATCATTCATTTTAAACTAAATCCTGATTGTGACATCCCTGTTATACCCATTATGATTGGACAGTACACCATTTAAATTTCTAAACACAATATTGGTACAAAAAGAAAACATCATTACACAGTGTTCTGTAAAACCTATAATATCTACAAATTTTGAAAAGAGCTAGTATCAAGCTACAATTCAGTATTGTTTTTATAATTTCATTACTATATTTGACACTTTGTTTATACCAGACTATGATTTAATAAACTATATAGAGACACTATAAGGGATCATTTTCCTGAAGAAAGTTAGATCCACCTCAATGTTCCAAATTTAATTCTGTCCAGACACTTAAGATTCAAAATAAGCAAGGAACTCTCTGGTATACTACTGTTCAAGGTAGAGGTAACGCAAGAGAAGGCTGTCATATGTGGCCAATGGTCCTAAAAAGTTAGAGACCATGAAAGCAAATTAAAGAAAGAAACAAGCAGATCACTCCAATTCATATTTACATACATTCATAATGTTTTCAATTTTATACATAATTCCTTCCAATTGCAGGTCTTTAAATGTTAAGGAGGTAATTATAAATAAAGGGTGAAAGAAAAGGAAAAAAGTGGGGGGAGGGGGTTTGGGGAAAGTGGAAAAAAGGGGGGAGGGAGGGGAGAGGGAAAAGAGGAAAAGTAGAAAAAGAGAAGAAAAAGAAGAAATTTAAACAGAAGAACAAGGAGGAAAAAATGTTATTTATTTGGCTGTACGTAAGGGTTCAACGATATATATTCTTCTTCATGTTTCATCTCTCATTTATTAAGAAGGGCTTTAAATCCCATCTTTCATTTAGTCTTTTCAGTCGCAGAATATTTACCTCAAAAATCCAATAGCTCTCCCTTTTGTGCAATAGATTGGATCTGTTCCCCTACTCAATGGTTTTTGAACCCATTCCAAAGCCATAAATCTAAAGTTACTCAGATCTGCACCATTGCACTCCAAAAAATGTTTTCCTACTGGTGTGTCAACCCTATGATTAACAGTGGATCGTACATGCTGTTGTATCCTTTCCTTTAACATTCGTACAGTTTTACCAATATAGTACAGACCACAGTTGGACCACAAAATTTAAACGACAAAAGTAGTATTGCATGTAATAAAATCTTGAATATGTACTCTGTCTCCATCTGGTAAAACAAACTCACTTCCCATATTCATGTACTGGCATACATTGCATCTCTTACATTTAAATACACCTTTTGGTTCCGATGGTAACCAGGTATCCTGGGCTGGATCTCTTTTATAAAACTGGTTGTATACCAATTTATCATGGAGACTGGCTGACTTCCAGAATGTTCCTCTAGGTGTATCTTACACCAGGTGTTTTAGAGTACTATCTACTTTTAAGATATCCCAATTCTCCCACACAACATTACCTACCAAACCTCCAAGGACAATGTCATTGGACCACCCTGTTCCAATCTTTTGGTAATTTTACCACTGCTGCCACCCTCAGATTGCAAAAAATAATTTTGCATCCTTTTACTTTTTGATATGCCTTTGTCAAAACTGCATCTGGGTAACTCCTTAGCTTAAATCTGGTTAGCAACTCTTCTGCCTGTCTTCCAAACTCAGCATCACATGTACAATTTCTACATATTCTTACTAACTGACTGTACGGGATTGAGTCTTTAAGTTTCTTAGGGATCTTTTCTAAATGAGTGCGCACCGGGAAATGGTGCTGTAGAAACTTACTCAGAAGCATGTCCACAAAAGTTTCCAGCACACATAAACCTAATACTGGAACATCAAAAACATTAAGGATACAAAACTTTTAATCCATACATTTATTCATTTAAAAAAGCTTCCAAGCTCCAAACAGTCTGACATGTTTCGGATCTCAAATCAGCTCGGCATTCTATGGGATCTTAGAAGTCTACATGCAAGACTTCTTTAGTTTGAGATGTATGGTATCTATAAAAACAATGCCCTTGATCAGTTGTCACCCTACAAAGACTGCAGTAATACTGTAAAAATAATTATTTCCATAATAATAACAATGTCCATCATCAATAACACCATTTTACAGACATATTGACTGTGACCAGAGTTTATTAATGTTCATGACTCCTTCAAAAATAGTGGTTCCCCCATTAGTGCCTGGTTGACAGTAATACTCCAGTGATCCAGTGATAATATTTTAGGGAACTACCAAGTCCTGAGAGTGAAGCAGAAATAAGTATTCAACCAGTGGGGACATCATGCCAAACAAATCTTTTTTTGGAGGGGGTGGCGCACTGTTGAAAAAGTTGTTTAGGGAAAACAGTGTTTTCAAAACACTAAATTACACATTTACATCCTTCTTTAGTCCCACAAAGAACTACTTAGATAGGAGTGGGGCTGGGGGGACAGCCCTTACATTTTTATCTGGAGAACCCACATGGAGAGCAAGAGAAAATACCACCCATACTATGTCCTAATGAGGTGACCTGTTCTGTGATCTGTACTTTGGTCTTTATCATTTATTCATTTCAGTTGTTTCCCTTAAAAAAGTGATGTGTTGTACAAAATAAATCAGAGTATCAGTAAATTGTAAAGCATCTCTCAGCTCATAGAATGACATGTGAGCCAGTGTGAGCTAAGACACCCCAAGCATGACAGACTGATTTTATTTCCATTGGAGAGCAATGTTTAGCTTCTCGCACATGGTCATAGATCCTGCAACAATTCAGCTCTATAAACCACAACTCATTTGAAGCCCTGAAAATGTTGTTTGAATGAAATGCCAGTACTACTAATACTAAAAGGAACAACATAAATAAAATGTGCTTTTACCAATCAATTAGTGATGAGTAAACTGGGGAACATAACAACAGAAAAGTAACAG
Source organism: Neoceratodus forsteri (assembly GCA_016271365.2). Taxonomy (NCBI): domain Eukaryota; kingdom Metazoa; phylum Chordata; order Ceratodontiformes; family Ceratodontidae; genus Neoceratodus; species Neoceratodus forsteri. The sequence goes on from JADMNL010000027.1 coordinate 30,080,967, forward strand.
CCACTTTACAATACAGTTCAGCAACATGAAACACAACATTTTCAGAGTATAAAATATATTCCCTCTACCTCTCTCAATTTATAAGCCAGCATATTGTAAGAAAGCATGTGATGTGCTACAACTTTAATTTACCCCTGCCAAAAAAATGAAGAACTACAAGATGCAGACAGTGAGGGAATCAATCTGGCATGACACCAGTGCTGCTGGTGTTCTCAGACAGGGTTAGTGGGAGCAGGTCCCTCAGAGAGTGCCTGAGAACCAGCACTGCTGATGTTATTGGACAGTCAAGCAGATCAAGTGCCGCAGAGTGTGGCTAAAGCCCAACTTTTGTACCAGAATCAACCAAGCACTCTAGGAATGTAGTTTGATTGCATTATAATGCTACATGAAAGCTTCTAACAAACAGCAGAAGATCCATGAACACACCATAGCACTCTCACTCATCATAATGCAGCTGAATTACTAATGCACAGTGTAACATCAGTCTTAAAGGGACACTGTCAGTGTAAATTGCTCATTTTGTATGTTTGAGTTTGATCAAGATTTGCTGATAATTTGTAACGTTGTCCTTTACTTATAAGCAGTGTGTGTGTGTGTGTGCGTGTGTGTGTGTGTGTGTGTGTGTGTTTTGTTAATAATGGAGCAACCTGAAAGTGATTGTCAACTTGTTTCTATTTTCAATGGGGGCCACCCAAAAATCACAGTTCGGCTGACTTACATGCTGATCCCCATAGTTACAGTGATGCTGTGTAGTAGCAGGGGACAAGCAAGTGCATTCTCACAGGTGTGATATGTCATTAGAGAGAGAGAGAGAGAGAGGGCTCAGAAAGCCACAAATATGTGTTTAAATGATTAGCGGTGCTAGAAAACTTGAAATGGCAGCAACGTGCACAGATTCTGAGGTGAGACTGTAGGCATAAATGGCAGTTTTCCCTTTTCGTTCATAATTAATACACTGATGCCATTTCTGTCATTGGTTTTATCAGGACACAAGCTTTCAACTACAAATGTTTTCAGCTGCACATTTGCATGTATGTGGGAGATTCCACAGATCTGCCGTGACACTATCAAGGTAAAAGGGAGAAACAAATGTTTTTTTCAGGCAATCTCTCTTCACTAAAACACAGATAGTGTATGTCACAGTATTGTAACGTGTGCCTGCATTATGACACCTAATGTGAGCTGGTGCAGCAACTCATATGTGACAGAATACTTTGTATCTGCTGCAGTCACTCAGAACGTATATAACAGCTTATGTAGCTGTTTGATTTACAGAAAATTTCCTCCACTTTATAATGTAATACATTTTTACATGATTGACAGTAACAGAAATGGCACTGACTTTTTTATCACTGTTCATAGTAGTATTGATGCTGTTTCTGCCCCCAGCCTCACGCAGTACATCATTCTTCATTGACTGCTCTGAAGCATGGTTATTGTCATTGGATGAGAAGCCTGTCACCATACAGGCTATCATTGGCAGGATATTTTATTTTTCCCTTACTTTTATTTATCTATTGTTTTACCATACAAAACAAATGTGCTAACTTGCTTCCTCCATTAGATTCTGTAATCTATGTTTATTTTGCATACCTTAATGATCTGCTGCAGTAAGATTTCAAAATGTTTGACAGATTCATCTGTATCCAGCTACTGCAGGTCTTGTTGGAGAACAAGGTTGAACATTTAATTTTTCTTTCATTTTTTCACATGAACTATTTCATTTGGGAATGCTAGTAAAAGTATTTCTCACTTAAAACTTCAGAAACATGTGGTCCGAACAGTATTTCACAGTCTCGGGGCTCATAAAGTTCAACCTTGCTGTCCCACAAGACCTGCAGCAGTTGGATACCTTTGTTTTGTATGGTAAAAAGTAAATAAATAAATACAAATAAAGGAAAGATTCTGCCAGTGGTAGCCTGTACGGTGACAGGCTTCTCTTCTGACATCAGTTACCATGCTTCAGAGCAGCCAATGAAGAATGATGTATTGCATGAGGCAGGAACAGAAGCAGCATCAATATTACTATGAACAGTGATAAAAAAGTCAATGCCATTTCTGTTATTGTCAACCATGTAAATGCATTACATTATAACAGTAGAGGAAATTTTAAATAAATCAAATGTCGGCTGCATAAGCTGTTATATACATTCTGAGTGACTGCAGCAGACACAGAGTATTCTGTCACATATAAGTTGCTGCATCAGCTCACGTTAGGTGTCATCATGCAGGCTATCTGTGTTACAGTGAAGAGAGATTTCCTGAAAAAAAGTCTGTTTACCCCTTTTACCCTTGATAGTGTCATGGCAGCTCTTTGCAATCTCCCACATACATGTGAACTGCGAAAAATCAGTGTTAGGACCACTGCCTGATACAAAAAACTTTTAAGGATAAATTGGGCTTACCAGACACTCACCGCCATGAGCCAGAACTGCTTCTGCTGCTGGAAAGGTCCAGGAAGGTACCCAGGAAGCCAACTCCCACCCAACTTGTTTGCTGTTCCTGCGGCTGGTGAAGTGGAACCAAAAGGTCTGGGGTGCGTGTTTCTGCCCTGACCAGAATCACCACCACATGACTCTCTCCACCACTGAAAACTGTCCCACCACTGCTGCTGCTGAGACCACTGGAGGAAGAGAGAGAAGGACGGATCACGTTGGGGAGCAATAGATATGCATTTTCTAAAAGCCACTAATGAATACTGATGCTTTAAAGGCACCCTGATGCAGAAGAGCACATATTGACAGACCCATGCTGAGTGTGTGTCTGCATGAGTAAGAATATAATGCGGTGGCGGAGGGGGAGAGACATAAAGGAACAGCACTGTGGTGAATGGAGAATGCATGTGCTTCAACTCCACTGTGGAAGGAAACAATCTAGGTATCCGGTCAAAAACTTCCAGAACACCATTCTCCTACTGTGTAATAGCAATACATCATGCATAACTTTCGCCATGCAGCTGTAAAAAAGGAAAGAATTATAGAAAACATGTGAAATATAAACTAAACTGTGTCTAAATCTCACATTTTTCTCTAAGTTTTTCTAATGGTGTCGGGCTCTTTAAAACTCTCACAAGCTGATGCTGAATGTTATGGGCTCGAGTTTCAAACCCCCATTTATGATACAAAATGCCTGCATGAAAGGGAATTGATGCAAGTAGCATCCTACATCAAATGTTGTGGCACTCCCAATTTTCAAACGCAGACTGCTTCGAAAACGGTAGGCCATGTATTGTGCTATTTGTGCTTCAACAGTGTACTTCCACCTTTTTCAGTACATTGATCTATTGATATTGATTGTCCTGGTTGCCATGGTACAGTCAGAATGTTAACAAATAATGCTAAAAATCAGCTTGTGAGTGTTTGAACAGCTGGTTCCAAATCGAGGTCCAGTTGGAATTTTGGATTTTTTTTTACAAGTGATAGGTCAATCAAGAGAATAAATGGGGATGACACGGCAACTGTGTTATTCTCTTAGTTGACCTGTCATACACAGAAATAACATCATCCTTTATTTTGGCAAATGCATTCACATTGCCATTGCATGATATATATATATATATATATATTCATTGCAAAAAACTTTGTTAATGCATCAGTTAGGGTTAATATCACAGCAACAAAATTATGGAAATGTGATGTTAGGGTTACCCCACCACCACCCTCCACTCACCAACAGACATCGGGTGGGCCATGGGGTTGTCACACCCAGCTCTCACTCCATTCCATGTATAAGCAAGCTGACATGATACAGTATAGGAGAATGGGGTGAGATTAGGTCTGACAACCCCATGGCATACCCTGATGTCTGTTGGTGTATGGAGGGTGGGGTGTGGTAGGGGGCTAACCCTAACATCACATTTTTTTACTTTTGTCGCCGGGATAGCAACCCTAACTGATGCATTAATTACATGTTTTGCAATGAATTTCCCTTCTTTTTGAGAAAGTGTAATGTAAAAGGTAACTGACATGTGTTTGTGGGAGCGTGGGCCCTCTGGGCCATGCGCTCCCTTCATGTTAGCCTTTTTTTGCGTAATGGTATGAGTCTGTGGGAGCATGGGCCCTCTGGGCCCTGCGCTCCCACTTACACATAAGTACAGAGCCATACAGCAGCCCCATAGTACTGAAAAGGAACCCTTGTAACACTTATTTGGCAATATTTCAGTAACCGTAGCAACTATGAAAAAAGTCCACTGCAGTCGTAATCATGACTTTGAAACCTCCACATATGCTTAGTCCAACTAAGCTGCGGGTAGGGAAAAATCTGTATCTCAACTCAGTTTTGAGATACAGAAGCCAAAAGGTGCCGCGGGTGCCTCAGTGTTATCCTATGGGAAATTTATCAACTTCGGAATGCTGTAACTATGGGCCCATTTAATGTTTTGGGACCAAACCACCAAAAGGCACATCTGTGGGACCAGGGCTTGCTATCCTGCAAATTTCAGCACAAAAGCACAATCCACCTTTTCACAATCAAGTGACAAAGAAAATAACACATGGGACAATGTTTTTGAGCATTGTTTTCCCAAACACAATTAGGTGTTCTCAACACCCCTATACCTTTTAATAAAATCTTTTTGTACACAAAAAAAGTTGTCAAGCTACCTTTTATTTTGTGAGCTATTGCTGTCATGCACACAAAACATGTTTTCACAAAAACAAAATGCCAAAATGGTGGAAAAATTTTGAAAAACATATTTCCAGACTATCTGCACAAAAACTGAATGCCGGAGCAAGTTCCTCAAGGCCTGAATGGTGTTTGCAAAGGAGCAGTATTTTTCAATTTACAATGTTTTCTGTCTCTTGCTAACTGAAAACAAGATGGTGGCAGCATGAAAACAAAAATCAGTAGCCGGAAACAAAAATGTTTTCGCAAAAGTTTTCGTGTCACCCGTATAAATTTTCCCATAGGCTAAAATGGGATATGAAAAACTTCCATAACCTTTGAACAGATTAATATTTTTTCACCAGATCTTCAAAAGTCACCACCCTAACCCAGACCATATATACAAATGCACATTTGAAGCCAGACACACATGTCATTTGCTCTCTGAAGCCTGAAGAACTGCTCAAAAGTTGAGGATTTTTCACATTTTTGACACTTCGCAGCTCCACAACCGTACATCTCACTGGAACAAAACTTTTGAGATCTGGAGATCTATGGTTGGACACCGTGCATGCAAAATGTCAGGAAAATCAGGCAAATGATTGAAAAGTTATTAAAGTGCAAACTTTGGGGTTTAACATAGACGTGGCCTGCCAACACTAACTATAGCTACACTGCTGTGCAGCTATAACATGTATATACTGTATATATATTCTCAATTTTTTATTGAAGTTTTCAACACAGTACATTAAACATACCATAGCTATTTAAGACATATACTGTACATGAAAGAGAATAACAATGGTTTTTATTCTAGTTTTGTTACAAGAACTTGTTTTCATTGGTTGCTTGCTATAACGTGGCTCAGCAGGTAGCACACTTACCTCTGAAGCCGGGAGATCAGAAGGTGGTGGGTTCTATCCCCACACCAGGCACTTGGGTTAATATCCCAATACTGACACTGTAGTGCAGCATGAGAGGGGTGCTGCACTCTTGAGGTACCGTCTTTTGAATGAGACGTTAAACCAAGGTCCCATCTGCCTGTTCTGGTGTAGTTCAGGTGGATGTTAAAGATCCCATGGCATTTCTAAAAAAGAGTAGGGGTAGTTTTATTGAAATAACATCATAAAACAAATAGTAAATGTACATACACAAACCTCCTTATTTGGTCATATAAAACGATAACTTCCAATCCCTCTAAAATATATATTTATACATATTTTCTTTTTTTTTTTTTCAACTCAAACATTTTAGGTGCAACAGATTTTACTCATATCAATAATTTTAGCATCATGACTGTCTATACTGAACTATCAACAATAATATATATATATATATATATATATATACACACACACACCAAAAAGACTTACTTATATTTTATAAAAAATAAGAATCCTTTCCACCATTTGTGGACCTATTGAGGTGTTGAATTCGATACATCTCTTTCATATGCACGACTCATTGCTTGACAAACCAAAATCTGTACAGCTTCGTATGTCATTCTTTTTTGATGCAACACCCATCTACATCTAGCTTGCCACAAATAGAATTTCAAGCAACACAAAAAGACTGCTAGAGTATCATGATGAAACCTGGGTCTCAACAAAGAATATTGACCCAATACTAGCAATTCATATGGCATATTCTCAAGTAAAGACATGTTCCACTTAGCTGCTAAAAAGGCCCACAATGCTCCTGAATAAGAACAAGTAAGTAAATAATGTTCCATAGATTCTTCAATATTTATATAATCTAAATAGGGACAATTTATTTCTTCCACTGCCTTATGCTTAGCATTACCCCTGATCTGTATTCTACCATAAACAGAAAGCCAAAGATGTTCCCACATCTGGGGAAGGGGATCCTGGGGTTTATCAATTGAGCTATTACATTCTTATTTTGATCCGGTGTGCATAGTTTAAGACTAGGTTCACTAGGGTAACAGTTAGCCAACACAGTCTGATAAAGGCTATGGCCTGACTGTGACAAAATTTGTAATTTCATTAAATTTCATCTGTACAATTTAGAAGCAGCAGATTTAAAATATTCCGGAACATGTAAATGAGTTCCTAATCTTGGGGGAACTATCCTCCATGCCCTAAAATAACGATCTAAGTTCAACCTACACCAGGCACTATGGGCAGTGGTAATTGGTCCTAGCCCACATCTAACTGTCTGTAAAAGGAATAGAGTGTGAAAAAATATGATAGGCTCTATCATGCCCAGTCCTCCTTTACAGACAGGGTGGCATGTAAAGCATCTACGAATTGGGTTTAACCTATTTCCCCACAGCATTTGAAAAAAAAGACCATTGAGTTTAGTTTCCAATGCCTGAGGTGGAGGAAATAACATTGCAACATAGAGTAATCCTGGAATTAAGAACTTTTTAATAATTTGGATTCGTTTCATTTTTTATATACTCCATGATTTCCATCTATTTACCTTGGTTTCTAATTTAGATAAGGAGTGTTCCCAATTGAAGGAAGCCAAATTCTAGGGCCCAAAAGTGATTCCCAATATTTTAAGGGGTTCAGAAGATATTTGAAGACCTGCTAATACCTGGGAGTCTGGATATCTCACCCCTATGTACAGTCCTCAACTTTTTCTTATATTTATTTTGGAATTTGAGACTTTCATAAATTCAGACATCTTTCCCCAAAAAATGGGGAATTGAGTAATGTTGGAAAAAAAGGCACACATCATCTGCATAAGCTTGTACATTAATAGCTTGCTGAATTCCCATATCAGAAATCCCTTGCCATTTAGGGAAATCTGATAATATTCTTAAAAAGGGATCCAATGAAAACACATAGAGTAGGGGGCTTAATGGGCAACCTTGTCTTACCCCAAGATGGGGCTGAAATCCTAAATTCACAGACCTACATATAATCAGGTATACTGTTGTGGAAGTATAAATCAATTGAATATATCTTATTAAAGATTCCAGAATTCCACAATGTTGCAACACGGAAAATAAGTATAAGTGTGAAACACGATCAAACGCCTTTTCTTGATCTACTGTAATGGTAGCACCATATTGTCCAGAAAGAAATAAATAATCAATCACATCTCTGACAACCATAAGGGCATGTTGTACTTTTCAGGAAGGGAGTCCACAAAATTGAAGTGGAGAGAGTATTTTTTTCAGCCATTTGTTTTAATCTATTGTTTAAAATATGTGTCAACGTTTTATAATCCGTATTAAGGATAGTTATTGGTCTCCAGTTGGTGATTAGCTGCTTATCACCAGATTTATAGAGGTATATCAATAGTTCATATAGGAAGGAAGAGGGAATTGAATTTGACTGGAAAAAGTAATTAAACACTGACTCTAAACATTCAGATAATTCTGCAACAAACATTTTGTAAAATTCTATAGGTAGCCCATCTAAGCCGGGAGATTTTCTAGATGTCATACTATTAATAGCTGATCTAATCTTTTGTAAAGTAATACGAAATTCTTCATTTGTTAAATGCGGGGGGATGGAAGGGATTTGAATTTGCCCCAAGTATGAAGCTATTTCCTGGGCTTCAGGATTCATATCTGGCTTAAGTGATGCACGGTGATTTTTGATAATTATATGTAAATCATTCTCAGAATGGTGCAACATCCCTTGAGGGTCAAACAAAGAATCCATCTCTGTATTGTCCCTAAAAGTTTCACATGTCTGATAGGGATCCCCAATCGGGGATTTCTTAATACCATTTTGGAATAACACTTTCAAGGTTCTAGCTCGGTCATATTGGTAGGTTAACATTTGATTTTTTATTATCTTGATTTGTGCCAAATAGTCAAACCTAGAAGTATTTGATCAAGAAAATAATTTAAAAAGCTGTTGACACAAAGAGAGATATTTAAAAAACGTACTATTCTCTTTATGCTTCCCATGGTTTTCAAGCAAAATTTTGAAATCTTCTTTCGTGTCTAACCACCATTGTCCTATATCTGAATACAAAAAATATACCGAACATCAAGTTTTGATAATATCCCTTATTTCTTGTTGGACCCAGGTTTCTTCTAAAGCATTAACATTCAGTTTCCATCTGGAAAAAGATGGTTTTATAGCCGAAACACTAGAGATTTTCACCAATAATGCAACATGGTCTGAAAATTCTACTGGGTATGTTACCATTTCAACTGAAGGTAAAGAGCTGGAAACAAAAACATGATCTATAGTAGATACATATTTGCCTTTTTTAAAAGTAAAGTCAGAACCTTTAACTCGAAAATTCATACAGTCTAGTAAATCGTCTGATGACATCAATTCTGATAAGGCATTAGCATCACAATAGATCTTGGTATTTGTTTTTTTTCTTAAGCATGGAAGATGGTACCTCGCAATTAAAATCAGCACAAAAAAATCACATGATAGGGGGTCACTAAATATGTCTTGATTGCACCAAGCAGTGCCACTCTCCCTGCTTTCTGTTGGGGTCCATAAATGTTTATTAAATGATAGGTCTTAGATTTCCATATTCCGTCTAGCATTAATGCCCTTCCAGGCTGAATGTCTACCAGTTTTAAAAGGTGACATGAAAAGGAGTTAAACAGAATACCCAATCCGTTTGCACAAGCCTGTCCAAAGGACCAATAGGAAGGACCCCAAGCCCATTCCCCTTGAAAACTTCTGATATTATCTAGAGAAAAGTCCCAAGTTTCTTGTAAAAAACAAATTTCTAATTTTAATCTGTAAATAAAATCAAAAACAACCTGATGTTTCCCAGAATTAAGTAAGCTACGATCATTTAATGAACCAATTTTCAAGGCTGTCAGAAGTAATAGCTTTTAGTGATTCTGCTGATATCAATTTTTTTTCTTCTTTTTATCTTTTTCCCTTTATACCCTGCTAAATCAGTTTTTTGGACCTCCATTTCTTGTTCCCTAGAGTTACTGTCACCTTCATCATGATCCATATCAGTGTCCCCCCATTCTGGGGCCAAAACTGCAAAGGGATTAACCGAATTGTCATTCTCAGGCGGGGAAGAAGGGGGAGGAGGGATATAGACAGATCTCAAATTTCTAGAAGATCTGCGTCTTTGCAGTGGAGATGTAGATGTTGGTAAGGGAGCAACAACCTGCACCAGATCTTCATAGCAAACTGGTGTCAGGATGTCCTTCCTAGAGACCTCTGGGTGGTCCTGGGGTTTAGGGGGGATAAGTTCCTCAACCTTTGTGTGTCTTTCTTTTCACAGAAATCCTGCTTTCCACATAAATCCACTACTTCATTAGAGGGGTGGGATGCTAAATCAGATCTCTTTAGGAGTGGCTTATCCTGTAAATTCGCTATATCTTGTGCCTGTTGAATGAGTAATTCAGGACTAATGTTACTGGCTGCATTCTTGGCAGCCCAAGGACAATCCTTGAAGGCATGCCCAAAATCTTCACACAAGTCACATTTTGTGTGGGATGCACATTGAAAGGAGACATGACCTACCTCTCCACAATTACGACATCTTGGTTTGTCACATATGCTAGAGATGTGTGTTCTTGATCCGCATTTATAGCAAGCACAGGGTTGTCCTGCACAGAAACACACACCTCTATCTCTGCCTAACATAAATGAATTAGGAATATGTGTGATTCCAGATTCTATACTTCACAGTTTAACTTTATATTTCCACCCCCCTGTCCAAAATAATTCTGCATCAAGAATAGCCTCAGGGTCACCCAAAAGATCACATTTTTGTGATAACCAGTATGAAATATCAGCAATATGTACCCCCCATTTCTGAACATTACAGTAACAAATTTCACCAAAGGTTTAGACAGAGGGATAACTACAAAGGGAGTCCAAATGGGAGAATATTTGACCTGTGTAAAACGTTCCCAAAATAAATCTAAAAAATGGGCAGAACGAAAACTAACGTCGAAGTTATCCTCTCCAGAGATGTTGATAAAAGCAAACACCTCTCGAGGGGAAAACTTCAATGTATCTTTTAATAAGATTTTCCCCATAAAATGCCTGTCCAGCCTGTCTTCCATGCCTCCTTTGTATCGAATTCTAACTGCATTTCTCCTAGGAGCTGCTTCCTTTTTAATATTTGCAAATAATTCGGACAGTAGCAGCTGCTTTTGCTCAGTCTGGCCCTGAGTGTTATTGTGCAGCACAGTTTTCTCAGTTCCAGATTCATTTGGTATAATGTTTTTTGATTCAGGAGTTTCAGGTTTCACTCCCACCACTGAAGATGGGACAGGTCCAGGTTCCCCCCTACTTTGTGTGTCCCGTACATTGTAAGTTGATGGGCAAAGGGCTTCTCTTCTGTCTGTAACAGTGTTAGGCTGTAACAAGTTTTGCTCCGGAGCCCAAGTAGGGGAGGCATGGGTAAAAGGTAATTTATCATCCCACTCCAGATCTGGTAACCAAATCCCTTCAGGGTTTTGCTTCCAGCCAGATTCACTTAAGGCTTTACCTGGGAACCATGTAGATTCTTGCAACTGTGGAGGTACTTTATCTTTATTTTCATTTAACAGATCCCCTTCGTGGACTCAACATCTGTATGTCCATTAGCTAGAATCATAGCAAGTCGTTTGTCTCTTTTGGTATCCTTTAGACCCATTTTCAATGTATTTGAATTAACAAAAGAAAACTGAGTAGCCGTTCCTTGTGACTCGGAAGCATTGGACTGAAACTTAATTACAGTCGCGATGTCCGGAGTGGCTACAAACCCGGAGGTTTTAGAGAGTGGTCTGGCTGTCAATGTAATCAGGCGGGTGGCTGTGAGGCCTAAATCCTTATGGGCGTCATTTGGTGTAGGAGATATAGGAGTAATCGTGCAAATATTTCGTGACTTTTGCTGTGACTCCATCATAACAGTTTGATTTAAGGGGTTTGGCTGTAGGCACATGCTAGTGCAAGCATCTAGATTGCCAGCCAGCTGACTTTCCCCTTTCCCCGCTAACAATACTTTGCAAGCATCTGATAACTCACCCGGCCCCAGCTGGGCCTTTGATCCTGCCGCGTCAGTGGGTTTACTAACAGACTTCACTGTTGTACTGACAGGTAAACCAGAGCTTTGCAAACCCGCCAGTCGGGCTTGTAGTTTTTACAGGGGTATCTCCCCCATCTTCTGAATGTAGTATACTCTCAACAATGTATTCCAAATCCATAGCTCATTCAATTTGGGAGACACCTGTCTCCTCTGATGCTTGCACATCCATCCTCTCTGTCTGCAAGTTGGGACTGGCCATTGCCGTGGCCATAGGATCTCCCTACCTGTGAGTAGGGAAATTTTCCTGGTGCTCTGGTCAAATTTCCCCTCATTCACTAAAAATGCCACCAGCTTAATCTGGTTCAAGGTCAGTTGGCATTCCTCTGTATCCCCCTTCCCCTGGGTCATGCCTGAAAATAGGCAGGATTTGTCTAGTGCACTTACCCGGTCAACAAAAATTAAAAAAATAATGACAACGTCAACTAGATGATTCTAGGTAGGTTTGTACCATGAACCCAGATCTCCAGCTTGGTGGTGCAAACTCCTACTGCAGACATCAAGCCAAGTGACACCATTTCTTCCTAAACAGATTAGGTCACAACAGACCGTAATATCACACACAGAAGGATTATGACTTCCATGACAGAGTAAGCCACAGTTGTCAGTAAACTGTAAGGGAGAAAGATTAGGGCCCACATATTCAGATGAGATGCGTGGCACATACCTGGATGCACCATGTGTCTCCAGACTTGCACAGGCTGCCAGGGGCATGGCCATATTTAAAGGCCACCAATGTGCCATGCACTCCTGATGGCATTAAAGTTGCGGCATTAATATTGTGATGCGCCTATGCAAATGAGGGATCCCTCATGCATACGCCGCACATCACAATATTGAAACCAGCCCAAGTGTAACTATGGCTGGCTCTGCTGGAGCATAGTTATGCTTTTGAAACCCTACTTTACCTATGTACGGGGAAGGTTGGTGCCCCTCGCATAGTCTAGAGCTGGGTACACAGTCCCCCTACCCAGCTCTGATCACTGTTTATATTAAAGATCCATGTTTCCATAGTGTAGTGTCCCCCTCCCCAGCCCCGATCACTGTAATAATAAAAAGAAATCAACAATCCCCTTTTCCATAGTGTAGTGTCCCCCCTCCCCAGCTCTGATCACTGTTATAATAAAAAGAAATCAACAATCCCCCCTTTCCATAGTGTAGTGTCCCCCCTCTGCAGCTCCGATCACTGTTATAATAAAAAGTAATCACTGATCCCCTTTTCCATAGTGTAGTGACCCCTCCCCAGCCCCGATCACTGTAATAAATAAAACATACTGCCTATCCCTGTTTCCATAGGTAGGGACCCCCTCCCCAGCCCCGATCACTGTAATAAATAAAACATACTGCCTATCCCTGTTTCCATAGAGTAGTGACACCCTTCCCCAGCCCCAATCACTAGCACAACATGCATCTCCCTAATCCCCATTCCCTGGTGGCTAGTGGTCCCCCCTCCCTGTTAGGCATTGACCACCACCCCGCTCCCCCCATCTCAACCCATGATGGTGACTGGCACAGCCCTCCTTACCGTGCCATGGCCTGCCGCCGAATGATCCATACTGGAGCATGCACAGTAAATAGTATGCTTTCATTGGCCATCTCGACAACCAATGAATGCGTACTGTTTATGAACATACATACATACATACATACGAACATATGAAGAAGCCAGCAGAAGAAAGCCATTTGGTCTATCTAGTCTGCTCATATTGCAGGGTACATAGCTTGAGCTTCTGTCCCTGCCCTCCTTCCCCACACCTCCTATCCTCCCTACCCATGACTCTTACCTTCCCCTACGCCTATCCCAGCCTCTCTTAAAGCTGCCCACTGTCTTCAACGAGATCACCTCTTCCAGCAGCGCATTTAAAGTGTCCACCACCTTCTCTGTGAAGAAGTGCTTCCTGACCCCCCTCCTAAACCTCTCATCCTCCAGCTTAAGACTGTGCCCCCTTGAGTTATGGCTGCCACTCAGGTATATGTGATAATGGTGAATGCCTAAAGGTGATCACCGTTATTGCTCAGAGTGCTGAACACATTTTCGGCACTCTGACAACCCTGGCGCACCAGAACAATGACGCTGAGACAGATTTTTACTGCTTTCTGTGGGGGGCTCTGCCTACCTCCTCGCATGAGGCTTTGCCCCTGCACCCCATAAGGATTCTCAACTCCGGGGGTGCATGTCGGGGTGACAGCAGTAAAAAAGGTTCGGGCGGGTGCAATAAACAAATCGCACCAGTGCCCGTGCACCAGCATTCAGTACCTCAGCCACTCCAGCCACTAGCCAATCCCAGATGCAGCTCGAACAGCAACCGCAGTGCCACCCCTCACAGACTCTCCACCCCTCCCAGCCCACGCTGGCCGTGCTCCCTCCCACCCCCCCGTGCGTACATATAGTGACATCCTGGTCTCCTATCTTTCCATCGCTGTGAGTGGATTGCGCCAAGAAAGAGTCGCCGTAATGGACGGTGCCCTTCCTCATGCACCCACTTCATGGGTTACCCTGCCACTCAGTTTAAAGAGACTCACCTTAGTCACCTTATTTATCTCTTTCAAGTACTTGAAGGTCCCAATCATGTCCCCTCGCTCTCTCTCTTGCTCCTGTCTTCTAGGGAGTACATGTTCAGTGCCCTCAACCTCTCCTCATGTGCCCTACCCTGCTGACTCACTATCATCTTTGTAGACCTCTTCTGGACCTTCTCCAGCAGGTTAATGTCTTTTTTGAGGTGTGGGCACTAGTACTGGACCCCATACTCTAGATGAGGCCTTACTATGGACTTGTACAAGGGCAGTATAATCTCCTCGCTCCTACTACTGATCCCCCTAGATATGCATCCCAGCATCTTGTTTGTCTTTCCAGCTACTTTCTTGCACTGTGTGGAGTGCTTCAGGTCACTAGTGATCATCACTCCCAGGTCCTTTTCCTCCTCTGATACAGATATTCTGACTCCACCCAGGTAGTACTCTGTCCTGAGATTCTTGGCTCCAATATGCATAACTTTGCATTTCTTGGCATTGAAGCCGAGCTGCCAGACCCTGGACCACCTCCTCAGCTTTTCCAGATCATCCAGTAGTTCCTGTATCCCTTCAGCTGTGTACACTCTCCCGCAGAGCTCGGTGTTATCTGCGAATAGGCACATTTTGCCCTTAATGCCATCCCCAATATCATTGATGAAGACACTGAACAACACCGGCCCCAGCAATGAGCCCTGTGGGACCCCACTGGTTACCTCTCTGGTGCCAGATAACTCTCACCCCACAACCACCCTCTGGGTACTGTCCCTCAGACAGTTTTCCACCCATTTGGCCATCTTTTCCACAACCCGAGATTAATCAACTTCCTGATCAACCTTTTATGGGGCACAGAGTCAAAGGCCTTGCTGAAATCAAGATAGAGGATGTCTACCACTTGGCCCCTGTCTACTGTCTTAGTGACAGAGACAAAGAAGTCAATCAGATTTGTCTGACACGATCTCCCCCCCATGAACCCACGCTGTCTTGCATCCTGGAGACCATGCTCCTCTAGATGTTCCACCAACCTTTCCTTTAGTATGGTCTGCATGAGCTTGCCCACAATGGAGGTCAGACTGACTGGCCTGTAATTCCCTGGGTCATCCTTGGGTCCGCTTTTGTGGAGGGGCACTACATGTGCTGTTCTCCAGTCCTGCAATACCACGCCTGACTCTAGTGAACTATTAAATAGGTCTGCCATTGGTCCTGCTAGCTCCTCAGCCAGTTCCTTTAGTACCCTTGGATGTACTCTGTCCGGACCTGGTGATTTGTTCACCTTCAATGCCAGCAGCCCCGCCCTCACTCTATCTTCCTCTATCACTACATCTGTGTTCCCTTCCCCCTGCTCCTCTTTTCCCTCCTGAAGGCACTTGTCCGTCCTTCTCCTTGGTGAAGACAGAACAGAAGTATTCATTTAGTATCTCTGCTTTTCCCCATTATCTTCAGCCACTCCTCCCCTTTCTTAAGCCTAACAATCCCTTCCTTCTTGTCACTTTTCTCACTTATATAGTGAAAGAAAGCCTTCTCCCCATCTTAATTCCTTCAGCTATCTGCAGCTCCTTCTGTGTCTTTGCTCGCCGGACTTCTTTACTTGCCTTACTAGCCAACCTTAGGTAATTTTCCCATCCACCTCTCTCTTGCTCTTCCTGAATTTTCTATAGGCCAACCTCTTTTCCCTTACTGCCTGGGCAACCCCAGAACTGAACCAGCTGGGCACTTTTGCCCTTATATTCTTCCCCCTGAGCCTAACACACTCATCTGTGGCAACCAGTATTCCTTCCTTCCTTAATGATGGACCACCTTTGGTCCACCCCCATGTCTGCTCTGATGCCCACCAGGTGGCTCCTTAGCACTTTGCCCATTTTCCTGAAGTCCGCCCTCCTGAAATCCAAGATTTTGGTCTTAGTCGGGATGCTTTCCCTGCCCATATCCAACTGGAACCACACTGTGCAATGGTCACTTCCACCCATTGGCTCCCTGACCATTATTTCCTGCACATGCTCCCCATTTGTGAGCCCCAGATCAAGAATTGCCTCAGTTCTTGTTGGTTCTGTGAAACCCTGAGTCAGGAACCCACTCTGCAGTCCTTCCAGGATCACCTGACTCCTAGCACATGTTGTGGATTCTGTGCTCCAGTCCACCATGGGCAGGTTGAAATCCCCCACAATTACCACCTCTCCTTTCCCCACAACTTCCAATATTTACTGTGCATGCTCCGGTATAGATCAGTTAGCAGATGGCCATGGCAAGGTGAGGAGGGCTGTGCCAGTCACTGGCACGGGTTGTGATGGGGGGAGCGGGGTGGTGGGTTAATGCTTAATGGGGGTGAGGGACCACTAGCCACCACGAAATGGGGATCAGGAAGTTGCATGTTGTGCAGTGATCGGGGCTGGGGAGGGTCACTACACTATGGAAAAGGGGATCGCTGATTTCATTTTCTTATAACAGTGATCGGGGCTGGGGAGGGGGACACTGCAGTATGAAAAAGGGGTATCAGTGATTTATTTTTATTTTAACAGTGATCAGGGCTGAGGTGGGGAGATACTACACTACACTATAGAAAAGGGGATCAATGTTTTCTTTTTAACTGTGATCAGGGCTGTGGTGGGCGAACTCTACACTATGGAAAAGGGGATCCTTAACATAAACAGTGATTGGGGCTGGGGAGGGCTGGCCTGGTGGACATCACAGTGGTGCAGCCATGCAGATGAGCCCATAATGGGCATGCAAAAGGCCCCATTGTGCCGTGCATGCCCAATGGACTCATCTGCATATTTGGGCTGAATAAAAACCTATGACAGCTGTGGTGCATACAGGTATGTGTCACACATTCCCCTATGGGCAGTGTTCAGCCCTGCATCCTGGATGTGCTGTGTGGAACATGGCGCCCCCTGCTGTGCTCGGCGCATCCAGGGTCCAATATTCAAACAGATTGCGTGGTCTGTTCTGATCGCACATTCTGTTTGAATATCACACCAGAGCCAGCCACCCCATCTTATTTGTATGGCACACTGTTATACGCACGCATCCGGCCGGCTCTGAATATCGGGCTGTATGTTTCCATGTAAATGTGCTTAATGAGCTGGTGTAGTGCTTAAAACAATAGCAGTCAACCATTACCTTTTATATCCGAGGCACTTTTTCTTTTCCCTTTGTTTAATTGGAAGATTGTTTACCTGATGTTAGTAGGTGTGATGTGTGGGACAGCACCCTTCCTGGCAGCTGACATATCTATGCCCGCCCACTACATCATCAACATTGTGACCTCACTGACAGTGACATCACTGCTGCTTAGAAACAGCTACTCAGTGGCTGCCAGTCACTCACCTGTGATATCACTGTCAGAGGGATCACAATGCTGATGACGTAGTGTGAGGCAGTAGCGTTAAATATGTCAGCTTCCAGGCTAAGAGCTCTTCCACATATGCAGCACAGTATTATATTAAATAATAATAATACATTTTATATGAAACACAATTCAAACATATCAAAGTGCTTTTACAAACAGATAAAACCATAAAATATTTTAAAACCCCTTAAACAACAAACTCAGTAACTTAATGATCAAGATAGGCAAGAGAAAATAGGTGCATTTTCAAAGCTGACGTAAAGCTCTTCACAGTCTGGCACCTCGTTATCCAAGGAGGTAGAGAATTTCACAGGGTAGGAGCTGCAAAAGCAAATGAATGGGCTCTGGAGGTCTTCAAACGGACCCTGGGAATCTCTAGCAATCCCTCCTTGGCAGAGCGAAGTGGACAGAGGGGGGCAGTAGAGACAAAGGAGCTACTGCAGATGACTCGGTCCCTGTCCATGTAGGGCCTTGTAGGTTAGTAAACCAACCTTGAAGGTGTTCCGCCACTGAACCAGCAGACAGTGCAGGCCACGTAGCACAGGTGTGATATGGCTAGATCTAGGAAGTCCAGTCAACAACCTGGCCGCAGCATTCTGCACCAACTGCAAGCGGAGGATATCAACCCCTGGAAGCCCTAGGTAAAGGGCATTGAAGTAATCAAGGCAGGAGGTCACAAAGGCATGAACCAGACTTGGAAGGTCACCGGGAGGAACTAGGTGCTTAATCCGGGTGATATTCCTCAGATGAGGAAATGAGGTCTTAAGGACGGATGACACCTGTGACTTCACAATCAGACCCTCATCAACAGTAACACCCAGACTCCTCACCCAATTCAGAGGACAGCAGCTGGCAACTCCACATAGAAGACTTTCTAATCATCAAGAAGAAAAAGAAAAATACTTCAGAAATAAAAAGTTACAACTGACTACTTCTTAAAATGTGTATTATTTTTCTGTCTGCCTGTTTTGGTTCCACTAGCTCTTTAAATAAAAAAAAAAACAGAATGGCCCACAATTCAATATTTTTTATATATAAAAATTTACAAATAAAATAATTACAAAAATTACAGTATCTCATATAAGTTTGTATGAAGGTACATGATATTGTATTTTGTAAATTTAACCTTGTTATATAAAAAAAAAGACAAATAAAGTAATGAAATAAAATCAACTTTTTGGCACGCCAATACAGCTCTGTCTAGGTGCTTGTATTCTTACTTTCTGGGGGATTGGGGGGGCAGGAGGGCATTTCGGTGCTAGAAGGGTGTCAGGTGAGAGGTGTTCACTGGAATTACAAGTCAGGATGATTGATGGGGTAGGGGAGTGGGGTGGGTACTTGTTTGGCATGGGTGGGGATGATTTGTACTGGGTTTGGCGCTATGTACTTTATTATGGAACTTTGCTGGGACTGGGGGAGGTAGGTGCTAGAGGGTGGCTTGGTGGGGGACATGTGCTTGTGTTCAAATCATCTGGGAGGTGGGTGATGCTTGCACAGTGTGTTGGGGTGGATTTGGTTTCTAAAAAGGCTTTTTTAGAAAAAAAGAACTTTGCTGAACATAGTTGGGGCAAAGATGGAAACTTTGCAATGCATAGCATAGCACAAAGTCCCCGCCTTTGCATTAACTTCACCGGTGATATTTTAACTCACTGCATCTCTGCTGGCCAGTAATAATTTTTCTATATCCATTCCATGATTTTAGCAAAAATTATGACAACAGAGTACTGAGGAGGAATTTTTTAAATTGAAAATAGATGAAAGGTGAGGATGGGTTTTCCACTGCCTGTGTTCCTGTATGAATTAGTCACTGCATGGACCAGAACATATAACAATGCACAATGGGAAAGCAGGTCAGACTTATAGCATCACCATCTGGCTCCCCAAACTGTCAGTCAGCACTCCAGAATGGACAGTGCTAAGCTGTGACTACGTTTCTGTTGAACCTCAAGGCAGCAAATCAAGACCACCAGCAGTTTCAGCTTCATTTGTAAACCTGAAATTGAAGGGGAAGCTCAGTTTGCTGGGAGGTGATATTCATCTTTATAAGGGATTATGTCAGTTTCTGCACTGATTTCCTTTTAAGTATGGTAAGGGCTTCCTTCCATATGTGCCAGCATTCAGAAACAGACCTAACGGATGTTTTCGCTCAGCGGAAGGAGTGGCTGGAACACAACCTCTTAAGTGTTCCACACTACATGCAATGTTCCACGTTTTAACCATAAGAGTCTCATGCTAGTCCATTCAACACAAAATGTTCAACAACTTCCATTTTTCACATAGCTCATATTATTTATCTCTTAGCCCGATATCTACTGCTCGGCCTCCTCTTCAGCTGCACAGCGAAGCAGCTAGGAAATGCAAACGGTGTTCGGGATAATGGTGCTGCGGCGCAAGTTCTAAACGGGATTAAAATATCAGAGCGCTCGCTTTGTAGCTACCAGAAGGCAACACGGAGATTTTATCAGCATAAGCTGGTAAGTGTCCTTATATTAAAGTAAACCTTGTAACAAAACCACATACTATCTCTAAAATGATTAAGCGATTCAGCTCATTAGTAAAACTACTTTTGTTTCTTTTCACTTAAGTTTTGAAAGACCTCCATATCGTCAAAGACTACAGGACTAGAATTACAGCAAAAAAGTAGAATCTGGTTTGCTAGGTATGTATCACAAAGAGGAATATAAATTCATAGACTCGAAAATAAGTGTGTTACCTTAAATAAAGATTTGAGAACTATTTATCTTTAACCCCTCCCCCATTTGTTCCATTTACACTATCAACTTTAAAACAAACAACATTTGAAAATAAAAAATACAATAGTGTAAAATTGTAAATATGACGGCCTGGTATTTTTGTGGAAATAAATGAAATATAATTGTATTTTTCAGACAAAGATATAATAAGTTTTCATCGTGAGTGCCACTGATATGTGTTGACTATTAAAGCAGGTATGTTCCACCTGCTAATGAGGTTGAAACCTATCTTTTCATCAGTTAGATTACTGTATAAAAAATATAATCAGCTGTATTGTAAAAGCTGAAAACTTTATTTTGTTTGTTTTTCAGCCCCTATTGTTCTGATGAAGGGACACTATAGTCCTGAAACATTAGCATATAAAAATTGAAATGAAAAATATGTGGGATCACATTCAAAGCTTGAAACCTTCAAAGAAAAAAGAAAAAAGAAAATAAGAGGTTTTTGGAAAAAGCATCAGAGACGTTTCTTTAGGGGTAGATATCACCACACAGACACCATTTTACCAAAGAGAATGACACCAGCTCAGTGATGAACTCCCCTGCCTTATAAAATAAAAATAAAAAGAAAGAGAAAAAGGAACCCTGGGAGAACTTAGTTCAATTAAGTGGCTTTTACCTGTATGAATTAGTCACTGCGTGGACCAGAACACATAACAATGCACAATGATAAAGCAGGTCAGACTTATAGCGTCACCATCTGGCTCCCCAAACTGTCAGTCAGCACTCCAGAATGGACAGTGCTAAGCCGTGACTACCTTTCTGTCGAACCGCAAGGCAGCAAATCATGACCACCAGCAGTTTCAGCTTCATTTGTAAACCTGAAATTGAAGGGAAGCTCAGTTTGCTGGGAGGTGATATTTATCTTTATAAGGGATTATGTCAATTCCTGTGCTTATTTCCTTTTAAGTAGGATAAGGGCTTTCTTCCTTATGTGCCAGCATTCCGAAATAGACCTAGCGGATGTTTTCGTTCAGCAGAAGGAGTGAGTGAAACACAACCTCTTAAGTGTTCCACGCTACCTCTAATGTTCCACATTTTAACCATAAGAGTCTCAGGTTAATCCATTCAACACAAAATGTTCAACAATTTCCTTTTTTCACATAGCTCATTCTATTTATCCTTTTGCAAATCACTGCTCCATACTTAGGATTTATATTTAACAGCCCGTCCAGGTGCAAATAATGAGGGGATTCAGGGCACTGGTGCCCAGAGTCAAAGTCAAGCCTTTTCCCAGGACCACTGGAACCCCTTCCTCCTCCTCCTCCACCTCTCCGTGGGGGCTGGCCTGGGTTCCATGCATTTTGTTCTGCCCTGTTGCACAACATCTGCTACACTTTTTTGTTACCTGTTGTTATAACTCCCCTTGTACCTCTTCTGCTTGGTGCACTAACTTGGGTAGTGTGCCATTGTAATTTTGCACACTGTCTGTCGTAAACACATACATTTGTAATTTTTGAAAAGTGTATATTTAACCAGATCAATGCCAGCCCTGTTTAGAAGAATATTTTTAATCAGTGCTTAGAGCATAGAATCTGTCAACAGAAAGGACTGCTTGGCCCATCCAGTCTGCCCACATGTTCCTTGCCTATTCTATCTCCCCAAAATCTATCTGGTCTCTGGTGACCCTCCCCCCCACCTCTGTTTAGATATACCCCTATGTTTATCCCATGTATTCCTGAAGCCCTCCACTGTTCCAGCTTCTACCACTTTGGCTGGCAGTCAGTTCCATGGGTCTACCACTCTTTCAGTAAATATTTCCTCACATCTCTCCTAAACTTCCCCCCTCTAGATTCATCACACACACCCTAGTCCTGGAGCTTTTCCTCATTTGGAAAAGGCTCCCCAGTAGTTTTTCTCCTGTTTCATCTGGCCTCTCTCTATCCAGACCAGTTACCCAAGCTCCATCATTCGGCTTCCCTGGGACTTCCTATTGTACTCAAGTTGTCCCTTACCACAGGACCGTCAGTAGTGCCCAGTTACCAGTGTGGTATCTGCAGGGGGTTGGGCCATCATCGAGCTATAGTTGTGTTTTTTTTTCTGCCAATTTTCACCCTAGGGCCCACACCACATGCAATGACACGTGGTACATACTTGGCTTATGCAGAGATGCCCCCGACATCTGCTGGTGGGATAACATTTCACTGTATCCCACTAGGTGGCAGCAGCAGAGCGGGACATGCATAACCCTTCCCCAAGGTAGGAGAGCTGTTCTTGGCATGCTCAAGCCTCCCTCACGCGACAAGCCGCTGAGCAACCTTCGTCCATTCCTAAACCCAGGTCACCAGTGTGCTAGGCAGTGAAGCAATCACTGCCTCAGCCTGCCATACCACTGGGCCATCTGTATAAGAATTTTGATTGATGGCGTGCTCTAATTTTGTATCTTAGTCATATTTTAAACAAGTGCTGATGCAAATACATGCTATGCCAGTTTCTGCAGCTCCTGGTTGTGTCAGAGTAGCCCAATTACTGTTCTGTACAGTTGCATCCATTAGCAATAAAATGTCAATATTTGAAAGGAAAATTGATGCAAATGCAATTTGCATAATGCTGCAATTGAATCTTTTTTTTGGATAAAAAATTCTGATGCACTTAAACTGTCTAACAGATGGTCTCACAGTTTGGATGGATTTCCCTTTTAAAAATAGCTGCAGGTGAATCTCGGAATGGGTCTTTTTGAACATCCTGTCCTTTGCATTTATACCAGCTATCTGTGCTCCCTCATTTTCACCCCTTTCCCCTGTGTGCTCTGTTTTCCTAGCTCCAAGGAATGAGTTGATATCAGCACAGTGTGACCACCAGGCCCAAATTTCATATAGATTAATGTTACACTTACTAGTCCTTATCCTAGCCCATACTTGGTACTAGACAGAGTTCTTTTCAGAGCATCCTGTAGGGCAAAGAAACTGTCCCCACCACCATTTTGTGAGTCCACTTTTAAAACTAAAAGCAAAGCTAAAGGGATGAAAATTCTGACTTTTAACTTTCTGTTGAAAATAAGCAGCACTTTGGTGTCAGCTGTGAATACAGCTACTTGCATGCCCACCCGACTGGAGAAAGGGTGTAGCCACAGTGACCCCAATAATCAGGGTGAAGGGAACTAAAGTGTAACAAACGCCTTTCTCTCAAGAAATGGATCTGTAGTATGTTACTAACTGTGCCCGATGAGAGGGTTGCCATGGCATCATGTCTCGCCTGGGTAGCAGGAGTGGGAGGATTTAGGAGGCATATAAATAGAAACCATGTGACAGGAAAACAGTGGTGTGGACACAGGGCCCAGTCTTGCAGGTGCGAGGTCAGGAGGTTTGTTCAGACTTGACTAGGATGGGGAAGTCAAAGCCCTGGGAGTTTTGCCTTATGGTGAGGAGATAGCTAGGGTACATGGGTTAGAGATTCCTACTCTAGGGAGGCTCAGTAGTGTCCGTGCCTGACAGCAGGAAGCATGGTGTTTCATCCATCTTTCCTTTGAGGGTGGGCATAGAGGCAGCTTGTCTAAATGACTGGGCTGAAGCATTGCCAGGTTCAGGTATGGTGGTCCCCATGTGGGCTCTCATCTGGGACTGGAGGATCAGCCCTTCTCATGAAGAGGGCAGCACAAGGTCCATACTTCATCCAATGGCAGGAGTAGTGCAGTACATCTGGTATGGCCAGGATCTGACCCAATCCTTGGATGCCTCGACACATATAAGATAGGAAGAAGAGCAAGGAAGTTGAGTTATGCCCAAGTGGGACAGTGAGAGGACTTCCGAGGGAGGGCAGGGATTCCATTTTTTTTTTGTTTTACACACTCAAAGTGTGTGGCCTGAAGGTCTCTTGGGGCCTGAGTGGGATATTCTAGAGAAGGAGGAGTGTGGAGATGAGGAGCTGGTCAAGAAGAAGGCCTGAGATGCAAGAGTGGAGCTGGAGGAAGCCAAAGGTGACTAGAGACTGAAGCAGTCATCTGGGTTGGTAAGACGAGTTTGCTGAAGGTAAATTAGAAGAGTTCTCCTCATGTGTACTGGGGAGGGTCCCCAAAGATAAAGATTTGCTGGAGGCTACCAAAGTGGGAACTTACCAGGAAGGCAGGCTGCAGTGTGCCACAGCATGAGTAGAGCAGAGCTTTGGCAGATGTCACGAGTGCCAGCTGACATGGCCATCAGGAGTTCCACAGAGATAAGTTACACATATCATCTATCTGGGTGCCTCGATCCAATGTTCAGGTTTGCATTATCAGCAGATTATCATTAATTTTGAATGTCCAAGTTGGGATTTGTTAATTCAGTACATCGGTTAAGGTGGAACCAGGGAAGTGTCCAACTTGTCTGGCTACTGTTGGGAGTCATACAAAAAAAACAGGAAAGTTCAGGAAAAGAGACAAATGTTAAGCTGTGACTGCAGTTATTCAGTTCCCTGAATACGTGTCAGAGTAACATAATTGATTAGAAACATTCTGATTTGAGTCTCTGATAGAGATGGGTGAAGCTGGCAAAATTCGCTCCGTAAATTAATCTGCGAATTTAGCACAATTCGTGGAGCGAGGATCAATTCGCAAAGTGCAGAATTTCACTCGTGAAGTGCAAATTTTTGCAGGCAAAATTCCACACTTCATGGTGAAATTCCACACTTCACAGCAAACACTCCATACTTTGCAATGAAAACTTGTGATTTGGGTGAAGTTGAAGTTGCTGAGGGCTGGGAAAACCTTCCAAAGCTCCACAAATTCGAATTTTCGCCACTTCGCAAAAACTTTGCCGCTGAATGAAAACTTTGCCACATCGCTGCGACAGAAAATAAGTTCAACTGTTATTCCCCTGTACCTTGAGTGGAATAATAAAGAAAAAAATCAAGAGCAGCCACTTTGTCAGTATGGTCATATTACATCTGGGTGTGAAACCTGTATCAGCAGTACCATTGGAGAACAAAGGGTGACCCGAGCTGATGTGATTGTTTGCAAGAAGCTCCTGGTGAGCACAAATTCCATCAAATATCCCTAGCTACAGAAGTGGTCTGGGACATGCCCACCCCAACTGAGTGAAATCACTCAAATTAGAAAGGATTGAAAAGGGGGGTTGCATAGAAGAAAGTCATGTACTGTAACTTAAACTTCTTGAATGGCTCCTCCATAGAGCCACATTCTTTGCTCTAAGGAAGGAAGGCATTAGGACCCCATGGGAACCAGAACCTTTGGACATTGTAAGGCCAGTGCATGGCACCGACATATGGCTCCACGTGCATGGCCTCAGCCTATAAAGTAGTGCTAGCCACAACCACCTAAGTATTTTTTTTTTAGTTGAGTGATAAAAAAAACACTAAGCAAACAATTAACACTAGAAAACATGAAAAGGCATAAGATAGCCTACATGGCCCTGTAATAAGGAATTAAACACAACAAATCTTCACAGTCCGTACACCTACTGAGTGGCATACAAAATAACACACACAGTGAATACTCATGAAGTCGGGGATGGCAAGTGAACAAGTGCACCTCTGTGGAGGAGATACTCAAGAAGATCAAGAGGTACGCTCAGTAATTTTCCTATCTTCTGTCTTTTAATAGTCGGTGTCCTCCATAGTTTAATTCCATGGTCTCGTGGCCAGTGGTTATGACCCCTGTACTTGGCTAGCGATAAGGCTCATGAAGAGAGCAAACGTGTAGCCCTGCCAACCCAAAACCTGCATGTTTTCTAGACTGTACGTACAGGGCGTAGTGTTTATTGAAAGTACGAGCACTGCTCCAGGTTGTGAACCTACATATTTTTGTGACAGAGGCCACTGTTAGGAAAGCCACTGATATAATACCATGTTGGGAGGATTCGTCAGTGGTGCTTGCAGCTTTGAGACTCTGCGAGCCAAAGTGGCAACTAGCAAAAACGCAATTTTTCCATGTGAGGAGGTTCAACTCACATGTTGCTGCTGGCTAGAAAGTATGCAAGACAGCTTTTCCAACATTAGACTGAGGCTCCAGTTAGCAACTGACTTCCTTACTGGTGACCTCAAATGTAGTAATACTGAACCGCTTTCCCCCCGACAAGAAAAGAGAACTTAAGTAGTCCTACCAAGTGTATGCATGGCCTCTATCCTGAATATTTCAACAGCCTCTTCATCAAACCCACACAGAACTATCATTTAAGATCTAGGTACAGGATTATCTTGCACCAGCCCTGGGCATACAAATTCTATCAATAAAACAGATCCTTGCAACCCAGCACTAGGACGCACTGGAAACAAGCTATCACAGCTTAGTGTGCCTTTTCTGATCAAAAATTGTAAATAAAAAATAAATGAATCAAGAGATTAACCTGGGCAGACACATACAAATATCTTGATCACACAAAAATATCAACTCGTATAGGGCCAGACAACATCGACATGAAACTCCTCAAATCTGTCTTACAGGAGGTTACTCATCTCCTCCAGCTCATCTTTAACTTATCACTAACTACTGGGCAAGTGCCCAAAATCTGGAAAACAGCACATGTTATCCCTGTCCATGGGGGGGTGCCCAAGACATACCCACAAACTACCATACCATATCAATTGTGTCCCTCCTCTCTAAAACACTTGAAAAAATTGTTACTGACCAGCTCAACCAATACCTGAGTCAGTATGACCTACAATCATATGAACAGTATGGTTTCTGCAAGAACCACAGTACCTTAACTGCCCTATTAGAATACACAGACCATTATCACTGTGCCCTGGATAGAGGAGAGTTTGCTGGCTCCATCTTCATTGACCTCACCAAAGCGTTCAACCTTTTCAATCATGCTCTGCTCTACCACAAATTAACCAAGCTAGGCCTCTCAGTAGACACCACTGACTGGCTAAAAAACTACCTTATGGATAGAACCCAAGTGGTAAAATGCTGAACGTCCCTCTCTGATTACAGACCTGTGACAGCAGGGATCCACCAAGGATCAATCTTTGATCCCTTCCTGTTCAATCTCTTTGTCATTGACTTTCCAAAAGCCTGCAACTCCACAAAACTCCTTCTATATGCTGATGACGTAGTCATCACCGCAACACATAGCAACCCAGACTATATCCAGCACAGCCTCCAAACTGACTTCTCTGTTATCTATGACTGGTTTTCAAACAACCTCCTCATTCTGAACACAAAGAAAACTAAATCCATGCTTTTTTACTCTAGATATAAACGGCTTCCCCCCTCCCCCCCACCCTTGTCATTTCCTCTGCTTCAGGTGCTATAATTGAACAAGTTGCTGCTTTCAAGTACCTGGGGATAATCCTTGACTTGGGCTTGACCTCAACTCACGTGGCTGCACTAACTAAAGCAGCCAGCTCCAGGCTTGGCCTGCTATATAGGCACAGGAATGCCTTCGTCCCTGAAATTAAGCAACTACTTGTCAGATGCTACATCCTTAGTCTTATAGACAATGGTCTTGTGATCTATGGGGCTGCATGTGACAAAGTGCTCAACAGGGTCAGAGGCCTGTTGAGCAGGGCCTGCCATTATGCATTGAACCAAAGATGAGACTCCCATAAGTGCACCCTGTATAACAAACTAGGCTGGCTTAATCTTGATTCCCAGCTGCACTTTACTACCCTAATCACTGGTAAAAAAAAAAAAAAGCCCTGCTTGGATTATTGTTCCTGGGGGTACTGTCACTGCTGAGTCCGGTGGCCTTCACATACCAAACTAGAGGTAAATTTCACAACTCAATGATGCTCCCACATCAGAAAACCTCCCTGGGTAAGGCCTGCTTCTCTTTGAGTTTCCCAGCACTATGAAACTCCCTTACCCCCATCACTCAAAGTCACTGCCTCTTTAACTAACTTTAAGTCCCAGCTCCTAGCCTCTCTCTCCCCACCTAACCCTTGCAGCTGATATCGCTGCCCAGTCTACTGCATCCCTGTATCTCCACGTACCCTCCTCCACTCTTACTCTATTGCCTCCCACTTGTATCATGTTTAACCAGATTTTAATCACAATTCATTTATAGTTCATCCCACTGTATCCCAAAATGCTTCCCATTGTATTGCTTATGTTGTACCACTGTTCATTCTCAACTATATATATATATATATGCAATATACCTTACTGATGCTACGCTATCCCAGCTGTAAATATGTAACATTATTGATGTTGTATTGTTGTATATGACCCTAGACCCTTTGACAACAGACACTGCCTAAAGGATCTTGTGTGTAATAAATAAATAAATAAATGAAATAGAAAAAAGGGCTTCAATAGCCCTGCTCTAGCCACTTGGAACCATATAGTGTGACAATCATTATTATGAACTGGGTTAAAGAAATGAAGAAAGCTGATTGGCTGAGAGCTCTCTGAAGCTGTGATTGTATCTGACAACACAATCATGGCTTCAGAAAAGCTCCAGTCACCAGCCTTCTCACTGCCTACAACTTCCTCCACGTGCCTACGGTGGGATTCCCCCATACAAATGGTCCGCAGCAGCAGGGGCCCCTGGTATGTGTGTAATGGGTGGCATGGCCCGAGTTGCGGCTCGAGCGACTCTTCAAATAAAAAATAAATGAATAACTAGAACTGACCCCCAAAACCAGCCAGACAACGTGTGTCTGTGTTTTTAGTTTTTGTTAAACCATTCTATCACCTGTACTGAAGGCCTCACACACTAATGCTGTCCCACAGCTCATCATCCCAACTGTAAAAAAATGTAAAGCTGTTAGCATCAGTGTCACAGACTGCATATTCTTCTCAAAACATTGCGCTCCACTTACCAGTTGTCAGCTTCCTTCTCCTGTGCTACTGATCATCGGCTTCATTTTTCTTTATTCAAAATGTAAAACATACGAAGAGAGACTAAAGGAACTTAATATGTATACCCTCGAGGAAAGGAGGGAGAGGAGAGGACATGATAGAAACGTTCAAGTACCTCAAGGGAATCAACAAAGTCCAAGAGGGTAGCATCTTTCAGAAAAAGACGTGTGCAAGAACAAGGGGACACAATTTGAAGACATGGGGGGATGGCTCAGAGTTAATGTGAAGTATTTTTTCATAGAGAGGGTTGTGGATGCATGGAACAGCCTCCCTGAGGTGGTCATGGAGTCCAAAACAGTGGGGGAATTCAAGAATGCATGGGACAGACATAAGGCAATTCTACTAGAGGGTAGGAGGAAGTAGGCTGCTGGTTAACTAGGATCTGCACCTTATCCATTAGGTAGGGAAATGGGCAGACTAGGTGGGCCAAGCGGTCCTTATCTGCCATCAAATTTTATGTTTCTGTTTCTTAATGACTACATAGAAAACAAACACTTCAAAAATAAAAAGAATATGATCTGCTTTTAAAAATTACTAAACTTTTCTTCCTGCCATTTTTGCTGCAACTAGCCCTTTAATAAAGCTATAGATATAATTTGTCGGCAGAAAAGGACCGCTTGGCCCACCCAATCTAGCCAGATGTTCCCTGCCTAATCTGTCTCTGCAGGCCCTAACTGGTCTCTGGTGACCCTCCCTTCTCCCTGCCTGTTTTCTAATATACCCCTGTGTCTATCCCACACATGCTTGAAGTCCCCACTGTTTTTGACTGTTTTCACCTTCTGCTGGCAGTCTGTTCCAGGAGTGTTCTGCCCTTTCAGTGAATACATATTTCCTCACATCTCTCTTGAACTCCCCCACCCCGTTTCATCACATGCCCCCCTGGCCTTGGTACGCCTTCTCTTTGGATAGAGACTTCCCTCCTGTACCTTGTTCCCCCCGTGAGGTACTTGTAGATCTCTGGCTCACCTCTCTCCCAGGGTGTACATGTTGAAATCCCTCAGTCTCCTTGTAGAGCTTCTTATACAACCCCAGCACCATTTCAGTTGCCCTTCTCTGGACCGCCTCCATCCTGTCTGTGTCCTTTCTGAGCTGTGGCCTCCAAAGCGGGACACAGTACTCTAGGTGAGGTCTCACCAGTGAGTGATACAGTGGCAACACCACCTGGCTCCTCCTTCTACCGGATATACCCCTACCTATGCACACCTGCATCCCACTGGCCCTACCCACTGCTTTTTCACACTACCCTGCAGGCCTGAAGTCATCAGATATAATAACCTCAAGGTCCCTTTCCTGTTTAGTGACTACAGTACCTCCCCCATCCTATACTCAGCGCCTGAGTTCCCGTGCCCTAGGTGCATGATCTTACACTTTTTGGCACTGAACCCTGTTATGCTTATATTCCAGTACTTCCAAAGCCCATGCGCTGCTGATGTCTCCTCAACACTACATCCTTTTAATGCCATTCTAACTTAATAATCCTCTTCCCTTATCTACTCCATCCTTATTGCACACTGCAGGATACCTTGAATTCTTCCACTCTCATTTGTCTTTTGTTTACTGGTGATATTGCAGAAAAAAAAGAAACAGAGAAAATTACGGCAGAAAAGGACCACTGATCCACCCAGTCTGCTCATAAAACCTAACAAACCTGGGACCTATTGTCCATACAGGGTTCTTATTTTAATAATATTTTATTTTCAGCACAGAGAGAAGTTACAAGAATAAATAACAATTGAAAAAATCACTAACAGTTTGAACATTTCAAATACTCATTTCCATTTATTTAAACAACAAATCAATATTATAGATACTATTTCACTAGAATAATTAGACCATCAGGTTATAAAGAACAGAATAACACCTATCTATCTTAAAATATTATCACAATATTAAAAATCAACTTAACAAAAATAACAATCAAACATCTTTTAAGTTAAAAAAGAGGGTCTTTCTCCATATAGTAAATAAGAGATCAATGCCACCATTAAACAAGTGACTAAATCATGACTTTCCTCTTACCTTTAACAGAATACATTCTCCATATAGGGTTCTAATCCACACTGTCCACCCCCACACTCTCTGCCCTATGCTGTCACCCTGAGCAACCACTATACCTCTTCACCCTGTCCTTGACTGTGTATATGTAAATGTGAAACAACTTGCAGTTGTATTTAATTGATATTTACGAATCACTCTAACTGTAATTATCATGTACCATCTCTGCTGCTGTAAATGTCCGCCACTTCACTCTTAAAAAATAGGTGGCTGACATAAATGTGGCCCCCCGATGTGCAAAACTCAAGATAAAATAATAGTATCCTTCTGAGAAGCATCCTGAAGAGAGACAACTGTGTCATTAGAAGTCTACCTACCAGACCGGCCCTGTGGCATGGAGGGCTGAGGCATCATGCCTTACCTCCTGCCACGCTGGGGACCTGTGTTCGCAGTGTGAGGGGGTCGGCCAGAGAGGGAGAGGATCGAGTGTCTGGAGGACAGCTCTCCTCTCCCAGGGAGGGTGTGAACAGAGACAGGCACCTGCCTGACACTAGCAGAGGCTAGGTGTTGGCACGCTGGGTCCTGTACAATAGGGCACGGAAGAGGAGCAGCCAACCAGGGTGCTGCACGCAGAACCATGCACAGCTCAGCCATTGTCAGCAATGCACGCTCCCCTCCACAGAAAAAAGTGAAAACTGGTCCCGGTCACGTGGCATGGAAGGCCATCCTCCGCAGGCGCCACCCCCGAGAAGACACCTCACTGATGCTGGATCCGAACCTGCTGGTTTAAGTTGGAGGGCTCCCCGCCACCCTGTCATGGAGGGTAAGCCATGGGGGAAGACGGGAGGGGTCTGATGTTCGGGGGTGGGGCTGGAAGGACGGCAAAGAAAAAGGGCCGACCGGGACAGGGGAGAAAATAATAGAAAAAAAAAGTCTACCTACCATCTCATGGTAGGCTGAGATAGTCAACAAATGGAGGCAGTATAGCACAGTGGTTTAAGGCTCTGAGCTGCAAATCTGGAGACCTGGGTTTGAATCCCACAGCCCTCGCTTGCATACTGTGTGACCCTGAGCAAGTCACTTAACTTCCCTGTGCTCCCAGGTTGCACCTGTAAAAAAGCTTTCAGCTTAGTGTGTCTCTCCTGGTTAAACAATTGGGGGAAAAAAATGGACTTTGACAAAAACTGTAGCCCAGACTCAGAAATATCCAGAAGATACTCCAACACATGGTCACAAAGATAAGTGAAGGAGTTAAAGTACTTTTTCCAAAAACAGACAGCTAAGCATTTCCACATAGTGCCATAGGCTTTCCTTGTGGGTGGTTTTCTTGTTGCCTGCAATATCTTGGACACTCCAAATGTACTAACCTCTGCATTTTTTTTTATTATGGTATTTCTCCCCGTCCTGGTTGGCACTCCTAGTACCATCTGCTGTCCCCCCAGCACCGTCCCCAAGGATTAGGCCCCGTCCCTCATGCTCCCATGACTTACACTTCATGGCAGGGTGGTGGGGAGCATCTCAACCCACCTGACATGGATCCAGCCAGGGAGGTGCCTTCTTGTAGGCGGCGTCTGTGGGGGTCAGTGTCATGCTGCGCGGCCAGGACATTTTTCCATTTTTTTCCTGAGGTGAACCATGCAATGACGCCCACGGAGAGAGCACACGCACGCCTACACGTGCTCCTCCAAGCGTCTGCCCCATCTCTTCCCTTTTTTATCTGTAGCGGCGGTGCATTGCCCCTCAGCCACTGCTAGGGGCCAGTAGGAAGCCGATCGCTGGTGACCCCCCTCCCTGGAGAAGGACAGCAGTCCATCGGAGATGCTTGATCCTTCTCCTCCCCTGTGGACCCCTGGCATCCATGCCCATTCCCAAACATGGGTCACTGGTATAGCATGAGGTAAGGCATCCAGCACCTCAGCCATTAACGTCACTGTGCCTAACCTCTGCATTTTCAGAAACTAAGCTTGGAGATGTAGAGACTGAAGGTTTAGATGTCGCAGCTGCCCCTGGAACGGGATCAGGATGAAGACCCACGGGTCCCTGAACTGCCAGCAGATACCATTCCTGCCTTTGCCAACAGCAGACTATCAGGATCAATTTACGTACAAACCAGGGCAGTGTTTCTCAAATGCAGCCACCAGCACAATTTTATGTGGCCACAGAGTTCTTCAGCATCTCGATTACAAATCTGTTGAAATGCAAAGTTTTTTACCTTTTAAAAAAAAATAAGTGAGTTACATTTCAAGTGAAAACACATCAGGGAATTTATTTATTGTATACTATGCAAGAAGATATTTGTTATATTGGGGCTTTCGGGGTGCAAAAATAAGATGTGAGACCACCGGTAAGTTTTGGTGGGTGCACTTTGAGGACACCTAGATTGGGGTTTTGAGAACCACTGGACTAGGGGACACAATTTCCAATATCAACAAAACATATTTAGAACAGAAGCCAGGAACAACTTCTTTACTCAGAGAGTTGTTAGGGGTGTGGAATAAAGTTCCAGTTGCCCTGGTGGAATCCGATACATTCCTAACCTTTAAATACAATTTGGATAAATTTATAGAGGAAAATGAAATATATATTTGTTACAGTACCACTGAAGTAGCAGGGGTACAGTCTAGATGGAGGAACAGGAAGTGGTGAGAGGCCATTCAACAAACAAAGTGGTATGGAGCCTAAGCAAAACAGTCACATACAGTAGAGAGGAGCGAAGCAACACATACCAACCAGGCTGTGAATAAAACTGCTATTAGCTGCAGGATGGAAGTAGGAAGGTTGCATTAGGGAGTGGATGGGGGGGGAATTACAATGGAGGGGTGAGGGTGAGGGATACCCTTCAGAAACTAAAAACTGATAAGGCGTCGGGGCCAGATGGATTACATCCGAGGGTTATGAAGGAATTGGCGGAGGTACTGGCAGCTCCACTGGCTGCACTCTTTAATACCTCTCTGCAGACGGGATGGGTGCCACAGGACTGGATGGTGGCGTATGTAGTGCCTATATAAAAAGGGGGGTCTTGGGAGGAGATGGGAAATTATAGGCCTGTCAGTCTGACGTTTGTGGTAGGTAAAGTAATGGAGGGCTTTATCAAGGAGAGACTTGGGAGGCAGTTGGAAAGGTTAGGACATCAGGATGATAAACAATATGGCTTCATCCCAGGGAGATCGTGTCAGACCAACCTTGTAGAGTTTTATGATTGGGTGATGGGGGCCTTGGATAGACATAGGCCAGTGGATGTTCTATACCTAGATTTCAGCAAGGTGTTTGATTCAGTGTCTCATAATGATTTGATAGCAAAATTGGGGGAGATGGGGGTGGAAGGACAGGAGCTCATTTGGGTTGAAAATTGGCTTCCGGGGCATTTACAGAGGGTAATGGTGGGTGGGATACTCTCCTCTCCCAGGAAGGTAATCAGTGGGGTCCCTCAGGGTTCAGTATTGGGGCCACTCTTGTTCAATGCCTACATCTCGGATATAGGAAGGGGGGTCAAAAGTTGGTTGAGTCTCTTTGCAGATTATTCAAAACTGGGAGCAGTGGTGTATTGTGTAGAAGCGAGGGAGACTGTCCAGGGGGATCTGGATACCCTGGAGGGGTGGTCAAGGAGGTGGGAAATGAAATTTAATGCCAGGAAATGTAAGGTACTTCATTTGGGGGTTACAAACCTGGGTCATGTATACACCCTGGGGGTCACACTGCAAGCTACATTGGGAGAAAGGGATTTAGGGGTGGTGGTAGATGTCAACATGAATAACTCTGAAAATTGTAGAAGAACAGCAGCCAAAGCAAACAGGATACTGGGCTGTATAGCCAGGGGTATTACGTCCAGGAGAAGGGAGATGATCCTCCCTTTTTATAATGCCTTGGTCAGGCCGCAGCTTGAGTACTGTGTACAGTTCTGGAGACCTCATCTGAAGAAGGACATAGTGTTGCTGGAGAGGGTCCAGATGAGAGTGACCAGGATGATTCAGGGCATGGAGGGGAGGCCTTATGAGGAGAGATTGGAAGAGCTTTGGCTTTACTCACTGGAGGATAGGAGGGATAGGGGAGACATGATAGAGGTTTTCAAGTATGTAAAGGGAATAACCAGGAGTGGAACCAAAGAGCTGTTTAGGTTAAAGAAGGGGGGGAACAACCAGGGGCCATGAGTGGAAATTGGAGGAGGGAAATTATAGGGGGGAGCGTAGGAAGCATTTTTGTCACTGAGAGGGTGGTGGAGCCGTGGAATGCACTGCCTGGGAGGCTGGTGGAAGAGTGTACAGTGGAGGGCTTCAAGAAGGGGTGGGGTAGGTACAAGGAGAAATTGAAACAAATGCAGACCCTCTTGGGGGCTGGGG
The DNA here is from genome assembly GCA_016271365.2 of Neoceratodus forsteri. NCBI lineage: Eukaryota > Metazoa > Chordata > Ceratodontiformes > Ceratodontidae > Neoceratodus > Neoceratodus forsteri. The sequence goes on from JADMNL010000027.1 coordinate 30,116,238, forward strand.
GGGGATGGTAAGGCGAGCAGCCATTAGGTTGCTGGCTTTCGAGCAGACAAGACAGACCATTTGGCCTATTCTGCTGGCTTTTAGTATGTTAGTATGTTAGGATGGGTTTACTTGCATTTATTGTACAACAGATGAATACCGCCTGGGGACAGCAACTCCCAGCATCTGTTTCGTGCATGCATACGTTTCCACAAGGATTAGTCTAGATGGTCATTTGACACTTATGTCAGTCCCTAACACTGTAGTATGAAACAATTTGGATATTTGTTCTCTCCTGCCATTCTTTTATGGATCCCATATACTGCTTTCCCTGCAAACTGCTTCTCCAGTATGTTTGCTCGGAGTGTTCTGAACCGACACTGCTTAAGGGTTCTGACAAGTTAAGTTAGATGCATTTAAGAAACTGGCGATCTGAATGACCATTTTGATCTTATTTTGATCTTGTTGTGGGGGCAACAGTGGTAGGCGAATTCAATAATGCATGGGACAAGCAGAAGACATCACTAGAAGCAGGAAGGAGGAGGTAGGCTGCAGATCAAGTAGGATCTGGAGTTTATACAATAGATAGGGAAATAGGCAGACTAGGTGGGCCAGGCCGTCCTTATCTGCCGTCAAATTCTATGTTTCTATTCTACATATTACTTGAATTAGCATGTGTGTGTGTTTTTCCCCATCTGCAGCTGTGTGCCTTTTGCTTTCATATATCTGTAATTGTAAACATACCTGTGATGCAGCAATGAACTTGAATTAAAGGCAGACCACAGAATTCCTTCAACTGAAATTGCTCCGGAGGACATATTTAACATGAACTGTTTTCTGGATGGAGCCATCATTTTGACAGGAATAATAATATTACAGGACTTACTCCGTCCATATGAAATTTCTATAACCTATCTACAAGTGTGATAAGTTCAATGGGGTCATCTTTTCACCTTGAATTACCTTTAAGTGTGCTAAGTGTCTGTTTTATTTTTAAGCTTACTTGGTCTTTGAATTATTAGTTACTGCACTGGACAGTTTTGGTCATATGATATGTCTGTCTGCATTTGCATAAAATGAGCATCTCTGTGATTTATGAATTAAGCCTTGAGAAAGCACAAACGCACAAAACTGTTGGCTCGTTTTCTGTGGTTCTGTATGTTGTTTGTATGTACAACATTTCATGCAATTTTTTAGCAATAAATATAAGCACTTTTGTTAAGTACCGTATTGTTAGTCTGTTCATTGATAGAGTGGTGTGTAGAGCTACTTCCATTTTTGTATAGTGTTCTGACAAATTGCCTGGTTGATATTATGACTGAAGTACACTGAGGAGTCACAAGAGGACAAAACACATGTTTGTACTTCTTCATTCTCAGTCTCAGCCTAAACTGGATCAGATGTACAAGTCTGTTTAAAGGACTAAGTATTTCCCGGTGAAGCCTTGTCAGTCTGACTTACGCAAGGATCTGCATACCCATGATGCCTTGGTATATGGAGGCTTGAGAGTATGTGCATGGTTTTGGGAGATGCGCAAAAACCAAACAACGTGGATATTTCTACTCTTCTAGCCTCCTTTTATGGATCCCATATACTGCTTTCTTTACAAAATGCCTTCCCAGTACATTTACTCTGAGGGTTCTAAACCAACATATCACTGTACTATGAAACCACAGTAACTGGCCCACATACCTCTCCAATTTAAAGAGCACCCTCTGAACTAGAGGGATTGGTGAGAAGGTGTGAAGACATTGACCCATTCCCCATAGCTGGAATACATCTTGCCAGAAAACTCCACATTCATGATTTCTGGAGCACACAATGGCAGTTTCGCATTGCTGCATGATGCAAAAAGGTCTATTTCTGGCACACCACAATCATCAAACTATCCCCTTATTTGCTAGAGACCACTTGTGTGGCTCTGCTACTATGTAGCTCAGACTGTCCATCACAACATTCTCCATGCCCAATCCCAGACTCTCATCACTTCTCAGTATACAGTGTAGTAGTGAGTACCTCACTGCTTCTTGAGGTTGAACATGACACTCTTTAAATCTGTCTGGAGATGAACTACCTTGTTGTGGACTTTGTTTGTCATGGCCTGGAAACCATACAGCAATGCCTCCATCTCCAGCACATTCATGTGTCAATTCTCTTCTCAAGCTGACCATGTCCCCTGGGATTGTAACCCCTAGCAGGCACAGCAGGCACCCCACCCCAGACAGGATACATGCTTTGTCACTGTCCCCTGAGGCTCTTGTGGAAAAGAATGTGGAACCTCTGAGAAGGTTTGCCTTGTTGGTTCACCACAGAAGTGACTCCATGAAGGGATGTGTCACTCGAATGGGGAGATCCATTGGCTGGGATGCTCAAGACCACTGGCTGCTGAATATCCACTGAGAGGTGCTCATGTGGAGTCTTGCAAGGAATGCTGCAAAGACTGTGGTTGCCAAGAGACCCAGCATTCCCTGCATAGAATGAGCTATTACTTGATTCAATGAACTGATATAATAGGCCATACATACATTGACTTTGCTCTGTCCTCAAGTAAGAAGACACTGGCTTTTCTGGAGTCTAGAAATGCACATATGAACTAAAGTACTGAATCAGAATTAGTGGAGACTTCAGTGTGGAGGATGGAGCAAGCCACTTAAACTGCTGCTTCTGTCCAGGTTTTGGATGGGCTCCTTATGAGCCAATCATCCAGATATCATTGATAGAATGGAATTTATTAGGGCCACTTCCATTTTTGTATAGTGTTCTGATAAGTTGCAGGTTGATATTATGACTGCAGTACACTGAGGAGTCACAAGAGGATGAAACACGTATTTGTACTTCTTCATTCTCAACCTGAACTGGATCAGATGTACAGGTCTTTTTAAAAGGTGAAGTCTGTTCTGGTGAAGCCTTGTCCGCCCGACTTATGCAAGGATTTGCACACCCACAATGCCTCGATCTTTGAAGGAAGCTTGAGAGTATGTGCATGCTTATGAGAGATGCATAGAAACCAAACAATGTGGATATTTCTTCACTCCTTGCCTCCTTTCATGGATCCCATATACTGCTTTCTCTAAAAAATGCCTTCCCAGTATGTTCACTCTGAGGGTTCTAAACCAACATAACACTGTAGTATGAAACCATAGTAACTGTCCCACAAAGCACTCCAATTTAAAGAGCACCCTCTGAACTAGAGGAATTGGTGAGAAGGTGTGAAGATATTGACCCATTCCCCGTAGCTGGAATGCATCTTGCCAGAAAACTCCACACTCATGATTTCTGGAGCAAAAAAGATAGCTTTGCATTGCTGCAGGATGCAAAAATTTCTATTTGTGGCACACCACAAACATCAGACTGAGCCTCTATCACCTATTCTGCTACAGACCACTTGTGTGGCTCTGCTACTGTGTAGCTCAGACTGTCCATCATAACATTCTCCGCACCCAATCCCAGACCCTCATCACTTCTCAGCATACAGGGTAGGAGTGAGTACCTCACTGCTTCTTGAGGTAGAACATGACACACTTTGTGTCTGTCTGGAGATGAACTACCTTGTTGTGGACTTTGTCATGGCCTGGAAACCATACCGCAGTGCCATCTCCAGCACATTTATGTGGCAATTCTGTTCTCGAGCTGATGATGTCCCCTGGGATTGAAACCACTGGCAGCAGGTGCCCACCCCAGACAGGATGTATGTTTTGTCACTGTCCCCTGAGGCTCTTGGGGAAAGGAATGTGAAACATTTGAGAAGGTTTGCCTTGTTGGTCCTCCACACAAGTGACTGACTGAAGGGATGTGTCACTCGTATGGGGCGATCCACTGGCTGGGATGCTCAAGACCACTGGCTGCTGAGCATCCACTAAGAGGTGCTCATGTGAAGCCTTGCAAGGAATGCTGCAAAGACTGTGGCTGTCAAGAGATCCAGCATTCCCTGCATCAAATGAGCTATTACTTGATTCACTGATCTGATGTAACAGCCCCCACATACATTGACTTTGCTCTGTCCTCCGGCAAGAAGTCACTGGATTTCCTGGAGTCCAGAACTGCACATAGGAACTGCAGTATTGAATCAGAATCAGCTGAGACTTGAGTGTGGAGGAAGGAGCAAGCCATCTAAACTGCTGCTTCTGTCCAGATTTTGAATGAGCTCCTTATGGGCCAGTCGTCCAGTTAGGGAAAGACCAAAGCCCTTTGCTTCCTGAGATGTGCCATTAGAACTGTTAAGTACTATGACAATACGCATGCGGGTATTGTTACTTCCACTGGCATTAAGTAGTCTTTAGAAGCAAAAACACTGTTATTTTAACAGAAGGCAAAAAAAAACAATCTTTATTCTAACTGGATATTTTTTCTAAAGTTGTTTTGCACTTGGAGAAGTCAGTTTGAAAGAGAGCGTTTGAATGGTATTATCTTCTACCATTATCTTGCTTGCATGCTTAATGTAAAACATTGTAACTACAGTGTTTCATGAATGATGATGCATACTATTAGCATAATGAACCGCTCTGTGGGAGTAATAGCATTTGCATATATACTGTCCTGTAAAAAAAGTCATCTGCAGTCTAATGGGCAAATTGGGGGGGTAGTGGATTGCTTGTCTAATACTTTACAGCGATTCACACTATTGTAAACAACATAGAAATCAATATGTTTTATTATAGAAACATAGACAATGACGGCAGAAAAAGACCATTGGTCCATCCAGTCTGCCCATAAACCCTAACAAACCTCGGGCCTACTGTCCATCAATCAATCAATCAAATCTTTATTTATCCAGGTGATCACCATTGAGCAAGCTCATTTACAAGGTGGACCTGCTGTTGGCAGGGAAAATTGTACAGCTACATATAAATATACATAATACAAAAGGAACAACATGTTTACAATACTGATAGGAGCAGAGTATTTACATTCCAAGTCACATGTACAAGAAGAAAAAATTACTCACCTTAGTAATGTTGTTTCTTCTAATGGAGTCTTGCTATATTATGACATATGCAGCGAGTCCCAACCTTCAAACTGCTCCGGAGGTGAAAGAGTTAACGTTCCATGCCAGGCATGGAACTTTGAACTCGAGCTCGGTTGAAAACTCTGTCTGTTGTTCTTCAAACTCAAACTGTCAGATCTTAACGAGCTAAACTCACTAAGGTCCTGTGTGGAAGCTGTAAACCTACACTAGCCAACCGGCTACTAAATATAAGAACACATTTTTGGTCCCAAAACAAAGACTCAAGTCAGGAGACCCAAAAGATGAAAACACACCCAGTCACCCCAAAAAGGAGGGTGAAAAAACAAGGTGGGCATCTACTAAGTGCCAACACTGCACTGCCCACCCACATCCCAAAAACAGAGGTTCTGAGAGGGGCAGGTGGGGGGGGGGAGGTCATAATATAGCAAGACTCCATTAGAAGAAACAACATTACTAAGGTGAGTAATTTTTTCTTCAAACAACATGAAGTTTTGCTACATTATGACATATGCAGACTACACAGCAGTACCTCCATGGAGGAGGGACAGAACCTACTTAGGAAATAGGCTCTGAAGCACAGCTGTGCCAAACTGAGCATCACTCCTAGCCTGGATGTCCAGAGAGTAATGCTTGGTAAAAGTGTGAACTGTTTTCCAGGTAGCTGCTTGACAAATCTCTAGAATGTGGATGTCCCTGGCAGCAGCCAGGGAAGCAGCCGTACCTCTGGTAGAGTGAGCCCTCAGGCCTGAGGGAGGAACCTTACCCAGCTTTTCATAACAGAATTGGATACAAGAGACAATCCACCTGGCAATGGATCTTTTAGTGGCAGGTTTCCCTTTACCAACCTCACCATAAGTGAGGAACAGTTGGAGGGAGTCAAACCTGTGACCCTTGGTACGCTCAATGTAGTAACTAAGGGCTCTCTTCACATCTAAGCTGTGCAGCCTCCTCTCGCCAGAGGAGGAATGGTCAGTGAAGTACACTGGAAGAGCAATAGATTGATTAAGGTGGAAATCTGAAACCACCTTAGGCAAGAACTTCCTGTTAGTCCTGAGGACCACCTTATCTCTATGAAAGGAGATAAAATCAGGCTCCACTGACAAAGCTTGTAATTCACTTATGCATCTGGCAGAAGTGATGGCTACCAGAAACACAGTCTTCCAAGTCAAATACTTAGGCTCTGCTGAAGACAAGGGCTCAAAGGGCGGTTGCATAAGCTGAGTAATGCAAACATTAAGATCCCAGGCAGGGTCCGGGTCCCTGAATGGAGGGTTGGTGTGAAGCAATCCCTTAAAAAACTTAGAGAATACAGGATGAGCTGAAAGAGAAGAGGGTTTGCCTGCTGAAATAAAAGTAGACACAGCTGTCAAATGCACCTTTAGGGTAGCTGGTCACAGCCCCAAAGTGTTTAAATGGACCATATAATCCAGGACTGTGGGTAAATCAGCAGATTCTGGGGAAATATGCTTCCCAGAACACCATATGGAAAACCTCTTCCATTTAGAATTGTAAGTAGCCCTGGTGGAAGGCTTCCTAGAAGCCTTCAATATATCCATTACACATTGGGAAAGGTGTAGCTCAGCAAACTCTAACTCTTCAAGAGCCAGGCCTTGAGATTGAGAGATTTGAGGTTCGGGTACCAAACCCTTCCCTGAGCACAGGTTAACATATTGTGATTCCTGGGAAGACACAGGGGAAGATGGACTGCTAAGGACAGTAGGAGTGGATACCAGGGTTGTCTGGCCCAATCTGGAGCAATCAGAATCACTTTGCAGGAAGGGGGGAAAGCATAGAGAAACTTCCCTTCCCAACTGAGAAGTAAGGCATCCAGAGGGACTGAGCCCGACACTGGGGGCCTGCAGCAAAAAAGGGGAAGTTGGTGATTGTCTGGGGCTGCAAAAAGATCTATCTGCGGGGTGCCCCATCTGGCAAATATTACCCCCAGGACCAGGGGGTCCAGTGACCATTCGTGATGGCCCTGGGAAATCCTGCTGAGAGCATCTGCCAGGACATTGTCCTTGCCTGGGAGGTGAACTGCCGTGAGGGAGGTGTTCAGAGAGTAAGCCAGAGACCACAACTTCATTGCCTCGGTGCACAAGGCCGTAGACCGAGTGCCTCCTTGCTTGTTGATGTACCACATTGTAGTGGTGGTGTCTCTTCTGACCTGTACAACTTTGTTCTGAACAGATTTGGAAAAAGCTTGAAGTGCTAGAAAAACTGCTCTGAGCTCCAACAGGTTGATGTGGAGCAGAGATTCCTGTCCCTGGGTAGTGAGGTCGCCCATGTGAGCACCCCACCCCAAGAGGGATGCATCTGTAGTAAGGATTAAAGAGTGAGACTGAGTGACAAAGGGAACCCCTTGTTTCAGGTTGTTCTGATCCTGCCACCACTGTAGGGCTTGGATCAGGGTTCGAGTTACTGGGATCAAGTTGGTTAGAGGGTCCTTTCTTTGAGACCAAAAGGCTCTCAAATGGAACTGAATGTCCCTCATCTGAAATCTGGCTCCTTGCACTACTGCTGTAGAAGCAGCCATGTGTCCCAGGAGCTGCAGAAAATGCCTTGCTGGTCGAGAGACCTGCAGGGTGAATGAGGAGGCCAGAGAGACCAGGGTCCTTGCCCTGTCCAAAGGAAGGAAGGCTTTGGCTTCCTCTGTGTTCAGTTCTGCACCTATGAAGGTGAGAAGCTGGACAGGCTCTAAAACTGACTTTGGAAGATTGAGAAGGAAACCTAGAGAGGTAAGCAGTTGCTGAGTTATCTGAAGATGTAACTTGACTTAGTCTGGAGACTGGCCTACTATCAGCCAGTCGTCCAGGTAAGGGAAGATGGCAATTTTTTGCCTTCTTAGGTAGGTAACTGCTACTGCCAGGCATTTGGTGAATACCCTTGGAGCAGAGGTGAGGCCAAAGGGCATTGCTCTGAACTGGTAATGGCCTGATCACAGCTCGAACCTGAGGTACTTTTGATGGGAGCTTCTGATGAGAATATGGAAGTAGGCATCCTTGAGGTCCAGGGACTCTAGCCAGTCCTCTGGCCTTAGAGAGGGTAAAATAATTCCCAGAGTCACCATTTTGAATTTTGGTTTTAAAAGGTGCTTGTTTAGGTATCTGAGATCCAGGATGGGCCGCCATTCTCCTGTCTTTTTTGGGGTAAGGAAGTACCTGGAGTACAATCCTTTGCCCTGGTGTAGGGGTGGAACCTTTTCCACGGCTCTGGAGGGTAGAGACTTCTGCCTGTAGGGCAAGTGCCTCTGATGGATTTGCAGGTGGAAAGGATCTGGTTCTCATCTTTGGAAATTTTTTGAAGCTGAGAACCAGTCCCTGGCTTACTACTTCCAGGACCCACTTGTCTGATGTTAGACTTCCAGTCCTGGACAAAGTAAGCCAGCCTGCCCCCTACAGGTAGTGGAGAATCGACCCTGGCCACCCCATCAGGGTGCCTGCTTGGCAGGGGCTTTAGGCTGAGGGGTGGAAGCAGGTCTGCTCGTACCCTGTCTGCCTCTCCCTCTAAAGAACCCCCTCTGGGCATAAGCTGAAGAGGAGGCCTGGGCTTGGTAAAAAGGCCTATGAAAAGGTCTGCCCCTGCCCCTGGAAGGCTGCCTTTGAGGAGTCGCCTGCCTTTCCTTGGCCTGTGCACTCCTATAGGTGGTCCTATACTCATCCATTTTCTTCATGTAATTCTCTGTCTGCTCCCCAAACAGAGAATTACCCACAATAGGAAAATCCATGGCCTTGGTCTGGGTATCCTGTGACAGGCTAGTACATCTGAGCCAAGCCATTCTGCAAAGAGCCACAGATGTAGCCATGACTCTTGATGACACATCATTAGAGTCCACTGCAGCATGGAATTGCACCTTGGATGCCTCAATACCATCAGCAGCCACCTGCTCCAGCTCCTTGGCAAGCTGGCCAGGGACCTGTTTTGCTAGAGCCATAACAGTATCCCATCTGGATTTCTGGTATCTAGCAACATAAGCCATATAATTTGCCTGTCTGAGTCCCAAGGATGCTGCCATGTACTGTTTCTTTGCCATGGCATCAATCCTCCTGGAGTCCTTGTCAGGGGGGTGTGAAGCCAAGAGAATATTAGCCTTGTCACAGGCTGCAGCCTGCACTACCCCAACATGGCTGCATTGTTGTGTAAGGAACTCCGTATCAGAGCCTGACAATGTGTACCTCTTGTCCATTCTCTTATCCACAGGAGGTATAGTGTGAGGAGTTTTTAGAATTTTTACTGTCTGTTTCCCAAAAGATTTATGCAAAGGAATAGACAGTCTCCTAGAATCTGGGATATCCATCATTTCTACATAGTCAGGCTCCTCTTGATCATCCACAGCTTCCTCCATAGGGAGCTGGATGGTTTCAGCCACTTTTTTATAAAACATAAAATGAGAAGGGGACTCAGAAAGCCTAGGAGGAGACACTCCTGAAGGTCTGTCTGGGGAGATGTCCGTTCAATGGGCACATCCAGACTTTTCAAATCCACATTCACTCTCCTCATACTCCTCTTCCCCCTCCTCTGGTTCATAAAATTCCTCTAAATCATACTCTTGAACCAGTGGAACCGACCGAACCGTATGTTTACCTGATGGTGCCGGTTCGGTTGGAACCGGGGAAAGTGACTGGACAATTTTAATCGCTTTGGCTATTTCTTCAGCGGTTGGAGAGGAAAGTTTTGGCTCCACACCAGCTGATTTCCTAGTCCTTTTGCTGGAACCGACTCAGAGTCGGCTCTCCTTGCCCGAGGAAGTCTCGCCCTGGTCAGAGGCTTTGCTGTTCGGTTTCAACCGAACTGGCTGGCCATCCGGTCAGCGGACTTTTGGCCTCCCTTTCCTGAGCCTACCAACTCTTTTCCAGGGTAGCTGCAGGAAAACTTTGCAAATCTGGCAGTCTGCACTGAGGTGGTCAAACCCCAGACAATAAACACAGGTGGTGTGGGGGTCAGGCTTAGCAAAGACTTCCCCACAGACACTGCAGTGTTGAAACCAAGTGGGCCCGGTTTTTCTTTTGGGTTTCCCAGACATAGTGCCAGTCCTAACCAAACTTGCCCGTTTATGGCAATCCGCCAAGCAAGACTCTCTTATCGGTTCCCAACCGTGTCACGGGTCGTGAAAAAAAACGTAATGAAATCCGTTTTTTTAAGAACCGATAAGAACCGGGAACCGCACTCTAAAAGACAGATTAATATATTTTAAACAACCTGATCGGTTCAAACCGAACCGATAAACCGTTTACAAGTTCCACACAGAAAGTAAATGTAAAACCTATCTAGTACTTACAAATACCACAGACAGAGCTTGAACCGACCGGTTGCGGTTTAAATTCGGTCAAAAACCGAGAAAATAATACTTTAACCGACAAAATGAACTGAGCAGAAGGAGAAATCTCCGGAGCGACTGTTCAGTGAGGCGGAGTAAAGAATCTGACAGTTTGAGTTTGAAGAACAACAGACAGAGTTTTCAACCGAGCTCGAGCTCAAAGTTCCATGCCTGGCATGGAAAGTTAACTCTTTCACCTCCGGAGCAGTTCAAAGGTTGGGACTCACTGCATATGTCATAATATAGCAAGACTTCATGTTGTTTGAAAGATATACGTAACACAACCCGAATGTAATATATAAATACAGTTCCCACAGGAGCAGGATGTGTATGGATGTCATATACAAACCATAGAAGAAAAAAGAAAGATTATTTATATTTCTATCCAGCAGAAACACGTTACAGACCTGGATGGAAATTCCTAAGCTATGGAGGTGCGCATAACAGTGTGTAAGCCTTAGGTAAATGCGGCAGAAGGGGGGTGGTGAATAAGAGGGATGCAGAGGGTGCTAAGGGCAAATGGGGCAGAGGAGGGGGGAGTAGCAGTGGCAAGGGCTGATTTGGATAAGCAGCTGGGACTAGTGTTGAAGAAGAGAGGAACAGTAGTCAAGCTGCTAGGAGCAATAGAAGCAATTGCAGATTTCAGGGTTCTAACCCACACTATCCACCTGCATGCTCCCTGCCCTACTGCTACCGCCCTGAGCAAGCACTAAGCCCTTCACTCTGCCCCAGCCGTGTTTGAAACCAATAATATTTTTGGGTGGCCACCCCATCAGCTGGGAGATTGTTTCGTGGCTCCATCCGCCTTTCGGAAAAAAAGAAACCTTTCCATTTCCATCTTGAACTCCCGCTCCCATCAGTTTCCACATGTGTCCTCGTGGTCTTGATCTGCTACTTTTGCTAAATGGTTCCTCGCAGTTTATCTGTTCTTTCATTCCAGGGACTTGAAGGTCTCTAGTGTATCTCCCCTCTCTCATCTGGCCTCCAGTGAGTACACGTTCAGTGCCTTGAGTTGATCCTCGTAAGATCTGCCCTGCCGCCCCTGAATCATTTTGATCACCCTACATTGCACTGTCTCCAGCCTGTCCTTATCTTTCCTTAGGTGGGGACTCCAGAACTGGGTACAGTACTCCCGGAGGGGCTTCACCAGTGATCTATGGAGAGGTAGTAGTACCTCCTTCTTTCTGCTGTCAATACCTCCTTCCTATACACCCCAGCATCCTGTTTGCCTTTCTGTAGGGCTTGTCACACTGGTTTGATTGTTTTAGGGAGTCATTGATGATGACCCCTAGGTCTTTTTCCTCAGAGGTCGTGCACAGCTTTACCCCCCCCCCCCCAATCCAGTACTCGGTCCTTTGGTTCTCATTCCCTCTGTGCATCATATTGCACTTTTTGGCATCAGATTTCAGCTAGAGCTGAGAAGATGAATGACTCTTAACCAGTGAACATAGAGTTCCAAAAATTTATTTTCAGGGTTAGTTTAATAATTTTTCAAAAAGCTATAGCCACTTCCAAATACCCAATGTTTCACTGGATAACTTCCAGCTCTTTCAAGGAAGAGTGGTACTGCAATTGAAACAAAATGGTATGTGTTTTAACTTTACATTAGAAGCAAGAAGCAAGACAGCTTCCACTTGCATACTGTGTGACCCTGAGCAAGTCACTTAACCTCCTTGTGCTCCCAGGTCGCTCCTGTAAAAAAAGCTTTCAGCTTAGTGTGCTATACCTGGTTAAACAACAAAATAAAAAAAAATAAAAAAGATGGTAGAGCACAATTTGCCCTCACTATTTAACAAAAGATGTCATACATCAGTAATGATTTTTTTTTTGTCAGCATTAAACAGTTTCACAAGCTGTGAACTCACCAGATTCATTAGGGTGCTTGACAGGGTATCAAAACTTTTGTCTCCCCTGAAATCACACAGAGCTGTGTGTGATTCTAAGAGATGAACGTTGCCATGCTGTGCAGATCTGGTGACATTCTGCAACCTTGTGGTATTTAAGCATGCCACTGTTTTCCAGGATGTGTGACATCAGACGTGTACCATGAAACATCTGATGTCAGCTCTGGACATGCTGCACTCGGCTGAATGCTCTGTGTTTAGTGGGTACCTGAAAGGGCACAATCACCACCACATTTATTTATTTATTTATTTATTTATTGAAATAGTTTCACCAGGAAAGGCACACTGAGCAACAAGATGCCCGTCTCACGGTGCGACCTGGGGGAAGGGGGTACAAGGGGGATGGATAACACGCAGGTTATCAACTGAGCAAATGACAGAGGCAAATAGCAGTATATGGATACAACTGCATTAAACTACAAGCAACAATACATGGAGTACATTGGATATTATATGGAGCACGTAACAACTACCTGACATATAGCAGCAATACAAGGGAAAATTTAGCACACATTAATATGCAGGTATAAACACAGGAGACATAGAACACATGATGGTGCAGGACAAAAAGGCACAGAACAGAAGTGCATAGGTTGGGGCTATATGCCAACATTTGTAGCAAAGCTAAGGCTGTTGCTCGGGCAGTGGGGAGGGGAGCAATTGGCGCATGGCCGAATCAGGTACAGGAGCAATTAGTGGTGAGGAAGTTAGCTAGAGTGGTAGAAAGAGAGTGGGCAGAGGAGGAATGCCAAATTTGAGGTGGGAGATCATTCCATAGCTTGGGTAACCGGTGTGAGAAGGTGGCTTGCCTGGCAGTAGTCTCCCACCTAGGGATTGATAGTTGGCGGTAGTCGCAGGATCTAAGATAATGGGCGGGGAAGGGGGCAGCTGAGAGCACAGAGGAGAGGTAGGAAGGGATGGTGCCAAGCCATAGGTTAGATACATATTTAGCACGGTGTGAAATGCGGCGGTTTCTGAGGGACGGTAGTGCCAGGGAATGGTAGAGGTCACAGTGGTGGGTAAGGGGTGAGGCATCAAGAGCAGAGCAGCAGAAGGCATTAACAAATGTGTCCAGCTTAGATAGGGTGGACTTAGGGGCTGCACTGTAAACAATGTCATAGTAATCAAAGGAGGGAAGTATCATCTTCTGGACCAGTTCACATCGGACAGGGGAAGGGAGGCTACTGCGGTTCCTATAAAGTGCACCGAGCATGGGGCATAGTTTTTTTGAAATAGCATCAATGTGGTCTGAGAAGGAAAGATGGCAGTCAAGCCATACCTTCAAGTAGCGGAATGAGGAGACATCTTCGAATTTTTGACCAACCAAGTTGTGGAAATAGGGAAGGGATGTGAGTCTGACAGGTCTTGTCATGTGCCAAAAGTCATCATGACAGTTTTTTGACATTTAGGGAGAGCTGGTGAGATCTGAACCATTGCTGTACTTTGCTGAACTCGGCTTGGAGGTTAGTTTGTACCACTTCAGGGTCGGAGCCTGAAGAGAAGAGTACAGTGTCATCTGCATACATGTGGATTGAGGTAGTAGAGCAGATGAGCAGTAAGTCGTTTAGGAATATAGAGAACAGTATGGGTCCCAGAACCGACCCTTGGGGGACACCGGTAGTTAAGGGAAGGGGGGAGGAGATAGCATTTGTGACTCTAACTTACTGGGTTCTGCCAGAGAGGTAAGATCTGAACCAGTTGGCAGCAACAGAGAGGCCTGATTCAGCGAGATAAGAGAGCAATATGGGGTGGGAGACGGTGTCGAAGGCTTTCGCAAGGTCGACGAAGACGGCTGAGGTGATCAGCCCACTGTCCATACCAGTCAGGGTGGAGTTGGTAAGCCTTATCAGGGAGGATGCAGTGGAGTATCCCTTTCTGAAACCTGACTGGTAGGGTGTGAAGAAATTAGAGTCGGTGAGGAAGGAAGTAAGTTGGGTGAGCACAAGGTGCTCTTGTAGTTTTGCTAGTACTGGGAGGAGGGAAATAGGGCGGTAGTTGGAGGGGGAGGTGGGGGTACCTCGTTTTGGGAGGGGGATGACAGTGGCGTGCTTCCATGCTTGGGGGATGGCAGTGGCGGCAAAGGATTGGTTTAAGAGTTTGGCAAGTGGAGTTGCTATGGCGGTGGCGGAGAGGTAGAGGAGTTTAGGGTCCAAGCCATCTGGGGATTTGCCTTTTGAAGGGTTGAGAGAAAGTAGTGCATCTAGGGCATCCACTGCAGAGATGTCATTGAAGGAAAAGGAGCGAGGCTTAGTCAGGTTCATTACGTCTGTAGAGTGTGCGATAGGTGCAGGGTTTGGCAGGGCAGAGAAGAGAGTGGCAGCACAAGTGGAGAAATATATGCTGAACTCAGTAGTGACTGCTGTTGGCTCAGCGAGAATGGAGTTGTTAAAATTTAGAATTGGAGTGGGATTGGCAGCTGGTGGGGTGAAGAGGGAGTGAATGACCTTTCAGAATTTTGAGGGGTTATTTAGGTTGGACTGTAGGGAGCTGCTGAGGTACTGTGCTTTAGCTAGGCGAGTGGCTCTGGTACACTTGTTTTGGAGCATGCGGTATGCGGAGAGATGTTGTGGGAGGTGCGAGGATTTATGTGTTTTCCAGGCTTTGTCACGGGCGGTTTGACATGCAGTCAGTTCTTGGGTGAACCACGGCAGGTGGTTGCCTCATTCCCCTGTACGTAGCAGCGGTGCATGTTTGTCCCAGACGCTGAGGAAAGTGTCTTTCAAAAAAGTGGAGAAAGGTGCCATCAGTGGAGTCCATAATAGGGGCAGGGGCCCAGTTTGCTAATGCAAGGTCATCTAACACCGGGCCGAGATTGAGGGATTTGAAGGAGCATTGGACTAGAAATTTAGGGGGAGATTTTGAGTGGTGGATTTTGTGCACTAAGAAAGTAATGTGGTGGTCACTGAGGGAGTCAGGAAGAATACCGTCATTTATTACCCGGTGAGGGTGTGTGGTAAGAGCCCAATCGAGGAGTGAGTGGTTACCAGATTTTAGGTTAAGCCGGGTGGGCTCAGTAATGGTTTGAGAGAGGTTTAGTACAGCAATTTCAGTCCTGGTTTTGTTGAGGGCAGGAGTTAGCCAGTTGTGGTTTAGATCACCCATAATATAAAGGTCCCCTGTCGGGGTTAGGCAGGAGATTTGCTTGAGGAGGTTGGTGACAGCAGAGGATGGTGTGCCAGGTCGGCAGTATATTCCTGCAATGTAGATTGGTAGCGAGAAGGGGAGTGTCAGCTAGAGTAAAATGAATTAATAGATTTTAGGTTCAGACTTGGCTAGGATAACCGAATAGTGCAAGTCCGAGTTGACATAGATGGCAACTCCGCTGCCTCTTGTGGCTCTGTCCTGGTGGGCCAAAGTGTAGCCTGGGATGGGTCTGGGGTTTGGGTGGATGTCACCTGCGGCAAGGAGCAGGAGCACAAGAGATAGGTAGTGGGAGAATAGCTGTATGTGACTGACGGTGAGCGGACGTCTCTTAGTTAGAAGGCTTGGGTGATTATTTGGAGCAGGGCAAGGAGGGGGGAGTAGTTGAAAAGTAAGCCAGGAGAGTGATGGGACAAAGAGAAAAGGGCTGGAATGTGTGGCTGAATGAATCCAGGCTTGGGTGAAAGGGAGAGTGGACGCCGGAGTGGAGGAGTGGGGAAGCTTAGTGAGGTTGGGCAGGAAAAGGGGGGGCATGGGAGAGGTGGGTGGCATGCTGGAGAGGAGGGGGCAGAGAAGGAGAAGAGAACATGGATGAGCAGTGGCAGGAAGCCTAGTAGTTGGGCCATGGCATGGATCTAGCGTTAGAAAGCCCCTAACTGTTGTGGCAACAGAGGGACAGACATAGAGGGCCAGGGAAATGAGTGGTTCCTACGGGGAGGATGGAGGACCAGTGAAAATTAAGGCCTAGATAACCAATGAGGCGTGGCTGGCAATAGCCTGTAGGAGTGAGCTAGAAAGCCAGGGCAGGGTTTATGTGTATTTAATCAGGACCAGGGTGGGTGGGAGGGCCGAAAAATCAGCAGCTAGGGCTCCTTCCTGGAGGCAATCAGTCCCTGAGGACAAGTCCGTACCTGAGCTTCTGTGAGGGGCTGGTGGCTTCACACCTGGACTGCAGGTTACAAAAGTCACTACTTAAAAACCTTCTGGGAAACCATTATTAGTAGGAGACTAATTCCTAAAAGCATTAATAATTCATCAGTTGCAGGCATATTTAAATGTGCCCTAAGTTGGCGGTGGGCAGGAGGTCAGGCTCAAATATGCACAGGGTCACTGGGATCCAGTACATTACCAGATCACCAGAACTTTGAGTGTGATAATCACAGAATTTTACATTAGTAAAGACAAATGTAACTACAATAACCATTGACTAATTACATAAAAGGTCTGTGACCGGGTTATGTGGGTAAGGTAAATGAGTGAGACAAGACTCCAAAAATATGGTTAACACACCTTTTCTAGGCGTGATGTTTATTGTCCAACTGTACTATTTTTTGTAGAAAAATACATTTCTTTACAAAAATGAACATGAACCATATTTGGCATAAGTCTTAATACTTCAGACAAAACGACAAAATACATTTTTAAACAAAAAGAAAATAGCTGTTCTCGAGCTTCAGAGAACTATCCTTCTCTGGTAGTTCACCCACAGAGTAGATAACTTTGTTAGCAGTTTCTACAATCGTCTGTGTGTCAAGATAACCTCTCCTTACTCACTCTCAGGCTTATCTGCTAGTTCTGAGCACCAGGGGAGCTTTTATGCTATGTCCTGCCGCATCATCAGGTCAGCTGATCCGCCCCTTTTCTAAAACAATGCTCATTCCTTCTCTAATATAAACATTTTTGGGGGGATTAGCATGACTACATATATAGATAAAATGATGAGATACGAACTGGACAGATCATTATGTTCCTACTATACTTAATCACACATGCCCACACAATGCAAAGCATCATGGGCTGCATATGCAAATCACCACAGAATGTTATGCTGGTCCAACTTTAAGCAGAATTGCATGGTGCCGAAAGGCCTCTCACACAGTTTGCAAAGGGTGCTAACAGAAGACATAGACACGTGTTTCGTATACTTAAAACACAACATATACTGTTTTATAAATTAACAGCCTGTGAGCATTGAAACTCCGCCCCATCTCACCTTGAGTGACAGCTGTCACTGAGGATAAAACAGCCTCATCATGGGGTGGTTGGCTCCTAAGGATTTATTTCTTAGACTGGTTGTGCTCAGGTAAGAACAAATATGTTTCAATATGACAAAACAGAGGTAACACTCTTTATTTTATATTTGGGCACCATATTGTTCATGAAACATGCCCATTTGGATAATATAATATTAGAGCACAGAACATTTTAATATCAGATGGTTAATATTGCAAGCCATCGGGAATACTTTCATTTGGGCCCCTTTTCTATCAGTACTAGAGTCAGTCGAAATTAAAGTACTGCATCAGTACTTTTGGGCAAAGGGTTTTATTCACTAAACTCTTCCCCCTTTGCTTTCAAGAACGAGCGCGAACCACAGCGCTCTACCAGGAAGTGAATTTATTTAAAAAAAAATTATCACCGCGCTATGCGGTATGAGTAAACGGCTTCAAGCTGTTTAAACTCTACCCTTCACTTTTAATGGGTAGGCTTGTGTCAGCAAATCTTCACTGGGGTTTTGGTTTTAATTTTTACCACCGGGGCACTGCTTATTTTAATTTCCCAGGGCAAGTAGAGAATCCAAGGTGGCGCGAGCCAGTGAAAGTAATCACTTTTACTTTCCTGACTCGGCGGCGCCTCACTCCGTACTGCAGCATAGGTTTCCACAGTATAATTATAGGTATTCTACACTCTGTAGCTATGGGAGAAGTACTACCAAGTTCCTTCTCTCCCGTAGCAGCTCACAGCTGACTCGCTCCCCCAAAAGTCATAACTGCGAGTCAGCCAGCACCTCTAATCGTTCATAACAAAAACGGCAACACTGTATGAATCGGCAATCTCAGAAGCTGAAAGTAACTTCCCAACAGGGAACAGTAAACATTTCTATCTCCCTGCTCTCCCGTAGCAACGCATTACCGACTTGTTTTCTTTAACACCTAACCATAAGTCAAAAGGAGTGTCTGTTTTGATATAAAATAAAAATAAAAAAGGCAGCTTTTAACACAAACGGCTGCTCAGTTTTGTTTTTTTTCAGAAGCTGCACGTAGCTTCTTTACAGGAGGCATAAAACAATTATTTGGCTGCCTATAAAACAAACGACTGTCCTATAACTATAACCCCACAGGTTTTCTAAAGGCATTCGGGGTTTAACAACTTAAAGGTGCAGCATACTTTTATTTTCACTAAGTTGGACAATAGCTTAATTTCTTTCTAAAGCCCTACAATGTCTTTGTTTTCAGGCATAGGCATGGGAAGAAAAGAAAATGAAAAGGGGTAGGCAAGAGAGCATAGCGATATCATTATGGGTGGCCTTCCCATAATGATAGAATAAATACAATTAGTTTTATAGAAAGAATAAGGGTTTGCTACTGCAGCAGACTGTAGGGAAAATAATTATGCCAAAGCCTTTAATGGGGAGGGGGGGATACAGTTTATCACAAGGTCCATAACAATGCTCTACAGGCATTTTAAACAAAACACGGGAAATACATATGTTTTTACACAACATCTAATATTGTTCTGATAAATATTACAACCATCTTCATCATTGTATGTAGTTGCAGCCCACTCATCAGTGTCCGTATGAATATTGTACTATCATGATATTTATAAATTGCTGGGGCAAAGGGACGGGGATGGTCAGGGGGTTATAAAGCAAGATTCACAAAATGCGTAAAAAGCCAAACACAGGGTAGGTGAAGAGTAAGAGTAGAAGCAAAGTGTGGAGGAATGGAGAGGAAAAAGAACACAAGGTACAGGGATTCAGGTAAGTGGCAGGGGACTGGCCAACAGGGGACTAGCAAGAAGCTAGAGGAGCCACACTGAGGACCAAAAAATGAAAATTACGTAGCTACCGTAATAATGATCTTTCTGTGTATCTTCACCATTAATCACTGTTGGGTACTCGACCGGAGGTCAGGACCCCGCAGGAGCTTTTATTATTTTTTTAGGTCAGTGGAGCCGACGCACCATCGGTGTCACCCTCGAGGCCGACGCACTGCGTGGCGCTCGCAGGTTGGCCGTTAGGCTGCATTGGCTCCGCCTGCCTGCCTGCCAGTTCTGAGTCGCCGGAGAGGTAAGAGGAAGGGAGTGGAGGGTGGGACAAGGAAGTCCAAGGGACAGAAAAAGGAAAAGATATATAAACCAAAAGGAGAAATAACAACTGAGAGGACAGAAAGGGAGAAAAAGTCAGAAACTAAAGGGATTGGGAGGGGCCCCAATCTCTGGAAATGGAAGAGGGAAGTAGAGTGGGTTAAGAATTTAGGAGGAGAGGAGGGAGTTAAACATCCCAGACTCTGGTCATCTCCAGATTACATAGGAACTGCAAGGAGTAGCCAAAGGCTTTCTGCCAGAATTCAAGACACAGAATGGCTGGCAAACACTCCAGATAAGCAGAGTTGGCTATTCTGGAAGAAGGACAGGGTACAGAGAATTAACACCCTCTCAAGGAAAGATTATTGGTGAAAAAAAGGGAACTTTTTTTTTTTTATATATAAACAAGGAGAAATAAGTTGGATGGAAACAGGGAGTAGGAGAGAATGGAGGGCAACTGTCAACTCCCACCCCACAGGGGTGGAGCCAAAGCACTGGAAAAGGAGTGCCCCCCCGCTGTCCACACTCCCCGGAACATTATCCCCCTGTGTGCCTCTGTTTCACCCCACTCCTGAAAAGAAAGGAGAGGGGTAAGGGGTGGGTACAGAGAGGGAAGGGGACCCAGAGACTGAGGCCCCAGGGGGATGGAGGGTGGGATTGTGATGAATGGTGAAGATACACAGAAAGATCATAATTATGGTAGGTACGTCATTTTCATATCTTATCTGTATCAGTCTTTAACATTCATCACTGTTGGGTGAGTGCTGAAACTCCCGAAGGGAGTTTTCTTTTACACCCTAAGGAACAAAGTCCCTTAGCTCTCAGTGGGTGACACACTAAGAGGGAGAACCTTCAGGGCCTGGAGAGGCCTGAGAGTGGGAAGAGGGAGACGGGGTCCCCCCGGAGGGGGAAGGAAGTTGCCCCGACAAATGCCATCTCGCCCTACGGGAGAAGAGATAGGTTCTCTGGTGATCGGAGTTAATCACCCCACGCCGGGCCAAGGGTGACAACTGGGAAAGACACAGCCATGCCGTCCACCTAGTGCAGATCGCTGTCCCTATGACCCTGGTAGCTACCTCGTTGGCATCATAGAATGCCCTCGCTTGGTGCCTTGCTAGCTCCAGGCCACACGCAGAGAGTGCAATGGCATGTCTGGTTTGCTCCGTATCAGGCAATGAGGCTAGGAGCTGATCTAGCCTGGACCACAAGAACCTGTCATAGGCTGCATAGTGGGCCTGATGTGCAGAAATGGAAAGCAATAACCGTGCCGAGTAGAAAGTCCTCCTACCCCAGAAGTCAAAATCCGAGGAGTCTTGATCTGGGGGCCAGTCACGGTGAAGGACGCGAAGCCCATCAGCAGTATCTAACTGTGTCAATCCGGACTGCGGATGAGGCATGTAACCTGGAGACTCCGGGGGTGCGCACTACCTCTGGCTGAGATCCCTAGGGGCAGGAACTCCAGAGAAGGGCCTCTGCCAGGAATGCAATGACACCTCCCAAAAGGGAGCAGGCCAGGGCAGCACCACAAGGGTGGCCTCACCAAAATTGCCTAGAAAAGCGTGTGCCAAGTGCTCAGGATTGCTAACAGTGGCAGGTGTGAGGTGCAAGTCCTCCAACATCCTCACGAGGAAGCGCTAATACTCAGTGAGATCAGCAGCTGGAGAGATGTGGACAGAAGGTTCCTATCTCCCAGAAGAGGGGAATGAGGAGCTGGAGGGCACCGGCTGTTCAGATAGTGGCTGCTCGGGGGGAGGTTGAAAAACCTGACTGTCCATCGCCCTAGCGTAAGCTGGGAACTGAGCAGCCACCACTCTGAACTGCTCCCAGGAGAAAGGCCCACTAGGACCAAGGATGCCTGGGAGTGCAGGAGAATGTGGCAGAGGAATGGGGACAGAGCCAAGAAGAGATGTCGGCTGACCTCCGCCTGGGCTAAGGAATGGACCAGGAGCACCCACGGAAGAAGGTGCCCCGGAAGACCCCACAGCCGACAGCTGAACAACCATTTCGGTACTGCCTTGGCTATGCCTGGAAGAATCCCCTGTGAGGCGACCAGGGCCGTATAGGTCCAGAAGGACGATCCCCTACCTCAAAAGAATGGGGCTCTCTCAAAGAGACCGAGGAGGAAGAGCAGAGATCCGCACTACAGCTTCTCCCAGAGCCCGGGTGGACCCCTGAAAAAGGCCGCCGTGCCGACCCCATGCCCCTTGACCCCTCGGAGTCCAAAAGAGCCCTCCTCCTCAAGAGGGCCAGCCTAGGTAGCTGACAGCTCTGGGCAGCACCCAAAGGAGCTATCCAGGGCACAGCACCCTCCCCTCCTGTAGGTGCTCTGATCGGCCCCAAAGTTGGGTGATCCAGGCACACCACAGGCAGGGGTACCACTGCTGAGGAGTCAGTGGACCCACCAAGACCGGGCTGCAAAGCAATGGTGGCCTGCACCACTGCCCGCTGGTCAGCACCCCTGATCCCAGTCTCGGTAGCCACCGAACCCACCTCAGAAGGGGGCTGACTCCGGCTTGTCAAGAAAACTACTGGGCTGCCCACTCCAACAGCCAACCCCAAAGAGTCAGACTGTCCGTCTGACTCAGAGCCCAACTCCGCCTCCGAGGAGGTAGAGGCCAAGGCACTGTGCCAGACCGTAGGAGGGCGCCCACTGCCATCTTTGCCAAAGGGAGTGCCAGAGACTAAAGCCATGCCTGAGCTGGTGCCAGTTCCCCCTACAGCACTGTGAGCAGAATCCACAGGGGGCATGGCTCCAGCCCGAACAGGAGCTCCAGAGTTGGGACCAGCCACGGTGCCATCCGGCCCCATGGTGCCGCGAGAAGTGCAGGGGATGAAGACGGCACTGATGACGGCCCCGACGGCACCACCGGCACCAAGGATGGCACCGTCCAGCTCCACAGTGCCACAAACGGCACCGAGGGCAGAGGCAGCTCCGACAATGGTGCCGACAGCGGAATCCGACAGCCCCACAGCGCTGAGTCCTGATGACATGGTGCCATGCTCAACCTTGGTGCTGTGGATGGTGCTGAGGAGAGACAGAGACAAAGACAGTGCCGTAGCAGCTCCCACGGTGCTGCTAGCAGTATCGGCACCATGAACGGGCTCCAACAGAAACCACGGCACCACGCAACAAGTTGGCATCGACGACGGCTCTGTCAGGGCCCACGGTGCAGCAAACGGTGCCGACCGACTGCGTCAAGGACAGCACTGACCCGGGCCTTGTGAACCACGGGTCCAACACCAGGGGAGCCTTCACCCCCAAAGGGGCAATTGCCGTGGCGGCGCCTCCCGCCCGCCCCTGAAAGGAGTGGGATGGGCCTCCTATGCTGCGGAAAGAGCCTCTGCAACGGCTAGGCTACTAGTAGCCGAGGCTCCCTCCTCCTTGGTCTGTGTAGAACTGGGAGGGGACCCGGAGGAAAGACTGAGAGAGTGTGGCTTGGCCGACGAGTGCGCGCCTGACCCCCGAAATTCGGCGGAGCTCTCCCCACTTTCCACGCATGTTGCTCGATGACCCGGCGGTCCATGGAGAAACAGGCATCACACGAATCCATGTTGTGAAGTGGGCCAAGACACGAAAGACAACAGTCGTGCTGGTCGGTGATGGAATATTTTTTGGCTGCATGGCCACCGTCGCATGGGGGGCCTACCTGTCCTTGAAGTTTTCTTGCCCTCTGACCGAGACATGACCTACGGGGAAAAAAACACCAAAAACAGACTCGACGTCGCAGAAATATAGAAAAATGGAAAGATCTTACCGGGCGACGTTGAGTATGGCAAAAACAGAACTGGCAGGAGGAACTGACAGACTTCGGCACCGAAGGAATGAATTACGGTCGAGAAACTGCGGAGCAGGTCAGGATTTTTCTTCTCAGCATCCCACGAGGTGACCTCTATGGCGGGAGACAAAGAACTGGCAGGCAGGCAGAGTCAACACAGCCTAACAGCCAACCCGTGAGCGCCACGCAGTGCGTCGGCCTCGAGGGCAGCGCCGATGGTGCGTCAGTTCCACCTACTTAAAAAAAAAAAGCTCCCGCGGGGTCCTGACCTCCAGCCGAGTACCCAACAGTGATGAATGGTGAAGATTGACACAGATAAAATCAGTCAACATAGCTAAATTGTAATCATTTTGTTGCAAACCAGGCTTTGAAAGCACACAAATATGCCCTACAGGGCCGTTAGCAACCTCGAACAAGAGACAAAGGGGCTTTGTAGAGAAACTGAAATCACAAACTTGCAACTGAGTTCATACTGAATGAAATGTAAAAATAAACAATATTTATACAATGGGCAGTTTAAATCTTGTAATCTCATTGGTCAAAACATGCAACATGACTGTTGATTATTCTCTCTCCTAAGCTGGTCTCTGGGCTTCCTTACACCTGGGCTGTACCTCCTGACACCGACAGGCAGGCAGGAATCAGACCTCTGCAGCAGGGAACATCCAGCCCTCCACCTCCTGTCTTCCTCGGTTTACTTCCTGCCTGCCATAAGGCAGGTTCTCTGAAGGGGCTCTGCCACAGTTGTGGCAGAGCTGAAGACACCAAAGTGTAAGTTCAGCCTATTTCTACTTTGAGAAAAGGACTGGCAAGGGGGAGCTTAATTTTGCGTTGCCTCGTAGTTTCCTTAGGGTCCCCAGTCTCAGCCATGTATGCTGCACAGACTGAACCCCTTCTGTCCTGCTTTTTCCCGTGCTTTGAGGCACGCACTCCCCCCCCCCTCCAACGGTTCGGTAGGAGGCACAGAATTCACTCCAGGATTACTACCATTTGGCGGTGGCCTCATCAAATTATTTTCACTGGTCTCATCTATTTATTTTTGGCTCTGGAGAGCCGTGCTTCACTTCTTCGCCGCCGGCCCTACTGCTCAGGCCACCGACGCAGCAGACTCATCACCACATGGGAGGAAAGCCACCAGGAGTGATCTCACCCCACCACAGTAGCGGGGGATTCAATTCCAGCAGGAGCTTGATTCCTGCTCGAGAATCTATTCGGCTCAGGAGGAGCCACTCTGTCAGAAACCACGTGGCAGCAGGAACTTGATTTTAAGCTCGGGATAAGCCAATGGGCAGGAGACTTCAGTCGGCTTAGGTGGAGCCATTCTCTGTCTTTTGGCTCAGGAGGAGCCATTCTCTGCCCTTCGGCTCAGGAGGAGCCACTCTCAGCCCCATCGGCTCAGGTGGAGCCATTCTCTGCCCTTCGCCTCAGGAGGAGCCACTCTCAGCCAGCAGTAACAGTTTTCGGGCTCGCCACCGACCAGCATGGTATCTATCTTGGAAGCAGTCATGCTTCTAAACAGCAGGTGCCTCATTTGGGCTCAGGGAGAGCCGCGCTACTGCTCCTCTTCATCAGCACTTAGAGCGGAACACTCCACAGTAGCTGGGGATTCACTAGCGGGAGCGCGGGAATGCTTCACAGTAGGGCAACACTCCACAGTAGCAGGGGTCCTCTTCGGCTTAGGAGAAGCCGCACTCAGCTCCTCATCATTGGCACTCTTCATCACAGGTACTCTCGGAGCGGCAGCACTCTGCAGCAGCAGGAGCTTCCTTTCAGCTCAGGAACAGCCGCCCTACAGTCCCTCCGATGGCCAGGACAGCTCAGGCAGTCAACTCCATAGTGGAGCTGGCTGAGTGTTGTGATGCGGCTTAAACCATTGCTTCTGGAGTATGGAGGTGCTGGGTTCAGATTGCAGTCTCCTTCCCATCAGGCCCTGGAATGCACAACATGGGGAACCTACCAGAGCGATTGCGCCTCCCTTACTACCCAGATTGTTGGGTACTTTAAATAGGGGCTCATGCACCCTTCCATTCAAAGGTCTGAAGGGCTATAGGGAGCAAAGCACAACTCCTTATGGGGCGGTCACTTCCACAGAAGTAGTCCCCCCCCCCAGGTCCCCTTCTCTGGCGCGCTATGCTTAAGTGAGACAGCTGCAAGGGTGGTGGAGGTCAGGAGACATCCACCCTGCTATCACAGGATCCAATTCCGTGCAGTACAGACCCATCAGCCTTCACCTCCAAGGGACAGCGGGGCTTACCAGCAGGCTTAGCCCTCAGGCCTAACAGGACCTTCGCCCTCAACTCATCATTCCCTGGCCATCATACTTCAATCTCCTTAATAGCTAGGAGGGTCCACGGGATGCCCACTCCTATGCCTACTCCCAATCATCTCACCAGAGGGACATTGCTACTTTTGACATACTAGTAGCACAAGTCCACCAGAGGTCAATTTGTGCCCCCAGAGGTGGGGGGCTACTAAGTGGCATTTCTGTCTCAGATGGCTCTCTGCCCAGAAACTTAGCCTTGGATGATTAAGATTACTTCATGGGTGAGTGAGGAATCTCACTTGAAGTCTCTCTTGGCAATTCTTAAACTTCCAACCAGCACTCAGATTGGCATCGGCTACCAAGCAACAGAGAGAACTTATATATTTACCTCGGGGTGGGGCTTCTGGAACCCGGGGGACCATAGGTGGAGGCATCCCTTGTAGAGATGCTTTTAGTGCTCCTCTCCTCCCTTAAAGCAGCTGCGAACAACTTGTTCTCAACACCACTGAAGTGGCATTCCAGCACGCTGACAAGCCACATATAAGCAAACCCAGCCAACCTGTTTTCAGCATGAGCCGCAATACCATGGCCACTATCCTGGCATTCCGGTGTGCTGACGAGCCAGATACAGACGAGCCCACCCCACAACAGCTTCAGAGTGGGACTATTCTAGGCATTATCAGCAGATATCTCAAAGGAGGCTGCCAGTTGCACAGCAAGGGCCATGCTTTAACTCGCCTCGACAGACCTAAGGCTGCAGGCATGGCAGGCGGACAGGTCACCAGAGCTCACTTGGCGAATGCCCCCCGAAAAGGGAGAGCTCCCATATGGATAGTCTTTTTAAAGGGGGTGGTAAAAGATTCCAGAAAAGTGCTGAAAAACTTTCTACCACAATTCAGGTGCACGTACAGACCCTGGACGAAGGAATCCGGTCAAAGTATTCAAGCACATGCATACTCAGAGGACAATTTAAATCTGCCTTGGCAGATAATACGGGGTCATTTCTATCACCCAGGAGATGCAAAAAGGTGGACAGAATTGAAGGTGCCCGTACCGGTCATAGTCCACATAAGGGTCCCACATCTGGTTGGCACAACAGTTCTCTCTAGCGTTGGGGTTTTCCTCAGCCACGCAGACAGAATTGAAGTTGCTTGTACTGGTCATTGTCCACATAATGGTCCCACAGCTCAACTAAATATTACAAGCAGTGGCAGAGGTGGTCTGGTACTTGCTGGCACATGGTTTTCTCAACAGGAGAAAGAGTTCCCTAATTTCAAAACTGACCTTGATCCTTCTGGGGCAGACATCATGACATAAGGATTTTTCCCCCGAAAACTAATTTTTGGATTCTGCTAAAGCTCATCAAGGAGTTTAACTCCTCATTTATTTATTTTTCATACAGCTCATTGAGACAGAGTGAACCCTCCCTCCAGGGATGGTCTCGGAGGACAGAGGTCATGAAGGGTCGCAAGTTAGACCATCCTCACCAAATCCGAATTACAACTGATGCCAGCCTCATGAGCTGGGGTTGGCTCACCTGCTTCAGCTGTTGGCAACAGGCAGGTGGTTGCTGTTAGAGGCACAAGGCACAGCATAAACGTTCCCAACGTGAACAGTGGGCCCCGCTCTGAGGCACTCTGAGCAGCAATTCCCCAATCAGGATAGTCTGGTTCCAACCGATAATACCAGCCATCAGGGTGGCACAAGAAGCTCAAAATGCTAAGAGAAACTCTTCTTTTTCAGTGGGTCTCGCACCACTGAGTGAGGTATATACCAGGGCAGGTAAACGACATGGCGGACTAGCTTAGTAGCAAGGTTGGTCGACCATGGGAATGGGAGCTGAAGGACAGTCTGGATAGCAGGATAGCTCTCATCTACCATCCACCAGGAGACAAGAGATGATTCCTGTAGAAAGTGGCAGATTTCATCGCCGATATGGCATTGGAGTCGCCCAGACTGATGGTTCTGGGCGACTTCAATGCTTGAGTCGACGACAAACTTTCTGCCTTTGGTCAGCACTTCCTTCAGTTGATGACATCACTGGGCCTTACACAGATTGTTTCCTCAGCCACGTATAATCACGGTCACTCCTTGGATTTAGGTTTTCTCCTGGGGATTGAGACCTCTGATTTGGTGGTGGAACCTGTCAGTTGGTCCGATCACTACACCGTGAGCTTCAGTTTTCGTGCTCCACTTCGTAGGTCTGCCCTGTGAGATGGTTCGAACGCCCTTTACGGGATGTGTGCCCTGAAGACCTGATGGCGGTGTTGAACCTCTCAGAGTTTCCAACTGCCAGCTTGGGTCCAGAGGCTATGGTTTTGGCCTATAACCAAGCCATTTCCTCAGCCCTGGACTCAATTGCTCCTGTCCGTGTTCGTCCCCTCTCTCTTCGCCCTCAGGCCCCATGGTTTGATGGGTCCTTGAGGAAGTTGCGACATGTGGGATGACGGTTAGAGCGTCATTGGAAGAAATCTGCTCTGGATGCCGACCACCTTAGTTTGGAGGAGCATTATCAGCTCTACCAATCAGAGATCTCCCATAAGAAGGCAGAATTCCTGTCCAGGGAGATCTCTGTCGCTCAGAATCGACCGGCTCAGCTCTTCAGAACTGTGGACAGGCTGTGCAACCCAGCCTGTCTCCAGCTCCATCGAGCCTTTTCACAAAAAGAGTGTGATGAGATCGCTCAATTCTTTGCGAGTAAGGTTGCCGACATCAGATCTGAGATCCGTCCAGCACACTCTAAGGGGGAAGCTTCTGGTCGGCGTTTGGTCATGGAATCCTCTGTCTCCTGGTGTTCCTTTGACCTGCCGACTTTCAATGATATTATGCGGATCGTCCAGGGGATGCACCCCACGTGCTGTAGTTTAGATCCGGGCCCTACCTCCCTAATTCTGGGTTGTGTTGAGATCGTTGGCCCGTTTCTGGTTCAAATAATCTGGTGCTCCCTTGAATTGGGTGAGTTTCTGAGCTCCCTAAAGGAAGCTGTGGTGACTCCCCTTTTGAAGAAGGCTTCTTTGGACCCAGATGTTTTTTCCAACTACAGACCGATCTCTAACCTTCCCTTTATTGGGAAGGTTATCGAGAAGGTAGTGGCAAACCAGCTGGAGGACCACCTGACCATCCATAATATCTATGAACCTCTCCAGTCTGGTTTTCGTAAGAGGCATAGTACCGAGACTGCTCTGATCGGGTGCTCAATGATCTCTTGATTGCGAGAGATCAGAGGAACCGTTCTATCTTGGTCCTTCTTGATCTCTCTTCAGCCTTTGACACTGTAGACCATGGGGTTTTACTCGAACGTCTGGAGTCCATCTGTGAACTGTCTTGTACAGTGCTCAGATGGTTTTCATCTTTTCTATCCGGGAGAATGCAGAGAGTGGTGTCGGGGATTTTTTCCTCTGATTCTTTCCCTCTGCAATGTGGTGTCCCCCAGGGTTCGGTGCATTCCCCCATGTTGTTTGCAGTGTATATGCTGTCCCTCGGAGACATTGTAAGAAGGTATGGGCTGAGGTTTCACTGCTATGCTGATGATACCCAGCTCTACCTTTCTTTTGCCCCCGACCAGGTTAGTGCTCTCTCGGTATTTAACAGCTGCCTCGCTGAAATCCAGGACTGGATGAATTTGAGCTGGTTAAAGCTGAACGCCGGTAAGACTGAGGTTTTGCTCATGGATCCGGGTCGTGGGTCAGGGGGGTTGGGGTCCAGTCAGCCCTCTGTCATATTGCTGGGGGAGGATCTGATCCCTACCTCTGAACGGGTGCGTAACCTTGGAGTGGTACTTGATGACGGGCTGACTCTTCGTCATCAGGTGTCAGCAGTCATTAAGTCCGCATTCTATCATCTTAGGAACATCGCCAGGGTGAAACACCTTGTTCCGTCCAGCGATTTACCCGTGTTGGTCCATGCCTTCGTGACATCTCACCTTGACTATTGCAACTCCCTTTACTTGGGGCTTCCTGGGGTTGATATCCACCGCTTGCAGCTAGTGTAGAACGCTGCAGCAAGATTAATGACAGGGGTGACTAGAAGGACACACATATTACCCCTGTGCTGCGCGATCTGCACTGGCTGCCTATACAGTGGCGGATCACCTTTAAAGTAGGTCTTTTGACCTTCAAAGCCCTGCACGGACTCGGTCCTGACTACTCGAAAGAGCTTCTGATCCCTTACCACCCCGTGCGACAGCTCCATTCAGCCGACGAGGGGTTTCTAGAGGTTCCAAGGGTTATATTGAAGTCTTCTGGGGCTAGGGCATTTGGGTTCACAGCCCCAACCCTCTGGAACTCTCTGCCTCGCCAGCTTAGAGAATGCACGACTGTGGAGGCCTTTAAGCGGGATTTTAAGGCTTTGTTATGGAACAAGGCTTTTGTGGACTGATGTCATTATTAATTGTCGTTTTTTATGTATGTAACCCCCCTGCAAATGGGGGTTCCCAAAAGACTTCCAGGAGCTTGCTTGAATGCTCCAAGCCTGAATGGTGTTTGGCATTTAAGCCATTTATCAGTGAGTGTTTTTAGAGCCTCTGGTACTGTCTCTTTAAGAGCTGTCTGCTTGCAGACATAATTAGTTTGTATGGGGGGACTGTGTGCTTCTCTGAGTACCACTCGAGCTGCTGCCAATTCACTTCATTTTGCAGTCACTAGGAGTGCAAAGGGAACCTATCTGAAAGATGTAACTGTTTGCCAGAAATTATTTAGAGTAATAATGAAATTACAGTTTGTCTAACCTGCTTTCTTTGCAGTCAGAACTGTGTCTGCTAGTTCCCATTCTAGTTTTGAACTGCTGAACTGGACCAATCAGTGTGGGGTAAGCTAGCTCTAAAATGATGCCTTGGACGAATCAGAACTTGGACTCATAATCTGAGCCAGCCACAGAGGATTGTATGGGCAGTGACTCTGGGAGATGTAGTTTAGACTTCAGTGCCTTTTGGACCAACAGCAGCAGTCTATTGTGAGTGACAGCCAATCAGTCAAGAACTGGGAGGAACTCAAAGGAAGTGCCGGTTTCGTCAGTTGGAGTTCAGTTGAGCTTTGGCAGTGAAGAAGGAAGGAGCCCTGTGCTTTTTCAGTGTGCAGTTTTAGTCAAAAAACGTGTAAGGCCCAGAGTTCCGGTCTGCAGCTTGTGTAACAGCTTGTTAGGACTGAATCCGTCCTGTGAAAAGAATCAAAGGATCTCTGAAGAGTAGAAACCAGGCTCACCCTGTAGAAGACTGGAAGATTGCTGAAAATTGCACTCGGTCTGTCAGGAACTGAATCTGCTGTGTGTTCTCCCGGGTATTGTGCAGTAATTGCGATCGGGATACAGATGCAGCCTGCCTGGTATAGTGCTTTCTTTTATATGGATGTGTGAAGAGGTTTGTGTACCTCAAGTGAGCCCTGCTGACATTGAAGGACCCTATCTTATTTGGAGGTCGTGAGTACTAATTCAGGGTTGCTCCTGTTGAATTGCCACATTAAATCCAAATGGAATTACTGTACTGCTGACTGTTTAATTCTCCCTTTCTCTGTGTGAAAGGGCCCCTACCAGCTGCCACGGTTTGGACTAGCCACCAGGGCTTGGGTACCCAGGGACAGTAACTGATAGGGATAGGCCTGTGCACAGAGCCATAGTGTAGATTATTAGAGTGATAAGCTAATTAACCTGATTTCCCTCTGTCCTTGTTATATCCCCTAAATAAATCAGAGCTGCTTGTTTCAGCAAAGTTATACTGCCTGAGGTATTTGTCTATGTTAAAGTACTGTACTGTGATTGTTGCACTGTATCTCATTTCACAGGAGGTCCCAGTGCGGAACCAGACCTGGGGGTAAGTGTATACCGTGAAGGTAATTCTGATATATGTGTGGGCCACTAGTGGGAAGAAAGGGGTTGCAGTGTCCCAGAGGGCTGTGACCAAGTTAGTTTAACTATTGCAAACCCTGACCTCTGGGTGGAGGCACCCGCCATTGGATCCAGGCCCCTCAACCTGTTAGTGGCAAATCAGGCAGGGGTAGTAGCCCTGGGATAGCGCCATCTAGGGTTACATCTTGGAGGCTCACCGCTGGGATTGTGTGTCCTCTAGTGGCCATATTTACTGAACCACTGTTAAGAAAAAAATGGGTACCCGACAGAAGTGGCTGTGCACCGGCTGGTGGAGTGGTGTACTGGGAGGAGATCGACCCCCAAAATGCTATGCTTATCCTGGACATCCTCTGGGATCAATACGGACACTGTGCAGGAGTACTTTCCAAGGTGGAAGGTTTACAAAACCCTGTGGTGGTGGGTCGGCATGCTAATCTGCTCACCCACACTTTCCTGGCCCTAGTAAAGTTTAAGGATCCCATAGATAGCTCCAAAGTGCCACAGACCATTACCCCAGAGGGAGCCCTCACTGCTTGGAGAGTGATAACTAAGGACAGTAAAGACCCGGGGGGGAATCAGCCCCCACCACTATCTGAAACTTTTGAGGAGAAATTTGCTGAATGGTTGCTGGGAGAGGGGAAAACTGTGGAGGACTTGAAGAAACTATTCTTGCCACCTGGGGTGTTCCTCCCAACACCCTCTCCTGCTCCAGTGCCCGTAATGGTGGCTGAACCAATGCAGACTCCTATTTCTGCACCTGCCATTAGTCACGACTCTTACCGAAGGTTGAGGATCTTCTCTGGCACCCTCCCACCCCCAAGGGAGGATGACTGGGAGACCTGGATAGACTATTGTTGCCCCCAAGTGCTAGAATGGCAATGCTCGGAAGGTGAAAAGGAAGAGGGTTAGTGAGAGCCTCCAAGGTCCTGCCCTGGCTACCATCCGTGCTAAACGGGCCAGTAACCTGAAGCGACTGCACAGGCTATCTTGAGGCCTTGGAGAATGTGTATGGGAGCCCAGATTCTGATGAGGACCTATGGTGGAGAGTAGAGATGCACAACAGTACCAAGGGGTTGTTGTCTGTGTATGTATCTCGGCTGGAAAAATTGTTGCAAGAATGCCTCAGAAAGGTAGTTTGCCAGCGATTGAACTGGACCGAACCAGGCTGGACAGGATCTTAAGTCTGCCCCTTCTCAGAACTGCTGTTGCTTCAGTTACACCTGGCAGATCGACTGGAATCCCACCCTCCTATGATGAGTTAATGGAGAAATTGAGGAGTTGAGAAAAGATCGACCTCGGGAGGGACCTGCACCAATAGCTGCGATCACGACCCGAGTGACTGAGGGTGACCCATCAAGTGAAGTTCAGGGGCAGAGGTTGGCAGTCAATGAGTGCTCTGACAAGGAAAAGATATGTCACAATGGGGGCGAACTGTTGAGAGAGATCCGGAATTCAAAACAGTCCCTTTATGAAGGCCACGCCTGCAAGTACAGGCCCTGACCTATATCCGACTGCATCTGCTATGGGGTGGGGTACCACCATGTATCTCCTGCTGATAACAGCTCGAACTCGATTCCTTGACCATGGAAGTGGAGAAACTGACGAGATGTCTCCAAATGCTTATCACGCCGCAGAGACAGAGATGGCACCAAGGTTTCCAGTTAGTAATACCCCGCCTAGGCTCCCAGTGTGTCTCGGCCAGCTCAAACTCCAGAAAGTATGTTTTGCTATAATTGTGGGAAAGATGGGCACATGAAAGGAATGCCAGTCCCCAAAAGACACTGACAAAGTTGCATATAGGCTACAAGGAGAGCTTCGGAGAAGAAATCAGTGGTTAAGAGGTGCGCGACATGATCCCAGTGAGGGCACCAAAATGCTAATTCACGTCCTTTTGTGGCAAGGTCAGTTGCCCAGGCCCCCACTACGCCTCTCCAGACTGGTCCAGAATAGTGGGTCCCTCCATGGAGACCACTGTAAAGGTGAGCGAGTGTCTACAAGAGCTATATTAGACAGTGGCTCCCAAGTGACAATTATGTTCCAAGATTGGTATCAGAAGCATTTGTCAGACGTACCCTTACAACCATTAGAAGGACTGCATGTATGGGGGTTAAGTGAGAAGGCCTACCCTATTCGGGTATATCCGAATTTGGCTGTCTTTCCCCACCTCCGTGGCTGGAGTGGCCGAACAAGTAGAGACCCTAGCCTTGGTGTGTCCCCACTGGACTGTATGATGGTGTCCCTTTGTTGATTGGAACAAATGCTCATATGTTCAAGGCTGGCACAGTTGTGTTATGAAAACAGGGTCAAAGACTAGTAGAGCTTTAAGAGTTCGGCTTTAATTAAGAAGGCCTATGAGGCACAGAGAGATGCTGAAAAACAGAACCAGAGGAACCGGTCGGAATTGTATGGAAGAAGGATCCTGAGTCTCTGATCCTGGCCAAATGCCCAGTGTACCTTACAGGGAGAGGTCCATATCAGAAAGGATGTTAAGAATAAAATATTAATGTTGGATGCACCAGGCGATGGAAAATTGCCAGAGGACTGCTGGTCAAGCCTAGTATTTTGCCGCTAGAGCCCATGCTTATGCCAGAAGGGTAATGGTCCAAGTTCATAATGTGTCTGAAAGAGACATTCGAGTAAACAGAGGTTGCATCCTGGCTAATGTGCATTGTGCAGACACTGCAGTGCTACCCAGCAGCAAGAGTTCAAGGAAGAATGACAGAGTAACGCCTGACTTGTTTGATTTGCGACTCCCGCTGCCAGCTGAATGGAAAGTGAAGATCAGTGAGAAGCTTGCCCAGAGAGACCAGGTGTTTTCTTTTAAAGGAATGGGATGTAGGATGCGTGCAAGGGCTGAGCACAATATCCGGCTGCATGACGAAAGACCATTTACGTGAGAGGTCTCGCGCCTGGCACCTGCTGACATAGATGATGTGAGACGGCATCTGCAAGAGATGTTAGCTGCTGGTGTAATACAAGAATCCAGAAGCCCTTATGCTTCCCCATTGTGGTAGTGAGGAAAAAGAATGGAACAGTAAGGATGTGTGTGGATTATCGCACCTTAAACCGCGGACTATCCTGATCAGTACACAATCCCCGCATTCAGGATGCTTTGGACTGCCTAAAGCGGGAGCAAGTGGTTCTCTGTGCTGGATCTCCGCAGTGGGTACTATCAGATCCGATGGCCCCAGAGGACCGTGAAAAGACAGCCTTTATCTGTCCGCTTGGCTTCTATGAATTCATGAGGATGCCTCAAGGATTTCAGGTGCCCCAGCCACTTTTCAACGATTGATGGAGCGCAGTGGGGGACATGAACTTACTAGAGTGCCTGGTATACCTAGATGATGTTATTGTGTTTGGCAGCTCACTGGAGGAACATGAGAGCAGATTATTTAAGGTATTGGACCGACTGGAGGACTTTGGCCTTAAACTGTCCATTGATAAGTGTCAATTTTTTCAAACATCAGTAAAGTATGTGGGACACATAGTATCCACCGAGGAATAGAGACCGACCCAAGTAAAGTTGAGGCCTTGACCACCTGGCCACAGCCAAAAATCTAAAAGAACTGCAAAGATTCCTGGGATTCTGTGGTTATTATCGGCGCTCATCAAGGACTATTCAAGAGTGATCCGCCCTTTACTTAACCTTACTCAAGGTATCCCCAACCCACAAAAATACCAAAGTCAGCATCCCTCAAGACTGAAAGAGTGTATTTTCATCTGAGTGAAGTATTTGGGGCCCGCTGGACTCTGATTGTGAGACTGCTTTTCATGAGATCATATATCAACTTACCCATGCTCCAGTGCTGGCCTATGCCGATCCAAGAAAACCTTACGTCCTGCACACTGATGCTAGCTTGCAAGGGTTGGGGGCTGTGTTGTACCAAGAGCACGAGAATGGCCTGAGACCAGTGGCCTTTGCCAGTAGAAGCCTGACCCCATCCGAAAAGAACTATCCTGTACATAAGTTAGAGTTCCTAGCTTTGAAGTGGGCTATTGTTGACCAATTCCATGAGTACTTGTATGGGGCTAAAATACTAGTAAAAACTGACAATAATCCTTTGACCTATGTGCAGACCTCAGCTAGTTGGATGCCACTGGCCATAGGTGGCTTTCTGCATTATCTACATATGACTATGCTCTCGAATACCGAGCAGGTCTGAACCACATAGATGCTGATGCTCTCTCCGGAGGCCTGTTCCCAGAATGATTGGGTCCGACTGGCAGAACCTGACATTCGGCACTCTGCCGAAGTTTGACAGGGAGGAACAAATGTCCACGGACGCAGTGGACTGCATGGTGGATTGCTTGGGAGCCTCTGAGAATTGCATACCTGCTGCTTTGCCACTTTTCTGCAATAGACATTGGTGCACTGCCTCAGCTGGACAATGACAGTATTGGCGGGCTCAATCCCGCGATCCCATGATCAAAGCAGCTTTAGAAGCCCTCTATGCAGGAAAAGATGTGTCCAAATTACGCCCACTGATTTGAGAACTGCACTGTTATACAAAGAAGGTCCTAAGTTGAAACTGATCAATAAACTGTTATACAGAGAAACAGTAGACAGAGGGGACAAGTAGACAAACAACAACTAGTGCTGCCCACTGCCTTCGAGACTCAGTATTGAGGTCCTTGCACAACCACATGGGGCACCTTGGTATAGACAGAACACTTGACTTGGTGAGATCCAGATTCTATTGGCCTAAGATGGGGGCTGATGTGGAGCAACACATTCGAACTTGTAATCGCTGCTTACAGAGGAAAGCTTTGCCCCAGAGGGCTGCCCCTTGTTAACATAACCACCAGTGCACCCATGGAGCTGGTCTGTATTGATTTTCTAAGTTTGGTCAGATCAAAGAAATATCAGTACTGTGCTGGTGGTCACTGACCATTCACGAGATATGCCCAAGCTTCCCACCAAAGACCAGAAAGCATCCACTGTAGCCAAAGTACTTGTAGAAAACTTTTTGTTCACTATGGGCTCCACAAAGAATCCATTCTGATCAAGGAGAGACTTTGAGAGTCGTCTGATCAAAGAGATGCTTTCTCTGTGGGGAGTGAAGTCCAGAACCACTCCTTACCACCCCAGGACCCACAGCCTGAACGTTTCAACCGCACTTTGCTAGATATGCTAGGCACCCTGCACCCAAAGGACAAGCCTAGATGGAGCCAACAAATTAGCACCCTGGTACATGCTTATAACTGCACCAAAAGTGATGCCACTGGATTCTCCCCCTACCGCCTGATGTTTGGAAGAGAAGCTCGACTACCAGTAGATGTGTGTTTTGGGGTCTCTCCTGATGGGGTTCAAGCTGACAACTATTTACAGTATGTGCAAAAGTTAAAGGCCCAGCTAACTCATGCGTACCAACTGGCTCAAACCATGGCTGCCAAAGAAATCTGGCCAACAAAGAAAGGTATGATAAAAGGTGAAAGCACAGGAACCCAGGAGGAGATCGGGTATTGCTAAGAAATCTGGGACTGCATGCAAGCACAAGATTGCTGACAGATGGCACCATCTCCCTCACATTGTAGTGGGCAAACTAGATGATCTGCCAGTGTACAAAGTAAGGCCTGAGAATAATTCAAAAGATGTAAAAACAATGCATAGAAATCATTTACTGCCCATTGGACAAATCTTAATTGAGTCTGAGCCCTAGAAGATGCCCCTCTGGACCAGTGACAAGAGCTGCTGCTAAGAAAAGATCAAGAAAGTCTGCACCTACAGAAGCAAAGTTAAAGTGTTCCCTCCACAAGTCCCAGTTGAGCATGACTGTCAGTCCATATCGGAAGAAAGTGAGAGTGACTTTGAATACTATCCTTCTTACGAACTGAGTCAATTGTTTAGGGCAATCCCTAGTCAATACTGGAGACAAAGCTGGGCCTTCTGGACTGTCTAAGCCCCAGCTTCATCCCTGGAGCCAATGCTCCCAGAAAGTGAAGTGCAAAGCATCAGATCAGATGAAATGGAATCATTGTGCATGGTTGAACTGTTTGAGCTTTCAGGGAGGAAAATGATAGATTGGGGCAGACTGGTGATACACGAACAAGAAGAGTATTTTGAGTGCCCTGACAGTCCACTGCCAGTGTCCAAAGCTCTCCATGCGAGCCAAATGTTGTGGACTCAGAAACTGTAACTCCTGGAGCTGAAAGTGCCCCAAGTTCTAGCCTCTCTACCCCCATGGAGACTCCTGACAAGTGAGGACAATGCTGAAAATGAGGCTCAGAGTGCAGAGACTATAACAGTTCCCCCTAGAAAGACTGGTCGAGCTGTAAAGCCTGTGGTGCACCTCAGTTATGATTCACTTGGGAGGCCTGTGGACTTGCCTCTCAATGTTGTCCATAAAGGAGTGTATGTGTCCCCGAGCTCATTGCCCAAACTGAGCATCAGTGCTAACTCCAAATTACTTGTGTTGCCCTCTAAGTATGGTGCCCTTGCCCCATCCAGCCCCAAGGTAACTGATAGGGAAGGGCCCCCTCTCTTCAGGTTTCATGTACAAGAGGTAATAACTTGAGTTATGGTACAATATGTATGTAATACTGTGTAAAGTGACGTACTGCAATGTTTCAGAAATGTGTTCTTGGTAAAATGATATATTGATACTGATGACATGTAATGCGAGCCTAATGCAAATGTATATGGTTGCAGTTGAAACTTATGGGGTACTTGCTTGAGCGGACGTCAAGCTTTCCCAAGCCAGGAAGGTGTAACCCCTGCAAATGGGGTTCCCAAAAGACTTCAGGAGCTTGCTTGAATGCTCCAAGCCTGAATGGTGTTTAGCATTTAAGCCATTTATCAGTGAGTGTTTTAGAGCCTCTGGTACTGTCTCTTTAAGAGCTGTCTGCTTGCAGACATAATTAGTTGTATGGGGGACTGTGCTTCTTCTGAGTACCACTCGAGCTGCTGCTAATTCACTTCATTTTGCAGTCACTAGGAGTGC
This sequence comes from Neoceratodus forsteri, assembly GCA_016271365.2. NCBI lineage: Eukaryota > Metazoa > Chordata > Ceratodontiformes > Ceratodontidae > Neoceratodus > Neoceratodus forsteri. The sequence continues at coordinate 30,154,449 of JADMNL010000027.1, forward strand.
AAAGGAACCTATCTGAAAGATGTAACTGTTTGCCAGAAATTATTTAGAGTAATAATGAAATTACAGTTTGTCTAACCTGCTTTCTTTGCAGTCAGAACTGTGTCTGCTAGTTCCCCATTCTAGTTTTGAACTGCTGAACTGGACCAATCAGTGTGGGGTAAGCTAGCTCTAAAATGATGCCTTGGACGAATCAGAACTTGGACTCATAATCTGAGCCAGCCACAAGAGGATTGTATGGGCAGTGACTCTGGAGATGTAGTTTAGACTTCAGTGCCTTTTTGGACCAACAGCAGCAGTCTATTGTGAGTGACAGCCAATCCAGTCAAGAACTGGAGGAACTCAAAGGAAGTGCCAGTTTCGTCAGTTGGAGTTCAGTTGAGCTTTGGCAGTGAAGAAGGAAGGAGCCCTGTGCTTTTCAGTGTGCAGTTTTAGTCAAAAAACGTGTGTAAGGCCCAGAGTTCGGTCTGCAGCTTGTGTAACAGCTTGTTAGGACTGAATCCGTCCTGTGAAAAGAATCAAAGGATCTCTGAAGAGTAGAAACCAGGCTCACCCTGTAGAAGACTGGAAGAATTGCTGAAAATTGCACTCGGTCTGTCAGGAACTGAATCTGCTGTGTTCTCCGGGTATTGTGCAGTAAGTGCGATCGGGATACAGATGCAGCCTGCCTGGTATAGTACTTTCTTTTATGGATGTGTGAAGAGGTTTGTGTACCTCAAGTGAGCCCTGCTGACATTGAAGGACCCTATCTTATTTGGAGGTCGTGAGTACTAATTCAGGGTTGCTCCCTGTTGAATTGCCACATTAAATCCAAATGGAATTACTGTACTGCTGACTGTTTAATTCTCCTTTTCTCTGTGTGAAGGGCCCCTACCAGCTGCCACGGTTGGACTAGCCACTAGGGCTTGGGTACCCAGGGACAGTAACTGATAGGGATAGGCCTGTGCACAGAGCCATAGGTAGATTATTAGAGTGATAAGCTAATTAACCTGATTTCCCCTGTCCTTGTTATATCCCCTAAATAAATCAGAGCTGCTTGTTTCAGCAAAGTTATACTGCCTGAGGTATTTGTCTATGTTAAAGTACTGTACTGTGATTGTTGCACTGTATCTCATTTCACAGGAGGTCCCAGTGCCGGAACCAGACCTGGGGTAAGTGTATACCGTGAAGGTAATTCTGATATATTGTGTGGGCCACTAGTGGGAAGAAAGGGGGTTGCAGTGTCCCAGAGGGCTGTGACCAAGTTAGTTTAACTATTGCAAACCCTGACCTCTGGGTGGAGGCACCCGCCATTGGATCCAGGCCCCTCAACCTGTTAGTGGCAAATCAGGCAGGGGTAGTAGCCCCTGGGATAGCGCCATCAAGGGGTTACATGTATATTTTGATTTTATGATTCATTTGTACAGCGCTGTGGCACTTGAAAGGCGCTAAATAAATAAAGTTTTATTATTATTATTATTATAGTGCCTCCTACATCTTGGCAAATCAGTGGGGCAATCCACGGACAGATCTTTTTGCCTGCTGGCGGAACTCCAAGGTAAGCAATTCTGCTCCCTGGCCAAGGATGAACCAGCAGTGGCTCAGGACACCTTTTCCCTTAAACTGGGATGAGTTGGTCTCCTGTATGTCTTCCTCCAATACTGCCTCTGTCAAGAGTCTTTCACAGAGTGGTTCGGGACAGGACACTCATGATTCTAGTCTGCCCCTTATGTTTTTTTCCACACATAGTTCCCGATTACTACGCATCTGTCAAGGCATTCATGTCTAATGTTCAAGTTCAGCCTGGACATTCTCCATCAAGGTCTGGCCCCGCATCCCATTTAAACAACTTATCTATAGAGGCCTGGAGATTGAGAGCGAAAAACTTTTAAGGAACTTGGCTACACAGCTCCTGTTTTTGACATGATGGGGAACTTGTGTCTCTTTTCTTCCTCCAATGTGTATTATTGAATCCAAAAAAAAAAAATTGCTTTTTTTTTGTTATGGCCTCATTCAAAACGCCTATAGAACTATCCAATATAATTGTCTGTTCTACTGCAGTTCTTTCAGATGGATGGACAAAGGACTGCAATCAGCCACCTTACAAGTTCAGGTTTTTTGCACTGGGGACACTCTTGTTGGACGGATTTAGGGGAATTGTTGGATACATATGCTCATGTCTGTAGGTTTCTAAAGACAGCAGCATTAGGTTGCCTTCCAACCAACCAAAGCTACAACCTTGGAGTATTAATCTGGTTCTCAAGGCTGTGGCCAAGGCCCCCCTCGGCACCTATCAAGATGATATCCATCATGCATTTCAGCATAAATATCACCTTTTTTCTCACAGCTGTGGCTTCGGCCAGGAGAGTCAGCAAATTATAAGCATTGCTTACCCAAGCGCTATACACTGTTTTTTCATCAGGCTCTAACAGCTCAGGGGTTCATTCTTCCTTCCTTCCTTGTGCCCACACTCCAAAAGCAATAAGAAAGGGGAATCACATCCTCTACATCTGGGAGCTGTGATAGCAACATAGGGACAGGGAGGCTGAGGGCAGATGGGGACCTTGGAGCCCATCCAGTCTGCCCCTGACGAAAATGTGTATTAAGAGAGAGGAAGCTATTCACAAAACTTCAAATTTGTTCATGGCAGCTATGGGCCAAAATTCTGGAGAACAAGGATTCAAAAGGCTCTATAGTCAGACAGATTCTATCAGCCACTTCTATGGCTTGTGATCAGGTCGGGGTAACTTGCCTGGCAAGGGAGTGCCTATTCCAGCAGAGCCATGGCCCCTTCATGGGTGTACTTCAGAGAAGCTTCAATAGCACACTTATATTAAGCGGCCATGTGATAATTCATTCACACATCTTCACAATTTTAATTGCTGGTAGTGCTGCCCTTGGATGAGGTATCCTTCACTGCAGAGTGCTTCAAGAGGTGGTGGATCCTTAAGGGTTTCTGACATTCTTCCCACCCAGGACATCTGGGGACGTACTGCTTTTGTATATCCCAGGAGTAAGGAAGGAAGCCCGGAGACCAGTTTAGGAGAGAGAAATTGAAATTTAAATACCTGTAAATTTTCTTTCTCCAGCTGGTCTCCTAGCTTCGGATTCCCTCCCAGAATGTATATAGTTGGCTGGCCTCTAGGCCATATATGCATCAAAATTCATATTCTTGCTTTCTGTCTCCAAGTTCTAGTAGTATTGCCTCATTGGACTGCTTTAGGAAGAACTGAGGGAGACAGAAGGTGGAGGGCTGGATGTCCCCTGCTGCAGAGGTCTGATTCCTGCCTGCCTGTCAGTATCAGGAGGTACAGCCCAGGACTAAGGAAGCACGGAGACCAGCCGTCAGAGAAGGAAAATTTACAGGTATTTAAATTTCTATTTTTCTGGCAATCACACACTTCACTTTAACCACTTTTTTATAACAAATACAATCCCATTTTATAAGTGGAATAACACATTACAGGGTGTTTGGTCATAAGGAAATAATGCATTTCTTTAGTAGTTGCGCTAACAACCACGCTAGGAGTACATTATTCCTTTGTAACTGCACACCCTGCAATGTGTTATGTGTTACATAACTCTGATGGATTGAATAAGAGTTCACTATCTTGAATGCCGCACCAATGGCCAACTGGCAGCATGCCATTCTACCTTGTGTTCATATGAACCACCTGTGCAATCCTAAATTAACTCATGTGTAAGGACTGTGCCCCCTCATAATTTGACAAATGCCGCAGACCTGTATCTTAGTCACCCATAGACCTGAACATGCACTTAGATTACATTTGTCTGCAATTGGCCACCTCTTAATCTAAAGTGTGATTTAATTTTCTTATTTTTTTACTAGGATTATCTTCTTGCAAATTAGTAATTTAAGGTGAAAAAAACTCTGTTGATGAGATGTTTCTCATTTATGCAGACTACACGGAGATTAGAGTGCAGAATACATGCTGATGTTTCTAGGTTTACAAGATGTGCTGTTAATAATGAAGTCCCTCTCTGTTTATTTTCAACGGTTGCATCTTTAATCCTGCACCTCTGTTTCAGAGCTCTAGACTGGCTCAATTTACATGAGCTTGCTCTTCTAAATTTTGTCTGCCTCCATACATGGGTCGATTTATCAGCTAAAAAAAAAGAACAGGAGCTGGTATGATTCACTGTATGTTATTTTTAGCATAACAAGGCTGATAAATTGGAAGGGTGAAAATATACATGTAAAACAGTTAATTTTCATAATCTAATGCAAAGATCTTGTTGTTTTTGTATTAATCAGACGAGTTCTGTGCAAGGAACAGCTGAAAGAACTTGAAGCAATCTATGGTCCATTATTTTAAGTGCATTTCAGCATTAAAAACCCTTGATCTACAAAATAAAGGAGCAAAGTAAATGAAAATATAACAAGTCTAAGAGCAGTGCAGGAGCAATGGCCTGAATAATAAAGGCAGTGCTTACAGTAAGAGAACACTGAATTTCTAAGATCATCTTGCCAAGACAGAGTGTGAAATACACACAGCTAATTACTCTCACACACAAACATGGATTCTTGTTATTAGAAGCTCATGGATCTCTGTCCTTTTAGAGCAGCTGCGGAGGCAGACTCGACTTGTCATGTGATTGACCTGTGTTTGCCTTCTAAACCTGGAATCTAGTGAGAGCCAGCATGAGGAGGACTGTGCCTTTGAGGGGATGCACTCTTCCTACACAGAGTTGAGGCTTTGACCTCTCCTGAGCTACCACAGCCTGGGAGTTATGTATTCAATAAGATATGCCAGGGTGTATAATTATGGGTCAATAATCGCACCCCTCTAATACATTATTAGAAATGAGGGGCTCTCACCAAGTCCCTTGAATCACAGAGCAGAAAGAGTGATTATTGACCATAATTACATATCCCTGAAGTGTCTTATTGCACTTATTACATGGCTTCTACTTAAAATGTTTTTTTTTAAGATTTGTTATGATTTTAATAAGAAAATATTATTTTCTGTATGAAATATGAGCATGAGACAAAAACGTAGTTCCAGTTGAAGCATTGCGACTGCTGATACTGTAATCAAAGCTAACGCACATGCTAAACAGGTACATGAGTGCAATTATCATCAGATAACTGCTCAATTCTATTTGTCTTTTAGCCAGTCTAATGGCTAGAATGTTCTAACATGGATATGGTTAGCCGACCGGTGCCCTTGATTAATGCACAAATGGCCATTATTATATGGAAAATGGTTCTTAAAATTGATCCCTGTAGACTTTAGCGGAGCATGCCCCCACACTCTCCCTGGGCACATTCTGAGCACTGGGGAAGATCAATCAACTGGGAAGTAGAAGGGACTGACTGACTACCTTGGCAAGGCCAAAATGTGATCCCTTCCACTTCAGGAATCACTGCACAGAAAAATGAAAATTATGTACCTACCGTAATTCTTGATCTTCTTGGACGAGTCTCCACCACTCATTCACACTATTGGGATCTGCGCCGGAGGCACTAGGACCCATTGGGAACAAACTTTTTGCTGGAGGGTCAGCGCCAGAGATGGAGCCGCGAGGAATGGCACCGCGAACCTCAGCTCACGCGGTAATGACTACCTCAGCGTCGACCCTCCAACCGCCTCAGTACCTTTTTTACCAAGGAGGTGCAGCGTAACTAACCTAGAAGAGTAGCCTAACCTAAAAACTGGACATAAGATAGTCCGGGCAACCCGTATAAGAAGGGTCAACAAAGAAGTCTTCACAGCCTAAAGATTTGAGGAGTGAAGACCAACAACAGAGGTGAGCTCGGGGACGGAGGGTGGGCGTAGAATGAGTGGTGGAGACTAGTCCAAGAAGATCAAGAATTACGGTAGGTACATAATTTTCATATCTTCCTGGACATAAGTCTCCACCATTCATTCACACTATTGGGAGAGTACCAAGCTAATAATCCCCCAAGAGGCCGGCAGGAGAGACCAAGAGCTCATGTTTCTAGGACAGAGGTCCATTAAGGATGGCTCTGCCAAAGGAAGAATGTCGTCTGGCATGGACAACCAGTGCATAATGTTTAACAAAAGTATGCACTGAGCTCCAGGTGGCCACGTTGCAAATATCTGCAATGGGCACATTGCAAATTTCCGCTAGGGATGCCGCGACCGCTCTAGTAGAGTGAGCGTAAACCCTACCCTCCAACTTAACCTGCATCATGGAATAGCAGTAGCGAAGGCATGCCACTAACCATGCTGAGATACATCTGATAGCGACAGGTTGACCCAGCTGGGTCTCGCTGAAGGAGACAAACAGTTGCTGGGCTTTGCGAAAATCCTTGGTTCTATCTAGATAGAAATGCAAAGCTCTCTTAACATCCAAAGAATGAAGAGATCGTTCTCCTTCATTTTGGAAGTCCACAAAGTAAGAGGGAAGGACCAGAGGTTGGTTTAGATGAAACTCTGACACAACCGTAGGAAAAAATTTTGGATGGGTCCGAAGGACTACTTTGTCCTTATGGAACACAGTGTACGGAGGATCTGTGACCAGGGCATGTATCTCACAGATCCTGTGAGCTGAGGTAATGGCCATTAGGAAGGCAGTCTTCCAGGTGAGAAATTTTAGCTCACAGGTGGCCAGAGGTTCGAAAGGTTTCCGAGTGAGCATGTCTAGCACAAGATTAATGTCCCAGGCTGCAACTGGATGTCTTGTAGGAGGTCTGGTATGCAGAATTCCTTTAAGAAATCTCTTAACCACAGGTAATTGAGCTAGTGTTAAGGAAAAAAACGGCTCATGATACACTGAAATGGCACTAAGGTGAACTTTGACTGTAGAGTACTGCAGACCTGAATTTGAGAGGTCCAAGAGGTACTCCAGAACCTTATCTGGTGGACAGGAAAAGGGATTCAAAGAGGACTTTGCACACCAGAGCAAAAAACGCTTCCACTTAGCTGTGTAAGTTTTCCAAGTGGCTGGCTTCCGTGCAGCCAGAAGAATATCTGAAACCCTACAAGATACGTTGAACCAGTTTACTTCTACTTCTTCAGGAGCCAAGCATGAAGGTGAAGTGATCTCAGGTTGGGATGGACCACCGGACCCTGAGTCAAAAGGTTCATCTGTAGGGGAAGTGGTCTCGGAGGAACTGCCAACATATTGTTGTGTAGTGGAAACCACAGCTGCCGAGGCCAAAAGGGAGCAATGAGAATCATCTTGTCCCCCTGGGATTCGAACTTGAGGAGTACCCTCTGAATTAGAGGAAGAGGCGTAAAGGCGTAAAGAAAGCGTTTTGTCCACCGCAGCCTGAACGCATCCTGACAGAAAATGCCAGACCCTGGATTTCTGGAGCAGAAGAGAGGCAGTTTTGCGTTGAGTGGGGATGCAAAAAGGTCCAGATCTGGAGTTCCCCACTCTTTGAATAGTAACTGAACTATGGTTGAGTCGAGAGACCACTCGTGAGGATCTGTCTCTGTTCTGCTGAGACGGTCTGCCAGCTGGTTTTGTATTCCCGGTAGGTAGACGCTTGAATTAGAGCTTTGTGCTCCAAGCACCATCCCATACCCTCATTGCTTCCCTGCATAAGGGGTAAGAATGAGCACCGCCCTGCTTGTTGATGTAATACATCACTGCTTTGTTGTCCGTTTGAAGGAGAATGTTCTTGTGACAGAGAATGTCCTTCAACGCTTGGACCACATAAAGGACAGCTCTCATTTCTAGGACATTTATGTGAAACTGGGACTCGACTTGAGTCCACACACCTTGAGTGTGGAGAGCCTGACAGTAAGCTCCCCACCCCATTAGGGATGCGTCCGTGGTAATGGAGATTTGATGGTCCAGAGGAGCAAAAGGATATCCGTCTAGGAGATTGCTCTCTTGAGACCACCAGGTGAGTGACCTCTTTAAAGGTTCTGTCACCTTGATGAGATAGGACTGAGGGTGAGAGGTTGGGGACCACTGAGTACTGAGCATCCACTGAGTGGTTCTCATGTGCAGACATGCTAGGGGTACAGTGAACACTGAGGATGCCATGAGGCCTAGCATCTGTTGCATCGAGATAGCTGTAACTGAGCTGTTCTCCCCGATGTGACAGGCCATTTGAAGGATATCATTCCTTCTGCCTTCTGGAAGAAAAGCCTTTGCACAGGAGGTGTTCAGAAGAGTCCCTATAAAAAGGAGCCTCTGGGAGGGCTGCAGTTGCAATTTCTTGAGGTTCAGCAGAACTCCCATGGATGTAAGGAGGCAAGAGGCTGTCTCTACAGCGTCCAGAGTCCCTTGCCTGGAAGGGCTTGCTAGAAGCCAATCGTCCAGATAAGGGAACACCTGTATCCCGACCTTTCTGAGGTGCACTGCGAGAACTGCACAACACTTTGTAAAAACCTGCGGCACCGAGGATAGCCCAAAGAGCAGGACTCTGAACTGATAATGTTGTCCCAGAGCCACAAACCTCAGGAATCTGTGATGCCTCAGGTGAATAGGAATGTGCTGGTAAGCATCCTGCATGTCCAGGGAGGCTAGCCAGTCGTGTTGTTGATGAAGCAAAGGTAACAGGGTTCTCAGAGAAGTCATTTTGAATTTCTCCTTGGGGAGAAATTTGTTTAGCTTTCTGAGATCTAGAATGGGGCGCATTCTCCCGGACTTCTTTGGAACCAGAAAGTAATAGGAGTAGAACCCCATGTTCCGTTGATGCAGCGGCACCACTTCTACTGCCCTGTTGTTCAGAAGGCCCTGAATCTCGGCAGCGAGAAGGTCTGACTGAAGGGTTGACAGCCAGGGCTGCCATTTGGGAGGACAATCCGGAGGGATCTCCAGAAGATTGAGTGAATACCCCTCACAAATTATCCAAAGGACCCATTTGTCTGAGGTTATGGACTTCCACTGGTTGTAGAAGTGCATCAGATGACCTCCCACCAGAGAGGAAAAGTCCACCTCAGGCAGCTGAGATGGGACTTGGGCCAGCAATTCATAAGGTAGTGCTGGGCGCTTTGGGCCCTTGCGCTTTCTGTTGTGTCTTCTTTTGAGGTTGGGCAGGTTGGTTTTTATGGAAACCTCCTCTGCCTCTGCCTTGAAAGGACTGACGATTATGAAACTGACGTCTATTGACATTCCTTCGAGAGGGGGCAGGAGGGGGTCGAGCCAACTTAATGGCTGACCTAGTCTTTTGTGTAGCTTCTAGAGCATGCTCTACCTGAGGACCAAAAGATATACCATCAAAGGGCAACACCATTACCTGTTGCTGCACATTCGTGAAGCCCGGCGTGCAAACCAGGAATGACGGCGGGTGAAAATACCAGCAGCCGCTGAATGGGAAGCAGTGTCGAAAGCATCCATGGCTGCTTTAACCTGCTGGTTGTTAGATTCGATACCTCTGGTAATGGTTTGAAGAAGCTCTGGCTTTGTATCCGACTCCGATAGAGCTTCAACCATTTGCTTGATAGAATGCCACAGGATATATTCATACTGGGAGAAATAGCCCTGGTAACTGGCAATACGCATACTTAGGGTAGAAGCAGCAAAGACTCTCTTACCTAAGGTGTCAATCTTACGAGATTCTTTGTTAATGGGTCGAGCTGTAGTAGTTTGAGGAAGAATGACCTTATCATTCTCTGCCAGGACTACAATAGGATCCTCAAAGGTTTGAGATGCCAAAATGGGATGATCCTTGGGGGCTGAATATTTCCTATCTATGGATTTAGCCACCGAAGGGGTGAGAGCAGGATTATTCCATACCATTTGAGACAGCGTCTCAAAGGAAGGCTGAACCGGAGGAGTAAAATCCGTAGGGATCTCCGGGGCATGAAGGTATTGGAGTCTTAACAATTTCCCAGGATCGATGTCTGTAGTCTGGAGAGAAAGAGTGGAACTCAGATTTTTCAGCAGAGACTTAAAGGACAGGTCCTCGACCACAGGCTCTGTAGCAGTAATAGATCCTGCTTCGTCCACTTCATCACCCAACCGAAGGTCTGGGTCAGGCTCAATGTCATCTCCTGACAGTCCAGGAGGGACTGTATGGACAGGAAAGGAATGAAAATCAGAATAGAGGGAAGAAAGAAACAAGTGAAAGGAGGAGTCCTGAAAAGCAGAGGGAGCCCCAAGAGCCCCCGGCGCCGAGGACGCACACGGCACCGAGAACGACACAGAGGGACCACGCGGCACCGAAAACGATGCCAAGACACCACACAGTGCCGAAAATGGTGCTGAGAAGCCGCACGGTGCGGAGAAGCTGCACAGCACCGAGGACAGCGCCAAGAAGCCGCACGGCGCCGAGCGCACCATCGACGCTGAGGACGGTGCAGAGAAGCCGCACGGCACCGAGGACGGCACCAAGGGCACTTAAAACACCCCCAAACTCCGAAAAACAGGTTTTGAAGGAAGAAGAGCAGGAGATAAGGGCATCGGTGTGGCCCCCTGCGCCGTAGCCATGTGAGGGGGGGAAACACCTAAGCACGGAGTCGACAGCACCGAAGAAGGTACCACGCAACCAGGAAAGTCCAACCGCCCTACCTGGTCTCCCAATAAGCCCGAAGGCCCACGAGTGACCGAGCCAGGTAGCTGAACCAACCTCCGAGCCCATTGCTCCACTGATGAAACTGCTCATCTGAAGACCTACCTGCGGGCTGGGTAGGGCTCCGATGTCGAAGCCGTTGGCTACCAGAAGCAGAGGTTGGCGACTCCAAAGGAGGAGACCGGCAACTAGCCCCGATAACCGAACGTCTACACGCAGACATATCAGAGGGCGACCTCGAGTGATGCCTTCTCTTTTTAGACCTGTGGGCCAAAGAAGAGCTCGAGGACGAATGGTGCCGAGAATGCGACCGTTTATTTTTATGCTTCCGCGGGGACCATCCATCCCCCCGGGCATTGGACTGACTGTTGTCAGACCCTCCTTCCGGAGAAGGCGGCGGACTGGACCCAGCCCGACTGACTGAACAGCTTTCATACAAAGTCTCCTCACCCACCTGACCTGCTCATGGTCTGATCTGGTCAAAGTAGGCTGAGACTTCTTATTTTAAATAAGAATAAACTAAGCGATACTTTATCGAGATAATACTACAAAATAACAAAACTGAAAACTATGCTGCTAGTTTGAAGTTTGACTCCCGGCAAGCGGCGTCGTCACTGAAGCGCACTCGGCGGCGGAAAAAAGGAACTGAGGGCAGTTGGAGGGTCGGCCCGAGATAGTCATTACCGCACGAGCTGAGGCTCGCGGTGCCGTTCATCGCGGCTCCATCTCTGGCGTCGACCCTCCAGCAAAAAGTTTGCTCCTGATGGGTCCTAGTGCCTCCGGCGCAGATCCCAATAGTGTGAATGAGTGGTGGAGACTTATGTCCAGGAAGATTTATAAATCTTACAGTTAGAGACTTTCGCGGACATTTGCTACCAAGATAAGTAACACATATTGTAATCTTGGAAAATCCCTTTATTTATTTGTCATTTTTGACCAAGAAAGGCACACTGAGCTGTGACAGCTCATTTCCAGGTGCATTCTGGGTAGCGAGGGGGTGGGTGAGGGCACTTGATAAGGGCCATGCAATGGGATATCCTGTATCTGGACTTCAGCAAGGTCTTCAACTCAGTGCCACATGGAAGATTGACTAGTAAGCTGAGAAATCTGGGAGCAGGGGAGAAACTGATTGGGTGGGTTGGGAGCTGGCTGCAGGACAGGCAGCAGAGAATAGTTGTAGGGGGAGAATTCTCAACTACCAGAGCTGTAACCAGTGGGGTCCCACAAGGTTCTGTACTAGGACCGGTGCTATTTAACATCTTCATTGCTGACATATCATATGGGATTAGGAGTATGATTAGCCTTTTTTGCAGACAAAACAAAGATCGGTGCAGAGGAGGATAGTGTGGAAGGGGGGCAGGTACTCCAAAAGGATCTGGCAAGACTTGAGCACTGGTCAGACACATGGCAGCTGGGGTTCAATGCTAAGAAGTACAAAATCATGCACTTGGGAGCCAGGAACCCTGGGAATTGCTACTGGCTGGGGGGGGTGCAGTTGTCCACTTCACTGGAGAAGGTTCTGGGAGGGTACTAGTCACAGGGGACATGAATCACTCAACACAGTGTAGGAAAGTGACAACCAAGGCTAATAAGATGCTGGGGTGCATTGTCAGGGGAATCACCTCTAGGAGCGAGGAAGTCATTCTGCCATTGTACAGTTCAGTGATGAGACCTCACTTGGAGTACTGTGTGCAGTTCTGATGCCCCTTTTTAAAGAAGGATGTCAAACTACTGGAGGGGGTCCAGCGTAGGATGACAAAGATGATCTTTACGCTGGGGGACAAACCATATGAGGAAAGACTGGGAGAGCTCAACGTGTATTCCCTGGAGGATAGAGGGGATATGACTGAGAACTTCAAATACTTAAAGGGCATGAACAGGGTTAGTACTGAGGACATGTTTACATAAAAGGGGGGAAGGACACAGTCTGAAACTGGAGGGTAGAAGATTCAGGAGGGAAATGAGGAGGCAGTACTTCATGGAAAGGGTAGTAGTGAAGGGAAATGCACTGCCAGAGGTGATATCATTGAAATCTGTGGGCAGTTTTAGGAGGGGGTGGGACAGAGTCAAAGGTAAGGTCAAATTTGGGGAAAGCTGGGGAGTTGGGAGTTGGCAGAAGGGGTGATAAAGCAGATGGATGGAGCCGGCCTGGTGGCACTGAGGGTTGAGGCACTGGACGCCACACCTTGCACCACGCCAGCGACCCGGGTTCGGGAACGAGCTTGGGCAGTTGGGGTAGGCCGGGGAGAAGAGCACTGAGCATCCAACACCAGCTCTCCTCTCCTGGGATAGGGAGGGTTGTAAACATCCAGGGCATGTGTTGCTCAGCGTAGGCTGGGTGCATCGCAACCAGGGACACATTAAAATGGGGTGAGGTGTCAGCGGATGTCCTGCTGATGGGTGCGGGAGTGTACCCATCTAGTGCTGGATGTCATTGCATGTCCATGCCTCTGGGAGGGAGGTTACGCACACGAACAAGTAAAAACTCTGCACTGCCAGGCAGACGACGGCACGGGGCCTCCATGCTCACTGCTGGATCCCACCCACCTGGTCTCCAGAGTCTCTCTCTCCACCCCTTACCTTGCCTGCAGCCGACTTGACCTTCAAGAGCACCAAAAGGAGATGTGGCCCCACCTTGGGGGGGTTAAGCCAGGGAGTTCATGCTGCCAGGTAGGTAAGAGGGACTGGAGTACTGCAGGGGAGGCCCGGGAAGGGGGGCTCTCAGGTGGGCAGGAAGAAGCCAGGATGCCTGAGGGAGTCTCGGCAGAGCAGTGACTGGAGGGAAAAATAAGTTAAAAAAAAAAAAATGAAGATGGACAGGCAAGGGGTGGGGTGGCAGCTTCAGTAGATTAGAGTGAGAGCTGCACACTGGAGCTGACTCGATGGACCATATGGCCTGTATCTGCTCTCATTTTCGTATGTTCATATGTTACATGAACCTGTTTTGACAGAGAAATGATGGCCAGGACACCAGGGGAAAATCCCCGTCTCTTTGTTTTTAATCATTCTGTGCTGCTTATATTTAAGTTATATTCACTGACCTATGCAGCCAGTATAGTGTTATGCTTGTGTAACTGTGTTAGTTTTGGTTGTGGCCGTTCACACTTTCTCTTCCAGAGGAATTACCACTCTGTAGGGGTATGAAGCAAGGAACTCTCAGAGCGGGTTCTGCCCTAGAGGTGCCACAGGATGGTTCCTGTGGCTAAGGGTACCTTAGGAATCCCCTTAAGGAGAGAGTGCTGCCACTGGAGGAGGAGGGGAGGATGGTGGGTAAAGACAAAATGCTTCACAGTGAGGCTGAGAGGAACTGCTTATATAGCTCAGAAAGTGGGAGTGGCTGGCTGCTTGGCTACTGAATTACAGGTAAGCTTTTCAATTCACTGACCTACGCAGCCAGTATAGTGTTATGCTTGTGTAACTGTTAGTTTTGGTTGTGGCTGTTCGCACTCTATTCCAGAGCAATTACCACCCTGTAGGGGTACAAAGCAAGGAACTCTCGGAGAGGATTCTGCCCCTAGAGGTGCCACGGGATGGTTCCCATGGCTAAAGGTACCTTCTGAATCCCCAAAAGAAATGTAGTATCATCCCCAAAGGAGGCAACATGATGCGTATGAGCAAGCAGTAACAGTGACGTAGAAGCAGTAACTGGAACATAGAGTAGAGAAGAATAGTGATGGCTTGCATTGAGAGAAGGGGATCCCTTAAGGAGAGAGGGAACGGCAGGACATCCTCCATCCAACAACGGAACCTACCTAAGGAAACTAGGGGAAAACAACTATGCTAACTAAGTGTTATGACCTAAGGCAACAGAGGAGAGGAAAAAAAACCCTATGAGGAGGAAATCTCTGGGGATCCAAGGCCTAGGTCGCCTTCCCTCCAGGCTTGGGAAAATGTATTTAGTGATGGCTCTGCAGCTGCAATTTGGAAAACCCAATTAAAGGGAGGTGGAAAATATTCCAATTTGGAGGAAGGCTCTCACTCAAACCATCTAGCGGGAACGTCATGGAAGGCTGCGAGAAAACTCTGCAACAATACGAGCATCCAAGGCGCAGGAGGAGAGCAACAACTGCTGAGGCACTCACCTGGCCTACCGGCCCTAAATCAAACCAGGTGAACCAGAGGCAGTCGTGGGGAGAATGCAGTGAAGGTGCCTTGCTAGGGAAACCACTAAAGTCAATGGCCAACTGTAATAGTGGAACACTAGAGCCAAAGGAGATCGTTGTAACCACCCTTCACCGCTAGTCTTAAATTCTACACCAGGAGCTGCTGTCGCGTAGCAGGCAGCTAAAGCCAAGCCTGGGGCGAGGACATTCCCAGCTATGGGCCAGGTGAGAAGGATCCCACCCCAAGTTGGACACGCTCAATGATGCGGACTAAATGCAGAGCAAGACTGTCGGCTGCAGGAATCTGCGCCAGATTAGAATGGCTGGCATGCACCAGAATTGATTAAGAGCTGTAAAGCTGGTGAGCTGAATGAGCACAGCGTACTGAGATTGTAATGAGCATTGAGTGCTGAGACCTTGCAAGGTCGAATGCAGATTGAGAGCAGAAGAATCCCAGGCCGAAGCCAAGGTGATGGCACTAGGCATAAAGCAATGGTTTGCCTAAGCAAGGAGCAACGATTGCGTAAGCAAGTGTGGACCTGATAGGTCAGTAAGCAGAAGTAGTAATAGGTGGACCTGGTAACAACTGTATAGCAAGTAAACAGCACTGAGTTAGGGGTAAGCCAGCCAGACATGAATAGCCAAATCAAGGTGACAAACTCTGAGGATTTTCGGGCAGTGAAAACAGGATTTAGAACAAAATCAATTAACCACATATGCCATGACACCCCAAACACCTCCCAGTCCCCGCCATAGGACAAACAAGGAAGCGATGAAAGGCCGAGAACCACATGCAGATATAAAAACTAGTTTAATAGCCTCAGCAGGAGCTTCGGCTAACCTCAGAGTAAACAAGGGGAGAATAGGAATGGGTGTAAACAATGCAGCAGCAGGAAGCAAGTGGGCCTGTACAGCAGTAGTTAAACGAGTACAGTGTTAAACACAGACACTGGGTACAATAGTAATTAGAGTAAACAGTCAGTAGCAGTGGCTGAAGTTGTAGGTAACTGAAAGCAGCAGCATGAGCTCGGAGTAGGTTTGCAGTTGCAGTGCAGTAAACAGAGAGTTGTAACTGAAAGCAAACAGAATGAGCTCTGTAGTAGCAGTATGCTAGGGCCTGGATATTCAAACTGCGCTCAAAACTGGCGCAACAGCAGGAGCAAGCGCAAACCAGTTGCGCAAATGCACAACAGGTGCGATATTCAAACATGGAGCAGAGCAAATTGCGCAAGCAACCAACGTCTGAATATCGCACATACCGCGCCATCAAGCAACCAGGAAGGAGAAGCTGAGCTAAAATGTTGCGGCCATGGCGCAACCATAGGAAGCTCAGCTGAGCATTCCAGAGCTGCCATAGTGCAAGCACAGCCCCCAGAGCAATGGAACTGCACATCCAGGGAGGCAGGCTGGAGCCCACCGCCAGCCATGCCACACATGGGCACAGGAACACACTGCAGAACCCACACCACACGGCACACCCCAAGCACAGCATCACTGGGGTGGGACGGATGATCCACGTGCCCATGGGGACAAGCCAACAAAGCATAGCAGAGCCCTGACACCCCAGCACAACCACTGGCAGGTGGAGTGCCACACACGGGGTTGACAACCACAGTGCACATCAGCCCCCGTATGCACAGCGCACCCTGCACTGTGACCCCAAGACACCACCCATGTGCAGTGACTGGCACTGCAGGAAACCATGCAGACCCCCAGCACACGTCAGCCCCATGCAACACAGAAGCCTACAAGCCAGACACACCTTGTGCACCCAGTGTGGTGGCAGCAGATGGCAAGACCAACCGAAAGTCACTGCCATGCTGGAGATACCTCCCCATGCACACACATGCACACACACACACACACACACACACACCCAGGACCATACCAGCCCAGATGGCATGTACACACCTGCAACTGAGCACCCATAGCCAGCTGCAAATCAGAGACCAACACAGTATTCATATATCAAAATAGAAATGTATATTAAACATAGTGCAACAAGAACAATAAAAACTATTTACAAGGGGGGGGACGGGTACAACGAAGGGGTGTTCAAGAGGGAGGGATTAAAAACTTGGAGAGGGAAGGCAGGGTGGTAGGGATGGAAGAAGTGGGAAGGGTAATGCAGGCTATGGCCCAGCCGGCTCCTGGTCCTCCCCCTTCTGGCACCCCATTCCAGTCTGCCCCTGATGGCGTCCATGCCTCCGTATCGCTCGCAGGATCCTGTGGCTTGCCACGCTGACCTCTGTGAGGTGAAGGACATCCCGCTGCATCCTCCTTAGAACCTCAAGGCCTAGGAAAATGGGAACACAGTCAATGGCTGTGACTGACCACAACCCTGAACACCACCCAACCTGCAAGCCATATAGCCCAATGTCCCGCACCTGTGATGGCATGCACCCACCCACAGTGAACATGCACATGGCCATCACAAACAGGCGGCACCAGCTATGCGCACCACCGCCCACACACACTGCCCACGTCAATCACAGTACAAACTAGGCTGGCAAGTGATGTGGCAATGTGGTGCGATGCCAGTTACACAGCTATGTGCCCAGTGCATGCCTGACCACCAGTGACGATACAGAGCGTGCCGTGATACTGCACTGTGATGCAGGTCACCTGTGTCATGCCTACATACATGGATACATAGACAGTGTCGGCAGATAAGGGCCTATGGGACACCCAGTCTGTCCATTTGACCTTGTAAGTTCATTCTGTTGTCCTATAAGTCTGTTGCCCTTACCCTGACCTCCAGAATTCCTTTATGGCTAACCCATGCATTCATAAATCCCGTGACCAAGTCAGCCCCACCACTTCCTCTGGCAGGGTGTTCCACTTGTCCACCACCGTTCTGTGAAGAAATACTTTCTCATGTTTCCTCTGAATCGTCCCCTCAACTTCATCCCATGCCCTCTAGTCCTGGAACATCCTTTACGCTTAAAAATACTGTTTTCCTGCACTCTGTTCCCCCTGTAAGATACTTGTATGTCCCCATCATATCCCCACCCTCCTCCCTCCAGGAGTAGATGTTCAGTTCCGTCAACCTGTCTGCATAGGACTTGTGATGCAATCCATGCACCATCCGTGTCGCCCTCCTTGAACCCTCTCCACCCAGTCCATGTCCATACGTAGGTATGGTCTCCGGAACTGTACACTGTACTCCAGTGTGGGGACTCACTAGTGTTTTGTATAGTGGAATTATGACCTCCCCTTTGGTTGTGTCCCGCATGGCTGGTGGTCTTGCCCCCCCAGCATGCAATAGCATCCATGAAGTAATGATACTCACACTCCTCCAGCAGCTGGGTCTGACGCTGCTGCTGCTGCTGCTGCTGTTGGGGCACAACACCCCCCGGCACCGGGGCCCTGGCACGGCCCACGTCACCCTGGCCCTGTGTCCTCACAATCCGGCCTGTGGGAGACATATGTTGAGACAAACATCAGTGTGACTCAAAAGCAGAGTGCCCCCTGCCCCAGTGAGAGTGCCTGCCCACACAGCCATAACCATCCATCGCACAGCTGCACACACTGACACAGCCCACCGTGTCCGAGCCGGCACCTATGCACAGCCACCCAAGCACACACACACCCCTACAGAGAATATAGGTGCATAGATGGTACACTCACCTGGCCTAGGCACCACGCCCACCTGGCACGTGAACCCAGCCACGTCAAGAGTTCCGGCTCCCTCCGGCGGAGGTCAGTGGCCACTTGCTGCCACACGTGGGTCCTAGGCATGGTGAGGGGGGCCTCACCATACAGTGCCTCACAGTGGGGCTCCACCAGGGCCACCAGGTTGGCCACTTCAAGCTGGCTCCAGGACACCGCCCTTCTCCTAGCCATGGCACCAACTTTACAGCAGGCAATATGGCGCCCCGCTGCGCCCGTAACCCCAGCGTGGAGTTGTTGGCGCAAAGACCACCACAGGCCCAACGCGCTGTTCGAACAGCGTCAATACGCATACGGCGCCGTCACCAGACAGCGCAATAGGGACGTACACATGGCATGCCAACAGCGCCAGGGGTCAGAGGGCATACACAAGGTCACGGCAATGACGCAAGGCTACACACAGTGCCATAGGACGTAGAGGCATCCTGCACGACTGCCAAGCTGAGCACCAGTGCCACAGTGGACTATCGCGCAGTAGTGCCACAGCGCCATATAGTGCCCAGTGCTGTAGCGCCACTGGCACAATGGTGGCCATGGTCTGAATCGCCTATCGCGCTCAGCAGGTCTGCAGCGCAACAGACGCATGCGTAAGCTGTCTGGGCATGCGCAATGCAGTGTGGCACACAGCCACAAACCTGCGCCATTGGCTCAGTCGGACCTTCCGTATTGCGCAAAGCGCAAATACGCGATATTCAGCCAACATATGCAAATCATGCGATCAGCCATTCAAAGGTGCAGTGGTGCGATTAGCATGTCATTAAAGTGCGCCACACCTCATTTGCATGTGTTGCGCTATAAAAATGCGACAGTGGGTTGTGCTGGCCAGATTTGGTTACTGCAGGTGAGAGGTGAGTTACATGCTGTGTGATGCTCAGGACAATGCTCATGGGCGGAGGATGATAAAGGCTGGGGGCTGAGCATGAAAAGGGCACTTAGAAAGGGACAAAGGCACCCCTTCGATCAGTATCTGTCATGCGGAGTGGAAGCGTGGGGCTTCCGCCCCGGCCGCAGCTATGCTCATGGGGAAATGCTGTCGACTGCACAGTGACAGGTGTCCACTTCCACCATACAGATCACCACGACTGACCAGAGCCAAGCTGAGGTGTGGACGGCGGGCGAGGAGGAGGCCGAACTTCACTGCGGCAGAGACGGAAGCCTCTTCCAGGCCTACCTGGAGGATGAGCCACTAGTGAGTGGACAGAGGGCACCCTCAGGACGTGCAGCTGCATGGGAGGGGTAGCTCGGGCTGTCAACCTGCAGGAAGCCACCAGCGCTCCTGCAGGAATGCAAGAAGAAGATGGGACTGACCGCAGGAGGCTGAAGGAGAAGGTGGCAGCCTTCAGGGTGGCACGTGCTGGCACTGGTGGGGCCCACCAGTGGTGTTGCAGCGACCCCTACAGAGGAGACACTGGTTGCGCCATGCAGCCGAGTGCCATCTTGGTGTACCAGGTGGAGGATTCCAGACAGGTGGAGCCCATCACTGCACGTATGACATGGTGGTGTTGTTGGGGGCTGTTGTTCACATGCACTCACATACTCTCTTCTGTTACAGATCCTGTTCATCTTCAGAAGACGGTGGTGGTGGTGGGTCCAGACAGTGATGCAGACCTGCTGGACGTGGAGGAGGGACCATCCACCTCCGCCACCAGCCTGCAGGCACTGCAGCAGCATGCACGCTGGGCCAACAACCCGTGTCAGTGATACGGGTGCAGGGGGTGCACAGCCTGTGTCACAGCAGTCTGGCATGCAGGTATGCCAACATGCTGTGCCTATGGCAGTGGCACGCACCTGCACCATTGATGATAGCAGGCCTGCAATGGGCAGTGATAGGTGTGTGTCCCATGACGGACACATGGCAGGCCAGCACGTGCCCCTGGGCCTTCCTGGTTCACACCTGTGTACCAGCATGCTGGCACAGTCCCAGGCTGTGCCTGTCAGCACCGGTGGGGCAGCACTGGTGGCTGTGCAGGTGTCTGGCACTGTTGTCAGCATGGAGGTGGAACAGGTGGACCTGGGGGCTCAGCAGTTGGAGGGGCGGCAGCAGCAGTCGCACACCAGGTCTGGGGGTACAGTGTCAAGCAGTGGCACATGTCCACCACCCTTTGATCCGCCCATACCTGGTCCTGGCGAACAGCGCCCACCCTCAAGGGGTGCTGTGCACCAGGACCGTCCACACCCTGGGGGTCACGATGCCATTGGGGCACAGTACCCATTGAACGTGCACACCCGCCTGCTGCAGGACTCAGTACAGCTGCAGGGGCGGGTTGCAAGGTCCGTGGAGGCACTGTCTGTGTCCGTGGAGCGGCATAGCAGGGAGTGTGCTTGAGACCGAGCCGAGCTGGTCCTTATGCGGACGGATGTGACCGCTGCCATTGACAGGCTGACCCAGGCAGTGGTCTCTGTCGCGGATCATTGTCCACACTGTCAGGTGCCCCTGTACCACACACCCACACAGTCGCTCTCCACTCCCGTTCCGGTGTCATGCGACACAGGCCTGTCGGCGCCGGTTCTGCTGTGGGCATCCGAAGACCCCTGGTGCAAGTTTGTTTGGCAGGATGCAGACCCCTGTGCAGGCAGGTCGCGTTCGCGCAGTGGGACCCTGGTGGTGCACCAGCGCCACCCGATGTAGCCCTGCTCAGCCTGCCAGTGCTGCTGGGCCCAGGCGGGGCCACCCCGCATCCGTGGTGGCCGTGGGACAGTGCTACCTGACTGAGCTGTCTCCAGTGCAGGCCCTGTCTGGTGCTGCCCTGTGTGCAATGTGTGTCATCGTGGGCAGTGCACTGCTGGGTGCTCTGCTCACCAAGCTGACACACGGACCACCTGCACACTCTCCCAACTGCTGTCCACAGGTGCGTGTGCATGATGATGCCTGCATTGCACTGTACACCAAGGTGCAAGGGTGCCCAGGTCCTGACACACGTACGTGGACAGTCCAGGTGGTGGGGGTGGTTGGTGGTGCTGTGTGTTGGCAATGTCATTTCCACAGTGCTGTGCTGCTGCCCATGTATGCTGCCTGGTGTGTGTGTGTGTGTCCATATGAGTGCTCACCCCTCTCTGATGGTGTGTTGGTATGCCTGGAACCTTCAACTCCTGACCTTCATGCACGGTGTGTTCCCTGTGTGCCTGTGGTTTGCGCATGGACAGTGTTGCCTGCACATGTCCCTTGACTTACCTGTGTTGGGCGTAGTGCTCTTCTGCAATGGTGTCCGGTGCAGCTGGGCCTGCGGGTCAGTCGGGGTCCCTCCATCCTAGAGGGCTGCTCATCACTAACATCACCGGCGCCACTGGCGTCCCATTGCTGTCCCCTCTTGGACCTGTTCGGCTATCCCATGGTCTTTGGCCATGTTGTGCAGGATGCAACAGGCCAGGAATATCCCACAGGCCTTTTGGGGCTGTACTGTGGGCTCACCGGAGGTGTCCAGGCATCGGAAGGGTGCCTTGAGCATCCCAAACACCCGCCCTATGATGTATGTGTTGCAGCATGCTCATTGAAGCATAGCGCGTGGGGCATGGGGTCGGCTGAGTGCAGGTGTGAGCAGCCAGGGACAGAGTGGGTATCCGCAGTCACCTGTGTGGAGATAGTGGAGATCAGTGTCATGTCAGGTCCATATTGCCCATATCCTTGTGTGCCACTACCATGGCACCTGTGTCATTCCACCCTGCCCAGAGTTTGCATTCCATACATGTGTACTCACCCACTAGATGACCCGTGGGGATGTCCCCACTCTCGAATCGATGGCACAGTGCATACTGGTGCCATATGAAGGCATCATGTGCTCCACCAGGGTGTGTGGCACAGACATTGATAATGCGCCCAGTGGCATCACACACCACCTGGCAGTTGACACTGGAAAACCCCTTTCAGTTCCGATATGTCTGGCCGTCGGGGACAGGTGGCGTGCGAATGGCCACATGGGTGCAGTCTATGGCCCCTAGCACGCCAGGCATACGTGCTACCCTGTGGAACTCCTGCATGTTTGTTGTACGCTCTGCCGCGGTGCTGGGGAAATGGATGTACTCCGCAGCATGAGGCAGCAGTGCACTGAGGAATTGGGTGAGGATGCGTGACGTGGCCGACTGTGTAATGCCTGTGGTGTCCCCTGTTGGCCTCTGGAAGGTGCCCGTGGTGAGCAGGCACATGCAGGCTGTCACCTTGGTCTCCACGGACAGAGCGTGACTCCGTCGTGAGGGTGCCTGCATCACATCACTGCACAGCTCGCAGAGCCATCTCAGTATTGCCCTGTTCAGGCGGTACCGGCCCACAATCTCGATGTCTGTGTACAGCTCGAGCTGATGCGAGCACGATACCGCCTGTCAGGGCATACCGCCAACAGGCTCCTCCGCGCCACGCCCCTGTAGCATGGTGTCTCACCCCTCATTACAGCTTCCATGTGGAAGCTGGCACTGTCCATCTCCCTGGCTTCTGCCCCCGGCTGCTGTTCCTGTGTTACCCCGCTGCCCCCACTGCTGCTTCCACTGCACCGGCACCCCCACTGGCCTCTCTGTCCTCCTGGACCCACTGTCCCTCTCTGCCCTTCCAGCTCCTGTCTCTCTCTCTGTCTCTCTCCCCAGTTTGGCCTGCTAGAGGTTCTTGTGCCACTTCCTTGAGCCTTTTGTTTTGGCTCAATTCGCTATCGCAACTTCCGGCTGAGCCACTCTTGCGCATTACGCAAGTGTTCGAATATCGCATTGCGCACTTTATGCATGGACCCGCCCCCGTCGCGCATGCCTTCATTTCCATTGCGCTGTTGCTCAGCATGTTTTTGGTGGCGCAACTGGCCCCTTCTGAATATCGCAGAATGGCGCATTTTTGGAGTTGCGCATGGCGCAACCCTTTGAATATCTGGGCCATGGAGTTTTAAAATAAAAGCCTACCCAAAGAGGAAACCAAACACAGCAAAACAGAAAACAGGAAAGGCCACCCCCAAAAAAAAAAAAAAAAAAACAAGAAGCAAAATACAAGGAAGCACACAGCCAGAGGAAAAATACAAACCAGAAGCAGGAAAAAAAACACTGAAGCCCAGCCGAGACACACAGAAACAGCAAGGGGGGGGTAGGCCTCAGCCAGCTTAGAGGACAAACCAACATAGCCTCCGGCTGCAAAGACAAAATACTTCACAGTGAGGCTGCGAGTAACTGCTTATATAGCTCAGGAAGTGGGAGTGGCTGGCTGCTTGGCCACTGAATTACAGGCGAGCCTTTCAATTCCCCCACCTGAGAAACTAGAGGCAACTTTGTATAGCCGCATTGTTTTCAAGCTTTGTGAGGCAACTGCCTTAACCCTTTGAAAAGGGAAGTCACATATATTTTTATTTATTTATTTATCAAGTCTAGGATTACAAATACCTTTGAGCCTTGGCTCTTTTACAAAGGTTCCACGTCTGAGAAATACAAATTATGGGGAACATCAAGACAGACATTACAAAAATGTGGACACCGAAAACAGAGTACAGATTAATACAATTCAAGGGTAGCATTGTAACAAGGCAGCCAGCGGCATTTGTCAGAGAAAATAGACAACAGATAAGAAGTGCCAGAGTCATAGGGAGAGGGAAGAGGGAAGGGGGGGAGAAGGAATGTAGGAAGGGTGGGGAGAAGGTGAAAAGTGCAGCATTGGGTATATATATATACTGTTGAATAAGGCAGAGCAGATACGGTAAATCCCCCTGATTTTCAATTACAGCATCTTTATATATAACATTTGCATAACTACGAAAGTAGGGAGACAGGTATGGTCTGCACTGATAAATGATTGTCTGTCTCCATATATTTTTAGCCTGACAAAGAAAGAAACTTAGAACAATTGTAAGCACGCCCCATATACCAGATTTTTTAAAGTAACTTTTCAGAAGATGAATAAATGGGGAATGCAGCAAACTGAGGCATTGGCTTTACCAAGGAAAGGTAAATATCAGTACATCATACAATATGCTTGCAAAAGTGAATTGTCTTTTCCAGTGTGTCTGGCTGGCAGTTCATCTAAGGTGTCCACAATTAATCTTAGGTTGCCCAAGTTTACGTGGGGTGTTTTATGGCTCAGCAGCAATGGCATATTAGACGTAAAGAATACGTACAAACATAAACAACCGTGTGAGAGATTCTGTCCAAAGACATGTTCTAAGGTTTTAGGGATTCAGAAGCACCTCTATTTCGAATGCTCCATGCCTCTCTTTTTTTGGTAATGTTTGCCAAAGAATGGCAGGAACCTTTCTATACCTTCCTTTCAGATCAGGAATTAGTATTAGGGTCTTTTGATCTATAGTCTAATCACAATAAAGATACTCTACAAATAATTTTTGCAGCATTAAAATATTACTTATGGCAGGCTTGGTGTGCCTGAGCTCTCTAACAGAAGATATCTTTGTATCAAGACATTGTAAAAAATATTAACGTTTCTTTGCAACAGGTGTATGTATCAGATAAAATAATTGTCCCCAAAGCAATGACCAAAGAATATTGGAAATATTGTCTCTTTCTGTTTTAAAGATACAGAACGTGTTTTGGAGTGGATTTCCCTGTCCTTTTGATTCTTACATTTCTCAGATGCAGTATAAATTGCTGTCTGATCCCTCTGTAGGATCTTGATATTTTCTGGGAGACTGTTATTTCGGTGTTTTTATCTTTCACGCAACGTTAAAGATAATGAAGAGGTTTGGACTATACTTTCTTTTTTGTAAGCTTAGGCAAAGCATTGTCAAATTTGTTATTTCTTTTTTGTTGTTGCAAATTTGTCTTTATGTTGTGTTTTCTTAAAGGTATCACAGAAGATAAACAGCAAATACATCAGTGCATCAACAATGAATAGCAGACATCTATACAGACAACAACAAATAGCGCTGCTACCACTGAACTTCAGTGTTTAAGAATGTCACCCATGGAGGAAGATGGGTGGTGTGTCTGCCAGCCTCCCCTCCATCAGTTCTAATGCATTATCTCTTTGTGGATCATAGGCACTGAATGGTTGTTCCTGGGCTCTGCTCACACCGTTGACACTGCAGGGGACTGAAGCCCCAGCCGCAAAATGTTTTGGGGGAACAACTGGACTATTAAATGTGAGGGCATGTGAGATGGCTTGAACAGAATTTATGGTTAAAGTTGGGTTTACTGTGGGGGAGGAGATGCCCCCGTGGAGTGTGTGGCACGGATGGTGGCTGAACAATATGGTTTGGGAGAGAGAGAGGTGTATATGGTGGCCCCCCTTGGCAGCAGCCATGACTATCTTTGCAGGCCCTCAGCCATGTGTGCAGAGGGATGCAACCAGTACCTTCGATAGGTATGCTGGGATAGCATTATATGGTATAAGTAACTGCAGTGGGCACTTAACTGACACACTTGATTACAGTCATGGTCATGCATGTATGGGACCACCAACCATACCAGCCACACTATGCTGCACTTGGTCCTGGGGGATACCTCATGGGGACATTGGGGAAGATATCAGGAGCCAGCCCCCCCCACTGGCTGAGTAGGGCTTGGGAGAGCCAGGGGTGACAATCCTCAATACCCCAGGCTGAGTAACTGGGGAAGGGGGGGTGGCCACCCTGGGAATATAGCTACCCTAACTGGCAAGACAAAGATTACTCTAACAGGAAGGTGGTAGTGTACTTCCCTGGAGTGGCTCGCTAAGATGGTATGACCTGATGGGGAAAATTCTTAGCATGGGAAATGTATCCCAGGGGTTGGGGGGGAATGGCAATCTTTGAACCATTGATTACTAGCTGGCTAGGCAGTACTAGAGCCACAGGAAGGGGGAGCATGAAGGGTGGCTCTGCAAGCACGATGTGCATAACGCCTATGTTTGTTATCATGATAGGCGCCACTTTGCTGTATATTCCTATTCTGCCAGCAGCAGGGGTTATGTCTATAACCTCTGAAATCTGTTGGCCTTGTCTGAGGCCTTTGTTTCTTGTTGATTGTTCTTGGTGTGACTGTCTGTCCTTCCAGACTGTTGCATGGGGGGAGGGGGGTTCACAGATTCCTCAAGGCAGACGGTAGAGTAATAACATACATTGTAAAATAACTCAACAGCCCAGTGATGAGAGCCCAAGTCCTTCAAGAATTGAAAAGGAAGAATGTCATGATAGCACTCCTTCAGGAGATGCACTTGACTGATTCTGAGCACGACAAGCTCAAGTGAGCCTCGGTGGGACAGGTATATGCGGCATCGTATGCCACTCACCCACACAGAAGGGGTGTAGCTATCTGAGTCCACAAAAGCTGTCCCCTGGATGAAAACCCACATGGTGCAAGACCCAGAGGGCCGCTATGTGTGTGTCTGTGGCATGTATGGATCTAACCCCTGTACTGTGCTGAATCTTTCTGCACCAAATTCTGAAAAGGAAAATGTGGAGTTCCTCAAAAACACACTGCTCAGCTGTGCTCCAGATCTGGGAAACCTGTTCCTGATTGGGGGATACTTCATTGGGGTGATAAAGCCTCAGTTGGACAGATCTCAGGTAAGCACTCTGACACAGACCAAGGTGGGACAGTGCATCAAAAGTCTAGCCCAAGAACTGGGGTTGGTAGAGGTATGAGGATTCATACATCCACATGCTCACAATTATACCTTTTGGTCTCATCCACACCAGGTCTATTCCCAAATAGACATTTTCCTTATCCCTGCAGAGTGGCTGCATGCAGTGGTACATTGTGACATAGGGACCACTACTCTTTCTGACCACGTCCCGGTAGTTCTTGATTTAGTGGTTGTCCCAATGCCAAAGTCCCGTAGTTGGAGGCTCAATGTCTCACTCCTGAATCACCCAGACTTCCAACAGATGACTGAGGAGGAGATCTGCAGCTATGAGGTCACCAATGCTAAAGGGGAACTTTCCAAAGCAGCATGGTGGGAAGACCTTAAGGCAGTATTAACAGGGCATATCATATGTTATGCCTCCAAATGCAAAGAAGAAGCTCAAAGAAAAACAACTAGAGCTAGAGAAACAGTTGTTTGATATAGAGGCAGAGCACAAGATCAATCTGAATGCCGGGGTCAAGGAGAGACTGGAGAGATGTCGCACCCAGCTCAATCGACTCCTGGAAGCCAAAATTAAGGGTAACCTTAAATACTCGAGGCAATGGTACTATGAATTAGGTAACCAGGCAGGCAGATTGCTAGCCTGGCAGCTCTATAAAGAGGCTGCTAGCCATACAGTGCTGTGCATAAGATGGTCAGATTTGCAGCAATGTGACACTGATCAAGCCAAAATTCTGCAACACTTTGTGGACTTCTACAAAGATCCATACAGGCAGCAACAAATCCCTGACTTTAACCATAGGTTGGATGAGTACTTGCTGAAGGTTAAGGTAACTAAACTCTTGGAGGAGCAGCAGAAGGCCATGTCAACACCTCTCACCCTGGCGGAAGTCTCTGGCACAATCTCCAAACTCAAGGCTCTGACAGATTTGGCATTGAGTTTTACAAAAAATTCTATGAGAAATTGACTCCACTACTGCTTGAGGTCTGTAGGGGGATTCAGCAGGGGAGAGGACTCTGGCCTTATGGCAGTATGCCCAAAAAAATGATGTTACCGAAACCAGGTAAGGATGGTACACTCTGTAGCTCTTACCACCCCATCTCACTGCTGAATACTGGCAGTGAAGATATTTTCTTCTATCCTGGCTGCTCATTTGCAGGGCTGCATGAGGTCCTTAGTTCACCTGGACCAAACGGGCTTTATCAATGGAAGACTGTTGCATGACAACATCAGACGCCTTCTTGACATAATGGTCAAAGCTCAGCAAGGGAAGGAACAGGTCTTAGCAGTTTTTATGGATGCTGACAAGACATTTGACTGGGTGAACTGGGGATCTTATACAGAACCTTAACAGAGATGGGACTGGAGGACACATTCGTGATGTGTGTATGTGTGTGTGTGTGAACTGTATGCATCCCCATAGGCTCGGAGGGATGTTTTTCTCACAAGAGGCACTAGACAGGGGTGCCCCCATCTCCACTGCTCTTCATTCTTTGCATTTAACAACTGGCACAAGCAGTCCATGGGAACCTAGGGATAGTGGGGATAAGAGGAAAGGATAGAGATCATAAAATCTCACCACATGCGGATGACTCGCTGTTCTTTTTGACTCAACCAGATAGATCCACGCCCACACTACTTAATGAATTCGAGGCATACAGATCGAGTTTGGGGTATAAAATTAATCTTGAAAAATCAGACATTTTGCAACTCAGTGGAATATGTTCTATGAGAGACTCTCCCATTCCAGTGGGTACAGCCGAACATTGTTTGGTATTTTGCTAGCTACATCTCTTCCAAGCTTGGCTCCCTATTCAAACTGAATTATGAGAAGCTTAAAGAGTGGTCAAAGTGGACATTGCACGTTGGAACCTTCTGCCCCTTGGGGTGGCTGGCCATGTAGCCATCTTAAGATGAATATTTTGCCCAGATACTGCCTCCTCTTCCGAGCACTGCCAGTGAGAGTTCCAGAGACATTTTGGAAAAGGCTTCAAAAGACTCTGCTAACCTGTGTCTCGGCTGATCATAGACACTGGATTTGGAGAAGGGTGCTGACACTTCCCAGGGAAAGGGGAGGGCTAGCGATGCCCAATATACATCTATACTGCATGGCAGCGCAGTTGGCCCTAGTGATTACTTAGATGAAGCAGAATGCAGACTCGGGTTGGATGGACCTGGAGACAGATCTGGGACCCCCAGCACCCCTTTTTGCATTACCACACATTCATATTACCCTGGCTGTGCTCATGTCTATCAAAAATCCCCTGACACAGTACACCCTGCACATACTCCTCAAGGCCAGGTCTATCACACATAATCCCAATGAGGTAGGGACGCAAATGACAATTACTGGTGAGCAAGAATTCCTTTCCCCAAAGGAGAACAGAGGTTACTGGTACTGGAATCATAGATCCCTTATAGGGTTTAAAAAATCTATACAGAATGGTGTCTGCCTATCTTTTACTGAACTGCAGCAGAAATGCAACCTGCCATGGCAAGACTTTTACCAATTCCTACAAGTCTGCCACTGCCTGCAAACAGATGGGAGACTTGCCCTCATTAACCGGGACTTCAAAGTGCTTGAAGACCTTTTGAAGACTTTTTCCACTGGGCCAAAATGTTGGTTGATAGGTGAGACAACGTATCATTGACATATAAAATGTTGCAGGGCACAATGCACCCAGAGTTCCAGGCAGTCAGGGAGGATTGGGAGTGTGAGGCCCAGGTCCCAATAAGTGAGGAGGACTGGAAGACAGTATGGGAAACAGGCCGGCATACAACAGCTTCCCCAATGTGGAGAGAGTTTCGATGGAAGTGCCTCATACAGTCCTTCCACACCCCATCCATAACAAAGCACTCATACCTCTGTTGGTGGGGGTGTGAACAGGTGGGCATCCACTGACATATTTTTTTGATCTGTCTTCAAATACAGCCATATTGGTCTCAGATCCATGAAGCACTTGAATGCATCTGGGGATTTAGCATTCCTTTTATGTTTGTGCACCTGCTCCTTGGAAAGTAAGTTCCTCAAGTTGGCCGCTGATCGCAACAGATGCTTTTTAGCGCCCTATGCTTGGTCGCAATGAAAGGAATTGCACTGAACTGGTATATAAACCTCATAACATGACATAGAAACATAGAATCTGTCGGCAGATAAGGACCATGTGGCCCACCTATGCTGATGATAGCGGTGTGGAGGTCAAAGGTAAGAGACCTTCAAGCGATGGAGCACATCATGGCTATGCTGCAGCTAACCAAGGAAAGGCATATAGAGTTATGGCATAGATGGGACACCTATGACTCACCAGGAAATAAAGCAGTGCCTCCAGAAGTAGGGGGCAATGGAACCCCACCTTAGCTCAGTGTTCAATAAACTTCACTAACTGGGCAAGAGACTTCCTGAGTCAAGACAGGCTGTGGTATTCTTCCATGGCATGTGGAGGGCTGGGGAGTGAACTGAGGGAGGACAGAACCCCTGATATGGCAGGACCATGTGGGTCGGGAGCCACCATTGTCACTTTGATGTATGTTCAAGTAGAACAGCAGTTCTGAGGAGACAGACAGCCACACACACATACATGTTCTAGGTTGAAGTTTGTTATAAGAATTTCTTAACAGTATTCTATTTATCAGCTGTTCCAGTGATTCTTTACAACAACACCACATTGTCTTTCTTCTGGATTCAAAAGGGACATGATCTTGAGTAGATGGGTAAACTGTAATAGCATGGACATTATTTTATTGGTTTTCATTACTGATATAAAATGTTTCCCATGTTCTTTAATGCTCTGCATTTATCTGGAACATATCAATAAAGCTGAGTTTCAAGAAAGAATATGTCACACATTATAGACATCAGTCTCTGTCATCAAGGCACAGGTCAGGAAGCATAGGAAAACCAGAAGCAGTTTCAAAATTCACAAATAGCATTTTATTATTAATAACAGCAAAATAAAAAATAAAAATTGGTCAGTATAACGATTTACAATTGCAGTACAAACATAGAAAGCAGAGTCCTTCTTCTGAGTTTTTCTTGTCAATTTCCAATCTCAGTCTCTGTCTCTCTAGCAAAAGCATTGCTGCTCCTTTTATAAGTCTGTGCCTGGGAAACTCATTAAGAAAACAGCATGCTTCTCACACAATGTTCTTTCAAGTTTCCAGAATGTTCTTGTAAGTTTCATTCCTTGCAGGTGCAGCAAAACAGTACATGGTGACCCAGAACTGACCTCTTGTTGCCAAAATCTCAGAGAGTTTTCAAACCAGCTTCTCATGTTAACCCCTGGAGTTTCAAATCGCTTTTTGCAATCATTTCAACAGTATAACTATATACAGTTTTAAACAAAGGGATCCCAATATCAGTTATATTTCCAAATAATGGTTCACATATATTTTTATACCAGCAGATATGTAAGGGGGAAGAAAAGACAGATATAGCAAGGGAAGGTAGAGAGAGATAGCGAGAGGTGGAGAATTGCGAAACTGTCGGACTGATCAGTTCCTAGGTCTCACAAGAAAATTTGGTTGTGCAACCAGACAGACAAGAGACAGAAAAGGAGAGGATAGAACAGATCCTTGTGTTGAAACTCTTTCTGCATAACAAATGGCGCAGGGCCTTATTCAACCCTGTCACAGTCCCTTAGTATACATGTTCATCCTTTTTGTGGTTCAGTAAAGATCTGAATTGTGAATAAGACATATAATAAAAAACTAACAAAGACTCACCTCATGGTACAAAGTCTTGTTTGTGCATTATAATATAGAGCACCCATCTCCGCTATTTTCAATCATATGTTGGACACGTATTATTTAGGTTAGCAGTTAGTTTTTTCCATTTGATAAATACCACACATCATATCCCTCCACATATCAATCTGAGGTACTGTTTGTGTAAGCCATACTTTTATGATGACTTTTTTTGCCGTTACTACTGCTATATATCAGGTGACCTATAACCCTCTGGTATATCTAAACAAGCATTTGTCAATGCCGAATGTTTGCTTGCTGGCATTGGCATTGGTAGTGTAGGAGTTAGAGAGCTGCATAATAGGAATGGCAGTGAAGTATTGGACTGAAGCCAACCCCACCACCACCCTGCAGAGACTGACAGGCATTGGGGTGTGCCTTTGGGTCATCAAGCATAACAGCCATGCCATTTCACACCCTACCCTGCAGACACTGATAAGTGTCACGGTGTGCCTTAGGTCTTTGGTCCTTATGCTCACCCCATTCCATCAGGAAATACAGTGAGATGGGTCCTGTATAGGAGAATGGGGTGAACTTTGGGGCCGAAGAGTCCAAGAACACCTCAATGCCTCTCACTGGCTGCAGGGTGTGGAATGGTATGAGCATTACAAGCGAGAATCCCAAGTCACACACCTGATGCCTGTCAATCTCTACAGGGAGGGGCGTCATGGTCGGAAACCCTAATGCCTCAGGCGTTCGTTGGCATTTTCACTCCAAATTTTCAACATAGGTGTTTTGTGACCCCCACCTTATGAACAGTGGCAATATCAGTTTGTTAGCCGAAATCTGATTTCGCACAGCGACTACGCCATTTAGCACCACAGGTGTGAAAACACATTTCAAACAGGATGTGAAAAATGACAGCTCTACTGTTCATGGAGAGGTGCAAAAAATGGCAATGTTGAAAATCTGCAGTCAAAATATTAAAAAAATTGGTGAAGTCACTAGCGTGCGTAGAAAATGCACAACGCACACCCGTAATGCAATTAGTTTGGGGATTTTTTACAGCAGCTTGTCAACACAGGGATTTTGGAACCTCCGCTCATGAACAGTGTCACTGTGATTTTCTTAATCTGTCCCGAACAGTGATTTCCCAGAGCGACCACGCATTTCTGTGCTGGAAGTGCGAAAACACATTTCCGCCACGGTGTGAAAAATGACAGCTGTACTGTTCATAAGGAAGTGCGGAAAAAATGTCAGTGGTGAAAATCTGGACTGAAAATATTAAAAATCCATGAACTTACGAGGGTGTGTGGAAACTACGCAATGGTCGCTCATAACACAGTCATTTTATGGACTTTTTTCATCAAATTTTTAACATAGTCATTTTAACACCTCTGCTCATGAACAGTGTCACTGTGATTTTCTTAATCTGTTCCGAACATTGATTTCACACACCGACTGCGCCATTGTGCGCTACATGCACAGAAACACGTTTGGGTGAGATGTGAGAAATTTATTTTATTTAGTTTTTGTTTACTGGGTAAGTGCTCTAGCCAGAAGAGACTATTTTCAGGCACGACCTGGGAGAGTACAGAGACAAAACGTTCAAGTGAAACACTAATAGAAACAAAGCACAAATGAAAGCATCACAGTGGTGATTATACAAGGAATTTTGGGGAGCTAAACCAAAATGCACAGAGATACAAAATTTAGGTAACATAAGGCAAAGTACAATCAACTAAACAAAAATGCACAGAGATACAAAATTAGGTAACATAAGGCAAAGTACAATCAGGCAAAATAAGGAATCCCAACATCATGGTAAAGAGGGATAAAGTGCTATGAGAGTGAATACAGGTTTGGTGGAAATCAGTGAGGGGGGGAGCAAGAGAGGGAGGTGAGAAGAGTAGAGGGACAGCAGTGCTAGAGGTAAAGGAGATGAGAAAAAAGAGTTAGAGAGAAGGGGGTAGGTATGTTAGATGTGGTAAGGGAAAAATAGAGGATGGGAAAGTAGACATAAGGGAGAGGAACTGAAGAGGAAGAGCGTCAAGAGTAGGGTAGACTCCCATCCCACAGTGATAGCTAGGAGGAGGCAAGAGGGCGAGAGTAAGCATTAAGGTGGTTTAAAACAGGAGCATGTATGGGAGGAGATGAGATAATGCCTAAGTTCTCTCTTAAAGGAGATGTGGGAAGCAGATTGATGGAGTGTTAGGGGGAGAGAATTCCAGGGAAGGGGGCCATGACAGGCAAAAGCACGACTACCTTTTAGGGTATGGTGTCTAGGGAATAAGGACAGGGGCATTTTCAACAGAGCATAATGCATATTCGGATTTCTGGTAGGGAAGGAGACAGGCCAGAGATTTAGGTGTTTGAGATCTGATGATGTTATTGGTGAGTGATCCAAGAGCATAGGACTGTAGTTCTTTAGGTGGGAGCCATCCAAGATCTGAGTATAGAAGGCAGTGATGTTTAAGCCTCGGGGAGCTGGAGGCAAAACGACAGATGTTTTTGTAAGTAACATCCCACTTTCGAAAACTCGAATTGCTGGCAGACGCATAAGTAGCAACCCCATAGGTGAGAGAGGGACGTAATATACCACGGGCAATTGCAAGTCTGGCGGCAGGAGTGAGAGCATAGCTTGTCTTGCAGGCTATCCCAAGCTTAGAGTTGACTTGCTTACAGGTAGATTGAATATGGGGGTCAAAACTCAGGGATGGGTCAAGAGTGACCCCCAGATATTTGAAAGAGGTTGCCACCCCAACAGATGTACCATCAAATGAGGAGACATTAAGTTGAGTTTGGGAGTGTCTGAGTTTGGCACAAGAGCCAAATAGCATAGCTTGTGTCTTAGATTTCTTTAGAACAAGTTTGTGAGTAGTTATCCAGAGTTGGATAAGCTGATAATCACGGGAGAGTTTAGAGTTTATGTCCTCAATACTATTCGAGCTGTAATACAGAACGATGTTATCAGCATAGAGTAAAGAGGAAGAACTAAGGAGATTGGTAATAAGGCTATTGATAAAGATGGAAAAAAGTTGAGGGCCCAAGATCGACCCTTGAGGTACCCCAATATTGATATAGACATTGTCTGAGTAGGTAGAATTAAATTTCACGCATTGGGATATATTTAAGATAGCTATCAAACCATTTTACTACACTGGGTGCTAAACCTAGACAGCTAAGGGTAGCAGCTAGAATGGAGTGGTCAACTAAATCGAAAGCTTTGGTCATGTCAATAAAGATGGCCCCAGTTAGTCTACCAGAGTCCATGGCCACTAGGATGTCAGACGACAATTTTAGCAGAGCAGTAGAGGTACTATGGCCCTTGCAGAAACCATATTGATTATCAGTTAGTAGGTCATGTTTCAGGAGAAAGGACGTAATTTGGGTGGTGACAAGTTTCTCAAGAATTTTACTGAGAACAGATAGTATGGCAATGGGTCTGTTGTTAGATGGATCAAGCGGGTCTCCTTTTCTAAACACTGGGGTAATCCTAGCAGTTTTCCAGATATCCGGTACTGTGCAACGACACAGAGAGAGGGTACAAATCTTTGCAAGGGGAGCTGCAATGTAGGGGGCTGCAAGCTTTAGGAGCTTGGGTTCCAGGTTATCGGATCCAACTGCTGCATGCTCTGAGATGTTACTGAGGAGTCGGAGAACATCATGTTTGGAAATGGCCTTGAAGTGGAGAGTAGGTCCAGTGATATTGACAGGAGTGATAGGGAATGATGAAGAAGTGAAGGAGGAAGTGTAATGGTTAAGGTCAACAAATTGCCTATTAAAGAAATTTGAAATTGTGAGGGGATTGTTGCAATGGATGCCACTGAGAGACATGTTATTTGGAGTGGTGGCCTGGCTGGATCCCAGGAAGAATTTCATATGGGACCAAAATTTCTTGGGGTCCCCCCTTGGAGTCAGTTAGTAGGTCTCTGCAGTATGAGCTTTTTGCTTGTCGGATCTCCTTTTTACAGATATTTCTCAAGGATCTGTAAGAATTGAAGTCAGCAGGAGAGCCAGACTTCCTATAGTGGAGCCATGCCTTGTCCCTCTGCCATAATTTAGATAGTAGGTTATATTTAACCATTGGGTCTGCCTATTTCTGACCCGCCTGGTAACAAGTTTACAGTGGAAGTCTTGCAATGTCAGGAATTTGGACAAGAAAGTATCTAGTGCAGTATAAACATCAGATGAGCTATAGAGTGGAAGCCAGTCAATGCAAACTACATCGGACAAGATGGCATCTTGGTCAAAGTGAGCATAATCTTGAAAAGTGATGATGCGTGGTTTCATTGGAGCCCGCCGACCTTTACCCCAGATACAGTAAGTAGGGGAGTGGCCTGAGATAGCATCAGCAAGGACTCCAGCGTCTACAATATTTTCAGGGCGGTTTGTCAAAACCTAATCCAGAAGGGTACTGGTTTTAGAATGAGGCGCAATCCTGGTGGGTTCAGAGATAAGCTGATGAAGGTTGAGACTCAGCAGTTTAGTCTGGGCCATCATTTGTGTGTTCCCCAGCCAGTTTATATTAATATCCCCTAATATAATAATTTCATTGTTCCCAGAGTGAATAGCAAATTGTTCAAGTAGTTCATCTAGACCTTTTTGGCCATGGGTAGGAGGATTATATGCACAAATAATATTCAGTTTCTTGGAGCCAAGGGTGAGGAGGACATGAAGTGCCTCATGGTGGTTTAAGGAGGAGGAGCTAATCACTGAGAGCTGTAGGTGTGATTTGAAATAAATGGCTATACCTCCCCCCTTTTCAGGGCAGATCTATCATTCCCCAAGAGATTGTAAGATGGCAGGGAGTACCGAGAGTCAGGGATAGGAGGCTTAAGCCAAGTTTCAGTTATGCACATAATATCCAGTTGGTAGAGTGCAGTCCAGGATTCAAGTTCCAAAAAGTTTTGCTCCAGACTCCTGATATTAAGGTGGGTAATAAGTAGGCCATTGGCATTAGTTATAGGAGCTGGCTTAGGTGACAAGGGCCCAGGATTAGGCTGACCATCCCAGGACAGTAGTATGGCCAGAAGGAGGAGATACCAGAGCTTACGATGCAGGAAGGGAGATATGGTGTGAATACACAGGGAGCAACCCTTGAGGGCAAGAGCAACCAGATAGGTCCAAGTTTTGCGCAAGAGTAGAGGAATGGGGTCACACCAGGCTGTAGGAGCCACTAGTAGGTTGGAGAATGTAAAATCCTGTTTGTCAGGTGGAAAAGCAGAATCAGCATAGTGGATTCCAGGGGTAGATAGGAGTAGAAGAGGCAGGGAGTAGAGGGCACCAAGCAGCAGAAGCAATTTATACATTTTTAAAGCACCAAGGAGTATAGAATACTAACAGAGAGATAGGTCTAGAAAGGATAGGCAACAGTGAAGGGGACAGAGGTAGAGAAGCTGTAGAAATAAGAATAAAGAGGTAAAAAATGGGGACTTGGGGTGCTTGAGAGGGGAGTCAGCGTGAATATATCAGGCAGAAATAGAGGAAAAAAAGGGCCAGGTTGCCAGTCGGTAGATAGATAGGACAGAGCTGTGAGGTAGGCCGGTGCTATGAGATAATCAGGACAATATCTAAGGAGGAGCAATTTAGTATACGGTGACAGTAGAAAATAAGTAAATTTGAAAAGGAGCTGTTTGAGACCAGACAAGCTAATGAGGAAAGGCAGCCAATAGAATGAGTAAGCGCCTAGAGCCACATAAGGATATAGCAGCTACTGTGTGGCAGGGAGGGGAGAAGCACAGAGCTAGCGAGTAGAAATGGAATAAGCCATGGAAGGCGGGGCCTGTTGGTCTATTTAACAGGAGTTTCTTAACAATAATACAATTGGGTAATGGTGTTTTAAATTCCTTGAGATGAGCTCCCTTGAAGGTGTCCAATAGTCATCCAAAAAATCCAAAGCTAGGAGCTCTGATGTTCAGTTCAACACACTCGCTCAGTCACTTGTAGTTTTAATTTCTTTTATTTTTGTTAAAATCCCCTACGTTTTGCTCCTTTGAGCTTGTTCACGGGGCCTTTGAGATCTGTTTTAAATAGAAAAATATTTTTAAATATTCATACAGTAATTTCATTTTCACCACACATCTTGCTACTGTGTTATTTATAATTTAAGGACTCATTTCACTTATTTACCATTAAAACTTATTT
Organism: Neoceratodus forsteri; assembly: GCA_016271365.2. Classification (NCBI taxonomy): domain Eukaryota; kingdom Metazoa; phylum Chordata; order Ceratodontiformes; family Ceratodontidae; genus Neoceratodus; species Neoceratodus forsteri. The sequence goes on from JADMNL010000027.1 coordinate 30,191,966, forward strand.
TACTTCTTGTTTCAAATGTGCAATGGTTTCTACAGTCATTCGACTCTGCAAAATTAAACATACCGAAAAAGGTTTTTTACACTTTTGCACAATACCCTGCACAGTCCATAACATCAGTTCCTGCATTTAGCTTCAGTAATAAACTTGAACACCCCATAACTAACATACCTTCAGAGCCACTACATTATTTTATCGAGTTAACTTCCAAAATTTCATAGAAAAAAGGGGTCCCAATAGTGTATCTCCTTTCCAAATCCCAATTCTGTAACGCTCGTACTGCAATACACAAAACGAGTTTTTGTTTTAAAAAATGCTTTTAGTTTTGCTTTAAACTTTTTAAAAAGAAAACGGAGTTAGGTACTCAAAATACCATTCCAATTCCTGAAATATCACCGTACCTTTTAACATAAGAACTTTTATTTTTAAACCTCTGTTCAAAAACTGCCGAGCTGTATCCAGTGCTTCTTATAGTAGTAGCTTCCCCATAACAAGAAATAGGTTTGACTTGCTTTTAAGTTTTTAAATTTGTCATCTTGTTTATGTAGCGATTTGTAAATGTGTTTACCTTTCTTTAATAAAGACGAATGCTCTTGTTTTTCATGAATTCCAAATGATTCTTTACTCTAAATGGTAATGGCGTTTTGAAGATGCTGAAAGGCTCCTAAGGTATGTCTTCCTCTTGAGCCCACTTGGAATTACCGTCAGAGTGACATATCACTCTTTGTACATCTCGCGGGATGCGAGTGCTGCTAAGCAACTGTACACTTCTACCCTCTGCGAACAGAGCGATGAAGACGGCTTTTCCAAGTGGGCTCTTTTTGGAACTGATTAATATGGACTGTGTATCTCAAAATAAATTATTCTAAACAAAGTTAATTCACTTTCTGTTATTTCTGAGGATGCAGTGATTCCTATACCTATACATCATATTATTTAAACAAGAATCAATGTTTCTTTCATCGATGTATTTTTAGAACAGCATTTTAAATCTTTTGCTGTAACGAGTTTTGGGATACAACAGTTTTACAGGACTTTAGCTCTATTAGGAATCTCAATCATCCAAGAACATGTACAATCATGCTACATTATTAACATTCATTTCTATATTTATTTATGTTGTAACACATTTCTAATAAAATACATTACTAACTGGAAAACTAATGACGTTTTTAACTCAAAGAGAACGCTGACCTTAATAGGAGTCTCCAAAATCCATAAATAGTAATAATGTTATAACATTATTTACGTTGATTTCTTTATTCATTCACTTTGTTACTTATTTATAATACTGCTTACTTTATTACCAGCTTCAAAACAACTCAAATTACAACCTAAACCATTTTACATTTTCTCTAATACTTTCCTATCTTTCTTTAATATTGTGGTTACAGGTGTCAGCGTGGCTCAGTTGGTAGCACATCCGCCTCTGGACCAGAAGGTCGTGGGTTCTCGTCCCACACCGGGATTGGACTTGCACCTAAAAATCGTTGGCATCCGAGTGCAGTATTGGGGTGCTGTACTGCTGGGGTGTGCCGTCCCTCGGATGAGACGTTAAACTGAGGTCCCTTCTGCCCATCCTGGTGTTGTCCTGGTGGGTGTCCAGGTGGAAGTAAAAGAACCCAAGGCACTCTTCGCAAAGAGTAGGGAACATTCCCGGTGTCCTGGCCAACATTCCCCTTCCCATAAACCGGTTCATGCAATTATCCAGGCTGTGTGTGGGTGATGATGTGCGATATGGCTGCCACCACACATTCAGTCACTTCACTACCAGTCTAGCATTGCCTGTAAAGCGCTTTGGATGTAGGAAAAGCATTATATAAATGCTGATTCTTCTTCTACATTATTTACAATAATATGTATATACATTCATATTGTTACTTAAATTCAATATAACATTCTTTATTGCTGATTCTAAAATTACAAAGTTTTTAACCTAAACCATTTTACCATTTTTCTGGGTCACTCCAATCTGCCTTTAATACTACACTTACACACATACTTGCCAATTACTTTCTATATTCATCCCTATTAAAGGATCCAGAGTTTTTAATTGAAAAATCCATTTCATTTCTGCTCATTCCAACATTTTTATGAAATTACCTCCTCTAGGTGATGGTTTAACTACCTCTAGCCCCCAGAACCTTAAAGATACTCCTGTATGACCTGCCTGATTAAAATGTAATGCCACTGGTGACTGTTGGTCCTTATTTCTAATATCGCCCTTATGCTCTAATATTCTCTTTTTTAATGCTCTCTTAGTTTGGCCTACATATAAACGGTCATGGGGCATTGTATAACATATATTACTCCTTCCGTATTGCAGTCTATACGTTCCTTAATTTCGAATTCTGCGTTAAAATGAGGATGTTTAAAAATGTTTTTTTTTTACTAGTATTATTGCACACTGTGCATTTCCCACAACTTATCATCCCAGGTTGTAGGGGACCCAGTAGTAGCTGTGTATCTTTTGTGTCTTGCCTTCTAAATTGGGAATGAACCAATTTATCTTTAAGGTTACTAACTTTTTTTGCTACTACTATTGGCCTTTGCTGTAATGCCATATTATGAGGATTATCAGATGTTACCATATGCCAATGTTTATTTACAATTCTTCTTATATCTGACATCTTATGATTATATTTTATAGCTAACACAGTTCTGTTCGAATCCTCTTTTACTTCTTTTTTCTGTAATAATTCCTCTCTTGTTTTATTTTCAATTTTAAATTGTGCTTGTTTTAAAATTGTTGTTTTATATCCCCTATTTCTAAATCTTCCTATCATGTCCTGTTTATGTTCATAATAATCTTCTGGTTCTCTACAATTTCTTTTCACTCTCACTAATTGTGCATACGGTATGCTGTTTTTAAGTTTAGGCTCATGATAACTAGTGCTATGTAATAAAGTGTTCCTGTCTGTCTCTTTCCTAAACATAGATGTACTCAAATTTCCCTCTTCCTTTTTTATTAGCAGATCCAAAAAAAGAATACTAGCTATTCCATGATTCATAGTTAATTTTAAATTGCTGTCCCATTCATTTAGTCTTAAATGAAATTCATACAATTCTTGTTCTGTTCCTCCCCATATACAAAAAACATCACCAATAAAATGTTTCCACATGATTATCTTGTCTATGAATACATTTTGTTGTTTGTTAAATACCTTTTCAGATTCAAAATTTATCATATAAGCATTTGCATATGCTGGGGCCATTGTACTGCCCGTAGCTGTACCTCTATCTTGCTGATAAAAGAACCCATCAAATTCAAAATAGTTATTTTCTAAAATGAATAAAGCTAACTCTTGTAACATCTCTGTTCTTGGTATCATATTGTTTTGCCGTTTATTCAAAATTTTACCCATATTTAGGAGAGGCAGGCAATAGAATGAGTAAGCGCCTAGAGCCACACAAGGATATAGCAGATACTGTGTGGCAGGGAGGGGAGAAGCACAGAGCTAGTGAGTAGAAATGGAATAAGCCATGGAAGGTGGGGCCTGTTGGTCTATTTAATAGGAGGCCTGGCTGGCGGTGGGGAGGGTAGGAGAAAAACCACCACACTAATACTTCCAAGCCCTTATTAAAAGCACACCTTTCAGCATGGAGAGACAGTCAGGAGAGCCGGGTTTCAGGTGCACCAATCGGGAGCCCAGCCATAGCCTCTAAACCAATCCAGAGAACTTCAGCGAAAAAGGCGCACCAATCGGCGAACCACCATAAGCGGGCAGTCTTAGCAAGTACACAGCAGCCATACCTTCAATCAGAGTCCGAGTATCAGGATCAGAAGGGCGGCAGGAGACCAGCACAATCTGCGGTGGTATCGGCGGCGGCCAGGGATATGGCCGGTGGCGCCGCCGGATCCACAAGTGCCACTCGGGTTGCAATCTGAAAGGGAGAAACAAGAGGACAGTGTAAATAGGACAGACTTAGAAAAAGGTGTAACCAGGGGGCAGGAAAACTAGCGGCAGTCAAACAGCAGGGGTTGGGGGTGTGTGAGGCAAGACAAAGAGTTAGCAATTTGAGGTAAGAGGTAGGGAGGGGCTGCAAAGTGCGACAAAGAGGTATGGTATGTGGCCAGGGGAACAGATTAAGATACACTAGGGCAGAGAAAGAAGGGGGGGGATGGGGTAGCGGTCAAGCGCAGGATAGAGATAGGCAGCGAGAGGAGAGAGTGGTTACATGAACAGAGAAGGAGAGTCAGGGAAAAATGCAATTTGGAAGTGCAGGTCAGAGCCAAAAGAAAGGTTGTAATACAGTTTAGCACAGAGAGAAAGTTTACAAGGTGGGATTTTAACAATAAAGCTGAAAACACTGTACTTTTGTAACACAGAGATGAGAAAAGACTCTGATTGCCGTAAGGGCCAAATCACGCATGCAATGCTGAAAATAGTATAAAAAATTTGAGCAGTAACAAACAGCACATAAAAGGGCTGGAGATCACTTAAAGCATATCACAAGAGTCCACATTAGGGGTCCAAAATGAACCACCACACTAATACTTCCAATCCCTTATTAAAGCGCGCCCTTCTGCGCGGAGAGACAGTCAGGAGAGCTGGCTTTCGGGTGCACCAATTGGGAGCCCAGCCGTAGCCTCTGAGCCAATCCGGAGAACTTCAGCGAAAAAGGCACACCAATCGGCAAACCGTCATAAGCGGGCAGTCTTAGCAAGTACACAGCGGCCATATCTTCAATCAGTCAGAGTCCGAGTATCAGGACCAGGAGGGCGGCAGGAGACCAGCACAATCTGCAGCGGTAGCGGCGGCGGCCAGGGATACGGCCGGTGGCACCGCCAGATCCTCAAGCGCCACTCGGGGTGCAATCTTCAATCAGAGTCTGAGTATCAGGACCAGGAGGGTGGCAGGAGACCAGCACAATCTGCGGCGATAGCGGCGGCGGCCAAGGATACGGCCAGTGGCGTCGCTGGATCCACAAGCACCACGGTGGCACCGCCAGATCCACAAGTGCCACTTGGGGAGAAATGACAGCTGTACTGCTCATAAGGAGGTGTGGTAAAATGGCAATGTTGAAAATCTGGAGTGAACATATTTAAAATTCGCAAACTTATGAGCGTACGTAGGAACAGCGCAATGCATGCTCTTAAAACAGTCCTTCTTGGGAATTTTTTCACCAAATTTTCAACATAGGGTTTTTGGGGGCCTACCTCTTGAACTGTGACACTGTCATTTTGTAAATTGGTCCCGAAAGGTGGTTCCGTGCAGTGACCACAAAATCACCTTTTGGGCCCGATTAACAAAATGACAGTGACAGAATTCATGAGGTGGGGTCCCAAAAACCCCATGTTGAAAATTGGTGAAAAAATTCCCAAAATGCCTGAGATATGCAGCAAAGTTGAAAATCCCTATTTATTCCATTATACAGTTTACGGCATTTCTTCAGTTTGCAGTCGGCTTTGAAGAGTGCAGGCGTGTTCCCGTCCACGAAGATCATCACGCCAGACTCCGGAGGTAAGTAAGGGTGAGGTGGGGGTAATGGGAGGTAGGGTGCACAGTGGGTGGCGCGGGTGGTGGGGTCAGGACAGTCTGTGAGGGAATGTTTTTTCTTTCAGGATTTTTGTTTGTTTTTTTCCCCTTAGATGACATGGGACTTGTGCCACACTGGGGTGAGCTCCCAGCATGGCAGCTGGAAGGCTGTTTGGGGGCAGTGGAGCCAACGGGGGATTGGGCACCACCGTTGGCCATACGGACTGTTGCCACGCTGAGGTGGGCTCCCAGCGAGGCAACCAGTAGTCTCTTATGGGGGAAACAGTGGAGCCAATGGGGGGATTGGGCACTCCTGTCGGCCATACAGACTGTTGCCATGCTGGGGTGGGCTCCCAGCGTGGCATCTGGAACTCTGTTGGTGGGGGAGCACAGCAGAGCTGACAGGGATTGGGCACCCCCATCGGCCATACAGTGTGTGCATGGGGGGGAGCATGAGCACGCAATATGCGTGTGTGTGTGGGGCGCATGAGCAAGTGATATCTTATCGCTGCTCACTGAAGCGTAGCTCTCCCTTTGAACTGTACGGCACTGCATTTTCAACTGCTGTCATAGACAGCTGCAGCATTCATTGGCGAACTGTGGCCGTGCCTGCAAACACACTGACTAAATTGGAAGACAGGGTGCCACACCTCCGAAAACTCGGATGATGGCACTATGTTTCTTGCACATGAGTGCAAGCAAACATAAAAAGGTATATGGGAGCCTACAACTGAAGCTCTGCGTCCCAAATCTCATGTGGTGCCTGTGTCAAATATGACTTTTCTTTATTAATCTTTGTAAATATTGTACAGATCAAAATGTAGCTTTTATGTCTGATTTAAAAAAAATAAATAAATAAAATCCCCCTACTCTTTTTTTCTCCAATTTCTTGAAATTTATTCTACTAACAGTGGAGCTACAGGATGTGTACGAGACCAAATATCTGGTGGGCAGCCATGAATTTAAGTCATTCCAGTAGAGACCACAAACCACTGTTTAGTGGGGTGTAAAAATAAGCACATCTGAACTGAAACAGCCAGGACCAGGTTTATGGTGTCTCGGTACTGAGCTTTTACTTCATGACAGGATAAAACAAGTGGTTCGCTGTTTACTTTATGTCAAATGTAAAGTTCAGTGTATGTATGACATGCTAGGTGAATGGTGAGAAGACACTAAAGCTGACCTGAAGACACTGCTTATCGAAAAAGCAACTAAAGCAAAAAGAGACAAATTTTTAAGATACCCAGAACCATGTAATTGACTTCACAAATTATTGACCAGACAGAAACAGGGAGGCATAATACATGGTGATACTATAAAGAAATTAAAATTAGACATGTTTAACTATCAGTATAGCACATACCTCTCAACTGTCCCTGATTATACAATGGCAAGAAAGAATCCTGGACTGTGATTGGTCAGTTTGGGGCTGGACCCATGGCGTTATCCCAGCATAACGTCACAGGTCTAGTCTCAGCACTGTGAACCAATGTGGACGCTCTTATATATTTGGACCATGAGCTCTTTTTTTGCATCTCCTCTTAAGAAACAAAAATATTTTTCCACACTAATAAAAACATTCTTTTAAATTATTTTTTATTTTATATATAACAACAAGCCATTGTGTAATAGGAACAATGCACTCCAGGGTGTGTATCGTGCTGGGATAACGCCACGCCTGGAGCATTGGACGCACTCAGCCTGCAGCCTCGTGCCCAACCCCCCCCAGGTGTGGCGTTATCCCAGCACAACACACACCCTATTGTGCATTATTCCTTTATTTTCAGGGAAGTCCCTGATTTTGCTTCAAAATTTTACTCTGTCCCTCCTAAAAATTATGTTATCATGATCAAACAGTGGGGGTGTAAGCACAAAATAATGTCAAACATTAAAGTTATAGACTTGTTCTTCCTTAGAAAATGCACTTTATACTATGCCCCTTATTCTTCCAGCTTCCTGAGAGGATCTCACCAATTTTGAAGCTGTGTCCCTGATTTTGATCCTTTGTCCCTGATTTATGAGGCAGGAAGTTGAGATGTATGGTACAGCATGGCAACAACATTATGGGACACAGAGTGCATGTTGTATGGGAGACCCTTTTGAATGTTGTAAGAATGGGTAAGAAAAAGAACTTTGACAGAAACAGGAACTTGTCCGTACTGAACAAATAGGTATTATGCATCAGGCAGAAAATGTCCTTAAGCATGTGATAGGCACAGAAGCTAAGTTGTCCAATGACTTTCAATTGGTTATTTACCAGTGTTCACTTTGACATATTATCCCAAACACAAAGGAAGACTGTGACTAAAGAAATAACACTGGATGAAGTAAAAACAGCTATTGTGTCTCTAAGGAATAAAACAGCTCCAGGCTCTGGCAGTTTAATGTCAGACGTATATAAGGAAATTATGGATATTTATATCCGCATGTTGACCTTGAATGATTGTCTATAGCACAATACAATGCCAAAGGACGTGAATCGGACATTATTGATTTTGGTATTCAAAAAGGGAAACCATAAAGAGCTAAAAGATTGGAGGCTGATATGTCTGTTAAAAACAGACATCAAAATATCTGCAAAAATTCTCTGTGGGCATCTTGCATCGATTGCTTCATATCCTACACTTCGCAATCAGACTTGTTCCATTCCTGGTAGAGCAATTTATAACAATACAGCAACTGAAGGCAAGTTATAGATGCAAAGGAAAAGCAGGGAGAGGAAGGTTTTGTGCTTAGCCTAGATCAGGAGAAAGTCTTTAATCAGGTGAAACATTAATCTGTCTTTAACATCTAGAAAATCTGTGGTTTATACTGGGGTGTTTATACTGGGATTAGAATGGTAGAAGGCTGTACAGCCCATTTTAACCATTTCCCACATCAGTGGGACCATTTTGAACCATTCTCTGATACCTACCTATCTAATTTAACTTTGAAGAGAGATACCGAAGTACAGCTCACTGTATTTATTTAAAATTGGCGACCAGGAAAGGCACACTGAGCCGAGGCTCGTTTCCAGCTGCGACCCGGGTACAAGGTGTACATTGAGAGCTAAACAGAGAAAATACAAGAAGTTCTAGTTACAGACGTAAGAAGCAACAGCAGCGTGCATGCTAAGTACTAGTAAGTACAAGTAATCAGCATAAATCAGCATTTTGTATATGCAGCTTTGGACAAGAAACATGATGGAGTGGACTATTACCAGGATAGGACAGTGAGTACTCTGAAAACAAAGGGTGAGGCTGTCTGCAGCAGGAGGTTACCAAGTGGGACAGCCATAGAAGGCTAGACCTGAGTCAGGGAGGGACCCTGAGAGCAACTGGGGCAAGAGGGGGCAGGGAGGAGCCTGAGTAGTAGCTTAACAGCTGCGATGGAGGGGGCCTGATGGAGTTTCGGGGGGAGATTGTTCCAGAGGAGGGGGAGGCGGTAGGAAAAGGCTGTCTGCCCCGAGATGGAGAGTGGGCGTGGGAGTTAGAAAGTGCGTGCGCCGCTGTGATGGAGCAGGTATCCAGAGTAACTGGTTGATGAGAGGCGGGAGCAGAGGTAGGGAGCCTAACCAGTATTTAGCTAAGAGGGAGGCACTATGGATGGCACTCCTGTGCGAGAGTGGGGTCAAAGAAAGTGAAGAGTAAAGGAGGCAGTGGTGAGTAAGTGGGGGAGAGGCTGTGGTGAACCAACAGAAGGAGTTGAGAAGGATGTCGAGTTTTGAGAGGACTGAGGCTGGGGCAGAACTGTAGATGATATCGCCGTAGTCCATGACCGGTAGGATAGTTTTACTTACGAGTTCGCTACAGGTGGGAAGGGGAAGGCAGGCTTTGTGGCGATAGAGGCAGGCCAGCTTTGGCTGGAGTTTGGTGCAGACTGCCTCAATGTGAGTGGAAAAGTTGAGGTGGCTGTCCAGCCAGACTCCCAGGTACTTGAAAGCCAGCACTATCTTAAGGGGGAAGCCTTCTAGGGTGCAGAGTGGTGGTGGTGTGGGTAGGGAGGCGAGCTTTTGTCTAGTACCGAATACCATGGTTACCGTTTTTTTGGCATTTAGTTTGAGCTGTTTTTTTTTAAGCCAGGTTTGGACCCTGTTAAAGTCATTTTGAAGGGCAGGGAGCAGACTGTCATGGGAGGGGTATGCGGCAAAGATGATGGTGTCATCGGCATAAAGATGTACGTTTGAGGAGAGGCAGGCAGAGGGGAGGTTGTTTATAAAAATGGAAAAGAGGATGGGGCCAAGGATAGAACCTTAGGGGACACCTGAGAGGATGGGTAGCGGTGGGGAGAGAGTGTCCCCTATTTGAACTGACTGCTGCCTATTCTGGAGGTAGGAGCGGAACCAGTTGATGGCAGGCTGAGCGAGGCCGAAGAAACTTAATTTGCAGAGTAGCAGGGGGTGGGAGACTGAATCAAAGGCTTTTTCCAGGTCAGTAAAGATGGCGGAGGTGGTTTGGCCTTTGTCCATGGCAGTGAGAATAGAGTCAGTTACACATAGCAGGGTGGTGATGGAGGAGTGATGTTTTCTGAAGCCTGATTGAAAAGGGGAGAGGAAGCTGTTTGAGGAGAGAAACGCTTATAGTTTGGAGAGCATGAGTGATTCTTGGAGTTTGGCGAGGGAGAGAAGGAGTGAGATGGGTTGGTAGTTTCCTGGTTGGGAGGGGTCTCTGCCTTTATGGAGGGGAAGGATTTTGGCCATCTTCCAGGTGGTGGGGACCGTGGCAGTTGAGAAGGAGAGGTTGAGTATGTGTGTTAAAGGAGCGGTGATTGCTGGGGTGGAGATGTGGAGCATTCTAGGGTGAAAGCCATCTGGGCTGGTTTTGGACTGATTTAGAGTGGTGAGTGCTGAGCAGACATCCTGTGGCGTGAAGGGGGGGAAGAGGAAACCAGAGTTGGGAGGAGGGAAGTTGTGGGGTAGGGTGGAGGGGCTGAGTTTGGTAGAGCGCAGGAGGTGGAGAATGTTTTAAAGAGTTTGGCTACAGAAGCTGGGTCTTCCAATGTTGTGCCATTTAAGCTGAGGACTGGGCAGGCTTGCTTAGTGGGGGGGTCCATAAGGGAGTTTAGTACCTTCCAGAAGGATGCAGGGGAAGTACTATTATGGGTAAGTAGTGCTTTGAAGTATGAGGCTTTAGACTTCCGAATTACATTGGCACATGTGTTTCTGAGACGTCTGTAGGCTTGGAGGTCACTAGGGCCAAGGGAAGATTTATACTGTCTCCATGCCTTGTCCCTGGTCCGACATAAGGTAATGAGGTCCGAGGTGATTCAGGGGTGATGGTACTGCTTAATTCGAGCTTTCCTGAGGGGAGCGTGGTGGTCCCAGATGCTTAGGAGGATGCTGTTGAAGTGGGATAGGGCTAGGTCAACGTCTTGGGAGGCAAAGACAGGGAGCCATTCGGCTTTTGAGAGGTCGAGCTGTAGTGCGGATTCGTCCAGGAGGTGTAATGCATGAGACCAGATGAATTTGGGGCCGGATTGTGGTGAGTGGATTTTGCGGATGCAGTACGTGATGCAGTGGTCACTGAGGGCATCGGAGAGGGTGCCAGAAGCAGTGATCCTGTGCGGATGGGAGGTTAAAATCCAGTCCAGCAGGGAGTGGTTTTGAGACCGGTGATTTAAGCGGATGGGTTCCTGGATTAGTTGGGATAGGTTTAGGGCTTCGATCCTCAGAGCGGTGGCTTTGGTGCTGGAGGAGAGCCAGTCAAGGTTGAAATCACCTAGTAGGATGAGTTCACCATTTTAGCGACTGAGGAGATTGTGGTGATCGCCTTGATGAGGTGTCGAGGGGTTGGGGGTCTTTGGGGGGGCGTATAGGACCCCGATATAAAGGGGGGAGGATGACAGAAAGGAGATGATGGCTGCTAGGGATTCATGGGAGGCAGGGCAGGATTCCATAAAGGTAATGCAGCAAGTTAGGGATAACCTGGCATACAGCGCTACCCCCCGCCTCGCTTGCCACAGTCCTGCTGGAAGATGACGTACTGAGGGATGTTAAGCGAGGAGTTGGGGATTTTGGTGGATAGCCAGGTTTCCATGATGCAGAGTATATCGGGTTTGTACTGGTTTACCCAGACAGAGAAGGCATCTATTTTAGGGAGCAAACTCCTTGCATTGATATGGAATATACAGAGGCCCTTGGGGAAAGAATCTGAGAGCTGGGCTGGAGAGGGAGCAGGAGCTGGCGTGGATTGGTTGGATGTTTGGGGGCCTGGGTTGGGGTGGATGTCGCCTGCCATGAGCAGTAGTAGTAGGGGAAGGGGGAGGGGTGAGGTTTTCTTTCTGTTACGTGAGTTGTACCTGGGGGGTGGAGTACTTAGGTTTAAGCAGCGGAGAAAGGCCTCAAGGTTCAGCAGGTGAGAGTGAAGCAGAGACGGGTGGATGGTGGGAGAAGGTGTGTGGGAGGGAAGGAGAGGAGGGGTGGAAGGGGAAGAATTGATATTGGAAGGGGTGAGAGTGCCAGAGAGAGCTTTGAGGAGGTACAGCTAGGGGAAGGGATGAGTAGGAGGGAGGGGTAGACAAAGGGGAGCCTAGATGGGGGGGGGAGTAAGATAGGTAGGCACTATGTTGGTGAGAGGAAATTGAAGGAGTCGGCACAAAGCTGGATAAAGCATCATTTTGGCGAGAGGGAATGAAGAGGATGCAGAGGCAGCCTCTAGTGGGGAGAAGAGATAGCCTGCTAGTGGGAAACTTGGTTGATTGGTTTCAGCCATGACGTGACTGCACCTATATAACTGGAAGCCGACCAAGGGTGGTGGTGGTGGGGGCAGTGGTGAGCCGATGCAATGCGTCGGCGGGGCTTTCCTGAGTCAGGCACTGAGAGCGTGGTGCTGTTGCTGAGTGGCGTACCTGATATTGTTTTTCAAAGGGGTGAGCAGCTGTGGGGGAGGGCGTCCGTGTGCGTGTGCATGTGCCCTCTAGGATCCTCAGGGGACCGCCGGAGTTCAAATCTGTGGAGGTGAGAGAGAGAACAGCACTATTAGTACAGAGAAACTATTGGGAGGGGCTGGGGGGGGGTGACAAGTGGAGTGCAATTCGGATCACAATGGGAGCAATTTGGAAGCTAACTTTGGCTGTTTGCAGCATGCAGTTTCAACAGTTAAAAAGACAAATGCTTCTACAACATTTAGAGCTAACTTAGGTAATGCTGAACTTGGCTGAGATGTCACGACTGTTTTAAGGCTGCTTGGTTACAAAAGCATATAAGCCAGGCTAAAGTTTACAATTAAAGTACCACAGTAAAGAGTAGATTAAAGCAGGCAAATTGTCCCTTTAGGAGGGTAAAAAATCTATCTTCATTCGTATGCTGAGAATTAATTGAACAGTCTTTAAGGTGCTTCAGTTTGTAGGATTTAAAAAGGTTCCAATTCCTTTCCTGAGTCAGCAGCCGAGAGCGCAGTGCTGCTGCTGAGTGGTGTACCTGTTTTGGTTTTTCAAAGGGGCAAGCTGCTGTGGGGAAGGGCGTCCATGTGCATGTGCCCTCTCGGACCCTTGGGGGACCGCCAGAGTTCAAATCTGATTTTGTTTTTCAAAGGGGCGAGCTGCTGTGGGGGAGGTCACCCATGTGCGTGTGCCCTCTTGGACCCTCGGGAGACCGCCAGAGTTCAAATCTGATTTTGTTTTTCAAAGGGGCGACCTGCTGTGGGGAAGGGCGTCCATGTACCCTCTCGGACCCTTGGTGGACCGCCGGAGTTCAAATCTGATTTTGTTTTTCAAAGGGGCGAGCTGCTGTGGGGGAGGGCATCCATGTGCGTGTGCCCTCTCGGACCCTCGGGGGAACGCCGGAGTTCAAATCTGTATCTCTTGGCAAGGTATTCCATAGTCTTCCAGTTCTATGAATAAAAGAAAAATGTCCAACATTCTTTTTGCTGTATCCAGTCTAATTTGTTTTTTATGTCCCCTTAAGTTTTCAAGTTTAGCTTGTAATTGAATCCCCATAGTGTTTCTTAAACCATGGTCCGACATAACTTGAAGCCGCTGACAGCATTAGCAAAACTTTGAAAAAAGTAAAATTTATATACAGCTCCATCCCATATTCTTTAGTACTTCATATATTTTCAGTAATTAATTCCCCATTTTGTTTATTACTGAAAACAAGATCCATGTCCCCTAGACTCGGTCTGCTCTGGCTGCTTCTCTACACTTGACATCACAATCTCCTGTTTATGACATCATAATTATCTCCACAGCAACATATTTTGATGTCATACACAGAATTATGATGTCAGGTATAGGCAGGCAGCCAGAGCTCAAAGAGCAGCGATACTGTATTGATTCAAATACCCCTAGAATAAGAAAATAAGGGTGATAATTAGAGAATAATATACAAAATATAAGCTACAGTTATGTCTGAATATTGCATTTTATCAAAGTTGTCTCAACTGTGTCAGGAGCTCTTTAAATATCATTATTAAATCACCTCTAACTCTTTGGTGCAGCGAAAATAGGTCAGTCCTACTGAGTCTATTTTCATAACTCAATGTTTTCATTGATCCAATTATTTCAGTAAATTTTCACTGGATTCTTTCCATTCTATTTATTTCACCTTTCTCTCTTTTTTTTCTTGGCAGGGCCTCCGTCAGGCTCTGCCCTGGTCACGGCCCTCAGATTTCCACCTGCCATCACTGCCGTCACTTTCCTGGTCACCCCAGCTTTCATCCCGGAGGGCGGGGCCGTGGGACTGGTCCCCCTTTAACCAGCCCATGGAACCAGTAACTTGTTGGGAGAGCCGGAGGCTAATTGAAGCCTGGGGAGGGCTTCATAGAGACGGAGGCCCCACCTGTCTTTTCCCCCTGTAGGTAGGGGCAGGGGTGTGCAATGACAACCAGCGTCTGCCCCGCCCCTGAATTCTAATTGGAGTCAGTGCATAGTGGTGAACCCAGCCTCTGCCAGGTGTTACCACTGCACCTGGAGAAGGAGAGCAGTCTAGGGACACTCAATCCTTCTCCCCCAGCCAGCCCTCCGATGACCCGGATCCATTCCCAAACCCGGGTCACCGGCATTGCAAGTAGAAATCCCACCGCTGCGCCAATGGGATGGCTTTATTTCCCCTTTCTTATAGGGGTACCATACTTGAGACCCAAAATCTAAGTGCGGTCTTACATACATTTTGTACAAAGGCAACAAACAACCCATTGTTTTATTAATAAAACTCCTCCTAATATTTTTAATCATAAAATTAGCCTTTTTTATAATGTGTGACCTGTGTGGCTTGAAATCGAATTTATTATCAACTATTAGGCTAGGATCCACCCCTTCCCCCCTTTCCCTTATCACTCAGCGCTGGTCACCTTCCTCCAGCCCTCTGCTGTAAAAACTGAGCTGAAGTATCCATTCAGCACCTCAGCTTCAAAATCCCCTTCCACCTGTAGTACCCCCTCCCCCTTAATCCTTACTAAGCCCTGCCTTACCTTTCTCCTTTCCCCATGTACCGAAAAAATGCCTTGTCCCCTCATTGGGCCTGCCCAGCAATTCTCTCCTCTGTTTCTGCTTTAGCCTTCCTAATCCTCTGCCCTGTCATGCTCCGCTTCTCTTTGTAAGTTTCCCTATCTTCCCTCCCATGTCCTCTTGTATTCCCTGAAAGCCCTTTTCTTCACCCCAGTTGCCTCCCTCACTTCCCTACTGAACCACAGTCGCCTCCTCCTCCTTTTTTTCTTCCTTACCCTCCTTACACATTCCTCTGTAGCTTTAAGGAGCCCTCTTGATCTTTTTCCAAAGTTCCTCTGCCCCTCTATCCCCTCCCACCCCCACTTCCTCTGGGAATATCTCCCTCATCCTAGAAAAATCTGCCCCCCTGAAGTCTAGGACCTTCGTGGTGGTTTGACTAGCCTCATACCCAGCTCTGACCTTGAAGCCCACTGTGCTGTGGTCACTATCTCCCAGGCTGCCCCTACCCCACTCCTTCCATGCTGTCTCCGTTAGTTAGGACCATGTCAAGTGTGTTTCCCTCCCTTGTGGGCTCCCTGACCAGCTGCTGCAGGAAGGCATCCTGTAGCAACCCCAGAATCTTCTCACTCCTAGCCGACCTTGCCGATGGAATATCCCAGTCTAGATCTGGGAGATTTAGGTCCCCCACCAGCAGAATCTTCCCCTTCTGGGCCATTCCTTGAACCTCCTGCAGCATCTGCATGTCCGTTTCCTCGTTCTGTGTAGGGGGTCTGTATACCATTCCTAGTCTTAGTGCTGCCCCAGCCTTCCTCTCCAGCGTGACCCATATGCTTTCCACTTCTCCCTGCTCTTCCATCCCTTCCATGGCATTGATCCCTCCATTATGTATAGCGCTATCCTCCCCCCTTCCTACCGACCCTATCCCTCCTGAATAATCTGTACCCTGGGAACCCCACTTCCCAGCCATGGTGCTCGGACCACCAGGTCTCAGTTATGGCTACAATATCTAATCTCTCCCCCTCCATTAATGCTTCTAAATCTACCATCTTATTCCCCAGGCTTCTGGCGCTTGTAGAAAGCCCTCCACCACCCCCACCCTTAAGCATGCTTTGCTTAACATTCCTTCACTGCCTGGGGCTGAATGTCCCCCACACCCTATCTTCTGGCGTGTCATTAGGTGAGTCATTTTCCTTCCCCCACCTCCCTGATTCAGTTAAACCCATATGTTTGCTCAATGAATTCCTTCAGTTTGATTCTCAGGACTGCCTTTCACTCCCGGTTTAGGTGCAGCCTGTTCTGGGGATATAGGCTTTTGTCATTCCATGTTGTCCTACAGTCCCCCACTAACCCATATACCCACTACCTGCATCATCCCCCTAGCCATTTGTTGAACTCCCTGATCCTTTGTTTCCTTTCAGTGCTCACTTTGGGCACAGGCAACACCTCCGAAAAAGCTATGGATTGGAAACACAGGCTGCTACAAAACCTAGCAAGCACTGTGAATCTCACCTGGACTTCCAACAGGCTATGCCCATCCAAATCATTTGTCCCCAGGTGGAAAATCAGGTGTGTTTTCTCATCCTGTGGCTTGCCCCATGATGGAATATGATGAATTACCTCTGATGCTGTCATACCTGGCAAGCACTCCACCTAAACTGCACTACCCCGCACCCCCACTTAACTCCTCTTAAAATCGAGTCCCCAATAAGAAGGACCCTGCCCCCGTTTTGCTTATTATTTATTACCTTTTCCTTATTCCCAGTTCTTTTATCTCCCTTTTCTCTTCAGATCCTATGATTCCCTCCCCACCCTGAGCCTCCCCCCGAGTTGCTCCCCCCTTACACTCCCCACCAGTGTTTCCTGCTTCACTACTCCTCCTTGCCTCCCTAACATCTGCCACTATCCCCCTCACCCTACTGCTGCCAGTGTACCCTCTTGTTTCCTCTGTGAGCTGGTAACCTTCTCATTCACCTCCTCTGTTTTGCCCTCTTGACACTTGCTGTCTTGAGCCTCTCCTTTACCTCCTGGCTTCCCTTCAGCTTCCCCCTCTCCCTTATCCTCCTTCATGCTTCCTCTCTCCTCCTCCTCCTGCAAACTCAGTTCTACCCCCTTCCTGCATTGCTGCCATCCTCCCCTTGTTCGTATCTCTCGCTTCCCTTCTGTTTATCCCCTTTTCCTGGGCCATGCCTGTCGCTCCCCCTGGACCTTTTAGCATCCCCTCCCCAAATTCGCCTGCTAGAGGAGTGTACCTGTTGGACACTGTAATACCTTTCCCATCTTGTGGCTTCCTACCCCTTACTGCTGAGATACCTGGCCTTCCTTGAGGCTCCCTTCCCCTACTCCTTACTTCTTGACAGGCATCTCTCTTCTCACCTCCTGGTCTTGGACCCTTTCCTCCCCTGTTCCTCCCTATCTGGCCCCAAGTCTCCATGGCCCCAGCTGGTCCCTGTTGTATATCTATGTTCACCTAAGTTGACCCTTGTGCCCTTTGTGCCCCTAATTCCTGTCCTGGCATCTCCTCCCAGTGTGGCCTGCTCGCTTCACCTCCTGTCCTTTCCATTGTCTTGCCTTCCATCCCCTATCCTTGTCCTTCTGCGTGTCTCCTTTCAGTTCCCTTATTGACCAGGACATTTCCCTTTTTAGCCATGATAGCGCAGCTTCCAGCCTCCCTAGCCTTTGACAAACTGGGCACTCCCCCAGCCTCCACAGAGTGCGCATGAATATGGCTGCTCCACAGTTGTTGCACCCCACAATCCTCCCTCCTCCGTGTCCTCTGCCCCCCTCCCTCCACCGGCTCTCCTTCCCCTTGTGCTGCCACTGACCCTCCCCCTGATGTGCCCTTGTACTCTGCCCCTCCACCAGCTTCTGCGGTCCCTCCTGCTGATCCATTTTCCCCTCCCTCCCCTGTGTCTCTCTTGCTCCACGTAATCAGATAGAAATAAAACCTTCAGAAAATAAGCTATATTCCAACCCTTCTCCATGTAATCAGCTCACTCTCTTAATACCCCTAAATTATATTTGTACGACCTTTAGGCTGACTATTTTGCTGCACACACTCTTCTTACCTTCTGACCCTCTTTCCTGCTTAGCCAACTTTCCGCATTAATGAATTACTTTCACCGAAACAGTTTCCCCCATTCCCAGATTTATGTGCAGTTGTGAACAGCCCCCCTTCTGCAATAAGTCCTCCCACAATCCCAGATTTGCAAGCAGTTGTGAACAGCCCCCTGTCTGCATTAAATCCCTCCTCCCCAAAAGAAGCTTATTCTGGGAGTTTTAAGCTGCACCGTCCTCTCCACACGTCTAACTATTCTAAGCAGCCTACCACAAACAATTGCAGTGTAATCATTTAAACAGCACAGGAGACGATGCCACCCCCCCACACACACACACACTGGTACAGTACTGTTTGTTTCAATCACTCCCCAGTTAATTAAAACAGTTTGAATCAGAGTTGCTGGTACAGTACTGCTTGTTTAAATCAACTCCACAGCTTCTTAAAAACAGTTTGAATCAGAGTCCCAGTTCATTTTCTAGTCCCTCAGAGTCCTTTACCAGCCCCTCAGGATCTTGTTTTGTTGAGTTCCAGCCTATTGTCTGCTAAAATTAAAACGTACACAGTTCATTAACCAGCCTCACAGGGTGTTGCTTTGATGAATTCCAGCCCACTACCTGCTAATAATAAAAGTACATATTACCAGAAAAGTTCCACCAGGTGGAAATAAGTTATACCTGTACCTGGCAGCAGCTAAAAAGGTTATAACTCGCCTATGGTGAACGTCTAAAGTACCCATCCTCTCTGACTGGCATTCAGTGATGACTGAGATATATTATCTAGAGAGAATAGTAGCTTCTAGAGCTGGAAGGATATCACGATTTGAGCTCCAATGAAGACCATGGGTTTTCTATATCTCACCTCTAGATGAAACATTTGTTCCCCGATAGAGCCATTTGAAAGTGACCAATTTTTGTAAGATATGAATTTTGATCAAGTGTCATTTGATATATAACAGAATGATGTTATAGAAACATGAATTGCCAACCCGAAGAACATTCCATGTATTGTAAGACAAAAGAGCAATATCATATAGATGAACTCCTGCTGTCATATATATATATATATATATATGTGTATATATATATATATATATATATATATATATGTATAACTATATAAAACAATAAAAAATAAAGAATATTTAAAAAAAAGTACATATTACCAGAGCCACAGTACCTTGTTTCCACACCCTGCAGCCTCCTTCCTTGCCCCCGATGCACTCCTAGTGCTCCTCCCTTCTCTCCACCTTCTGCACTCTCCTTATTGGTCAGGCTCTCTTCAGGGCGTGGTTAATCTGTATTTAATAGGGAGGTGGTGTGGGGCAGGGAGGCAGGAGGAAAAACCAAGCCCACAGCTCTCTCATGCATGGTGTGAGAGGTGACTGGGCTCGCTCTTTTAAGGCTCAGCCACTCCCTTGAAGCTGGTGCCCCTGCCGATGATTGGCTCCTTCAGGAGCCCTCTCCTCTCTTCCTATTGGCCTGACTGCTGCGCCACTGAGCAATCACTGGTGCGGTGCGGCCCCTCTTCTTCTCCCCCCCCCGGCTCCTCCTCTCCTCTTCTCCCCGGTTCCTCGAGTACTTTCTCCCTGACTCCTGGAAGCTGCTGTTGCAGCCCCTGACCTTCCCCAATGTGGCTACGGCTGCCAATTTCTCCTGTGACATGGATGCAGCAAGCCCACAGCTCTCTCGTGCGTGGTACCTAGTGTTGTACATACTCTACTGCATGCATAGCATCAATCAGTTCATTTTCTCCACTGAAACTGCCAGCACTTTCACTGCACTGCACAAGACCACATTAAAAGAAGTAGTAATTTCAAACTATGTGCTATAAAAAATAGTGGCTGGGCAAATGTTGGACTTCACTTTGGAAGTCTGATGTGATCAGAACCCTTCTGAGGCAGCACAGGCTTTTTGTAAATGGTTGCCCATTCACTATTCTCTATATATTTAATTTCAAGCTGCCTACCTGAATTTGCATTAAACCCGTATAATGTGATGGCTTTATGTATAGATGCGTCGGTAATAAGGGTCTGATAATGTTCCAGTTGATGTTGTTTTGTTTTTTATTCTTTGCGCTTTAGTGGCACCTTATAAAAATAAGTAACTTTTATCACATTTACCTTTGTACTTTCTGTTACACCGGCTGATTGGTGCTACTGTTCCGTACTTTGCATTGCTGTCTCACAGCATGCCCAGCCATTCCCTGGATGCAGCCCAGTTTGCCTGCTGCTATACCTGGCAGTCCAGTCCACTGCTTGGGACATACATCCTTATCATTTTCACAGCAATGGGCTGTGACGTCACGTGCAGAGGATTATGTCAGATGTAGTCGATCAGTCAGAGCAGGTGATATTCGGGGGGAGGGGGGCAGTGATTCGGTTTTCAAGTTATTCCAAAGAGTTATACAGAAAAAACAGATAGTAAATATAGAGAAGATATGGGTCAGGATTTTCAAAAGATCCATCCGAGATCCACCTGCCACTATTTTCCGAAAGTAAAATCTGTCCAAACCTACTAGATCAGCTCTTAGATGGTCTACACTGGAATTTCTGGTCCACAAAAAGGCATCGTTGAGACATAAAAAGACACAAATCACATTTGCAGCAATTTTGTACCCAAATCATGACTTTGTGTCGCAAACAGATACATTTTTTGAAAACAGCAGCAGAGTTGCTCAGATGCAGCAGGATTGCTCAGATGCAGCAGGGTTGCTCAGATGCAGCAGAGTTGCTCACATGCAGCAGGGTTGCTCATGTGCAGCAGGATTGCTCAGATGTAGAAGAGTTGCTCTAATGCAGCAGAGTTGTTCAGATGCAGCAGAGTTGCTCAGATGCAGCAGGGTTGCTCAGATGCAGCAGGATTGCTCAGATGCAGGAGAGTTGCTCAGATGCAGCAGTTGCTCAGATGCAGCAGGATTGCAAAGATGCAGCAGGATTGCTCAGATGCAGGAGAGTTGCTTAGATGCAGCAGGGTTGCTCAGATGCAGCAGAGTTACTCAGATGCAGCAGGATTGCTCAGATGCAGGAGAGTTGCTCAGATGCAGCAGAGTTGCTCAGATGCAGCAGGGTTGCTCAGATGTAGAAGAGTTGCTTAGATGCAGCAGGGTTGCTCAGATGCAGCAGAGTTGCTCAGATGCAGCAGGATTGCAAAGATGCAATCAGGCGTATGCAGACTCAGGCGTAGCAGGTGTTTGTGTCAGAGTCCGACCATTTTGAAAATTCTGCTCATGACATCTAATCTGAACAGGGTCTAGAAATTGTTTTCAAAGTTTTTCTCTGAGATACTGAAAGACTCTTAAATTCCTGTGCATTGCCTCTGAGGAAAACATTTGAAATTATATGTAGTTTTATTTGTTTCTCCTATATTTCCTGGTTTTAACTGTCCCTTATTCTCTATTGCTATGAAAATGTGTATGGAAATGGGATCCATGTCCTTTGGAGTTCCTCTGCTCCTGCTGCTTGGGAGGGCAGGGCGGAAAAGGTGGTATGTCAGATGATGGCCTCTCAGTTCCCCCAGTGCCAACAGATGTCCTGGCACACCACCAAATGGCCACTCCAGCCAGCATTCCAGCAACAACGTTCCTCCTCTGGTACACTGGAGACCCCAGTGGGGACACGCCAGCAACAACAATGAGGAAGTCAGGAGCAGGACATGCACCTCCATAAGGGCCAGAGGAAGCCACTGCCAGGGACATGCCAGTCTGCTGGATGTAGAGGCTGGAGGTATGGAAGCACTGTATGTGGTAGCGGTGAGTTTGGTGGGTACTGAAGACCAGGAGTGGGGTGCGATGGGCACGAGAGCTGCAGAAGCACATATGGCAAAAAAAAAAAATTGAGGAGAATGAACTGGTGTGAAGAGTCTCTGATATCCCTGGGAAACTATGACAAAATGTAATCATTCAACACATTTCAGATTATATCTCGCATATTTTATGTATTTGCCACTGCCTTTTTCGTGATAACTATGCACATTAACATGAAAATGGAATCTCTACTGCACACCTTCACCAGCCCTGGCTACTTGTCTCCAGCTGACATGGCAATCCTCTGCTTGTGACATCATAGTCATTTCCACAGAAACGGACTGTTATGTCACAAGTGGAGGCAGACTCCAGGCATAAAACAAGTCATTTATTGACTTTGTTTAAACAAGGATCAAGTCCCAGCAGCATATCAGTTACACAGCTTTCCTTGGGGGTGCTGTCTCAGAGAACACATAAACTTTACCGTCAAAGAGGATAAAGTAGTCCCATGACGTCTCAGGCCTACACAGGGCCCTAGAGCCGGATTTGCAAAGACTAATATACTGTAGTTTCAAGCATTGTATAATTGAATAAGTTAATGAAGCCACATTGATACACATTCAGTAATTTATATACAATTTGACCACCTACAGAGGCTTAAATCAATACCACGTCATTCCAAATCAAAGAAAAACCCTACAACTGAAATGGCAGTTTACTCACCTGGTAAAGGTGATTGTGCAAGGCAAGGCAAATTTTATTTTTCCAGGCGCCCAGTCCCAGAGGCTCTGGACACCATACACACCAAAACAACTGTCAATAAAAATAAACGGTAAAAACTTCAGCAATAAATTAAACAGGCCATATAGACAGATAAACAAGGCCTAAGAAGGGACAATCCCAGGATAAGATCTAATACACAGTGTCTGGGAAGGCCTGACTAAACAACTGGGTCTTGAGGCAGGCCTTGAATACCTCAACTGAAGGGGGCCTTCCGAACAGAGGGTGGAAGTGAATTCCACAGTACAGGGCCAGTGACACTATACGCTCTGTCATCGTCAGTTTTCAACCTTGTCCTGGGAATCACAAGGAGGCCCCTAGAGGAGGAGCATAGGGAGCAGACCACAGCAGCGGGTGATTGTGTTAGTGTACTGTATATCCATGGCACTGCAATTCCTTATAGGCAGGGTCATGTTCATCTGATTGGCTGTCAGATGCACAGGTGACCTGGTATCAAATTTCAAGATCCCAACTGAGCCCCCTTAGCTCCCATTCCCATCAGTTCTGATATTTCCCAAGCTGTGTGTTTACATCTATTGTACTATAAAAGTAGGCTCTAACACCTTGAACTGACAAGCAAAATATTTTATTGCAACACACCATTGAATTACTTCATTACATTCAGAATACGGCCCTTATGGCACACCGGCAACAACATCATGGTCCTCTTCTATTGGCGCCGAGCAGCCTGCTCTAGCTGGGAAAGCAGTGGAGTGCCATGGATATACACTAACACAGTCACCTTTACCAGGTGAGTACACTACCACTGTGTTGTGTGTATATCCATGGCACTCCAATTCTTTACAGGCAGGGTTGTGTAATAAGCAGTATTCCCTAAGTGGGAGGGGTTGAGTCAGGGCGTTCGGTGCCTGTAAAAGTGACTGCCTCCAGAACATTGTTTCCAAAGGAAGTTCTTTTCCAGAACTTTGTTTACAAAGGATGTTCTGGCTCTTGTGGAAGTGTCTAGTCTATAGTGTCTGGTGAAAGTGTGTATATCTGACCATTTCACTGCTGCTGTGGCTTGGTTTCTCTTTGCCCAGGACGGGCTACCACCCTGGTGCTGTGGGCTTTGATGACTTCTGGGGATTCTCCCCTCCTGATTTTTTTACCTCCTGTATTGTTCTTTTTAGCCAAGTGGCAATGGTGGCCTTTATAGCTGCCATGCCCTTTCGGTGCCCTTGTGTGATGATGAATAACTTGTCCAACTTGTGGACCTTCTTTGTTCTATTCAAATAGATTGTCAAGGCCGTCTTGATGTCTAGTGTGCCTAGGGACTTCTCCCTCTCATCCGAGTAGTTTGTGTAGAATGTGGGAAGTTCAACTATCTGATCCAAGTGGAATGTGGATTCCACCTTAGGTGTGAATGTTGGTACCGTTCTGAGTGATACACCGTCCTGTTTAAATTGCAGGAATGGACCCTTGCATTACAGTGCGGACAGTTGTCCTGTCCATCTAGCTGAACATATTGCCACTTGGAAGGATGTCTTCAGGCCCATCCAGTAGAGGTCTACATCTTCAAGGGGTTCAAACAGGCTCTTTATTAGGCCATTCAGTATTAGGGTTGAATCCCATGGGGCCACCATTAACATTGTGCGGTGTCTTATTCTGTTAGCAGCCTTGAGGAACCTCAATATGTCTGGGTGAGATCCCGAGACCATGCCTCCTACCCTTCCTAATGCTGCCCCTATTGCCAATGCTTGTGCTCTGAGCAAGGAAGGAGAGAGGCCGTGATCTAGGCCTTGTTGTAGGAATAATAGAATTTGTGGTACCGATATTGCATGGGGTTCTATGTTGAGCAATGAGCACCATCTAGTAAAAATGTCCCATTGTCTGCTGTATGTGACAGTTGTGGATGAGTGCCTGGACTGAAGCATGGTGGTGACCACCATTTCATAATATCCTGAGTTCAGCAGTCTCTCCCTTTCAGGGGCCAGGCCGTATGTTTGAGATTGCAAGGACTGGGGTGAGTGACTGGGCCTTGCATCAGTATGTCCTCCTGGTCTGGAAGCTGCCACTTGTCTATCACCATTGCCACCAGTGTAGCAAACCAGGCCCTCCTCGGCCAACATGGCATGACCATTATTATCAGTCTTCTGGATTGTCTCACCTTCCTTAGTACTTATGGAATGAGAGGGAATGGTGGGAATATGTAGGCCCTGTTGTGTGTCCATGGGAGTGACAGTGCGTCTACCCCTTCCGACTCTGGTTCCTTGTACCTTGACTAGAAGGGCCTCACCTGAGCATTTCTTGCTGTAGCCATGATGTCTATTGGTATCAGTCCACAATGTTTGTTGATATTGTTGAATAGCTGGGTGTGCAATCGCCACTCTCCAGGGTGGACCTGTTGCCTGCTTAGCCAGTCGGCCATGGTGTTTAGTTTGCTGGCTAGATGTATCGCCGTTATGTGTGTCAGGTTGGCTTGGGCCCAAGACATGACCTTTGTCGCTTCCTGCATGAGTGCACAGCTTTTGGTTCCCCCTTCCTTGGCAATGTAGGCCACAGCTACCCTGTTGTCTGACTGAAATAGTACTGATTTTCTTTTGATGTGGGCTTTGAAGAACGTGATTGTGTGAAACACCACCCTCATTTCCAGTATGCTGATTGCTTATTTGAATTCTGTGCGTGTCCACCTTCCCAGTGCCACCTTGAGTCCCATGGAGGCACCCTGGACTAGTAGGCTGGCATCCGTGTCTATGATGACTTCATGCTGCCTCTCTAGCAGGACTCCTTTCAATACATTTTGCACCCTTGTCCGCCATTTCAGCAACCTTCTCACTTCATCTGTTAACTGTACTGTGGTGTGTAAGTTCTCCTCTGTTGGTTTCCCTTATGGTATGGACAAGATCTGCAGTGGTCGCATGTTCCACCTGGCCCACAGTACTAGGTCTATATATGAAGTCATCCCCCCCAGTATCTGTGCCACCTGTAGCAATGTTGCAGATTGTTTTGCCATTAGTTGTTGGATAACTTGCTGAAGGTTTTCTATTCCGCCTCTTGACAGGCGTACTAGACCTGCTACTGTGTCCATGTCCACTCATAGGTATTCTATTCTCTGTGATGGGTCCAGCTAACTCTTTTCTCTGTTTATAACCCACCCATATGCCATGAGTGTTTGCATGACCATATGTGTCCCTCTTGGAATGCATTCTGGATCTGGTGCATATGAGCCAGTCATCTAGGTAGGGAATGACGTCTATGCCCTGCTCTCTGTCATGCTACAATAACCACAGCCTTCTTCATGAATACCCTGGAAGCCAACGCTAGGTTGAATGGTAATGCCTGGTATTGATAATGTTTGCCCAATATGTAGAATTGTGGGTACTTGAACTGAGCCAGTTTTATCGGAATGTGGAGATAGGCATCCCAGAGATCTATGGTGGTCAGAAAGTCTCCTTGTTGTATGGCTTTCAGTGTTTATCTTATTGTCTCCATCTTTAATGCCTGAGATTTTACTGACCGATTTAGAAATTTGAGATTCGGTATTGGTCTGAGGTCTCTGGTCATTTCTGGAACCAGGAAGACTAGAGAGTAGATGCCCTTGCCCTGCTCTACCTCTGGAACTTGTTGTATTGTCTTGCTCATTAGGAGTTTGTTCAGTATGTACTGTACTTGCTCCGGTGATGCCTTTCTCTTTGCTACTGGAGATAAGATGAGTTTGTCTTTTTTGGGTTTCGTTGAGAATTCTATGGCATACCCTTTTAACACTATCTCTACTACCCAGTTGTCAGTACTGGTGTTTTGCCATACCAACTGAAATGATGCCAGGCATCCCTTTTATGGGTGGGTGATTGTTACGAACATATGAATATGCCACCAGAAACAGGCCTCATGGTCTATACAGTCTGCTCGAGTGTGCAGCTAGCCCTTCATCTCGCAGCTGCCCCTCCCAACCCCCTTCCCAGTATCCCTTCCCCTTCCCCAACCCCTCTTGAAACTGCCCACCGTCTTACAGGACACTATCTTGTCTGGTAAGGTGTCCATTTGTCCACCACTCTTTCCGTGAAAAAATGTCTCCTCATCTCCCTCTTGAATCTTCTCCCCTCCAATCTCAGTCCATGCCCACTTGTGTAGTGTCATCCTCATTGGACTTGCTAAGAGAGAGATAGAGAGAAAGCAGCCAAAGGCCTCCTTAAATCAAGGAGGTAATTTAATAGACTACACTGAATTGAATTATTAATTTTTGGGCCTGTGTAAATAAGTAGTTTTGATTCTCTGTTTTGGGGGTTAACTTTTCTTAGTTTAACTTTTATTTGCCAGGGAGGAACTCTTGCTGGGAGATATTTGAAGTTATTTGTGACTAAACCTGCTACTTATCCTCTGTGAAATAGGTGTCTGTTAATGGGAGGAGCTGAAAGGAGCCAGAGGAACTGTGGATTAAAAACAGGAGTTGTTTGTGGGCTCTGTCTGCTGAGAGAGAGAGAGAGAGAGAGAGAGAGAGAAAGCAGCCCAAAGCTTCCTTAAATCAAGGAGGTAACTTTTTAATAGACTACATTGAATTGAATTATTAATTTTTGGGCCTGTGTAAATAAGTAGTTTTGATTCTCTGTATTTGAGGTTGACTTTTCTTAGTTTAACTTTTATTTGCCAAGGGAGGAACTCTAGCTCAGAGATATTTGCAGTCATTTGTGACTAGACCTGCTACTTAACCTCTGTGAAACAGTTGTCTGAAAGGAAGGAAGGCATTCCCCGAGGTGGAGGGTCAGAGTTGTAGTTGATTGTTTTTGGAGGGCACGGGTTTACTCCCACCCACCCCAAGCGCATAACTTCCTTTATATCAGGGGTTCTGACATCACTTCCCCAAAATTGCTAACAACATACACCTGTTCATATCCTTAAAGGCACAGCACACTGAATGGGGGTAGAGACACTCACAAGCTTGCACACACTAAAACAAGAACAAAAAAAAAAAAAACATCTGAAGCAGGAAGGGAGACAGACATGTGGGGAGTGGTGCAATGCACTGCCTGTGGAGCAGCAGTCTTCCGGGAGACATTCTGGAGACTGCGTTGCTGCCCTATTTGCAGGCATCTCTCTGGTCTGAGGGAGGAGGTTGCTCATCTCCATACTGAAGTGGCAAGGATTCGGAAAACCTGCTCCCCCACCCAGGGACCACCCAGGCCACCACCACTACCTCAGAGGTTGCCAAGAAAGAGAAGTGGTTGAACCACGGTGGGATCAGGGAGGGTGAGGATGGTGGAACAGATGTGCATCCCTCCAGTTGTGCCTCTCCACAATTCATTCACCACTCTGGCACAGCAAGGTTCCTCTATGGAGGCACCTGCAGGGGAGACCAAGGAGGATGCTGGGAACCTCCACAATGGAGACCCACAGGAGGGTGGCACAGAACCCCACAGGGGAAGGAAACAACTCCTGGTAGGGGACTCAATTGTTAGGGGGGTAGAACTGGGGGAAGGAGGGGAAAGGGAGGTAAGGTGCCTGCCCGGCGCCATGGCTTGGAGGGACAGGAAACGAATCCTCAGGATCGTGGGAGCAGCTGCAAGGGGGAATGAGCTGGATGTCCACCTAGGGACAAATGACCTGGCTGAGAATGGGATCAGAGCAGTGCAACAGGAGTTTGTGGAGTTGGGGAGGGGCCTTAGACAAGTAGCACACATGGTAACTTTCTCGGAAGTGCTACCTGTCTATGGCATGGATGAGGCTAGGGTACTCCGCACCCTGGAATTCAATGACTGGTTGAAAAACTGGTGCAGAGCTCAGGGATTTGGCTTCATTGGGGACTGGGGCACCACCTGGAGGGATGCGGGCCTTTACTGGCGTGATGGTCTGCATCTGTCCAGGAGGAGAACCAGAATCCTAGCTGACAGGTTTCAATGCTTCATTGGCAAGCATTTAAATTAGCCAAAGGGAGAGGCACTGAAAAGGACAAGGGAAATCCTAGCCCTGCCCAAAAAAAAATCAGGGTAGTTAGTGAGATAAACACCAAGATAGAGCAGTTGATAGGGAGAAGGGCAGGGGTAAATGGAGAAAAAGACAAATGCAGTAAGGACAGGGATGGGGCAAAAAGAAATAAGGCCATAAAAATGGAGGGTAATGAGTACCAATGTCCGTAGTCTAAGTAAGAAGCTTCCCGAAATGGTGGCCTTGATGGAAGAGGGATGCCTGGATATCATGGCAGTCACAGAAACATGGTACACAGAGAACCATGACTGGGATGTCAATATACCAGGGTACACAATCTACAGGAGGGACAGGGAAGGTAGAAGAAAGGAGGTAGCTCTCTATATGCGGGAAGGGATAAAAGCAACAGAACTAAAGGGTAAACAGGGTGGAGAGGAGGCACTGTGGGTCATCCTGGAGACTGAAATGGCACCACAATCCACACAGGGTTGTATACAGACCCCCATCTCAGGGAGAGGAAATGGACAAGGAAATGATAGAAGGGATCTTTAGGATGGCAGAGAAAGGGGAGATATTGCTGATGGGAGACCTGAATATGCCAGATGTTAACTGGAGCACCTTTGCTGCAGTCACATCCAAGAGCAGGGCCATTCTTGATGCCCTACAGGGGGCATGCCACAGAGAGCTAGTTTTGGAACCCACTCAGGAGGGAGCAATCTTAGACTTAGTACTCTCAAATGGGGATGGAGACAGGATCTCAGATCTAGACGTGGGTAGCCATCTGGGAACAAGTGACCACCAAACAGTGTGGTGCACGATAAGCTTAGCTGTACAGTCAAGCCATACAAAAGTGAAGGTACTGGACTTCAGGAGGGCTGATTTTGTCAACATGAGAGAGTGCCTCAGAAAAGCACTAGCAAACAGGCAAGAAGGTGGGGTGGGCAACAATGGGGAAACATCAAAACCACCATAACAGAGGCAACAAGCCTTTGTGTGAAGCAAATAAACAAATCAAAACGAAAGAAAAAAACACTATGGTACTCAAAAGAAGTGGCAGGGAAGGTTAGGGAGAAAAAGATAGCATTCGGGAAGTATAAGGAAACACAGAAGGAGCAGGACAGAGAACTGTACCAGTTAAAGCAGAAGGAAGCGGGGAAGGCAGTCAGAATAGCAAAGGCCCAAACCGAGGAAAAGATAGCCAACTCGGTTAAGAAGGGGGATAAAACCTTTGATAGGTACATTAGGGAGCAAAGAAAGACTAAGACAGGGATACTGAGGCTGAATAAAGAGGAGGGTGGCTGGGCAGAGAGCGACAGTGAAAAAGCAGGGATACTGAATGAATACTTCTGCTCAGTATGCACAGTGGAAGAGCAGGGGAAGATACCTAATCCAGTCAATAGAAGCACTGTGGATGGGGGGGTTGTTATTAGTCCTTTCACAGAAGAAAGGGTTCTGAAAGAACTCTTAAAACTGAAGGTGGATAAAGCAATGGGGCCTGATAGGATTCACCCCAAAATTCTAAAAGAACTAAGGGAAGAACTAGTAACACCAGTGACTACCCTTTTTAATAAATCATGGGAGGATGATGTGGTTCCTGGGGACCGGAGGAGGGCAGATGTGATTCCCCTTCACAAAAGTGGGAGCAAGACAGAGGCAGGAAACTACAGACCTGTCAATTTGACCTCTGTGGTAGGAAAAATGATGGAAGCACTTCTGATGGAAAGAACTGTTGAGTACCTAGAGGCCAGTGGGGCAGAGGACCCAAGGCAGCATTGATTCACAGCAGGAGGGTCATGCCAGACAAATCTAATTGATTTTTTTGACTGGGTGACCAAAGTAGTAGATCAGGGAGGGGCTGTGGACATGGCCTACCTAGCCTTTAGCAAGGCATTTGACACAGTCCCGCACAAAAGATTAATAAACAAATTAGCCAGCCTGGGAGTGGGTCCCAGGGTGGTAGCCTGGGTGAAACACTGACTGGACAACAGGACACAGAAGGTAATAGTAAATGGAGTCCACAGTGAAGAAAGGATGGTTACTAGTAGGGTACCGCAGGGTTCAGTACTGGGGCCTGTTCATTTTAATGTCTTTATATGTGACATTGCAGAGGGACAGGAAGGAAAAGTATGTCTCTTTGCAGATGACACAGTGATCTGCAACAGGGTTGATATGCAAGGTGGGGTGAAAGGATGAAAAGGGACTTGGCAAGGTTGGAGGAATGGTCAAATGTATGGCAGCTTAGATTCAATACAAAGAAGTGCAAAGTAATGCACCTGGGAAACAAAAACCCAGGGGAAGAGTACACAATGGGGGTGAGATACTGACAACAAAAGTGGAAAGGGACCTGGGGGTAGTCATATCAGATGACCTAAAGGTGGGAAAGCAATGTGAAAAGGCAGTAAGGAGGACTGGGGGGATACTGGGATGTATAGGGACAAGCATCACCAGTAGAAAACAGGAAGTTGTTGTCACTCTACAGACAGTTGGTAAGACCACATCTGGAATACTGTGTACAGTTCTGGGGACCCCATCTCCACAAAGACATAGACAGGGTGGAGGCTGTCCAGAGGAGAGCAACCAAAATTGTGCAGGGCCTGCACCAGAAGACATATGAAGAAAGACTAAAGGAGCTTAAGATGTATAGCCTCGAGGAAAGGAAGGAGAGGCGGGACATGATAGAAACTTTCAAATACCTCAAGGGAATCAACAAAGCCCAAGAGGGTAACATCTTTCAGAAAAAGAGTTGTGCAAGAACAAGGGGGCACAATTTGAAGATAGAGGAGGAACGGCTCAAAGGTAATGTGAGGAAGTATTTCTTAAGAGAGAGGGTTGTAGATGCATGGAACAGCCTTCCTGAGGAGGTCGTAGAGTCAAAAACAGTAGGGGAATTCAAGAATGCATGGGACAGACATAAGGCAATTCTAGTGGGGGGTAGGAGAAAGTAAGCTGTTGGTTAACTAGGATATGCAGCTTATCCGTTAGGTAGGGAAATGGGCAGACTAGGTGGGCCAAGTGGTCCTTATCTGTCATCAGATTCTATGTTTCTATTGTGTAGTCATTTCTGAACTTGCTTGGCAGGCTTTCCCATAAAGTTGCTTGACCCATTTCTGCCTGTTCCTGCCCTGTTTTTTTTTCCTTAAAGGTGTAGTTGAAGTAAGTAATAAGCTGCAAGAGTGTGTGCATTATAGGATTATAATTAATGGGTTTTCCTTTTTCCCATAGGGAAACCCTGGTGTAATTTGCCATGATAAAGGAGTGTTTATTACAGCAAACGGCACGTTTCACTCTATTACGCTATCAATCGGCTCTCCACTGGACCGCTCGCTGGTGTCCGCCTTCTCTTCCCCCATGACAAACCGCCACTCAGACTGGGTGGTAAGTGGTAGAAAATCACTTCTTTTTTGGGAGAATAAACATAACTTTGCTGCTACTTACTAGAAAACCTTCTCCATAAATAAATAAATATGGCTGACCGCATGGCTGAAATCCAACTGGATGGCAGCGGCCACCAGGCACGTCTCTTTATTTGATACAATTGCTGTGGTGAAAAAGTAAAACCCAGCAATTATATAAAATAAAATATGGGGTGGTGTGTGTGAACTCAAAATTTACACACACACCCTCGGTGTTAGATGGTTTGTAAACCCCTCGAGCTTAGCTCTTGGGGTTAATGTAGCATCTAACACCTCAGGGGGTGTAAACCTTTCATTACACACACCGTCCCATACTTTATTCTATATTTATTGCACACTCTAGAGGTGTAGTAAGACAAGAGGCTGAAGGCCGAGTGTCCTTACGCCCTTATGAAGTGCATTAGAATCCTATAATGCACACCATAGAGGGGCTTATTATGCTTATAAAATGGCTCTACATAGGTTTCTGGGGGAGGAAAATTAAATTTGGCACCTGACCGTGTGGTTATAGAGATTTACTGCACAGTCAGCTGACATTTCTCGGCCAATGAAATTTCTAGATTTCTTTTTCTAGCTATTTTATAAGGAGGAGTAATTCATGTGCCTGTAGTTACCATAGCTGCTATGGGGTCCCCTGCTCCCAAAACTTTTATTTTTGCCCTTATTTCCTTGGCTCCTATGGGGCAAAGGTTGCTCCAAAAGGATGGTAGACAGGAGTAGGCATTGCTAAACCGGGCTGTTTCATTGCCCTGTCCCTTTTATTTTAGGAATTCCTGAATGCCCTTGCTGAACAGTTGGCCTCTGCTGAAAGGTAGTTTTAGTAATCGATTCTTTGAATCATTGTCCGCATCCCACAGTTTTAGCCATAGCAAGCGCTTGGCTCTATTTGCCACTGTCGCTGCCCTGGCGTTCAACGTTAGTGCATCCACCAACATGTCATTGATATATTTTTCTGTTTGTAGAGTGCAATTGACAAGATCTGCCTTGCGTAACTTGGGTGTTAAGGTCTTAGCTGCCTCCTCCAGCCATTTGATTTGTGTCCTTGCAGCATCAACTGCTGTGGTGGTGGCTCTAGTGACTAATCCTACCACCTCAAAGATCTTCTTCAGCACCTCCTTGAGTTTCTTATCTGTCTGATCCCTGAGTGGGATGGAGCTGTCAGTTGGAATAACAGACCTCTTGCTGCAGGCTGCATCTGGGGTTCTACCACTGGTGCGTTGCACCATAATTTGACCTTGTACTCTTTTTTTTTTTTTTAACATAGCACTTTTTACCTCCTTGGTCAGAGCAGCCCCCACCGAACTCCGGCCACTGGCACCCGCACCCCCAGAGTCAAGCCTGGCATGCGGATTTATACGCCCCATCGGACTGTCCAGCCCATGACGTCCCCCCCCGATGGGGACCCGCGGTACGGAACTGCCAAAGATGCCTAGTCGACTCTGGGGGTGCTGGGCTGGCCATCAGCCACTGAGGTCACCCCACCAGCATTTTCTTCCTGTTTTTTTATGTAGCCCAATGAGGAGCCGGACATGCAATGGTGACGTGCTGACGCCCACTGCGCTCCTCCACTTTCGTATGCCCCGTGACTCTGGAACACCCGGCCTCCGCTGGGTGTCACTACAAGTGTGGTGCATGGCCCTCACCCTCCCCGAAGGAAGGAGAGCTGCCATGGGATGCTCGATCCTTCCTTCTCCCTGCCAGCCGCCGGCAGCCCGAGTCCATTCCCGAACCAGGGTTGCCGGCGCTGTGCGAGGTGTGGCATCCAGCACCTCAGCCCTCAGCGACACCAGGTCGGCCGAACCTTGTACTCTTCTATGGGATACATGCAATGGCAAATTTATTTAATATGTCCCTTACCTATGCAGAGATGCCTAAAATTTGGAAAACTGCAAGAGTTGTTCCAGTATATAAGTCAGGATCTAGAATGTTAATTGAGAATTATAGACCGATCTCCCTATTACCAACCATGTC
Organism: Neoceratodus forsteri; assembly: GCA_016271365.2. Classification (NCBI taxonomy): domain Eukaryota; kingdom Metazoa; phylum Chordata; order Ceratodontiformes; family Ceratodontidae; genus Neoceratodus; species Neoceratodus forsteri. The sequence continues at coordinate 30,225,628 of JADMNL010000027.1, forward strand.
AAAAATTTGGGAAAAAATTGTGGCAGTCAAATACAGGTTTCTTAAAAAGAACTAATATACTTAATAAGTTTCAATCGGGATTTAGACCAGAACATGGAACCACTACGGCTCTGTTGAAGGTTACAGGGAACATTAAAGAATGTCAGGACAGGAGGATGCCAGTGGGAGCTATTTTTATTGATCTTTCAAAAGCATTTGACACCTTGGACCATGGCATCCTCCTCTCCAGACTGAGAACCTGTGGTATATCCGCGATGGCAGTCAATTGGTTTAGAAATTATTTGAAATCGAGACAACAACAGGTAACCATAAAGGACTGGACCTCAGAATTGAGAGAAACTGTTTCGGGTGTACCACAGGGATCTATACTTGGACCTATTCTGTACAATCTCTATATGAATGATTTACATCTCCCACAACAAGGGATACAGTACCATCTATATGCTGATGATATAATTATTTATGTGGCTGGACCATCATTGGGTCCATTCAGTTAGCACTGCAACAAGCGTTTGATTACGTACAGGACTTTTTGTCGCGCTCTAAATTAGTTTTAAATGAAAAAAAGTCACTGGTTATGTTGTTTCACAAGGGTAACGGGGTAATACCTGAACTAAATCGACTTCAAATTGTGACTGCTACAGGGATTACTCTGGAGCAAGTAGTTATAAATATTTGGGGCTTTATTAGCATCTTTCAGAAAAAGAGACTTGCAAGAACAAGGGGACACAATTTAAAGACAGAAGGAGGGTGGTTCAGGGGCAATGTGAGGAAGTATTATTTCACAGAGAGGGTAGTGGATGCATGGAACAGCCTTCCTGAGGAAGTTGTGGAGTCTAAAACTGTGGGAGAATTCAAGAATGCATGGGACAGACATAAGGCAATTCTTGTGGGGGGCAGGAAGATATAGGCTGTTGGTTAAATAGGATCTGCGGCCTATCCTGTAGGTAGGGAAATGGGCAGACTAGATGGGCCTAGCGGTCCTTATCTGCTGTCAAAGTTTATGTTTCTATGTTTCTATGTTTATTTGGATAGTCATCTTAAATGGGATATTCATATTGAGAGTATACTAAAAAAGTAAGGAAATGTTTAGGATCCTTGTATAGAATTAAAAGTTATATGTCCTGTGAAGTTCGACAACTTGTTGTTACTGTAATGGTACTACCCATATTGGAATATGGAAATATTGTTTACATAGGTGCCACAAAAGGGCCATTGTCCAAATTGGATACTATCTATAATAAATTGGCGAGATTTATATTAGAAGTACCGACAATGACACATAGATTAGAGATGTATAAGAAGTTAAATTGGGTTTCCCTGTCTCAAAAGAGAATTTTAAATACAATCATATTTCTGACAAAATGTATATTGGGGAAGGTCCCTGATTACATTGGTGAGGGTATTAGATTAAAAACACCAATTAGGGAATTACGTTCTGCATATAGTTTGGCATGTGTGGTACCAAAACGAAATACTGTTCTGGGAAAAAATCATTTTGTATGCCTTGGTCCCAAATTGTGGAACAAATTACCTGGGAATCTGAGACCAGTAAATAGAAAATTTCAGATAAATTTGATAAAAGAATGGTACATTAATCATACAAATATAGAAGGGGAATTGATTTAGTAGTGAGTGGGGAATGAGAATTAAATCTGTATATGTGTGTATTTTGTAAGTGCCATCTTTGTTGACTGTTATGACTGAACAATGCTTTTTAAGTGTAATTTGTTAATGTCATCTGTTTAAGTTTATTTATGATGTAATGTGATTAATTGTATTTTAATTAATTAATATAAGAGTAACTGGTATTGAACTCATGGACCCCACTGTAAATGAGGCTCGGCTCAGTGATGTTATCCATATTCATTTTTATATGAATAAAAATTTTACCTGCCTACCTACATGCAGTCTAGCACCTGTCTCTCTCTGGCATGCGGGCAGTTCAGGGGCTTCTAATTCCTTGGTAAATATATCCTCAAAGGCAGAACTTATGGGGAACAAGTCTGAGTGCTTCTGTTTCTGCTGAATCATGGGATCTAACTTGCTTCCTGGGCATGGAGGAGGCAGATCAAACCCCATGGTAGCTTTGATAGATCTCAGTAGGCCAGGAATGGCTTCAAAGGCACATAGCTTTGATTTAGAAAATGGCTAGAATGGATTCTGAAACCTGATTGGCTGAAAGCAGTTTCAACCTGGGCGTCTGTTTTTCGACAGACGCACGGTGGTGCCAATTCAGGGTGCCTTCGGCGTCGGGCCTCATTAAGCCTCTCGGTGGTCCAGTATTCCCCAATACCACCCACCCTGTTGGATATTATTGCTTACGTAAGTGATGGTTCTTCCATCTCCATGGGGGCATAGGGTCAAAACAGCACATGTAAAACAGCATGGCAATAATACAGCAAGCAACACAGCGCTGGCCAAAATAGAGTCTGAAGAAAATACTGACCAAACACAACCAGTGTGCCCCATAGACAACAATGTGATTTTCTGTTTTTTGTGGTGGGACCCCACACCCCTGACATGGGGGCTTCACCCCCACATCTCCCGGATTTTATATAACTAACTCCAAGGGGGTGTGAACTTCCAAGATAGGGAGAAACTAGGAAGGGGGGAAGTTTTATTAGAAAAAGTAAAATTTTGTAGCACCAGGAGACCTGGGGGGAACTGAACCACAGTCCCAGGTCTCCAATCCTGCCGTGTTACTGGTGCCTTAGTCACTCCACCACGGGAGCGGCTCAACCAGGCACCCCTCACATGGCTACTTGACCCACCCACTATGTAAGCAGAGAGTGACAGAGGTTGCGGTAATTCCCTTCCGCTATTATAGCCCTGTTGCTCTGAATACTTTATCACTTTACACAGCACAAATGTTCCCAAGCTGTTTTTCATGTGCTATTTTGACCCGGTACCTTCCATGGGCTCTTCTGGTTTCATCTGTGTCATGGTCCAACCCCTCCTCATCTGGTTCCTGCCCATCAGGCTCTGCAGGGGCCTCGGCACCGGAGTGTGCTGTTCCCACTGAGTTCATACCCTGTGGTGCGGGGTGTGGTGTTCATGGATCTCTCCAATGGAGTTGGTTACTTAGGACTGGGCCTCGATAGGGTCTCCAGTCTCTCCATTATCTTGAGCATAAAGCTCTGTTGACATTCCATCATGGCCACAGTGGCCTGTATTGTTATGAGTCCTGAGGGGTTCAGTTGCCATTCTGAATTTCCAGAGGTCCCTGCTTCTGTTGGGGAGTTAGCTAGTGAGGAGTTCTTGTCTGACCCCTCAGTCTCGCATGAGGGGCAATGAGGGCCATTATAATGTGGTAGTAGTATCACTTTGCATGCTGGGCAGTCTCTGGATTTTGTTATTTGAGAAAACAAGAGATATCAAGAGTATATCTCCAGTTATAGAGTGTATGAAATTGTTTGGGTGACTGTATATTGGGAATATAGATGGACTCAATATTGTATACCTTGTATGTGTACCATTCCATTAAGACTCGGCTCCTTTAACTGCATGTGTGGCTTTAGGAGTTGGCCCTGGTACTGAAAAAATGGCTTCCCCAGCTTAGCTTTCTTTCACCAAGATGGCCGCCATCCTGAGGGAGCCACCATCTTGAGTGTCCCCTATTACACTGTGCTGGAATATATAACTCGGTGTGGATGGGGTAACCTTCCCAAGATGGCCGTCATTAGGGGATATCGCCATCTTGGAGATCTCTGGAGAAGTAGCCAATCTGCTGCCCTCTGTTTTACCTTTTTTATCCTATTCTTATTTTAATTATTATTTTTTTGGTATCGCCCACTGTAGTGAGTGACGTGACGGCTGACATGTCTCAGTATCGTGCTAAGGGGCCCTACTGTTCCAGCACCATCCCATGATATGCATGCCTCTTGTGCATGAACACATGTGCGCACATCCCTGGGCTACTGTGCATGCACTGGGGCTCCAAGAAACGTGGCTGAGGATGCCAAGGCAAGATGGCACTGGCATCCTGAAACCATGCCAGGAAAGCATCTTGGGGCAATAAAATGGATGAGGGCTTGCCAAGATGTCCCAATTGGCCTTACTGGCTTGAGGATGCATTAAGTTGATGGCATCCTGAAATCATGCCAGGAGCGATGCAAATAGATCTGTGGCTATGGAACTGAGTGAAGGATTTCTACATGGTTTTAGGATCCCCTATGCAGGCCCTTGGGTGGCCCCGGATGCAGGCAAACAGAAGTCTACTTGTGACAGGCCCACAGTATGGGCAGAGAAGGTCCAGAAGGAAGTGAACCTGGGACAGGTAATGGGGCCATTCCCCACACCCACTCTGGACAATCTGCTGATCTCCCCACTGGGTTTGGTTCCTAAAACAAATGTTGCCTCATTCATCATCTTTCCTTCCCATGGAGAGAGTCAGTCAATGACCAGAAAAATCCTGATCTCGCAGCAGTGTCTTATACATCATTTGATGTGGCAGTACGGTGGGTGCAGGAATGTGGAAAGAGGGCACTTTTGGTGAAGGTCAAAACAGAGTCAGCGCTCTGCTTCCTCCCAGCACACCCAAAGGACTTCTGCCTTGTTCCAGTCGCTGTGCAGGTTGTCGACAACATTGTTGTCGATATTCTGCTATGGAACAATGGTAGCCTGGCCAGGGACTAAAAAAAAAAGGGGGGGGGATCAGTTGCTGAAGCAAGATGGGGCTAAGGAGAGGCAATTTCAAAACAACACTTAACCAGCATAAAACTAGTTTTAATCTTTTCATCGTGCTTACTTACAAGGAGATATTATTTTCAGCCTATTAGATGTCATGTGTGCTCACACAACTTCTTACGCTGGCAGTTTTCAATGTAATAGTAATGAGCTGGCCTTGGCTAAAGTCATTTTTTTCTTACTGGAAAGAAAAACAGCAGTGAAAAGTTACCTGATGAGTCCAGGGCCCAACCCGGCTTGTTACAGAATAACAAAAAAGCTCCACCCCACCCCCCAGCAACCCGACAGATCCAGTGACTGACCTGTCGGAATTAAAAAAATATGTCTCTCTTCCCCCAAACTACTTGATGGATCAGGTACCCATCCCAGTCTGTAAGGGGGCCAAAAATGCCCCCCTCTGCTGCTGCATTGCTGCTGCTACCAGAGAGTTTGGGCCAACCCAGCCTGTCAGGGAAAGGCAGATCTGCCCTCTCCCCACAACTATGACAGGTTTGGTGCTTTACCAAGCAAAGGAGTTAGATTCTGGTAACACAGGGACTGTAGAATATAAAAAAATGTTTTTTTTTAAAATGACTTTCATACACACTGCATCCCAAATTGTTTTACAAGGCACAGGAGTTTCATACTGGTAGGGCAGAGAATGTAGCATATGATTTCCAGTGCTCAACCTGACCTGACAGGGAAAAAAAAAAAGTTGGCCCCCTTTCCCAACTACCTGATGGGTCTGGTGACCTGACTGGCCTGTCACAGAACAGAAAAATCTGCAGCCTCACCTAACTACCTGACAGATCCTGTACCCACCCCGACCCATCAGGGACAAAAAAAATCAATCCTCCCCCCTCCTCAAAAATCTTACAGATCCAGTGCCCAACCTGACCCATCAGGGAATAAAAAAATTCTGCCCCCCCCCCCAATTACCTGGCAGGTCTCATACCTGACCCTGCCCATCAGGGAATAAAAAAAACAATATGTCCCTCTCTCCCAAACTACCTCATGGGTTCAGCATGCAACCCAGCCTGTCAGGAAACAAAAAAAAATGTCCACTTCCCTCCAACAACCTGAAGGGTCTAGTGCCCAATGTGGCTCATCAGGGAATAAAAAAAAATATGCCCCCCCTCACACAAACTGCCTGAGCAGTCCAGTGTTAAACCCGCCCCATCAGAGAGTTTAAAAAAAGTCTCCCTCCCCCAACGACCTGAAAAATCAGGTGCCCAACCTGAAATGTCTGGGTATAAAAAAAAAATATCCCCCTACCCAGACAACCTGACAGGTCTGGTGTTCAGCCTATTCTGTCAGTGAATTAAAAAAAAAATCGGACCCTCCTCCAATAACCTCGCACATCTGGTGCCCAACTGTCATGGATTAAAAAAACAAAACTGTACATCTTCACCCCCTATGTTACCAGTCCCGGTCCTAACCTGGCTCATCAGGGAATGAAAACAAAATATGTCCTCTTCCCCCAAGCTGCCTGATGAGTCCCCTGCCCAGTTTTGCCCATGTATTAAACCAAATGGAGATAAGGAGGAGCAGCAGCAAAGTAGCGAGGGGAAGGCGGAATAGACAATGTACTAAAACCCTACTGTTTCCAAGTCCATCCACTCAAGTTACAGTGAGGGGCTCAAACACTGTATTGGAGGTTTGAAGCTGCCACACGGTTGCTGCTACCTGCCTGTTCTGGCATCCTGGTCTCCTGCTCACAGTGCACTAAAATGGTAGAATGGACCCAGGGGGAGCCGATGGTGCACAGTTCTGAGGCTGTAACCCCAGGTGCCAAAGGTCCTGGCTCCACCGCCAAAATCTTCCTCTCGCTCTCTTCTCTCAGTACTGAATCTCAGCTTTAATGTCTTCCCAAAATGCACAAAGACATCACACTGCCAGGCACACTCCAAATCGGCCTGCTGCTCAACCTGGCCTGTCAGGGACTATAAACATTTTGTGCCCTTCTCTCCAACTACCTGAGGAGTCCAGTGCCTAACCTGCCTCATCAGGAATAAAAACAAAACTGGCCCCCCTTCCACAGCTACCTAACGATCCAGTGCTGAGCACAATCTGTTAGAGAATAAAAAAATGTGTCCTTCCTTCTCCACCTCGCTATCTGATGAGTCCAGGACTTAACCCGACCACTAGTGAATAAAAACAAAAAACATCTGCCCCTTCCTCTCAACAACCTGATGAATCCTCAAACCCACACCAGACTGTCAGGGAATAAAAAAAAAACAATCTCTCTCCCCCGAATTACCTGATGGGTCAGATGCTCAACCCAGCCCATCAGGGAATAAAAAACATCTGGTCCTCTCCCCTAACTACCTGACAGGCCCGGTACACAACCCAGCCCATCAGGGAATATAAAAAAAATCCAGTCCTTTCCCCCAGCAACCTGACAGGTCCAATGTCCAATCTGGAGCATCAGAGAATAAAACAAAGATCGGTGATATGGGGAGGGGCTTAAGTGAGTTTGATGCTGGTGGGATGAAACTAATAGCATGGTGTTGGGTGGAATTAAACCACTGTGTATAGTGTAGGTAGCATTACTAAAAGCAGTGCCACTGTGTCAAAGCTCTCTGTGTGGGCACTGTATACCAAACAATCTGCAAAGCTGACATGAATTTGGTCCTGTTATAGCAACAAATATAACAGTGAGAGTGGTGAGATGGTATGGCAAAGATAACATAAAAAAACAAACCAAGATCAGTCTTGTTGGCACCAGCCAAATCTTGTTTTTATTTATATTATATGCACCCTCTCTCTGGCTCCCACTGGAGCCCTTCAGCACCTCCCCTGGACCTCAACCTACCTGTCATGCATCTGCTCCATGAAGTTTCGGTTTACCCTCTAGACAGGGTACTGTGTGTGTGTGTGTGTGTGTGTGCTCGCGCATGCGTGCGTGTGTGATATACCCTCTAAGTGTGCCAAGCATCAGGCAATAGATGTGGTTGTGGAGCACCAGTCCATAGATAATGTGTTCCCTACTGGGGGTGCTTCTACATTTTCCATTCCCCCACTCCCCCAGAAGTCACGGTCATGCAAGGGGGGCCAATGTATATGCACAACACGTGTCCTCGTCCGACATCTTCCTCCTCTCACTCAGCACCCACAGCATCACTGCCATCTGTGGTCACCTAGATGGCGGTATCGCAGTAAGGATGGCAGCCCTCCCTCCTCAGAGGTGATAAGCCCCCTCTAGAATGATCAACCCCCCCATATAGCCCCCCCGACCCAGATTCATTCTTAAGCCAAGGACACCAGCATCATGAGCAGTAGCCCTATCAGTGCATCAACAAGTCGACCACACAGATACTAATTTTTGATTATAAGTCTAATTAATTATTCATGAGGAAAATGCATGCTTTGATTGGCTGGTGTACCTGGCACTAATCCTCTCGAAATGCCCTGTACAGATCAGAGTGTCACACACATTTATAAACTTCCTTTTAAAAGAAGACATTTTTCCCTGTGTGTAATACATTTAGACTTATAATCACAATAATGACGTCACAGCTGGTCATTTCCTTTTGATTAACAACTGGCTAGGTGGGGTTGCCTTCCCCCCCAGCCAGTTGTTAATCGCCAGGAAATGACCAGCTGTTTGGTCATCATTGCTTAAACAAAATCACTCTTATCATCATATATTCTTTTTTTTTTACTGCATATAAAAAGAGACATTCTGTACAGAAATGCATCAGCTTATTAAGCATTACAGCACACTACAGAGCCACGCGAGACATATAGAAATAATTTCAAATATCAGATTATGAGAGGTAATAAGGCATCCACACAATCCCATTGTATAATCAAGTCCTAAGGTGTCTAGTGCAAGATTAAACCCCCTCAGGAATTCCTGAAGGTATCTAACTTTCCTTTGAAAGGTTGCCATATCAGATCATAATTTTTCATTAGTTTGGACTCGATATCATGTATACGTTCCAGAGCATGAATCCCTTAAAAGAATTTAGCCATGCATTGAAATGGGGATGGTCTGGGTCCTTCTATTTTAGTAGGATCTGTTTATAGGCCTGAACTAGATAAGTATTGATAGGCACTGTTTAGGAAATGATAACAGATTGTATGGGGTACCAATCCACAGCAACATCCATAAAGGATTTTTAGCCAACGAAAGAGTCGTTATTTTTGAGATGAAAGACAAAATTGAGTCCCACCGCTGATCTAGCTTGTGACATAGAATAAGCATATGTTCCAAAGTGCCTACTTCGGTTTTACATATAGGGCAGGCTGGTGATATGCTATAATTAACTTTATATACTGTAAGAACTCTGGCATATAATAAACATGAAGCATAATGTTAAACATGATCTGTTGCATCCTAACTGATTTGAACCCCCAGTGTTTAATATTTTTGGATTTCTTCCATGACTTTGACAAGATCCATACACCTAATTTTCCCTCCCATTTTGCTTTTAGTTGATTGATTACTAACTGAGATTTAGGTACTATGATTTTATACATTTGTGAGACTGATTTCATATGAGAAGATTGCTTGAAGAAATGTTCCAGGTTGGTAAGTATTTCTTCCTGTTCACTATTCATATTCTTATAGATAAAGTCCTGAATTTGAAGAAAGCCAAAAAATTGGGAGTTAAGGACATGATATTTATTTTTAAGGAACTCAAAGTCCAATATATGACCATCTTCCAGAAATTGACCAATTTCCCAAAGCCCTTTATTACACCATATTTTAACAAGCATTTGTCAATGCCAAATGTTGATTGCGTTGATCCGTTGAGCTCACTCACTGCCCCTCTGTCAGTCGCTCGTTCTGTTTCTCCCGGTGCTGCAGGCTGCTGTTTTCTACTGGGCTCCTGCCTGCATTGGCACCCTTTTCTGTCTACAAAGAAATCCACAGCTGTCCCGACAGAGTTCCACTGAGGTGGCTCACTCTCCCTCTCTCACTCACTCATTACGTTTCTCCTGGTGCTGCAGGCTGCCCTTTTGTACTGGGCTCCTGCCTCTATTGGTGGCTTTTTCTGCCCACAAAGGAGCCTACAGCAGTCCTAACACAGGTCCATTGAGCTTGCTCACTCCCCCTCTCTCACTCGCTCATTCCGTTTCTGCCGGCACTGCAGGCTACCCCTTTTACTGGGCTCCTGCCTGCATTGCACTTTCTTCTGCCCACAAAGAAATCTGCAGCAGTCACGATAGAGCTCCGTTGAGCTCGCTCACTCTCCCTCTCTCACTCGCTCATTCTGTTTTTACCACCACTGTAGGCTGCTCTTTTGTACTGGGTGCCTGTCTGCATTGCTGCCTTCTTCTGCCCACAAAGAAATCTGCGGCAGTCCCAAAAGAGCTCCGTTGAGCTCACTCACTCCCCCTCCCTCACTCGCTCGTTCTATGTCTCCTGCTGCTACAGGCTGCCCTTTTGTACTGGGCTCCTGCCTGTGTTGGTGGCTTTTTCTGCCCACAAAGAAATCTGCAGCAGTCCCAACACAGCTCCATTGAGCTCACTCACTCCCCCTCTCTCACTCGCTTATTTCGTTTCTGCCGGCGCTGCTGGCTGGCCTTTTGAACTGGGCTCGTGCCTGTGTTGCCGCCTTTTTCTGGCCACAAAGAAATCTGTAGCAGTCACGATAGAGCTCCGTTGAGGTTGCTCACTCACCCTGTCTCACTCGCTCATTCTGTTTCTCCTAGCACTGCAGGCTGCCCTTTTGTACTGTGCTCCTGCCTCTGTTGGTGCCTTTTTCTGCCCACAAAGAAATCTGCAGCAGTTCTGACAGAGTTCCATTGAGCTCGCTCACTCCCCCTCTCTCACTCGCTCATTCTGTTTCTCCTAGCACTGCAGGCTGCCCTTTTGTACTGGGTTCCTACGTGCATTGCTGCCTTTTTCTGCCCACAAAGAAATCCATAGCAGTCCCAACAAAGCTCCATTGAGCTCACTCTCACTCCCCCTCCCTCACTCGCTCGCTCGTTCTGTGTCTTCTGCTGCTATAAGCTGCCCTTTTGTACTGGGCTCCTGCCTGCATTGGTGGCTTTTTCTGCCCACAAATAAATCTGCAGCAGTCCTGACACAGATCCGTTGAGCTTGCTCACTCCCCCTCTCTCGCTCGCTCCGTTTCTGCCGGTGCTGCAGACTGGCCTTTTGTACTGGGCTTTTGTCTGCACTGCTGCCTTTTTCTGCCCACAAAGAAATGTGCAGCAGTCACGATAGAGGTCCGTTAAGCTCGCTCCTTCCCCCGCTCTCACTCACTCATTGTGTTTCTCCTGACACTGCAGGCTGCACTTCTGTACTGGGCTCCTGCCTGCGTTAGCACCTTTTGCTGCCCACAAAGAAATCCGCAGCTGTCCCGACAGAGCTCTGTTGAGGTCGCTCACTCCCCCTGTCTCACTCGCTCATTCTGTTTCTCCTGGCGCTGCAGGCTGCCCTTTTGTACTGGACTCCTGTCTCTGTTGGTGCCTTTTTCTGCCCACAAAGAAATCTGCAGCAGTCCCGACAGAGCTCCGTTGAGCCTCTCACTCCCCCCTCTCACTTGCTCGATCCATTTCTGCCAGCACTATAAGCTGCCCTTTTGTACTGGGCTCCTGCCTGCGTTGCCACCTTCTTCTGCTCACAAAGAAATTTGCAGCAGTCACAATAGAGCTCTGTTGGGCTCGCTCACTCCCCCTCTCTCACTCACTCGTTCTGTTTCTCCCACTGCAGGCAGCCCTTTTGTACTGGGTCCCTGCGTGCATTGTTGCCTTTTTCTGCCCACAAAGAAATCCGCAGCAGTCATGATAGAGCTCCATTGAGCTTGCTCACTCCCCCTCTCTCAGTCGCTCGTTCTGTTTCTCCCACCATTGCAGGCTGCCCTTTTCTACTGGGCCCCTGCGTGCAGTGCTGTCTTTTTCTGCCCACAAAGGAATCTGCAGCAGTCCCAACAGAGCTCCGTTGAGCTCACTCACTCCTCCCTCCCTCACTCGCTCGTTCTGTGTCTCCCTGTGCTGCAGGCTGCCCTTTTGTACCGGGCTCCTGCCTGCGTTGGCACCTTTTCCTGCCCATGAAGAAATCTGCAGCAGTCCCAACAGAGCTCAGTCACTCCCCTCCTCTTTTACTCGCTCAGTCCTAATCTGCCCCAACACTGATTTCCGACAGCGACTGCGGTATTCTTCGGCGGAAGCGTGAAAACACATTTCGGCCAGGATGTGAAAAATGACAGCTGTACTGTTCATAAGGAGGTGTGGAAAAATGCCAGTGTTGAAAATGTGGTGTGAAAATATGACTAATTTGCGAAGCTATAAGGGTGAGTGGAAACTGCACAACACACGCTCGTAACACAGTGATTTTATAGAGTTTCATCACAAAATTTTCAACATAGGCATTTTATGACCTCTGCTCATGAACAGTGTCAGTGTGATTTTCTTAATGTGTCCCGAACACTGATTTCCCACAGTGACCGCGCTATTGTGCGCCGGAAGAGCGAAAACATATTTCAGCCAAGATGTGAAAAATGACAGCTGCACTGTTCATAAGGAGGTGTAGAAAAATGGCAATGCTGAAAATATGGATTGAAAATATTACAAAGTTGCGAAGGTACGAGCATGCGTGGGAAACTGGGCAACCATGCTCGTAACACACTCATTTTATGGACTTTCATCACCAAATTTTCAACATAGGCATTTTAGGACCTCTGCTAATGAACAGTATCACTGTCATTTTCATAATGTGTCCCAAACATGGATTTCCCACAGCGACCGCGCTATTCTGCGCCGGAACTGTGAAAACACATTTCGGCCAGGATGTGAAAAGTGACAGCTGTACTATTCATAAGGAGGTGCAGAACAATGGCAATGTTGAAAATCTTGAGTGAAAATATTATAAATACGCAAACTTATGAGCGTGCATGCAAACTGCGCAACACACGCCCGTAACACAGTCTTTTTATAGAGTATCATCACAAAATTTTCAACACAGGCATTTTAGGACCTCTGCTCATGAACAGTGTCACTGTCATTTTTATGTTTGCTTGCACGCATGTGTAAGAAACATAGTGCCATCATCCGAGTTTTCAGAGGTGTGTCACCCCCCTTCCAATTCAGTCAGTGTGTTGGCAGGCGCAGCCCCAGTCCTCCAATGCATGCTGGAGCTGTCTATGACAGCTCCAAAATGCAGTGCCATACAGTTGAAAGGGGGAACTACGCATCAGTGAGCAGCAATCAGATATCGCCTGCTCATGCGCAGCTCCCCCTATACACACACACACACAAACACATGCATGCATACTGCGTGCTGCCCCCAGCGCACACTGAATAGCCGCCGGGGTGCCCAATCCCGTCGGCTGTGCTGCGCTCCCCAAGCCTTCCACATGCCACGCTGGGTGCCACCCCAGCATGGCACTCGTAGTAATGCCGACAGCGGTGCCCAATCCCCGTCGACTTCACTGTCCTCCCCAGGTACAGGGTGCCACGCTGGGAGCTCACCCCAGCATGGCAATAGATGCTATGGCCGCGAGGTGCCCAATCCCGTCGGCTCCACCCCCAACCAGCCATCCTTGTGCCGCGCTGGGAGCCCACCCAGCGTGGCAAACATCCAGCGTCATCATTTTAAAAAAAAAAACCTGTAAAGAAAAGCGGTCCCACCAGTCTCCCTGCCCCCGAAACCCGCACCCACCCACTGCGCACCCTGCCTCCCACACACCCCCTAACCCCATACGCATCTCGAGTCCAGCACGATGATCTTCGTGACCAGGAACACGCCTGCACTCTTCAAAGCCGACCGCGAACTGAGGAAATGCTGGTAAGCTGTATAATGGGATAGATAGGGTTTTTTCAACTTTGTTGCATATCTCAGGCATTTTTTGGAATTTTTGCACCAAATTTTCAACATGGGGTTTTTGGGACCCCTTCTCATGAATGCTGTCACTGTCATGGCGTTATTCAGGCCCGAAGGGTGATTTTGCAGTCACTGCACAAAATAACCTTTCGGGACTAATTAACGAAACAACACTGCCAGTGTTCATAAGGTGGGCTCTCAAGAAGCCTATTTTGAAAATTTGGTGGAAAAATTCTAAAAACTATGTTTCTGGAGGCATTGCGCAGTTCATACGCACACCGGAAGTTCAGATTTTCAATATTTTCACTCCAGATTTTCAACATTGCCATTTTACCACACCTTCTTATGAGTAGTACAGCTGCCATTTTCACATCTCACCCAGAACGTGTTTCCTTGTAAGCGCACTATGGCGCAGTCAGTGCAAAATCAATGTATGGGACAAATTAAGAAAATCACAGTGACACTGTTCATGAGCAGAGGTCTTAAAATGGTTATGTTGAAAATTTGGTGAAAAATTCCTAAAATGACTGTTTCTACGAGCATCGTTAAGCAGTTCTCATAAGCTTCGTAAGTTCCGAATTTTAAATATTTTCACTCCAGATTTTCAACATTTCCATTTTACCACACCTCCTTATGAGCAGTACAGCTGTCGTTTTTCACATCTTGCCCAAAATGTGTTTTTGCACATGTAGCGCACAATGGTGCTGTCAGTGTGCGAAAGCAATGTCTGGGACAGATTATGAAAATCACAGTTACACTGTTCATGAGCAGAGGTCTTAAAATGGCTATGTTAAAAATTTGGTGAAAAAATTCCTAAAAATGACTGTTTTACGAGTGTGCGTTGCGCAGTTCCTATGCATGCTCGTAAGTTTGCGAATTTAATATTTTCACTCCAGATGTTCAACATTGCCATTTTATTACACTTCCTTATGAACAGTACAGCTGCCATTTTTCATATGTCGCCCAAAATGTGTTTTTGCACATGTAGCGCACAATGGTGCTGTCGGTGTGCGAAAGCAATGTTTGGGACAGATTACGAAAATCACAGTTACACTGTTCATGAGCAGAGGTCTTAAAATGGCTATGTTAAAATTTGGTGAAAAAATCCTAAAATGACTGTTTTACTGAGCATCGTTGCTAAGAAGTCTCACGACGCCTGTAAGTTCACAATTTTCAATATTTCACCCAGATTTTCAACATTGCCATTTTTCCACACCTCCTTATGAGCAGTATAGCTGTCATTTTTCACATCTAGCCCAAAATGTGTTTCCGCCTATTTAGCGCACAATGGTGCTGTTGGTGTGCGAAAGCAATGTTTGGGACAGATTACGAAAATCACAGTTACACTGTTCATGAGCAGAGGTCTTAAAATGGCTATGTTGAAAATTTGGTGACAAAAGTCCATAAAATGACTGTGTTACGAATGAGCATTAGAAGTTCCACGCACCGTCGAAGTTCATGACTTTGCAATATTTTCAGTCCAGATTTTCACCAGTGGCATTTTTCCACACTTCCTTATGAACAGTACAGCTGTCATTTTTCACAACATGGCCGAAGTGTGTTTTCACACTTTCAGCGCAGAGATGCGTGGTCGCTGTGGGAAATCATTGCTCGGGACAGATAAAGAAAATCACAGTGACACTGTTCATGACCAGAGGCAACAAAATGCCTGAGTTGACAATCTGCTGTAAAAAATCCCCAACCTAATTATATTATGGGTGTGCGTTGCACAGTTTCTATGTACACTCGTGACTTCACCAGTTTTTTAATATTTTTACTGCAGCTTTGCAACATTGCCATTTTTTACACCTCCCCATGAACAGTACAGCTGTCATTTTTTACATCCTGTTCGGAATGTTTTTGCACCTGTGGTGCTAAATGTCGTAGTTGCTGTGCATGAGCAGTTTTCGGCTAACAAACTGATATTGCCACTGTTCATGAGGTGGGGTCACAAAAAAAACATGTTGAAAATTTGGAGTGAAAATAAGCGAATGCCTCTGCGGTATTAGGGTTTCCAACCATAACGCCAACCCTTAGAGAATGACAGGCATCAGGGTGTGACTTGGGATTCTTGCCTGTAATGCTCATACCATTCCACACCCTGCAACCAGTGAGAGGCATCGAGGTATGCCTTGGACTCTTCGGCCCCAAAGTTCACCCCATTCTCCTATATCGCACCCATCTCACCATATTTCCTAATGGAATGGGGTGAGCATAAGGGCCAAAGACCCCAAGGAACACCATGACACTTGTCAGAGTCTGCAGGGTGGGGTGTGGTGAAATGGCATGGCCGTTATGCCTGACTACCCAAAGGCACACCCCAATGCCTGTCACTCTCTGCAGGGTGGTGGTGGGGGTGGCTTCAGTTCAATACTTCACTGCCATTCCTATTATGCAGCTCTGTAACTTCTACACTACCACTGCCAATGCCAGCAAGCAAACATTCAGCATTGACAAATGCTTGTTGTAATGTGTCCTGAACACTGATTTCCCACAGCGACCGCGCTATTCTGCGCCGGAAGTGTGAAAACACATTTTGATCAGGATGTGAAAAATGACAGCTATACTGTTCACAAGGAGGTGTGGAAAAATGCCAATGTTGAAAATCTGGCATGAAAATATTGCAAGTTCGCGAAGTTACGAGCGTGTGTAACAACTGTGCAATGCACGCTCCTAAAACAGTCATTTTTTTGATTTTTTCCACAAATTTGCAACATTGACTTTTGAGAGCCCACCTCATGAACACTAGCACTGTTGTTTTGTTAATTGGTCCCGAAAGGTGATTCCATGTAGTGACTGCGAAATCACCTTTCGGGCTGAATAATGCCATGACAGTGGCAGAATTCATGAGGAGGGGTCCCAAACACCCATGTTGAAAATTTGGTGCTAAAATTCCAAAAAAATGCCCGAGATATGCATCAAAGTTGAAAAACCCCTATTTATTCCATTATACAGCTTACCAGCATTTCCTCAGTTCGCGGTCGGCTTTGAAGAGTGCAGACTTGTTCCTGGTCCCCCAAAGATCGTCACGCCGGACTCCGCAGGTAAGTATGGCATGAGGGGGGCTGTGGGGAGGCAGGGTTCGCAGAGGGTGGGCGCAGGTTGTGGGAGGGGGACAGGGAGATGGCGAGGGACCATTTTCTTTCTTTACCAGTTAAAAAAAAACATCGCTGGGCAGTTTCCTTTTTTTAGAGGGCTATTTGGCACACGGGGTGGACTCCCAGCATGCCAACAGTGTTTCTTTGGGGGCCAGCTCTAGCCGACGGGGATGGGCACCCCTGTCGCACAAAGGGTGTAAGAGCCGAGGGGATTGGGGCCCCCTCAGCACAACTGTACAGGGTGTTTTGGGGATTATGCCGATGGGAGTGGGCTCCCCTGTCGGCAAATGAAACTTTGGTGGGGGACATAATGCCAACGGGAGTGGGCTCTGTCAGCAAAATCAATGTATTTGTTAGGGCACTAAAGCCAGCGGGGATTGGGGCCCCTGGCAAACAAACACTGTGGGGGCACATGCTGCCGAGGGGGATTGGGCACCCGCAACGGTGGCCTCATTCATAGAGTTCAGGAACATGGTGGCAAGCCGCGCCCTCAAACAATTTTACAGTACTAATGTTCCACCAAGCAATGATGGGTCGCTCCCTCATTGTAGCGAATGGCTGACACTGCAATGACGAGGTGGCCCCTGATTGCAGTGGCTGAAACGCTTCAAGGTGGTGCAACACTGGGTGAACTAGTGTCAGCAGCAGCCCTTGCCACAGCATTGGGGAAAGCAGGCCGAGCCTTCAAAGGCTGTGGGGGCATTGGCCACAACAGTGCCGCACCTTCACAACCCGCTTCTGGAAAGCTGCTGCAATATGTTTCTTGCGCATGCGTGCAATCAACATAAAAATGGAATTTTGCAGTGATGATGGAAAGAAACTATTTAAGCAAATAGGGGGCCTCCAATGAAAACCAACCCTTCTGATGCTTGGCACATATAAATATTAATCCATATATGTATGGTTCTTTACGTTATAAAGGCCAGATTAAGCTTCACTTTAGATGAGTCAGTGTATAAGGTATGTTTAATATTTGAGAATGGAGTTCGAGAGATTTCTATATAATATGATGGGTCCTGTTTATTCTCACTAAACCAAGTTGGGATTACCGCAAGATTAGCTGTAAAATAGTAGAATTTAAAATATGGATAAGCCAGTCCTGCATCAGAAAATGGTGAGATTGGTTAATCCAATTTTAATCTAGGCCTTTTTCCCTTTCCAAAGGAATTTTTTGGCCATAGAGTCTAGTCCCTTAAAAAAATTATCTGTGATAGTAATGGGTACAGTTTGGACTAGAAACATGAATTTAGGAAGAATAAACATTTTAATTATGTTAATTCTACCCATTAAAGTATAAGGGAGCGCTTCCCGATACAAAAGTAATTTTTTTACCTCTTCCAGCAAAGGGTCATAATTTAATGCTTGTAACTCCTTAAGTTTGTTGTCTAATTTTACACCCAGATGTGTGATTTGAGAACCCCTCTTTATATTAAATTGGGTTGGAGAAACAAAAGAATTTGAGTGAGAAGAGGTTTCTAGAACCTCAGTCTCAGACCAGTTAACTTTTTAACTGGAAACCTTCTCGAACTATGTGAGTATTTCTGATATATAAGGAAAACTTTTATTAAGATCATTCACAAAAATAAGGGTACCGTAGCAGCCACAGACACTGCCCGCTATTTCCTGAAATGTCTGTGATATTTCCAGAAATATCTCCTGCTTTCTGCATTTCCACAGAAGAGGCAGTAGAGAGAAACTCTTCAGAAATTTCGCAAAATATCTGGAAATAGCTGACGATGTCTGTGGCTACTACTGTATCAACAGCGTAAAGGCTGATTCAGTGCTTTTGACCATTCATTATAGGCACTTGAATTTTAGCGGCGAATCTGAGCGCTATAGCCATAGGTTCAATTGCGAGGGCAAAGATCAAGGGTGATGATAGGCAGCCTTGACAGGTTCTTCACTGTAGGTGTATTAGTGGGGATATATCCATATTTGTTCTTACCCTAACTACCAGACCCGAGTACAGTATAATAATCCATTTAGCATACCCAGGATTGAACCTGAATTTATTCATAATAAATTTAATATAGGGCCATTCCAGACGGTCGAAAGCTTTTTCAGCATCTATTAAGACCATAGATAGATCACAATCTTGACAGCAATTCAAGATATTGATGGTACGATGAATACTGGATCTCAAAGATCTGCCTTTTATAAAGCCATTTTGATCTGGGTGGATTAAGTCAGGTAGTACTTTCTCAAGTCTGAAAGCCAGGGTTTTTGCTAATATTATGGAATCGGAATTGATGAGGGAGATAGGGCGATATGAGGCCGGATTACTTGGGTCCTTATCTTCTTTGAGAAATAAAGAAATATTAGCTTCTCTTAAAGAAGGGGCCAGTAGCTGTGAATTGCATATAAAGTCAAATAAGCGTTTCAGTTGGGGAACTAGTTTCTGTGCAAATATTTTATAAACATCCAAAGATAAGCCATCTGGTCCAGGGGCTTTGCTTCAGGATGGATTCATGATAGCCGTGGCAATTTCTTCAGCTGAGATCTCCAGATTCAGAGACCTGGTCACTTTTGGAGAGACTGTGGGAAACTTAATCCCTGAAAAAAATTCAGGTTGATGATTAAAGGAACCCGAGTTCTCGGAGGTATATAAGTCTTGGTAAAAGTTATAAAAGACTGCACTGATAACCTTGGGAACAGTATTGATTTGCCCTTGTGCATTCTTTATTTGAGTTATAATACTTTTTTGCTTTGCAGACTTAAGCTGCCATGCCATGATTTTGTCAATTCACTCCCCATCCGCATAATATTTACTTTTGGTATAAATCACCTGTTCCTCATCTGATTCAGCTACTAGTCTATTGACCTCTTCTTCATATGACACCAGTCTTTGGTAAATCTGATTGTCATTTGTTTGCATATGTAATAATTCCAAATCTGCTATCTTCTTTTCTAAAGCCCTTAATCCCCCCCCCCTTTTTTTTATTATGAGAGATTTGATAGGATGTAATACATCCACATACAAATGCTTTAAATGATTCCCAAATGGTTGCCACATTCATATCCTGAATAGTATTTTCTGAAAAGAAAGAATCTATTTCTTTATTGATATATTCAATAAAGTGGGGGTCCTTAAAAAGTATAGGATCGATCTTAAATGTAGGAACCTTATTATATTTAGGTACTTGAAAAGTAATAAGGATCAGAGCATGGTCCACAATGAAAAAATGACTCACTTTAGTAATCTTGTTTCTTCAAAGGGATCACTCATTATGATTAAACTAATGCAGTCAGCCTCCAGTGTTCGACTGCCAGAAGAGAATAGAATTATATGCAAATGGTAGAACTCTCATTGGCTCGTGCCAATTTCAAACTGCTGTCCTAAGAACTGCTGCACTCAGAGTGTTTCAGATTCTTTTGGAGCCTAACTGAATATCAGACCCCTTAGCTAATATTATTATAATAAATATATAACTACCCCCCCCCCCAATGTTAAAAGTTCCCCAGAGACAGGCCTTCCGGAGGAGGTTGTGGAGTCAAAATCAGTGGTGGAATTCAAGCATGCATGGGATAGTCATAAGGCAGTTCTGGGGGGTAGGAAGAAGTAGGCTGCTGGTTAACTAGGATCTGCAGCTTATCCAGTAGGTAGGGAAATGGGCAGACTGGGTGGGCCAAGCGGTCCTTATCTGCTGTCAAATTCTATGTAACAAGGAAACCAACTGGTTTAAACAGAGTGGGTCTCTAACCTGTGCTGTATGTAACACCCAATCAGGGATGCAGAACCAAAAACCCCTCCCAACATTTTTTTTTCTAGGTTCTAGTAGGGGAGGCAGGTTGGGTGCTTTAATAATAATGAGTGATCCCTTTGAAGAAACAAGATTACTAAGGTGAGTCATTTTTTTCTTCTAACCCCAGGAATCACTCAATATGATTAAACTAATGCAGACTACCAAGCAATACCTTTGGATGTTGGGCAGACAACCTATTTGGGGAACAGGTTCTGCAGACTTGCTGTGTCAAACCTGGCATCACTTCTGGACTGTAGATCCAGGCTGTAATGCTTTGTGAAGGTGTGCAGTGTTTTCCATGTAGCTGCTTTGCAGATTTCCAGTAGTGGGATATCTCTTGAGGCTGCCACTGACGCAGCTGTACTCCTTGTGGAATGTGCCCTTTGGCCTAAGGGCACCTGTTTATTCACTTTTTCTTAACAAAACCTTATACATGCCACTATCCAGTGAACAACTGTATGTCTGGTGGCAGCTCTACCCTTGCCAACTTCCCCATAAGTGAGGAAAAGCTGTGTCTGTTCTGGTCTGTATGCCTTGGTTCTCTCAATGCAGTGGCTAAGTGCCCTCTTAACATCAAGGCAGTGAAGTTTCCTTTCAGAAGAACTGGAATTCTCTGTAAAGAAAACAGGCGGAGTCATGGACTGATTCAAATGGAAATCAGATACCACTTTGGGGGTATGCCACCCTTATGGCGACACCAACACAGCGAAATACACACCTGTTGGCAAAATCATCACTTTGCCAACAGGTCGCTGTGTTGGTGTGTCCGAGACAGGGGCATACTGTCTCCCATTCCTGCACCCCCACCCCAAATCAACTCGTCCTGGAGTTGAGAATCCTAAAGACTGGGGGCAGGGAGAAGAGCCCCCCCATGAAAAAACAGGACCTGGAGACACACAGGAATCATGTTGACCACAATTTGTGGTCAACATGATTCCTGTCAGCAAGATGCCAGTCGACATAAAGGATGTCGAACCGGCATAGTAGAGCCCACTTTGGGAAGGAATTTCCTGTTGGTCCTGAGTACCACCTTGTCTCTGTGGAGTGAAATGTAGTCCACATCTGTACACAGTGCTTGCAATTCACTGATCCTTCTGGCTGAGGTAATGGCCACTAGGAATATTGTCTTCCATGTGACATACTTCAGGTCTGCAGCTGCCATGGGTTCGAATGGTGGTTCCATCAGCTTGGCAATGCAGATGTTTAAGTCCCAGGCCAGAACAGGTTCCCTCAAAGGACAGTGAAGGAGGTTAAGACCTTTGAAATGCTTTTCTGAAAACTGGATGAGAGGCAATGGACCTCTCCTTACCAGCTGACAGGTAAGCTGAAACTGAAACCAGATGAACCTTAATGGTCAAAGGCCTTAGTCCTAATGAATGAAGATGTATAAGGTAATCCAATTGGACAGCAAGGTGTGCCCTGGAGGGATCAATACTCTTACCTGAACACCAAATGGAAAACCTCTTCCACTTAGAGGAATATGTTTTTCTAGTGGAAGGTTTCCTGGAACCCCTGAGCACTGTCAGAAGGTGTTCAGACAGCTTGAGTTAATCAAATTCTAAGTCCTCAAGAGCCAGACCTTGAGTCTCAATGACTTGAGGCTGGGATACAGGATTCTGCCCTTGGAGGAAGTCAGCAGGTTGTGTCTCCTGGGCAAGTGAATTGGTGAAGTCACTGATAGGGACATCAGGAGTGACTACAAGTGTTGCCTCACCCAGTCTGGTGCCACCAGTATCATCTTTGCTGGTTGAGACCTTAATTTTACCAGGGTCATGAGAATCATTGGGAAAGGTGGGAAGGCATACACAAACTTCCCTGACCAATCCAGGGCCATTGCATCCAAGGGGACTGTACCCTTGTGAGGGGGCCTGCAACAGTATATGGGCAAGTGATGATTTTCTGCAGAGGCAAAGAGATCCACCTCTGGAGTGCCCCCCTTCTGAAAACTGCATTGAGGATCTGAGGATTCAGTGACCAATCGTGGTGATCCTAACTTATCCTGCTCAGAGAATCTGCCAGTATATTGTGCTTCCCTGGAAGGTGTATGGCCGATAGAGATACTTGCATGGAGTATGTCAGGGACCACAGCTTCATCGCCTCTGTGCAGAGTGGTGTGGACCTGGTTCCTCCCTGTTTGTTGATATAGTACATGGTTATGGTGTGGTCTGTCCTGACCTGCACCACCTTATTTTGCAGATGTGGGGCAAAAGCCAGTACAGCCAGGTACACTGCTCTGAGCTCCAGCAGATTTATGTGCAACAAGGACTCTTGAGGGGACCATGTGCCATTTGCTGTGTGATCCAGCACGTGTGCCCCCCTAGCCGAGAAGAGAAGCATCTGTTGTGAGAATTATGGATGGCTGTTCCTTTAGGAAAGGTACGCCTACCCTGAGGTTGTGTTCGTCCAGCCACCACTGAAGTGCCTGCAATAGACTGTGCGTGACTGGTACCACTTTAGACAGTAGGTCTGTCCTTTGTGACCAGTACTGTCTTAAATGAAAGTGTATGTCCCTCGTCTGGAACCTGAAGCCTGGTACCACTATTGTGGAAGCTGCCATGTATCCCAGCAACCTGAGAAAGTCTCTGGCTGGTTTGGGTATTCCCAACATGAAGGAACTTGTGACCAGTATGAGGTTGTCCACGGGCAGGAAGGCTCTGCCAAGGGTGGTATCTAATTCTGCTCCTATTAAGTCCAGCATCTGAACTGGCTCTTGATGTGATTTCTGCTCATTTTTGAGGAATCCTAGGGATTCCAGAGTAGATTTTGTGAAAGCCAGTGAATGCTTGGCATGCTGCAGGGACTGGCCTACAACCAGCCAGTCATCCAGGTAAGGGAAGACTGTCACACCTTGTTTTCTCAGGTATTCGACTACCACTGCTAGGCATTTCATGAATGCCCTTGGAGCAGAAGTTAGTCCGAATGGGAGTGCTGCAAATTGATAGTGACCTGAGGCTAGTCTGAACCTCAGGTACTTTCTGTGGGTTAACCTGACAGGAATGTGGAAGTAGGCATCCCTTAAATCCAGGGATGTTAACCAATACCCTTTTTGTAGTGTGAGGATTATTATTAATAGGGTCACCATTTTGAACTTTGGCTTTAGGATGTGTTTGTTTAGAAGGCTTAGATCCAGCATATGTCGCCAATTCCCATTTTTCTTTTTGGTAAGGAAGTATCTGGAATAGAAGCCTTTGCCTCTTTGCTTCAGGGGCGCTGGTTCCACTGCTCTGATTGGAAACAGATGTTTTACCTCTGCTTCTAGCAGGATTCTGTCTGCAGAGGTGACTGGAGCAAAGGTTCTTGTCCTCAGCTTGGAAAGTGATTTGAAACTGAGTGACAGCTCCTGGCTCACTACCTCCAGGACCCACTTGTCTGTGGTGATGGTATGCCAAACCTGGAGGTAGTGAGCCAGTCTGCCACCCACTGGGGGTGGTGGTGGACATGATGGTGGGGAGGCGACATGTACTAGCACGTCAGGGATTCTGTGTAGGCTGGGCCTGGGACTGTGGTTGAAATACAGAAACAGAATTTGACAGTAGATAAGGACCGCTTGGCCCACCTAGTCTGCCCATTTCCCTACCTGATGGATAAGCTACAGATTCTAGTTAATCAACAGATTACTTCCTCCTACCCCCCACTAGAATTTCCTTATGCCTGTCCCATGCATTCTTGAATTCTCCCACTGTTCCTGACTCCACAACCTCCTCAGGAAGGCTGTTCCATGCATCCACAACCCTCTCTGTGAAAAAATACTTTCTAACATTACCTCTGAGCCATCCCCCCTCTATCTTCAAATTGTGCCCCCTTGTTCTTGCACATCTCTTCTTCTGAAAGATACTACCCTCTTGTACTTTGTTAATTCCCTTGAGCTATTTGAAGGTTTCTATCATGTCCCCCCTCTCCCTCCTTTCCTCAAGGGTATACATATTAAGCTGCTTTAGTCTCTCCTCGTATGTCTTCTGGTGCAGACCCTGCACCATTTTGGGTGCCCTCCTCTGAACAGCCTCCACTCTGTCTATATATTTGCGGAGATGGGGTCTCCAGAATTGCACGCAGTACTCCAGATGGGGTCTCACTGTCTGTACAGAGGGATAACAACTTCCTGTTTTCTACTGTTGGTGCCTCTCCCTATGCATTCCAGTATCCCCCCAGCCCTCCTTACTGCCTTCTCATATTGCTTGCCCACCTTTAGGTCATGTGATATATGCATCTGATATATAAACAGCAGTTACAAGGTCAACTGGTGAGGGTGAAGCCTGTCTCATAGACCTTCTACCCCACCTCTGAAATAACCTCTCTGCTGCTGGTGGACTTGCGTAGCCTGTGCCTGAAAAAATGGTCTGGGGTAGGATCCTCTACCCCTTCCTCCCCTATTCTGGGACCCATATGATGTGGAAAGCCTCTCTTTTGAATTACTTCTACAGGTGGCCTTATATTCCTCCACCTTCTTCGTGTATGCCTCAGTTTTGTCATCAAACAGTGAATTTTTCTTGCAGGGAAAATCCATTACCTTGGCTTGTGTGTCCAGGTTTAAGTTGGTAGCCCTTAGCCAGGCAAACCTCCTAAGGGAGACAGATAAGGCCATCAGTCTGGCTGCGGTGTCGTTGGCATTGACTGTCATGTGAAAATGATACTTGGTTGCATCAAGTGCAGCCCTTACCGTTTCTTGTAAATCAATTGCCACTTCACCTGGTACATTATCTGATAAAGCCAGTACAGAACTCCATAGTGCCTTCTGATGCTGTACAGCATAAGCCATATAACTTTACCTGCCTCACAATGAGTGAGTGAGGCTGCCATATACCCTGTTTTACCCATAGTATCCATCTTCCTTGAGTCCTTGTCAGGGGGATGGGTTGCTAGAGGAATTCTGGCTTTGTCACAGGCAGCTGCCTGGACCACCCCCCTCAGGATCAGGATGAGTGAATAGGAAATCAGCGGTGTTTCTGTCCAGCTGATACTTTTTGCCCATCTTCTTATCCATTCCAGGTATTGAAGTAGGGTCTTTAAGATTTGTAGCACAGCCTTTTTCAAAGATTTGTGCATTGGTAACAGGAGGCATTTTGTGGGAGCTAGTCCCATCATATCCAAGAAATCTGCTTCCTCCACATCCTCCTCCATCTCCTAGAGGGGGAGATTGAGGGTGTCTACTATATTTTTAACAAAGGCTTAATGCGAAGAGTAGTCCTCTGGTCCCTTGGGGGGAGCCAAAGTCCTGCTCTGGGGAAACCTCTGGCTCTATCAATTCCCCTGCATCTTCCTCCTCTGGGTTATCAAACAGAGGTTGAGGCTCCTGTGGTGTTGCAGCTTGCACAGGAACTGGTGTAGCCAGTGTAGGAACCGGTACCACAGCCTGCAAGGCTTGTAAAATCTGAAGAGCCTTGGCAATGTCCTCAGCTGAGGGCATATTGTATTTATCTGCTGGGAGCTCCTTAGCATTCTCAGCCGGAGGCGCAGCGACATGTTTTTCTTTATATTTTTCTTAAGTGGGACAGTTTCAGCCACTGTCTCCACAGACCTTTTGGAGTTACCTTGCTCCCTCTTTTCTGATACTTTTTCAGTATCTTTGGGCTTACTTTTTTCCTTACTGGAAACAGAGGGAGAGGGGTTCTCTTCTGTAGTACTGGCAGAAGCAGAGACAATTTCTTCAAATATTTTTGATCTTTTTTTAAGAGTTTTTGGACAAAAAGTTTTACAAATCTCACAGGAAAAATATGGTTAGTTCCCAGACAAAAAATACACAGAGAATGTTAGTTTGCTTTAGCTATAACATGGCCACAAGACTCACAATATTTAAAATCTGTGGGCCCTGTGCATTTTTTAGGTTTGTCAACAGGGACCTCTGACATTGAGCAGAAAGTATGATTTAAACACTAGTGAAAAAATAATCGGGTCCCCGGAACCGACCCAATCAATTGTAAGCAACCGCTTACGGTTCCTGGAACCGAGCGTTAATCGAGTCCCTGAAGGAAAAGGAACCAATACAATTTTACTTTTTAGAATAAAATGTAAACTATAGATGGATCCCGAGCAGAACCATCTAAGAACAACAAATATTTATTTATTTATTTGCTTTTGTTAACCAGGTAAGTACACTAGACAACAAGACAACAAGTGCCTATTTTCAGGTGCGATCCGGGAGGTTACAGAGTACATGAGAAACATAATACAGAGTCAAGGAACATACAGGCCCACGAACAAGAGGGTGGAACAGCAGACAGTACAAATGGCTATACAAAGGTAAAGTTGGCAGTATGTCAACGGGATACATAACAGCATTGAGAGGTAGAATAACAACAGGTAACATCATGGCAGAAAATACATCAAAAATAAATCAAAGTACGAGCACGTATTTGCACGCCATGAGGGCCTATCATGAGATAGAGTGAGCATCAAATTAGTGCAGCTAGAAGTACTGATATGACAGGAGCGCCTCTCCAACAGAAGGGTGGAAAGTGCCTTATGCTGGTTATCAGCAGAGATTAACAGTGGCCGGTGTGTCAGCTCACAGACTCCCACAGTGAAGCAGGGTCGAGGGTGAGGGAGAGACTACTCTGGGTCTATATAGCACATGGACAAGCAGAGGCAGCTTTGAGGAAGTTCCATAGGGATATTTTGAAGCAGGGATGGGAGGGAGAGGCATGAACTAGGGCAGGAAGGGAGTTCCACAGCCTAGGCGCATGGACAGAGAAGGCCCGGTCACCTGTGAGGGTGTGGGTCTTAGGGACCAGGCAGACCTGAGCAGCACTAGATCTTAAGTGGTAGGCAGGGGTTCCACATTTGAGGGGAAGGGCAAGTGCAGAAGGAGTAGCCGTTCTAACTACGTTATCTACGAAGTTGCTAAGGACAAAGGCGCGGTGCTTTTCAGGGGGGAGCCACTCCAGCCGAGAGTAGAGCTCACAGCGATGTGTAAGGCGAGGTGCAGAGAGTGCGAAGTGGCATACGTTGTTATAAGCAGTATCCCATTTTGCTAGGCTAGAATTTGGGACTGGGGCAAAGGCTACAAGCCCATAGCAAAGCATGGGAAGGAGTATCCCCCTGGCTATGGTGAGCCGTGCAGCCGGGGTGAGGCAATCTTTGGCTCTGTAGGCAAGTCCAAGCTTGCCGTTTGTGGCTTTGCAGATATTCCGAAGATGCACAGTGAGATCCAGTTGTGGATCAAGGGTAACTCCTAGATACTTGACGGAGTCAATGACTGGCAGGAGGGAGCCATTTGCTCCGTAGGTAGTTAGAGGAGCTGTGCGGGAAGCAATTTTGGCCACAGAACCAAAGAGCATGGCCTGGGTCTTTTCCAGGTTTATGGTGAGCTTGTGTCCCTCAAGCCAGTTCTGGATAAGATCGAAGTCTGAGTTAAGTCGGGATTGATGATAGTAATATCCTGGGAACTGGACAGTACGACGAGGTCATCCGTGTATAGAGTTGGGTACCTGTAGGTTGCAGCTGAGGGCAGTTCATTTATGAAAAGGGAAAACAGAATGGGTCCAAGGACGGATCCCTGGGGGACCCCACAGTTAATAGGGGAGAGGGCAGAGAGGGCGCGGTTGAAGCAGGTGTATTGCTGCCTTCCCCCAAGGTAGTTGGAGAACCAGGCAAGGGCTTGGGGTGAGAATCCAAGAGAATGAAGAGTGGAGTGGAGGAGGGAATGGTCAACCCGATCGAAGGCCTTTGAGAGATCGACAAAGATGGCTCCGGTCAGTTTGCCTTGGTCAGTCATGGACCTGATCTCAGAGGTAACCATGACAAATGCAGTCGATGTACTGTGCCCCTTCCTGAACCATGCTGAGCAGGGGAGAGAACTGCATAACCCTGAAGGTAGTGGGAGAGTTGTGAGGCAACTGCCTTTTCAAGATGTTAGTTTTGAGGTAAAAAACTACAGGAATAGCAGATCCCTCAGTTCCATGGAACCATGAGGGAACTGCAAAAAACATGAAAAAACAATAAACAACTAAAGAATTTGTACTAAATTAACCTATAAGGGCAGCAATCTAAAATTAGTAATTACGAAGATACTTATCAATCGAAATAAGGGATATAGGAAGTAAGTTGAAGGAGAGCTTTCCAGGATGTCCTCACTAGGCAGGCAGAGTAAAGAAACTGAAGCACTCTGAGTGTAACAGTTGTTAGGGCAGCAGTTTGAAACTGGCATGAGCCACTGAGAGTTCTAGCATTTGCATATAATTCTATTCTCTCCGGGCAGTTGAACACTGGGGGCTGACTGCATTAGTTTAATCATAATGAGTGATTCCTGGGGTTAGAATAAGATATTGTAATATTTAATGTTCTGAATTTGAAACTCAATGGACTGAGGAGTCAAGAAGAAATCAATGCGAGAGTAGGTCTGATGGGGGGGTGGAGAAATATGAGAATTAGTGTGTAATTTTTTTTTTTTAAGTGCCAGGGCTCAGAGGTTGTAGTCCTCCATAAATTGCAAACTTTTAAGAGCAGCAAACGTGGGCCTATCAGGTCGAATCCCTGATTTATCCAATACAGGGTTTAAAACTGTATTGAAGTCCCTCCCTATGATAAAGGGGCAGAGAAATTGGCAAGTTCAAGCAATATATGAGAAAAAAATCGGGAGAAGTTTTCGTTAGGGGCATACGTATTACAAATGGTATATGTATTCTCTGCCATTAAAATTTGACATGTAATATAATGACCATTCAGATCAGTAATGTATATCACTATTTTTACATCCAAAGTTACAAAAAAAATTGCAACTCTTTGAGATGAATTGATATATGCAGCGTTAATACCCTCTCCCCATTTCTTAGCATGGAACATAAACTCCCTTCTGATCTAAGTAGGATTCTTGCATAAAAATACAATTGGCACCTATTCTAGCAATGTAATTGAAGACTTTACTAGCTTTCAGTTGATTCTGGATACCATGAACATTCCAAGTATTTATTTTAAGTAATTGTGCCATCTTGGAAAGCTTGAATAGAATGTTGATGAGAAAAATATTTCATAAACCACTTTGTCTTGTCCCAAGATTACAGCCCCTGAAGGGGAAATTGATATCTGGTACCATGCATCATTCCCATACATAGTAATATACACAATAACTTTACTAAATGCAATACTTAGGTTAAAAGTTAGTCCCCCTTCCCCCATCCCAAAAAACACCAATAAAGCTGTAGATAAAGCAAGTGCTTCAAAAACCAGGGCAACTTCCTTGCAAGAGCAGCAAGTCTTATGCAGATTATATCATGCATCATCAGGGGATTGCTGTTAAGAGTTATGATATACAGTATCTATATGGTCTAGTAAAGATACCAAAGCTATATCATTTAGGGAAAATAAAATAGATGCAGAGAAAATA
Organism: Neoceratodus forsteri; assembly: GCA_016271365.2. Lineage (NCBI taxonomy): Eukaryota > Metazoa > Chordata > Ceratodontiformes > Ceratodontidae > Neoceratodus > Neoceratodus forsteri. Next base: position 30,255,235 of record JADMNL010000027.1, read on the forward strand.
ACTGTTACACCTAATATCCTAGCCAGAAATCAACAGATTGTCTAGCATACTTGCCTTTTTTCACAGTATAGACACTAGAATGAAGGCCCCCATATATAGCCCAATCTTTTCCACCCAAATTTTCCCCTATAAGACATCTTAGGTTACTCCTCACAATCTTGCTATTAACTTTTGCAAATGCCATCATTAAAGAAAAAAATTGTGCAGTAAACCCATAGATTTCCAAGCTTTCCTCCCTTCCCCCCACCCATTGTTTTGTTCTTGGTCCTGCTGATGTTGCTGAGGGTCTTGGGGTGGTGCCTCCATGGCCCAGACCCTATCTAGAATACATGAAACCTCACCCCTGAATACTCAGATTAACACATGGTGAGAGGAAGGAGAAGAAAAGAAAGGAAAGAAAAAAAAATTATACTCTTCCATTCCCCCACCACCACCACAACCTCCACTTTGGCACTTATAACCTTCCCTCTAACATTTTGCTAATCCATCACCATACCATGGCAAACTTATAGTAATCATACATCCCAGCCCCCTTTGTTAATTGAAAAGCATGTACTAAGCCATTAACCATCCACTGTTTCAAGAGGGGTTCCAGTTCTAATAACCCAGAAACTGTTCTGCTTTTCTAGGGTCAACAAATATCCGTGGTTTGCCATGTAAAAAGAACCTTATTCAAGCAGGGTAACCTTATCCAAACAGGGTGGTGAAAAGTAAATCTGATGTCATGCTGCTTCAAAATGTCTTTCATTTTATCAAAAGCATGCCTTGCTTGCAGAGTATGTGTGGAAAAATCCAGATAAGTGGAAAATTTAATTTGCTCATATTGTAGCCCTCGATTCACTCTAGCATGATGAAGAATCATCTTTGGTCTTTATAATTATGGGGTTTAACAAAAATTGGTCGTGAATACTTAACATTATTGGATAAGTGTACCATCTGTTTAGGCCCCCGATGGGCCCTGTCCAGGTTAATTCACTATTTGGGGTATTTTCTATCCAGGACCACAGTTAAGAGCTTTTCAAAGAAGGGGAGTGGATCTCCCTGCCCCTCTAACCCTTCTGCAACACCAATTAGTTTTAGATTAGACCCTTTTGAGTGATCTTCCAAGTCTGCCATTTTATTTTTGAAGTCTCCCAGTTCTTTTTCCAAGGCCTGCTGTTTTTCTAGCGGGGGGACCTCTTATCTTCTAACACCCTAAATCTGGACTCTGCTTTGGTGGTTCTTACTGTCAGTGCTCCCAATTGCTTCTGAATAGAAGACAGCACAGTTGACAAATCTGAAATTGCAGAGGTAATGGTAGCAAACCCTTATTTTATTTCATTTCATTTTAAATTTTAGCTCGGAATTGTCTGAAGTCTGCCGTTTTGAATATGTCTCTTTCCCCTTTATTTTGGATTGCTACTTTCCCCTTCCTCCCTCTCTATTTACTGCTGAGGCCGTGTCTGGCATAATCACTGGGTTAAGACCCTCTGTGTTTGCTCCACATATATTTTTGTCAGTTTGTGCGAAAACCGAATCATCAGTTGTCGGTTCTATTGCAACCAGGATACTTTCCTCAGCCATAGCCACTGCTGAATTGTTCACTTTCTCAGCCAAAAAGATACTAGAGGAAGGCCATACAGACCTTAGTTTTCAGCTCACTCCTATTTAGTTCCAGACCTGCATGCAGCCACACCAATTTGCTGCCCTTGTCATCTGCAGTCATTTAGCCTGCCTTCTCGACTTCTGGAGCCAAAATTGCTGCAGCGTCTATCACCGTATAGAGAGGCCTTGTTGATTGTGGGAGAGGGGAGAGGAGTTTTCCAGCAAAGATGGTGTTTGCTCTGAAAAAATCATTCAGTTTCTGCTGCTGTAGTCGGATCCTGCCCATTTTAATACTGTTCGGGGCAGAAGGTTTATCATTCACCACACCACTCACTACTTTAGGGGAGCACTTTTTTTTTTCCAGCATTGAGGAGGACTCAGAAGGACGAGTCCATTAACTTCGACACACTCCAGTGACCATCAGAGAACTGCCGCGGAAATTGTTACAGTAGAAAGAGCAGATACCAACATGGAATTTTAGTTGAGGTGAGGTAGTTAATTCTCCAACTAATTAGTCAGTCCGAGCCATGTGCACCATCACCGCTCGACCTTACTCAGCCGCCATCAAGGAACACCAGCACATGCGCTGTCCTCCTGGATCCCCAATAACTCCATTATTCCACTGAAAATCTAGATGTTCTCTTATCATCATATACTCTTTTTGCCCAGCTGGTAAATTATGTCTTCGAGGTTTGAAATGGTGACTGGAATAAGGCACAAGACAAGAGTATTATACTCTGTTGTTTTTCTGTACAGTGAAGTAATACATTTTTGATCAGTTAGCTTACTTTCTGTGTCCAAATTTTGGACTTTCTGATGTCTACAATTTGGGACAAACTGTAGATTATCTGTGAATGGTACTCCCCATGGCTGTACATAGTATCAGTAAATAATGCCCTTCTGCAAGCACAAAAAGACCAGTTTAACTTGTTTAATAATGAATTCACTCAGAACATCTTAGTTCCCTACTTCTATTTCAAAAGTGGCTTGCAGGGCTATCAAACCCACTTCAGAAGAAATATAAGGAAATACTCAACACAAATGCTCAATGTCCAATGTAACCACTAGACACTTATTTTTTAATAAATAATAGAATAAAATTTAAAAAGAAAATCTGACTGTTTCAGGAGCAAAATGGGGAAATGACTACTGCTGGATAAAATGAAGCTAGAAGAAGCATAAAAGTTCTCCATGAAAAGTGTAAAAAATTCAGCATGTATTGAGGAAACCTGTTCCCCAACTCCCATCAGAAATGTTCCATCCTATATCACTTGTGGTGGGCTCTCCCAGTGATTTTTTTCTATTTCTACCATTGTAAAAAAAAAAATTTGCCTTCTTACCATGTCTGTAGAGTTTGTCAGAACAAGTTCAGTTTCAATGCATAAGCTTTGATGTGATAGCCAACTTCAACGGAGCAGTCAGCTGGTACATATTAAGACATTATGAGCCAACAAGAGAACCGAAAACTTTTTTTAAAAGTACAGAAACTGTTTGACTTGTGGATGGTTGTTATTAACTGAAAAATTTTATAAATAAATCATACAACCCCGAAAATTCTAAAAACTTTAGCAAAATCCACATTTACCAGCAGAAACTGCTAAGGAGGAGACATGTACTTCCCAACAGAAGAAAGGATCTGGGTGCTGTATGGGGGCAGAGCCATAGGACCACGTAGTTGGGTGGTAGGAGGAATGAAGCTTAAAGATTGATTCGAGTGACTGCAAGCTCAGTGGAAGATTACCTAAATGTGGATCATGAACTGAATCTAGGTAGTTAAAATCTCTGACACTGTCAGCCTACTGGGATAAATATTTTCAAATAAGGAATTCAAAAGATAACTGGGCATTTAGATGGTGACCAGATACATTGTTGGGTTTTCCTAATGGGTTTTCTATATGACAAGCATATCTGGGTGCTCCTTCAGAAGAAATGTAAACTTATGATCAGCTATACAGTATTATGTCAGTGCCAGTGTCAGTGTCAGAATGTTTCACACATATTAAAATGACATTCTTACCATAGTTCTTGATCTTCCAGAATATCTTCACCATTGCTTCACACTAGTGGGTCTTAGGCACTAGGACCCAGCAGGAGCCAGAACGTTTTAGAGGCCTGGTGATGTGGTAGGCACTCTGTCTGCACCCTCATGTGATGACATACATGCCCATTGGTATACAGTGGCATGAGTCTCCAACCGTCTCAATATCTTTTTTACCGAGGAGGTGAACAGCATAACCTAACAAAAACCTATGCACATAACCGAAGGGCATAAGATAGCCCTGGTGGCCCATATAAGAAAGGTCACCAGTCCAGTAACACAGTGTTTTCATAGCCTTAACCCAATATAAAGGGGTAAAAAGTAAGACAACCATACTGGGGTAGCACGTTATATAGGCAACTCAACTTGAGCACCCATGATGTGAGCTACTGTACCTTGAAAGGGTAGTGAGGCGTGGTTATAGCGTGAATTCAGGACAAGAACAGCAAGTGTTCAAGAGGGCAATCAGAACAGGAGGGTTACAGGAAGAAGTATGTGGGAGGTAGTTTGGCAGGGTGTTGCTGAGCTGGCCATGTGGTGTGGTGGTGAGGGTGGGTGGCTGCAGTGATGGAGGTTTAGGGTTTGGGGCTGGGTAGGGGTGCTATTTTTATATGGTGTTTGTGAGGGTTGAAGTTTTTTCTGAGTTTCTCCTCCTCCTGACATGTACTCCCCGGGTTGATAATCATAATTTAGGGGACTGCAGGGGGCAAAGCCTCCTGCGAGGGTGTGTGATTTGTTCATCCATTTTTTAACATTTCGGTGCTGTTGTTGTGGTCGCTGGGGTTGTGTACATTGCTGTTTTGCTTTTCGGTGATGTACACGCGCTGTAACAGACTTGTTATTTAGTGACATTATGACATGGAACCCCATATGGTTCTATGAGATAACGATGACAATAATCTACGATGCCAAGAAAGGCAAATGCAAAACAGTGAGGCCACTTACGACGACTGGCACATTACAGCGATCGCCAAAATGGAGGCAAAGTACACAGTGGCTTTTTTGGGGGGGGGGCGTTTCCCCCTGTACTCCCGACAGCCCCTTACTGAAAATAACCAACTCGAGGGGGGGAGATGCAACTCAGGGTGGGGGAAAAGCCATAGGTCACCATTTCAGCAATCACTGTAATGTGCCAGTCACCATAAGTGGCCTTGCTGTTTTGCATTCGCTTTTCTTGCATCACGATTACTGTTTTGCCATTCTCATGGGACATCAAGCGAGCATGTTCTTGTATCCACTCTCTTGTTGGCCTACTAGTCCAACTGATGTAGAGAGAAGGGCATCATACCAAATAGCATACACCATAAAAGAGGTTTTACAAGTGTTTAAATGACATACGCTCTAGGTATTTGCATTAATGGGGCTGGTGAAATTGGTACCAGTTAATACAAAACAACAAATATTACAATACCCACACCAATGTGTAAGCCCCCCCCCATTGGGGCTTACCTTATGGGGCTACAGCCCAGTGGTGTGTCCTTGTCAGGGGCTCTGGGAGAGCTTCCAGCATGTTGGAGAGCCTGTGACTTCCACGGCTGAAGCCGCTGATCCTTCTTTATCCTCGGCCCTGTGGCAGAAGGGGGCCAAGGTCTGCTGGTGCTTCTGCAACCCTGGTGCTTAGGGGGTCAGCTACTTGGTCCCAGGAGCAGTGAGAAATTAACCGAGCAAATGTAAACTAGATCCTTAAAGGAGCCACAGCTCCACTAGATAGGCACAGTAAAAAGGTGCAAAAACGGGTACTTCTTGTATTGGGAGCCACGTTGGGCAAATGAGGCTCCTACCAAGTAAATAAAAGGTGTCCTGGCTCCCGCAGGGCAAGCACAGCCAGGACATATAAGTTTTAGCCCCTGAATGGGCTTAACATTAAAACAACGGGGCTCCGTATGTTGGGGAAAAATGCATACAGTAATAGCAGTCACTACAAGTTCCCTGCAGAAAGGGGGACTGCTGAGTAATGGCAAAGGGCACCAAAAAATAAAAGGCCCAGGAAATGTGCAGCCAGTAAGAGGGAGCTAGGGAAAGGCTACATAAAAGCCAATAAATTCCACCAAGACACAGTCTGCAGATATTCCCTGGAGAGCTCAGCCGCAGAGTGTTGTGGGCTGCCTAGCCCAAAGGCCTGTTTGTTTGCCCAATGGCCTTGCTGGCCCCAAGGTAGACTAGAGAGGCAAAGAGCCTGCTGGAAATTGTGTCAGCAGGGGAAGGAAAGCCAGCCAAGGACTGGGTTCCCTGAAGCAAGATTCGACCCTGCTGCTGTGAGTTGAAGACTGTTAAGTTGCAGCTGGCAGAGTAGAGAGAGTTGCAGCCTGAGTCAGAGACTGTTAATGTGCAGTCTGTGAAGTAGAGAGATTGCTGCCTGAGGCACAGAGGGATTTGCAGTCTTGAAAAAATAAAGACTGTGTAGCCTGTGTTACCCTTGGATGGATGAGATTGGGACTGCTTACCTCGTCTCTGGCCTGAGATCGAAGTTGCATAATTTGGGCTCAAGACTGTGCCAGAGCCCGCAGCCTAAGTTTCTCCAGTGATGCTGTGTGCCTATGAAAGTCTGAGGGGATGCCCAGCCTGCCCTGTGTTCTCGAGACCAACGGAGAAATCACTGGAGAGGAAGACATCGAGAGGCCTGTCAGGTGAACACCGTATACAAAGGCCTCAGTGGTGAAGATCGGAAAGGCCTGACCAGCGGCTGTCCATCTGCAACCTGCTATCGTGGTGCACCCCTACCAACCTCTGATACCAGCACGGTACCGTGTGGAACCAGTTTCTGCAAACCCCCCTTTGAAGCATTAAACTGTAAGTGCCTCTGGGCTGCGGCTCAGGGGAGTTCCTATTTTAGCTAACTAGCTAGTCAGAAAAAGAGGGTTAAGTCCTGGGTAGGACTACGCCAAGCTTCTAGCTATGCCCAGGCACTAAAGTTAAAAGTTGCTGTGTTCAAAATTTATTGGGCCCCAATGCAAGTACCCTGTTCAAGTTAAAGACTGGTATCCTCCCAGCATCCAAGCATCTCAGCACCCCTAGTATGGTATCCACTGCAACCAATTGACTGTGTCTCTAACAATCATTTGGGGAGGAAAAGCCGGGTGCACCCACAAGTGGGAGGTGAGCAAACAGTGTGGGATACCATCTGCTATTGCAATTCACTGTTGTGTGTCATCTTCCCTTGTTTACCCCCCTCTTCAAAATAAAAGTGAAGTTAGTTTATGTTACACTTTGGTATTATTGTTTATTGCAAAGTGTGTAGTGCTACTGGGTGAGGAAGGTACTGTGGGGGCAGTTACTGTATTTTCCTTGGGGGTGGTAACTTGCAGTTTATCCTCAGGTATTCCATATTACTACCCCAGGTGAAGGCACCATGGCATTTCTTCTCCTGTGCAACTAGTCCTCTAGTGAACTCAGGCTGGCCCTCTTGGAGGTGTGTCCAGGTGAGACCCAAGGGCCCCGGAAACAGCCAAGGTGAGTCAAGAAGCTGTTACAAATGCATGCCCGCTGGTCAAGGAAGAAATGTTCTCTGATCACTGCATGTTGGTATGAAATGACTATGGACTACTTGGTCCTGAATGCTGGGCCCTTTTTGGTACACAGCCCGGGGACTGACTCCGACCACATCTCTAAGGTCTGGATCTGCTTTCAGCACATGCCAAACACATCCCACAGCCCCAGCAACTTAAGGACTGATAGAGTTAAATTCAGGGATGAAATTAATTCTGGTATCACAGTCCATAGAATGATTTTTTTGATGTCAGGAGGTCAGTACGATCCTTAGAAAAGGCAAAATCCTAGTTTCCCTCAATAGTGCTGCAGTGTCATAACCGTTTTCAACAAACCGATGATGTAGGCCATCAGCTTGTCTGCTTTATGTACTCAAATCAGAGCAATTCTGGTGTAGGTGCAAGAACTGTCCTTTTCATTATTCCTCTTTTGAGTTGCTCAGGGTGGACACTCTTATACTGTAAAAAGGTATTCCCAGTAGTGAGTTTACGGAAGGTTTCGGTGATGACATCACCTTTGGGCCCTACTGTCAGGGTCAACTCTAAAAATGTGACAGTACTGGGGTGTGCAATACTTGTAAACCTCAAATTCCATTCGCTACTGTTAAGGTTCATAAATTCATCCACTTCTTCCAGAGAACCATCCCTGATACACGCAATATCGTCTATATAGTAGCCCCAGTATCTGATCCTGTTGGAAAAGGGACTGTGACAGGGGTTGCAGATAGCCACCTCCCCCCACTAACCAAAAAAAGGTTGGCATAGGAAATGGCCATCACTGACTCCATCGCAGTCCCACAAGTTTGTAAAAAAAATTCAGAATTAATGGTGAAATAGTTACAATTCAGGATTGGATCTAGGGTTTCAAGGATGAACTCAGGAGAGATCACACTCTCTGTTTGGTTGAGATCCATAAAAATTCTAACAGCATTGAGTTCCAGATGGTTTCTGATGAATGTATAAAGTGACATCATATCAATTGTGAGTCATATGCAACTTGTATCAAATTTTTGATGTTCGAGGGCCTTAAGGACTGCCATAATATCTTTTAAAAAAGATGGTAACATAACACAGTCTGTAAAAAAAAAAAAAAGTATCAATGTATCTATCAAGGTTCTCAGTGAGGGAACCAACGCTAAACACAACTGGCCTACCAGGCAGTTTCTCTTAGCCCTTGTGAATCTTAGGTAAGGTATAAAATGGTGGGGCCAATGGGAAGACTAGTTTGACAAGTACAGCACCTCTGTCTCCTGTGCACCTGATTTCCCTGTGTATAGAATCCCAGTTTAAGCTTTGGTACCAAACAATGTTTGTCTGCCACACGAGGTTCTGTAAGTACCAAAGCCTGCCTACTCCATGTTTCTTGACCAACATCCTACAGAGCGTGATGGGTAGAGAGCCCCTACAAAGTTGGCATCCTTGGAATATTTAAATATTCCAGTTGAACCACTTTAGTTTCTTGCAACACCACTGTTGCAAACTTAAGTGTTTTCTGCATATTTTTGAGCAAGGTGTGGAAAGTAAGATTCTCCTGGGTAGCATGCACCAGATGCTGCTGTTGTTGAGGGATGGCTCCTCCTAAAGAACACTATCCTCATAATCCTCATCCTCTACATCTATGAGGTCTGGATTATATATAGAATAATACATGTGAGGTGCATATAATGAGAATTTGACACACATCTGAGGTATGGGATGCTACATAAACACCTCAAGTGAAGCTTGTGGGGTTTATAACAGCATCCCACACTAACGTGTAAAATTCAAGTTTTACACACCTCCCCATGTTTTGTTTTATAGAATTGCTGGGTGGTGTTTTCTCACCTTGAAAACACTACCCCAGCAATTACAGAAAACAGTATGGCCAGTGGGTTCTGGTAGTGCTAGTTCAATAGCACAGTCAGGTTGAATCATAGTGTGGGCATGCATGGACTGAGGGAAATCCGGCACATGTTCACCGTTATAACCAGTTAGTTATAACAGCGGATTATAACTGGATTTCCCTATAGAAGAAAATGCTTCTCGGTTATTTTATATAGAATAAATCATGGAGTAGCATGTGCAACAAGAATTGTACACCCACCCGAGGTGTAGGATGCTACATAAACCCCGAGAGCAAAGCTTGAGGGGTTTATACCAGCATCCAACACCAAGCATGTGTGTAGACTTCTGGTGACATCATGGACCAGCAAAGCAGCTAGGCACTAAGCTCTCGACCCATCGGGTGAATAAACCTTCATCTTTTACTTTAAATCAAGTTAACAGCAACAGAAATGACAGGTGGAGGAAACAAGGATGAACGGTGCATCCGTTCAAAGCATCATTTAATAGCTAAAGAGTCAGATGGAGGTGATTTTCACTCAAGAAGTTTAGATGGAAGCCGCAGCCCTTCCCCACTGAATGGCCTGGAAAGGAGCTATGACACGGACCACAAGGCAGATCGGCTCACCCGTTGCCATTTTGAGATATTACTGAAGGAGATAAAAGTATCCAGGGTGGAGAACAAGCAAGAATTTAAAAAATGTAATCAAAAACTGCTGAAAGTTGAACGGAGAGTTGGGAAGACAACGGAATGGATCTCGACAGTGGAGGATGGGACACTGCAGCTTGACAAGTTAGTGGAGGCCTTGCTGCACCAGACCACACAGCTACAAGAAAATGCCTAGATCTGGCGGGGTGACCCCGGAGAGAAAATCTCCGTATATGCAGTTTTCTAGAGGGCTCTGAGACCGACCGGGTTTATAACAGATTTCATGGCTGATTTATTGAAAGATATTTTAGAGCTGTCTCTAGACTATCCCTAAACATAGAACAAGCACACAGAGTACAACAGAAACCAAGTGATCCGAAAGCTCAACCAAAGTCAATAATCATCTAATTCAACAGTTATAAAACAAAAGAAGACGTCCTGCGGAGACCATGGCAGAGAAAAGAAATTAAATACCTGGGAACCAGAGTATTCTTCGATCACGACTTTCCACTTGAGATACAAAAGCAGCAGGTGGCATTTGGAGGCATTCTGAGGGCCCAGAGAGAAGCAAATTTGTTTCCATACACTGTATCCAACGTGACTGAGTATCTTCCGGGAGGATGGTGCAGAAATTTACAACACCCCCGACGAGGCACGACAGGCCCCGATTACAAAAGGAATTAACCTTCCCAAGGCTGCGGTGGGGCAGATGGGAAAGTGCATGTCACAACAAACTGAATGGCAGATCACACAATCACAGAGGGCAAGACTTGCAGGCAAGACTGCAGCACCAGAAATGATCCACAAGATTTGGTATCCCATCATATGGGCGACTGAAATTGAGAGGCTCAGATATGAGCGACTCAGTTTCAGCACCCGTTATGTGAGCTACTCTGAAAGAGTAGCGAGGGAAGAAGAGCGAGGGTATAGGGTAGCGAGGGAAGGAGAGCAACGATGTAGGATGGTGACCGGAAAGGGAGGGATGAGGAAGAAAGTATATGGGAGGTAGTGTGGCATGGTGATGCTGAGTTGGCTGTGTGGTGTGGTGGTGAGGGTGGCTGGTTACAGTGGGGTAGGTGCAGCGTTCAGGGCTGGGGAGAGGTACTTTTTCTTTGTATTTCACGGGGGTTTACATGAGTATATCCCCCTTCCCGACATGCAACCTCCTGGAGTTGACAATCTAAAGTAAGGGTGGTGCAGAGCGAGCCCGCAGGAGGTGTGAGGGCATGGCCCCCACATAAATATACTTGTTTTCGCCCATGTTGCTGTCCTTGTCGCTGGGACTGTACACTGCCATTTTGCTTTTCGGCGATTACACTCGCTCTAACGGTGATGGTTGTTTGGCGATCCCCGTTATGACATGGCACCAACAGATACAACAGCTCCTGAAGGGTCTGCAGCAGTCCATGGAGATCACCGGTGAAAAACAGAATGGCTAAGAAGGTCCCTGTAATCAGTAGGTGGCTGCTGGACTAACTGGCTTAATCGTAGGAGCGACATTGCCAGATTATCAGTCTCCCTGAGTTAACCTGCTTATCTCAGTGATAATAGTAAAATGTACAGTTTAAGACCCTGTCCACACTAGGGTGACTGTAACATTACAGGCACAGTAAAACATTACAGATGCTCTGAAACACAGTTCGCGTCCACACCCGTAATGTTTTCAAACTGTGTTTGACAACCATGTTTAAACCCTGATTGTATCAGGGTTTAAACACAGTTTCCAACACAGTGTGAAAACAAACACGCTTACCTCATTGGTGTGGATGGGCGTCGGTACCGTGTTGTAGCCTCTGCTGCCAATGTAGTCCTGCAAGGAGCCATAATTCATTGCTCCCTCAAGTCAACATGGATCGGATTGGAAACTGGGTTTACTATTCAAATGTGGACGCGGTTGGTAACCGTGCTAAAACACAGTAGGACAAGTGAGTACACACAAGCATGGTACATTTTAAAACGTTTTTAAAAACATTACAACTGAACCGTGTACAGTGTGCACAGAACCTAAATGTTGCTGAGTCAAATAATACGGAGTCTTGATTAAAACACTGCTGGGTTCTTTGTTAAACTTTAGAACATGGTAAAAGAGGTAGTTTTTAGTGTATGTTGGTTTAACCATGTGTGCTTGGCCCCCTGAAGTATCTTAATAAGCCATTGAAGTTGAATCACACACACACAGATTCTGAAACTAAATAGCTAGGGATTTTCTTCAACTGAATTCCTGAGCACAACTGTTACTTCTTTTCAACTCATCTTGCTTGTCAAGTAAGGGCAAAACGCTTATTAGAACAGGAAGGGTAGGTTTCAGGGAGTCACATCGAGTGGTATGCAACCATAAACCCTGGAAAATAGAGCTAGAGACTCCTGTGAACCAACAAAGAGTTAATGCAGTGGAGATGTATCGGTGGAACTCTTTCCCACTCTGGTGGTTATTGCGTGCAGGGCAAGCCAGAAGGAGCATTTGAGAAACGTGCAAGAGGAGAGATGGCTTCAAGAGGAACAGCGCCTGTCGGCAGCTCACACAAAGAACAGAAGCACAATAACACCAAAGCGGATTGCTCAGGCTCCTAAAGCAAGATCTAAGAATCTAACAAATACAGGGAGTTATATGGGAGAAAGAAATGAGAAGATCCCCTCAAGTCCTAAAAGACAATTCCAAGCTTATGCTTGTTACCCCAGGCTCCCATTTGATATTGTTGCCATTACATCTTTTCCTAATTCTTATGGTATACTAAGCTCCTTAACTATCCACTTCTCCTTTTACTACTCTCCAATCCTTAATGACTCTTCCACAACCATGTTTTGGTATAAGAGTTGGAAGCTTCATTTTATAATCATCTCACTTCTTCTCTTATCTGCTGGGGATATAAACCCCAATCCAGGTCCTCCCCCTTTAAACACCCCATTGCCAACCCCCCATGTACAGCCTCCACTGCACCAAACATGCCTAGTCTCCCACATGGATTCAAACTCCTTCACTTCAACATTCGGAGTCTCCTACCAAAATTAGTCCTGCTTCAACCCCTCGCATTAACTCTGGCCCCTGACCTCCTCATACTATCTGAAACCTGGCTAAATAATAAAACCCAAGATTACGCTATTTCCATCCTAGATTACAATATCACCTGACAAGACTGCTCAGGCAGGGGTGGTGGAGTAGCAATATACACCTCTACCTCTATTCAAGCTACCTCAGTCCTATCTGCATTGGTCCTTGCAGCCTATGAGGCTCTCATCCTCATTCTTACCATGCTCTACTCAATCCCTATCTACGTTGCTGGCATTTACTGCCGCTCTGGCTTCTCCTCGTATATCGTCTCTAACCACCTCTATGAAACCACGATGCTCACTTCCTGGGGGGAGCCTTACATTCTAGGCAGTTTTAACCAAAACTGGCAGGACCTCTCCCTAAGCAAAATGCAGAACAGTATCTCTGCTCTTAACCTAACTCAAATGATACACGAGCCAACCCACCTAAACCCAACAACTGGAAACCACTCGCTCATTGACTGGGCCCTAACCACACACAAGCACAGAGTAATCGAATCTGGCCTCCTCCCAGACACATTAAGTGACCACCATATGATATATATGGTATGCAAATTACACTGCCCAAAAGTACCTCACAAAATATTACTAGTCCGCACATAAAGTCCCTTGACCTCGTCCACTTACGCAATGACCTAGCCCATATGGACTGGTCACCATTCTCTCCGCCTGTACAGTCAATGAAGCACTGGACTACTTTCAAGGCACCTTTCTTGATATTTGGAACAAGCATGCATCCTTTCAGCTTACAAAAGTATGTGGTAACCACCTCCCATGGATCATATCGTAATTACTGGCGTGTATGAGAGCTTGAGACCGAGCTTGGAAGGCACACACAGTCTCTAAAATGCAAGGCGACCATGACATAAACCGAGCCCTATGAAACTCTTGCTAAAAAGCAACCCATCTAGCGAAGTCTGAATACTTTAGATCCACCTTTGAAGCCAATATAAGTACCCCTCAAAATTTTGGAAAGTTGTACATTCCCTCTCCCCCCCCCCCATCTAAACCACAATCTCCTTTCATCTGTGTAAACAAAGTAGTGTAAATCTGTAAATTTTTTATCTCGTCTGCAACACTTGTAAATCTCTTCTCTGCTTTCATTGCTTGTACATCTCTTTTCTGTTTTTCATTGCTTGTATGTACAGTATCAGGACCCCCTTGTGAATGAGCTTGCTCAATGGAGGTTTTTTTTGCCTACAATAAACTTGAACTTGAAAATATGACCACCTCTCCGTTGCTACTGAATTCAACTCGTACTTTACCTCCTACACGTCTGCTCTCCTCAATTCCCTTCCCCCATCCCACTGGACTTGCCTGATCGCAATAACTTTTCCACTAATACCAACTCTGGCTATCATTTCCCCTTCACCTTGGTCACTCCATCTGACACACTGAAGGCACTCCTTGCTCTTAATCCATTTAAAGGTTCCTCACCAGATGGCCTGGACCCTAAACTCCTGTTTCTCTCCACCCATAATATCTCCTCACCACCATCTGCCTTATTAAACCTTTCTTTCTCGACTGCTTCAGTCCCTGACTCCTGGAAGGATGCCGTGGTTCTCCCCTCCCCTCTACCCAAGGGAGGTAACCCCTCCTTGTCTGGGAGCTACTAGTCAATATCGTTCCTCCCAATACTGGCAAAGCTGCAGGAGCACCCAGTCCTCTCACAACTCTCTACCTACCTCTCTGATTCAGCCTCTTTCACTCCCTAGCAATCTGGTTTTAGGAAATATCACTCTACCACCACTGCCCTGTTTAGGCTCACTGACTCCATACTGTCAGGTATGGACAGTGGCCTAATTACATCTGCCATCTTTGTCAACCTCGCTAAGGCTTTTGACACGCTCTCCCACCCCCCCTCCTCCTAGACAGTCTACGTCCTGCTGGTCTGTCTGCATCAGCCACAAACTGGTTTAGCTCCTACCCAATGGGCAGGATCCAGTCAGTCAAAATTGTGGATTCTACATCCTCCCCCAATAAACACTGGTGTGCCTCAAGGATCTGTCCTTGGCCCGCTGCTATTCTCCATGGACCCTATTCACAAAAGTGGGTGGGGGTACATGCGAATTGCATGTATTCCCCCACGTAGCTCTGCCCTCATTGGAGATCTGCATGGGGATCGCATTCACGAACAGCAGTTACCGCTCAGCTCCCCCCTAGTGCACAGGTTTGCAGGGGTGGTCCAGTGCAGGGCTACAGAACTGGCTGCACAGCCAATTGGCTGCATGGACCGGGTCCTGGAGTGGATCCCTTGTGCCCCTGCAGGGTGCATGTTCATCCCAGCATGCAGAGTGCCAGGCAAGATGCTGGGGCCAAAGTCATTGGCTGACTGCCCCCAGCCCACCCAGTGTGCCCCAAAGGCAGAGGTGTTCATATTGGGGGTGCTGATGCCCTCTGCTGTGTCTGCAGTGGCTGGCGGCTCCATCCTTTGGGGCGCGTGACCTGCCACCTAGGTTTACAGCTGCTTTCAAAACACATAGCCACCAGCCACTGCAGGCAGCACTCCATGGTTTTGTGACCCACCCCCCTGCCGCATCAGTGTGGAGCTGCGTGCGTGGCCAGGGATGTAGCCGAGGGCAGCCCTGCTTCGTGCATCGCACAGATGGGGCACAGTGTGCATGGCCGCGTGCAGGTGGGCTATGAGCCTGGGTTACGCGGTGTGTATCCCATCTGCACCCTTTGTGAATAGGGCCCCATATTCCTAAACAATCTTCCATCACTGTGCGCCACCTCCTTGATCCATATGCATGCTGATGACCCAGTCCTTTTCTTTTCCAACCATTCTCCCACTGATGTTGCTTCCAATCTCCAGCATCACTTTGAAAAAGTTCTGCTCTGGTTAAGCTCTCATCAACTTTTTCTAAACACCAAGAAAACAGGCCCCATGACTTTTGGCACTAAGCAGAGACTCACTAGGCTATCAAAATTGCCTTCCTTCCACACCCCTGACGGAACTACTCTTGAGGACACTTCCTCCTTTAGGTATCTTGGGGTCTGGCTAGATCAACACCTCAACTTTTCTGGGTACATAGACTCTATCCTGTAAAAACTGCGCCCCAAACTAGGAGCCCTTTACAGGAACCAAAGCTGCCTACCACTACCAGCTAGGCGTGAGCTTGTCCAGAAAATACTACCTATTTTCGACTACTGTGACATAGTCTACAGTGCTGCTCCAAAGTCTTCCTTAACCAGATTGGATACTCTCTTCAATGCTTTCTGCTGCTTCGCTCTGGAAGCCCCTTTCCTCACTCACCACTGTTCTCTTTATCGCTCACTAGCTCTTCCTTCACTGGAAAACAGACGTCTATCCCACTGCACAAAATTTATCTCTTAATTCTGGCTTGATTCTCTACCCTCCTAAAGTACCTCTCCTCCCTACTGTCCTCTCGACCCTCTTCCCCCCACTCCCTCAGATCTAGTGACTTCCACACCCTGACTATTCCACAGCGCTCCACCTCAATAGGTCAATCGGCCTTCTCACACAGGTTCCCAAAACTATGGAATTCAATTCCTTATCAAATCAGGCACTCCTCCTCACCATGGTCCACCTCATCCTCCCTTCACAACTTCCTCTCTCTGTCTTGCAACTGCTCCTAGCCCCCTTCATCTCACTCTCTTTCCCTCAGCCTGCATAGCGCTTAACGTGTGTGTACTTCAAGCTGATTTTTTTGCACAAGCACTTCTGTATAGTAAATTATTGTTAAATTATTAACTATTCCTGTTCTCCTGTACAGCCCAAGAATGTATATATCTACAATTGTTCTGATGTTTTCCATTGATGTATTATATATTCCTAGGTCTGTTGTCTTTTGTCTTAGTCTGATAATACTTCATTGTAAATGTTCATGTGATCATGTACTCAATTGTTCCCCTTCCCCCAGGACGCACCATGAGACGAGCAATTTTAAATTGTTCAGCATGCCCCTCCTGCTGAAACTTTTCAATAAATAAATAAACATAAAGTACAGTTACGTAAGAACTTACCGTAACAGTAGATCTTCGAGAACAGCTCTTGCAGCAGGTAACACCATTAGGACTGAAGCCGGCAGGCATCAGGACCCCACGGAAAACTTCTAGCTAGCTATCTTCAGCGGGGACCGCCCCCAATGTCGGTCCCGCCTCCGACGTCAGGCGTAGTAATTAGAGGCGGTCCCACAGATTCTAAGTTCTCCCCGCCGAGACTCCGGCCGCAGGGATGACATCGAAATGGGAGACCGAGGATCCACCGCCAGAAGACAAAGGGTATAAGTCCCTGTTAAAAAGGCTTGAGAAGCCTCCTCCAAGGGGAAGGTGAGGGAGGCTGCTGCAAGAGCTGTTCTCGAAGATCTACTGTCACTGTAGTTCTTACGTAACTGTACTATCTTACTCGAGACACAGCTCTTGCAGCAGGTAACACCATTAGGACTGATTCCTAGCAGTAGCGCTGCAAACACTCTGGGAGGAGGAAACTAGAAAGTTCATTCAAGTCCTGATTCTAGGACAGGAGACCCTGTAGCACAGCCAGGCCGAAGCCGGCTCTTCGCCGTGAAGCGATGTCCAGGCTATAATGCCCGATAAAGGTATGTACAGAGCTCCAAGTGGCTGCAGCACAAATGGCAGAGGTGGAGATGTTATGAAGTGCTGCAAAGGAGGTGGCCACTCCCCTAGTGGAATGGCCCTGGACTGATCCCAGGAGGGGCTTTTGTTTGATATCATAGCAGTATGATATGCATTGGACAAGCCAGCGAGAAAGGGACTGTTTCGATACTGGTTGGCCCATCATCCTTTCAGTAAAGGAAACGAAAAGTTGCTCCGACTTACGAAGCTGCTTAGTTCTGCTCAGGTAGTACCTTAAGCTGCGGTGAACATCCAGGGTGTGGAGCAGCGCCTCTCCTCTATTAGAATAATTAGGGAAGTAGACAGGCAGGTCAATGTCCTGATTGAGAGTGAGTGTGGAGACCACCTTAGGCAAGAATTTAGGATTCGTCCTCAGGGATACTCTGTCCCGGTGGAAAATCAAATAAGGCTCCTTACACATGAGAGCATGAAGCTTGGAAACTCTTCTCACTGATGTAACAGCAACTAAAAACAACATTTTCCACGACAGAAAACGCAGCTCGCAATCCTCGGCAGGTTCAAAGGGGGGGGAGCGTGAGTTGCTCCAGGACAAAGAGTAAGTCCCATGGAGGCACTGGGTCTTTAATGGGCGGCCTAAGATGTAACACCCCTCTCAGGAATTCTCGACAGGCATCTAATTGTGCCACTGTGCGCTGTCCCACCGGAAGGTGATAAGCTGAAATGGCACAGAGGTGCACCTTAATAGAGGAGTAGGCGAGACCCGAACGGAAAAGGGAGAGCAGGTACTCTAACACCGCTTTCACCAGACAACCTAAAGGGGAAAGGCCGCGTGCTTGCGACCATAGACAAAAACGGCGCCATTTCATGGCGTACGTCGCATGCGTTGCCGGCTTTCTGGCTGCAGAAAGAACTTCCGCAACCTCTTGCGAGACCCCATGTTGCAAAATGGCTATGTCTCTAGGAGCCATGCATGCAGGTTCAGTGAGCGTAAGTCCGGGTGGACCAGTGAACCCTCCTCCTGAGACAAGAGATGGGAGCTGAATGGCAATGGGAGCGGAGGTTCCCGGGATAGCTGTATTAGCAAAGGGAACCAGATCTGTCTGGGCCAGAAAGGGGCCACCAGGATCATTGTTGCATGCTCCCTGCGCAGTTTGAGAAGAACTCTCTGGATCAACGGGAAGGGAGGGAAAGCGTAGAGGAATCTGTCCACCCAGGAGAGGAACAACGCGTCTCACCAGAAAACACCAGGCCCTGGATCTAGCGAGCAAAATTGGGCAGTTTTGAGTTGGATGGGGAAGCGAACAAGTCCAATTCTGGAGTTTCCCATCGAAGAAACAGATCCTCTGCTACCTCCTGAAGAAGTTCCCACTGGTGGACTCTGGCCTGGGAATGACTCAGGCCATCTGAAATTGTGTTGTCCACCCCGGGAACATGTACTGTGATCAGGTTCGCGCCGTGTCAGATTACCCAATCCCACACCCTCATAGCCTCCCTGCAAAGGGGGTAAGAGTGTGCGCCTCCTTGTTTGTTGAGGTAATACATCACCGCCGTGTTGTCTGTCTGGAGCAGGAGAGTACTCGGCGGGATCTCTGACTGAAATGCCTTCAGGGCATAAAGGACCGCCCTCATCTCTAGAACGTTGATATGAAGGTGAGCCTCCTGAGGGGTCCACATTCCCTGGGACTTCACCCCATCCAGGTGTGCTCCCCACCCTAGTCCTGAGGCATCTGTGGTGAGGATTACCTCCGGGGACGGTGCTATAAACGGGACACCCGTAGTGAGTGTCTCTGGGTCTAGCCACCATTGCCAGTCTTGAATCATGGCGTTTGTGATTCTGACCGGATGCTGCATATGGTCTTGCCTTTGGTCCCATTGCACCTTGAGCATCCAC
Organism: Neoceratodus forsteri; assembly: GCA_016271365.2. Taxonomy (NCBI): domain Eukaryota; kingdom Metazoa; phylum Chordata; order Ceratodontiformes; family Ceratodontidae; genus Neoceratodus; species Neoceratodus forsteri. The sequence goes on from JADMNL010000027.1 coordinate 30,274,311, forward strand.
TGAGTTACCCGCATGTGGAGCCTTGCGAAAGGGACGGTCGGAATGGCCACAGCCATGTGTCCGAGCAAGTGAAGGACCGACCTGGCTGGGATGGTCTTCTTCGACGAAAGATCCCCCGATGAGGGATCTGATGCGCTCCGCTCTGTCGTCTGGAAGAAATGCTCTTCCCTGAATGGTGTCCAGGACTGCTCCTATGAACTGCAGTTTCTGCGACGGTACCAGAAGAGACTCTTCGTAATTGATCAAGATGCCCAGAGACCGAAACAGATCCTGGGTACTCTGGATAGCTATTAACAACGCCTCTCTGGAGGTGGCCATGAGAAGCCAATCGTCCAAGTACGGGAACACATAATGGCCCTGTCTGCTTAGAGACGCGGCCATGACTGCCATGCATTTGGTAAAGACCCTGGGGGCCGATGACAGTCCGAATGGAAGTGCTCGGAACTGAAAGTGGTGGCCGAGAAACTCGAAGCGCAGGAACCTCCTGTGCGCCTGAGCTACAGGGATGTGCAGGTATGCATCCTGCATGTCTAGGGATGCTAAAAATGCGTCCCTCTTTAGCATGGGAATAAGACCCGGAAGAGTCACCATGCAGAATCTTTTTGTAGGCGACTGACATATTGAGGTCACTGAGGTCCAGAATCGGACGGAGGTCCCCTGTTTTCTTTGGAACCAGGAAGAAGTGGGAGTAATACCCGTATCCTCTCTGGTTCTCTGGGACATACTCTGTCTCCCCCTTTTGCAGGAGCGCGAGTATTTCTTGCCTGATCAGAGGCTTGTGCTGACCGAGTAACGGGAGAGCAGAGGAGGCCTCAGGTGGCTTTCTCAGAATTCTATAAAGTGGCCTCTTTTGACCAACCGAAGAACCCACCGGTCGGTGGTTATGGACTGCCATCCTGGCAGGTAATTCGCAATGCGACCCCCGACCTTGATGTCCCATTGATCCTGAGGGGCAGGGGCCGGAAAGGAGACAGGCTGTGGCGGCGGGCTGGGCCGGTTTAGCTGGGAGTTGACCTCGGCCCGCGGGCTGTCTACCCTGGGCTCTGCGGGAACCGGAGCCCCTCTGTTGTGGACCGGTGCGGGACTGTTGTCTCTGTGCCCATCCCCGAAAATGGCTTTGGTTCCTACGAATGGAACTAAGCCTCGGTCGCTACGTCACCTGGACTGACCTCACCGCCTTCCCGGCCTCTTGAAGCTTGGTGATGACCCTCTCAGAGGGCTCACCAAAGAACTTCTCCCTCAATGGGGCGTCCATGATGTTTTGTGGCGTCCGGGGTAGCGAGACACGGAGCCAAGAGTGCCTCCGGAGGCATACACCTGAAGCTGCTGCTCGGGCCGAGGAGTCCGCGGGAGTCGCACGCGGGCTCGGGAAAGCACTTGGGTCCCCATGTCCCAACCCGTCCGAGGAGCTGCAACATCTCCTCCTTCTGCTCACCTTCTGGCAACTTCTCAGCCAGATCCAGACCCTGCTCCCACAGGGCATTTTGGAACTGCACCATGTGGGTCAAGTAATTCAGGGATCTGATGGCGCAAGTAGCGGAAGCATACGTGCGCCTACCCATAGCGTCCAGCTGTTTGGACTCCGGGTCCGGTGGCAGAGTGCTCAAATGTTGTGGTCTCTGGGACCAGTCATGAGAGGCCTTGTACAGGCAGTCAGCTTTCTTTGGCATCGCCGGGAGTGAATGTGGACACTTCCACGCTGCCTTGGTGACGTCCACGAAAGTGTCTACCAAGGGTGGCACCACCACAGGCTTGGGGTCCTTCTGCCGAAGATATTTCACAAGGCGTGGCCTTTCGGGGTCTAACTCTTCTGCATCCCATCCCATGTTCTCTTGGATGTGTCTCATAATGTCTGAGAATGAAAGGTCATCCGGAGGAGACCTTGGAAGCTCACGTGGGTCCGGAGAAGGGATGTGGAGGGGAGATGGGGATCTAGATCCTGTTGAAAACTCTGATCCCGTGTCCTCCATTGAAGGCGAACGGCGGCGTCTTCTGGGTCTCTTAGGGCTGGGTGACCCAGAAGAGGATCTGGACGGAGGTCTCCTTTTATCTGGTCTCCCCCTTGGAGGTATCCTGGGCTCCCTGGAGGAGGTAACCGCCTGCAGACCCGATGGAGAAGGGGTGCAGGAACCGGAGGAGTAACCGGCCTAGGATGAGGAGGAGGTGGGAGGAGGTGGGGTGGGGACCACGTCCTTTTTGATGGTATCCCACCAGTGAGTGAAAAGCTCCTTAACCTCTGAGAAAGAAAGACCCAACGACGGACCGGGTGCCGGTGGTCGGTCTAGGGTTCCGGCGTCGGCTCCACAGGGGCCTCGGGTTGCGGGAGGGTTCCCTGGGAGGCTCGACAGGACCGGGTTGCCCGGACTGGTCCTCGGCTGTGTCTCCTCCTCTGTAATGGTCTCCTGACCGACGTCGGTCAGAGGTGTCGGGTCCTCTTCTCCAATCGGACAGGCACAGGCGCCGCCCCCTACCGCGTCTGGGGGTGTGAGGGCTGGCGGCGACGGTCGTCTGGTGGTCGACGGCTCTGGGGACCTGTGGCGAGAGGCCGACATCGGGCAGGTCGACGTCGGGTCCATGGTCTCTTAAGAGAGGTGAGCTCCTTGGTCTTTCGCTGGGGAGGAGGAGGCAAGGAGGCAGACCTGACGTCGGGTTCAGAATGGCAGGAATCCGACTTGTGGTGATGGTGGTGGTCCCCCGACTTGACCAGGGCCTTGGAAGATGAAGGAGGCCTGGAAGTCTTGGCCTGAGAAGAGGAGCCCGAAGATTTTCTCACCGCAGCAAGGGGAGGCTGAGAACTGGCCCGGGAAGGCGAGCAGTCGGACCTGGAGCCGGAGCTATGAGAATCAGAGGCCCTAGACGGGGACCTGGAAGGTGCCTTCTCCCTATGCTTCTCCGAATGTTTGCAGGCCTCCTTCAAAGAATCCCCCTTGGAGGCCATGGTCTTGAGTTGTTCCTCGAGCAGGAACGCCTGTAGGGCCTTCTGGCGACGGATCCGGGTTCTGCTGTTGAAACCTAGGCAAAAGGAGCAGGACCGGGTGTCGTAGTCTGGGCCTAAGCACCGGACGCAGGCTGAATGCGGATCCTTAAAAGGGATCTGCTTCCCACAGGCACACTTCGAAGAATGACCGGAGGTTGGAGAGGACATCAGACAATAAACTGACCGAAGAAAAAACAAATTTTCCAAAGGAAAAGCTTTACCACGCTTCGCGCGCTAGAATTGGAATCGAAGGAATGAGACTTGCAAGTCGACGAAGGGAAAGAACTGGGGATCTGGCGGGACCGCCCCCTTATGTACTACGCCTGACATTGGAGGCGGGACTGACGCCGGGGGCAGTCCCCGCTGAAGATAGCTAGCTAGAAGTTTTCAGTGGGGTCCTGACGCCTGCCGGCTTCAGTCCTAATGGTATTACCTGCTGCAAGAGCTGTGTCTCTAAGTAAGATCACTGGGTTAGGTATTAATGAAAGAAACTGTTACCTTTATAGTCAGCAGTTATCACTCACCCAGCTGGGGAGGAAAGCAATACTTGGTGGAAATTAGCTTCTTCTGTTTTTGGCTGGTCTTGACGTCTGTCAGATCCACACGGAACCTAATTTTGCCATATGGCTCCCTGGAAGAGGGTTCGTACTCGAAGGACACACACCCCTCTTCCATCCTACCCCCAACTACAACAGCAATATCAGGGTGACTTGGGAAAAGAGGTCTGTTTCAGCAGACCTTCATCCTCAGAGGTACACGACAGCTAGTTAGGCTGGCCTTACTTCGATGTTAAATTGAATTTCCCCTTACTATGCACCATGTATAAACTCATCCACCTCCCCTCAAGCCTCTCCAATCTGCTGATGTTGAAACCCTTCACCAGATCCCTTCAGTCCTCCCACTATCCATTATTAAGTCTACCCAAGACTCACTTATCTATCGGCAAGAGTTCAAAATGGAATAGACTCCCACATGGATTACTTTCCAGCATGTCTCTTCCTCAATTTAAAAAATGTTACAAAGAAGTGTTCTTTCCTCCTCCCATCTGTAACTGTACCTAACCTCTTCTTTTATCTTCCCCCTCCCATCTGTAACTGAAATCCTCCTCTATAACATCTGGTCCTCTCCCCCTACCCCTTTCCTCTCTCATCTTCTAGATCTAAGAGATACTCATCCTCGTACATTTCTAAAACTTCTCCTCCTATGACTTCACTGTATATGACAGTATGTAAATATGTATATACAACAGAGTTAGTCTACGAATTTAACATTTGTTAGTATCTTCGTTACCTGATGATGTATATGCTTTGAAATTACTATTCCATCACTGTCTGTTCACTAGATGCTGTAAATACTTATGTCTGTAATGCTATGAATTATTTATGAAATGTGTATTTTCCACGGGTCACCCCTGAAAAGGGGACAACTTTGTCTCAGTGGGCCTACCTGGTCATCAAAATTCAAATAAAATAAATAAACAGTGTTTGTTTGTTTTCTATGGTTTTGTTGGCCCTGTTGACAAATAATGTTTATAAATATTTACAGTTAAGTTTTACTCTGGTCGCTGAGACAAGAAGACTCTATATGCAAAAAGTTGAATTCACAATGGAAATATGTAGGGAAATGAGTACTGAAACAGGTGACTTTTTGATAAATGAAAATGGTTGAGATAGACACATTAATAATGTCTTATAATGTTCATGGCCTAACTAATCCTGTGAAGAGAAATAAGGTCCTCAGCTTTATTAAGAAATCAAAAGCAGATTTCATCTTTTTACAGGAGACATAGAAACATAGAACTTGTTGGTAGATAAGGACCACTAGGCCCATCCAGTCTGTCCGTAGACCCTATACATTGTATGTGGCCACTGACCCTATGTGATCAATGACTTGACATCACTCCCTCCCCTCTCAGGCTTCCCTTGTGCCTGTCCCAAGCATGCTTAAACCCCTCCACTGTGCTTGCCCCCACTACCTCCTGTGGCAGACTATTCCATGTGTCAACTACCATTTCTGTGTAGAAAAACTTCCTCACATTACCTCTTAATCTACCCCCTCCAATTTCATACTGTGCCCCCTTGTTCTAGTACTTTTTATACATTGGAAAAGCTCCCCGCCTGCACCTTATTTATGCCCTTAAGGTACTTGAAAGTTTCAATCATGTCCCTCTGCTGTCTCCTCTCCTTCAGTGAGTACATATTGAGGTCCCTTAGTCTCTCCTCATATGTTTTGTGGTGTAAGCCCTGCACCATCTTTGTTGCCCTTCTCTGGATAGTCTCCACCTTATCTATGTCCTTGCGCAGGTGTGGTCTCCAGAACTGCACGCAGTACTCCAGGTGAGGCCTTACCAATGTTTTATACAATGGCATCACCACCTCCTGCCTCCTGCTCTGCCTATGCACCCCAACATACCACTGTCCCTCCCTGCTGCCTTTGTACACTGCTTTGATACCTTAAGGTCATCAGAGATGATAACCCCTAGGTCCCTTTCCTCCTTGGCGACAGTCAGCTCCTCTCCCCCCAAACTGTAGCTCTCCCCAGGGTTCCCTCTACCCAGATGCATTAGTTTGCACTTCTTTACATTAAACCTCAGTTACCACATCTCTGACTATCTTTCAAGCTTCTCCAGGTCCCTCTTCATTTTCTGCACCCCTTCTGGAGTATCCACCCTGTTGCAGATTTTGGTGTCATCTACAAATGGGCAGACCTTTCCTTCCAGCCCCTCTGCAATGTCACTAACGAAGAAATTGAACAGGACTGGTCCTAGTACTGATCCCTGAGGTACCCCACTGGTCACCCCCTCTCCTCAGATTGTACCCCATTTACCACCACCCTCTGTCTCCTGTCCTTTAACCAGTTGCTAACCCAGTTCACCACCTTGTCTCCCATGCCTAGACTACTCGTCTTGTTAATCAGCCTTCTATGTGGGACAGTGTCGAACGCTTTGCTGAAATCCAGGTAGGTGATGTCTACTGCCCCTCCCTGATTAAGTTCCCTTGTCACCCAATCAAAAAAAAACTATTAGATTCATTTGACATGACCTTCCTGCTGTGAATCTGTGTTGCCTCAGATCCTGTGCACCACTGGATTCCAAATGAGTCACTTTCCTTTCTTTCAGCAGTATCTCCATGATCTTTCCCACCACTGAGGTGAGGCTGACTGGCCTGTAGTTCCCGCCTCCTTCCCACTGCCACTTTTCTACAGTGGGACTACATGTGCCCTCCTCCAGTCCTCTGGAATGACACCCATGTTGAGAGACTGCAGCACAGGAGTTAGCACAACAAAACTCGCCCAAAACAGGAACCAAAACAAAAAGGAAATCCAAAACACTTCTGATCATAGAAGACTCCATGATTCGGGGAGTTGATAAGTATCTCCAGCAAGGGGTAATGGTCAGATGTCTCCCAGGTACATCAGCATGGAGAGACACTGACCGCATTGCGAAAATTGTTCAGGAAGCAGGAGAAAACATTAATGTCCTGGTACACATAGGGACTATCTCGCCAGCCGGTCAGTTGTGGAGACCAAGGAACACCTGATCAGGCTGGGTGACAAACTATCATCCATTTTGTCCGGCATCTCCTTCTCTGAGATCCTGCCAGTCTGGGAAAGGGGAACAGATGGACGGAAGGTCAGAGAAGGGGAGATAGGGGAGCTAAACATGTGGCTCAAGGGCTGGTGCCAGGAGAAAGGACACAAATTTGTAGGGAACTGCCAACAGTTTTGGGAGCAAAAGTTCTTTAAATTTGATGGACTGCATCTGACTAAGGAGGGAGTCAGTGCATTGGGGCAGAAGTTTGATGTCTTTGCAGAATATTTAAACTAGCAAATGGGTAGGGGGTGCAGCACCTGATACATCAAATGGGGAGAGGGGTGCAGCACCCTATACGTCGAATGGGAAGAACACCCTTCCCCCCTCAGCTAGTGGTCAAACAGGAGTTCAACATGTTTGTAGTTCATTTGCATCACCAGGTAAAGAAAAAGGTCTGGCTCCCCATACGACACACAGGGGAAACATCAGACCTTGCCCAACAACTAACACACCGAAATCTGGCCAATGGAAAATCATGTACACAAATGCTGACAGTCTGGGAAACAAGATCCCAGACCTGCAGGCAATAATGACAGAGGCTAAACTGAACACAGTAGCCATTAGCAAAACATGGTTTACCAGTAACCATACTTGGGAGACTTCAGTACCTGGCTATGTACTGTTCAGAAGAGACCGAGGTGCAAAAGGGGGTGGGGGTGGAGTGGCCCTTTATGTCAATGAAAATATCAAAGCTACAGATATTCAGAATACACATGAGGAGCCAGAAGAACTATGGGTCACCCTGAAAACAGGAAATGGGACAGCCATACGAACTGGGGTTGTGTACAGGCCCCCAGACCAGGGGGAGGACACAGACTCGTTACTGTTAGAAGATATACAAAACATGACAGCTGAAGGGGAGGTTCTGATAATGGGAGACTTCAACATGCCAGATACAGATTGGTTAATACCAGCAGGACATCTGCCAGAACTAGACACATGGTGGATTCCTGCAGGGGAAGGCCTCAAACAACTGGTACAACAACCCACAGGAGACAGGGCTATCCTAGATCTAGTACTGACTAACAGGGAAGGATCACAGATCTCCAGGTAGAAGGTTACCTGGGTGCCAGTGACCATCACATGGTATGGTTCAATTTGGCCACTAGAACAAAACCATCCCATTCCAAGGCAAAAATATGGGACTTCAGAGGAGCTGACTTTGATAAGATGGCCAACAGAGTTAAGCTAGCCCTGGCAAAAAGAAATACAGGTGAGGCGGTACAGGCAAAGTGGGCAAGCATTAAAGATGCAATACTTGACGCAACATCCCATTGTGTTAGTGAGGAAAGGAAGTGCAAAAGAAGAAGGAAACCACTTTGGTTCTCAAACACAGTAGCAGAAAAGGTCAGAGCCAAAAGGCTGGCTTTCAGGAAATATAAGGGAATGCAGCAGGATGAAGATAGGGAGGCATACCAAACTTCCCTAAGGGAAGTAGGGAAGGCAGTAAGGCAGGCAAAGGTTGAAACCGAGGAAACACTAGCACGAACAGTAAAAGAAGGTAACAAGACTTTCTACAGATACATTAGTGAAAGGAGAAAGTCCAGAGGTGGAATTGCTAAGATCAAAGGAGATAAGGGGGTATGTGAGGAGGACCATCTAAAAGCATCTATCCTAAATAGATACTTCTGCTTAGTATTTACTGAAGAGAAGGTAGGGCAGGGCCCAAAGCTCGGCACCATGGACACAGGGGGGAAGGAGGTGTGCACTAGTCCCTTCACAAAAGAAAGGGTCCTACAAGAGCTCGATAAGCTCAGGGTGGACAAGGCAATGGGACCTGATGGCATACATCCCAGGGTACTAAAGGAGCTAAGGGTGGAACTAGCAGAGCCTTTATCAGAACTGTTTAGTGAGTCTCTGAGCACAGGAGAGGTCCCAGAAGACTGGAGAAGGGCTCATGTGATCCTGCTCCACAAGAGTGGTTGCAGGGAGGAGGCAGGGAACTACAGACCAGTCAGTCTTACCTCAGTAGTGGGCAAGATTATGGAGACACTCCTTAAGGAAAGGATAGTGCAACACCTGGAATCCATAGGAGCACAGGATCCAAGACAGCATGGGTTTACAAAAGGAAGGTCCTGTCAAACTAATCGCATAGATTTCTTTGACTGCGTAACCAGAGTGGTGAACCAAGGGGTAGTAGTTGATGTCACCTACCTTGACTTCAGCAAAGCTTTCGATACTATTCCACATAGAAGATTGATTAATAAGCTGGGTAGGCTCGGGTGGGTCAGACGTTGGTCAACTGGGAGGCAAACTGGTTGACGGGCAGAAAACAGAGAGTGGTGGTAAATGGTATACAGTCAGAAGAGCTGCAAGTCACAAGTGGGGTACCTCAGGAATCAGTCCTGGGGCCAGTCCTCTTCAATATCTTCATCAGTGACATTGCAGATGGACTGGAGGGTAAGGTTTGTCTGTTTGCAGATGACACCAAGATCTGCAACAGACTAGATGATCAGATGGGTTGGGCAGAATGAGAAGAGATCTGGATAAACTAGCAAAATGGTCGGAAGAGTGGCAACTGGGGTTTAACGCAAAGAAGTGCAAGATCATGCACATAGGGATGAGAAACCCTGAAGCCACCTATAGGCTGGGAGGGGAGTTGCTGGCAGTCACAAAGGAAGAAAGAGACTTGGGCGTCATCATCACCGATGACCTGAAATCATCCAAGCAGACCACTAAAGCAGTAGGTAAGGCTAGAGAGATGTTGGGGTGTATTAGTAGGGGTATCACAAGTCGGAAGAGGGAGGTAATAATCCCTCTTTATAAGACACTGGTTAGACCCCATTTGAAGTACTGCGCGCAGTACTGGAGGCCACACCTTCACAAGGACATTAACCAAATTGAGGCAGTCCAGAGAAGGGCAACCAAAATGGTGCAGGGACTGCATCAGAAAACATATGAGGACAGATTAACTGAGCTCAATATGTATACCCTAGAGCAAAGGAGGGAGAGAGGTGATATGATTGAAACATTCAAACACCTTAAAGGTGTTAACAAGGTGAAAAAGTCTAACATGTTTCAATATAAGAAAAATAGCAGGACAAGAGGACACAGCATGAGATTAGAGGGAGGCTGATTAAGGGGTAATGTGCGGAAGTTCTTTTTCACAGAAAGGGTGGTGGATGCATGGAACGGCCTACCTCAGGAAGTGGTGGATATGAATACAGTGCAGGGCTTCAAACAGGCATGGAATAAGCATAAGGGATCAATACAGATGAGTATGAAAAGATAGCCCATTGACAGATCAAAGGCCAATGGCACATTCATAAGGTAGAAAAAGAAATGGGTAGACTGGATGGGCCTTGCGGTCATTATCTGCTATCAACTTCTATGTTTCTATTAGTGACTCTGTGAACAGGGCTGCCAGAGGTGCTGCTAGTTCCTTTCGCAACTCCTTTAATATCCTCGGGTGGATGCAGTCTGGTCCCATGGCTTTATCCACCTTCAGCTTTGTGAGTTCTTCCAGAACTCTCTCCACTGTGAATGGACTGGTGTTCACTTCTCCCCCCTCATTGCCTCTGCACCCCAACTGTGGTTCTTGATCCGCCCCCTCCTTAGTGAATACTGAGCAGAAGTATTTGTTCAGTATTTCCTCCTTTGTCCAGATCCCGCTCCTTACACTCTTCCTCCTCCCTTTTGAGTATCACAATCCCCACCGTTTTTTCTTCTTTCACTAATGCACCTTTAAAATGCCTTATCCCCTTCGTTTACAGACTGTGCTAAGCTATCTTCTGTCTGCGCCTTCGCCCTCCTAACAGCCTTTCCTTAGACATTCAAGGTACACCTCCCTGTCTTCCTCCCTTTGGCTCCCCTTATATTTCCTGAAATTCAGCTTTTTAGCCCTGACTTTATCCCTCACCTCTTTGGAGAACCATAGTGGTTTCCTCCTTTTCCCTTTGGTCATTATCCTAATGCATTGGTTTGTTATATCCACTATGGCTCCTTTCAGTTTCTTCCATTGTTTTTCCACCCCCTCTACTATCTCTCCCTTCCCCAGGACTGCTTGTATACATCTACCCATTTCAGTGAAATCTGCCCTCCTGAAATCTAATACTCTTGCCCTTGTATGGCTTGATTGAGTCCATGTCTCCATGCTGAACCACACCATGTGGTGGACACTAGACCCCAGCTGCCCTTCCACCTGTATTTCTTTGACTCTGTACCCATTGAGCCATACCAGGTCCAGAACTGACTTGTCCCTGGTTGGCTCATGCACCAGCTGCCTGAATCCAACCCCCTGCAGGGATTCTAGGATGTCTGTGCTTCTGGCTGAAATAGCCATCTGGGTGGCCCAATCCGCATATTGAAATCCCCCAGCAGCAGGATTTCGCCCTTAGTTGCCATGTCGTGTATGTTCTCCACTAGTTCCCTGTCTACTTCCTCCCTCTGTGCTGGAGGTCTGTAGATCACCCCAGTGTGTATCGCTGTTCCATTCTGTGGCTCCAGGATGACCCATATTACCTCGGCCTCCCCCTGTCTGCCCTGAACTTCTGTAGCCTTTATACCATCTCTGATGTACAGGGCTACTACCTCACCCTTTTTACCTTCCCTCTCCCTCCTGAACAATATATAGCCTGGTACATTGACTTCCCCCAGCCATGATTTGCAGAGTACCATGTCTCTGTTATTGCTGCTATGTTAAGGTCTTCACCTGCCAGCAAGGCCTCCAGGTCTGGAACCTTATTTCCCAGGCTATGGGCACTTGTTAGCATGACCTTCCATGTTTTACAGTCTGCCTTCCCTCTGCTCTTGTTCTCCCTATCCAGCATCTTCCCCACATCCCAGTTTCTTTTCCTATGTGCTCCTGCTGCCCCATATTACCCATTATACATTCTTCACCTGCCTGCCCCTCCCTGCCTATTTTTGCTGTTGCCATAGTCGACTTATGTTCCTGCATGTTCTCATGGGGGGGTGTTCCTAAGCTTCCTGGCTCTCCCCCCTTGGCCAGTTTTTAAATGCTCACAGCTAAAGCATTTAAACTTCTCACAGAGGATCAAGGTCCCCTTCTCGGACGGATGCAGGCCGTCCAACAGAACATGAAGAATTACAGAAATTTGGTTTCAGGACTACCATGGCCTCTTCCTATAAAACTGTATGAAGGATAGAAGCAGTGATACTTATACTGGATGCAGTCCCTTTTGAGCCAATCGATAAGAAAATAGATAAAGAAGGCCACTATGCTGTACTAAAGGGGAAGTATAATGGGACCACCCTAACACTAGCCTCTGTATATGCTCCCCCAGGCTCTGACTCTGCATTCTACTGTAGTCTGTTACTATTGCTGGCCAAATGGGGGAGGGTCCCCTGATTTGTGGGGGAGACCTAAACTTAATTTTCATTCCACACTTACACTGTACCTCAAAGATCCCACATTGGGACAATAAAGTCACCAGAAGGGTTCACAAACTGCTTAAAGAGACTGACCAGTCTCAGCCCCTGCCTGATATATAGACACTCTCCCTAGCATCGCATCATAACTTGGTAGAGTGCGGGGGTGAAGCGTGGGCAGCACTTAACACTGGTAAGTCCTTGGGACCCAGTTTATCTAATTTTATGAGTGATGCTACTTTTTAACAAAGGGTTTATGTTGGGCCATCTACACATTAGAAGCAGTCCGATGAGGTAAGGCACCTATATATCAGGTGCAGGGGCTGTTCAGTTTACCTTGATGGATCTCTTTAAGGAGATGGGCCTTTTGGATGTCTGGAGACAGCTGCATGGGCAAGATAGAGATTATACCTTCTATTCTTTGTCACATCAAATGTACTCCAGAATTGATTACTTCTCAGTAGTTGAAGACCTAAGTGAGTATCTTACAGATATTTGGATAGGAAACTTTACCCTGCCAGTCCATATCATTCTATACATGAAATTAGGAAAAACACTTTTTGGAGACTTAACACCTCCTTGCTTCAAGATGAAGAGGTACAAAAAGCTATTGAAGGGTGTGTGGAACAGGCAGTGAGGGAGAATGATACCCCAGAGGTGTCCCCTACCATTCTGTGGGACACAGTGAAAGCAATCCTTAGAGGGAAGTTTATTGTACTTCCATCTTGAAAAACAAAGAGAGGCCAGAAAGGAGGAACTCATCACAGATTGAGGAGCTTGAAGCACTGTAGAAAACAAAATTAAATAAACAGAGAGGACAACTTCTTTCACATCTTAAGCGGGAATATGGCACTCTCCTAGATTATCAGGTAGCGCAAAAGCTAATATACCTTAGACAAAAATATTATGAAGGTGGCCCACGAGCTTTAAAGCTATTAGCAGGAAGGCTAAGAATAAAGCACAATGTCTACACAAGGTAACGGGCAAAGCAGAAGCCTTTAGAACATTCTATTCAACACTCTAAAGAGCAGAAGATTCCCCATGTCCAGAAACAATAAACACCTTTCCTAAAAATCTGCACCTCCCACAGGTAACGGAACTACATAATAATGCCCTTACTGCCCCAATCAGGAGCACTGAGAAGGAGAAATAGGTAAACTTAAAACAGGTACGTGCTCTGGTACTGATGGTTTTTCAGGGGAATTTTATAAGCAATTTAAAGGAAAACTACACCCAAAACTTGAAAATATATATGCTGTGCAGAGTGTTTTAATTTGTATGTGAAGTTCTAGTGTTTCCTTCCCTCTGACTGGTATTAGGAGTTTCTCCTAAATTAGCCTGCTGGCTTTAGGGTAGTTTTACGACCCCTGGAGATCTCCATATCAAATAGCTTTATTGCATTTCTTTGTCCTACAATGCACCTTGTTTCATGTGATGGTGATGTAGCAGAGCCCATAAATCCAGCAGAAAGCATTGCATTACAATCAGTTCACAACAATAGAGATGACTATATTTTAAAATCTGTAGAATTCAGCTTGGTGACCACCCTCATCCTGAAGGTTTTACTGTCCTGAAAAACTTTGCTGCTGGTAATTTTTGTGCAGCTTGTAAAGCTTCCAAGATATTTAGTTTGTTTGGCATGTGTGTGCTGAATGTTGGGTCTCTCTTATATCACAGTCACATGAGACAAGATGCACTGTGGGAACAAGAAATACAAGTACGCTATCAGGTATGAAGATCCCCAGGGGTCATAAAACTAGCATAAAGCTAGCAGGCTAATTTGGGAAAAACTCCTAATACCAGTCAGAGGGAAGGAAACACTAGAACTTCACATACAAATTAAAACACTCTGCACAACATATATTTTTTCAAGTTTTGGGTGTAGTTTTCCTTTAAAGAACTAGTCACACCTCTTTTGCGCAAGGCATATTTATCTGCACTCAGTGAGGGTGGACACATGGCTCTGTTATGGTCCCAGGCAATCATAGCAGTCATCCCAAAGCCAGGCAAGGACCCCACTAGTTATGCCTCATACAGACCCATTTCTGTCTTAAACACGGACTATATCATACTTACTGCCATCTTTACCTGGAGATTTGAACAAGTAATTCCCCAGCTTATTCACTTAGACCAAAAAGGCTTTGTTCCTGGGTGTCAGACACAGGGTAATATACATTGGACGGTCCACATCATTGATGACTTAGAAAGGGCAAAACAACCCATCCTCATAATGAGTCTCGATGATGAAAAAGCATTTGATAAAGTGTTCTGGACATTTTTATAGGTGGTCCTTGCCGGCTTTGGGTTCGCAGAACCTTTCCTTCAGTTTATCTCTAAACTTCATGCAGCACCATCAGCATATGTGAGAGAAAATGGTCATATTTTCAATGGCTTTCAGCTGGGAAGAGGAACTAGACAAGGGTGCCCACTATCACCGTTATTATTTGCACTGTATATTGAGCCACTTGCCCACAGTATACGGCTGAATGCAAAGATTAAAGACGTAACAATGGGGGGAGTGGAGCATGAGTTGGCCTTATATGTGGATGACGTGCTCTTGTACCTAACAGAACCTGAGAGCTCTTTCACAGAAGTTTTACGGCTAATACAATCCTACACTATCCTATCAGGATACTCTCTTAACACTACTAAGATGGAGGTCCTGGTCTTCTCACAAGCAATATCAGAGCAGACCCAAAATCAGTTCCCAATGAAATGGGATTTGTCCAACATCAAATACTGTACCTGGGAGTCTGTCAGGAGTCAGATACTAACATTTTTTTCAAACAATTATGCCCCATTAATAGCAACCCTGACAGCAGATTACAGAAGATGGCCTTTACTCCCACTGTCTTTGCATGCCAGGGTACAAGTAATTAAAAATGAATATACTGCCCCAGGATTTTATATTTTTTCCAGTGCTTCCCCTGCCTTATTCCTAAAAAGGAATTTCATAAGTGGCAGGGACAGATACTCTCTTTTGTTTGGAAAGGGAAGAATCCCAGGATACAACACCAAACACTCAACCTGCCCAAGAAACAAGGAGGCTGGGCCCTGCCGATGCTTATTGGACACTAGTTGGCAGCTCAAATGAGGGTTGCATTTTTATGGGGTAATCCCTCTTATACTTCCCACTGGAAAGACATACCCTGCATATCTTGCAGAGAAATTCCCTATATCTATACAAGCCCTACTACTTAATTCTAAAAGGCTAAATAAACACCCTCCTTTTTTTGAAATGTAATATATTTTATTCAAGAACAAGTAGGAAAAAATACAGTACAAGTGCCAATGGAAAACATACATACAGGGTATATACTACAATGCACATAATGCAGGAGATATTTCAAAGAAACCTGCCCCCACCCCACCCCCATTCCCCCAAACCCCAACTCCCTACCCCCACCCTCTCCTCCTCAACCTCCCTTCACCCTAGAGTCAATTCCAACTGACATCAGCATACTATTAGCAGTTAAGTTTTCTGAATGGTAGGGGAAGAAAACAACCACCGGGAAGGGGTCCCAAGAACCCCCTAAACATGGCTAACATAATAGGGTGCCCACTGAACTGAATAGCATATTGAATCCCTCATTCACTGTCAGACTATTAGAGGGAGCTGGGATTGCTAAGGGGCAGTTTTGCTAGGAAGTATTAAGAGACCACAGGGTGTACAGTTTCTCCCATCTAGTCCGGTACAAAGATTGCCTCCCACGAAGGCTGGTAATCGCCTTTTTAATCCTGAGATTATGAAAAAGTTCATTCACCCATTCTGCATAAGGGATCACTTGCTGTCTTTCCAGTGTCAGAAAACCAGTTTTTTAACCGATAGAGATATGAGAGCAATATGAAATCATCTTTCCCTCACCGATATGGAGGAAAAATCCCCTATTATGCACATTTGTGGTGTGAATAAATCCTGTAGGCCTAGCAGGGGGTCAATTTTATCCTGTATGAGTTGCCAGAGAGGAGCGATCTTAGGGCACTCCCACAGTATACGAAGTAATGAGCCTGGTTCTTGGCCAGATATGAAACAGGCCTGTTCTTGGAGTCTACCCATACCAAACATTTTGATAGGAGTATAATATAAGTTATGCAAAATATAAAATTGCAACAATCTCAGCCTATCATTAGCCGTATATACGTAGATTCCTTGCCAGATCTGATTCCAGGAGTAATTATCATTAGGAAAAGTGTTTGACCAGTAGTGAGAGTAACTGGAGATAGTGGGATTAAGTTTACCAAAAAGGACCCAGACCAATCGGGAAACTGCGAGAGGTTGCTCAACAAGTTCAAGGAAATCCTGAAGGGGAGCAGTCTGTTTCACAGTCCACAAGCCCAGACCACACCATTTAATTAACATGTGTCTAATCTGAAACATGAAGAAGGAATATTTCCTGGGCAATTGAAAATGTGCCAATAATTCAGGTGTGGCTTTTATTCTGTTATCCACGAGAAGGTCGCTTACTAAAGTCTGCAAGATTACACTCCTGCCCGGAGGGGAGGCCATTAGGCCACCTAAATGAAATCAGGGTCATCAAACAGTGGTCGAGAGAGGTTGTGTTGGTTATCATATTTTAGAGATTTGCGTAATTGGTTGTGAACTTTTATCGAGGTGTGTATAACCAAGCTGCCATGTGCAGGAGACTGGCAGGGGAAATCTCTGAGGTGGCTAGTAGGTGCTGTTCAACTTGCAGCCAGATTGGGATATATGACAGTTTTCTCACTGTCTGGGGGGGTAACAGCCCAGTGCATATATCTGGCCATATGACTAGCCAAATAGTAAAAGTAGAAATTGGGGAGTTTAAGACCCCCTAGACTTCATAGAGCACTGAGTCGGTTATATGAGGGCTACACACCCTCCTGAAGCCCTCCCTTAGTGGAATACACACAACTCTAGAAGGATGGTGATGGGATACGGGAAAAGGAGAGACTAGAAAGAACTTTTGGAAGTACAGACGGTGGGCTTGGGATGACACTTTCTTGCCTGCTACTCTGAACCCATGGTTTAGAAATCTAGCCCAGAAGGGTGTACACTCCCCTTGGCAACTCCGTCAGGCAGATGTAATGATGCCCTTTGAGATGTATATACAAAGATATTGCTGGAGATCTACAGATAAATTTAGATACTTCCAACTAAGGGACTATATCAACAAGCAAATACAGCTTGCTTATAGACAGACCACAGGTGGCCCTCCATCTGCAACTGTTGAAGCAATCTGGAGTTCAACCCATGGCAAAGGAGCCATAACTTTATTATAGGAGTATAATATAAGTTATGAAAAATATAAAATTGCAACAATCTCAGCCTATCATTAGCCGTATATAAGTAGATTCCTTGCCAGATCTGATCCCAGGAGTAATTATCATTAGGAAAAGTGATAGGAGTATAATATAAGTTATGCAAAATATAAAATTGCAACAATCTCAGCCTATCATTAGCCGTATATAAGTAGAGTCCTTGCCAGATCTGATCCCAGGAGTAATTATCAATTAGGAGCATTAGGTGCTCTCAGGGTCATGCCCTGACTCAGGTCTAGCCTTCTATGGCTGACCCACTTGGTAACCTGCTGCTGCAGACAGCCTCACCCTTCGTTCTCTGAGCACTCACTGTCCTTTCCTGGTTCTCCATCATGTTTCCTGTCCTAAGCTGCATATTCAAAATACTAATTTATGCTGTTTACTTGTACTTACATAGGCTGTTTACGCAATTCAACTAGACATGTAAGTCCCAGATGATTAAATTTACTACACTGTCATGCACTCCATTGTTGCTCTACATGTCTGTAACTAGAACATTTTGTAATTTCTCTGTTTTGCTCTTGATGTACACCTTGTACCCGGGTGGCATCTGGAAACGAGCCTCGGCTCAATGTGCCTTTCCCGGTCACCAATTTTAAATAAATAAAAAATAAATAAATATATGCAAATTACATTAAAGACCAGGCAACCTCTGCAGATATATAAAAACAAAGTGGGAAAAATATTTACACATTTCCATAGATACTAAACAATGGACGAAGAGGTGGAAAATGACATGGCGAACATCCTCCTCCCTGGTCTGGACAGAATTCGCCTGGAAATTATGAGTCCAATACTTTCTTGTTCCTCAGCTGCAGGCCAAATGGGATAACAAGGTAACAGCCAAACGCTGGGGCGATGTGGTGGAACATCTTTCAGACGTGCCCAAAATTACAGACATACTGGGCTGAGATCAGGACACACATTACACGAATTTTGAACACAACTGAGCAACTAGGCCCAGAACATCTGCTTTTGGGAATCCCACCAAGATCCACCAGAGGTAGAGAAGGTATATACTTTTGGATGATCCTTACTGTAGCAGCAGCCAAAGCCATCACTAGAACATGGCTTCAAATGGGTCCTCCTACCATACTGGAATGGGCAGATTTAGTTTCCCAGATACGAAAAACTAGAATGGGTAACCTTTCTAGTTCAGTGTAGACTTACAGAGTACACAAAGAGATGGACAAGATGGGATCTCTGTCAGGGCATAGAGCCAATTGAAATGGTCACATAAATACACTTTGTTGATAGCACCCTAATTGATTCCCATTTGGGCCAACTGTGGATTAGAGCTGCGTCAACACTTATTTATTAGATTAAGGATAAACTCATCTACCTGTAAGGTTAAATCTGTTAATAGCTTTATTGGATTCTCAATTTACCTACAATAAGGATGAACAATGTACAAGTCAGTGCCCAGAGTTGCTGTTGTTGTTCTAGATTTTGTTCTGGGTTAATTTCCTAAGATTATTAAAGGATAAAGTTAATTATTACGTTTTTTGAAGATAATGATTGTCAATGTAAAACATAATTAAGTAAAGTAAAAATATAAAGTTATATAATTAGATACAAGTAAATTAATCAGATCTGGATAAAAATTTAAACAAAAAAATGTGGTATTAACTGTACTTGGTAGTTTGACATTGTAATATTTGAGACACACTGTATTGTAAGATGTTGCTTGTTGTCTCAGTAAACAGAGTATAAAACAAGCATTTGTCAAAGCCGAATGTTTCCTTGCTGATATTAGCATTGGACATACAGGAGTTAGACAGATGCAGAATAGGAATGGCAGTGAAGTACTGAACTCAGGCCAACCCCTCCTCTACCCTGCAGAGATGGACAGGCATTGGGGTGTGCCTTTGGGTCATCGCCCATAACACTCCGGCATTTCACCTCACCCTATCCTGTAGACACCAACAAGTGTTAAGGTGTGCCTTGGAGTGTTCAGCTTCACAGTCACCCCATTTCATAAGAACATGCGCTGAAATAGGTGCAGTATAGGAGAATGGGGTGAAGTCTGGGCCCGAAGAGTCCAAGGCACACCTCGATGCCTCTCACTGGCTTCAGGGTGGGGTGGGGTGGGGTGGAATAGGCGTGAGCATTTTAGGCAGCAGTCCAAAGGCACACTCCTGATGCCTGTCAGTCTGTACAGGGTGGGACGTTATGGTTAGAAACCCTAACGCCCCGGGCATTTGTTGGTACTTGAACTACAAATTTTCAACTTGGCCTTTTTGTGACCCCCACCTCATGAAAGCATTTGGGACCTCTGTTCATGAACAGTGGCACTGTGATTTTGTTAATGTGTCCTGAACTTTGATTTCCCACAGCGACCATGCCATTCTGCGCCAGATGTATGAAAATATAGATCGGACAGAATATGAAGAATGACAGCTGTACCATTCATAGGGAGGTGTGAAGAGATGGCAATGTTGAAAATATGGAGTGAAAATATTAAACATGCCCGAACTTCCGGACGTATGTGGAAACTGTGCAATGCACGCTCGTAACACAGTCATTTAGTGGAATTTTTTCACCAAATTTTCAACATAGGCATTTTAGGACCTCTGCTCATGAACACTGTCACTATGATTTTCTTAATCTATCCCGAACATTGATTTCCCACAGCGACCGCACCATTGTGCGCCAGATGTGCAAGAACACATTTCGGGCAGGATGTGAAAAATGACAGCTGTACTGTTCATAAGGAGGTATGCAAAATGGACAATGTTGAAAATTTTGAGTGGAAATATTACAGATTTTTAAAGTTACAAGGGTGCGTGGAAACTGTGCAATGCACACTCGTAACACAGTCAGTTTTTGGAATTTTTTCACCAAATTTGCAATATAGGGTTTCTGAGAGCCTGCTTCATGAACAGTGACACTGTCTTTTCATTAATCGGTCCTGAAAGGCAATTCCGCACACTGACCTCAAAATCACCTTTCGGGGCCGAATAATCAGATGGCAGACTGAATTCATGAGATGGGGTCCCAAGAACCCCATGTTGAAAATTTGGTGCAAAAATTCAGAAAAATGGCTGAGAAATCCACATAAGTTGAAAAAACCCATTTATGTAATTATACAGCTTACTAGCATTTCTTCAGTTTACGGTCAGCTTTGAAGATGCAGAAGTGTTCCAGGTCCACCAAAGATCATCGGGCCGGGCTCCGGAGGTAAGTATGGAGTGTGGGGGGTGTGGGGAGGTGGGGTGCAGAGGGTGAGTGCGGGTTGGGGAGGGCACCAGACTCAATGAGGACCGTTTTCTTTTACAGGAAAAAAAAAACAATGCGGGACTTTGGCATGCTGGGGTGGGCTTCCAGCGTGCCACCTGAGTGTTTCTTTGGGGGGGGTCTGTAACCAACGAGAATTGAGCACCCTCATCGGCAGAGTGTTGGGGCGGGCGCATGAGCCAAGGGGGATTGGGCACCCCCTCAACACACAAAAGATGGGGGTGCATCATGCCGACGGGGATTGGGCTACCCCATCATCAAATGAACTGGGGAGGGGGCATGCCGACAGGAGGATTGGGCACCCCTGTCGGCTTTAATGGGGGACTGTGAGAGGCGGCGGCTGTCTGTTGGCTTCCGTGGGGACTGTGAGAGGCAGACAGAGAAGCCGCTGCCATGTTTGTTGGAAATGGGACACCAGACAATGCAGCTCTAATTCGCTGCTGCAGTCAGGGACCACCCCGCAAAAACAGCTGATTGTTAATGACAGGGCGCTCCCTGATTGCAGCGGCGAGTTTCTTTCAAGTTGGTGGCAAGCTACATTACTGCTGTCATGGACAGCATGATCCTCTATTGGTACCACACAGACCACCCCCAAAATGGGCTGCTGGCATTGGCAACAACACTGCCATGCCTCCACAACTCACTACTGCAGCAAGCTGCCCCAGTATGTTTCTTGCACATGCGTGCAAGCAAACATAAAAAAAGTGTGTGTGTAAAATTCAAGTTTTACACACTACCCCATGGTTTCTTTTATATAATTGCTGGGGGTGTTTTTTTAGACACAGCAATTATATAAATACAACTACATTTTTGTGTAGCTGCAGTGGGGTTGAAGCACTGTTCACAGTCGGGTTGAAGCACCTGTCCATTTATTTCTTTGTTGTTGTCATTAGAGATTCCCCCAAAGTGCAGTGGCCTTAAAATACATATTGTACAACTTGCTCCGGAGTCCGAGTGACCAACTGCAAGAGGTGGTGAAGTGTGATGGCTGATGAAGGGAAGACCATAGCTGGCGCATGTGTGGAGTGAGGGAAATCCAGCACATGTTCACGATTATAACAGCTGGTTATAATGGTGAATTATAACTGGGTTTCCCCTGTGGAAAAAAACACTCCCCAGTTATTATATTCATACTAATTATTTACAATAGAAGAAGATGCTGGAGAAACTATAATTGCCACTGATGGTACCAAGGACAGCTCCAAGGGTGGTACCATGGATGGTACAGTGCAGGCACTGCTGTCCAGACCAGCAACATTACCGTCAAAGCCATCATTCCATGAGGGCTGTCCACTTACCAAATTGATCCTTCCAAACCTCAGCTGCAGCCATCAGGGGGGATAAAGCTTAAGGAGATGGTCTGCATGTAAAGTACACCAAGACTGAATCCTTCCCTATCATGAAAGATGACAGAGGTGGTGTCAGCGACTGAGGCTTTTCAACAACTTACAGCACCAGTGACCTCAAAACCTAATGGCTGAAAGTGGAGCAAGACCTGTGTCATCTATTCTTTTTCTTATGAGACAGCAAGATCAAGCAGTCCCTGTGAGGCCAACATGGAGCATGAGTGGAACTGGGACCACTTCTTTTCGTAGACACACAGACAATACTGGCAAGAAAAGACCATTGGTCCATCCAATCAGTATACGCTTCTACCTGGTTCTGAGCTTCTACAGCTAAGATTTTGAGGACTGTGCCCATGTTTTGGTGATGAAAGGTTAACAGGTATGGGCCCAGCTCACTTTTTGATTCTGAGTCCTGGTCGGCTTGAATACATTCAGTTAGGGAAGTTTGTCAAACGCTGCTCTCTAATAATCCAAATGGGTCCCCAATCAAACTCAAGCTTCTCTGATATAATAAAATTAAACATAATGTGCTTTCTGTCTTGTCATTCCTGCCAAACTGAAGGTAAACTGTGAAGCCCAAGAAACTGTCTATAACTTGCTTCAACTCAGTACAGCAGTGTAAGGTGTCTGTGGCAACTGTAAGGTGTCCGTGGCACATTATCCAGTGTCTGTGCTACAGTGGACTACTTCAATAAATGTGGTTGGATATACAGTAAACAGAAAGTGAACTGGGATGTAGTTATAATAGTATACTATCTTACAGTAGTAGTAAAATCTTTATTTTTAGACAGAAAAAACTCCAGTAGACCAGTACAGAACTGTGCTGGGACTGATGGGCAGTTGTTAGCAGAGCTCCAACGCATATACTCCTGTCTCATAAAATACTACTACAGAATTACAATGATATCCCAGTCAGCCTCCTGTTGTCAGACTATGCTGTCATGGCTCAGGTGCTTAACACTGTGCTTTGTTGTTGTGTGGCGCCCAGAGCCTTTGGGATTGGGTGCCTGAAAAAATTTGCCTCGCCTTTGTGGAACTGTAGCAAGTTTAGCAAATTTCTTGGGCTGCACAACTGAGTTAATTTTGGCAGGAATTGCAGGATATAAAGCGTATTTTGTTATGGTTACTTTTTATATAATTAAGTTGAAATGAAACAGTGCAGCATGGTGTTCTGGCTCTTCTTCATTCTGTCCAGTTAAGAAGGCAACTTCTTCCAGACAACTGCCTTTATTCCAGGTTAGCTCTTCTCTAAGGAGGATGAGAGTAAAAAGGGAGAAATGGTGCTCACTGCTATGTTAGGGACTGTGGTTCACATGCAGCCTTGAGTCTCTTGCCAACTGCACTGGCAGTTAAGGAGGTTGCAGCCCAGATTCAACAGTAGCTTCAAGTCCCTTGCTGGCTCTGCTGGGGGGTGGGGGTGGGAGGTTGCTACCCAGGTTCAACAATAGCCTCTAGTCTTTTGCTGGCTGCACTGGAGGCAGAGGGGGTTTCAGACCCCCAGGTTCAACAGTAACTTTGAGTCTCTTGCTTGCTGGGCTGGCGACAGAGGGGTTTGTGATGACCCAGGTTCAACAATAGCATCGTGTCTCTTGCTTGCTGGGCTGGTAGTGGAGAGGGTTACAATCCATGTTCGACAGTAGCATCAAGTCTCTTGCTTGCTGGGTTGGTGGTAGAAGGAGGGTTCAAACTGTGTTCAGGAGAAGCCTTGAGTCTCGCTTGCTGGGCTGATGTTGGGGGCGGGTACAACCTTGGTTAAAGACTAGCCTCAAGTCTCCCACTCGCTGGTTTGGTGGCAGAAGGATGTGCAACCCAAGTTTAGGACTGGTCCAAAATCTCTCTCCCTGGACTAGCAGTAAAGGGGGTGTGACCCAGCTTTAGGATTAACCTTGAGTCTCATGTTCATTGGTCTAGCTAGGGAAGGTGCGACCTGAGTTCAGGACTATCCTTGAGTCTCTCGCTCACTGAACTGGAAGCAGAGAGGGTACAATCTGGGTTCAGGAGTAGCTCTGAATCTCTCAATC
Source organism: Neoceratodus forsteri (assembly GCA_016271365.2). Taxonomy (NCBI): domain Eukaryota; kingdom Metazoa; phylum Chordata; order Ceratodontiformes; family Ceratodontidae; genus Neoceratodus; species Neoceratodus forsteri. The sequence continues at coordinate 30,298,110 of JADMNL010000027.1, forward strand.
ACTTGGCTGACAGCAGGGGGTACAACAAGGGACTAGGAGTAGCCCTGAGTCTTTTGATGGCTCAACTCATGGCAGAGGGGAATGTGACCTGGGTTTACGAGTAGCCTTGAATCTCTTTCTTGCTGGGCTGGAGGCAGAGGGGGTACAACCTGGGTTCAGAGGCCACATTGAGTCTTGCTTGCTGGGCTGGTGGCAAAGAGGTGAGAGAAGTAGCCCTGAGTCTCCCATCTGATGGTCTGGCAACAGAGTGGGATGCGACATGAGTTTAGAAATAGCTTATAGCCTTACCCTTGCTGGGCTAGTAGCGCAAGGGGATGTGACCTGGGGTCAGGAGTAGCTGGGAGTCTCTCATTCCAAGAGCTGGCAGTGGAGGGGGATATGATGGTGGTTCAGGAGTAGCCTTGTGTCTCACTTGCTGGACTGGTGACTATGGGGGTGTGACCGGGTTCAGGAGTATCCTGGAGTCTCACTTGCCGGGCTGGTGGCAAAGAGGTGTGTGACCCAGGTTCAGGAACAATCTTGTGAGCCTCTTACTCACCAGGCTGACAGCAGAAGCGATCCAGGTTCAAGAATAGCCCTGGGTCTCTTGATTGCTGGAGTGGTGGCAGAAGGGGGTGCAACCTGGGTTCAGGAATAGTCATGAGTTTCTCACTTGCTGGGCTGGCAGCAGAGTATCTAACAGCTGCTAGAAATGGGACCAGGAAGGAGAAGGGAACGTGCAGTCAGTTCCTCTGACTAAGGAATTACAACGCCTTCCCCTTCAAAGAGGAACAAAAAATACATTTTGCAAAATGGACTTTTGAAGTCCTGCAGAGGCAAGCTGATGTGGAAGGGCTTGATTAAAGCACCAAAATTGGTGTTCTTTAATGGTGGACATTTAAAGAGGTATGGACACGGGTCTTCTGAGGAGTAAAATGAGGGACTTCTCTCCCAATATGGAACAGTTGAATGGTATGAACAGAGTGGTTAGGGTAAAATGTGGTATGTCCCTCAGGACTAACTGACCTTCACAAAGACAGCAAATGGTCAATTTGATGTTAGCCACAGTCAAGTTCATCCAAAATATAGAGTACACAGTGTGATGCAACAGTTTTCAAGTTCTTTATTGGCATAAATAATTTTAGACATCATTACCTCACCAAACGTTGCACAAAAAAACACGCGCACACAAAAAAAAGTAACAATTTTCTGCAGTTCAAATAGCTGACATTCAGTAGAACAGCGGAAATTATAAATACTTCTTAAAGTGTAGAAAACTTTATAAATGTTACTGTACAAATTTACAGATTAGACCCATCGTGCCTTTTTGCACCAGAATCAATTGTTCTTTCATTTGAAAAAAAGAAAAACAAAAAAGAAAGAAAAACAAACCCATGAACAAACAGAAACAAACCTCATCCTAGCTCATTCTGCAGCAGTCATCATAACAAACACAGAAAAACACACAGCAAGCCATCACGTCTGCTTGGAAATACATTGGCTTAAAAAGTCAGGAAAAAAATGTGTTAGCTTTGTTTACAGAGGAAAGGCCTTTTGCATCCCACAAAGCTTTCAAAGTCACTATTTCACAAAAACCATGCGAATTACTGACACGCAGTGACCCGCAAGCAGATTGAAGCAAAACAGAGCAGTATTATTATGATTTCACATGAGGTAACAGACACAGGTTCATGAAAAACATTTGCAGAGATTGGGGGTAGTGAACTGACACTAATAATGGCCCTTTGTGCCAATGGTTCACGTATATGCCTAATGAGCGAACTGGCTGTCTTGAATATGTCCTTTGATTGGCTAAACATATTTTGAAAGTAGGGCATTATATATGACAATAATGCCCAGTTAACATTTTAACACACATAAAAAGACCCCAGCATTATAAAACTAGGAACAACACCATAGTCTCCTTCTTGACTGGGAGCCATGTGACTATCATGTGCTGTTCACATGGGTACAGTGCATGCCTTGCCACTGTGTGTAGCAGAGCACATGCACAGAATTCAAGTGAGGTTTGGCTTTTGTTTTTAAATATAAAAATGAATGATTTAAAAGGCCTTACCACATCTCAAAATAGCATTGAGGTGACTTGTGGGGTATTATGATTGGCAATCACACTCCCTCGGTGAACCACACTCACCTTCAGCTGGTGTGGTTTTTTACAAAGGGGGTAGAAAGATATCAGTGTTAGCCCCCCTCCTGTTGTACTTTATTGGTAAAATAAACTACGTTAGTTAATTAATTGCAACATCCCCTTCCCCCACAGGTATCATCTTACACTACCCTCTTGACCTAGCACAGTAGGTGGGCACAGAATAAGTGATGAGATGTCCTTCCTTCCTTCCAATTTTTTAACCAGGTGAGACACACTAAGCTGAGAGCTTGTTTACAGGTGCAACTTGGGAGCACAGGGAAGTTAAGTGACTTGCTCAGGGTCACACAGTATGCAAGTGAGGGCTGTGGGATTCAAACCCAGGTCTCCAGATTTGCAGCTCAGAGTCTTAAACCACTGCGCTAAGTAATATCACTTTTAATTTTGAACCTTTTAAAGCGTTTTTCTTTTAAAGAACAATATACTACCCAAAAAAGTGCAACATTGTGCCATATGCATGCACACTGCAAATTACTGTTTTAGTTCAAAGAGAACTAAAATAACTAAATAATTGCACCTAATTTTTTATTTTAAAATAGCAGCAGAGAAGTATCAGCTTTTTGAGGTTATATTTTCATTCATATGGCAGTAGCAGCTTCATTGTTTAAGACATCATAGTAAACCTGTCCTTTTATTTTATCACCACGAGGACAATGAGACCCACAGCTGAAAATAACTCATGACTGGCAAAGAGGTGACAGTTGTCTCTGATGATGAAACACTCCCTAGCTTGGCAGTGATCTGTTTGTGAACTAGACTTGACAAGACCACTGGCCAGCACAATCTGGCAATGGTGTCATATGCCAGCTGTGTTCTAAGCATGTTACATACTGTGTTCAATTCTGCAGACAATACAATCAAGACAGGTCAGGCTCAAAGACTGAATGGTGAGTTCTGATCCGATTACCACCTATGGGGATTAACACAGCTTCCCAACAGTGACATCACATTCTGTCTCAAGGTTACATGAAATGGCTGCTGCCTCAAGTCAGTATAGAACTGATGTATACATGTATATCTTCAGTCTGCTGACACCTACAGTTACCACAAGCCCATTACCTCCTTGCAAAGAGCCTTTCATGGGCCTTTATACTATGAGAGACCCTGCACACCATAGTTTGTCTTTAAAGAGCAACTCTAAGGTTCAGCATGTCCTTTCATCAACTTATTGTGTTAGATATTACAGCCCACTTAAGTGATAATGTGTTAGTTGGCTCATTATACTGTACAAAGCAGTAAGGTGACTGTTGAATGAATAAAGTATGACACAATCACATTATTGCCGAAGATAGTGAGATAACGAGCACATTATCACTATTATACTTCATCTGTTTGAAAAAAGCTAGTGGCACTGTTTTTTGTCCCTAGGTAAATTTGTGGCAGCTCCACTCCTCCCCCTCCCTGCACTGCACTTGGTTACAGCTCGTGCTGTGACAGCAGACCAATCAGAATGTAAGATAAGATGACAATGTCCCTGATATCATTTTATTGACAATAAAATGGTTGTTCTGAGCTCCCAACAGTCATTTTATTGAGAATAAATGACTGCTGTGAGTTTGCTGCAGAATAAACTGCTTGTAACTCTGGATTGTGATTGGGGGAGAGGGTCCATACGTAGTATAATAGAGAATATTGTTTTATATATTTTTTTTTAGTTTCTATTCCATGGTTTCATATAATGCAGTGTCCAGGGAGACTCAGACTCATCTTTCCTCAAAAGCAGAAAAAGAAGGAAAAAAACAAAGGAAGGTCCAATATCTCTGTATTGTTGGAGGAGCCAAATCATATGTGACTGCTAGAACTATGGAAAATGAATAAGTCGTACAAGCTGAGCAGCTTTATTGATTTTCCATACTTTCCAGGATGTACAACACATGTTAGGGCTAATGGTAGCCGAAGGAGTCTGTATAAAAAGCACTGCGCTGACCTCATAGTGTTTTTTATCTATGATACCATAGTGTTTACCATGACAACAGACTGTGATGTCACAAACAGCAAAATTAAGGTCAGTTGGGGACAGTCAAGTGTCCTTTAGAAAGGGTTAGTATAGTAAGCACTGTATTCTCTGAAATATTTACTAGACCAATAAAGGGAGAAGGATAGAACATAGAAAACATTAACATAAATCAAAACTGTTGTAAATAACATAGTGTTTATTTATTTTAGTAGCTACTTGCTCTTTAAACTGAAGAGAGAGGTATGAGGAGGCAGCTCTAGGGATAGCAATAATCTTTGGAGTCTCTCCTTCCTACATGGGAAACCCAGTGAGATTATTTGCACCACATTCCTGGATCGACAGTGACAACGCATGTGAAAAGCATGTCGAAGGAATAAAGGGGGAGGGACAAGAGGGTTGAGAAACAAGAAATGGTGATTAATTAATTAAAGTGAAAAACATGGGAGGAGGCACAATTCTCAAAAAAGTTCGGAAATTGCATAGTGGTCATTGTTGCAATAGCTGTCTGCCTGTTATTATTTGTATCATATTTTGCTATAAATATATGTTTCTTTAAATTTCTGCTCGGGGAAACATGGCAGTCAGCTCAAGGCATCCTGGGACATTACATTTTTGAAAATGTACTGTTCTCTCTCAGTGGAAGGAAACAGCTGACTTCAAAAGAAACTAACATATGCCTAACAAAACCTGTGTGGAAGTCATAAAAGTCATGTTCTCAGACAGTCGGTGCTTTGAACTGAAAATATTGCCTTTTTACGAGGTGACAGGAGGGAGAATGCTTCCTAGTCAGTCTATGTCAAAAATCTCATGATGTTGATAGGTGGTTCTCAGACTGCTTTGCTGAGAGATCAAATGGGTACTGTAACCTGTCATAAAAACCATGCTGTAATGGGAAGAAGCAATTGTCTTGTTATAATTAAAAATATTGTTGTATTTGCATGTTACAAATTAATTACAGGACTAAAAGTGACCTTGTGCTGTGACATCACAAGGAGGGTGGGACTTTATCTCTCATATTGGTGAAGCCTAGCTGAAAAGAAAAGACGCTCTTTTCTGGACTTCTAAGAGTCATCTTTGTTTCTGGGCTTCCAAGGGACACTTTTGCCAAGACTGGTAATTCAAGTGTGAACCTTTGTGAACTGAAAACTGAGATAGCAATTAGTTATTCAGTTACAAGGCGCTTTGTTTTGTAATCGTCCATTTCTTTTCTGACTGTAATCATTATATATATGTATATATTCTGTTTTACGTATGGTATTTATTTAGTATTTCTAGTTTTAGTAAATTTGGTTTTCCTTAAACTTGCCTGAGACAATTTCTCATTTTGAGTGTGAATGGTGGAACGGTATTGGTAATTCTGATATGACTGTTAAATTGCTTAATGTGTCAGCATATGCACCCATGCTAACAAGGATCTGTGTAAGGATCCAGCAAGGTAAGAAAAATACCAGCAGCTCAACTGAATCAGCAGGGGATTGTGAACCAGGTAGGTCGTATGCCCGCTGGGTCAAGTATTGCACTGCTTTCCCCGAAGAGAGTGTGATATTTGGACCTGTTACCTGGGTGTGCTGGCTAAAAAGGGTTCATAATTGACCCCAGGACTCAAGACTGGTAATTGCTCAGACCCAAAAGAAACAGGAGGGTGTCCCTGTTTGTGACCTGTTCACAAATCACACTTAAAGGTTAGGCACTATGGTAGCAGAGGGCCTAACCCCAGCGGTGGGTTTGTGACAGTCATAACTACTGTGAGAGTGGGGGGCCCGGATGGAAGGCTAGTTTAATTCCAGATTCCTCATTCCTTACAACAAGCAAGAATGCATAGGACCCAGCTGGCCAGGTAGCCAGTGGTAGCGCTTCCTCTTGCTACTCCGATGACATAGGTCCAGGAATAAACTCAGGTTGCTGGGGGACATCTGGGGAAGGAGCAATGACTTTACCACAGGACAGCTCTCCTTCCTTGGGCAGGAAGAATTCCATTCTCTGCTGTTCACCTGCCACCCAGCGGAGGTGGGCAGTGGCACAGCAGAGGCTAACAAGGGATGGTGTTGGATGCCGCTACATGTCTGCGCACATGTACATACTTTGCATGCTGGCAAGTCCCATGGGAGAGAATGGTGGAAACAAACCTGGCTGGCAGCAAGAGAACTGACCCCTTAAGGCCCTGCTCCACTGACCAGACACCCACCCCCATACAGATCCTGACCCTGTCAGCTGAACCCCACCATGGGGGAAGGGGCAAAGCCATGAGTTTATAATACAGGCCAGGTACTGTAAGTTCTAGGGATGTTAGAAAGTGGGACTGGGCTTGATCTGTGGGACTGGGTCTGAAGCAAGGAGCTAAAACAATAGATTAAAAAAAGAGAGAGAACTAAAGGGGCAGTCCAGTAGTACAATCAGCAGAATGGAGGTTCCTGATGCTGCCCCAGAGGGGACCGGGGTTCACATGTGAGCCTAGAAATCCCATTCTTAGGCTGTCTTCATGGCCAGGTGTGTCATAAAAGTGAAGTCCTCAGCTCAAATGGGGGCAGCACTGGCTGCTTGACATCAGTGCACCTCCTGCTGGTCGACCAAGGAATGGCATCAATGTCAGCTGTGAGGAAATCACGCCCTCTTCTGACTGACCAAGGAATGACATCACTATCAGATGTGAGGGAAGTCACGCACTTGCCCACCTCCTGCCCTCCTGGCAAAAGGAAGGGGGCAACCATAAGGGGGGTAGCTGGGAAGAGATAGAGAATAAAGGCTCACAATGAGGAAAAAAGAGGTATACCAAAAGCGGTAAAACAATTGTTCCTGCCAGAGAAGATGAATAAACGACTTTCTTATTGGATTCAGTACAATAGAATGTGTATTTTACAATGTAAACAAGATTTATTTTCTTGATCTGCTCCCTTACCAGGTGGACCACGAGAATTCTACTGTGTGCAGAGGGCAGAACATCTCAATACCCTAGCACTCAGGCAGACACTGCAGAAAGTGATTTTGAGCAGCTAGGAGGACAGACATTAAAAGATGAGCAAGCAGAGAGAAACTGCATTTTTATCCTTAAGGGAAAAACAAATTGAAACAAATACAGAAAGTCTGAATGAAATGAAGTATCATACTTGTAAATGGATCTGGAAGTTGTCTGAAATGGTTTACAGTACAAACAGCTTTACACGGATTTCTGCAGCTTATTTAGGATGGTCTGGTAGCACTTTCATCTGCTGCACCTGGGATCTAGGTTCAGAAGCAAGTTTGGGTCAATGGGGGCCAGCTGGGAGAGAGAGAGACGAGCAGGTCACTCTACTACTCATCCTCCAGCTGGTGAAGGCTATGTGATAGCACAGTAGTAGCGCTGATATTGGGGTAGGCCCGCCAACGGATACTGCACGCAGGCATGGTGCATCGTAGTACAGTCGGCAGCCCCTGGAGAGAAAATGGTGGTGGATCCTCCCCCGACTTAGGATGAAGCTCTGGTCTCCTGTAGGCCCAGCACTACTGACTGGGCTTCCCTCTGGAGTCTGGATTGTGCTCCAGAGTGGCGCGGCCAGCTGCTACTGCCATGCTAGGGGGGCTAATCCATGGGAGACTTGATGGAGAGGGTCAAGTCCCAGAGAAGGCGGGTGATGAGGCTGGGGAGTCTGGGGCCAATGGGGTCTGGACTGTGAGGGAGATAAATACACGGTAACACAAACAAAAATCGACCAATTTTGGGGGTGGGGGATGGGCTATACAAAGGCAGCTTCACGATAGTCCACTATTAAAATACAGTACAACCTCGATTACATTAACATGCACTGGTCATAATCATGCAAATAATTGGGGTTATAAAATCGGCGATCCCATCAAAACACACTGACCTAATGGGTATTAATTGGGAGACGTGGCCTGAGTCATAAAATAGGGGTCCATAAAATCAAGATTGGCCTTGTAACAACTGTAACAAACAATGTGCCTAAACTTGTTAGATATTCTCAGTAAATACAATTTGCTTCTCTCAAATGAATGCCCAAACTAGAAATCAGTGAACTGAACAAAAAAGTCTGAACATACTGTAGTGTTTAGGAACACAGACCCCATGCCATTTACAAGACTTAGCCCTGCAACCATCGTCAACTCCCACTCATTCACACCTGTGCAGTAATAACATGATAGAACAACCTGCAGTCCCACTGTCCCTTGACAACATGTAGACAGGTACATCAAGTATTACGGAGGAAGGAACAACAGATGTAAAAATACTGCCGTCACTCACAAACAGAAAGGCAGGACTTCTGGGGCTGGTAGATTGGTTTTCTCCCTTTTGTCTGTCTCCAACAAGCCTTGGTGTTTGGCCAGAGGTTTCCTGTTTCAATCCCCTCTCTCTCATTCTCACTCTCTGCAGGCTGCTAACTGCTTCCTGTTCCTCAGCACTCAGGGATGATCTCGATCTTCCTGCACTATTTTAACCCTTTTTCTTACATTTGTGACTTCCCTTTATTTTTTTGCTACCATAGATTCTCACCTGCTTGCCAGTAACAGATACTTTCCTGAAGATTTAATTATTCACCCTTTCCTCATTAGTTGCTGTATGCATGGATACCCTAAACAGTAATTTGCTGACTTCCCTAATTTTTGTAGACAAACAATTATCAAAAAAAGGATATTTTTATAGTGCATTTCATGCCAACTGTATCCCAAAGCATTTTTTGTTTTCAACTTATTTACCCAAGACAGCCCAGCTGACAAGTAACATCTCATTTCCAGTGGGGTCCTGCTTCTGCCATTTTCACAGCTGGGTGGACAGAAGCACTGAGAGATTAAGGGCCTTGCTCACGTTCACGCAGTTAGTCTGGCTCTGCTGGGGTTTGAACATGTGATCTTCCAGTTTCCAAGCTGGTGCTCCAACCACTAAACCACACTGCCTCTTTACCATCCAGAAAAGGGAGTGGAGAGCACGTTGCTATGATTAGGTACACGGTGCGATTCAAACAGCAGACATAGATTAGAGAATGATTTTGTCTCTCCTTTTCCTGCCAGACTAACTCTTGCTGAACTCACCTGCCATCTGCCTCCCAGTGTTGTCCCTTGGGTGCCTGGGCTGGTTCTGTCTTTTCCTGAGGACCACCTCTGCAGCCACTGAAGGAGCAGGAAAAGCAGGTTGCTGAAGTAAAATTCCAGGAACCAAGGGCTGGGTAGCGTGTGTGCTGACAACGAGGTCCTGGTGGTGTGGGGGGAGCAAGAACATGGAGATCATCATCCAAGACTGCCGGGACTAGACTTTTCCCTATTCTCCCAGTCCACCCTCTGCTTGTCTCTGATTTGGAGCAGTAAGAGTTGGACTGCAGCAGTGGGAGAGTCAACATCTTGCAGTGCATGATTAAATTCTCTGTAAGCTCTGCCCTTTTGTTTGCTGGTCCCGCTGTCCTCCAGGAGCTACATACAGTTACAAAGGACTGTACTTAGTTCCAGGAGAACAGTGGGACCAGCAAACATCTGATCTGAGCTTATGAAAGATCGAAAATGCACTGCAGGCTTCTGAATCTCCCACTGCTGCAGCCCAGCTCTGACATCAGCTGCAGGGCATTTGGGGATTGCTGGTTACAGCAGATGTCAGCTTGGAAGTCAAGAGAATCAGCCTGATACAATCTACTACACTGCAATAAACAGTAAGAAAAAACGTTGTTTTTTTTTTTTTTAAACACTCAAAAGTGCACAACGCAGTGTGTCAAAATCCAAGTGAATACGAATGTGTGGTATATGGGTGTCACACCTGGGCCACCCCTCTTGGATTTCCTGGGGGGATCCCCAATGTAAACTTCCAGAGTGAGCCCCCTGTTTCACAGTCTAACCCTATACGTATATCTCATAGATATGTTTTCCACCATTTAGGAATTGTTGGATCGTTTCACACACGTCAAATAACCATAATACCCTCCTGTCTGTCAGTGTAATACCCGCTCTCATTTGACCATGGAAGCAGGACTTTTACTGGACAGCACTTTAATGTTCAGCTCTTTTTCATGCTTGAATTGCTAAGCAACAAAGGAAATAAATTATTAAACCAACATTTATTAAAACCTCTTACATTTAAGATGCCCCTCCAAAGATGAATTTTCAAAAAGCTTGTTTTTAACAGTGCCCGTTGCTTTAGGCTCAAATACAACAGATAACTGTACTTAACGTCAAACCTGGCTGATGCCCAACTTAAAATCTTGTTTCAGTGTTTAAAAATATTTTTTTGCTCAGTGATGTGGTTGGAAGTGAACTATAATGTGGTATTGAAGGTGCAGGGTTGAGGACTTCCTAACTTGAACCAGTGGGTCCATATCTCCCAACTGTGCTCTTATTTTACCCCTCAGAATTGCTCCATCCCACATCTCTCCCACTTGGAAAGACACTGCTTGCATAGAGAATGTGCTGCAAACTTGGACTTCAAAGCAGAAGTTCATAATAATCTAAAATGCTTACTCAAAATTAAACCTTCTACAAATAAAGACAATAGTTTTCACAGTGTTCCAAGCATGTATCTCAATGTTTGATGATGTTTCCTACAATTTGAGGGCCAGTGTCCCACATTTCAGGGAAAACAGGTTAAGAGGTATCAATGGGACTCCAAACCGATCGTGAAGAAAATGCCTTGTGCTGTCACATTGGGGAAGGGGGCCAAGTGGTCCCGCTGAAAGGTAGGTGCCACTGACTATGGCCCACAGTCCGAATTCACATTGTTTTTTTTTTTTAATTTAGTTGTTTAACCAGGAGTAGCACACTAAGCTAAAAGCTTTTTTACAGGAGCGACCTGGGAGCACAGGGAAGTTAAGTGACTTACTCAGGGTCACACAGTATGCAAGTGGAAGCTGTGGGATTCAAACCCAGGTCTGGTCTGCTGGATGTCACAGATTTGCAGCTCAGAGCCTTAAACCACTGCGCTATACTGCCTCCCGCAGTATAGTTCTGTGACAGCCTGCTGGGTTGTGTCCTCTGACGGCTTCTCAATCTTTTTTCTTCTTTCTGTGCAGTCTTGTGGACTCTTAAATTTGCCACAGGAAGGCCCAAGGATACAGGCTGAAGCAGAACTGCTGACACCCTGCTGAAGAGATGTTAATTGGTATCTGGCAAAGGACAGTCACTGAAACAGTAGGTCACTCCACATAAAGTCTCACCTCCTTCATGCAACATATATAGGCCATAGGTACATCAGTCTTTATTTTGTACTCACTAAAGTCACCTTTCAGGTTGAACTCATCAAAAAGAAGGAATTTAATTATATGTGGCAAAAAGGCAATACATACATATATATATATATATATATGGCGATCCCTCCGAACAACAAGGCCAGGTGGGATTCACCATTTGCCAGTGAGAAATATTTTACACTCTCACCGTCCACCAACACTGTACAAAAAATGTCAAAACATGAGACACAAAATATCACAATTTCACATCTGGTTAAGGGTTGAAACTGGAGACAGCATGACAGTCCAGTAGCAGGAGCACAGAATCTGATCCCCCAAAAAAACTTCTGAGTTCAAAAGTACCCAGTATGGGTCAGTATGGCAATAAGAGGACCACTAGAGGAGAAAAGAAGGATTTAAAGTGCTGAAAGAGAACAGCACTAAGAAAAACAAGCTGACCTAAAAAAAACAGTTGCAAAAGAAAGTGTAACAGTTTAATTTGAGTATTAGGAAGGCCCAGCAGAAACATGAAAATAGTTTAGCAAAGATATCAGGAAAACATTTTTTTCTTATTCATATAAGAGAGAAAAGGACAATGAAGGACAAGGTAGGGCTCCTGAGAATGGGAACAGGCTGGGGTCACAGTAGCTGCATGGCTGTAGGGAGGCTGAATAAAGTACTTTACTTTGCTATTGACCTGGGAGGAGGCAGGAGACATATCTCAAATAGAGGATGCATACACAGGTCCAAAGAAGGAAAGTTGTTACAATCTCTGCCGAGATGGTGGCATAGAAGTTAGGGGAAAATAAGTGAACAGGTCTCAGTTGCCAGAGAAGTAACAGCCTACAATACTCAAGGAGTTTCAAAACCAATTAGAAGACTAGTAGGAATTTTTCAGAAATCACTAGACACAGGGGAAGTGGCTTAAAACAGCAGATCACCCACTCCTTTAAGAAAAGATAAGAGGGAGTAGAGTTAGCCATCTAGCTGTGCAGTCACAGTTTCATAAAGCTCCTGAACATTTCATGATAATTACGGAAATTAAAGCCCATGAACTGCAGTGGATCACTTCAAAATTAAGATAATTCAACTCGCCTTATGCTACTGCACAATTTGAGACTAATCCCAATAATGGCGAACCCCAGGAAGGAAAGAACAACGGGATAGTCAGCCTCCATCATTCTCCAGCCACCTGGAACATAACCAGATGCGCAACAGGCCTAAGGTTCAGGAGTGTGGACAGCGAGTGAGCAAACAGGAGCTGACCCGGAGTTGCCAAAAAAACACTGTGGCTCAAATATGTTCCTCAGTTCAAATGATGGACATGAAACTGGACGCTATCACTGGCTGTTTGGCAGCTGCTACCCAGAAGCTGACTAAGGACATGAAAACCAATGCAGCAGAGGTTGCACAGAATACTGAGTGAGCGCAAGCTACACATGATGCAGTAGTAAATGAAACTACGCAACTTAAGATACAGCTGGAGGTATCCAAAAACCTACTGAGGAATGATAATATATAATATATGAATCCTAGTACTCCTGGAGGACATCACAGGACAGAACCCAATGGGGTATACGGAGCAGTGGAGCAAAACAGATCTAATAGAGTCTGCTGACTTTCTAGAGGTGGCAGAGAGGAGTGTTTTATGGGACTAAATGGCAACACTGCGACCTACTTATTGGCGGTAGATCCTGCAACTATTCACAGACTTGTCTTGTGCTCCTACCGCCGGAATCAACTTAACAAGGGTGCTGTAAAGGAAACAAGTATTCATGGATGCACTGAAGTGGACAAAGTCCTTAACCCAGAACCTGGGGGCTGAGTATCATCTTGCTTCCATGGCTCGTGTATGGACTTTACCAGATGTAAGCACCCCTTGGGCGCCTACTAGTTAATTAGTGGAGTCTTTGTGTTTGGAGCTTGGGGCCCTGCCTGCCTGCAGAGTGGGGCCTCAGCCCAGAGGGTATAAAAAGAGGGGGGAGGGATTTTTGGTGCAGAGAGTTCCAGAGAGTCCTGAGAGAGAAGTGAGGAGGTAGATGTGTGTTTTGGCTGTGAGGGCCAAGGTTCAGAGCCATGGTGGGACAACTGGCACCTTGACCTACTGTCCTCAGACTGGTGTGGTATGCAGCAGTTGGTGCCAAGAAGAGTTTGGAGCCTGGCTGGGGACTGCCTATGCCAGTGGGAGCCAGAGCCTGAGTAGAAGAAATGTGACCCACCCCGTGACACTCTGGCACATTGGTGGGGTGGCACAGGTGAGTTCCCCCAAAAATCCTCACTTGTGGGCAAACAGAGGCAGTTCTGGGGCCAGGTCATTGGAGCAACACAGTGTTGCAGCTTGTGTTTGCAGGGAGCACAGTGGTGGTAGCCTATTTCCCTTTCCAGTGACACTTCGGCCTGGCTTGGAGGTCTGGGAAGCCTATTCAGTCCAAGAGCGTAGTTATGCACAGGTCTCTGTGGTGGCCAGGGTTAGCAGAAATGCCTTGGGATGTTTGGAGCTGCACAGAGGCTTGGAATAGAGGGAATTCAGTGTTTCCAGGTACTTGGATGCTGTTTCAAATATTGTCACCCAGTGGGAGCCTGGATTTGAACCCCTGACGCAGGAAGGACCGCTAAAGTATTCCACTACTTTACACCCTGTAGCGGGTAGTGTACTGTGTGGCCGGCGTGTTCTGCCAGTTAACCGTGGAGAAAGTAAAGTAAGTTTCATGCAGGAGGGAGTTTGAGGAGAACTGATGTAGCTGCAGCCTGCATTCCAGCTGTGTGTTGCTGCTTGCCAGGATTGTAAGACTGTTCGGCTCTGAGGGAGCACTGCAGGGAAAGAGCTTTTAATAACTAAAAGTATACTGCAGACTGTATTGGGCAGCTCGCCCTAAATGGGTCCCACCATTGTGATTTGCACCCACTGCTCCATGCAGTGAGACAATCAAATTTTATAATTTAAATCTACTACTTCTTAAATCTGAGTGGACAATGGACTTAAATTATGTAGCTCATTATGACTGTGTATTAACCAAGTTTGTCCCCACAGATGCTGTGCCCCGGGTTGTTAAGTAAAGCTGGCACCCCCTGTGACATCTCTTCTAGGAACCCAGGTAATAAGTTGTATTATTTTCTGAGACTGTTCTGGCTGCAAGTGCCCCCTCCTCACAGTAACATCCGCATACCCTAGACACCGGGTGCTTACACAGCTTTATAAATGTAATAAAAATGCTAGGAAAAAAACAACAAACTATCTAGAACACAGCTCAACTCGCCAAATTATATTAAGACTCTGTTGGTTACGAATGTTAACTCATTTGCAGCATGCATTAGGCAGCAATCAAGCAATATAAGCTGCATAAATCTGATGTTAGCTGTTCTCATTTCCCCACAGAATTTAAACATCTGTAAAAGATAATCATCCGATTCTGTAGGAGGATTCTGCCAGCAGGTTGCTTTCAGCCCCCATGTTCTGCATTCAGCACCTAGGCTGTTTTGAGATACGTAATATTTATTTCCTTAGATGTTTTGGGCAAGGAAAAGGACACTGACCCACAGCTTGTTTCCAGATGTGACATGGGGGAAAGGGGGCACGAGAGGCAAAATACAGTTTAAAAGCACGCAGCTACTGTAAATGCAATCTAGGTAGAGCACTGAGAATCGGTGTACAAAAAGCAGGACATCACTTGGCAAGATACAGAAGATTTAGACACCATACTGGAGTAGAGAATTATGCAAAGCACAGGAACATTAGCACCTAAGTGCCAGCCGGTGTAACGGTGTAAGTCAAAAGTAGTAAGGGGCAAGTTCAAGACAGACATGAGAAAGTTTTATTTCATGGAAAGGGTGGTAGAACCATGGAAGAGACCAATGGCAAAAGAGGTAGGGGCAGATACCCTAACAGGTTTAAACATGGCTGGACAGGACAAGGGGAACTCAATCACTACTGGGGCAACACAGGAGTTAGAGGAGGCGGGGGGGAGCAGCCCATTGACGTAGCAGCAGTGCTACCACTTGAGATACCAGCGACCTGAGTTTGTGAACGAGCCCGGGTCATCAGAGAGCTGGCCAGGGAGGATGGTTGAGTGTCCCAGCGGATGGTTGCCTCTTCTGTGCAGGGAGGGCTCCTGGTCTCCACCACAGTACTACCATCTGGGTGACCACAGGTGGAAGTGCAGTCTGAAGTCAAAGTTAAGGGAGGGCGACGTCACTGCTCTGATGCATCATGCATTGGTTCGAACCTCCATGTCATCTGAGGACTGTGGAGAAAGTCAGGAAAACCCCGACTGTGTGGTATGCCATCTGCTGACACCGCAGCTCCGGCACCACTGAACGGACTCTCGCTTCGTCACCGAACCTCAACCCCCATCCATGAGATTAGGGTTGGCCTCTGGCAGCCCTACCAGTGGAAGGTTATCCATGGGGAACAAAGGACCGCAAAGTAAGTACTGGAGATCTAGGGTGGTGGGGCTGGGCAGAGCAGTGGACCAATGTGGGACGTTTGAAAGATGGTGTGAGAAGCACAAATAAATTTGAAAAAGCAGTGAGAGGATGGAGAGCGGGGAAAGAGGTAGATCTGGTGTGTGAGGAAATACAGCAAGTGAAAACTTAACAGACCTTCAGTCGCCTTCTGCTGTCAGATGCTATGTTTCTATGTTAATAGTATGACAGTGCAATATCTAGGGTAGGTCACACTAGGGGAAGCCAACAGAGACCAGCATAGAGTACTGGGAGAGAGGAGCAGACAAGCAGAGGATATTGTGGCTGGTACCGGGGAAAAAAATAGGGTGAGGAGGGTTAGGTACAAAAACAGGAGTTATCCGTTAACTCCTAGAGCAGGGCTTTCAAGGAGCAAGGAGATGAAGAGAAGTGGATGTTCGTGTTTCAAAGATGAGTTCATGTGAAGGAAAGGGAGGCCTGCCATAAGAGGTTCTGAAAAAAAGGGGATTTGAAAGAACTTGAGTCAGAGTTTCTGGGTAGTAGGTTGGGGAGGAGGGAGAGAGGAGGGAGGAATGTAGCAGGGGAGGGAGGGAAAAGAATTAGAACTTGGATAGGAGTGTGGCAGTATGGTATAGTAACCTGCCTGCTGGGAGGAAGGACAGCTTGGAGTAGAGGGATCAACAGTGGATGCAGGGCGGGCAGTTTAGCAGCACCCAAAACACTGATTTTTAACTTCTTGAATCCTTTTGAAAATATTTATATTACCTATTCATGTTTTTGTCAATTTTGTCATGTTGTCACAATTATTTATGAGGGTTGGAGAGACTCTTGTTTGTTCTACTGTGCATACCAGTTGCCACTGTCTTGTTTTATCAGGGGTTTAGCTGAGAGACTTGTGTCGGGGTGTACTGACCTTTTATGGTCAACATGCAGAGACCCCAGGGGGCCACTAAAAACCCCCCTGAACATAAATGCTGGGGGAAATGCACATTACTCATTTCAAAGGTGAAAGGATATGCACAAACCAGGAACCACGGGGTTAACACCTACTTGAGGGATGAGGCCCTTATAAGCTGTACCAGATAAACAAAAGGGCAGAAGGTACATCCCTGCATGCCAACCTGTAGAAATATTAATTTTCTACCCTGGGAAAATATATTGCTTCAAGAATGGTCTCGTTCTCCAAGTATTACTACCAAACTCTCATTGTTTCCCTGTAGAGAGGGTAGGAGTGAGTTCCTCTTTGCTTGCTGAGACAGAACACAGGAAGCTTGTTGCCAGTCTGGAGATGAACTACCCCTTGGCATATAAGGTCTGACAATGCCTGTAGTTTGGGAACAACTCTCATCCCTAGCACATTTATGTGGGGATAAGGTTCCAAATCTGATCAAGTAATTTGGGCCAAAGACTCTGGTAATGTGAATCCCACACCAGTAAGGAGGCATCCATGAGATTGTCCGATACCAGAACTCTCACACAGAGAGGAGCAGTGGTCAGACAGAACCTCACTGTTGGAGCAACTAGCCTCTTCAGACACCATACTTATCATAAAAGTTTTGGAACATTGTTAAATGAGGTAGGGCTGTGAGAAAACCAACAATTTAAACTACTAAAAACTAATGTAGAACAACAAAAGTAGTTAAATACGGTGACAGTAATGTGACTAGCTAGACTACATTGCTACTGGCACACAAACAGGTGTATTGGTTGCTGACAAGAAAAACACTGAGCATCGATACTGGGAAAAAAGGAATTGAGGTAGTTGGGGCCAATGCCACTATATACCTTGCTTATGCACAGGCCATACCTTGCTGAAACAGTTGATGCCATGCACTGGTTTCATGCACTGGCCCGCCCAGAACCAAATATTCTGGTTCCTATGGGGTCCTGTTGCCTCCTGTGCTAAGACCAAGGAGTGAGACTCCATGAAGAAGATTGGTTCTTAGATGATTTAATGTTGTCCGTCATGAGGCTGTCCTGGATAAGCCAGGGCAGGCAGACATTCACAGGATTTCTTTCCACTGAGCAATGAGGTCCATGGTCTGTAACACTGAACCATGAAACAGCAAATCACTGGTTCAAATCCCATAACAGCCATTGGCTCACAGTGTGGCACTGAGCAGTCACAACCACTCCTGATTCTAAAATTGGGTAGAAACAAGACCCCACTGTAAATGTGATAATAACTGGGCTTCCTTAAGGGTAGTTTGAGCAGAAGAGCAAATGTGTTGGGTTTCCTGAAAGCTCTTCCAGATTGAATGACAGCATATCTGAAGTGTTGATGGGCTACAGATGGAATGCTGGGGGCCAAAAGAGAGCCAAAACCAGTGTTAGCTACACGTGCGTTACAGGCCTTCTGTGATCCTCAGGACATGTGACTTAAGAGGCTTGCAAAGGAAGATGCTCTCAGTTTCTTTAGATGTGCCCAGCCCTTCCCACAATAAAACAGATGAAAAACTGACCATGTCCAAATAATTGATTAAAGAGCATGCATTTACTAAAATGCAGCTTTTAAAATCATTACATTTACAACACATAGTGTAATGTGTGGGGAGCATTGTGAAACAAGTTTTTTTTTTTTTTTATCATCACAGTGTAAAGAAAAGTTGTAACTGTTTCCCATATTTAATTTTTTTATAACCTCTGGTTTTCCCTTGCTGCCCAAGGTACCCAGTGCTCTTTTATTAGATGCCAGTGCTCAGATATGCATGAGCAATTTCTCCGCTAAACGTAAGTGTGTGATCACACTTGTGTATAATGGGAAATGCAAGACACTGGTTTTGGGTCGTAATTAACCCTTACCAGTAACTGTAATTGTGTTTAACTTTGATGCATTCTAGGGTTCAGTGTTAGTTCCATTTTTTTTCAAATTTTACATAAACTAATACTTTATTTATAAATATGTCTCAGAAACATTGCCATCGGCTGACTTCACAGTTGCCGTGTTTGTGCGATCACAGTCTGTTGCCATGGAGAGGACTGTGCGATATTGTATAAGCATGTCATGAAGTCAGAAACTCTTTATTAGAGCTGTTTCACAGTAGTCTTCATGGATAAAAGTAACACAAATGTTGCTGGGTTTTTGGGGGGCTACAATTTGATTACATGGCCTGTTCAGGCATTTGGGATAGCCAGGCAAATCATGGTAATCTCCCTATTGAAAATGGGTGGGAGCCCACAGGAATGTGTTTCCTATAATAATACTGAATATCTGAATCAGCTCGGTGGCATGGTGGGTGAGTTGCACTGGCATGTGGGAGATCTGAGTCGGAGAAATCTTGACTGTGCTGCAGAGGGAGTAAGCCTAGACTCTGGAGTGAAGGTAATGGCAACCTGCCATTCAGACACTTCCTAGACGCAGGGCTAAGTGCAGCACTGATTTACCCAACTGACCCTGCGAATGAAGATCCGTACCTCCCTATCTGCTAAGTTGGGAGTGAGGGGACTCATAAACAAATGGCAAAACACTGCACTGCCGCCTCGGACCCCCTATCCAAGGCACAATGTGAGTAATAAGCTGTAGGGCTGGAAGTCAGTGTGTTAGGTGGTGTGGAAGGCCTGGAACCAGATGGGAAGAGTTCAAAACTAAAATTGCTTTAATGCCCACTTTCAAATTAACCTGCTGAATTCTAATTTGTGTCAGTGCTTACATGTGTGCAAAAGTAGCAGCTTGAATTAGTTGTCTCCCATCACTGGAAGTGGAACCTGAGTAAAAATAACAGCAATGGAGACACCTGTCAATCAAAATGACTACCCACTAACCAAACCTAATTATGCGCAGACCAAAAACAATGGGTCACATTTACATTCTTAAAGGTCAACAAGACAGCAGCTGTAGTTGGCTGTTGCTTACTTTAACTCTCAGTATGGTAAGTTCTGGTCAGTCAGTACTCCAAGACTGAGGATGTTTAGCTCCAAAATGATGGCAGCTGTGTTGGGACTCGACTCGGGGAGCTGACCTTGGCACTGTTACCAGGCTTACACTGCAGATTCAGACTGAATTTCTTGGGACTCAAGACTTCTGAAACTGACTGACCATCGGGAAGAAAAAATTACTTACCATAGTAATCTTGTTTCTTCCCAGTGATACGTGGGTATTCATAACTTTCTGCAGTAAGCCTTCTAGGTAGGACTGCCTGGAGAGAATAGAACACACATGCAAATGATGGAATCCGTTGCATGTGAGAACTTTTCAAACGCTGCCTCTACTAACTGCCAGTGTTCTAAACCTCCTCAGATTTTCTAGGAGCCTGGAAAAGCAGGCCCAAGAGGGTATAATTCTAAGATTATATTGATTAATATAATTAGGATTGGAAAAGAAATCCAAAAACTATTAACAAACCACAGACCTCCAACTGGAGAGAGAACAATAGAATTAAGAAACACAGGAGAAAATGTCAGAAACACCCAAAAAGAGGTACAAATGAACCCTGCTTACTAAAACCATAACTAGATGCAGAGATTATGCATCTAAAGGGGTATACTCTATTCTGGTGGCACAGCATGCAGAGTGCAGAGGCTGAAGTCCTGGAAGGGGAGGTATGGTGGAAAGTTATGAATACCTGAGTATCACTAGGAAGAAACAAGATAAATATGGTAAGTAATTTTTTCTTTTAACCCCAGTAATACTCAGGTATTCATAACTTTCTGCAGACTACAAAGCAGTACCACTGGAGGTGGGCACAGAGCCTTATTTTGGAAACAGACTTTGCAGGACTGTTGTGCCAAACCTAGTATTACTCCTGGATTGAATATCCAAGTTGTAGTGCTTTGTAAAGGTGTGTACTGTTTTCCAGGTAGCTGCTTTACAGATATCAACCAGTGGGACATCTCTGGCAGCTGCTAAGGTAGCAGCTGTCCCTCTCGTGGAATGGGCCCTCAATCCTCTTGGGGGCGCCCTACCTGCTTTACTGTAACAGAATTGGATACACTGGACTATCCATCGAGAGATGGACCTTTTTGATGCGGGATTACCTTTTCCCACATCCCCATAAGTCAGGAACAGCTGTTTTCTGTCCTGCCTATGGTCCTTGGTTCCTGTCATGTAGTAGCTGAGAGCTCCCTTGACGTCCAGACTGTGAAGTCTTCTTTCACCAGAGGTGGAATGCTCAGTGAAAAAGACAGGTAGGGTAATGGATTGGTTAAGGTGAAAATCAGAAACCACCTTGGGGAGGAATTTTCTGTTTGTTCTCAGGACTACCTTGTCTCTATGAAAAGAGATATAGTCCTGTTCGATGCAGAGAGCCTGAAGCTCACTGATTCTTCTTGCAGAAGTCATTGCCACTAGGAGGACTGTGTTCCATGTGACATATTTCAGGTGAGCTGCAGACATTGTCTCAAAAGGAGGGCCCATGAGCTGAGCTATACACACACTGAGGTCCCATGCTGGCATCAGTTCCCTATGAGGGGGATGCAAATGGGCCAGTCCCTTAAAGAACCTCCTAAAATAGGTTCTGAGGCTATTGTTACCTTTGCTCCAGCAGAAACATAGGCAGACACTGCTGCAGGGTGGACCTTTAAACAGCTGGGCTGTAGTCCCAGGGAATGTAAATAAGAAAGGTAGTCGAGAACAGCTGGTACTCCAGCCTGTGCTGGCACCAAACCTCTAGTTGAGCACCACACTGAAAACCTTTTCCATTTGAAGAGTAGATTTTCTTAGTGGACGGTTTCCTGTAATACCTCAGATATTTAACACTGCTTCAGAGAGGTGTAAATTAGCATATTTTAGTTCCTCAATAGCCAGGCCTTGAGATTGAGAAACTTGAGGTTCGCGTACAGCACAGTTCCCTGATTGGAGGTCAGCAGGTTGTGCCTCTGAGGGAGGTGTATTGGTTTGGCTACAGACATGGAGAGCAGTAGAGTACCATGGCTGCCTGTGCCAATCTGGGGCTATCAAGATTAGAGATGCTGAATGGGATCTGAACTTGAGCAGTACCCTGAATACCAGGGAAAAGGGAGGAAAGGCATACAGGTACCTCCCTGACCAATCCAGAGCCAGGGCATCCAGAGGACGTGTACCCTGATGTGGTGGTTCTGGTGGGATGCGAACAAGTCTATCTCTGGAGTGCCCCACCTCCTGAGGATCACTTGCACCACTTGCCTGTTCAGGGTCCATTCGTGAAGGGCCTGATTGGTTCGACTTAAGGCATCTGCCAGTGTACTGTCCTTTCCTGGCAGATGGATTGCCTGCAGTGACACTCTCAAGGAGTAAGCCACAGTCCAAATTTTCATGGCTTCTGTGCAGAGGAGGCCTGACCTAATGCCTCACTGCTTGTTTATGTAGTGCATTGTTGTGGCATTGTCTGTTCTGACTTGTACCACCTTCCCTTGTACCAATGCTGAAAAGGCTTTTAGAGCCAGAAACACAGCTCTGCACTCTAGTAAATTTATGTGCTGAAGGAAGTCTGCAGCTGACCAGGTGCCCTGGGTCATGTGATCCCTTAGATGGGCACACCAACCCACGAGGGATGCATCTGTTGTGAGAACAACTGAGGGAGACTCTCTCTGAAAAGGAACCCCCTCTCTTAGGTTGGGTTTCTCCTTCCACCACTGGAGTGCCTGCATCAGAGTCCTTGTTACTGGGATGGCTTTGAAAGAGGATTTTTTTCTTTGACTCCAATGAGCCTTGAGGTGGAACTGGATGTCTCTCATTTGGAACCTGGAACCCAGGACTGTGCCTGTGGATGCAGCCATATGGCCCAGTAGCTGCAGAAACTGCCTTGCAGTCTTAGGTTTGTGCAAACTGAATGAATTTGCAATCAGCTGGAGACTCCTGACTCTGTTCAGAGGCAAGTAGGCTCTGCCTTGCAGGGTACTGATCTCTGCCCCTATGAACTGCAGAATTTGTGCAGGAATGAGGACTGATTTTTTGTGATTGATTAGGAACCCCAGAGACTCCAAGAGCTCTTGGATGATCTGTAGATACTGCCTGACTTTGTCTGGTGATTTCCCTATCACCAGCCAGTCGTCCAGATACGGAAAAACCGTAACCCCTTGCCTTCGAAGGTGTGCCACTGCTGCTGCTAGGCACTTTGTGAACACCTTTGGGGCAGAGGAAAGGCCAAAAGGCAGGGCTGAAAACTGGTAATGACCTGAAGGGAGTCTGAACCCGAGACATTTTCTATAGGACTCCCTTATGGGGATATGGAAATAGGCATCTTTCAAGTCCAGTGATGCAAACCAACCTCCTTTTTGGAGTTTTGGCAGAATCAATGCCAAAGTTACCATTCTGAACTTTGGTTTCTTCAGATGCTTGTTTAGAACTCTGAGATCCAATATAGGCTGCCACTCCCCACTTTTCTTTGTGGTGAGAAAGTACCTGGAATAAAAACCCTTTCCTCTCAGGGGGCTTGAACAGGTTCTACTGCCCTTAGAAGCAGCAGGTTTTGAACCTCTGACTCCAGCAGTTTCTTTTCTGCTAGGGAGGGTGAACTGAAAACCCTG
This sequence comes from Neoceratodus forsteri, assembly GCA_016271365.2. Taxonomy (NCBI): domain Eukaryota; kingdom Metazoa; phylum Chordata; order Ceratodontiformes; family Ceratodontidae; genus Neoceratodus; species Neoceratodus forsteri. Next base: position 30,321,214 of record JADMNL010000027.1, read on the forward strand.
TTTTTTGAGGAGGAAGGGATTTGAAGTCCAGAGACAGACCCTGACCCACCACCTCCAGGACCCACTTGTCTGTTGTGATGTTCAGCCAAGCTTGGAGGAAGTGGGAAAGTCTGCCTCTGACAGGGAGGGAGGGGGGAGGCGGCCCGTGCCTCAGGGGCCTGCTTTGTCTGGGCCTGAGACCCTTGCCTACAGCCCCTTTTACCCCTGCCCCTGAAGTATCCCTGTTGTGGATACTGCTGGTACTGGGGTGCAGCCACTGGATGGAAAACGGGACTGGTGTGAAAGGACCTGCCCCAGTCTCCCCTTCTATAAGGCCAGGTGGATGGTGAAGCTCTCTCTTTTGCAGAGTTGCTTCTATAAGTGGCCTTGTACTCATCTACCTTTTTCATGTAAGCAACCGTAGATTCCCCAAAAAGAGAATTACCCTCTAATGGGAAATTCAGTGCCTTAGACTGAGTGTCCTGAGTAAGATTTGTGGCCCTGAGCCAAACAAATCTCCTCTGTGCCACCGTGTTAGCCATCCATCTGGCTGCAGTATCATTTGTATCAGCAGCCATTCTGGAACTGATACTTAGCCACCTCTAACCCAAACCTGGCAGTTTCAGCCAGGTCATCTGACAAGGGCGAAGTGGCCTTCTGGGCTATGGCCAAAACTGACTGCCACAGTGACTTATGGTACTGGGCAGCATAGGCTTGTAAATTAGCTTGGTGGATGGCCAGAGGTATCCCTTTTTGGCCATGCTATCAATTTTTTTAGAGTCCTTATCCGGAGGATGGGAGGACAGAGGGACCCTAGCTTTGACGCAGGCAGCTTGCTGCACGACTCCCTAGTGGTCAGGATGCGAGAAAAGGAACTCTGCTGCTCCCTCCCTATCCATTTGATACTTTTTATCCATCCTCTTGTCAAGGGGAGGAATGGAGTTAGGTGTTTGAAGGAGTTTTAAAGCATCCTTCTTGAAAAACCTGTTCACAGGGAGGAGGAGGGTTTTTGTGGGGGTCAGCGCCATCATGTCCATGTATTCCACCTCCTTCTCATCCTCAGTCTGTTCAGAAGTGGTGATGTCCAGGGCATCAGCCATCTTCCAAATGAATGTACAATGAGAGGAGTAGTCCTCAGAGGCCCTAGGGGGAGAACCAAACTCCTGCTCAGGGGATACCTCAGGTTCTATAGGTTCCCCTTCATCCTCCTCGTAATCACCATAGTCTTCTTCCTCAGGGAAAAAAGATTTTGCAGTACTGCCACCCTGGGGACCCGGAGACGGGGCAGGAGGCTGCTGATCAGGAGGAATAATGCCCTGTAAGGCCTGGATGATTTTGAAATCCTGGGCAATTTCCTGAGTCGAAGGCATAGTCAGGCCAGACACAGAAGTCCCGGTTTGGAAGGCGGGGGTTCAGTGTGTTTTAACTTTTTAGTCTTTTTTGAGGAAACCACGGAGTCGGCTGGTTCTTTGATCCTCTTTGTGCCCTTTTCACCTGTCTCAGGGGTAGAGGCAACCACAGATGTGGTTTCACCCACAGTTATTTGGGGTATTGGCTGATCAGAGCCAGAGGGACCCCTATTCTGAGGAAGCTTCTTCTTAAGCTGTCCAAGGTGTTTTTCAACTGTTTTCTCTGGGAATGTCTTACAAACATCTCATTCCTCATTTAAATGTTCATAACCCAGGTAGGCCACGCACAAATTGTGCTTCAATGGCTTATGCAGTCAGTATAATGTTATGTTTGTGCAACTGTGTTACTTAGGTTTTTTGGCCATTTGCGCACTCTATTCCAGAGGAATTATCACCCTGTAGGGGTTCCAAAGGCAAGGAATCCTCTAGAGGGTTCCACCCCAGATGTGCCACAGGATGATTCCCTTGGCTAAAGATACCTTAGGAAGGATCCCCCGGAGAGAGGCGCTGCCGCTGGGGGAGGAGGGGAGGATGGCGGGGCAAAGAAAAAGTGCTTCAGAAGGAGGCTGAGGGGAACTGCTATATGGAGCTCAGGAAGTGGGAGTGGCTGGCTTCTTGTCCATCGCACCAAAGGCGGAGCCTTCCAATTGTCTGCCTTTGCAAACACTTCCCCACACCGTGTACAGTTTTTGAAATCAGGCTCACCGGTTTTCTTTTTAGGTTTCTCCCACATATTGTCCAAATAGGAGAAAAAAACAGCAACTGCTAAATAACAAAGGCTGTTTTCTTTCTTTCTATTTTTTTTAAAAGAAAAGCGGTTGCGGTCGGTTCCGGAACCGGGAAAGAACCGGAGGAACCGAACCGGCGATAGAAAAAGGAAGCGGGATTAGCGGTTCAGTAACCGAAGCTATCGGTTACAAAATAATGATTTTAAATAAAATTAATTTGTAAACTAAGGGGTTTTTAGTCAGAAAACCCCAACTAATCAAGAAAATTAACCCAGTGCCCCCACAGTTATACTGAACCGAGAGGAACCAGGAAAAACAAACAAACTAAGCTAAACTAAAAATTTAACAACAAAATACAATTAGTAGAAGGCAGCAAATGAAAACAAAATATACTTATATATATATATTTGAAGTTTTCTTCACACAGATGAAAGTTAGATGAACGGTACTCCGACAGACCAGACTTTTCAGGCAGAGAGAAAAATCTGAGGAGGTTTAGAACACTGGCAGTTAGTAGGGGCAGCGTTTGGAAAGTTCTCACATACAAAGAATTCCATCATTTGCATGTGTTCTATTCTCTCCAGGCAGTCCTTCCTAGAAGGCTTACTGCAGAAAGTTATGAATACCTCAGCATTACTGGGCTTAGAAGTACTTTTAAGATGCGATCAAAATGTGGAACTAACCTTACTGAATCAAAACTTCTTTTACCTGCATGCCCCTGCTGGGGTGGCTGCAACCCATGGCATGACTGGTCTACAGGGATACATCAGGAAAAACAGAACACATTTCCCTAACTTAACTAATAATACACTCCCCCAAATAAATAAACATAAAATGCAACAAACAAACGTTAACACTTCAAAACCATGCCAGTCTGGTGGCACATCGGTAATGTTACTGCTAGCTACACCAGCTACCTGGGTTTGGAAATGGAGTTGGGTCACTCGGGGCCAGTTGGGGGAGGGAGGATGGAGCATCCAACAGAAAGCTCTCCTCCCTCGGTAAGGGGGAACATGGCATCCTGCCACCTAGTGGAGGTCGAGTGGCAGCACAGCGAGATTGTGCAAGTCTTGGGAGCTCCTCAGATGCTGATACACATGTGCACAAATCCATATGCAGGCTTAGTGCTTCACTGCACAATGGTTGGCTCTGGGCGAAAACCAGGGAGGAACCCCTTCCCTGGACAAGTGGATTGATGGGCTGACCCTGTACAGGCCCTGCACCACCAACTAGGTGCTTCCTCTGGACATCTGGATTGCACTCCAGAGGGTGAGGGGACCCCCCCCCAGCCTGCTCTGGAAGGGGTCCTCTATAAGGGACTTCCCAGAGTAAAGGTAAGCCCTAGGGAAGGTGGGTGACGGGGCTGAGAGGATCGGGACAGAAGGGGGCCAGTTGGCAGCCTGAGGAGAGAAATAAATGATGACCCCCCAAACATTCAAGACCATTTTTTTGGGGGGGATACCAGATGGCCCAGCAGTAGCATGCTACGCTGATAAGATGGGTTCGGAAGCAGACTCGGGAAGCATGTTACCCTGATAAAATGGGCTCAGAAGCAGACTCAGGAGGCACACTGTACTGACAAAACAAATTCAGAAGCAGACTCAGGAGCTGTCTGGGTGGCCAAGTTGGGGAAGGTGCAGTTGGCACAGCCATGTGACAGTACTTTGAGCTGGGGGGAAGGCAGCTGCAGGATTCCACAGCCTCAGTGACCCCTCTGGGGTTAGCCTCCTCCATAGTGGGACACTGCATGCTTTAGAGGCCTGTAAGGGCACTGCCCAGCACCATGGAGAAAGATAGGTCGGATCAGAGCATGAAAAACCAAACCCAAACCCAATGTACCACAAGTCGTTCAGCACGAAGGTAGCTGGGCCCCTCAGGCCCTGTTCCATGAAGATCCCTGTGAGTCATGATGACACAGACAGTAGCAGGTAAGGCTGGGAGGTTGCCAGCCTAGAGAGAACCCTGCAGATGAGAAGGATGGCTCTTAAGCAAAAACTGAATCTGAGCAAAATCCATATGCAAAAAACAATACAGGAGAGTGAAGTTCTTCTAGGCCATCACTTACACAAGTTAAGAACAAGATTCTCATTCTAAAGTCATCTCATGCACACAATTTCAACTATCAGATTAGTAGTAATCTCAATTGCATGCGTCAAATTTGGCGTTGGGGTTCAGGTGTGGTTGTAGGGGTTTGGGGTGCTTTACCCACTGCTAAACAAATTTAAATGCAAGACAGCCTCCTCTTGCCTTTACAAACGCTGTAACATCCTGATATCTTCTAAGACAGCCGATGAGGGTTTGTGGATGAGCTTTAGCACGAAATCTCACGTGCCATTTTTACGAGTCACTATCTGTACTCATTCTAGGAGATCATGTCAAGACCCCTCCTCTGCAATTATTTTAAATGTTTTTTATTTATTTATGCTCTTCCGTCAAACCACCATTTTTTTAAGTGTAATTTGTATTGAAATTTTCCGAGCACAAAGAACATTACAACATAGCTATCTCATACATAGCTCCATCTTCAAGAGGTGGTATTCTCAACCATGTTAGCATATTATCCAGGTAACTTCTATAGGATATATACTGTAAGTCATAAAAGGCTGAGATGTACCCATCCCTGGGGGAATCTATTCCTTCACAAAATGGTACTACTTGTAAGCCAAGCCGGCAAATCACCACTGATTTTAGAACATGGTGGGTTCCCCAAGTGCCACCTGTATAGTACTGAGGGATTCCCAAATAACCCCTGGTTAAGAGCCCTGCTTTCAAAAGCAGCTTACTGTTTTGTTGGGGTTTTTTTTTGTTTGTTTTTCAAAAACATTGGTGGAAGTTTGCAGGAAAAAAAATTCAACAATACTATTTACATCATTTTTTTTACCGGACGGCAGAGGACTGCCTCCATCCCGAGGTTTTCTCTACCATCTGCAAAATGCAGCTACCTCCCTGTGTGTCAGTGTCTGTGCTGCTGATTTCCTTTGGAAACATGACATAGCATTAAGATCTTATTAAGATCGCTAACCTCAGTAAGGTACTCCTACGTTATACATAGTTTTAATGGCCCAAGACAGGACATTAAAATCATGCGCAATTTATGTTAAAAATGCTGACATACTTAGCAAACTACAAAAGTATAGTAGTGGCTCCTGAGAACCTGTTATGTTTTTATCCACATTTTGTGAAATTGCGGAGGTACTATTCTCATAGAAAAAAAGGCGCTATTTCTGTTCATTTAAATAACTCTTGAGAGTCTATAAAATTCCTGCTACATGCAATGCACTACTCTGCAATGTGTTGGTGAGAGTGGCTTGTTTGAATAGCAGGGAAAAGGAGGAGGACACCAGAAAATTATGCAGAACACGGCAAACTGCCATAACCTTTGAGAAGAGGGCCCTTGGTTTAAATACTAGAATGTACCTTTTTCAGGCTGCTTGGCATAGCCAAAAGCAAGCTTTCTGTTATTACTTGGGGTAGGTGGGTGCGGTCAAAACAGGAAAAGGCGAATATTCCTTTTGTCCAACTTTACGGGATGCCGACACAGTAAAGGATTACTGTAGCTATGCACAACTGTGTAGCCCATTAATGTGCCGACTGATTATTGCCACAGCGATGTTGCCGGTGGAATCATGTTGCCCGCTCCTGCTGCAACTTTGATTTTTTTTGCCATCGGGCAATGTTGCTGTTCCACTTTTCCCCCTACTGTCCACTGGGGCGCGACCCGGAGTTTGTTATAAAATATCTGGGGGTGTGCGTGGGTCACTCCTACTACCGCATGGCAGATTGTCGGAGCTTGGTGGCTGGTTTTGGCGAATTGCTGGTGCTGTAGTTTACACTGCCAACGTTGCTGTCGCTGTGGCATGGGTGAACCGTGCAGCTGTAATGTAAAGATGTATATAGCATAGGGATCTATTACATTATACAACAGGACATTTAAGAACTATTTGTAGCAAAAATGCTGCTGGGAACTGTAGGATTTCCCTCTGCAACCAACACAGAAGAATTGGTGAACTGACTACTTTTCCCAGAATGCTCTTTGTTTTGTTTTTTTTACATTAATTCTGTATGGTCCTGTATTAATCTGGATTTATCTGATTGTTCTGACAACTTGGTTACCTAAATAATCCTCCTAGGCAAATTTTAATATGTGGCATCCTCAACACTCCAAAGTAAACAGTGTTGGCTTGATTCACATTATACCAACAAGAAAACAACTTCATTCATCTGTTAAAGTTTTAAACGCAGTGATTGACCTTAAATGACACAAAATAAAAACAGTCCAGCTAAGCATTGCTCTCAAGGTCTGTTATGTCACTAGGATCCCTTGATGGAATTCAAGGTTTAAAATTTGTCTTTTTTAAAGCCACAAGTCCATCGGTTATGATAGTTAATGTAAGTCCATGTCAGAGTTGGTAAGCCACATTAATGCTTTTTTCAAGTGGCTAGACAATCTCCCTTTAGCCTTGTCAAGATTTTTTCTGAACAGAACTACAATAATTGGTTTGGAAAGTCATAAACAGAACCCCAGACAGTCAAGTAGGGGGAAGACCTGCAGTTAGAAGCACTGCAAAGTTTTCTTTGCCCCAAAATGTTGCCAATGAATTGTTAGCAAAGTGCCAAACGTTGCGTTACATGTACACTTTGCCAACAATTTACATACATACATAGTTGCTAGTAGATTAGGCCCAATGGTCTATCTTGTCTGTCTGAATGCAGCTTCTGATTAAATTTCAGCAGCTGCCCCCTCCCTTCATGTGCTCACCTTTAACCTCGCATCCCCCCAGCACCCTCTTATTGATCTCCTTCCTAACCGTACCTTGCCCATGTAACCGTTTCAGCCCACCTTGAATCCCTCCACTGTTTCCTTTGCCAACAATTCCCCTGGCAGAGTGTTCCAAGGGACCCTCTCTGTGAGACAATGTCTCCTCACCTCCCCCCTGAACCTCCCTCCAACTAGCTTGAGGTTATGTCCCCTCATATTACCTTCCCCCTTCAATGTAAAGAGACCCTCCGTTTCCACCCTATTGATCCCCTTCATATATTTGAAAACCGCTATCATATCCCCCTATCCCTTCTGTCCTCCAAGGAGTGCATGTTCAATTCTGCCAGTCTTTCCTCATAGGACATTTCCCCCAGACCGTGGATCATCCTAGTGACTCGCCTGTGATCCCTCTCCAAAAGGGCAACATCCTTCGTTAAGTAAGGTCTCCAGAATTGTACACAGCACTCCAAGTGAGGCCTCACTAATGACATATAACATGAAGTATTTTTTTTTAATTTAAAAAAAGAAGGCTTTTAAAAGTAGGATTTCATCACCCACCCTCTTGTCACCCTATTCTTTTCTCCTCTCCTCTCCTGCACAGCCCTGGCCACTATCATGATGAACCAACCCTTCCCACCTTCACCTTTTCAGAAGCACTCAGTCCCTCCTTCCCCCGGCCCTGGCAAAACAATCAGTAAAACATTCCTTCTCTCACCCACTCAGAAACACCAAATCCTTCCCCCCACCAGCTCAGCTACAAAAAAAGACAACACGTCCCCTCCCCACCCTCTCAACTCACAACCCACCCTATACAACCCAATAAAATGATGCAGGAACTATGGTGGACAGAGAGACAGAAATTGGCACAGACCCTCCTCTCACCCTGGCCAGCCACCCGGGTGACAGTGAAATCCTGCCAGAATCTTGCAGGCTGGTAGACAGCTAAAAGATCCACCATTTGAGGCTGACTGACAGAAGGACCTGCTTCCATCCATTTCTGCCAAGCACTACATTTTTTTTATGTATGTAAATTTTTATTAATTTTCAGAATTTTAAGACATTACAACCATCAGGCACTCAAAGGAGGAGCCCTCCCGTTGTCCATGGCTTGGTGATCCTGTGTGCCCCAGACTTCGCTGAAAGTGGGGGGATCTGAAAACTTGTAAGCCAGTGGGGCAAGGATTCACAGCTGAAGGAGGTACTGAGGCAACTAGGAGGAGATTCTGGACTGGTGCTGCAGCATGGCAAATCAAGAGATAACCACAATGATAAAAAATAAAGTGGATATTAAAAAAAAAAGCTCTGATCAGCTGTTTCCATGTCCTGCTTTCCTCCCAAGTCTAAGTATAGGTCACGGTAGTTCTATTGCAAATAATCCATGGCATCTAGTGGCTAACCCCTCCCTTTCCTGACCTGAGGTGCAGCACAAGATCTGGGTACTGTAGTCATAGGCAGATGACTCCAAGGAGAAGGCTGAAGAGGGAGGCGGAGGCTAAAAAGAGAACCCAAGAGCAGGTAAGGAGGATGTTACCATCCCATCTGTGGATGGTGGTGGAATAGGTGTCAGGCGAGCTGGCGATGGAGCAGGGAGGGAAAAGGTTAAACCTGTGTGGGTGGCATGGAGGACTCTTTGTAGGGCAGAGAAGAGGGACAGAGGAGCTGTCAGGAAATAGTGGGCAGGGGAGCTGGTACTGAGGCTGGTGCATATAATGGAGAGAAGGGCAAGGGATGTGTGTAGAAAGCAAGTTATAGGGTGGAAGAAATGGAGAGCTGAATGACACAGGTGATGGCATGGAAACTGGTACTGGGAAGTGGCAGATAATGGAAAGGGGGCAGGGGATGTGGGCGGTGGCAAAGGTTAGGGGGTATACAAGTACGGACACAGGAGCTGGTAATGGAAGGAGGGGGCCCTGGTAGTGTGTGTATGTGTATTAGCAATCATTTTGGCCCTGTCCAGAGTGCATTTATTTGGGAAGGAGACTGTACTGCGGGGGTGGGTGTCACATTCAAATAGGAGGAAGTCAACCAAGTACCAGGAACGTGCATCACAAAAAGTACACCAGACTCTAACAGTAGCTGAAAGAGTAAATATAATTTGGGCAAATTTTCAAAACCATCGCACATAAAATTTAGTTGGGCTAGCGCATTTTAAAACCTTTTTCTTGGGCAGAAAAATACTGTCTGCAGGTCCTCATGGACGAAGTGCAGGGGGGTAAACAGTGCCACCGCAAACAGACAACAAATGTGTCCTGGTCTACCTTAACAATCAAAGCGGGACCCAGTCACACGTGCTGTGCAGAACATCTGGTATATTCTCTTGTTAATGATCTACTAAATATTTCAGATAAAGCAGTACTTACTGTTTGTGCAACTTTTAAAAAAGCATCTGTCATTCCTCGACTGATATCACAATTATTGAGTTTGTGATATTACTGCCAATGGTAAGTGTACTGTCATAAACGAGGGCAGTATGAGATCAGTTGTAGACAGTCACATTTTCTTTTACTACAGATACCTTGGATAGGCTACCATTATGTACTGTAAACCCCAGAAAACTGAAAATTAAAAAAATGCTCTCAAATGAATTGCAATAGCGGAAACTATATGCTTATAAGCATACAAACTGAAGTGGATTCTTGCAGTTTTAACTAGTATCCAGCAACATTCTATGTAACAGTTTTACGAGTGAATGAATGTACAACGAGTATTGAGTCGATAATGTCAGATTCTGAGAAAGTTGAGTACTGCGGTGTGGCACCAGGTAAACAGAAGGAGGGCTTTATGCAGCCATAGTCACCTATATTATGATAAGTAACACTTGGCTAAAATTCCCCTGCCCCGGCTATTGAGTTGCTCATTAGTTAAATATTCTGTACTGCTTCTTTAAGAAGTAGTATTTTTTTAGTCAGCTAAAAATGCCACAATTTTCACAGTAGTTTTTCTGACATAATTATATTCATCTTCAGTATATATTTTTTTCTCTCTGATGTTTTTCAAGCCGCTTCTTTACTAACTTTATAATTAGTGACTTAAGTCATTAAAGATGGCTGCCAGTGACAATTTTTAAAATGTCTTTCCCTCCAGGTTACTTTTTGACTTTATCTGCCTGATTCATGCTGTGGATATATTAGGAGGGTGCTGGCACAGATTGCTAAGGCTAAACTTCAAAGCACCACAAAGATGCTTAATTTATGCAGAGTGGGCGTGGCCAGAAAACACTTGCATTTAAAAACTTAAAAACTCCACCTCTCAGTTCAGGAAAGAAATTTAATAAAAAGAAAAAATAGATATACTGATTTTTTCCCAGAAATACAATATTACTAAAAACTGTATAATGAAATGTTTTACTCTTACAAGCAGCAGTACTGTTGGCAAACATACTGTTTTTTTTCAGCAAAAAATATTTTTCTGGCAAAAACCTCAGTATACTCATTTTTCTTTTTGTTGTCTTTCATTCCTGAATGAAGAGATGGGATTTTTAAAAGTTACCTCTCTTGTACTATGCCCGCCATGAAACAAAATTAAATATCTTGGTACAGTGCTGTGCTGTTTCCCATCAACTTTCCAGTTGGGCCCCCTGTACCCTAGTCTGACCCTGGAGACAATTTGTAAACCTGTGAGAAGAGGGCCATTTGAACTGACAGCTCCGCAACATTCGAGGCAGGTTGTGTGGGCACAGGGCCTTCCCCTATCCTGCATTTTCACCTGCCAATTTCTGGTTTGGCTACAGTTTTAAAAACTATAGGCAAAACTTGGAGTCACACAATTAGGATATAGGGACTGGAGTTATAAAGGGCAGAAGAAGGACTACACTGAAAATGAGATGTTGCATCTCAGCTGGGCTTATCCAGGTAATTAACTAAAATAATAAGAATAATAAATAGTTAACATAACCATACAATATTATATACTATACAGTACTTGTCATATTAAGCAGATCTACCTTTGTGTCTGTTACCACATGGAAACATGATACAGTTGTTAGTCAACTACTGTATGCTTGTTTAAAAAAATCACCTAGAACCATACAGCTGCTCTAAAAAAAGCAAAAATGAAAGGAAAAAAACAGCCCACTGACATAGGTTATTTCTTGTGTCCAAACTTATATAATGAATTATTACATTACCAACCTCATTTGCAAATAAATCAGACTAGCTCTTGAGGATGCCTTGTTTTCACCATAAAAAAAAAAAACAGAGCATGTACACATCAGCGATCACACACACACCTGTACGCAAACACACACCCGCGCGCACACACACACACCCTTGCATGAAAAATTTACAACAATAAAAAAAAAGTGATAAAAGGCCAACAAAAAAACAAAAGTCCCTGAAATGGGAGAAACAAATTTCATTTTTTATAAACATATTACTGCATGTATAAATGTACTGAGAAAACAGTAATATCCATCAAGTCACAGTGAAGGCATTGATGAGAATCAGCAGAGTTCTGAAGAAGTAGTGCAATGTTCATGCCCATTCAGGCACACAGGCATGCAGAGCTACAAAGAGAAGGTGAAGTAGATGTGGGCAAGCCAGCGATGCCCCCCTCAAGCATCTGCCTACCCAGAACCCTGGCACTCAAGTAGCAGCAGTGCTCCTGCCCTAGCAGTACTGTCTTGAAACCGCAGACTGCAATCCAGGAGGTTCAGCTCTCAAAACATAAGCAGCCCCTCCCTTTATTTCCCACCCCACCGAGCTACCATTTTGAGGAATGCCCCCCCCCCCAGCAGGCCAAGATCAGGAATCTTTCTTTGGTGTCCATATTTCAACTTCCCACGTAATGGACATTAGTGACAGGCAAAGTGGCCAAAATCCACAAAGTTAACAAAAACTTACTAAGTGGCGACTTTGCTAAGTTTTTCACTAGATGAAATGGTTCTTTTTCTCTGTGAATTGACCTAAACTCATTAGCGAAGTTGCCACTTTACCTTAACCTCGCCTGAAAAAAAATTCCACTTTGCCAGGAAAATGCACTGCGAGGTGGTGAAGTGGGAACTTCACCAACGAAGTTAAACTCGCAGCATCTCAAATCGGCACACCTGGAGTTTGTTTGGCTAGCTTCTTAAGCAGTAGCAGGATTAAAACACTATCACACGAATGTGAATTTTGAGTTTTGTTTTTCTGGGAAGCCAAGCAATGGCCAGCTCAGAGATCCAAATACCAGCCAGGCAGATGAGATAGCCAGAATCCTAACAAGACTGAGACAAATTCACTGGCATTCCAATGGAAAAAGTTAAGTGCATCTGTTAGGGGCAGCAAGTGTCGACCTTTGTAAATCTGAAATGGCAATGGCTTTGCCTTTTGGTAAGCAAACTAGGGTCCAACAATACATGCCTGAGGTCAGTCCTTTGCATGGGTGCCCATGCACTGAGATCAAGGACTTCAGCAAAGAAAGGTGGTGTTGGGTGATAAACTGGTAATGAGGTTAAACACTGGAGGCCTACAGCTCCTACGATGATAGTAATTTCTATAGTGAAATGTTAATATAATGTATGGTAGAACGTTGTTATAGATAGAAATCTACCTTTTTATATAACGTTTTACCATCGCTGTGACATCATGATGTTGTTAACCCATCGATGGTACGTCACATCGATGGGTTAACAACCAGGAACAGTCTGGGCATGTGCACAACTGGATCGGATGGCCTTGAAACGGCTGCGGCGATGAGGGAAGAGCGTCGGTGACTGAAAAAAAACTGCAGTAAGGAACTGCTTTCTTTTCATAAAAACCTAAATAGTACCATACACTATAAAATATAATGTATGGTACATCGATGATTAACCCTTTTTAACCAATCTCGAGGCAGCCATGGCGAGGAAAACCTCCTCGAGCTTCGCTCTCGAGGTTTACGTGGTTGCCCTGGCAACCTCTCAAGGGTTAACAAACCAGTTAACCATCGATGACCATACATTATCCTCTATATAATGTATGAGTAGCCCTTATTACCCACTGAAATCAAGCAGATTACAACCTTGTAATCCCACTGTTGTGATGTCAAAACCTTATAAACCGAGCTCATCTATGTCATAGCAGTGGGTTTACAAAACGGAATGCCAGTGTAATTCAGTATTCTATACACCCAGAATGTGATTGTTAGCCTCAGTACAGTATTCAAATAACATTTCAGTTGTCTCAGTTTACTGTTACTGAGTCTACCAATCTCTATGTATGATAGAGGTTTTAAATCTGGCACTATTTTGGCCCACTGTCATTCAGTCCATGTACCCTAATAAATTGTTTTCCTACACAATCATGCGGCTGTAGTGCAGATTCATTAATAAGGTAAGGCTCACTTACTTGTGTTTGGGGGTAACTACTCATGCCAAGTCCCATACACTATAAATGACAGTGCCTCATGTCCAGGTGATAACCATGGTGTGATCATCTCTCGTGGTTGCTAGGGCAATGGTAAACCTCTCGAGCTGCACTCTCGAGGTTTACTGATGCCCTAGCAACCAACTGCTGCGATTACACCATGGTTATCACCTGGACATCAGGCATTATCCTCTATGTTAAGCTTATAGTAAAAAGAGATTGTAGCCATATTGTTCCTTGGAAAACAGCAGTGACGGGAAATTTTGATATCTTTTACTGCACCAACATATGTCTTGTAAAATGATGCCACAGTACACAAACTTTCGGGGCCCAACACGTCCCTTCAGCAGGTGCAACAGCAATCTGAACAGAAGACGCTGAAGTTATATTAGAGTAAGGTGTATTGTTTCAAAATAATTTACGACAGAATACTGAGATAAAAAGAAGGGTAGGTAGTCAATGAATAGGAACAGGTCAATAACTGTGAGGGGATGCTTTGCAGGAAGTGCTAAGATATTCATAAGAGAGGCTGAATAGGTGCATTAAAGTGTTACTGTAAAAGGTTTCCTAACAGGAACACAGAACATAGTAAGTACCTGAGATACACAAATGTGAGGAAAGTAACAGGAAAAAAAAATGTAACTGTATAAAGTACCATTCAGTATTACAGGTGTTAGAGTTCTCCATACTGTGTCAAAAATCATATGTTCTGACTAAGCCCATTACATTTAGAGTTAAACTGCTTGATGTATTTTAACTCCCATGTCCTTCTCTCCTGTGTGTTTGTAAAGTTGCCTCTTAGTATTTGGATAGACTGGTCCCAGAAACAGTGTATGGCTGGGAAAAGTGCTGCCCTACTGGTGTGCTAATAATTTCGTTTAATATTGTGTGCCGGTGATGGTTCATCCTGGTTTGCAGTGGCTGCCTTGTTTCCCCTATATAGCATCCATTTGTGCATATTTTGCACTAAATTAGTTAAACCACATTGTTTGATTTACATTTGTAGGATCTATTTTTTAAAAAGATTGATTGTGCTGTCTTGTCCTGCTTTGATGATGGTCTGGGTGCATATGTGGTTGCAGGTATTGCATATTGTATTGTTGCAGACACACATATATCTACATTATATATACTTGTATGAGGGATATGTAGAGGTGACCTATGTGATACCCAATTTATCTCTACAAGTGCTATTTGACCTCAGGTAGGCAGGTATTGCTTTTTGTATTGTTGCAGACACACATATATCTACATTCACTGACCTACGCAGCCAGTATAGTGTTATGCTTGTGTAACTGTGTTAGTTTTGGTTGTGGCCATTCGCACTCTCTATTCCAGAGGAATTATCACCCTGTAGGGGTATGAAGCAAGGAACTCTCGGAGAGGGTTCTGCCCCTATAGGTGCCACGGGATGGTTCCCGTGGCTAAAGGTACCTTAGGAATCCCCCTAAGGAGAGAGTGCTGCCACTGGAGGAGGAGGGGAGGATGGTGGGGCAAAGACAAAATGCTTCACAATGAGGCTGAGAGGAACTGCTTATATAGCTCAGGAAGTGGGAGTGGCTGGCTGCTTGGCCACTGAATTACAGGCAAGCCTTTCAATTCACTGACCTACGCAGCCAGTATAGTGTTATGCTTCTGTAACTGTGTTAGTTTTGGTTGTGGCCGTCCGCACTCTCTATTCAGAGGAATTACCACCCTGTAGGGGTATGAAGCAAGGGACTCTCAGAGAGGGTTCTGCCCATATAGGTGCCACGGGATGATTCCTGTGGCTAAAGGTATCTTAGGAATCCCCAAAAGAGGCAACATGATGCGTATGAGCAAGCAGTAACAGTGACATAGAAGCAGTAATTGGAACATGGTAGTAGAGAAGAATAGTGATGACTTGCATTGAGAGAAGGGGATCCCCTAAAGAGAGAGGGAACGGCAGGACATCCTCCACCTCCATCCAACAACAAAACCTACCTAAGGAAACTAGGGGAAACAACTATGCTAACTAAGTGTTATGACCTGAGGCAATGGAGGACAGAAAAAAACCCTATGAGGAGGAAATCTCTGGGGATCCAAGACCTAGGTCACTTTCCCTCCAGGCTTGGGAAAATGTATTTAGTGACGGCTCTGCAGCTGCAATTTGGAAAACCTATTAAAGGGAGGTGGAAAATATTCCAATTTGGAGGAAGGCTCTCACTCAAACCCTCTAGCAGGAACGTCTTGGAAGGTTGCAAGAAAACTCTGCAACAATACGAGCATCCAAGGTGCAGGAGGAGAGCAACAACTTCTGAGGCACTCACCTGGCCTACCCGCCCTAAATCAAACCAGGTGAACCAGAGGCAGTCATGGGGAGAATGCAGTGAAGGTGCCTTGCTAGGGAAACCACTAAAGTCAATGGCCAACCGTTATAGTGGAACACTAGAGCCAAAGGAGATAGTCGTAACCACCCTTCACCGCTAGTCTTAAATTCTACACCAGGAGCTGCTGTCGCATAGCAGGCAGCTAAAGCCAAGTCCGGGACAAGGACATTCCCAGCTATGGGCCAGGTGAGAAGGATCCCGCCCCAAGTTGGACACGCTCGATGATGCGGATTAAATGCAGAGGAAGACCGTTGGCTGCAGGAATCTGCGCCAGATTAGAATGGCTGGCATGCCACAGAATTGATTGAGAGCTGCAAAGCTGGTGTGCTGAATGAGCACAGCATGCTGAGATCATAATGAGCATTGAGTGCTGAGACCTTGCAAGATCGAATGCTGATTGAGAGCAGGAGAATCCCAGGCCAAAGCCAAGGGGATGGCACTAGGCATGAAGCAATGGTTTGTGTAAGCAAGGCACAACGACTGCATAAGCAAGTGGGGAGCTGATAGGTCAGTAAGCAGAGTAGTAATAGGTGGACCTGCATAACAACTGTATAGCAAGTAAACAGCACGGAGTTAGGGGCAAGCCAGCTAGACATGAATAGCCAAATCAAGGTGACAAACTGAGGATTTTCAGCGGCGAAGACAGGATTTAGAACAAAATTAATTAACCACATAGGCCACAACCCCCCAAACACCTCCCAGTCCCCACCATAGGACAAACAAGGAAGCGATGAAAGGCCGAGAACCACATGCAGGTATAAAAGTTTAATAGCCTCAGCAGGAGCTTCAGCTAACCACAGAGTAAACAAGGTAATATAGGAATGGGTGTAAACAATGCAGCAGCGGGAAGTAAGTGGGCCTGTACAGCAGTAGTTAAATGAGTACAGTGTTAAAACACAGGCACTGGGTACAACAGTAATTAAAGTAAACAGTCAGCAGCAGTGGCTGAAGTTGTAAGTAACTGAATGCAGTAGTATGAGCTCTGAGTAGGTTTGCAGTTGCAGTGCAGTAAATTGAGAGTTGCAACTGAAAGCAAGCAGAATGAGCTCTGTAGTAGCAGTATGCTAGGAACTTTAAAAATAAAAGCCCCCCCCCCCCCAAAAGAGGAAACCAAAACACAGCAAAACAGGGAAAGGCCCAAAAAAACAAGAAACAAAACACAAGGAAGCATACAGCTGGAGAAAAGATACAAACCAGAAGCAGGAAAAACAAACACTGAAGTCCAGCAGAGACACACAGAAACAGCAGGCTGGGGAGTAGGCCCCAGCCAGCTCAGAGGACAAACCAACATAGCCTCTGGCTGCAAAGACAAAATGCTTCACAGTGAGGCTGCAAGGAACTGCTTATATAGATCAGGAAGCGGGAGTGGCAGGCTGCTTGGCCACTGAACTCCAGCCAAGCCTTTCAATTATATATAGTTGCATAAGAGATATGTAGAGGTGACCTATGTGATACCTGATTTATCTCTACAAGTGCTATTTGACCTCAGGTAACCTCACGAGTGGCATAAGTCACAACTGATATGCCTGAGGTCAAACACTTGTATTGATAAATCAAGTAACACACAAGGTCACCCCTGCATATTTCCTATATGCAATAGAGTAGGTTCTTGTGACAGTGTTATTTTGTAAGATTTGTTTTTATTTTTTTTAAATAAAAGAATTATATGGGACTGTTTGGTGAAACAGTTTTAGTCCTTTTTGTTCCATTGCTGTTGCCATGGACGCACCGGCATGACACCTGGATCTCCACAGAGATAAATCAGGTATCACAAAGGTCACCTCCGCATATCCCTTAGACAACTATATATAATGTCAAAGCTGATTGGATAAGATAGAGAATTCTCAAAAAACAAGATTAACTATGTCAGAGAGGTGAAGCGAGGGACTGGGAGCCACAGTAAATCAGGGATTGCCAGCTTTAGATGAATGGGGGAATGAGCTGGCGTCTGCGATGAGTCGTTCTTTCTGCTTTTTATTGATTGTTTTGCCGTTAGTCTTTGTGACTCCAAACAGTCACTAAAGATGAGAACAGCTAGTGCTGGTGACTCCAGAGAGCTGCCAAAGATGCGAGCGCCCAGAACAGAGAGAAGCACTGCTGGATGCTGGAGAGAACAGACAACAGACGCGCAAGCAGGAAGATAGTGCAGTGGCTGGGCAGGTTAAAAATACAACATTTTTTTATTTTGTTCTGGTGTGTTAAGAAGGCTAGCCTGTGAACTAAAATGACGATTTGCAGTTTTTCGGACGGTCCAGCAGGCCAGCCTGTGTTCTGCAAGCAGTGGGTGATTAGGATTGGGATTGGAAGCAAGCAGGACAGGAACAGCGTGGAGCAAGGCCAAAGCAGCACTGAGAGACAAGCAGAATGGGGATTTAAATGAAATAAAAACATGGGGAGGCACTCTACGCTGCTTCATAAATCTACAGCATGTTACAGTACATTAGCAGGAGCAGTCATGGAAAATGAGCGGGCGAACGGGCAGCAGGAAAAGTGTGAGTTGAATAGCAGAAGCTGTGGTTTGAATTTTTAAGGGGTCAAAGTAAACTGTTAAAAAATGAAAAAGAATCTGTTTTACTAAAGGAAATGTAATGGTACAGTGGCAAACTGATTCGACTACGATTTTTTTTTTCTTTTTTTTTTTTGTGATTGTTTTTCTGGTGCTGGTGAGGGAGCTGCATGAAGGATGACCGGCTGGGTTGAAAATACTTGAAGAAATGAAACTACAGTAAGTAATTCCAGACTGTTGTTGGATGGGGCCTTTCTTACTGATGACGAAGTAACGAGATGCATAAATCGGCCATGATGTAGTAACTATATGTATAGATGTATTTTATATTTATACACATAGTTGCTCTGATAAACTGATTTACCACATGGGTTTACTGTCCATACCTATTACATAAACATGAATATATAGTAGCTTTATTTCTTTTTGGTGCCCTTCCCATGAGGCTCGGGGTGTCATTACAAGACACCACAATAAAACAGTTCAGGCATCAATAAATACGTTAATTAAAACTTCACTTAATTGCTATAAATTATATATAAATAAAAAATCCTAGATGAATAAATAAATAAATACAGATAACATAGTGGAAGTAGTGTGTGTATGTATATATATATATATATATATATATATATATATATATATATATATGTGTGTGTGTGTATATGTGTGTGTTTGTGTGTATGTGTATAGATATATATATATATAATCTAATACAACTTCAGTTCAGTTTGCTATTGCACTTGACAAAGGGACCAGTTAGGCCCTGAAAGCTTGTCTTCAATACCATCTTTATACAGGACATATGTTGGTCCAAATAAAAGGTATCAAACTATCCAGCGACTCCTGTTAAGGAGCCACTTACACCTTAAGAAGAACTTTGAAAAACATATTTGGACACGATGCAGCTTATATTTCTCATTAGTTCTCTCATTCGTATCCCCATTATTTATTACTGAGGTCAGAGGTATCAAAACAGGAGAGCTGTTCCTCAGCTCCTGTTGCTTCTTCCCGACCTGATGTCACAATACCCTGCTTGTGACATCACAGTTACTCCCATGGCAACAGACTGGGATGTCACAACAGAGCATTATCATTTCAAGCTGGGAATAAGCTAGAGGCAGATGAATTTGAATGGACAAAGATCTTGTTGTTGTGGAGATTTCATCAGTAATAAATACTGGAGAGGAGAAATCTACAGAAGATATGAAATACAAGCTGAATTGTGTCTAAATATTATGTTTTCCCAAAGGCATCAGCTGCTCTTTAAGTTGAAACAAATTGTTTATCGTGTAACCACTATTGCATGGGATGCCACTGTAAATGAGCTCTGCTTAACTGACAAGTTCATCATCCCATTTTAATAAATATTACTATTAAAGAACTGTACTCAACAGGTGTCCAAACAATTTGGTCATGGCAGCTTAAAAACATTTCTCAGTGGCAACCTGAGTTTTGTACACCTAAGTGGAAACACAAGAAAATATGGCACGAGTTTATCATTTTTTTCTATGGCTGCTAACTTTTGAATTAAAACCTTTCAAATAGGGGTTCCAGTCAAACCTGCGAAAGAAATCCAGATGGATAATAACAGACCTCGGTTCCATCCCCACAAAATCTGAATTTCAAAACAGTCGGTTCTTTGTTATTCAAGATATTGACTTGAAAATGGGGTCCTTCTCCCTTACAGTTCATATACAGCTGAGGCTGAGCCTGACGCTGAAGGCATGATTCCCAGCATAGAGATTGTGCATGTTAAAAACTAGAGAAGTCGTCACGTGACCCTTCCGGTTATTTGTGTAACTGCTCCATAGACATTGTATGGGCCACTTACATATGGCAACAGGTAAGCCCCAGTTTTGTCACACGATGAACCCTTTAGTTTTTAATATATACAATCTCTACGACCCTCAGCTTGTGACATCATAGTCTGTTGCCGTGGAAATGACTGTGAAGTTGCACACAGGGCATTATGACATCAGCTCTTGAATAAACCTGCACCGCAGATGGAACTGAAGGGAAAAACTCTTGTTTTAAAATAAATAGTCTTAGAAGTAAAGTATGAAATGAAACTCAGATTTTTGGAAATGCAGACCAATAGTCACGCTGATTGAGTACTGCAATTTCTTTTTTTTGTTTGTCTGTCTGCTGGTAGCTGGACCTCCTCTTTAAAGTGCATTCGTCACTTTAGGGAAAACTTTTTAAAAAGTAACAGTTATACAACATTTATTTATTTTTTTTTTAATTCTCTGTTTTTTCCGGGCTGGGCCCCGTATTACCTCTGCCCTTGTCATGGCGCCCCGGAGACCTCCACCACCGCCTATGGCTGCCGAGATCCCCAGTCACCCCCCCGGCTTACCCCCCCCGGAGGGCAGGGCCGTGGCCACCTTCACCATCAACTCACGGGCCTTATATCAGGTCAGGGATCCGCCATTTTATAGAGTTTCTTTATTTCTGTTCATGCTGCTCTTCGTAGCTAGGGTAATTCACATGGAAACAAGATCACTGTCATCTACAGTCAATCTACTTCTGCTGTTGAATCCTTTGTTGGAGTCACACTCGTCCGTTCGTGACACTGTAAGTATTTCCACAGCAAGAGACTGTGATGTCACAAAGGATTATGACTTCAGCAAAGGATTAAGCAGCAGAAGCAGATCAACAGTAGGGGGACAAGGATCCTGTTTCCATGCATATTAACAACAAAGGGAAGCAAATCAAACAATACATACATTATGAGGGGAAATGTGTCCATTACATTTTCAAAGATTTCTCAGAAATAACAGCTTTAGTTTAAGGTCAGTTTCTGACTTTTGGAAGAACTCTGAAAAACATATTAGACACAGTTTGTTTATTTGTTACAGATTTTCTGAATTTCTATTCCTTTTAGTCTTCATTGCCAGGTTAATTTTCATGGGAACAAGATCCTTGTCCCTGACATTCTCAAATCCTACTGTTTATCCTTTGTTGAAGTCTCAGGGCCCGATTCTAGACGCTTGGCACAAGTCGCCGCCAAAGGCGACTTGCACCAAACGCCATTGCGAAATGGACCCTGTGCCCTATTCTAGAAGGTGCAGGGTCTCCGTGGCTAAGTCCTGCGACTTGCAACATGCAGACAGGTATGCCAACCTAAGGGCATACCCGAGGGGCATGTCGCAAGTTGCAGCCCCCCAAAGCCCTGCAAGGCAACTGTGTCCCCCCTCATCCAGTCACGACCCGGTTTTGTGCCGCAACTGTTTAAATATTAAAACCCCTGAGGATCCCTGGTGGTCAGTGGCCCCACCACCCACCTAGCAGTGCCAGTCCCCTGCATTCCCCACCTTCCCCAGCCAGCGACTGGCACAGCCCCACCCTCTCACCTCCATGGCCAGCCGCCGACTGAGCTCCATGGCGCTTACTGTATAGGCAGCGCTTAGAAATGAATGCTCATACATTTCTGAGCGTCCCTCTAGCGCTCATGCAAAGCTCTGGTCGGTGGCTGGCAACGGAAATGAGAGGTGGCTGTGCCAGTCGCTGCCCGGATGGGTGGGGAGACTTGCACTACTGCGGAGGGGCTACTAGACTACCAGGCTTCTCGGGGTTTTACTGTTTCAACATTTGTGGTAACATATCGGGTCGGGACATGGGTGGGGCACTAGCGGTGGGGTTTGGGGCATGATGTGGTGGGCTGCCTTGCAGGGCATTGGGGATTGGGGTTCTGGAGGTGCGAGATGCCCAGCTGGGCACATCTGCTGTGGGGGATCGGGGGCTGGGGGAGTTGTGGGCTGCCCTGTGGGGCACCGATGGGGGTGTTCTGGGCATGGAGTGGGTGCAGCGGGTCTCCAGAACCCCCGGAAGATGTATGTACAGTTACGCCAGCTAAATGTTGGTGTAACTCACATTGCCGGTTCTTCTCTGGGGGTTCTTGTAGAATCCTGACACTGGGGACTTTGTTGCTGCCCTACTAGAATAGGGCACAACTGCTTCCGTAAACCCTCTAGTGCCATGTCGCAGGGGGTTTGTGGTGCAACTGCTGGCATAACTGCTCTTTGGCGCAAGTGGTCTGTGACATGTTGCAGGCCACATTGTACAATCCTGCATATTGCAACTGCTGGCGTAACTTGCTACTTGCGACATTCTTTTTGGCACAAGTGCTGTTACGCCAGGCATAACTCTTTTAGAATCGGGCCCTCCATCTACAGTTTCTGACATCATAATCATCGTTGAGCAACAGTCTGTGATCGCACAAGTGGAGGCTTATGACTTCAGCAAAGGATTGAGCAGCAAAAAGCCATAGGACAAAGACCTTTTTCCATGCAAGTGAACCTATTAATGGACAATAAAGGAAAGAAAATGCAGACAATATATAGAATATACGCTGAATTTGATCTAAATATGATGTTCTTTGCAAAGTTTTCTCTAAAGAATCAAGGACTTTATAAAAAAGATCTGGTTACTGTGGTCTACTCAACTCTGCTGTGCAGTGGAAGGCTTGATAAGCAGCGGGATAACTAAAGAATCTCCAAACTCCTGTACTCTACTTCGGTCTTAGAGGTAAGCCATGCTGGGCTAGGCCAGGTTAGGCTGAGCCAGGTCACTAGTCCCATATCTACATTTCCTTTCCCTGGGCTTGCCCAAATCTACATGGGAGACTGAAAACAAAACGTTCAGAATGAAAAAGAGAAAGAGACAGAGACAGGGAGGGGAGGTCACTTGCGGACAAAAATAATAAACGGCACTACACAGAAATTTTTTAAGGTTCCTAAGAACAGCGTTCAAGCTAGCGGCAAGCCACGTGCGCCTCTGAAAATAATTTCTTTGAAGGTAATTAAAAAAAAAAATAATCACAAAACAAAGTCTTCTCAACTCCTGTCGTAACTTTTGGAAAGGGTCTTGTCCCACCATTGAGAACAGCAGAAAAGGACTGCTTCTGAAATGTGTCGCTATTAGCAGGACAGAAGTAGGATGTGAACGGTCACCAAGGGCTTCAGTTTGGGGAAAATGATTTAACACAGGGTCCAGCGTCTGTTGTGGCACTCCCTCCACCCCCAAGACACTGGGGGGAGAGGGGCTAAAGTAAGCACTGTAAAGCAGGAGTGGCAGGATATTTTACTTTGTGACGGCACCTTTCCTTCTCATTCCGTGGTGGCCTGCAGTTTCCAGATGTCTAGTCTGAGCAGTGCATTCATAGACAGAAACTGGAACGGACTCAGAAACTTGTAGGCAGGAGGCAGCTTACTCCCTTTGAAAATTCCAGACCAGCGTACCCTTGGTTAGGGCAGGGCAACTTTAGTGTTTTCTTTTTCTTTTTTTTTTTCTTCTTCCAGCCTCTGGTCTTCCTCAGCAGATGGAGAAAGAGGCAAAAGAGCAGGGAGGGGGCAAGAGGCAAGAAAGGCACAGACCCGTTACTCCATCTGTTACAGCCTGCAGGAAAAAAAAGATAAAAAACAAGATGAGATGTCAATAAATGAATTAACTTTTTCAAAGTGTACGTGTATGGATGTATATGCAGGGGAAATTAAATGGCCTGACTCATAAATTATTTATTTATTTCAAATGTTTTACCAGGAAAGGCATACTGATTAACAGCTCATTTCCAGATGTATCCTGAGGGGGGAAAATAGGTAACAAAACAGTACAGTGATAACATCAATACATCAGTACAAAGGGGCATAGTTAATCACATTATGAAATGGATGGTGAAACTCCTCGGATCTGATTGTCTGAGACCACACAGAGCTGGGATGATTTCTTAGTACATATAGTAATCCTGGTCTGAAAGTAGGTCATGTCATCAGTCAACAAAATCAAAACAGATCCATTACATAATCGCAATAATACACTCTAAGGTATGCAATATCATCCCTTCTCAAGTGACTGCAGTCACTCGGCCTATGGCTTCGTGCCTTACCTGAAGCTGGAAGATATCCCACAATATCGCACATTTTGTCATGTATTATTGCTTAATTACAGCACAGTGATAATAACATATAGAATAATACACAGGGTGGTGTGTTTAACACGATTTTACACATACCTGAGTTGTTGGATGCTCCATAAATGCTCAAGGGGTTTATTTAAGCATCCAACACCAAAGGTGTGTGTGAAATCTTGAGTTAAACCACCACTATCATTTATTTTATATAATTGCTGAGGCCGTTTTTATACAGCAATTATATAAAATAAAACACATCCCTGCAGCTGCGGTCTGACTGGGTTTCAGCGCAGTCTGCAGTCGGGTTGAACTGGCTGGTAAAAAGAAATGTTTCTTTTTCTTTTTATTTGTTTTTTTTAAATAGCTGAATTGTAAGAGCTTAAACAGCGAGTTAAATTTTTTTTAATTAACTTACCACCATTGCTGAGGAAGGAGCAGCAGCTGGCGCATGCATGGACCAAGGGAAACCCGGTGCATGTTCGCCACTATAACCCACAGGTTTTAATGGTGAATTATAACCAGGTTTCCCTATGGGAAAAAATGCTAACCAGTTATTATATATAGAATAATGTATGGGGGTGAGTGCATAATGAGAAATCATTTGCACCCGAGGTGTGGGATGCTACATAATTCGCCCTCGGGGTTTATATGAGCATCCACACCTAGGGTGCACATAATTTCTCATTTATTCACTCACCCCCATACATTGTTTTATGTAATTGCTGGTTTGCATTTTTTCTCATTAAGAAAAAAGGGTTTTGGGCAAGAAGTTTATTTAGCTCAATTTAGAACTGTTTTTAACATTTGTGAAATGTAAGTAGTTAAACATGTCTGTGGTACAATCAGACAGTTAAACACATTTGCTTAACTAGCTTCTTTAAAAAGATTTGAATTGCTTTATGCCACAGCATGGCTGTTTCATGTGAGAATGGTACATGGCAACATGACTGAACTAGGAAACTAATCTTTGGAAAAAAAAAAAAACTTGCTTAAATGGAATGAACTTTCAGAGAAATTTGCACTTCTGTGCTAAAGAACAGTAAATTATGTCATTTTTTCTGTAAAGTATTTTACTGCTTCTACTCTAGTCCCAACCCCATCGGCTGTCTCGGGTGCGACTGCCTCGGAAAAATGGTAATGAGCTGGTGATGTCACATGGATTTGTTGTTTCTATGGAGATGAGCGAGTGTAAAGTATGTTTTCTTGGAAGGTTAGAGACTTTAGAATTCTTCTTCTTTGTTTTTCCGATTGTTGGTTGCCACTACTTTGCCACACTGGAGTTTTCTGAGATATTTCAGTTTGCCCGCTTCACTGTTTGTTGTGCGCTGAGGTGCAGCGCGAGCCAAGAGAAGGAACAGGTGGCACATGTTCGCCGTTATAACCCACGGGTTATTAACGGCGAATTATAACCTGCTCTATGAGAAAAAACGCTAACCAGTTATTACAATACAATAAAGGTGCATAGTGTTATATTATGAACCTGTGTTATGATTTGTACTATGTATTTGTTACTAAGTTAAAAATTAAAAAATTATTTACTGAAAAAAATAATATAAAGGTGCACAGTGAAATGTAATAAAATGGCAGCAGTGAAGTCTAGGTCACAAGTACAGTGCAGTGAGTGCATAACAGAATGAAGGAATAATGCATGACAGGGTGTGTGTCGTGCTGGGATAATGCCATGCCTGGGGGGGGGTTGGGCACGAGACCACAGGCCGAGTGCGTCCAATGCCCCAGGCGTGTCGTTATCCCAAATGACACACACACACCCTGGAATGCATTATTCCTATTATACAATGGCTCGTTGTTATATATAAAATAAAAAAATTATTTTAAAGGATGTTTTTATTAGTGTGGAAAAATATTTTTGTTTCTTAAGAGGAGATGCAAAAAAAGAGCTCATCATCCAAAAGAACATCTACATTGGTTCACAGCAGTGTTCCCATTAAGGCTGCAGATCTGGGGGTGCACTGCACCCTCTCCAAAAATGTTTAGAAGTACAAATTAAATTAGAAGGGTTTATTCTACCAGTTGTACAACATTTTTGTGGGGTACATATACATCTGACAGAATTATGGGGGTACAGTGTACCCCCTTCACACAAAAATGTACTTGAATTTCATAATTTATACTTGAATCACGTACAGATGGGGGTAAATGAGAACACTGGTTCACAGTGAGGCTGAGACTAGACCTGTGGCCTCGTGCTGGGATAACGCCATGGGTCCAGCCCCAAACTGACCAATCACAGTCCAAGATCCTTTCTTGCCATTGTATAATACCTGAGTAAACTGTGTGCAATCCTTGCAGGTCTAGGGTTTAAAGGGCTTAGAAGATGAAGTTAAGGAACCAAAGTGGAGGAAATAAATCTGACAAGAGTCTGTTGTAATTGCAGAAAAGGGTCATGAGGTCATGAAGAAGGGTTTTAGAGCCAAAGTAGTGGAGGCATAGCAACTAGAAGAGGAGAGGTTGGCCAAAAGTCTGGAGAACCTAAAGGCCAAGGCAGCTTGACCTGCAGTTGACTTAGAATGGGGAAGGGAGTGTAAGCAAGTGTCAGAATTGCAGAGGGAGAAAGTGGGAGAAGAGGGGGCAGATAAGAAGGGAGCAAAGGTAAGGGCGAGAGAACAAACCAGAATTTTGAGATAAAAGAGGCACCATGGTTATGTGACAAATATCTAATAAAAACTGATTAAAAAAAAGAGGCACCATGGGAGTGATGCCTAGCATTGGGGGGGGGGATGAAGGAGTAAAGGAAGCAGTTATGAGTGCTGGGGGAATCCATTGAGGATGAAGCAGTCGAAGGAGTGAAAAAGGGGGTCCAGTCTGGGGAGGGTAGATGATATGCGATTTATCTTTATTTATTTAGCAATTTTGGCCAGAAAAAGTACATTGAGATGGGTCTTATTTCCAGCTGTGACCTGAAGGGAGGGGAGCGAGGGGATACACAAACAGCAAGTCAAAAGTCCATTAACAGAAGCAGACTGAGGTACAGGGTGAATAGATCTATATATAAGTGCAGTGAGTAGTAAAGTGGAAAACCAATAGTGCAAAAGAAGTGTACAACACAACTGATGTGACCATGCAATGATCAGACAGGCAGAGAATCACAAGCAAGATATTAGCACTCAAGACACATCTAAGGAAAGCCTTAACAAACTTATTTGTTATCAAAAGACAAAGTAAAAACTTAGTATGCTCAGAGGAAAAAAATATTCACCATAATAATGTTGTTTTTTCTAATGCAGTCTTGTTGTATTCTGACTATGTGCAGTTAGCCCCAGCACTTGAACTGCTCCGCACAGTAAAGGGTTAACTCTATGCAAAGGCATAGAATGTAGAGCTCGAGCTCCGTTTTCAAATCTCTGTCTGTGGTACTCTGAAGTGTAACCATCAGATTCTTGCGAGCACTAAACGAACTACCTCAAAGGTAGAAATTGTTTCTAAAATTTTAGTGCCAAGTGGTAAAACAAGGTTTTTAGGGTCAAAAGACTCAACTCAAGAACCCCAAAAAGAACACAAGCAGGTAATAAACTAACCCAAAAACTTTAATAATAATAACTAGAAGAAACCCCCTAATGAGATGGAGGCATGTCCAGTACACCTCTGGGGTGCAGCAGTGTGCCTGCCCCACCACATCCCAAAACTACTAGGTTCCAGGAGGGGAGGAAGGGAGGGAGGTCAGAATACAGCAAGACGCCATTAGAAGAAACATTACTATGGTGAGTAATTTTTTCTTCAAACAACATGAAGTCTTGCTGTATTCTGACTATATGCAGACTACCAAGCAGTACCCCCTTTGGAAGAGGGAGTCACAGAACCTATTTTGGGAACAAGCTCTGCAGCACAGCCACGCCAAACCTAACATCACTTCATGACTGAATGTCTGGAGAGTAATGCTTGGTAAATGTGTGAACAGATTTCCAGGTGGCTGCTTTACAGATGTCCACTAAAGATATATCTCTAGCGGCTTCGACCGAAGCAGCAGTACCTCTGGTAGAATGAGCCCTCAGGCCTGAGGGAGGTTCTTTCTCAAGCTTTGAATAGCAGAACTGGATACAGGAGACAATCCACCTGGTAACTGTTCCCTTGGTAGCAGGTTTGCCCTTTCCCACTTCCCCATAAGTGAGAAACAACTGAGAACAGTCATTCCTATGGGCCTTAGTATGCTCCACATAGTAACTAAGAGCCCTCTTTACATCAAGACCGTGTATAATCTCCTCTCCCCAGAGGAAGAATGGTCAGTGAAAAATACTGGCAATGACATAGACTGATTCAAATGAAAGTCTGATACCACCTTGGGAAGAAACGTTCTGTTTGTTTGAAGGACCACCTTATCCCTGTGAAATGAAATGAAATTAGGTTCCACTGATAAAGCCTGTAATTCACCGATTCTCCTGGCAGAGGTAATGGCTACCAAGAATACAGTTTTCCAAGTCAAGTATTTCAGCTCAGCTGAGGATAAAGGCTCAGAAGAGGGCTGCATAAGCTGCACAATACAGATATTCAGGTCCCAAGAAGGGGTAGGTTCCCTAAAGCGAGGATTAACATGTACTAAACCCTTGAAACATTTCTTGAAAACTGGATGGGAAGCTAGGGAAGAGCCCTTACCAGCAGAAAGGAAGGCAGACACAGCTGCCAAATGTACCTTGAGAGTAGGAGGCCGGAGGCCCAAACTATTAAGATGTACCAAATAGTCCAGTACAGTGGCAATGTCAGCTAACTCTAGCTGAAAATATTTCTGGGAACACCAAAAATCAAACCTCTTCCATTTGGAGTTGTAGGTCTTTCTGGTAGCAGGTTTTCTACTAACCTTTAAAATCTTATCTCATCTCATCTGGCACTTTGCCACAGACAAAGTCCCCCTGGACTGACTCACCCCCCCCCCAGCAACCCTGGTCCCCCCCAGGCAATCGCTCCCTAGACCCTCTAGAGCGGGCCTCATTATTTAATATAACTGTCAGATCAAATTTGTAGATAATTGAAAGCCTCTGCACTCCTATGTACCATTGGAATTGCTTTGTATGTTCACTTTATTGTGTCTCACCTGTATCGTCCACCAATGTTGTACTTCACCGTCTATTGTTGTCTACCCTCCCTGCGACGAGGTACCTTTGTAAATGAGACTTTGACTCAAAGGTTGTAAATCCAATATACAAAATAAATAAATAAAAATAAATGTCCAGGACCGATTGAGAAAGGTGTAGGCTTGCATATTCTAGCTCTTCAAGAGCCAGGCTTTGAGCCCGAGAGTCTGAAGACTGGGGTACAGAATCCTCCCCTGTGAGGAGGTGAGAAGATTGAACTGTCTGGGAAGACACAGAGGCAGTGTTACTGACGGTGATAAGAGGAGAGCGTACCAAGGCTGCCTGGCCCAGTCTGGAGCCACTAGAAATGAAAATTACATACCTACCGTAATTCCTGATCTTCTCTTGTATCTTCACCATTCATTACTTACTGGGTGTTAGCCGGAGGCGCGCACCCGCCACGGGAGCTTTTTTTTTTTTTTTAAAGTTTGCCTAACGGCACCGCCCTCGAGAGTGACGTCATGCGTCATGCGCGAGGGGCGGCCGTTAGTAGCGACCGACTCCTCCTCCAACTCAGTTCTGTGAGCCGGAGAGGCAAAAGTGAGAGCAGAGAATATAGATAGCGAGGCAAGATAGCCGAGGGATAGCAAAGCAAGGAAGAATGAACTGAAAAAGGAATAAGCCGATGGAGGAAGGACAGAGGAGATAAAGTATCCTAGCCTAGGGACTGCAGGGCCTCCTTACCTGGGCGACTCTAGGAGGAGAGATAAAGTAAGGAGATGAGAAAATAGAAGAAGAAGAAGAAAGAGAGAGATGGGATGTTGAAGGAACCAGAATGCCCAACGAGCATAGTTAGCTTAGAGCTGAAGGCTCGACTAAGAGGGAAGCAAGAATCCCCGAGATAGAGCTGAAGAGAAGGTTCACCAAACCCGCTAGACAGACTCTGGAGGGCATAGTCCTATCCTCAACATGCCATTGTTATTGATACCCCCTCGGGTTCCTGGCCGACAGGCCTAGAATTCGAGGACACCTGAGAGAAAAGGAACCCCAGGCAGCAGGAGAGTGCTGCTCTGGGACTTAGAAAAAGAAAATGTAAGCCTTTCAGGCGTTTTAAGCATAGAAATGGGATTCAGACAGACTGGCCAAGGCTTAGGCTGGCCGGGATTGGATATGGTCAGCACAGCTCTTCTGCAAAAATTGTCCAGGAGGACACTTAAAAGGAGAAACCAATATGCAAACTAGCGAGAAGGGAGATTACCTTCTCATTTCCCCTCGTTTGTTTTTCTTTTTTTTTTTTTTTTACAGAAGAAATTTGAGGTTGGTTGCATGACCCCAAAACCAAGATGCCTATAGCAGTCGAAAAGAGTTCCCTCAGCATTTTTCCTTTTTTTTTAAAAGAAAAAGGAACAGACGTGCCCGTTCCTCTGCTCTGCAGGGCAAGAATGGGGGGTTTGATTTCAGGGCAATATCTGGAACACGGGATTGCAGGATCAACTGAAAAGCCTGAACCAGGCCAAAACCCCAGAGATATCTTGTCAGGATAACGGCAAGAGATAGTTGTGCAGTCTGATCGCCAATGCAATCCACGAGATGGCCCACGAATCTTAGAGTAATTAATTTTTCTGGAAAATTAGAACCCCCCAAAAGAAGTATTTTTTTTTTTTGAAAAATTAAGCAATTTTTCCTAGTTTTTAAGAAAAATTTTTTTTTTTTTTGAGAGGAAGGAGACAGGAGGTGGAGAAGCCACAGGAAGAGGCCACTGAGGGGATGGTGGGCGGGTGTAAGTAATGAATGGTGAAGATACAAGAGAAGATCAGGAATTACGGTAGGTACGTAATTTTCATATCTTCCCTTGTCAATCTTCACCATTCATTACTTCCTGGGTGAGTACCAAGCTCCTCTTCCCCTGGAGGGGGAAGAGGTAATACCCTGAGGGAACAAGACCCCCAGCCTTCTGCTGGTGAGAAAACAGAAGGAGAAGACCCTGGCTTATTCAGAAAGCCTAAGTGGGAGAAGAGCTAGGAGGTGCCTCCCGAAGACGAGGAGACGGAGGGAGCCCCTGTAAAAGTCTCCTAGCTCTGGAAGAGAAAAGACGGTTCCCCCGGAAGGCACAGCGAATCACCCTACGCCGGGCCAGGGGTGACAACCTGGAAAGACGAAGCCATGCCGTCCGCCTGATGCAGATCGCTGTCCCCGCAAGCCTGGAAGCCACCTCATTGGCCTCATAAGATGCCCTTGCTTGGTGTCTTGCCAGCTCCAGGCCTACCGCGGAGAGGGCAACGGCTTGTCTGGTTTGCTCCGTGTCAGGCATAGATGCCAGCAACTGGGACATCATCGACCACAAATGCCGGTTATAGGCAGCGTGGTGAGCCTGATGTGATGCAATACATGCACTCGCATGAGAAGAAGAGAACACTCTTCGCCCCCAATGGTCGAACTGGAGAGAGTCCGAATCCGGTGGGCGGTCGTGCGCCAGGCAACAGCACCCAGAAGGAGTATCCAGGTATACCAAACCTGAGGACGGGTTGGGAAGGGAACCTAGAGACTCAGAGGGGGCACAATACCTACGCTGGCAGTCCGCCGGGGCTGGGGAAGAAGCGGCAGGGAACTGCCAGGACCGGATAGACGCCTCCTGGAAGGGGATAGGCCAGGAAGGTACCACCAGATGCTGGGCACTGAATTCACCAAGGAATTCATGCATCTCCCATTCGGTATTGTCTCTCCGAACATAGGAAATCCGGAGATCCCTCACCATCCTCGAGAGGAAACGCTGATATTCTGTGAAATCAGCATCGGAGGACAGATGAGCAGGGGGTTCCTCTCCCTCAGAGGAGGGAGACGAGGATGATGGGGAGCTGGAATGCTCAGAGGATTCCTGCGGTGGTGGGGAGAGTCGAAAGACCCGCTCATGCATGTATCTAACATATGAGGGGACGGCCGCTGCAGAACCTCTGAACAGCTCCCAGGATAACGGACCCATAGGACCGACATGGCTCGGGAGCGGGGGTGGTGAAGGCAGAGAGATGGGAGAGGGGCACCTCCGAGGAGGCAACTGCTCTCTGAGGGGCTCTGGAATCAGGGAAAGGAGCCCTAGTAGGAGGGATCCGGATATCAAACCAGGCCGAGAACAGAACTCTGGGAAGCGGAGCCTGAAGAGCCCTGGGAGAAACTCCTGCGACGACGCCTGAACTGCATGGATCCAGAAGGGCAGTCACACAAACGCCGCCGGAGGACACCCTAGAACCCTGGGGAGGGACGGGCTCTGCACTATGGCTCCTGGCCACCCCCTGAGGTGGCCAAAGAAGACCGGGCAGCAGGCACTCGCCCCTCAACCCTCGGTTCGAGAGGCCCTCCTCCTCGACTGCAACGTCCCCCTGTCCCTAGAGGAGGCAACAGCACCCCGGGGGGTAGCTGTCACCGAGCCTCCAGAGAGGGGAGCCTCCTCCTCCGTCACCCCCACGTCTGCCCCCCGGGACTCTCGGCCACCCCCAGCCGAGGAACCCTCAGGAGACGACGGTAAGGGGGACAGAGGGAGGGGCCCGCTGCGCCGCCTGGTACCCCTAGCCACCGAGGACCCAGATCCCGAAGAATGGGGGTGCCAGGATGGGTCCACATCTGAGTCATCGTCCTCCGAGGAGGACGAGACCAGCAGGACCTCGATGCTGGCCACCCCAGGGGTCCCCGAGGCCACGAACGGCCCCGGTACCAAGGGCGACGCCGCTCGCCCCACGCCCGGCAGCAGGAAGGCCTAACCCCACCCCAGGCGGCTCAGCAGGTCGGCTACGCATCGGGGAAGGAAGGCCAGCACGCGCCGCCGGCGGATTGAGGCGAGGCGGCACCGTCGGCAGCGCCGCCATGTCCACGGCACATGACGAGCGCCCGAGGCCAAAAGTGGCACCGCCAGCAGCACCGCTCAATCACGGCTTGTGAAGCGGCCGGTATCAAAGCGGCGTCGCCATCCGAGAAGCAGCGCTTGGCGGTAGCGTCGAATCCTGGCAGACCCAAAAGCCAAGGGCCTCGACACAGGGCCTGCACCTCGAAGGTGACTGCCGAGGCGGTGTCAGCGCTCGGCCACGGGAGGGACTCGACGCTCCCCAACACACAAGGAAGGGCCTCCTCCTCGGCAAGCTAGGATGAGAGAACCCCTCTTCCTCGGGACCAGATAGGCCCGGGAGGGGACCCGGGGGAAGGGCCTAAAGATCTCGCCCGAGATTCCCGTGAGCGACGCCGTCCCCCGAAAGTCGGCGGGGCCTTGCCGAGCTTGAACGCGCGGACTTCGAGGACGCGACGGTCCATCGAGAAACAGGCGTCGCACGAATCCATATCATGGTTGGGTCCCAGGCAACGAAGGCAAACGTCATGCCGGTCCGAGACGGAGAAATGCCGGCCACAGGAGCACCGACGCATAGGGGCGCGGCCCGTCTTCGAAGAACGCTTAGCTCCAGAACCGGACATAACGCGAAACCAACGAGACTAAAACACAGTAGGAAATACACCTGGCGCCGAAAGATAGAAAAAAGAACAGTCTTACCGTATCGGCGTCGAGTGCAAGGAAAACGGAGTCGGTAACTATGAAGATAGAAAAACACTGAAGCGCTTCACGCGGACATGTGCTGCCTCGACGGCGGGAGAAACAGAACTGAGTTGGAGGAGGAGTCGGTCGCTACTAACGGCCGCCCCTCGCGCATGACGTCACTCTCGAGGGCGGTGCCGTTAGGTAAACTTTAAAAAAAAAAAAAGCTCCCGTGGCGGGTGCGCGCCTCCGGCTAACACCCAGGAAGTAATGAATGGTGAAGATTGACAAGGGAAGATCAGTAGCATCACCACGTTGATTTTGGGGAGGCTATAACCCCCCAATCTAAGTTAAAGACCCCCCAATCATTTGGGCTGTGTTAGTCAATCTGCAGCTTAGCTGAGCAACTTAATGTAGCCACCAGTCAGATGTTTTATTTTGTTTTTTTGTCAGAGAGGCGCTTTCACATCGCGACCGCTAGGAGCACACTTTTGTTTTTCTCCGTTGGACTTTGCAAGTGCTCCTGAGGGTTTACCGGAATCCAGTGAAGAAAAATAATAGGACTGAGCCAGCCAGATTAGCGAGCTGATCAGCGATTCAGCGTGAGCCGTAATGTTTTAAATATGAACGCGCGTGCAGCCTGGGCAGTGGGCTGGGAACTGGAGGAGGAGTGGAGACACTAGACAGGAGGAGACTTGGAGAGAAACAAACAGGAGAAGATGTGGATTGGATTTGTCTTTGTCAGGCCCCGCCCAGAGACACCGGGAGACAGAAGAGAGAGAGAGCAGCTCAGCTTCAGGGTGGGGATTTCAAGCTGACTGGTGATAGCAGGCAGCAGCCACTGAGACAGGTACTGGCTGGGGAGGGGGCAGTTGTCGGGGGACAATCATTTGACTGAGTCTGTCTGTCACTGGTTTACTTTGTTTGCTGTGTCACTGAAAGCCCAGAGAAAAATGTTTTTTAGACACACATGGGGTAGTAGGCAGCATGCTGAATTTCACTAAAATGAGGGGATCCCTGAGTGAGAAAACAATGCATCCGATCCAAACACAAATCGAATGTTACAACTGACACTGGGAATTTGTTCACATTCACTCTTTTTCACAGCATTTTCTAGTGCTGACATGAGTCATGTCAGAACTAGGAAATGCTGTGAAGAACGAAGCGTGAAGTTTGTGAACGAGCAGTAGCGCTGACTCACTGGAGGGAACGGGTTCTTCGTGGGTACTTAGTGCAGTGGGCACTCATGTCAGTGTGAGGTGTCTGGTTGGTGTGGGGTTGGGGGCAGCAATGGCATCTACCTTATGGAGGGCTAAGGGGTTGGGGAGGAGAGGGAACTCAACAACAACATAAACGGCTCTGACTGGAGAACTGAGAGTGATAGGAGTATGAGGGAGGGTTCTATTTCTGTGACTGGCACCTGCCTAATACCCTTCATAAGGAATAGTAGTGACACAGTTTCTGTTGGTAAAGAAAGCAGCAGAGAGCAGAGTCTCAGAGATTCATTTGCATCTCATCTTTTTCATTAAGTTAACAATAACACAATATATACTGTATATATATATTACTCATTTTATTCTTATTCATACAAAATTAATCAAGCTCTCACACTTGTTGAGCTGAGAGCTTTAATTCATTTACCTTATTTTCTGCGTGAGAGACTGAGTGAAATATGGAAGGAGTAGTGGGTTAATTGAAAAGCTCACAGATGACCTGTGAGTGCCACAACTTACTAACTGCAATCTACATTGTTTTTTCTCACTTTTCCTCATTTACTGTCAGTTGAGTAGTGAAGAGCTGACCGCACTTTTCTAAATTGCCTCACTCTCACGCTCACCTGACCCTCAGCGATTTGTATTGTGGCAAGCTAGCTTAACAAGCAAGGGGTTAGCCAGGTTATTAACCAGTTCAGACACTGCAGCCTGTGATACAAACTCCTGCCCAAGTATAATAACCTGTACTGTAACCTTCCCAGGAGATCTGCTGGGATATGGTGTCTCTCTTTCTGTTGTCCTCAGTGGTCCAATAACCAAATTTTTTCACATGTACCATAAAATAGAGGGCATGATAACCAGGTTTTTCAAACATATATTTCACTATTAAAATGCAGGAAAAGCCACAATTGGAAGGTATAATTTTCAAAATTCCCAAGGGGCATGCCCCTGGACCCCCCTAGATTTGTTAGGATTTTGAGTGTGGGCCATTAGCCCCCCCCCAATTTTATATATCTGGTGATGCCCCTGCACTAGAATCACCTTGCACGGCTGAGATCTGATTTTGACCAGGACTCTGAATATCAGAGGAAAAGGAGGGAATGCATACAGAAACCTGCTTGTCCAATTCAGCAAGAGAGCATCCTAAGGGACAGAACCCAAAAGGGGTGGTCGGCAACAAAAGAGAGGGAGTTGATGATTGTCTGGGGCTGCAAAGAGATCTATATCTGGAGTGCCCCATCTCTTGAAGATGACCTGAAGAACTAGAGAATCCATGGTCCATTCATGGTGGCCCTAAGAGATCCTGCTGAGAGCATCTGCTAGAATGTTGTCCTTCCCCTAGGAGATGCACAGCCACCAGGGAAGCCTGAAAGGAATAAGCTAGAGACCATACTTTCATGGCCTCTGTGCACAAAGCCAAGGAGCGAGTGCCTCCTTGCTTGTTGATGTACCACATGGTTGTGGTATTGTCTGTCCTGATCTGCACCACCTTTCCTTGAATAACTGTGGAGAATGTCTGAAGAGCCAAGGAGACAGCTCTCAATTCGAGAAAATTTATGTGCAGAAGGGACTCCTGGCGTGAACAAGTTCCCAGAGCTGTAAACTGATCTTATTGAGCCCCCCAACCTAGTAGGGAGGCATCTGTGGTGAGAATTACTGAGGGAACCTGACTGATAAATGGGACACCTTGTCGCAGGTTGCCCTCCTTCAGCCACCACTGGAGGGCTTGGACTAGAGTTCGAAACACTGGAACCAATTTGAAGAAAGGGTCTCTTTTCTGAGACCAATAAGATCCGAGATGAAACTGAATATCTCTCATCTGAAACCTTGCTCCCTGAACCACAGCTGTGGAGGCTGCCATGCGGCCTAGCAACTGTAGAAAGTGTCTGGCTGGATGAGAAACTACAGGACGAAAAGAGGAAGCCAGAAAGACCAGGGCCTGGACCCTTGAGAGAGGGAGAAATGCTCTTGCCTGCATAGTGTCTATTTCTACCCCTATGAAAGTGAGAAGTTGGGTTAGTTCCAGAAGAAAAAAATACTCACCTTAGTAATGTTGTTTCTTTTAATGGAGTCTTGCTATATTATGACATATGCAGTGAGTCCCAACCTTAGAACTGCTCTGGAGGTGAAAGAGTTAACTTCCATGCCAGGCATGGAATCTTGAGCGTGAGCTCGGTTGAAAACTCTGTCTGTTGTTCTTCAAACTCAAACTGTCAGATCTTTACGAGCAAAACTCACTAAGGTCCTGTGTGGAAGCTGTAAACCTACACTAGCCAACTGGCTACTAAAATATTAACACATTTTTTTGGTCCCAAAACCAAGACTCAAGTCAGGGGATCCAAAAAATGAAAAACACAACAGTAAGCACCCCAGAAAAAAAGGGGTGAAGAAAAACAAAGTGGGCAACTACAAGTGCCAACAGTGCACTGCCCACCCACATCCCAAAACAGAGGTTCTGAGAGGGGCAGGCGGGGGGGAGGTCATAATATAGCAAGACTCCATTAGAAGAAACAACATTACTAAGGTGAGTAATTTTTTTCTTCAAACAACATGAAGTCTTGCTATATTATGACATATGCAGACTACACAGCAGTACCTCCATGGAGGAGGGCCAGAACCTACTTAGGAAATAGGCTCTGAAGCACAGCTGTGCCAAACCGAGCATCACTCCTAGCCTGGATGTCCAGGGAGTAATGCTTGGTGAAAGCGTGAACTGTTTTCCAGGTAGCTGCTTGACATATCTCTATGATAGGGATGTCCCTGGCTGCAGCCAGGGATGCAGCTGTACCTCTGGTAGAGTGAGCCCTCAGGCCTGAAGGGGGAACCTTACCCAGTTTTTGGTAACAAAATTGGATACAAGAGACGATCCACCTGACAATGGATCTTTTAGTGGCAGGTTTCCCTTTGCCCACCTCACCATAAGTGAGGAACAGTTGGAGGGAGTCAAACCTGTGACCCTTGGTACGCTCTATGTAGTAACTAAGGGCTCTTTTGACATCTAAACTGTGTAATCTCCTCTCACCAGAGGAGGAATGGTCAGTGAAGTACACAGGGAGAGAAATGGATTGATTAAGGTGAAAGTCCGAGACCACTTTAGGCAAGTACTTTCTGTTAGTTCTGAGGACTACTTTATCCCTATGAAAGGAGATAAAATCAGGCTCCACTGACAATGTCTGTAGTTCACTTATGCACCTGGCAGAAGTGATGGCTACCAAAAACACAGTTTTCCAAGTCAAGTACTCAAGCTCTGCTGAAGACAATGGTTCGAAAGGGGGTTGCATTAGCTGGGCAATGCAAACATTAAGATCCCAGGCAGGGGCAGGGTCCCTGAATGGAGGGTTGGTGTGAAGCAACCCCTTGAAAAACTTGGAGAATACCGGATAAGCTGAAAGGGAAGAGGGTTTACCTGCTGATAAGAAAGCAGATACGGCTGCCAGGTGCACTTTTAGGGTAGCTGGTCTCAGCCCCAAGGAATTCAAATTTACCATCTAATCCAGAACTGTGGGCAAACCAGCAGATTCTGGGGAAATATTCTTGCCAGAGCACCATACGGAAAATCTCTTCCATTTGGAATTATAAGTAGCCCTGGTGGAAGGCTTCCTAGAAGCCTTCAAGATATTGAGTACACCCTTGGAAAGATACAGGTCAGCAAACTCTATCTCTTCAAGAGCCAGGCCTTGAGATTGAGAGATTTGAGATTCGGGTACCAAACCTTCCCCTGGGCACAGGTTAACAGATTGTGATTCCTGGGGAGACACAAGGGAAGGTGGACTGCTAAGGACAAAAGGAGTGGATACCAGGGCTGTCTGGCCCAGTCTGGAGCAATCAGAATCATCTTGCAAGGTTGAGATCTGATTTTGACTAGCACCTTGAACAGGAGAGGGAAGGGGGGAAAAGCACAGAGAAACTTCCCTTCCCAGTTGAGAAGGAAGGCATCCAGAGGGACTGTGCCCAACACTGGGGGCCTGCAGCAAAAAAGAAGAAGTTGGTGATTGTCTGGGGCTGCAAAAAGATCTACCTGAGGAGTGCCCCACCTGGCAAATACTACCTCCAGAATTAGGGGGTCCAGTGACCATTCGTGATGGCCCTGGGAAATCCTGCCGAAAGCATCTGCCAGGACATTGTCCTTGCCTGGTAGGTGAACTGCAATAAGGGAGGTGTTCAGGGAATAAGCCAGAGACCACAACTTCATTGCTTTGGTGCACAAGGCCGTAGACTGAGTGCCCCCTTGCTTGTTGATGTACCACATTGTGGTGGTGTTGTCCGTTCTGACCTGAACTACTCTGTTCTGAACAGATGTGGAAAAAACTTGAAGTGCTAGAAAAACTGCTCTGAGTTCCAACAGGCTGATGTGGAGCAGAGATTCCTGAGGGAACCACAATCCCTGGGTGGTGAGGTCGCCCATGTGAGCTCCCCACCCCAAGAGGGATGCATCTGTAGTAAGGGTCAAGGAGTTAGACTGAGGGATGAAGGGAACCCCTTGTCTCAGATTGCTCTGATCCTGCCACCACTGCAGGGCCTGGATCAGGGTTCGAGTTATTGGGATCAATTTGGTTAGAGGATCTCTCTTTTGAGACCAGAAGGCTCTCAAATGGAACTGAATCCTTATCTGAAATCTTGCTCCCTGCACTACTGCTGTGGAAGCAGCCATGTGCCCTAGGAGCTGCAGAAAATGCCTTGCTGGTCGAGAGACCTGCAGAGTGAAGGAGGAGGCCAGAGAAACCAGGGTCCTTGCTCTTTCTAGAGGAAGGAAGGCTCTGGCCTGTTGGGTGTTCAGTTCTGCACCTATGAAGGTGAGTAGCTGAACAGGCTCTAGAACTGACTTTGGGAGATTGAGAAGGAAACCTAGAGATGTAAGCAGCTGCTGAGTAACCTGAAGGTGTAATCTGACTTGTGCTGGAGACTGGCCCACTATAAGCCAGTCGTCCAAGTAAGGAAAGATGGCAATCTTTTGCCTTCTTAAATGAGCAACTGCTACTGCCAGGCATTTTGTGAATACCCTTGGGGCAGAGGTGAGGCCGAAGGGCATTGCTCTGAACTGGTAATGGCCTGAGGGCAGTTAGAATCTGAGGTACTTTCGGTGGGAGCTTCTTATGAGAACATGGAAGTAGGCATCCTTGAGCTCCAGGGACACTAGCCAGTCCCTGGCCTTAGAGAGGTAAAATAATTCCCAGTCACCATTTTGAATCTTGGTTTTAAAGGTGCTTGTTTAGGTATCTGAGATCAGGATGGGCCACCATTCTCCTGTCTTTTGGGGTAAGGAAGTACCTGGAGTACAGTCCTTTGCCCTGGTGTAGGGGAGGAACCCTTTCTACAGCTCTGAGAGCCAGGAGGGTTGAAACTTCTGTTTCTAGGGCGAGAGCCTCTGATGGATTTGCAGGTGGAAAGGATCTGGTTCTCATCTTTGGAAATTTTTTGAAGCTGAGAACCAGTCCCTGGCTTACTACCTCCAGGACCCACTTGTCTGATGTTAAAGACTTCCAGTCCTGGACGAAGTAAGCCAGCCTGCCCCCTACAGGCAATGGAGAATCAGCCTGGCAGCCCATCAGGGAGCTTGTTGGCAGGGGCTTTAGGCTAGGGGTGGAGCAGGCCTGCCGCATCCGTCTGCCTCTCCCTCTGAAGAACCCCTCTGAGCATAGGCTGAAGAGGAGGCCTGGGCTTGGTAAAAAGGCCTGTGAAGAGGCCTGCCCCTGCCCCTGGAAGGCTGCCTCTGAGGAGTG
Organism: Neoceratodus forsteri; assembly: GCA_016271365.2. NCBI lineage: Eukaryota > Metazoa > Chordata > Ceratodontiformes > Ceratodontidae > Neoceratodus > Neoceratodus forsteri. The sequence goes on from JADMNL010000027.1 coordinate 30,361,648, forward strand.
GCCTGCCTTTCCTTGGCCTGTGCACTCCTATAGGTAGTTCTATACTCATCCATTTTCTTCATGTAATTCTCTGTCTGCTCCCCAAACAGAGAGTTACCCACAACAGGAAAATCCATGGCCTTAGCCTGGGTATCCTGTGACAGGCTAGTACACCTGAGCCAAGCCATTCTGCGAAAAGCCACAGATGTAGCCATGACTCTTGAAGATACATCATTAGAGTCCACTGCAGCATGGAATTGTACCTTGGATGCCTCAATACCATCAGCAGCCACCTGCTCCAGCTCCTTGGCAAGCTGGCCAGGGACCTGTTCGCTAGAGCCATAACAGTATCCCATCTGGATTTCTGATATCTTGCAACATAAGCCATATAATTTGCCTGTCTGAGTCCCAAGGATGCTGCCATGTACTGTTCTTTGCCATGGCATCAATCCTCCTGGAGTCCTTGTCAGGGAGTGTGAAGCCAAGGGAATATTTGCCTTATCACAGGCTGCAGCCTGCACTACCCCAACATGGCTGCATTGTTGTGAAAGGAACTCCAGATCAGAGCCTGACAATGTGTACTCTTGTCCATTTTTTATCCACAGGAGGTATAGTGTGAGGAGCTTTTAAAATCTTTATTGTCTGTTTCCTAAAGATTTATGTAAGGAATAGACAGTCTCCTGGACTCTGGGATATCCATCATTTCACATAGTCAGGCTCCTCCTGTTCATCCACAGCTTCTTCCAAAGGAAGCTGGAGGGTTTCAGCCACCTTTCATAAAACATAAAATGAGAAGGGACTCAGAAAGCCTAGGGGAGACACTCCTAAAGGTCTGTCTGGGGAGATGTCCGTTCAATGGGCACATCCAGACTTTCAAAATCACATTCACTCTCTTCATAATCTTCCTCCCTCCTCCAGTTCATAAAATTCCTCTATATCATATTCTTGAACGGTGGCACCGACCGAACCGACCGCTTACCTGATGGTGCCGGTTCAGTCGGAACCGGTGAAAGCGACTGGACAATTTTGATCGCTTTGGCTATCTCTGCAGCGGTTGGAGAAGGAAATTTTGGCTCCACACCTGCTGATTTTCTAGTCCTTTTTACTGGGACTGACTCCTCTGAGTCAGCTCTCCGTTGGCCCGAGGAAGTCTCGCCCTGGTCAGACGGCACTCCCTCACCGAACCGGGCTGGCCATCCGGGTCAGCGGACTTCTTGGCCTCTCGTTCCCTGAGCCTACCAACTCTCTTATCCAAGGTAGCTGCAGGGAAATTCTTGCAAATCTGGTAGTCTGCATTGAGGTGGTCAAACCCCAGACAATAAACACATGTGGTGTGTGGGTCAGCCTTGGCAAAGGCTTCCCCACAGACACTACAGTGCTGAAACCCAGTGGGCCCGGTTTTTCTCTTGGGTTTCTCAGACATAGTGCCAGCCTAACCAAAAACTTGCCCGTTTACGGCAATCCACCAAGCAAGACACCCTTATTGGTTCCCAACCGACCGGGAACCACACTCTAAATTGCAATTTAATAAAGTTTAACAACAACCTGATCGGTTCAAACCGAACCGATAATATCGTTTGCAAGTTCCACACAGAAATAATGTAAAACCTATCTATTACTTACGATACCACAGATAGAGCTTGAACCGACTGGTTGCGGTTTAAATATAGACAAAATGCGGTTTAAAAACCGAGAATTACACTTTTTAACCGACAAAATGAACCGAGCAGCAGGAGAAATCTCCAGAGCGACTGTTCAGTGAGGCGGAGTAAAGAATCTGACAGTTTGAGTTTGAAGAACAACAGAAAGAGTTTTCAACTGAGCTCACGCTCAAGATTCCATGCCTGGCATGGAAGTTAACTCTTTCACCTCCGGAGCAGTTCTAAGGTTGGGACTCACTGCATATGTCATAATATAGCAAGACTTCATGTTGTTTGAAAATACTTTTCCAGGTTCAGAATGTAGCCCAAGGATTCTAGAAGGTTTTGAGTGACCTCTAAGGCTGACTTGACTTGGTCTGAGGACTGGCCCACTAGAAGCCATTCGTCCAGGTATGGGAACAGAAGGATATCCTGTCTCCTGAGGAATGCCACCACTACTGCAAGACACTTGGTGAACACCCTTGGAGCGGATGTTAGGCCGAAAAGGCATAGCTCTAAACTGGTAATAGCCTGAGGGCAACTCGAACCTGAGGTACTTTCTGTGGGAATGTCTGATAAGTATGTGGAAGTAAACATCCTTGAGATCTAGAGAGGCTAGCCAGCCTCCCGGTCTCAGAGAGGGAAGAATTACTCCCAGAGTAACCATCTTGAATTTTGGTTTTGTTAAATGTTTGTTCAAGTACCTTAAATCTACGATGGGTCGCCACTCCCCTTTCTTTTTTGGAGTAAGGAAGTATCTGGAATACAGTCCTTTTCCCCTGTGACAAAGGGGTACCATCTCTACTGCTCGCAGAAGAGAGGAGACTTCTGCCTCTAAGGCCCTTGTCTCCAAGGGAGCGGGAGAACTGAAGGACCTTGCTTTCAATTTTGGGAACCTTTTGAAACTGAGAGCAAGTCCCTGGCTCACTACTTCCGGGACCCATTTGTCTGAAGTAATAGATTCCCAGGCCTGGGAGTAGTGAGCCAACCTGACCCCTATTGGAACTGGGGAGGCGACCCTGACTGACACCTCAGGGTGTCTGTTTGGCAGGGGGCTTAGACTGTGTGGATGATGGGGTCCTAGTCATCCCAAGTCTGCCTCTTCCCCGAAAGAACCCCCTCTGCTGAAAAGAAGAGGAGGAGGCCTAGGCTTGGTAGAAAGGCCTTTGGAAAGGCCTGCCCTTGCCAGCCATAAATTGCTGCCTCTGAGGAGTAGTCTGCCTTTCTTTGGCTGCAGCACTCCTATAGGTGGTCCTGTACTCGTCAATCTCCTTCATGTAATTCTCTGTTTGCTCCCCAAACAGAGAATTACCAGTAACAGGAAAATCCATGGCCTTAGTCTTGGTATCCTGAGAAAGGTTGGTACATCTAAGCCAAGCAAACATTCTCATAGAGACAGATGTAGCCATGACTCTAGAATGGACATCATTCGAGTCCACAGCAGCATGAAATTGTACCTTGGATGCCTCTATACCATTCACAGCCACCTGCTCCAGCTCCTTGGCTAGCTGGGGTGGCATTCTTAGCCAGCTCCAGAACCGTATCCCACATTCATTTCTGGTATCTGGCTGTATATGCCATGTAGTTCGATTACCTGAGCCCCAAAGAGGATGCCAAGTACTGTTTCTTGGCCATGGCATCCACTCTCCTGGAATCCTTACCTGGGGGGTGAGATGCCAGCGGAATATTAGCCTTGTCACAGGCTGCAGCTTGCACTACCCCCACATGGCTGCTATGCACTGAAAGGAATTCCATGCCAGGACCTGATAATGCACACCTCCTGTCCATTCTTTTGTCCACAGGAGAAATGAAAGTGGGAAATTGCAACAGTTTCTGTGTCTGTTTCCCCGGGATTTATGCTGAGGGATAGACACTCTCCTTGACTCTGGAACATCCATCATCTCCACGTAATCAGATTCCTCCTGATCAGCTTCTTCCATAGGAAGCTGAAGAGTCTCAGCCACCTTCTTGTAAAACAAGAAGTGGGAGGGGGACTCAGAAAGCCTGGGAGGAGAAACACTGGAAGGCCTGTCCGGGGAGATGTCAGGCTCTACTGGCTCATCCAGGCCTACCAAATCTTCGTCTTCATCATCTTCTTCCACCTCCCAATCACCGTCATAGTAAGTCTCTGGGTCAATATCCGAGGCAACCATTTCTGAACTAACTGATCGCCTTTGAACTGAAGTCGGTTCGGTTGGAACCGGGCAAAGCGACTGCACTATGGAAATCGCTTTCGTTATCTCCTCAGTGGTCGGACCATGGGAAGTCGGATCCGAAATGAAAATTACGTACCTACCGTAATTCTTGATCTTCTCTTGTATCTTCACCATTCATTACTGCTTGGGTTAAGCGGAGGCGCAGCACCCACTACAGGAGTTTTTTTATTTGGAGTTGGCTCAGCAGCCGCCTCGAGGACAACGTGCACGCACCATGCGCGGGGCGGCTGTTAGGTGCCGCAGACTCCTCCTCCATCTCAGTTCTATTAGCCGGAGAGGTGAAATTAAAGGGTAAGAAAAAGAGAAAGTGAGGCAAGAGAGCCGAGGGATAGACAAAGGAAAGGAAATAAACTGAAAAAGGAATAAGCCGATCCAGAATAGACAGAGGAGAGAGAATTCCTACCCTAAGTGACCGCAGGGCCTCCTTTCCGGGGCGGCTCTAGAGGAGGAACAGAAAGAAGGAAAGGGAAGAAGAAGGAGAAGGAAAAAGAAAGAAAGAAGGAAAAAGGCATGTTGAGAGGGAGAACAGTGCCCATCGAGCATTGTGGGTTGAGAGGCTCATAGGCTCGAAACTAAAAAGGGAGCAAGAATCCCAGTTGCTAGGACTGAGGGGAGGTTCCACCGAACCACCTGAACAGATCCAAATGAGGGCAGACTCTCTGAACTCTCAACATGCCAAGTCCCTTCATCCTAGATGAGGGCTCATAGACTGTCCAAGCAGAACCTGTTCCTGTAGAGCGCCCATCCAGGAAGAGGACTAAGTCCCTTAGCACCTTGTTAAGTGCTAACACGGAAGTGTATGGGAAAGACTATGCCTTCTCGAAGGCAGTTTTGTATGAAAAGTAGAGAGGAACTCAATCAGACTTGCTAGGGCAAGGCAGACAGATGCTCAAAACTGACAAGTTCAGTCAGCATCTAGAAAGCTTGAAATAGTACCTGCCAGGGGGATTCCAGACTTTGAGGAGGCCAAGACAGGGCATGGCCACCAGGGCTGTGGAACTACATGACCTGAAGAAGGTAAGGAATCGCACCATAGGGCAGTCAGAAAGAGTTCCCTCAGAATTAAAGAAATTTGCAACTGTGCTCGTTCCCCTTTACCTTGAGGAAAAAAGTGAGTCCATTCACAAGAATGGAGAAAAAAAACAAAAAGTGTTTTTTTTTTTGGCATAAAGGCCAAGGGGATAGAGAGGAACGAGATGGGAGGGGCACCACAGAAGGAGGCCACTGAGGGGAAGGTGGGTGGGTATCAGTAATGAATGGTGAAGATACAAGAGAAGATCAAGAATTACGGTAGTACGTAATTTCATATCTTCCTTGTCAATCTTCACCATTCATTACTGTGGAGGTACTCAAGCCCTTCCCCTTGAAAAGGGTGGGTAGAACCCTGAGGGAACAAGACCCCAGCCTCCTGTTGGTGAGAAACAGAAGGGAAGACCCTGGCTAATACAGAGAAGTCTAGTGGGAGAAGAGCTAGGAGGTGCCCCCCGAGGACGGGGAGATGGAGGAAGCCCCTGCAGAAGTCTCCTAGCTCTGGAGGAAAAAAGACGGGTCCCCCGGAAAGCAGAGCGCATCACCCTACACCGGGCCAGGGGTGACAACCTTGATAAACGAAGCCATGCCGTCCGCCTAATGCAGATCGCTGTCCCCGCAAGCCTGGAAGCCACCTCATTGGCGTCATAAGATGCCCTTGCTTGCTGCCTTGCCAGCTCCAGGCCTATAGCAGAGAGGGTAATAGCTTGTCTGATGTGCTCCTTATCAGGCATTGATGCTAGGAGCTGGGAGAGCATCGACCACAGACGCCGATTGTAGGCAGCGTGGTGAGCCTGATGTGATGCAGTGCAAGCCACCGCACGAGAAGAAGAGAACACTTTTCGCCCCCACCGGTCGAACTGTAGGGAATCTGAATCCGGTGGGCGGTCGTGCACCAGGTGGCGGCGCCCAGAAGGAGTCTCTAGGTACACCAAACCCAAGGACGGGTTGGGAAGAGTACCCAGGGATTCCGAGGGGGCACAATACCTTCGACGACAGTCTGCCGGGGCTGGAGAAAGGGTGGCTGGCGACTGCCAGGAACAGATAGACACCTCCTGGAAGGGGATAGGCCAGGAAGGTACCACCAGGTGCTGGGCACTGAATTCTCCAAGGAATTCACGCGTCTCCCGTTCAGTATTGTCTCGCCTACGTAAGAGATTCGAAGATCCCTCACTATCCTCGAAAGGAATCGCTGATATTCAGTGAAATCAGCATCGGAAGAAAGATGAGCAAGGGGTTCCTCTCCCTCAGAGGAGGAAGACGAGAATGATGGAGAGCTCGAATGTCCAGAAGATTCCTGCGGCGGTGGGGAGAGTTGAAAGACCCGCTCATGCATGTATCTAACGTATGAGGGGAGGGCCGCCGCAGAACCTCTGAACTGCTCCCAGGATAACGGACCCGTAGGACCGACATGGCCTGGAAGAGCAGGGGGTGATTGCAGAGGTACTGGAGAAGGGCACCTGCGAAGAGGCAACTGACCTCTGCCAGGGCTCTGAAATCCACGGAACGGAGCCCGAGCTGGCGGGATCCCGGACAACAAACCAGGCCGCAAGATGGAACCCTGAGGATGTGATGCCTGGAAGAGCCCGGGGGGGGGACCTCCCCTGGGAGGAACCCGGGACTGCATGGATCCAGAAGGGCAGTCCACAACAATGCCACCGGAGGGGACCCCGGGGCCCAAGAGGGAAGGGCGGGGTTCGGCGCTATGGCTCCTAGCCACCCCAGGAGGGGTGGTCAGAGACTGCGACAACCGTCCCCCACCCCTCGGACTCCGAGAGAGCCCTCCTCGACTGCAGCGTTCCCCCACCCCGAGAGGCAGCAACAGCACCCGGGAGGGTAGCTGTCACAGACCCCCTAGGAGGGGGAGCCCCCCCTCAGTCCCCATCACATCACCCCCCCGGGACCCGGGCCACCCCTAGCCCGAGGGCCCTCAGGGGAGGACGGGAGTGGGGATAGTGGGAGGGGCCCGCTGTGCTACCTAACACCCCGTGCCACCGGGGACCCCGACCCCGAAGAGTCAGGATGCCAGGATGGGTCCACATCTGAGTCATCGACCTCTGAAGAGGACAAGACCAGCAGAACCTCAATGGTGGCAACCCCAGGGATCCCCGGAGGAATGGCGCTGCGAACGGCGCTGGTGCCAGGGACGGCGCCGGATGACCCCAGCCCACCCGCGACAGTCAGGCTCGGTCCCAGCTCCCCTGCCGCGCCAGTTAGGCACACGGTGCCACCCCCGGCGTCGGAACCCAACCCGGCACCGCCGAGAGCACAAACCGGGCCCGCGGCGCCAAAGGCCTAAGCAGCGCTGCCTCGATCACCGACGCCGCAAGCGGTGCCGGGATCCGAAACGGCGCTGGAGGGCGGCGTCGAGGGTCCACCGGTGCCAGGCCCAGAAATCGTGGGCCTTGACACTGGGGGAGCCTGCACCTCCGAGGAGGTGACTGCCGAGGCGGTGTCCCCGTCGCAGCCTGGGGAGGACCACGCCATTCCCCGACACACGCAAGAGAAGCTTCCTCTTCGGCAAGAGAAGAGGAGCCTCCTCCTCCACCATGAACCGTATAGGCCCGGAGGGACCGGGGAAGGGCCTAGAGACCTTACCTGGGAATCCCTGGAGCGACGCCATCCCCCGAAGGTCGGCGGGGCCTTGCCAAGCTTGAACGCGCGGACTTCGAGGACACGACGGTCCATGGAGAAACAAGTGTCGCACACGTCCATGTTGTGGTTGGGTCCAAGGCAACGGAGACAGATATGCCGGTCCGAGATGGAAAAATGCTGGCCACAGGAGCACCGACGCATAGGGGCGTGGCCCGCCTTCGACTTATGCCTTGCTCCCAAACCGGACATGATGCGAACTAAACGAGAAAAAAAGGCAATAAAGCACACGGCACCACAGAAAAGAAAGAAAAGGAACGGTCTTACCGGTATGCGGCGTCGAGTGTGAATCTTCTGAGAAGCGAGGAGTCTTTGAGGAACCAAGAAACTAACGCTACCGCGCAGCAGGTGCAGCCTCGACGGCGGGAGAAACAGAACTGAGATGGAGGAGGAGTCTGCGGCACCTAACAGCCGCCCCTCGCGCATGATGCGGTACGTCGTCCTCGAGGGCGGCGCTGTTGGAGCCAACTCAAAAAAAAAAACTCCCGTAGCGGGTGCGCGCCTCTGGCTTAACCCAAGCAGTAATGAATGGTGAAGATTGACAAGGGAAGATCTGGCTGACTTTCTCTTAGCTGGAACCAATTCCACAGAATCAGCTCTCTGTTTGCCTGAGGAGGTATCACCCAGGTCAGTGGGCACTTCCTCAGCTTCAGTTGCAACCAAACCGGGCTGGCCATCCGGGTCAGCTGACTTCTCGGCCTCCCTCTCCCTCAGCCTATTCAAATGTTTTTCCAGAGTGGCTTTGGGAAAGTTCTTACAGATCTGGCAGCCTTCTTTGAGGTGGTCAAACCCCAGACAATACACACAGACAAGGTGAGGATCGGCCTTAGCAAAGGCCTCCTAACACTCGGTACAGTGCTGAAACGCAGTGCGCCCGGTTTTCTTTTTGGGTTTCTCAGACATGCCTAAATATCAAAAGTCACCCTTGTCAGTAGTTAAGCCAGGTGACTAACAACTTATCGGTTCCAACCGTGTGATGGGTCGGTTAAAAAAATCCCCAAAATATCGGATTTTTTTAGGAACCGATTACCGGAAAACCACACTACAAATGGAGAAAAACGACAAATCACAATAAATTTCAGTTCTGAACAGGACCGACTGGCAAAGAACCGAAGGTAAAACAATTTCTAACAAAAATCACTAAAATAAACACTACCTACTACTACCACTTACTGTTACCGAGACAGAGGTAAGAATACCAAAAAATACAGGAGTTGCGGTTGAAAAAACTGACCGATTCAAACTTTTACCGAACCGAAGCGCAGGAGGGCTCTCCGGAGTGACTTCACAGTTGGGTGGAGTAAGAAATCTGATGGTTACACTTCAGAGTACCACAGACAGAGGTTTGAAAACCGAGCTCGAGCTTAACATTCTAAGCCTTTGCATGGAGTTAACCCTTTACTCTCTGGAGCAGTTCAAGTGCTGGGGCTAAATGCATATAGTCAGAATACAGCAAGACTTCATGTTGTTGGAAGTGCTTGACAGCTCAGTAAGGGTGTGGGTATCTTTTCACAGTGGCTGCATTTGTACACACTAGGTTTTTACTTTATCATTTGATACAAACAAATGTGTTATGGCTTTCCTTGCATGTGTCTTGAGTGCTGGTCTTCTGTTTGTGGGTGTATGCTTTGGGCTGGACAGCCCTTCCAGGTACCACCTCTGTTTCCTTGTGGTGCGCATCTCTTTCTGCTTGTAGGCTTTCAGATGCAACTAGAGAAGCCTGGTGACTGGGGGGGCATGCGGGGTGGGAGGGGCAAGCCAAAAGACCAGGCGATGGCATATGACTGAATGCAAGGGGACAGGTGGGGGAATACCAGAGAAGGTAAGAGACTAGGTGGTTCAGGAACAGGAGGGTGTCATGAGCTCATGAAGCAAGCAAAGTGAGGTAGAGGAGTAAATGGCAGGTGACAGAAGAAGAAGAATCAGCATTTATATAGCGCTTTTCATACACAGTGTATCCCAAAGAGCTTTACAAGCAATGCTAGACTGGTAGTGAAGTGACTGAATGTGTAGAGGCAGCCATATTGCACATCAACAACCACACACAGCCTGGACAATTGCATGAACTGTTTTTATGGGAAGGGGAATGGTGGCCATAACACCGGGAATATCTCTTACTCTTTGTGAAGAATGCCATGGGTTCTTTTACTTCCACCTGGACACCCACTAGGACAGCACCAGGATAGGTAGACGGGACCTCGGTTTAACATCTCATCTAAATGACGGTACACCCCAGCAGTACAGCACCCCCTAATACTGCACTCAGGTGCCAGCATTTTTAGGTACGAGTCCAATCCCGATGTGGGATGAGAACCCATGACCTTCTGGTCCAGAGGCAGATGTGCTACCAACTGAGCCACACTGACACCTAATTAGGGTCACCTATGGTCTAGATAGGGTTATTCCTGTAGTGGTAATGTCTGCAGAAAAAGGAGGCCTGCCTGGCGGAGGTTTTGAAAAGTGGGATTTTGCAGAAGCCGGAGTCAGAAATCCCGAGAGGGTCAGAAGGGGCCAACGGAAAAGAGAAACATAGATGTTTACAGACAGAAAAAGACTCAGTCTATCCAGTCACCTTCACCAGAACTGCAATGGCTAGGCTTCTAGCGGATCAGTCACCCCTCTGTTCTTCTTGGACTATCCCATCTTACTCCCTTAGCTCCATTCCTTCCCCCCATCAACCTCCCACTTCCATATGTCTATCCCACCACTCTCGAAGCTGGCCACCATGTTACCATTGACCAGGAGGGAGGAAAGTACCGGGGAGGACAGAGACACACACTGTAGATATGAGGGTAGGGGAATGGAAAAGGTGTCTGCTGTCAAGGTGGGGGGAGAGAGCCCAGAATAATGGAATCTGTGGTGGGTGGGGTGGGGGTCAGTTTCATGCAAAGCGGCAGAGGGAGCAACACAGGTGGTCCTGTGTCGAACAAGGGAGCACTGGGGCACTATAAACTACATCACTAGAGTCAAATGTTGGAAGAATCAATGAGAGCACAACCTCCCACCTAGCTGGGAAAGGAGCACATGACTTGTATAATACAGAGCACCCAATGTGGGACTTTCCAAGGGACAGTAGCAACATTCCCAAAGGAGTCAAACTGTGACTCTCTTGGGACTAGGGATGAAACCTGAAACATCTCTTTAATTTCCATATTGGCCAGACACCACCCTGTTTGGTACTGCGGGCCGGGAGCAGAATTATCACCCAATCTGAACTTTCTTTTTTAGAACCCCATGCACATGATGAGCCATACAAGGATTGCTGTGTTGCAAGAATGAATTTCTAGAAAAAATAACTGCTAGGATCAAGGTAAACTATTGTTAGGACCACCACCACCACAAATACACATGCTATGCTGGCCTACTGTGAAAGTACTTCACTGTTGTAAAAACTTTTGTGAATGGGGGCCAACAGCTTCTATTAATAGAATGCTGACAGCTGAGTGGATTGACGATGCACTCAAAAAAGGAAAACCAAATGCAGAAGCAGGCTTGCTCTAGTTTGAGGGTTTCTACTGATTCCGTGCGGTCGTTTGACAATTAGCCTATAGCTAGGACAGACACCTGCTTGCTTTCTCTTTCAGGGTTAGGCATCTGTCCCTGGCATTTCCCAAGACATAATCAGGGTTCCTGTCCCGTTAAATCCACTAGGTATTGTGTCAGCGATAGAGGCCATACGGGGCCAAAACAAGATGTGCCAAAAAGGTCGTGGACCCTACATCCAGCATGCGAATTCTCAGGGTCAAATTACAAATTCTTCAGGAGTCCCATTCCAGCAAAATCCATCAAATTTATGAAGGCCAGGCTTTACCAATGAAGTGTAGAAAGTTAAAGTACAACACGTAGGTAATTCAAGTACTCACAGACCAACCTGGTGATTAGCTCAAGCAGTTGTTTTCAATAATACTTGCCAATTTTCATGCAAAATACAAACGGAACAGATCATGCATGCATTATGTATGCCACAGTTCTGGGCACTGGCAAATTCCATTAGCTGATACCATAGAACAGATTTCCAAACTCTGCACCCCCTTGAGTAAGGGTAGTTTTTGAAGGGGGTGTGTGTGTGTTCCCTATTGTGCACAAATGCTCTGTCCAATAGACGGGCAAATTGTACCACAGACTAAGATCTATCATCCATTACTGGACACAGCAGCCCATGCACTAAGTCAGCCAAGTCATTTTTCATACATAGTAAAATAGTAGTTTAAAGTCAGAAGGGGATCTAGGTTTTATAAGTCCACCCGGCCCCCTGCTTCATAAGCAAGCATGAATAAACAAACATTCTAGTTTATAGGGATTCTCCAGCCACCCTATTACCCAGGGTACCCTGTGATTCCCCTGCCACCCTACTACCCAGGGTACCCTGGGATTCCTCTGCCACCCTACCACCCAGGTAACCCTGTGATTCCCCCGGTAAGCAAACATTTGTTCAGGCTTACATTGAAGGCCTGCCCTGTCTTCATATCCACAGTCTCTTCTAGTAAGCCATTCCAGAGGCTCACCACCCTGAGAGAGAAGAAGTGCTTCCTAACATTACCCCTGAAATTACCACCTCTGAACTTCAGGGCATGTCCCCACGTTCTGCTTGAGTACATCCGATCAAACATGTCTGTCTGTTGACTTTGCAAATACCACTGAGTGTGCGGTGGACTGCGATCATGTTCCCTCTTAGTGGTCTTTGATGGCATATTTATTCTGATGTGCCGCATGCTCTGATGACCTTCCCTTCCACAATAAATGAAATGCTGTACACAGCAAGGCTATCCACCAGGAGACACTGATGCAGCCTGAGTTTAAAAGATTCTTTGACCCCCTCTTCCTTTAGGAGAGTGTTTTTTTCCCTCCTCTCTGTGTGACCTGCCCTCATCTGTGGCCAATCCCCTCAGCCCCATCTCCCACCGTCTCTGGGGCTTTCTACTGTACCTCTGTTCCTCCACATTTTACCCCCAGTGATAGGGCCCTTGGGGTTCCTCAAGCCCCTCGGACATCATGATTTGCTGGAGGTGCCCAGTAGCTGGTGTGGGGCCTGCGGAGGGCCACCACTTCATCCTGCTACATTTGGGTCATGCCCTGCTTTTCATCCCTGGTTCCCCTGGATGCCTCCCGGCCTGAGACAGTAGTGGTACATGCACCCATAGCGTCCTCATGCCTCTGTCAGAAGACGTCCACCCACCCGTTGTGGCTCATGCTTGCACAGCCACTTGTGGTCACCCAGGTGGTGGCAGCACAGTGAAGTGTGCTACCCTCCCTCCCTGGGGAAGGAGAGCTCCTATGGGATGTTCAATCCTCCTTTTCCTCCCCTCATCTGGCCATCCCATGGGCCCAGGCTCATTCCCAAACCTTGGTCACCAGAGTTGTAAGTAGTAGCTTTATTAGTGCGCCACTGGGCCGGCCTATTAGGAGCTTGTTCCATTAGTTCATCGCTGTCTCTTTTTTTCCCATTCTTTTTCACTCAGGTCACCGCTCTCAGGGACCTCCCTCGGACATCACCCAGTTTCTTCCACTCGGCCTGAGATCCTCCCACCATGAGTCCCCCCCGGTGGTTCAAACACCCCACACCTTACCTGCAACCAGCCCCCTGGCTTGTACCCCCCTGGGTGAGGCCACTTCCACTGCATGCTGCTCCTTAATTCTAGTTGTGTTGCAGGCAGGATAAGGGGTCAGAGGCAGGTAGGCTCCGATAATGGGCATGAGGTTGCGATGCGTTGTCAGCCTCCCTGAGTGTGGGGTGTTTCCTCCAGCGTGAAGTGAGCATGACCCCCCCCCCAGAGGCACAGACGTGCAATAACGTCCAGCATGACACAAGCATGCTCCCGCACCCCTCCTGTGGACATCCGTCATCGCCTCCACTTCTTCCTGACATGACCCCTGTCTGTAGCACCCCTAACCTCCACTGGGAGTTGTTGATGCTGGGGAGCCACAAGCCTACCCTCCACAGAAGAGGAGGGCAGTTCTCTACACATTCAATCCTCTTCTCCCCTGCAGTCACCCGGGAAACCAAGCTCACTCTCGAACCCGGGTCCCCGGCGTGTTGTGAGGTGTGGTATCCGGTGCCTCAACCCTCAGCGCCACTGGGCTGGCTGGGTTCATTGCTCTCTTATTTGGTCTTCCTGAAGTTTGACACAGTTTAAATGTTTTTTTATACAATGTGTTATAAACTGGGAAGGCAGTGTGGTCTGGTATTTCCAGCCCTGAACTATGAAACAGAAGATGCCAGGTCCAGACTCCACCATAGTCACTCACCCACTGTGTGACCGCCCCCACCCATTGAGTAAGTCTGCATTCTGCTCGGCTATGAACTTCTGTGAACACAGGACCCCACTGAAAATGAGACATTAGCCACTAGATACAGGGCCTGCATGAGCACTAGAAAAATGGAGGTCTGTTAGGCCTTCTGCTTCTAAACATGGGGTGAGACACCTTTCAGAATACCTCTGTGCTACATCATCTAATACTTTGCTGATGATACAGGTGCAGACCATTTGATATACAGTTTTTTTTCAACTTTGTTCCCCTTTCGTGCCCACCAACAAAGACCTCCTTTGGCCTTCATCAGCGCCACCATCCCATCCACTGAGGCTTACTACCTGGAACCTGGAGCTCTGGAGCATCCATGACACACCACAAGTCTGCCCCCCCCCCATTGGATTGCCCTCCTGGGCAGAGTTGCCTTCTGCTCTCTGGCATCTCCCCACACGATCCATCCAGTCTCACGGTGGAGGTGTAGTTCACAGCTACGTTAAAATGGAGGTAATTTGTTTAACACACAATGGATAATGACTTTTACTTTGACTCCCACGGTTTTGCGATTTTGACCTTGACAATATTATGATTTTCTCCAAAATGCTCCGTGACAGAAGTATAGTCCTAAACAAAACTCATGAGTGGCAGAGCCACGGGAGAGTTATGAAAGTCCTGCCCCCTCAAAAGTGATGATAAATTGCATATTTTGAGTCAGACCATTGCATGTTCAGTTTACATCTGTTTTATTGTTATAGCTTTAATACCTTCTGTTCGTATGAAGATTTAACTGTTTATCTTTGAGTTCAACTGCTGGGCTAAGTGCTGTACATTGCTACTGTGATGTCATCAGCATTGTAAAAGCTGTTCTCTGATTGGTTCAGTGTTCCACTGTTATGTACACAACTTTGCTAGATATAAATCATGACATACCCCAAAAATTCAAGACACTGTGACAGCTTGCAAAGTGGTTCCAAAAACAGTAGTTTTATGCTGTGGTATTTCTCTCTATACTCATTGTTTAGAGCAAATTAATGAAACGGAAGCAGAATTGTGTCTGATTATATTTAAAAAAAAGTTTTACTGCATTCTGAAACACCTCTTTAAAATGCCGCTTGGGTTAATGCAAGACTTGACATAATCAGTCTGCCCAAGTACAGTGCCTGGGGATGCTTGTTATGTCTAGCATGCTGCTTTGGATGGTATATCCTTACAGTATTCCTTCAGGCTGCAAGTGCCATCGAGGGAACTCTGCACAGAGATGCTGCACGCAGGCGAGGGTAAGAACCTGGGCCCCAGGTGACAGCATTAGTCAAACCCTAAAGGCATTAACAGCATACAAAGTCAGGCTAGCAAGGAGCTGATAATGGTTATATCCCTCCCCTTTTAAATCAGCAAAAACAGACTGTCCAATCCCAGTGTCTGAAATCAGCAGGCTTTCTGCGCTTAAACACAGCACCGATGTCTCACTCTGATAGCTGAACAGTGTTCTGAGGTTTATCATTTAAGATATTTTCTCTAAGATCCCTTAGGTTTCTTCATAAGATAAATGTTATTGAAGTTTTCCAGAATAATAATGATACAGTACATTGGGCACGCAATATACAAATCTCTATAGCAGAAAGCAGGGCTTGCAAGGTGTAGCAGCAGTATACAGAACAGCATTCTCCCTCAAACATGGAGGACATTAATAAGCCTGTCAACATGGATTTCTTTTTATTTTGTAATCAACATTTTTTTCCCTCCTGGGCGCCCCGGGGGCGGAATTTCTGCCCTGAACAACCCGCCAGAGAGCCCGACCACCTCTGACCAGCCCTGAGACCCCCCATGGCTTGCCCCCCGTGGTAGGGCTGGGAAGGGAGCTTTCCCCCCTACCGGAGCACAATCTAAATCTAGGGAGGCGGAGGCAGAGAACCAGTGGGATGGGGGTGAGGCTTCTTGGAGCCCCCAGCTGCCATTTTCCATTTTTCTGGTGACCCCTTCCCTTCCCTCCCGACGTATGGCATGGTTGCGCACGTGGGGGCACACGCACACCACGCCCCCTCCAGCTGCCTGCTTCCCAGCCTGTGCCACACCACAGCCCCCACTAGAGGGTGACCAACAAGCAGAATGACAAACCCTCCCTCCCCGAGAGAGGAGAAGAGTCCTCCGGACGCTCAGTACTCTCTTGCCCCTGCTGACCCCCAATGGCCTGGGCTTGTTGTTCCTGAACCTGGGTCACTGGCATGGCGCGAGGTGTGGCATGCAGTGCCTCAATCTCCAGTGACACTGGGCCATCATCAACATATATTTCTAGGCCTATGGCCCTCGTTGCTGCAAACAAGCAGGCAGGCCTTTGTAAAGGTACTTGAATGTTTAGAATCCAAAGGTTTACTTGCAGTGGGGTCATACGAACATACGAAATGCCAGCAGAAGCAGGCCTCACGGTCTATTGAGTCTGCTTGACTGTGCAGCTAGCCCCTCAACTTGCAGCTGCCCCATCCTTCCCTCCCCACCCAGAGAACAGGTTAAGTGTCCATTCACTGGGGTTCAGGATGGTATTAGTTCTCTTGCAGAAAAAGAAAACTTCCGTCCTATACAAAATCTAACGGCAGTTCTACACACACAGTGACACATGGCATGTGTTGCAATAAACACTGACATGTAGGGAACGTGATACAATGCACAAAGTGGTACGTGATGCGCCAAATGGAATACACAGAGTAATGTGTCGTGTATGTGATGTAATACACAGAGTGACACGTGGTTTGTGTAGCTATACATAAAGTGACACGTGGTGTGCCAAGTGCAATACACA
This sequence comes from Neoceratodus forsteri, assembly GCA_016271365.2. Taxonomy (NCBI): domain Eukaryota; kingdom Metazoa; phylum Chordata; order Ceratodontiformes; family Ceratodontidae; genus Neoceratodus; species Neoceratodus forsteri. Next base: position 30,378,204 of record JADMNL010000027.1, read on the forward strand.
GTAACATGTAGTGTATGGTATGCAACACACAATGTGACACACGGCATGAGCTGCAATATTCACTGACAAGTAATGAATGTGATGCAATACACAGAATGACACGCCGTGGTTTGTGCTGCAATGCATGGAGTGTGCCAAATGCTATACACGGAGTGACATGTGGTGTGTGAGATGCTATACATACAGTGAGTTGTAGTGTACATGATAAAATACACACAGTGATATGTGGGTGTGTAAGATACAATACTGTACATAGCGTGACATGCACTGTATGAGATGCAATACACAGAATGACACGTGGAGACTTGCAATACACAGAGTGAGATATGGTGGGTGAGGTGCAACACATAGGGCTGTAATTTTTTATCAGTAAAAATTTACCAATTGCACGGCACTTCACGGTCCCAAAAAATAGATCTTTATTCAAACTGAAACACAGCGCCGAGAAGTGCTCTCAACTGATCTTGTGCTTACAGCCAAGTGCCAGACTATACAGAAAAAAAGCAGAAGACTTGCAAGAACCAAAGGCACAAAATGATTCGGTGCTAATTCTTTATTAAAGTGTATCAACATTTAGTAATCTACTACTACACAGATACTGCCTCTTCAATGGCAAAGCTTTCAGGCTGGCAGCCCCCCCCCGGTGGTGTCCGCTCCCCAACGGTGTTCTCAGTAGCTGGGGAGAAAGTAGTAACAGCTGATCATGATAGCGTGGATTATATTGCTTACTTACATGCTTTCAGTCAATCTGACTGGCTCTTCTGACTCTCCGGTAAGGCAATGGCAGAATTTGGGGATTTTCACGGGGGACTACCAACTTCACGGTAATCGTGAAATCCGTGACCCCCGTGAAATAATTACAGCCCTAGCAATACATACAGTAAGACATAGTGCATGTGATACGATACTCACACTGACATATGGTGTGTGATACAATATACAGAGTGACACGTGAAGTGAGTTACAAAAAACACGTGATGTACAAGATGTAATACATATGTAACCCCTAGATGGCGCTATCCCAGGGGCTACTACCCCTGCCTGATTTGCCACTAACAGGTTGAGGGGCCTGGATCCAATGGCGGGTGCCTCCACCCAGAGGTCAGGGTTTGCAATAGTTAAACTTACTTGGTCACAGCCCTCTGGGACACTGCAACCCCCCTTTCTTCCCACTAGTGGCCCACACAGTATATCAGAATTACCTTCACAGTATACACTTACCCCAGAACTGGTTCAGGCACTGGGACCCCCTGTAAAACAAGATACAGTGCAACAATCACAGTACAATATTTTAACATAGACAAATACCTCAGGCAGTATAACTTTGCTGAAACAAGCAGCTCTGATTTATTTAGGGGATATAACAAGGACAGGAAATCAGGTTAATTAGCTTATCACTCTACTCATCTACCTATGGCTCTGTGCACGGCCTATCCCTATCAGTTACTGTCCCTAGGTACCCAAGCCCTGAGTGGCTAGTCCAAACCGTGGCAGCTGGTAGGGCCCTTTCACACAGAGAAAAGGAAAATTAAACAGTCAGCAGTACAGTAATTCCATTTGGATTTAATGTAGCAATTCAACAGGGAGCGACCCTGAATTAGTACTCACGACCTCCAAACAAGATAGGGTCCTTCAATGTCAGCAGGGCTACTCTTGAGCTCCAAGAGACTCCTCACACATTTATATGGTAAACAGTCACAGGCAAAAGTCACGTAATGGCAGCAGGATTCACTTGAGGTACACAAACCTCTTCACACATTTATATGGTAAAAGAAAGCACTATACCAGGCAGGCTGCATCTGTATCCCGATCGCAATTACTGCACAATACCCGGGAGAACACACAGCAGATTCAGTTCCTGACAGACCGAGTGCAATTCCGCCAGTCTTCTACAGGGTGAGCCTGGTTTCTACTCTTCAGATATCCTTTGATTCTCTTCACAGGACGGATTCAGTCCTAACAAGCAGTTACACAAGCTGCGGACCGGAACTCTGGACCTTACACGCGTTTTTTGACTGAAACTGTGCACTGAAGGAGCACAGGGTTTCTTTCCCCTTCACTCCAGAGCTAAACTGAAACTCCAACAGACAAAACCGGCACTTCCTTTGAGTTCCTCCCAGTTCTTGACTGGATTGGCTGTCACTCACAATAGACTGCTGCTGTTGGTCCAAAAGGCGCGAAGTCTAAACTACATCTCCCAGAGTCACTGCCCATACAATCCTCTTGTGGCTGGCTCAGATTATGAGTCCAAGTTCTGATTCGTCCAAGGCACCATTTTAGAGCTAGCTTACTCCACACTGATTGGTCCAGTTCAGCAGTTCAAAACCAGAATGGGAACTAGGCAGACACAGTTCTGACTGCAAAGAAAGCAGGTTAGACAAACTGTAATTTCATTATTACTGTAAATGATTTCTGGCAAACAGTTACATCTTTCAGATAGGTTCCCTTTGCACTCCTAGTGACTGCAAAAATGGAGTGAATTGGCAGCAGCTCGAGTGGTACTCAAACAGAGAAGCACACAGTCCCCCATACAAACTAATTATGTCTGCAAGCAGACAGCTCTTAAAGAGACAGTACCAGAGGCTCTAAAAACACTCACTGATAAATGGCTTAAACGCCAAACACCATTCAGGCTTGGAGCATTCAAGCAAGCTCCTGGAAGTCTTTTGGGAACCCCCATTTGCAGGGGGGTTACACATACAGTGAGACGTAGTGCATAGGGTACAATACACAGAGTGGTACAAGGTGCATGATGTGTTACACACTGACACATGGTGGGTGGACTGCAGTACACACAGTGACGTGATGTGTGTGATGTAATACACACAGTGGCAGGTAGTGTATGTAATGCAATTCGCACATTGAGATGTGGTATGATTCATGCAATAGTCTAACACCTGGTGGGCATGGTACAACACACAAAGTGACATGTAGTGTATGTGAAGCAATAGATAGCCACATATGTTGTATGTGATGCAATATACATTATACAGTGACACTTGGTGAAAGTGATGCAATACACATAGTAACATGTGGTGTGTGCGATGCAGTACATGCAGTGAGACATGGTGTATGTGACACAATACACACGGTGACACATGGTGTGTGACGCAGTACACACTGACACAGGTGCATTATGCAATACACAGTGTGACGTGTGTCTGTATGATGCAATACACACAGTGACATGTGGTGTGTGTCATGCAGTACGCAGAATAACACATGGTCTGCAAGATGCAATACACACAATACAATGACACTGTGTACGTAATACAATACACATACTGATATGCGGTGTGTGTGATGCAATATAGATAGTGACACACTTTGTATGTGTTGCAATACTCAGTGTCATGTGGTGTGTATTGCAATACACACAGAGTAACACATGGTATATGTGATACAACATGCACAGCGACGTGGTGTACATGAGGCAGTATCCATAGTAGTATGTGGTGTGTGTGTGATGTAATACACACAATGACATGGGGGTGTCAAACCCAAAGCAACGCATCATGAGTAGCAGCGTGCAATTGCAATCACACCCTAGGTTAAAGCCAAACCTCACAAATGAGCAATGAGCCGTAACACTAAGGCAGACAGGGTGAGACAAAAGACTAAACACCCTTGGCTGCCATATTCAGACTCTCAAAACAGAGCTTAGCGTTACCATAACAACTCACCGAACCACATTTATTTAATGAACAGACCTGTATATTTGCAGTCGGTTCAGCTCACTTGCAATTTAAATAACCTATCTGACCTTTTCAAATGTAAACTTGGTTGGTTAGTTTGACCCACTCGAAATTTCAAGCACCAGCTGAATGTGAGTGTGTAGCTTAAGCACTTAACATGCTTTTGTGGGACACCAATGCTGGTTAGATGCTACGTGCTACTTTAACAAGACAGCACGACATGGTCCGCATAATAAAAATGGATAAATGTCAGATCACTACACTGTAAACAGTTACCATTTTAAATATGGAAATCACTGTGCAGGTACCACATACGTTTTTGTGTAGAAGCGGGGGTGGGGAGGGTAAGATTCTGATAATGTTTTGAGGAGAATGGGTATGTGGGGATTATGTCAAATTTTGGGAAGGATTTATGAGAATCCCATAAGGCATTTCAGTGCAGGGGCAGATTATATGCCAGTCTCATTATGTTTTGGGGAATTCCGTAAGGGTCTGAAAGTTTAGGGCAGGTCTATCTGTAGCCGTCAGTTTAGTGTACATGTGTGTGCTTGTATTAAGTGTGAACCCCAAAGAACTCTTTATTTCACAAATGGTATGGCCTGTCCATCAGGGGAGGCCGCAGCCTATTTCAAGAGGAAGTTCAATAATCAGGATAAAGTACTACTTACTGAAGATGTGAGTTATGACAGTTATGTGTAAACAGAAAGTCCTGCACAAGTCACAAAGCTGCTGTTATACACAGCACTGTCCAGGGGCAAAGTGTTGACACACCTCTTTGAACTGTCCAAGGAAGATCTTTCTTGTAAAAATCAAAGGAAACAAGTATGCAATAAGACACGCTAAAGTAATTATGGGTCAGTAATTGCACACATTGTATGTGTTGCTAGGCAAGAGGCACTTGCGATGTGTGCCTTTAAACATACATGAGGAAAGTGCACCTATTGACAATAGACATCGCTTGAAGTGTCTTATTGCACTTATTACATGGGTTCTACCAAAAAGGTTTTAAAAAGGTTTTTTATTATGATTTTATTATTAGAAAATTGTTTTAATCATTTTGCAAGCATACATACAGAAAGTACACACGGAAGGACAGCATGAAATCGCAAGACAATAAATAAATTAATAAGGAGCTTAAGACACCTTCCCTTGAGTTAAACATAAAGGGAAGTATACAGACAATAACCATATTATCAATTAATACATCTTCAAAGCATACATCATGGAGCGTAACAGGAGTTAAGCAGTCAGGATTTAAAAATTCCAGAGTCCTGACTACCATCAAGGCTAGCACCATATGAATCCCTCAAACACAACAGGTACTTGCTTTAGGGCAAGTAGTTAACCCAAGAGAAACTATTGCAGTTATGTTCATCCCCAACTTTGCAGTTTTATAGTGAATATAATGGGCAGTAACTAAGAGCCCAAAACATCAACTGTAATGTTCACGCAGAAAAACGTGGTAATAACTTGTAATCGCCAAACTTTTTAACAATTACTAAAGCTCCCAACATGCAGTTCTACGGCATACAGCCGCTCAAGTTAGTCCATTCAGCAGCCCCCATCCATCTTGATGGTACAGTTGGGATATGTCCTGGGGGGAGATACTTGATAGTAACTGAAACATTTACAGGCTCACATTACTTTTTCTGCACTAGTAAAGATACACTAATAAAAGAGGAGACTTACACATGCTGATCCCCTTACCCCCATATACTTATATACCCAACTGTTATTTTGGGACCTGACAAACGGTAAAGCAGGTAAACATTCCATATCATGGAAAGGGTACAGGTCCTGAAAAAATTACAAACCCCAGACCCCTTGCATTGAGAAAAACAGTTTGAAGTCCAACAGTTTGTAACAGTGCCTCCACATCCGAATCCTCCTCCCCATGTGGCTCCATCTCCTGCCTCCACATCCAAATCCTCCTCCTCCCCATGCGGTTCCATCTCCTGCCTCCACATCTGAATCCTCCTCCCCTTGTGGTTCCATCTCCAGATTGATATGGCTTACCAGCCTGTATGCATCTTTTGGTCATTAAACAGATGGGAATATCCATTCCAGACTACTCACAGTCTAGCTGGCAAGAGGCGTTGGTGCTGTACTATCAGGGTCCGCACTGAGCTCCTGTCCCGGTCAAAAATACTTCTCCTCAGGCATGTGCCATAAGAAATACAGAGACGCCTGCCTCATTGTACTTCAATGCCCACTGCCTATGGGCCTGTGCCAGGGCTCTGTCTTGGTCTTCCACCGCTGTACAAATGATTATGAAGGTACACAGTGCTGAGGAATACACCGGTACTAGGTGAGGAGTCAATCTATATGCTTTTCCAAATAAGAAGGGTTGATGTGTTTCAGACGGTCCCAAGAAAGTTGGCACTGCAGTAGTATTTTTGCAAAATGCAAAGCCTCTTTGTCCTCCGAGGCTTCCGGGAGCCCAGCCACCCTCAGGTTACGCTCACGGCTCTGGTTTTTGAGATTTTCAAGCTGCTGTGTTAATAAAGAGTTATCTTTCACTAGGCTGACTGTTATATCCTGTGCCTTCAGATATGATCCCTCTGTGCACTGACCCATTTGTTCCACAGCATCCACCCTTGTTTCCAGGGTGGATACTCTCAGGGTCAGGCTCTCCAATTTGCGGTCCATATCCTGGACCATGTGGATGAGTTGCCCCACAGTAGTGCTGACTGTTTGGAGAGTCACCTCCCCTGCTGCCATCTCAGAGGTTCCAGAGGCTACCTCATGGTTCTGTGGCCAATTCCCTGGCCAGAGGCTTACTTGGGCTTGAAAAAGCCGTCAGCACTGCATTCCTCGGCTTGCCCATTCTGGATTTCCAAGTTATTCACAAACATTTAGGAGAAGTTTAGTGAGAAAATGTTCCCCAAAATACACTTAAATAGTTTAATTTGTAGAGTTCAGAGTGGCTGCTCCCACTCGTTGCTAAGCCATGCCCCCTTGAAAATATTGTTTTCTGTATGAAATATGAGCAGAAAATGAAACAATAATCCCAGCTGCAGCATACTGATACTATAGCAGAACCTGCTGCACAAGTTAAACAAGTACAGGGGTGTAATTATGGCCAGATAATACTCTCATATACTTTTCTTTTAGCCAATCAGGTGGCTAGACTGTCCTTACCCATGTTATAAATGTTAAATATTGCCATGTGAACAAAGTCATGCATTTATCTGCAATTCCTTTGATTCATGGTACCCTGTGCAAAGCATGGCTCACTCATATTTGGAGGGACCTCTTAATACAGCTGGGGGGTAGTACTGCCCCATGCTGCTGCACAACTCCCTCCTACCTCTGCTTCCCGGTCTATAACCCCACGCTTACACTAGTGTAATCCCCCTTCACCCTCCCGGACCGATGACCTTTGCTCCCACCCTTAACTCAGTATTACCTCTGCACATTGCAAATGCTGTTATCCTCCAGCACCTTACTGTACTGTAATTGCAAATGCGGACACCCTCCAACGCGTCATTGTATAGTTATGCATTTACTTCTCTCAATCCTTGTCTTTGCACAATTGTTATTTACGACACTTGTCCACCCACTGTTGTATTATTGTGTTACTGTATTATTGTTCTTAGTGTTCTTCAGTAATCTCCCTTCCCACTCCCCCAGGACACAGCTGGAATAGGGATGGGACAAACAGTACTTTTTAGTATTCAACTGAATATCAAATAGTTGATGACAGTATTTGTCGAATAACGAATATGAGCAGGGAATGAAGACACCACTGTAGTCTTTATTATTTTCATTTTTATTTCATATTTATTCTTTTATTTAAGGCAGGTTAAGCCATAATTTAAAATCAAAGTGAGGTAGTAACAGTGAGGTAGTGACAGTCACTGTGCAAAACTGTATTTGGCATTTCATTTCATAGCTTCAACTTGTGTAAAATTAGCAATTGGCACCTTTTTGAGGGTGAGGGCATATTATGGACCAAATACAGGTGGTGGGAAGCTTGCTGCATGTGCAAAAATGACTATTCGGTATTCGGTCTGGTGTCAATCTCAGGTATGTGACCAAAGGCATTCGACTCAGTGCCACATGGAAGGCTGGGAAGGAAGTTAGTAGGCACAGGGGCGGGTGCAAAGCTGGTGAGGCGGGTAGGAAACTGGCTGCAGGGAAGGCAACAGAGGGTGGTGGTGGGTGGGGAGCTCTCACACCCAAGGGCAGTGACGAGCGGTGTTCCACAGGGCTCGGTGTTGGGACCAGTGTTGTTTGGGATATTCATTGCAGACATATCATGGGACATCAAGAGCAAGATCAGTCTGTTTGCTGATGATACCAAGGTAGGCGCGGTGGTGGATGACCTAGGGGATGGCAGGGGTTGCAGGATGATCTGGCAAAGCTTGAAACCTGGTCAGACACCTGGCAACTGGGCTTTAATGCCAAAAAGTGCAAGGTGCTGCATTTTGGGATGAAGAACCCAAGGAGGAGTTACCAGCTGGAGGGAGTGCAGCTAACCCAGACAGAGGAGGAGAAGGATCTGGGTGTGCTCAATACAGGGTCAATGAACAACTCGGCACAATGTAGGAAGGCAGCTGCAAAGGCCAACAAAATGCTGGGTTGTATTGCAAGGGGTATATCCTCGAGGAGGGAGGAGGTGATTCTGCCACTGTATAGGTCATTAGTTAGACCACCTGGAGTACTGCGCAGTACTGGCGTCTGTATCTGAAGAGGACATTAAGTTACTGGAGGGGTGCATGAGAGGCGACAAAGATGATCAAGGGGCTGGGGACTTATCATACGAGAGAGTTGAAGGAGTTGAACATGTACTCACTGGAGGAGAGGAGAGACAGGGTGGCATGATTGAAACCTTTAAACACATGAAAGGAATAAACAAGACGGGTACAGAGGGGCTGTTCAAAGTAAGGAAGGGAGGGACACCAGGGGCCATGATATGAGACTGGAGCGAGGAAGGTTCAGGAGAGAGATGAGGAGACACTTTTTTACAGAGAGGGTGGTGGCTGGGTGGAATCGTTACCTGCTGAAGTGGTATGCAGTAGAACAGTGGACTGCTTCAAACGAGGATGAGACAGGACAAGGGGGAGGGTTAATGAAGGGGAAGGGTGGAAGGAAGGGGCAGCTGCAGAATAAGGGGTGCTAGCTACACATTCGAGCAGACTTGATAGACCTCTAGGCCTTTATCTGCTGGCAAATTTCGTATGTTCGTAAATACAAATAGTTGGGGTGGGCCACTATTTGGATACAAAACGAATACAAAGCAAATATTTATCCCAGCCCTAATCTGGAAATGAGCAGTTACTAGCTCAGTATGTCTTTCCTGGTGAAATTTCTGAAATGAATAACTAAATAATGTGTGTCAAAAGTTGCGAAATAATGAGCTACAAGAACTGGCAAAGTAAAAACCTATCTTCCCTGATTACCTCACACAAACAGACAGGTAACACCATCCACCTCTTCATGCTAAGGTTTTTCTAATTAAAAAAAGGCCTTTTTTGATTTAAAACAGGTTATTTGCCCAGCAACGGTGGTGGTGGTGGTGGGGGCGTGATTTATTTTCTTTTTCTACACACTTTCCAAATCAGGTGAGCTGTAGTACAGGAAGGCCAAGTGACTTGATCAAGGTCGCCCAGGGAGTCTGTGGTTGTGTTTGGATTCAAAACTGTTATCTTATTATTACTAGCACGGAGCTCGAACCCCTACATCCCACTGCCTTCCCTGAATCAGTTTTCTTTATTCAAACCCTGGTGACCGGAACAGGCACACTTGGCCAAGGCTCATTTCCAGATATGTCCTGGGGGAGGAAAGACAAAAGGAGGTACATGAGCAAGAACAAAATGGTGTGAGGTACCAGCAACAAGAAAATATACTACTGTGTGCTGGGAATCTGAAAGAATGATATACAGCTCACAGGGCATATTGCACTAATTACATATTGTACATACGGTAAATAAGATAAAATACAAAAGTATATTTCAGGGTGATCCTTTTAGTCTCAGTCATAGAACCACATGGGCCTGGGTGCTGATTTTGGAGCAGGTATAGCTAGCCTTCATTACCAGCACAGAGGAGAGGCTAGGGGCAACAGCAAGAAGAGGTTGGTTAGAAGATATCCGAGATATAGGCAAGTGGAGTAGAGGTGAATGGGAGCTAAATGTTTGTCCCAAATGGCGGGAAGCTAGACAGAAAGCAGTTTGTCCAGTGGTAGTCCGGCAGGCAGAAACTGAAAAGTTACAAAGATTCAGTGCAGCAGAAATAGTTGCAAGGGGGGAGAGGGGATAGGTGGGAGTTAAAGTAGCAGTGCAATGAAAAATGTTTTTCCAAAATGCTAGTTTCAGCTACGATTACTAACGAGCATTAGTCAATGCTGAATGTTTTCCAGTTTGCGTTGTTGGGTCCTGCTTGTACATATTTTTACTATATATTTACCCAAGATAGACCAGATGAGAAGTAATATGTCATTTGCAGTGGGGTCCTGATTTTATACAGTTTTATAATGCATTTACCCAGGACAGCAGAGGCGAAATGTGATATATCTTGTTTTTAGTGTGGTCCTGCTTCTGTAATGTATTTTTCTACGACACATCATTTTAGATGCAACATCTCCTTTCCGGTGGGGTTCTGTTTTTACACAGTTTTGCAATATATTTACCCAGGATAACCCAGCTGAGATATAATATCTCATTTTCAGTGGGGTCCTGCTTTAACACATTTTTGTATTGTATTTACCCTGGATTTATTTGTTTTATTTATTTATTTCTAGGAAGTACCTTTGAGCCAGAGGCTCTTTTACAAAGGTTCCACGTCGAAGTAATACACAGGCATAGCATTATTGACATTGGTTACAAGTACATAAGCAGATCCAAGGAGGTTCCATGCCTAGAAAGACATAAGTATATCAGGTTACAGAGGTTACATAATTACAATAACAGGGATTACATAAGTAAAAATATACAGACACATAATTTAAAGCAGGCTAGGTTGACAGGTTGTTAAGTGAACAACTTGAGAATCTACAGGATTTAGAGTGAATCATGTAGGGAACAGAGGATGATATAGTCTGTAAAATAATTAACTAATACTAAATGCAAGGAGGCGAGAACTTGATGGGTAGCAGTTCTTTTGTCTTAACTGCTAAAGAGTGTAGTCATAAAGGAGGGCTAGACTCACTGGGGAGTGCTGAGGCGGGAACCTGGAGCCTACTAGGGGAGTGTTAGTTAGCAAGAAGAAAGGAGAAGGAAAGGGTGCAGGTTAGAATGAGGGTAGCAGGAAAGAGGAGGGAAGAGTGTGGGGGACTTCAGGTCTCACAGTCACAGTTCCTGTTTGTAGCAAGGGACACTCTGAGTTTATCTTTAAAGGGGCCTATTTTGTCCTCTTTTGTAATGCCTTGGTCAAGCGCATTGAGCCAAAGTGGTGCCCGGTATTCGTAGGACCGTTGGCCTTGTGTGGTTCTACGGAAAGGGACGCAGAGGGAAGAGTTGTTTGTACCCCTAGTGCATCTGATGGAATTAGGTCACCTAAGGAGGCTTTGCAGGCCTGGGGTGGTAAGTCCTAGCATAGACTTCTTGGTGAGCATTCATACTTGATACTGGAGGCGACTGTCAAGGTTGAGCCATTTGTTTGAACTGTACTATCGCAGGGTGAGTGAGATGGGGTACACCTAGGACTAAACGACACGCTTTGTTTAGTGTTGTTTTGATATGTTTCAAAGCAGTTTGGGAGGCAGCCCCATATACTGCTAGACCATAGTCTATCACTGAGAGGACTGAGCTATTTACAGCAGTTCTGAGTGCCTCAGGAGTCAGGCCTTTTTGGTGTCTGTACAGTAAATACAGGTTACTCACCTGTAACAGGAGTTCTAGGAATGGTATATGTTGTTCATCCACACTCATTGGCAGGTATCCTTGCCGCTTTAAATCTTGCCGGAAGGTCTTCAAGCTGGCTCCTCTCACCCACCGGGTGGTAATAACTCGGCTCCGCCCCATGACGCCAGATCTGACCGCTGGAAGCTCAGGTTGTCGTCAAAGCCGGGAGGTCGGGTGGAGGCGTGGATGAACAACATATACCATTCCTAGAACTCCTGTTACAGGTGAGTAACCTGTATTTCTAGGGACATGGATATGTTGTTCATCCACACTTATTGGCAGACTCCTAGCAGTTCTCCGGGAGGAGGGAGGCAAGACGCACACCCCATATACTTACTTGGGAAAGAGACTGGAGAACCGAGGCCCCAAAACCAGCATCCCAGCATGACTCAAGGTCGATGTGGTAGTGGGTGATGAAGGTGTGTGCTGACTTCCAGGTAGCAGCCCTGCAAGATTTCCTGGATAGGGACATCCCTGGAAGCAGCCACCGATGCAGCAGTATGGCGGGTAGAATGAGCTCTTATCCCTCTGGGAGGCTCCATGCCCGCCAACTTGTAGCAGAGATCTATGCAGGAGGTGACCCACCTGCCTATCGTCCGCTTGGCTGCAGGTCTGCCAGGTGCGGCTTCAGCGTAGGTGACAAACAGCTGGGAACCTCTCCCGAATTTCAGCCGTGCGCTCCTTATAATAAGGCGCCTCTCTAGGGTCCAGAGTATGGAGCCTATATTCGGCCTCCGAGGTGTGATTGGGGTAGAACACCGGCAGAGTCAACACCTGGTTACAGAAACTCGACACCACCTTCGGAAGGAATTTCGGTGGGGCGCAGGACAACTTTGTCCCTGTGGAAGACCAGGTAAGAGACTCGATGGAAGCGCCTGGAGCTCTCCCATCCTTCTGGCTGACGGATAGCCACCAAGAAGGCGGTCTTCCACGACAGGTGAGAGAGAGCACACCTGTGCATAGGTTCAATGGCTTGCCCATGAGCTTTGCCAGTACCAGCAGTAGATCCCACGGAGGTGGGGTTCTCGTGACTGAGGGGAAATGTGATCAAGGCCTTGAAAAACGCCAGACCACCTTCTCCTGCGCCACCGACTGCCTCGCCCGCACCGGTAAGCAGAGATGGCTGCCAGGTGCACCCTTAGGGTCGTCGACCTAAGCCCTTGACTAGAAAGGGACCATAAATAGTCCAAGATGCTTGCCAAGGAACAGGAGGAAGGGTCCAAGCCTCGTTCTTCTGACACCAAATGGAAAACCTTTTCCATTTGAAGGCATAGCATTTTCTGGTCGACTCCTTACGGGACGCCTCAACTACATTGAGGACCTCGTCGGAAAGACCCAAGGCCTGGAACTCTAGCCACTCAGGAACCAGGCCGTCAGGTGCAGGGATTGAAGGTCCAGATGGAACACCTTCCCCTGATTGACTGAGAGCAGGTCCGGGTGAGCTGGAAGTTGCCTCGGGAGCCTGGAGCTGAGGCTGAGGAGATCTGGGTACCAGAACTGGCGGGGCCAGTCTGGGGCTATCAGAATCACCTGCGCCTTGTCCCTCCTTGCTTTGAGAAGCACCTTGTGAATCAAGGGAAATGGGGGAAAGGTGTAGAAGAGGCCCGGGGTCCACAGCCTCGAGAAGGCATCCCCCTGCAGCGAGCCCTGCTGAGGGGGGCGGGCATGAAACAGCCTCAGCCAGCGTTCTCCTTGGAGGCAAACAGGTCCACCTGAGGTGTGCCCCAGTGGGAGAACAGATCTTGTACCTACCTCCGGCAGGAGACCACTCGTGAGATGCAGCCCCTATCTGGCTCAGGGCATCGGCCAGGGTGTTGGAGGCTCCTGCCACATGAATGGCTAGGAGATCCACCTCCAGGCTGCGCACGAGTGACCAAATGCGGAGAGCTTCCTTGCATAGAAGCATGGAGCGCGTCCCGCCCTGGCGGTTTAGGTAGTACATGGTCGTGGTATTGTCCGTCTGGACTCGGACCACTTGACCCCGGAGAAACGGAGCAAAGGCGGTGAGAGCTAGGGCGGACTGCTCAGAGCTCCAGCAGGTTGATGTGGCATCGGGACTCCCGCGGGGACCAGAGGCCGTGCGCCCGGTGTTCCCCCAGATGGGCACCCCAACCCATCAGAGAGGCATCGGTCGATAGAGAGACCGTCGGCTCGGGGCGGACAACGGGATGCCCTCCTGCAGATGAACTGGAACGGTCCACCACTGGAGAGCGTTCCACATCTCCTGGGTCACCATCACTAGCTGGTCCAATGGATCGCAGCGTTGTGACCACTGGCTGGCCAGTCCCCACTGAAGGGGGCGCATGTTCCAGCGTGCCCAACGGACCACGCTGGTACAGGCCGCCATGAGACCCAGGAGGCGCAGGAAGTCCCGGCAGGCGCATTGCCCAACCAGAAATGATTGGGCAAAGGAGGTAAGAACCTCGGCCCTGTCCGTGAGGCCGTGCTCTGGCTCAAGAGAGTCGAGCTGCTGCCCCGATAAACAGAATCACCTGCTTCGACTCGAGTTCGACTTGGCCTCGTTGATAAGGAGGCCCAGTTGAGAGCAGACCTGGAGGGCCAGATCTCTGGACCACTCCGCCTCCTTCCTGGAGGAGCTGCTATCAGCCAGTCGTCCAGGTAAGGGTACACCCGGACCCCTCGGCGCCGCAGGAATGCTGTCACCACTGCCATGCATTTGGTGAAGACCCTGGGAGCTGGAGACAAGCCGAAGGGCATGGCTTGGAACTCGAAGAGGGATCCTTCCGCCGAAGCGAAGGAATCTCTGGTGAGACGGACGGATAGGGACGTGAAAACGCGTCCTGCAAGTCCAGAGAAGCAGAACCACACGCCTGCGTTCAAGGATGGTATTATCTGAGCCAGAGTGACCATCCTGAAGGTTCGAGACCTTAGGAACTTGTTTAGGTCGTGTAGGTTCAGAATGGGGCGCCAGCCCCCGTCCGCTTCGGAACCAGGAAGTACCTGGACACAAACCCTGGGTCTGAAGGAGGGTCCACCACCTCTCTACCACCTCCTTCTGAGAGCGATGTCGGCTCGACGAGCGCCAGTGAGGCTGGGTCCCAGGCTCCGAGGGGCGACGCCTGAAGGGTGGTGCCTGCTCAATTCCAGAGGCAGGCCTCTTCCCACCACCTCTAAGACCCACCTGTCCGTGGTAACAGCGGACCAGGCGGAACGGAAGTGCCGGAGCCGCCTCCCACGGGGACCTAGGGTAAGGTGACGGGATGGGGGCACACCCCTCAGCCCGGCCACTGGGCAGGCTTGGAGGAGGGACCGCCGAGGGACCTCCTGGGCCCTTTCTCCCTGCCTCCTGTTAGAGGAAGCCGGGCGGCTTGGGTTTGGGATGCCAAGGCCGAGCCTGCTGGCCCTGACGTTGCTGGGCCGGGCGCGCCGGGGGCACAGAAGGACGAAAGGGCTTAGGCTGTGGTTTGCGGCCTTTGTCCTTCTGAGCGGAAGAGACCGAGTCCAAGGTGGCATTGGACTTCTCGATCCTCTGCAGGTGACCTTCCACCCCAGGGCCGAAGAGGTCAGTCCCCAAAAAGGGAACATCCGCCAACTTGTGCTGGGTATCCGAAGTAAAGGTGGATATTCTCAGCCAAGCCCGCCGACGCATAGCCACTGCGGCCGCCACCGATCTGGCACATGAGTCCCCTATATCCAAAGCAGTCTGGAGCTGCTGTTTGGCCACTGCCCTGGTCCCGCACCTGCTTAACCGTAGTCTGCAGATCGGCGGGAAGATGAGGGATGACCTCATCCAGGGAGCCCAACAGGGCATGAGAAAAATGTGCCATGAGGACGGCCGAACTGGCCTGACGAGGACGAGAGAGGACGAGCGAGACTTTTCGCCCGACATAGTCCAATTTCTTGGACTCCTTGTCAGGAGGTTTGTCCACATCCCTGGCGCCAGCCGGGCGCTACCGGAAAACGCTTGTCGGTAACCAACCCTCAGCAGAGGGTGTTCCAAAACGGACAAGGAACCGGTAGGGACCGCATATTCCTGGCCATCCTGGCCGAAGGCGCAGGGCAGGAAGCAGGGCGCTGCCAAAGCTCCAGTGCCGACCCCACTATGGCCTCGGCCACTGGAAAGGCCTCCGTCGGAGAATCCCCTCGGTCCAGAATCTCCGTGAGGGGATACCTGGCCCGTTTGGAAACGGGTTCGAGCTCCATCCCGGTAGACTCCGAGATGAGCCGAAGCAGTCCTAGGAAGGACGACGGGCTCGGCCCATTGACTGACTCCGAAGACTCCAAGTCCAGTCGCTTGGAGAAAAGGGAGGAATCATCTTCGGACTCGGAAGAGTCCTCGAAGAGCTGCCTCTGGCCTGAGCCACCCTTCACCTGCCGAGGTCGGTCGGGAGTGAGGGTAACTGACAGCCGATGGGGTAGACCCTTAGCCGACCGAGAATCCTTGGTCGGAGCCCCAATGGTGGCTGTGGAGGCGGAGGTTCCACCAGAATCGGTGGAGCAGCTGGTTTGGCCGAACAACTGGCCTGGTATAGGCTCCTCGGATAAGTCGAGGGTTGTGTCGGCCGTTCGGTGACAACCACTTAATGGCCGGGAAGGCGAGGGGTCGGGCTTGTTCCCCGGCCAGAGGAGCTGTTGCAAACATAAGGTCCTCGTACCGTCGACGTAATTTACGAAGCCTCCCTCATCCGAGGAGGAGGATCGAGACGAGCAGCGACGCTGGCCATACGTGATGCGGTAGACCCGACCGCCTATGACGGTGGGATCGGCTGGACCATGAAGGTCCGAGACCGAGTCCCGAATTTCCGAGGTCCGGTCGGGGAGGTGTCGGCCGAACCGCACTCTTGGCTCGGATGGTCCATCCAGGGCTCCGGAACGGAGGCACAGGCGAGCCACAGGATCCTCAACTCCTCCCGGGGAACCGGAGAGAGGAATCTCGCTGCTAAAGGCGACAGCCCGTCCAATGGGTCGAGAAAATCTCGACTTCGACCGGTGGGAGTCTCGTCAACTGACCTGACGGGACACCGTGAGGCCAGTGGCGAAGCCGAGCGGTCGACCAAGCCGACGGTCGCGGCCTGGGAGAGGGACCTTTCCCGCTCCCAAGAGGCGTCGACGGAGGACTACCCTCTCCTCTTTGGACCGAGAAAAAGGTCCAGCAGACGCAGAGCCTTCTCCTTTAGTGGAGAGGGACAGACAAAGCTCCTTAAAAGAAGCTGTGTAGGAAGAACCCAGAGAGCCCAGGATAAATGCATGGCCGAGAAAATATCTGACCCGCGCGCCTCCTCTTGAGGTGACCATCCGCTCGAGCTGATCCGCCCGAAACCCGCCATGACACACGCAACGGGCCTCCTTGGACTTCACCGGAGGGAACGCTCTCGGACGGCCCAGTTGCAATCGGGCAGCGGTCTTGAGGGACGAGGCCGAGAAAGATGAGCTACAGTCGCAAGCCTGCGGGTCGTGCTCAAGGCCTAAGCAGTAGACACGCGTGGAGTGTGGATCCGTCCAGACATCTTCTGCCCGCATGGGCATCTCCGAAATCGGGAGTCGATTTGTCCGCCGCAGCCACGGGGGATAGAAGACTGAAGTCTTTTGCAAAATTTATTTTTAAATCCGCAAACGGAGAAATAGGAACCAGTCACAAACGCAGAGCGTTAAGGAGGGAACCTGAGCTTCCAAGCGGTAAGGAAGATCAGATCTGGCGTCATGGGGCGGAGCCGAGAGTTATACCACCCGGGTGGGTGGGAGGAGCAAGCTTGAAGACCTTCCGGCAAGATTTAAAGCGGCAAGGATACCTGCCAATGAGTGTGGATGAACAACATATCCATGTCCCTAGAATCCTAGTTTTGCATTTGACGACTTTGCGACTGCGTCTATGTGTTGGTTAAATGAGAGGGTGCAGTCCAGTGTCAATCCTAGGTATTTACATGTTTGAACCATCTCCAGGGAAGTGTTCTGATTGTTATGAATGCAAAGTTGGTGAGTGCGGCGTTTGTTATGTGATGATGCGAATAACATAGTCTTAGTTTTTTTATAATTGAGGAGCAGTTTTGATTGAAGGAACCAGTGCTCAGCCACACTGAAATTAGCCTGCATTTGCTTTTCCAGTATGTAGGGGTCAGAATTACATGAATATAGGACCGCATTGTCTGCATACAGTAGTAGCTGGTCGTTTACCGATTGAGGGAGGTTGTTTAAGAACAGGCTGAACAGTAGAGGGCCAGGGACAGAGCCTTGAGGAATGCCTGTGTTAAAACTAAGGCTGTCGCAGAAGGTGTCCATGATTTTCACTTTTTGGACCCTCCCAGAGAGGTGGCTTCTGAACCATGCTACTGCTGCAGGGGAGAGGCCGGTACTGGACAGCTGATCCAGGAGCAGATTGTGATTGATGGTGTCGAAGGCCTTGGTGAGATCAATATATGTTGCCCCCACCAAGAGCCCTCTGTCTAGAGCATTATGGATAAAGCTGGTAAGCTCCACTAGAGCGGTTGTGGTACTGTGTTGTTTTCGAAATCCATGTTGTTGTTGACATTGTAAATGATACTTGTCTAGATATTCCATCAGTTGGTCGCTTATGATTCGCTCCAAGGCCTTGGAGAGTGGAGGAAGGATAGATATTGGGCGGTAATTTGTAGAGTTAGCCCTGTCACCACTTTTGTAAAGGGGGTAACCACCGCCACCTTCCAGATACGTGGGAGTTCGCCTGATACCAAGGAGTGATTTAAGATTTTGGTGAGCGGTTTGAGAGTTATATCCAGGGTGAGCCTAACTAGTTTTAGATCAAGTTGATCAGAGCTAGTTCTGGAATTACCTTGCGCTTTTAGGATGCACTTTTTTGCTTTCATAAAGGTGATAACTCTGAAGTAGAAAGGCAGATGGGAGTTTGATTGGGTCCCCGGGTTTCGTTCGGTGCAAGTATCTGGCTGGTGTTGAAGGAAGCTAGGGGGCAACACTCCACTGAGGTCAGTAAAAGCTTTGTTGAAGACATTTGCTATGCGACTGTGATCCTGCGTAGGTTGGCCCTCAATGTTCAGGAAGGTGGGGGGAATTTTATTAGGTTTACCAGTTAGGGATTTGATGTTCTCCCAGAACTTTCTACTGTCACCCCATGAGTTTGTCAGCTCATTTTTAAAGTGTGTGTTTTTGGCCTTGCAAATAGCCCAAGTGCATTTATTCCATGCAGCTCCATAGTTCTGGTAGTTTGTCTGGGTACTGGAGTTTCTTGCTTTGTACCACAAGTCGTCTCTATTTTTCATGAGGGCTAGCAGCTGTGCCGTGATCCAGGGGCTGTCATAGTCACGGATCCTTCTTTTGGTGTAGGGGGCGTAGACATTGCACATTTCATTGAATTTGCTTATAAAGCATTCTAGGGCAGTGTTGACATCTGTTTTGTGGTCAATAGAGCTCCAATCTTGGAGGCTGAGGTATGCTCTTAGAGCTCCCAACTTGCCTTTCTTCAGAAGTTTAGTAGTAATAGTCCTGGCTGGTGCCTTTGGGGCCTTATTTGACCATTTACAGATTACCGGGGAGTGATCACTGAGGGAGTCAGGGAGAACCGTGATGGAGGATATTCTTTCTGGCCAATTTGTGACCACCCAGTCGATTACTGACCCCGTGCCTGTTCTGCTTTTATACTGAGTGCGGGAGTCTACCAATTGCACAAGGTTGAGAGTGGCTAATGAGTCCTAGTAGTTTACAGCTTCAGCGGAGGACCAGTTGATATTAAAGTCTCCAACCATTATCAGCTCTGTGTTTGGTCCCCCTTCAGGGAGGTAGCTGATGACAGAATTGAAACCATTTGCTTGTTCCTTGGGAGGGATATAGACCGAAACTATTGTTAGGGTTTTCCCATTCTTGCCAAGTATTACTTTTATGGCCATCAGTTGAGCCCCACATTTGGTGTCATATGGGTTAAGCATTTGGCCCTGAATGTGGTCTTTAACATATATAATACAACCACCTCCTCTTTTACCGAGTCTGTCTAGTCTGAATGCAGCATATCCAGTGAGATGTATGGCAGAGTCTGGCACCCTAGGTGATAGCCAGGTCTCTACTATTGCAAGAATGTCAGGCTGGTGCTGCTGGACCCAGACTTGGAGAGTGTCCATTTTTTGCTAGCAGGCTGCAGATATTCATTGATGCTATTGTTAGTCCCTTCTGTTTCTTATGAACTGTTGCAGTGTAAGTCATCGGGCCTGGGTTGGGATGAATATTACATGAGATCAGTTGGAGCAGCAATGTGATCCTTATAGCTTGCCATTTTAGATATGTTAGGGCCTGCGATTGTGTAATGCGACGTGATTTTTGTGGCATGGTACATGGGTAGTTTAGGGGTACATCACTACCAGGTGGAGGGAGGGGATAGCCAGCCTGTCCACTACTCATCTAGACCCATGTAGTAGGGGATATGATGTGCCATGTTACTGAGAGCTGTGCATTTGTGGTTTTTGTGTTATCCGGGTGGTGATATTGTGGCACTACAGTCTGGAGGGGGAGAATTAATGTCCTCCTCATATTCTGCAATGCATCCTTGATGGAGTCATATTGATATATTGGCAAGCATTTTGTGTGGTCCTGTCCTGTAGAGGGGGCCAGTATCAGAACTGATAGAAATAGAAAGAGGGTTCTAAGGAGGAACATATTGTGGGCTACAGCAGGGAAAGAATTCTTAGGTGTGTTTACAGGTGGTGGGAGAGAGTTTGCGTTTAACCCTTGTAGGTAGATTGGGGCTAGAAGCACAAGTGGTTAGAGGTGAGAGTGGATGGCAGGCTTATCTAGTTTTTAAGAAGGGGAGAGAGAGAGAGAGAGAGAGAGAGAGAGAGAGAGAGAGAGGGCGAGGGCGAGGGAAAGAGAGAGGGAGAAGGGGGGGGGAGAGAGAGAGAGAAAGAGGAGAGAGAGACAGAGAGAGAGAGAGAAAGGAGAGCCCACTGAGGAAGGAGTATTGTGATGATAAAATCTGAGGAACAGAGTGTGTGATGTGCCAGATAGGATAGGAGCTCCTAGTGGCAGCTGCATATAACCTGCTAGTAGAGGAGTAGACACAGAAAATGTCACTGCTACCAGAGATATAGCCTTCTAGTGGTGAGAGGATAGCATAGCTCAGATGCTGTCTTGTTTTCAGTGGGTTCCTGCTTTTACCTATTTTTATACTGTATTTACCCAGGATAGCCCAGCTGAAAGGCATGTTACATTTTCAGTGGGGTCCAACTTTTACAGTGTATTTTCCCCAGGAGATAGCAGCACAGGTGCACAGTTCATTGGGGGCTCTGCTGTACTGGGGTCCTGCTTTTACATATTTTTACTACATATTTACTCAGGACAGACCAGATGAGATGTAATACTGTACCCCATTTTCAGAGGTGTCCTGCTTTTTCACATTTTTAGATTGCATTTACCCAGGACTGTCCAGCTGAGACAATATCTAATTTTCAGTAGGCTCAAACATTTTGACCCTCAATTTCCAACATAGATTTTTGTGACCTGATGTATGGGGGGTAAGCCAGGGTGCTGGGGGGCGGGGTAGGCAGAGATGTGTCCTGCAACATGGTGGTTGAGGCGGAGCAGAAATGCAGATGGATGGTGGTCACGTAGGACACAAAAAGCATAGATCAAGACAGGTGGAATTCTTTAAATCCCATCCAAAGGTTATATTGCAGTATGACTGAGAAAACATATTTTGGAGGGGATTTGAAAAATCACACTTGTCATGTTCATGGGTGTAGAACATGGCTAACTTGAAAACTGGGGGGCAAGATCTAAATGCATCGCAATGTTAAGAGTTAACAATGACAAAATTCAATGTTTCTTCATAATTTTGTTGTTGTGTGACATTCTGACCCCAAATGTTCAACATAGTCTTTTCATGATCCCTTCTTTTAAATATGGCAGGTGTCATTTATAAAATATGGCCAACACATCATTTTACTACACAAGTGCAAATAAACATTTTGGCCAGGATCTGAAAAACAACACCTGTCACATTCATAAGGTGGTGTGAAAAAATGGGTATAGTAAACTTTAAGGTCAAAAATTGAAAAATTACCAAAGTTATGAGCGAGCATTGACAAGTTTCAATATACCTTCATAACTTTGTGTTTTTTTTTTATATTTTGTCCCCAATATTTTCAACATAGATTTCTTAGACCCCACCTCATGAACTCAGTAAATGTAAATTTTCAATCCCCCTCCCCGAAAGGTGATTTTGTGTAGTGATTGTAAATCACCTTTTGGGTCTGGCTTGAAGAATTTCACCTACCTTGTTCATGAGGTGGGGTCCCAAAAAGGCCATGTTGAAAATTTGGGTGAAAATATTAAAAAGTGACCAAGTTATGAATACAAGTTCAAAATGCACTGAACTACATTGACCACATACCTGATTACTTCAGTTCAGCATTAAAGAGTGAAGATGTGTCTCCAGTCCAGAGAGGATTACGATATCAATGGCCCCCTGTTAGGTAAGTAAGGGGGTGCTATGAGGGTGGGTGGGTGGGCATGGGGGGTAATAGTGGTACAGGCAGTGGCAATAGACCATTTTCTTTTTTAGAGTTTAAAAAAAAAAAGACTATGAGGAACAGTTTTCTTCATTTCAGGTACTGACATCTGGGTTGGGCACCCCAGTGCTGCACAGTGGAAATGGGTGGCATTGGAGGGGACAAGCCGGCACTGGAGATTTGGGCACCCCAGTGTCAGAAAATTCAGAAGGGGCACAGGAAGCAATGGGATGTGGGAGGGATACATGGGAGAAGGTAGGATTGTTTTTGCTGTGGGGGAGGGAGGGAGGGAGGACAACAGCAGGCTGATCATGATGCCAATCAGCTGTGCAAGCTGGGTGGCATAACACAGATCAAAGGAAAGAGCCTCATTGTAATTCAGGTGGCTCTTTTCTTTGAATTTCATAAAGTTTCCACCCAACAAGCCCTGAAGAGTGTCATGATCAGCCTGGCAGATGACTGGTCTGACACTGCCGAGCCCACTGCAGACCACCTTGCATTGGACCAACAGCGTCACACATCTCAAATTCACTATCACAGCAACTTGTTCACCTTGTGCAAGCTCAAACATAAAAATAATAGAATACCTTTCAAAACTACTTTTCTAGGTATCTCCTAAGCTGCGCATCATGATTTTGTAACTTTCTCGATCCTAACCCTTACCAGGTCTACAAAGAGATTTCCAGGCCAAATGTGGCAGCCATCCTTTTTTTCATGAGAAAAAAAAAATTATCAGATACTAAACTTTTATTGGAACTACAACATTTTTTTACCAAATAAAAATCTTGTACAGTGAAGAAAAGATAGGGTCGCATTATTTGCCTAGTTTCATTTGCACTGCTACTTTAAGGTGAGGTGAAGGGATGAGAACCACAATTTAGACAGCAGTGCAATAGTTGGTGATCCATGCCCCTGACTGGCTGTACATGAAGACTGAACTCCCTTCTCATCTTCAGATCCTGGTGTAGTGCACCCAGGGCCGCAGTAATGGGGAGGAAAGTAAGGATATTGTCCGGGGCCCCGAGCTCAGGAGGGGCCCACCTAAAGAGCTGGCATTACCTGGTTTGGGAAAAGGGGCCCATTTCAAGTGACTTGTCCTGGGCCCCAAATTTCATAGCTGTAGTCCTGCACCCACTGTGGGGGGAGTGGGACAACCCTGCATTGTGCCTGCCCAGACAGTGACTAGTCAGTGGAGAAAACCAGTCATCCTGCAAATGATCAAGGCTCAGAGAGAAGCTTTCAGTTTTCCAGTAACAAGCTCTGCCCTTTTTGCAAGAGCACTGAATATAAACGGCTTAAACAAATCATTACCATGTAGCACAATGTATCCAATTACTTTGCGTTACATCCGTGACCCCATCACGAAGAGAGCGCGGCAGAGGCAACAGATAAGGGGCCAATTATCTCATTGTACCCTGGGCAAGCATTTTGCATCAGGTTAAGCAATGGATGATTCGGACTTCAAATGGAGCTGTTGGGTACAGTGTTAAGCAAAGAAGTGGACAGATACCGCCCTTGAAAAGCAATCTTAACATTTTTCACAGTTTCCATGACTCCAGCAGAAATGCTGAATAGTGTGGATTACACTAATTAGGCCTGGAATTCTGTGCTGTTTTAATGGCAAGCATTGCTGGAAATTTTGGTGCTGCACACACTGAATGTCTATATTGCAATTTCATGCAAATCTGAGAAATGAAGAAAATAAAAACATGAAGGAATGCAGACCTCTGTTTAGCCTGACCTGTGCCTTCTGAGGATCAGGACACCAGTGCTCTGATTTTAAGTTTTATTTTTTTCATTTAGTTTCTTTCTACCTTGCCAGTTCTTCCAGTCCAAGAGCTGGATGTCCTGTGAGCTCCCAGTCCGAAGGCTGGATGCTTGGTGACCTCAGAGCAAGGGCTGGATGTCCTGTGATCTCACAGTCCAAGGGCTGGATATCCAGTGACCTCACAGTCCGAGAGCTGGATGTCCAGTGACTTCCCAGTCCAAGGGCTGGATGTCCAGTGACCTCTCATTCTAACGGCAAGATGTCCAGTGACCTCACAGTCCAAGGGCTGGATGTCCAGTGACCTCTCAGTCCAAGGGCTGGATGTCCAGTGACCTCTCAGTCCAAGGGCTCGATGTCCGGTGACCTAACAGCCCAAGGGCTGGATGTATGAGGGCTCCCAGTCCAAGGGCTGGATGCCAAGCAACCTCCCAGTCCAAGGGCTTGTTGTCCTCTGGCATCCTCCCTGACGCTGTCAGCAAAAACAACCCAGTAGTCATAGTTAGGAAAGTCACAGACCTAAATCACCACACAAAACCTTACAACTACGCTCTTTAAAGTCTCTCGACCATGAACCTCTCCTGAGTAACCTTGCCCTTTCTGACTGGTCCCCCCCAACCTCCTTCTCCTCGGTTGATAAGGCCCTTGTCTACTTTAAAGAAACATTTCTTGTAAATTGGAATACCTTTGTCCTGCTCAAACAAACCAGAATCAGAGGTAACCACTTACCTTGGATTACCCCTGAACTTCTAGCCAGCCTCATGGCTAGAGACTGAGCCTGGAAGTGTCATAAAGCTACCCAGATTCCTAGTGACCTCACAAACTACCACATGCTCCAAAACGCTTGCACCAGGGTTACAAGGTTAGCTAAGTCCGAATATTTTAAATCTGCCTTCATCACTAACATGAATTCCCCTTCAAAGTTCTGGAATGTGGTCCACGCCCTATTTACCTAACTTTGCCCTCCGGTGCTTACAGTAAATGGCTCACTAGTGGTCGAATCCACCTCACCGAAGCTGCGAATTTAACTCCTATTATACCTCTTGTGCCACTGAGTTACTAAAGTCCTTCCCCACCCTCTAACGAAGTGTCCCTCCCACCAATCTCCCACCTCCTCCTCTTCTCCTTCACTACAGTAACCCAAATTATGCCCTAAGAGCCCTCCTCATCATCAACCCCTCTAAAGGTGCCTCTCCTGACAGCCTCGACCCAAAAATCCTCTCCCTCTCTGCCCCGGCCATTGCCTATCCCCTCAATAATCCTAAATCTCTCATTCTCTACTGCCTCTGTCCCCCCTCCATGGAAACATGCTGTGGTCCTCCCTCTACCCAAAGGGGTGACCCCTCATCCCCTGGCAACTATCGCCCCATTTCTCGCCTCCCTACCCTTGCCAAGCTACAAGAACATATTGTCCTCTCCCAGCTCACCACTTTTCTATCTGACACCTCCTTTTTCACCCCTTTCCAATCTGGATTCAGGAAAAAACACTCAACCACCACCTCTCTCCTACGGCTCACTGAATCTATCCTGACCCGGATGGACAATGGCCAAATCACCTCTGCCATTTTTGTCAACCTGGCCAAGGTCTTCGGCACCTTTTCCCATTCCCTTCTCCTTGGCTCCCTTCTGGCAGCTGGTCTGTCTCCCTCCACTACTAAGTGGTTCAAGACCCACCTTACTGGCCAAACCCAATCAGTTAAGATCTCAGACATCATCTTTTCTCCCCTCCCAATTAGCACTGGCAACCCCCAGAGCTCTGTATTAGGGTGCTGTCATCGAGGCACAGGTCAGGAAGCATAGGAAAAAACAGAAGCAGTTGTAGAATTCACAAAAAGTGTTTATTAGTACTAGCAGTAAAATAAAACAAGCATTTGTCAATGCCGAATGTTGTCTCGCTGGCATTGGCATTGGTAGTGCAGGAGTTAGAGATGCATAATAGGAATGGCAGTGAAGTACTGAACTGATGCCAACCCCACCCCCACCCTACAGAGACTGACAGGTGTTGGGGTGTGCCTTTGGGTCGTCAGCTATAACACTCATGGCATTTTACCTCATCCTACCCTGTAGACACTGACAAGTGTTGTGGTGTGCTTTGGGGTCTTTGGGCCTTATACTTACCCCATTCCACTATGAAATATGCTGAGATGGGTGCAGTATAGGAGAATGGGGTGAACTTTAGGGCTGAACACTCCAAGGCACACCTCGATGCCTGTCACTGGCTGCAGGGTGGAGTGGCATAAGCATTACAGCCAATGATACCAAATCACACCCCTGACACCTGTCAGTCTCTACAGAGTGGGGTGTTACAGTTTGTTTGTTTGTTGTTCTAAGAATTATTACCTTTGAGCCAATGGCTCTTTTACAAAGGTTCCACGTCAATTAAGTACAGACAAAAGGTTACATAGAATGGCACTACAATTGTGTTGCATCAATAGCAAGAAAACATAGACAATACATATCAAACACTTGTGCAAGGACAGGTAATACCAATAAACACTTATCATACAAAAAAATCAAGCTAGATGAGGGAAAAATCACGTTAGGGAAGTGTACAGATAGACAGGATAAAAGAAAGGTGAGGGGAGCAGACAATAGCAAGAGAAAAGATTCTCTAACATGTCTTTGTCAAGTAATGAACCAGAGTAGGTAAATGATAGATAAAGATTTAATCAAAGCAGTCACAATAGTTGGAGGCGGCAAGGTGAGAGTATAGCCTAGATTTGAAAGCACCTAGAGAGGTGGAGTAGGTAACAGGAGTGCTAAGGGCATTTAGCCAGCTGGGGGCACGATAGGCAAATGATCTTTGACCCTGAGTAGTCGGGGCATCGGGGGACCTGAAGAGGCTGATGTTCTGATCTTCTGGTGAAACGGATAGTAGTGTTCTGGCATAACAGGTCTTGGATACATGGTGGAGTGAGGCCCATGGTGGATTTTTTTGCCATAAGGCAGGTAAGGTACTTTAAGCGGTTTGAGAGTTGCAACCACCCTGTTTCAGTGTAGAGCTCACATGTGTGAGTACGTCGATGAGCACCAGTGAGCAGTCGACAGGCCTTGTTTAGGGATGTTGTAATGCGACGAAGTGAGGTAGTAGAGGCAGACCCATAGATAATTAAGCCATCGTCAATGATTGAGATGATTGAGGATTGAATAGCAATCCTTAGTGCAGACTGGGTAAGGAGCTGTCGGTTCCGCTACAGGATCCCAATCCGCTGATTTATAGTTTTCGCTGTACTATCAATATGGGTTGCAAAGGTTAGGCCTTGATCAAAGGTGATTCCAAGATATTTGAATATTGCCACTTGTTCAAGGGTATTTCCCAGGTACGTATTGATAGTGAGTGGTACTTGCCTTTTCTTGTTTTGCGGGATAGTGAAGAGCATGGATTTAGTTTTTTTGTGGTTTAGAACCACCTTATGTTTAAGGAATCACATCTCGACCTTGGCAAAAGCATGCTGAAGGCTAAGGTGTAAGGGGTTCAGATCTTTATGAGTGGAAAGAATCACGGCATCTTCGGCATAGAGGATAATTTGTTCAGGGCAGGATTTAGGGAGGGAGTTTAGGAAAAGGCTGAAAAGGAGAGGGCCTAAGATGGATCCCAGCGGAACTCCTGAGAGAACAGGCTTTGAGTCTGAGAGAACTCCAGCTATTTTTACAGCTTGAGAGCGCTGGGCGAGGTAACTTTTTACCCAGTCACCAGGACCCTGAGAGAGCCCAAGAGACTGTAGTTGATTGACGAGTAGTCCATGGTGTACAGTATCAAACGCCTTAGTTAGATCAATGTAAACAGCTCCAGTTAGGTATCCTTTGTCCATGGCATTGTGGATTGCTCCTGAGAATTCAAGTAAGGCAGTCGATGTGCTGTGCCCTTTCCTGAATCCATGTTGCTGAGCGCAGAGAATGTTATACTTTTGCAGATAGTCTGTAAGTTGATCTGCCAATATGCGTTCAAGAGCCTTTGAGAGGGGAGGTAGTATTGAAATAGGTCGATAACTACCAGGCAGTGACTTGTCATCACTTTTGTGCACAGGAGTGACAATTGCAGCCTTCCATTTACTAGGGAATTGGCTGGAGCAGAGGGAGAGATTGAAAATTTTGGTGAGGGGGGAGCAGCACTTCCTCCAGAGTGAGGGACAGAAGTTTAAGGTCAATAGTGTCACTGCTTGCTCAGGACTTAGAAATAGCCTTCTTTATATATTTATAGACGTCATGTGCCTTGACTATTTTGAAATGGAAGGGTGGTTTGGTTGGAGAGGCAGTAGGAGATGTAGAATTTGGAGAGTCAGCATCAGAAAAGAAATCAGATGAGAGGACACCACTAAGGTCTGTGAAGGTTTCATTTAGGGTGTTTGCAATGACCATGGGGTCAAGGGTAGTGGTTCCATCCACATTCATTATTGTAGGAGAGGACTTGGACTGCTTACCCGTGATATTTCTTAAATTGTCCCAGAAGGATTTCCCCTTCACCCCAGGAGTTGGAGAGGGCATTCTTGAAATAGGAGCTCTTCACCCTGCGGATCTCTTTAGTACAGTGGTTGCGGGCCTGTTTATACTTTTGAATGTCTGTCAGAGAGCCTGTGGCTCTCGCAGTAGCCCAGAGGTGGTCCCTACCTTTGAGTTGTGCCAATAGCTTCGCCATGAGCCAGGGATTTGAGAGCGCTTTGATTTTGCGCTTTTTTTGTGGTGCATAGGTGTCACAGGCAGCGTTGAAAGTAGTAATAAAGTAATCGAGGGCTAAGTCAACATCTTGAGTATTGTAAATCAGGGACCAGTCTTTCTGCCTAAGACAGTCCTTGAGATGAGTAAGGTTGCCATAAGGTAGTACTCTACCTGAGATGGTTTTTAGAGGCGGTTTTCTGGACTTATTTGTCCAGGTACATATTATAGGAGAGTGGTCGCTAAGAGAGTCCGGGAGAACAGCTACATTGTTTATACGGGAAGGGTTGCTGGTAAGGATCCAGTCTATGAGGGTGCTAGTCCGTGATTTGTAGTTTTTCCTAGTAGGTGAGTTAACCACCTGCGTTAAGTTTGCTGCTAGGATAGCATCCTTATTTGACCCTGCATCAGGTGCAAGTCAGTTGATATTAAAGTCACCAAGGAGAAGGAGCTCAGCGTCAGAAGGTTGTGATCTTACGAATTCGAGGACAGTCTGGAGGCCGGACCCAGGATCTTTAGGTGGGATATAGACAGCAGCAACCGTGAGGACTTTGTTATGGGCACCAAGGAGTAATTTGATAGGAAGGAGTTGCACTGAGGTTTCAGTGGTGGTATACGTAACAGGGAGACAGGTGAGGTAGTCCTTTATGTAAACTGGAAACCCTAACATCGTAGGCGTTTGTTGGTATTTTCACTCCAAATTTTCAACATACGCTTTTTGTGACCCCACCTCATGAAAAGCGGCACAATCAGTTTGTTAGCTGAAAGGTGGTTTTGCACAGTGGCTATGCCATTTAGCGACACAGGGACAAAAACACATTTTGGTCAGGATGTGAAAAATGACAATTGTATTGTTCATGAGGAGGTGTAAAAACATGGCAACGTTGAAAATCTGGAGTGAAAATATGAAAAATTGGTGAAGTCATGAGCATGCATAGAAACTGCGCAACACACGTCCATAACCCAATTATTTTTGAGAGTTTTTTAGCCACATTTTCAACATAGGCATTTTGGGACCTCTCCTCATGAACAGTGGTGCTGTGATTTTGTTAATCTGTCCCAAAAGTTGATCTCCCACAGCGACCATGCCATTGTGCGTCACAGGTGCGGAAACACATTTTGGGCAGGCTGTCAAAAATGACAGCTGTACTGTTCATAAGGAGGTGTGAAAAAATGCCAGTGTTGAAAATCTGGCATGAAAATTTTTCAAATTTGCGGAGTTACAAGGGTGCGTGGAAACTGCACAATGCATGCTTGTAATACAGTCAATTTATGGACTTTCATCACCAAATTTTCAACTAAGGCATTTTAGGACCTCTGCACATAAACAGTGTCACTGTCATTTTCCCAAACTGTCCCCAAAACTGATTTCGCACAGCGACCGTGCTATTCTGCGCCGGACATGCAAAAACACATTTCGGCCAGGATATGTAAAATGACAGCTGTACTGTTCATAAGGAGGTGTGGAAAATGTCAATTTTGAAAATCTGGAGTGAAAATATTACAAATTCACAGACTTATGAGTGTGCATGGAAACTGCGCAATGCATGCTCGTAAAACAGCCATTTTTGGGATTTGTTTTACCAAATTTGCAACATAGGCTTCTTGAGAGCCACCGTCATGAAATGTGGCACTGTTGTTTCATTAATCGGTCCTGAAAGGTGATTCCGTGCAGTGACCGTGAAATCACCTTTCGGGACCGAATAACGCCATGACAGTGACTGAATTTATGAGGAGGGGTCCCAATAACCTGATGTTGAAAATTTGGTGCCAAAATTCCCGGGATATGCACCAAAGTTGAAAAAACCCTATTTATGCCATTATACAGCTTACCGGCATTTCTTCAGTTCACAGTCAGCTTTGAAGAGTGCAGACGTGTTCCGGTCCACCGAAGATCATCATGCCATGCTCCAGAGAGGTAAGCATGGGGTGAGGAAGGTGTGCGGAGGCAGGTGCACAGAGGGTGGGGCGCGGGTTAGGAGGGCCACTGGACTCAACGAGGGACCGCTTTCTGGTTTGCAGGTTGTAAAAAAAAAAAAATTGCAGGACCATTTTGTTTTACAGGGGCATTTGGCACGCTGGGGTGGGCTCCCAGCGTACTACCTGAGATGTTTTTTTGGGGGGTCTGTAGCCGATGGGATTGGGCACCCCATTGGCACACAACAATGGGGGGGCATTATGCCAACGGGGAGTGGGCTCCCCTGTCAGCAAATTAAACTGGGAAGGGGGACATGATGCCGAGAGGGATTGGGCACCCCCTCGTTACCCGCTTTACATAGGGGGGTGCATTATGCTGATGGGGAGTGGGCTCCCCCGTCAACAAATGAAGTGGGTTGGGGTATGCCAACAGGGGATTGGGCACCCCTGAAGTCGGCTGTCTACGCAGCGGCAGTCAGCGCCACCATGTTTATGTGAAAGGCTTCACCAGGAAAGACACGTAGGGAGGGCGTGTTTTGGTGTCACTGCATGACGAGCTTGGCTCTCATTGCAGCAGACCTTTTCTTAGATGTGCTTGCCACATTATGTATTCCTGGTGTGGCGCCTGCATGCTGGCTTATTGGGGAATGAGGGATGCACCTACTGATGCGTGCCCTGCATTCGTCTAACAGTGACTGCGCCTCCAAATCTGCTACTAATGCAATATGTTGGCTGGCACACAAGCATGAGTCAACATAAAAAGTAAAATTGTTCAGAATAACTATTTACAAAGGCAGAATAAACTGAGAAGATCCATCTGACTTTTCCTTCAATCCCTGTGTCTCTCAAAACATTGCAGCTCTCTAAGTTTTTGCAATCCCCCTTCTTAACAAGCATCCTGTTTTTTCTAAAATGTTCTTGTCAATTTCATGCAGGTGCAACAAGAACACAATGTCCCACGACTGAGGCCCCTTCTCCATAGCTTCTGCAACAAGGCTTAAAAATTGCTCTCAGGTTAACCCCTTGCGTTCCCAATAGCTTTTTGCAATCATCTCAAACTATAATTATATACATTTTAACAGTAACACGATATCATTTCTAAACAAAGGGATTCCAATATCAGTTACATTTCCACATAATGATTTGCATATATTTTTATACCAGCGGATATGCACAGGAGAAAAAGACAAAAACAGCAAGGGAAGACTGAGGGACAGTGAGAGGCAAAGAACTGCGAGACTGTCGTGGTGATATGGAAATTACGTACTTACCGTAATTATTGATCTTCTTGGACAGTCTCCATCACTCACTCACACTGGTGGGATAGCGCCGGAGGCACTAGGACCAAGCAGGAGCCTAAAATTTTCAGAAGGGTCGGTGCCAAGACAGGACCACACATGTGCAGCACCGTGAGACTAGCTCACGCCTGTGCAGGCTATCTCGGTGTCGACCCTCCAACCTCCTCAGTACCTTTCCGACCAAGGAGGTGCAGCATAACTAATGAGAATAACTTATCCTGAGTTTCTGGGCCTGACAGGGCCCAGATGGCCTTTGCAAGAAAGGTCAAAGAACAATGTCTTCACAGTCTGAACCATAGGACCATGAAGACCAGGAAAGAAAACAAGTGAACCCAGGGGATGGTGGGTGTGTGTGTGAATGAGTGATGGAGACTGTCCAAAAAGATCAATAATTACGGTAAGTATGTAATTTCCATATCTTCCTGAACTAAGTCTCCATCACTCATTCACACTAGTGGAAGAGTACCGAGCTAAAACAAACAACCCTGAGTAGGGTGGTAGGAGATACGGTTCACTCAGAAAGGATGGCCAAGGACTGTCCTGCTAATAAAAAGAGCTGTCTTGTAAAAAGTATCTAGAACATAGTGCTTACAAGATAAGCGCTTGAGCTGTAACTCATCACTTTGCAGACGACTGCAATGGGCACAAAATGAAAGTCTGCCAGGAGCAGCAACCACTTTAGGACAGCGACAAGAACCTGGCCTCAAAATTTGGTCTAGGACCAAAATTAATAGTGTCAAAGACATGTACTAATGTAACTTAAAGGGACCTTCGGAACTGAAAGAGTTGGAGGTAAAGTCTACTGGTTCAGGGTAGACCGGAAAGTGCAGATGGAAACCCTGAACTATCAAGTATGGCTGACCTGTGAACAACAGGTCCAGGAGCACTTGAACCCCTTACTCGGTGAGCAAAGGGGGTCCAGGTGGGGTTAGCCCACCAAGGAGAATGGTCTCCACTTAACCACTGGAACCTTCCTGATGGAAGGCCAAGCATGACTTAGAAGCCTCTTGTGGTGGTCTGGTAGAACCAGATCCTACCCACTGCATATTCCAAAAAGGAACCATCCTGCCCCTGTGCGCATAACTGTAGTAGCAGTCTCTGAACTCAGGGAAGAAAGGAAAAGTGTACAGGAGGATATGTCCACTGCAGAAAAAAACAGGGGCTGGATTTCTAAGGCAAATAGAGGGAGATGAGTGTTGAGGAGGAACACAGCGGGACCAAGTTAGGGCTAACCCATTGGTTGAAAGTGACAAAGTGGCAGTGAATCAATGCGGTGAGGCACTACTCACTCTGGCCTCCCTGAAGGGAGTAGGAAAGGATTCTAGTTTGCTGAAAAACAAACATCACAACTCCGTCACGCACTTAGAGAGGATAGCTTCGTGAGCGACTGGCATGGAACCAGTGCGCAGGAATCGAAGGTGTGAATATTTGAGAAGCTACCTCAGGAAAAAGACCTACTTGACCTTCAGTCATGAAGGAGTATATCGCCTGTTAAGTTAATGCAAGCAAGGAAGTAGGAACCTGAGTTCCGACTCGGTGGAGAGTCGTTTCTGTTGCTGTGAGGCTCTGCGCAAGAGAAGAAAGCCTGATCAAAAGAAAGGGGAATTAACAGACTGGACAGTCACCTAGGTCTAGGAAATGTCTCTGAATGAGAGAAATCTCTCTTGGAGAAAGAGATGACCCATACCGCCACTGGATTGGACTCCCCCTAGGGAAAGAAGAAGAAGTCAGATACTCTTTACCGTACTCTGGAGATGAGCGCCTCAGGGGCTGAGGCGGAACCTGACCAGACCCAAAAAGGGGGTATCAGGTAATTTCGGCTAGGCCCTGTGCTGTGATAAAAATTTTTTATTTTTTTTCTATTTATAGTCACGAGCCTAACAAGGCTTTCAGGCTGCTATTTCGCAAGGACTGTCTTGAAGCAAAATGACGAAGATGTTCTCCATCTGAGTGCAGAAGGAGCCTGAGCGTCCATACTGAAATCATGACCAGACTAATAATCACAGCTGGAGAGATGTTAACCACCTGTGCCGAAGAAGCCACCGAAGGGGCACTATCACAAGGGGCTATATACCCCTATCAAAGGAGCAGAAGAGCCTGAACGGCTCTCGACCATTAAATTAGAATGTTCCACAGAGTGTAACTGTCTTGATGACTGAAAAGTCTAGACGCAGAAGTGTATGGTCCACAGACGCAGTCTGAAATATTATAGTGGACTCCATTACTGCGGAACTACTGAAAAGATCTTCCATTGTGGACTCTGATGATAGAGAGAATGTGCCCTTCAGTATATAAAATGAGTCGTCCGCCGTATTACTGACCAGAAGGACAGGGAAAGATCCATCTAGATGCACTTCTACCCCAGAAGGACCTCTAAGGGAGGTCTAGGTCAGAGCCACTAGAGACTCCGCCATCAGGAAGGATGTCGAGGAGCTTGGTACCATGTAGGGAGCAGAGAAAGTGCCAAGCGGAATGAGAGATTCTGCTGGCAGAACAGTACAGCAGAGTTCCATCAGCAGAAAACCGCTGGATAACGCAAGATCCCACATAGACCACCACTCACTAAGATGTGTGGAAAAAATAATCCGCAGAACAGGACTTCATTCTGCGGAAAACATCCTGCCACAAGTTCTGTGGAGAAGAAGTCTGAAAAGGAAAAATGTGTGACTAATTCTGCCAGACAGCACCCATTAGCACCCCTGCAGCACCAGCATCACTCATGGCACAGGAGGGCACCAAGCAGTGCCTATGCCAACCTGGATGATACCCAAGGGCACCCACGGTGGTATCCGCAGGCACCCCCGACACCCATGGTACCCATGGCAAGTGGCACCTGAGGGCACCAGTGGCACCCATGGGCACCCCGGCACCACCCATAGCACCCATGGGTGCCCATGACACCACCCATGACACCCATGGTGCCCAGCGCCACCCATGGGTGCTCAGCGCCACACGCGGGTGCTTGGTGCCAGCTAGACACCCACGGCACCACTAGCGGCACCAACAACCAACGGCAGCAACAACAGCACCCATGGCGCCGATCCATGGTGCTGGTGATGGCGCCAACCCATGGCGCCGACCAAGGCACGGTAACGACCAAGGCACCGAGGCATGGCACTGACCAAGGCACTGAGCCACGGCTCCAAGGCACGGTGCTGACCAAGGCACCAAGCTACAGCGCAGAACCACGACGCCAAAGAAAAATGCCAATGGAAATCCTGAGGAGAAGGAAAAAGGTGGTGCCCGTGGCTGGCCCCTGCATGGAAAAAGGGAGGGGTAGGCACGAGGTCACCGCTTAAGGCACCAGAGGGCACCGCGCACATCCAGATCCAATCGACCTGGCTCCGGTCCAATGGCTCTGAGGCCCGGAAGCCCCAAAATCAGGAACACAGCCAGGAAAAACTGGAGAAGTCAAACCCCCTACTACATAGGAGCAGCCCAGAGGTGAAACTGCTCAACAGAGCTCCAAAGAGGACAGAGATGGAGTTCGGAGTCGAGAATGCAGCCATTAGGAGCGGGGCCAAGGGGAACCCACCAAAGTCGGTTCAGGCCTATCGCCCTTCCTGACGAACAATCCTCGTGCAGACGTACCAAATGGCAACCTCAAGCGGCACCGATTCTTCTTCCCCCAACGAGGAAGAAGAGCTCAAGGTTAGGCGGAGCCGAATTCCTGGAACAGCTAGATTTGTGCTTCGGTGGACTGTCCTCCCCACCGTTCATTAAGGGCGGCGGACCGGACACAGCCCCTCTGCCATAAAAACTTTCAAATGAAGTCCTCCTACCGTCACCGCTACCATCTAAGGATGACTCAGTTGATGGTAGGAAAGAATTTCTTTTTCTTCTTCTTCATAATCTTCATTTCTTGTTCACAAAATGAGAAATTACTACTAAAATATTAAATTAAATGGTAAAAGCTGCTGTTGTATAGACGAAAACTTTGACTCCGGCAGATGAGCGACATCGACATCCAAGCACACGTGACGGAAGGAGAAAGGAACTGAAAGGCGGTTGTAAGGGTCGACATCAGATAGCCTCACACAGGTGCAAGCTAGTCTGCAGCCGCGCATGCATGGTCCTGTCTCGGCGCCAACCCTTCTGAAAATTGTAGGCTCCTGCTTGGTCCTAGCGCCTCCAGCGCTATCCCACTAGTGTGAATGAGTGATGGAGACTTAGTCCAGGAAGATCAAGTCCTAGGTCCCACAGGAAAATTTGGTTGCACAACCAGACAGACAAGAGACAGGAAAGAAAAGAACAGAACAGATCTCTGCATTCAAACTCTCCATAACAACTGGGACAGGGTCCTATTCAACCCTGTCACAGGCCCCTCCTATTCTCCATCTTCTTAAATGAC
The DNA here is from genome assembly GCA_016271365.2 of Neoceratodus forsteri. Taxonomy (NCBI): domain Eukaryota; kingdom Metazoa; phylum Chordata; order Ceratodontiformes; family Ceratodontidae; genus Neoceratodus; species Neoceratodus forsteri. Next base: position 30,414,175 of record JADMNL010000027.1, read on the forward strand.
CTACCCTCTGTTTCCTTCCCCTATGCCATACTCATGTATGCTGATGATACGGTCCTGTATGCATCTCGCTCCTGTCCTAATGAGGTTACAACCAGCCTGCAGCAAGACTTCGACAAGGTTCAGCTCTGGTTTGCTAACCATCAACTTTTCCTCAATGCCAAGAAGACTGTCTCCATGACCTTTGGCACAAGGCAGAGACTCTCTAGGCTTCCCTCTCTGCCCACTTTCCACACCTTTGATGGGACTTTACCTGAGGACACATCCTCCTTCAGGTACCTAGGTGTCTGGTTGAACCAACACCTAAACTTCTCTGGACATACTGATGCCATCCAGAAAAAACTGCGCCCCAAGCTTGGTGCCCTATTTAGGAACTGTAGTTACATCCCTCCTACGGCTGGGTGTGAACTTTTTCAGAAGATTATACTGCCCATTTTTGACTACTGTAACAGTCTACGGTGCTGCTCCCAAGTCCTCCCTGGCCAGACTGGATACCCTCTTCAATTCCTTCTGCCGCTTTGCCCTGGATGCTCCCTCTCGCACCCACCACTGCAATCTTTATCATGCCTTATCCTTTCCCTCTCTTACAGGCAAAGTGGACAAGCATTAAGGATGCAATACTTGAAGCAACATCCTATTGTGTTAGAGAGAAAAGGAAGTACAAAAGAAGAAGGAAACCACTTTGGTTCTCAAAAACAGTAGCAGAAAAGGTCAGAGCCAAAAGGCTGGCCTTCAGGAAATATAAGGGAATGCAGCAGGATGAAGATAGGGAGACATACCAAACTACCCTAAGGGAAGGCAGTAAGGCAGGCAAAGGCCCAAACCAAGGAAACACTAGCACAAACAGTAAAAGAAGGTGACAAGACTTTCTATAGATACATTAGTGAAAGGAGAAAGTCCAAAGGAGATATTGCTAAGATCAAAGGAGATAAGGGGACATGTGAGGAGCAGGACCATGTAAAAGCGTCTATCCTAAATAGATACTTCTGCTCAGTATTTACTGAAGAGAAGGTAGGGCAGGGCCCACAGCTCAGCACCATGGACATGGGGGAGGGAGGTTTGCATTAGTCCTTTCACAAAAGAAAGGGTCCTACAACAGCTCGATAAGCTCAGGGTGGACAAGGCAATGGGACCTGATGGCATACATCCCAGGGTACTAAAGGAAGGGTGGAACTAGCAGAGCCATTATCAGAACTGTTTAGTGAGTCTCTGAACACTGGAGAGGTCCCAGAAGACTGAAGAAGGGCTCATGTGATCCCGCTCCACAAGAGTGGTAGCAGGGAGAAGGCGGGGAACTACAGACCAGTCAGTCTTACCTCAGTAGTGGGCAAGATTATGGAGGCACTACTTATGGAAAGGATAGTGCAACACCTGGAATCCACAGCAGCACAGGATCCAAGAGAGCATGGGTTTACAAAAGGAAGGTCCTGTCAAACTATTCTCATAGATTTCTTTGACTGGGTAACCAGAGCAGTGGACCAAGGCGGAGTAGTTGATGTCGCCTACCTTGACTTCAGCAAAGCTTTCGATACTGTTCCACATAGAAGATTAATAAGCTGGGTAGGCTCAGGGTGGGTCAGAAATTGGTCAACTGGGTGGCAAAAGTACAGTTACGTAAGAACTTACCGTAACAGTAGATCTTCAAGAGAGGCTCTTGCAGTAGGTAATTACATATAGGACTGACGCTGGCAGGCGGCAGGACCCCATGGAAAAATTTCTAGCTAGCAGTCCCTGACGAGGGACTGCCCCCACGTCAGGTGACCGGTGTCAGGAGATGTCGGTATAAAGGGGCGGTCTCGGATGCCCGCCTTCCATTTCTTTCCCGCCACAGGCCGAAAGAGGCCGGACGAGAGAGGAGTGGATATTTCTCTATATGGAAAAGGAGCTGAAAAAGCCTAGGGGGATGGAGGGCGGGAGGGTATTACCTACTGCAAGAGCCTCTCTCAAAGATCTACTGTTATGGTAAGTTCTTATGTAACTGTACTATCTTACTTCGAGAGGGCTCTTGCAGTAGATAATTATATATAGGACTGAATCCCAAGCAGTTTGGAACAAAGAAAGGCACCGGGAGGAGGAAAACTACTCCAAGAAGTAGCTCTAGCCGTGCAAGCCTGAAGACAGGAGGCCTAGCAAAACAGCTAGTCCGAAGCCTGCTCTACGGCGAGAGGCAATATCCAAACTGTAGTGTTTTGTAAAGGTATGGACGGGAGTCCAGGTGGCAGCAGCGCATATGTCTGCCGCAGACACATTCTTGAAACAAGCTGCAGAGGCAGCTACTCCTCTTGTGGAGTGGCCTCTGACTTGACCCGGGAGGGTCTTGTGGTATTTGTCATAACAGAAAGTGATGCAATGAGCCAACCACTTAGACAAGCATTGCTTGGAAACTGCACTGCCTTCCTTTTTGTGAGCAAAAGAGAAGAACAACTGATCAGTCTTTCTGAGATCCTTCGTCCTGTTGGTGTAGTATCTCAGAATCTGGTGAACATCCATAGTATGGAGTAAATATTCCCCTTGATTAGAGTACTGCGTAAAAAAGGCAAGTAGCTCTATGGACTGATTTAAGGTAGACTCTGCTACTACTTTAGGTAGAAACTTAGGATTAAATTTGCAAAAGCAACTCGTTCCTTGTGAAAAATCAAGTAGGGGATTTTACACATCAGAACCTAGAGCTGGAGACTCTTTGAGCAAGTAATGGCCACCAAGAACAGCGTCTTCCATGAAAGAAATCAAATCTGCAGAAGCTGCAGGTCCAAGGGAGGAAGTGTAGTTCTCGAGAACAAAATTCAAGTCCCAAGGGGGGGCAGGAGTACGGATGGGGGGCCTCAGATGGAGAATCCCTCTGAGAAAGGTCTTGGAGACCTCCAGTTGAGCAAAGGGCTTGTTTTCGAAGGGAACATGCTAGCCGAAATGGCCACCATGTGTACCTTCAAAGAGGAATGGCTGAGACCCAGGTCGAACAGATGACGTAGATACTCCAGCAGAAGCCCCACCGAACAGGAGAAAGGTTCCACGCTCTTGGAGGCGCCCAGATAGTGAATCTTTTCCACTTCATGGCATGGATCTGGTGGAGGGTTTCTGGCTCCACTAAATCTCTGCCATTTTGGGAGACACACCAAAATGGATTGGGCTTAGGTCTGCAGGAGCCATGCATGCAGTTGAAGGGATTTGAGGCCTGGATGGACCAGGGTCCCTGATCCTGGGTCAACAAACCTTGAGATAGAGGAAGAGGAAGAGGAGGATCCTCTGAATAATGTTGTGAAGAGAGAACCAGATTTGCTCTGGCCAGAAAGGAGCGATCAGAATCATTCTCGCTCCTTTGAAGCTAGTTTCTGCAAGACTTGTGGGATAAGAGAAACTGGGGAAAGGCATAGACTAATCTTGACCTTCCAGTCAGAGACAGAGCGCTGCCCAGAAAGCGCCCTAGCTCTGGAACGAGCGAGCAGAAGGTGGGAAGTTTTGCGTTTTGGGGGGATGCGAACAGGTCGACCTGTGGTGTTCCCCAAAGTTGGAAGATATTGTCTAGGACCCCTTGGTCCAGTTCCCACTTGTGAGTCAGAGCAGAAGAGTGACTTAGTTTGTCTGCAAGGGTGTTGTCGACTCCTGGAACGTGAATCGCCGTGAGGTGAATGTCGTGTTGTGTTGCCCAATCCCAAACCCTCACTGCCTCCCTGCATAGAGGGTAGGACCGAGTTCCTCCATGCTTGTTGATGTACCACACTACACACATGTTGTCCATCTGGACGGCTAGGTGGCCGGGAAGGATGTATTGGTGAAGGGCTTGAAGAGCGTACAACACTACCCGAAGCTCAGGCACACTGATGTGGAGAGCTTGTTCTAGCCTGGACCAGGAGCCCTGGGTCCGATGAGGGCCTAGATGGGCTCCCCGACCTTCACCTGAGGCATCTATGGTTAGAGTCTGGGAGGGGGAGGATGAAAGAAAGGAACCCCCCGAAACAGGTTCTCTCAAACCATCCACCATTGTAAGTCTCGCATCATCGGCGATGAGATCAGAACTGAGTGATCTAGGTCGTCCACTAGTTGATCCCACTGAGAGCGTAGAGTCCAGTGAGAGATCCTCATGTGGAGTCAAGCGCGAGGGACCGTCGGGATAGCAGCCGCCATGAGCCCGAGGAAGGCGGCGACCAACCTCGCCGAGACCATCCTGCGGTCGGATAACAGACTTATCTGGGTCTGAAGGAGGCCGCCTGTCTGGAGGCAGGAAGGCCTGCCCATGGTCGATCGAGGATCACTCCAATAAACTGTAGCCTCTGGGTAGGGTCCAGATGAGACTTGGAATGGTTGATGTTAATACCCAGGCAGGCAAAAACCTGCTGGGTGAGGGAGAGGAAACGCAGGCGTTCCTCCCTGGACGAGACCGCCAGGAGCCAGTCGTCCAGGTAAGGGAACACCTGTACTCCCTTGGTACGAGGGTGGGCTGCCACCACTGCCAGGCATTTGGCAAATACTCGGGGGGCCGAGGATAGACCAAACGGAAGCGCCCTGAACTGGTAGTGGTCCCCCTGGAACGCAAAACGAAGGTATTTATGATGAGATGGGCAAATGGGAATGTGCAGATAAGCATCCTGCATATCCAGGGCACAAAGCCATTGACCCGGCCGGAGGAGGGGCAGAAGGCTCTGCAGAGAGACAGCATCCTGAACCTTTTGTACTCTACATAAAGATTCAGGGAACTGAGATCTAAAATCGGTCCGAGATCTCCCGTCTTCTTTGGGATCAGGAAGAAATGGGAATAGTAACCCGTCCCTTGAAGGTGAAGGGGGACGGCTCTATCGTTTGCTTCAGCAGAAGAGCCAAGATTTTCTCCTGGACCAAAGGAAGATGTTCCTGTGAATACGATGACTTCAGAGGGGAGTGGCGGGGTGGCTTCTGAAGAAACTCTATGGAGTATCCTTCTGCTATGAGCTGGAGCACCCAAGAATCCGTGGTTATCCTCTCCCATCCCGGAAGGTGGAGGGAAAAACCTCCCTCCTAGCGGTTCCTCCGGGGAGTCCGGAGGTGAGTGGGAGAGGAAATGAGTCAGGTGGTGTGGGGCAGCGCTGTAGCTGAAGCACCCGCTGCTTTTTTGGGCAGGGGTGGCTTAGCAGCTGCGGGGGCTCGACGTTTTGTGGCCCGCCTTCCCTGGGGTTTCACCTTGGGCCGATTCTGTCTGCAAAAGAGATGGTGCTGCTGCTGATGGGGATGGTACATGGAATCAACCAATTTCAGAGCCGTCCCCTTCTCTTGCAAATCTGTAATGATGTCCTTGACATCACCCCCGAAAAGCACTGACCCCCGGAAAGGTGCTTCCTGGATAGCAGATTGCACCTCCGGGACCAGACCTGACACGTGGAGCCAGGCATGACGCCGTAGGCCTACGGCGAAAGCTGAGCTCCGCCCAGCAGTGTCCACTGCATCGTATGTCGCACGTAGCATGTGGCAACTGGCCGAAGGAGCAGAGCGGACGAGATCAGCCAACTCCTATTTGACTTGGGAGTCAGGCAAGGAGTCCAGCTTGGCTTCCACCTGAGTAAGGATGGCCTTCTGGTAGTCTCCCATGTGGCCGACATAGTTCAGGGCCCTAATCCCCAGTGTGGAGGAAGCATAAATCTTTCTCCCATACTGGTCCAGAAGGCGAGATTCCTAATCAGGAGGTGATGACCTAAGATGTTTTGGGTTCACGACCGGCCGTGAGCGGCGCTAATCACGATCGAGTCGGCACGAGGGTGAGAATCCAGGAAATCAACACCCTCTGGAGCCTGATATAGCATGTTCGACTTCCTAGGAAGTGGGGCTAAGGCCGACAGCTGTTTCCATATCGTGGTCACAAGGTCAGCATGAGGCTCTATCCAGGGTGGCACTAACGTAGGAGCTGTCACAGGCAGATCTAGATGTTCAGCTAGTTTCAGACGCTGAAGACCTGGTTCCAAAGAGCGCCACTGATGAACCTCCTGGATTTTTCTAAGCAACTCCGTAAAAGAAGGATCCTCCGGAGGAGACTACGGAGGAGTCCTTGCCGGGGCTTCAACGGAGAGCGAGGCTCGTCGTCTCTCTCAGGAGCAGCCAGTCAGAAAGTCCGAGGAACCCGAGGTGAAGACGGGATGAGAAGAGTAAGACTCCCTTTCCCGACCGAGGGAGGCAGGGTCAACAGAGTCGGGGATGCGTGTCCTGCCCCTCTCTGGATCCAGATGGAAGAACCCTGGAGTCCAGAGGCGGTGAGGGAGTGTGCCGCCTGGGCCATATGGGAACCTGGGACGGCACTGTTGCTGGAAGGCGGCTCTCGACTTCTTTGGTGAGCTGAGCCTTCGCCTCAGCCCACCAGGAGGCCAGAGTCTCAATGCAGGTCCACTGGCGGCCGTGAGGGCGGTGGAGGAGGCAGGGATAAGAATATGGGTTATAACCATATGGAGCGTATCCAAAACCCGGCTGCGGGTAACCTGGCGTCGGGTATTGAGGCGTCGGGAAGCCTGGTGTCGGGTACTGTGGCACCGGATACGACGTTCTCGGGTACACTGGTGTCGAATAAGACGGAGGATACCCGGAAGCCGGGGGGGCTGCCTGAGCAGACGGCCCGGCTGGGACCTCACGGGTGGATCCGTAGCAGAGAGCCCAGAGGGTGGAGGGCCCCATGTGAGCAGAAGATCTCCCTGAGTCGGTAAGGCCAACGTCAGGGTCGACGGTGGAGGCCCTGACGCCGGAGGTACCGACGTCCGGAAGGCCAGCGTCGGAGCCGGCGTCCGGAGGCCGGCGTCAGGTCAGGAGCTCCAGATGGAGGAAGGACTGACAGAGCCAAAAAAAATCCCCAACCGCCCAGGGCGGAGAGGAAAGTCCCGGGTTCAGTTGGGGGGACTCTCTGGCTCCCCAGGCGGCGTGACTGCGGTGAACGCGGGAATGAAAGCGGACGTTGGAGGGTCCGCCGTCGGTTCCCCACCAGCCGGACGTCAGACGAGCCGATGTGAGGCATAGAGGTGAGATCTCAGCAGGCGCCGGAAGAGCAGACGTCCATCTTACAAGAGTTCATCACCGGAGACAGGTCGAGAGGTGGGGAAAAAGCCGCACGTCACCCTGGAGGGTCGGACATCTTACCAGCCTTCTCCGGCTGGACATCAGAGGAGTCAACGCCCGGCTTACCGGAGTTGCCCACGATGGTAGGCCACAAGCCTGCGGCCGAACCAGGGGTGGAGGCCTCCAACTGGAGGCACCTGAAATCAGGCCTTGAGCCAGACGGGCGGGCCGCGCCTCAAGAAACCTCCGAGGCGGTCATCGAGGAGCGATCCCCCGGAGGGGATGTTACCTGCGTGCCCACGACTCCCGAGGGAGAAGCGGTGGAGGAGCCTTTGTCCCGGTGCCTCTCCTTGTCCTTCTTTCGATGGCCTTCGAGGAAGTGGACGCCTGCCTCAGCTTTTAAGCTCCTTCTCCATAGAGCTCATTTTCTTCTTAAGAATATGGGCCCAGGATTGCTGCCATCTTTTTGGGAGCTGCGTTAAAGCTGAGGCAATGCTGGCACTTCTCGACCTGATGATCAGGGCCTAGGCAGAACAGGCACAGGGAGTGGCGCCTTGTGCAGGTAGTTAGCGCGCCATACGAATCGCATACTTGTTCTTGTGCTCGGAGGTGTAGGACAACATACACCGATGTTAGTACTGATGTTAGTCGAAAAATAAAGTTTTTCAGTAAAAAAAGACGAAGGTAGGGCTGACGAAGCACCTAACTTTTCTGAGTAGTACGCTACACGAGCTAACGGTAGGAAAGCAATTGAAGGCGGTGTCCGGGATCGCCCTTTATACCGCCTCCTGACACCGTCACCTGATGGGGCGGTCCTCGCCAGGACCGCTAGCTAGAAATTTTTTTCAGGTCCTGTTACTGCCGCCAGTCCATAAGTGTACTTACCTACTGCAAGAGCCCTCTCAAAGTAAGATCTGGTTGACGGGCAGAAAACAGAGAGTGGTGGTAAATGGTATACAGTCAGAAGAGATGCAAGTCACAAGTGGGGTACCTCAGGGATCAGTCCTGGGGCCAATCCTCTTCAATATCTTCATCAGTGACATTGCAGATGGACTGGAGGGTAAGGTTTGTCTGTTTGCAGATGACACAAAGATCTGCAACAGAGTAGATGATCCAGATGGGGTGGGCAGAATGAGAAGAGATCTGGATAAACTGGCAAAATGGTTGAAAGAGTGGCAACGGAGGTTTAATGCAAAGAAGTGCAAGATCATGCACATAGGGAAGAGAAACCCTGAAGCCACCTATAGGCTGGGAGGGGAGTTGCTGGCAGTCACAAGGGAAGAAAGAGACTTGGGCATCATCATCACCAATGACCTGAAATCATCCAAGCAGACCACTAAAGCAGTATGTAAGGCTAGGGGGATGTTGGGGTGTATTAGTGGGGGTATCATGAGTCGGAAGAAGGAGGTAATAATCCCTCTTTACAAGACACTAGTTAGGCCCCATCTGGAGTACTGCGTGCAGTACTGGAGGCCACACCTTCACAAAGACATTAACCAAACTAAGGCAATACAGAGAAGGGCAGCCAAAATGGTGCAGGGACTGCATCAGAAAACATATGAGGACAGACTAACGGAGCTCAACATGCATACCCAAGAGCAAAGGAGGGAGAGAGGTGATATGATCAAAACATTCAAACACCTTAAGGGCATTATCAAGGTGAAAGAGTCTAACATGTTTCAGTATAAGAAAAATAGCAGGACAAGAGGACACAGATTGAGATTAGAGGGAGGCCAATTAAGGGGTAATGTGAGGAAGTTCTTTTTCACAGAAAGGGTGGTGGATGCATGGAACGGCCTACCTCAGGAAGTGGTGGATATGAATACAGTACAGGCATGGGATAGGCATAAGGGAGCAATACAGATGAGTATGAATAGATGTGCCATCGGCCTTTGCTCTGTCAATGGCCTATTTATAAGGTAGAAAAAGAAATGGGCAGACTGGATGGGCCTTGCGGTCCTTATCTGCCGTCAACTTCTATGTTTCTATGTAAATAGGTGACTCTCTCACTGCACTGAATTCACCTCCAAGCACTGGCTGGGTGAGCTCCCTTTCTGCCTTTCCTCCTCATTTATAACACCCCACCCCAAATCAACAGACTCCCATACCTTGGTAGTCCCCCGTAGATCCACCCTTATCGGCCAATCTGGTTACTCTCACCGCCTCCCAAAAATGTGGAATTCCTTCCCCCCCTCAAATTTGTCACTCATCCTCCTGCTACTCCATTAGCTCTGCCCTCAGTAACTACCTCGCACCTAGCTGTTCCTGCCATGACCCTCTCTAATTACCCCTCTAAGCCCAGGACTAACCCTCCCCCCGTCAGAACCCTCACTCTGTCCCTGTTGCACTCCCCCCTTCCCTCCAAATTCCAGCTCTCCTTCCCTTCCCCCAGCTCCTTCCCCTACTGGCCTCTCTTGCACTATTACTGTGTTCCTCTGTATCCAAAGTTGTAACAAGAGCTTGTCCCCACTCCACCCTACACTCACCACCACCTCCTCCTTCCCCCAACAAAGTCTCCTGCTATCCCAGTCACCTTGCAGGGTTTCTCGGCATCCTAGAAGGACCCTTCTGGGACTTGGCCTCTCTTCTCTCTCACTAAACCTCTCCTCTGGCCTTCATCAAACCTTTTGGGCTCCCAGCATCCCAAAGCATACTCACCCTCACTGCCTAACAGCCAGCTTCCCTCCTATTGTGCTTCACCTCTGTCTTGTGCAGGCAGGGTTCTCAGCATACTGGAGTAGTCAGGCACCGGCAGACCTTTCTCTTCCTCCCTCTTCCTTTCCCTTCCTCTTCCACTGCCTGTCCCTGATGGGTTCTCAACTCCCCTGGGGTCTTATCTCACGTCCATCATGCCTCTTTCCCTTTCTCTGTTTACCCTCTCACTGCCCTCCTACTTCCTCCACCACTCGCCCCTAATGCTTGCCCTTTGCACCATCCCCTAGCAGGGTTCTCAACATCTGGAACTGGTCAGAAGGGGTCAAGTCCTCTGTCTCCCCTATCCTCCTTCCCTTCCACCACCCTCTACTTAGCACCCATCACCTCCCCTCCCCTACCCTTGCCCTAAATTGACCTCTGGCTGGGTTCTTTCTATCCTGTAAATCATGAATCTTAACTGCCTCTCACCTCCCTTTCCACTCCCCCCCCCTTCCATTACTAGACTTAGTTCTGGCTAACACTAATCTATTGCACGTCTACACAAATTTGCACTTCTGTCTTACCTTAGCTAATTTGTACTGTCTGTGTCATTCCCTACTAGCTTCCCCTAGATTGACTACTTGAATTCCATTTGGCCATAATCAAGCTATTGATTTATGTAAACACAAATTGCACAAACCCCAATAATGCAAAGCATCATGGGAAGCATATGCAAATGACCATGAATTAATTTGGACTGGTTCAACTTTAAGCAGAATTGCATGGTGCCAGAAGGCCTCACAATACAATCAGCAAAGGCTGAGAACAGCAGACACAGACACGTGCCTTTGCATATGCTTCCCATGATGCTTTGCATTATTGGGGTATATGCAATTTATGTTTTCTTTGAAATCTGGCTGCATGGCCAGTATCCTCTGGGATTGTCCAGTGACCTTTCAGTTCAAGGGCTGGATGTCCAGTGACCTCTCCGTTCAAAGGCTGGATGTCCAGTGACCTCACAGTCCAAGGGCTGGATGTTCAGTGACCTCACAGTCCAAGGGCTGGATGTCCAGTGACCTCACAGTCCATGGGATGGATGTCCAGTGACCTCACAGTCCAAGGGCTGGATGTTTGAGGGCTCCCAGTCCAAGGGCTGGATGCCTGGCAACCTCCTAGTCCAAGGGCTTGATGTCCAGTGACCTCTCCGTTCAAAGACTGGATGTTCAGTGACCTCTCAGTCCTAGAGCTGGATGCCTGGTAACCTCCCGGTCCAAGGGCTTGATGTCCAGTGACCACTCAGTTCAAGGGCTTGATGTCCAGTGACTTCCCAATCCAAGGGCTGGATGTCCAGTGATCTCTCAGTTCAAAGGCCTGATGTCTGGCAATCTCTCAGTCCAAGTGCTGGATGTCCAGTGACCTCTCTGTCCAAGATCTGGATGTCCTGTGACCTCCCAGTACAAGGGTTGGATGTCCAGTGACCCAGTCCAAAGGTTGGATGTACGGTGATCTTTAAGTCCAAGGGATAGCTGTTCACTGATCTCTCAGTCTAAGGCTGGATATCCAGTGACCTAATAGGACAAAGGCTGGTTGTATGAGGGCTCCCAGTCTAAGGACTGGATGTCAGGTGACCGATGAGTACAAGGAATGGATATCTAGGAACCTCTCAGTCCAACGCAGGATGTCCAGTGCCCTCACAGTCCAATGGCTGGATATTCAGCAACCTCTCAGTCCAAGGGTTGGATGTGTATAGGCCTCTCTTTCCAAAGACTGGATGGCCAGCAGCCCCAAAGTCCAATGGCTGGGTATCCAGCGACCTCTCAGTCCAAGGGCTGGATGTCTGGAGAACTCCCAGTACAAGGTCTGGATGTCCAGCAACCTCACAGTCCAATAGCTTGATGTCCAGTGACCTCTCTGTCTAAGGGCTGGATGTCAGGAGACCTTTCAGTCCAAGAGCTGGATGTCCTGTGACCTCAGAGACCAAGAGCTGTATGGTCTGGGACCTCCAAGTCCAAGGGCCTGTTATCCAGTGACCTTCCAGTCCCATAGCTGGATATCCTGGGACCTCCAATTCCAAGGACTGGTTGTCCAGCAACCTAGAATCACAGCAAGAGCTAGCAGCCTCAATCTTTGTTACTTGAGAGCATCCATGTAGCAAAGGGCCCTGAGACTGAGTGTCAGTAGCCATCATCCAGACAGCAAGGAGGTTTCTTCCCCATGACCCTTGACCAACCATGCTGATCCATATTTGGCTCACACAATGACTGCACCCGATGAGATAGCAAGATGCCAGCTGTCCCTGGCTGTGATGTGCTGTTCACTGGAATGGCACCTGCTGCCATTGAGCCACTGAGCAGGTAGATATTGTGCCTTTTTTTATCTTGCCTTTTCTCCTCTGACACTGTTGGCCCAGTCCTAGGGGCCTGGGAGGTGTCCCCCACTAACCCAACTGTCATTCCAATGGGGGTCCACAGTGCAAGGATCAGAACACTTGTAGTCATCATCCTGATGGTGGTGTGGTGTTTTCCCACCATTTGCTCCCCTTGCTCTCCCTCCTGTAACACAGTGTGGATGCATGCATGCATGCCAGTGGCCATGGGCATGAACAGCATGCACGTGCATCAAAGCACTCTCTGGCCCTCAGCAGGGGTCACTGTGGTGCCAAAACCTGATGCGGACCCTCAAATTGAGGTACACTCTCATCAGCAGCTGCCCCAGCCCCGATGTGCCCCCAATGCTAGTAACTTGAGGCTGCTCTAGAACCTGAGTTGCTAGCACAGCAGCGTGCTGGGCCATTGGAGTGGCCTAATATTTTGTCTGTCTTAAAGAGAATGTGTACTTTTCCCGATTGTGAAATTTTCTATGAAACAGCATTTTACTGGCAGATAAAGATCATAGGTCCATCTCGTCTGTCGGGTCCCTACCTCAATCAAATTGCCAGTCTAGCATCAGTAAGCTGTCTAGACATTGCCCACTTCTTCAAGGGCTATCCACTTTGTTCCCCAGACCCTCTTGCTGATGCACTTTCAAGACCTGTGAAGTTGTTTCATCCATGCTTAAAAGCATCGACCATCCAAGGGTTGACAAGTCCTTGTGGTAGATGATTCCATTAGTCAATAACCCTTCCGTAAAGAAATAATTCCTTGCATCCCTCTTGAATTTGCCTCACACCTGGTTGTGCCCTCTTGTGACCTTGCCCACGCTGAGCCTAAACTATCCCTGGCTGTCCCCCACTACTGGTACTCTTCTGATACTTGAAGGTTTCAATCATGTTGCTCCGCTCCCTTCTAGTCCACAGTGAGTACATACCAAGGTCCTCAAGTCTCTCCTCATGGGGTATCCTCTGCTGGCCCTGGATCATTTTTGTCACTTGTCTGAACTGACGCCAGATGGTCCCTATCCATTATCAGGTGCAGGTCCTAAACTGCACACAGCACTCCAGGTGCAACCTAACCAGCGACCTGTACAGTTATGGTAAGTAAATGGAAATTACGTACCTACCGTAATTCTTGATCTTCTTGGACAAAGTCTCCACCACTCATTCACACTGATGGGATCTTCACAGGAGGCGCCAGGACCCAGTGGGAGCAAACATTTTGCAAGAGGGTCGACGCCAGAGATAGAGCCACGAGGAGCGGCGCCGCAAGCCTCGGCTCGTGCGGCAAAGACTGTCTTGGCATCGACCCTCCAACTGCCTCAGTATCTTTTGTCCGAGGAGGTGCAGCACAACTAACCTAGAAGGATAGCCTAACAAAAACCGGACATAAGATAGTCCGGATGATCCATGTAAGAAGGGTCAACAAAGAAGTCTTCACAGCCTAAAGATTGAGGGAGTGAAGAGCAACAACAGAGGTGAGCTCGGGGGATGGTGGGAAGGCGTGTGAATGAGTGGTGGAGACTTCGTCCAAGAAGATCAAGAATTATGGTAGATAGGTAATTTCCACATCTTCCTGGACATAAAGTCTTCACCACTCATTCACAATGATGGGAGAGTACTGAGCTAATAATCCCCCCGGGAGGGTGGCAGGAGAGACCAAGAGCTCTCAATTTAGGACAGAAGTCCGTTAAGGATGGTCTTGCTGAACAAAAGATGTCGCCTGGCATGGACATCCAGGGCATAGTGCTTGACGAAAGTATGCACTGAGCTCCAGGTAGCCGCATTGCAAATATCTGCAATGGGCACATTGCGGATTTCTGCCAGGGATGCCGCCACTGCTCTAGTAGAGTGGGCGTACCCTCTGCCCTCCAGCTTAACCTGTGCCATGGAATAGCAATGGTGAAGGCATGCCACCAGCCATGCTGAAATGCATCTGATAGTGACAGGCTGACCCAGCCAGGTCTCGCTGAAGGACACAAACAGTTGTGGAGCTTTGCAAATTTGTTTTGTTCTATTAAATAGAAATGCAGAGCTCTTTTGACATCTAAGGAATGAAGGGTACGCTCTCCTTCATTTTGGAAATTCATAAAGTAGGTAGCAAGGACTAAAAGTTGGTTTTGATGGAATTCTGAAACAATCTTTGGGAGAAACTTAGGATGGGTCCTAAGAACTACTCTGTCCTTATGAAACACAGTATACGGAGGGTCTGTGACCAAGGCGTGTATTTCAGAGACCCTGCGGGCCGAGGTAATGGCCACCAGGAAGGCCGTTTTCCAAGTGAGATATTTCAGCTCACAGATAGCTAGAGGCTCGAAAGGTTTTCGAGTGAGCATGTCTAGTACAAGATTAATGTCCCAGGCTGCGACTGGACGTCTGATAGGAGGTTTGGTATGCAGAATACCCTTAAGAAACCTCTTAACTACTGGTAACTGAGCCAGTGATAATGAAAGTACTGGTTCATGATAAGCTGAAATGGCACAAAGGTGAACTTTGACTACAGTATTGTAGACCTGAATTTGAGAGGTCTAAAAGGTACTCTAGAATTTTATTTGGTGGGCAGGAAAAATGATTCAAAGAGGATCTTGCACACCAGAGAGAGAAACGCTTCCATTTGGCTGTGTACGTTTTTCTAGTGACTGGCTTACGTGAAGCCAAAAGAATATCTGAGACTGTGTGAGAGACACTGAACCTGTTAACTTCTATCTCTTAAGGAGCAAAGCGTGAATGTGAAGCAACCTCAAATTGGGATGGACCACAGGCCCCTGAGTCAGAAGGTTCATCTGAAGGGGAAGCACTTTCAGAGGGGTTTCCAACATACTGTTGAGTAAAGGAAACCATATCTGTTGAGGCCAGAAGGGAGCAATGAGGATCATTTTGTCCCCCTTGGACTCGAATTTGAGAAGTACCCTCTGAATTAGAGGGAGAGGAGGAACGGCGTATAGAAAGCGTTTTGTCCACTGCAGCCTGAACGCACCCTGACAGAAAATGCCAGGCCCTGGACTTCTGGAGCAGAAGAGAGGCAGTTTTGCATTGAGTAGGGATGCAAAAAAGTCCAGGTCTGGAGTTCCCCACTCTGCGAATAGTGACTGAACTATGGTTGAGTCTAAAGACCACTCGTGAGGGTCTGTCTCTGTTCTGCTGAGACGGTCTGCCAGTTCGTTCTGCACTCCTGGCAAATAGACCGCCTGAATTAGAGCCTTGTGCTCTAGACACCATTCCCACACTCTCATTGCTTCCCTGCATAAAGGGTAAGAGTGTGCACCACCCTGCTTGTTGATGTAATACATCACTGCTTTGTTGTCCGTTAGAAGGAGAATGTTCTTGTGACAGAGAATGTCCTTCAAAGTCTGGACTGCATAATCCATAATAATTATTATTAATATTATTATTAATAATATTATTAATATTATTATTAATATTATTATGCATAATAATGCATAAAAACGGCTCTCATTTCTAAGACATTTATGTGAAGCTGGGACTCATCCTGAGTCCACGTACCTTGGGTGTGGAGATTCTGACAGTGAGCTCTCCATCCCATCAGGGATGCGTCCGTGGTAATGGAAATCTGATGATCCAGGGGAGCAAAGGGATGCCCTTCCAGAAGATTGTCCTCTTGGGACCACCAGGTGAGCGATCTCTTCAGAGGTTCTGTCACCTTGATGAGAAAGGACTGAGGGTATGTGGTTGGGGACCACTGAGTACTGAGCATCAACTGAGAGGTTCTCTTGTGGAGGCGAGCTAGGGGTACAGTGAACACCAAGGATGCCATGAGATCCAGCATCCATTGCATTGAGGTAGCTCAAACCGAGCTGTTCTCTCTGATGTATCTGGTCATCTGTAGGGTATCGCTCCTTCTGTCCTCTGGTAGAAAAGCTTTCGCACAGGAGGTGTCCAGAAGAGTTCCTATGAAAAGGAGCTTCTGGGAGGACTGCAACTGTGATTTCTTGAGATTCAGCAGAACCCCCATGGATGTGAGAAAGTTTGAGGCCATGGATACAGTGCTGAGAGTTCCTTGCCTGGAAGGACTTGCTAGAAGCCAGTCGTCCAGATATGGAAACACTTGTATTCCGATCTTTCTAAGATGCGCTGCGAGAATTGCACAACACTTTGTAAAAACCCGCGACGCTGAGGATAGCCCAAAGGGCAGGACCCTGAACTAATAATGTTGACCCAAAGCCACGAACCTTAGGTATTTGTGATGCTTTGGGTGGATAGAAATATGTTGGTAAGCATCCTGCATATTCAGGGAGGCTAGTCAGTCGTGCTGATGAAGCAAAGGTAACAGGGTTCCTAGCGATATCATTTTGAACTTCTCCTTGGGAAGAAATTTGTTTAACTTTCTGAGGTCCAAAATGGGGTGCATGCCCCTGGTTTTCTTTGGAACTAGAAAGTAATGGGAGTTGAACCCTGTGTTCCGTTGATCCAGCAGAACAATTTCTACTGCCCTGTTGTTCAGAAGGCCTTGTATCTCGGAAGTGAGAAGTTCTGACCGAAGCACTGACAGCCTGGGCTGTTGTTTGGGGGGACAATCCGGAGGGGTCTCTGAAAGACTGAGGGAATACCCCTCGTGGATTATCCGGAAGACCCATTTGTCCGATGTTATGGACTTCCACTGGTTGTAGAATTGAGTCAGATGACCTCCCACCGCTGGAGGAAGAGTCCCCTGGGCAGCTGAGGTGGGACTTGGGCCAGAAACTCAGTAGGCATGCACTGGGCGCTGGGCCCTTGTGCTTGTCGTTATTTTCTTCTGAGGCTGAGGGGCTTGGTTTTTATTTAAACCTCCCTGCCTTTGCCTCGAAAGGACTGACAGTTGTGAAACTGGCTCTTATTAAGACCTCCCTGAGAAGGGCCGGGAGCAGGTCGAGCCAATTTAATGGCAGACCTAGTCTTTGTGTGGCCTCTAGAGCTTGTTCTACTTGAGGACCGGGAGATACACACCGTCAGGCGAGGCAGCGCCATGACCTGTTGCTGGGCATCATTTGTGAAGCCTGAAGTGCGCAGCCAGGAGTGACAGCGGTACAAATGCCTGCCGCCGCCGCTCGGGAGGCAGTATCGAAAGCATCCATAGCTGCTTTAACCTGTTGGCTGTTGGACTCGATACCTCTGGTTATGGTTTGAAGAAGCTCTGAATTAGTGTCCGACTCCAGTAGAGCTTCTACCATTTGTTTGAGCGAATGCCAAAGAATATATTCATATTGAGAGAAATAGCCCTGGTAGCTGGCAATACACATACCCAGGGAGGAAGCAGCAAAGACTCTCTTACCTAAAGTATCTATCTTATGAGATTATTTGTTTATAGGTCGGGCTGTAGTAGCCTGAGGGAGGACGACCTTATTCTCTGCCAAGTCTACAATAGGGTCTGCAAAGGCTTGGGAGGCCAAAATGGGTCGATCCTTGGGTGCAGCATACTTTCTATCTATGGACTTAGCCACAGAAGGAATGAGAGCGGGATTATTCCATACCATTTGAGAAAGCGTCTCAAAGGAAGGCTGTACAGCTGGAGTTAAATCCATAGGGATGTCCGGGACATGAAGGTATTGGAGCCTTAAAAGCTTCCCAGGGTCAATATCCGTAGTCTGGAGAGAAAGAGTGGAATTCAAATTTTTCAGCAGAGACTTAAATGACAGGTCCTCGACCACAGCCTCTGCAATAGGATTAGATCCCATTCCTTCCACGTCATCACCCAGCCTAAGGTCTGGGTCAGGCTCAATATTATCTCCTGACAGCCCAGGAGGGGCTGTATGGACAGGAAAGGAGTGAAAATCGGAAGAAAAATAGGAAGGAAAAGGGTTCGGAGTCGAGTAGCCCTGAAGACGTCACACCAAGTCTCGGCGCCGAAGAAGAGCATGGCGTCACCTGACCCAGCGCAGTGTGCGGCACTGAGGATGACACCGAAAAGCTGCACAGTGCCGACAAGCCCAACGGCGCCAAGGACAGTGCTGAAAATCCCAACGGCGCCGAGGACAGTGCCAACAGACACATCGGCACCGAGCGACCCATTGACGCCAATGGCGCCGAAACCAACGCAGGGCTCCGAAAACTAAGATTTGAGGAGAAAGAAGGAAGAATACCAGGAGATAGAGGCATCAGAGTGGCCCCCTGTGCCGCAGCCATGTGAGGGAGGAAAACACCTGAGCACGGAGTCGATGGCACCGAAGAAGGCACCGCACGACTAGGGAGGCCCAACCGCCCTACCTGATCCCCCGAAGGGTCCGAGGGCCCCTGAGTGACCAGGCCATGCAGCTGGACCAACCTCCGAGCCCACTGCTCCATCAGAGCGGCCCACTGATGAAACTTGCTCATCTGAAGCCCTACCAGAAGGTGGGGAAGGGCTCCGATGTCAAAGAGGTCAGTGACCGAAAACAGAAACCGCAACTCAAGAGAAGATCGCAACTGACCCCAATGACTGACCGCGACGTGCAGACATACCAGAGGGCTGTCCTCGAGTGATGCCTTCTTTTGACCGTGGGTCAAGAAGAGCTCGAGGTCGAACGGTGCCGAGAATGCGAGCATTTTCTTTTATGCGCTGGGGGACCGGCCTCCCTCGGGCATTGGACCATCTGTTGTCAGACCCCCCCCCCCCAGAGAGGGCGGCAGACTGGACCCAGCCCGGCTAACTGAACAGCTTTCATACAAATGTAACCCCTAGATGGCGCTATCCCAGGGGCTACTACCCCTGCCTGATTTGCCACTAACAGGTTGAGGGGCCTGGATCCAATGGCGGGTGCCTCCACCCAGAGGTCAGGGTTTGCAATAGTTAAACTAACTTGGTCACAGCCCTCTGGGACACTGCAACCCCTTCTTCCCACTAGTGGCCCACACAATATATCAGAATTACCTTCACAGTATACACTTACCCCCAGGTCTGGTTCCGCACTGGGACCTCCTGTGAAATGAGATACAGTGCAACAATCACAGTACAGTACTTTAACATAGACAAATACCTCAGGCAGTATAACTTTGCAGAAACAAGCAGCTCTGATTTATTTAGGGGTATAACAAGGACAGGGGAAATCAGGTTAATTAGCTTATCACTCTAATAATTCATTTATGGCTCTGTGCACAGGCCTATCCCTATCAGTTACTGTCCCTGGGTACCCAAGCCCAGTGGCTAGTCCAAACCGTGGCAGCTGGTAGGGCCCTTTCACACAGAGAAAAGGAGAATTAAACAGTCAGCAGTACAGTAATTCCATTTGGATTTAATGTGGCAATTCAACAGGAGCTACCCTTAATTAGTACTCACGACCTCCAAATAAGATAGGGTCCTTCAATGTCAGCAGGGCTCACTTGAGGTACACAAACCTCTTCACACATCCATATAAAGAAAGCACTATACCAGGCAGGCTGCATCTGTATCCCGATCGCAATTACTGCACAATACCCGGAGAACACACAGCAGATTCAGTTCCTGACAGACCGAGTGCAATTTTCAGCAATTCCTCCAGTCTTCTACAGGGTGAGCCTGGTTTCTACTCTTCAGAGATCCTTTGATTCTTTTCACAGGACGGATTCAGTCCTAACAAGCTGTTACACAAGCTGCAGACCGAACTCTGGGCCTTACACACGTTTTTGACTAAAACTGCACACTGAAAAGCACAGGGCTCCTTCCTTCTTCACTGCCAAAGCTCAACTGAAACTCCAACCGACAAAACCAGGCACTTCCTTTGAGTTCCTCCCAGTTCTTGACTGGATTGGCTGTCACTCACAATAGACTGCTGCTGTTGGTCCAAAAGGCACTGAAGTTCTAAACTACATCTCCCAGAGTCACTGCCCATACAATCCTCTTGTGGCTGGCTCAGATTATGAGTCCAAGTTCTGATTCGTCCAAGGCACCATTTTAGAGCTAGCTTACCCCACACTGATTGGTCCAGTTCAGCAGTTCAAAACTAGAATGGGGAACTAGCAGACACAGTTCTGACTGCAAAGAAAGCAGGTTAGACAAACTGTAATTTCATTATTACTCTAAATAATTTCTGGCAAACAGTTACATCTTTCAGATAGGTTCCTTTGCACTCCTAGTGACTGCAAAAAATGAAGTGAATTGGCAGCAGCTCGAGTGGTACTCAGAGAAGCACACAGTCCCCCACAAATCCAATTATGTCTGCAAGCAGACAGCTCTTAAAGAGACAGTACCAGAGGCTCTAAAAACACTCACTGATAAATGGCTTAAATGCCAAACACCATTCAGGCTTGGAGCATTCAGCAAGCTCCGGAAGTCTTTGGGAACCCCATTTGCAGGGGTTACACCCTTCCTGGTTTGGGAAAGCTTGACGTCCGCGCCAAGCAATTACCCCATAAGTTTCAACTGCAACCATATTCATTTGCATTAGACTTGCACATGTAATCATCAGTCAATATATCATTTTACCAAGAACACATTTCTGAAACATTGCAGTACGTCACTTTACACAGTATTACATACACATTGTACCATAACTCAAGTTATTACCTCTTGTACATGAAACCTGAAGAGAGGGGGCCCTTCCCTATCAGTTACCTTGGGGCTGATGGGGCAAGGGCAACTATACTTAGAGGGCAACACAAGTAACTTGGAGTTAGCACTGATGCTCAGTTTGGGCAATGAGCTCGGGACACATACACTCTTTATGGACAACATTGAGAGGCAAGTCCACAGGCCTCCCAAGTGAATCATAACTGAGGTGCACCACAGGCTTTACAGCTCGACCAGTCTTTCTAGGGGAACTGTTATAGTCTCTGCACCCTGAGCCTCATTTTCAGCATTGTCCTCACTTGTCAGGGGAGTCTCCATGGGGTAGAGAGGCTAGAACTTGGGGCACTTTCAGCTCCAGGAGTTACAGTTTCTGGAGTCCACAACATTTGGCTCGCATGGAGAGCTTTGGACACTGGCAGTGGACTGTCAGGGCACTCAAAATACTCTTCTTGTTCGTGTCACCAGTCTGCCCCAATCTATCATTTTCCTCCCTGAAAGCTCAAACAGTTCAACCATGCACAATGATTCCATTTCATCTGATCTGATGCTTTGCACTTCACTTTCTGGGAGCATTGGCTCCAGGGATGAAGCTGGGGGCTTAGACAGTCCAGAAGGCCCAGCTTTGTCTCCAGTATTGACTAGGGATTGCCCCAAACAATTGACTCAGTTCGTAAGAAGGATAGTATTCAAAGTCACTCTCACTTTCTTCCGATATGGACTGACAGTCATGCTCAACTGGGACTTGTGGAGGGAACACTTTAACTTTGCTTCTGTAGGTGCAGACTTTCTGATCTTTCTTAGCAGCAGCTCTAGTCACTGGTCCAGAGGGGCATCTTCTAGGGCTCAGACTCAATTAAGATTTGTCCATGGGCAGTAAATGATTTCTATGCATTGTTTTTACATCTTTGAATTATTCTCAGGCCTTACTTTGTACACTGGCAGATCATCTAGTTTGCCCACTACAATGTGAGGGAGATGGTGCCATCTGTCAGCAATCTTGTGCTTGCCATGCAGTCCCAGATTTCTTAGCTAATTCCGAACTCCCTCCTGGAGTTCCTGTGCTTTCACCTTTTTATCATACCTTCTTTGTTGGCCAGATTTCTTTTGGCAGCCATGATTTGAGCCAGTTGGTACGCATGAGTTAGCTGGGCCTTAACTTTGCACATACTGTAAATAGTTGTCAGCTTGAACCCCATCAGGAGAGACCCCAAACACACATCTACTGGTAGTCGAGCTTCTCTCCAAACATCAGGCGGTAGGGGGAGAATCCAGTGGCATCACTTTTGGTGCAGTTATAAGCATGTACCAGGGTGCTAATTTGTTGGCTCCATTTAGGCTTGTCCTTTGGGTGCAGGGTGCCCAGCATATCTAGCAAAGTGCTGTTGAAACGCTCAGGCTGTGGGTCCCCTGGGGTGGTAAGGAGTGGTTCTGGACTTTCGACTCCCACAGAGAAGGCATCTCTTTGATCAGACGACTCTCAAAGTCTCTCCTTGATCAGAATGGATTCTTTGTGGAGCCCCATAGTGAACAAAAAGTTTCTACAAGTACTTTGGCCACAGTGGATGCTTTCTGGTCTTTGGTGGGGAAAGCTTGGGCATATCTCGTGAAATGGTCAGTGACCACCAGCACATTACTGATATTTCTTTGATCTGACTCAAACTCAGAAAATCAATACAGACCAGCTCCATGGGTGCACTGGTGGTGATGTTAACAAGGGGGCAGCCTCTGGGGCAAAGCTTTCTCTGTGTAAGTGCTTACTACAAGTTCGAATGTGTTGCTCCACATCAGCCCCCATCTTAGGCCAATAGAATCTGGATCTCACCAAGTCAAGTGTTCTGTCTATACCAAGGTGCCCCATGTGGTTGTGCAAGGAGCTCAGTACTGAGTCTCGAAAGGCAGTGGGCAGCACTAGTTGTTGTTTGTCTACTTGTCCCCCTCTGTCTACTGTTTCTCTGTATAACAGTTTATTGATCAGTTTCAACTTAGGACCTTCTTTGTATAACAGTGCAGTTCTCAAATCAGTGGAGCGTAATTTGGACACATCTTTTCCTGCATAGAGGGCTTCTAAAGCTGCTTTGATCATGGGATCGCGGATTGAGCCCTCAATACTGTCATTGTCCAGCTGAGGCAGTGCACCAATGTCTATTGCAGAAAAGTGGCACAAGCAGCAGGTATGCAATTCTCAGAGGGTCCCAAGCAATCCACTATGCAGTCCACTGCGTCCGTGGACATTTGTTCCTCCCTGTCAAACTTCCAGCAGAGTGCCCGAATGTCAGGTTCTGCCAATCGGACCCAATCATTCTGGGGAACAGGCCTCCGGGAGAGAGCATCAGCATCTATGTGGTTCTATGTGGTTCAGACCTGCTCGGTATTCGAGAGCATAGTCATATGTAGATAATGCAGAAAGCCACCTATGGCCAGTGGCATCCAACTTAGCTGAGGTCTGCACATAGGTCAAAGGATTATTGTCAGTTTTTACTAGTATTTTAGCCCCATACAAGTACTCATGGAATTGGTCAACAATAGCCACTTCAAAGCTAGGAACTCTAACTTATGTACAGGATAGTTCTTTTCGGATGGGGTCAGGCTTCTACTGGCAAAGGCCACTGGTCTCAGGCCATTCTCGTGCTCTTGGTACAACACAGCCCCAACCCTTGCAAGCTAGCATCAGTGTGCAGGACGTAAGGTTTTCTTGGATCGGCATAGGCCAGCACTGGAGCATGGGTAAGTTGATATATGATCTCATGAAAGCAGTCTCATTAATCAGGAGTCCAGCGGGCCCCAAATACTTCACCTCGGATGAAAATACACTCTTCAGTCTTGAGGGACGCTGACTTTTGGTATTTTTGTGGGTTGGGGATACCCTTGAGTAAGGTTAAGTAAAGGGCGGATCACTCTTGAATAGTCCTTGATGAAGCTACCGATAATAACCACAGAATCCCAGGAATCTTTGCAGTTCTTTTTAGATTTTTGGGCTGTGGCCAGGTGGTCAAGGCCTCAACTTTACTTGGGTCGGTCTCTATTCCCTCGTGGATACTATGTGTCCCACATACTTTACTGATGTTTGAAAGAATTGACACTTATCAATGGACAGTTTAAGGCCAAAGTCCTCCAGTTGGTCCAATACCTTAAATAATCTGCTCTCATGTTCCTCCAGTGAGCTGCCAAACACAATAACATCATCTAGGTATACCAGGCACTCTAGTAAGTTCATGTCCCCACTGCACGCCTCCATCAATCGTTGAAAAGTGGCTGGGGCACCTGAAATCCCTTGAGGCATCCTCATGAATTCATAGAAGCCAAGCGGACAGATAAAGGCCGTCTTCTCCACGGTCCTCTGGGGCCATCGGGATCTGGTAGTACCCACTGCGGAGATCCAGCACAGAGAACCACTTGCTCCCGCTTAGGCAGTCCAAAGCATCCTGAATGCGGGCATTGTGTACTGATCAGGATAGTCCACGGTTTACAGAGATAATCCACACATCCTTACTGTTCCATTCTTTTCCTCACTACCACAATGGGGAAGCATAAGGGCTTCTGGATTCTTGTATTACACCAGCAGCTAACATCTCTTGCAGATGCCGCCTCACATCATCTATGTCAGCAGGTGCCAGGCGTAGACCTCTCATGAAATGGTCTTTCGTCATGCAGCGGATATTGTGCTCAGCTCCTTGCACGATCCTACATCCCATTCCTTTAAAGAAAACACCTGGTCTCTCTGGGCAAGCTTCTCACTGATCCTCACTTTCCATTCAGCTGGCAGCGGAGTCGCGAAATCAAACAAGTCAGGCGCTACTCTGTCATTCTTCCTTGAACTCTTGCTGCTGGGTAGCACTGCAGTGTCTCGCACAATGCACATTAGCCAGGATGCAACCTCTGTTTACCGAATGTCTCTTTCAGACACATTATGAACTTGGACCGTTACCCTTCTGGCATAAGCATGGGCTCTAGCGGGCAAAATACTAGGCTTGATCAGCAGTCCTCTGGCAATTTTCCATCGCCTGCATCCAACATTAATATTTTACTCTTAACATCCTTTCTGATATGGACCTCTCCTGTAAGGTACACTGGGCATTTGGCGCCAGGATCAGAGACTCAGGATCCTTCTTCCATACAATTCCGACCGGTTCCTCTGGTTCTGTTTTTTCAGCATCTCTCTGTGCCTCATAGGCCTTCTTAATTAAAGCCGGAACTCTTAAAGCTCTACTAGTCTTTGACCCCTGTTTTTCATAACACAACTGTGCCAGCCTTCCGAACATATGAGCATTTGTTCCAATCAACAAAGGGACACCATCATACAGTCCAGTGGGGGGACACACTAAGGCTAGGGTCTCTACTTGTTCGGCCACTCCAGCCACGGAGGTGGGGAAAGACAGCCAAATTCGGATATACCCGCAATAGTGGTAGGCCTTCTCACTTAACCCCATACATGCAGTCCTTCTAATGGTTGTAAGGGTACGCCTGACAAATGCTTCTGATACCAATCCTGGAACATAATTGTCACTTGGGAGCCACTGTCTATCATAGCTCTTGTAGACACTCCATTCACCTTTACAGTGGTCTCCATGGAGGGACCCACTATTCTGGACCAGTCTGGAGAGGCGGTAGTGGGGGGCTGGGCAACTGACCTTGCCACAAAAGGACATGAATTAGCATTTTGGTGCCTCACTGGGATCATGTCGTGCACTCTTAACCACTGATTTCTTCTCGAGCTCTCCTTGTAGCCTATATGCAACTTTGTCAGTGTCTTTTGGGACTGGCATTCCTTTTCATGTGCCCATCTTTCCACAATTATAGCAAAACATACTTTCTGGAGTTTGAGCTGGCCGAGGCGCCACACTGGGAGCCAGGGCGGGTATTACTAACTGGAAACCTGGGTGCCATCTCTGTCTCGGTGGATAAGCATTTGGAGACATCGTCAGTTTCTCCACTTCCATGGTCAAGGAATTGAGTTTGGAGCTGTTATCAGCAGGAGATACATGGGTGGGTACCTCTACCCCATAGCAGATGCAGTCGGATATAGGTCAGGGGCCTACTTGCAGGCGTGGCCTTCATAAAGGGACTGTTTTTGAATTCTCGGATCTCTCTCAACAGTTCGCCCCATTGTGGCATATCTTTTTCCTTGTCAGAGCACTCCATTGCCTGTCAACCTCTGCCCCTGAACTTCACTTGATGGGTCACCCTCAGTCACTCGGGTCGTGAGCCACAGCTGTTGGTGCAGGTACCTCCCGAGGTCGCCTTTTTCTCAACTCCTAATTTCTCTCATTAACTCATCGAGGAGGGTGGGGATTCCAGTCGATTTGCCAGGCGTAACTGAAGCAACAGCAGTTCTGAGAAGGGCAGACTTAAGGATTCTGTCCAGTCTGGTTCGGTCCAGTTCAATCGCTGGCAAACTACCCTTTCTGAGGCATTCTTGCAACAATTTTTCCAGCCGAGAGACATACACAGACAACAACTCCCTTGGTACTGTTGTGCATTTCTTACTCTCCACCATAGGTCCTCATCAGAATCTGGGCTCCCATACACATTCTCTCAAGGCCTCAAGATAGGCCTATGCAGTCGCTTCAGGGTTACTGGCCCGCTTTAGCGGATGGTAGCCAGGGCAGGGACCTCGGAGGCTCTCACTAACCTCTTTCGCCTTCCAGCATTGCCATTCTAGCACTTGGGGCAACATAGTCTATCCAGGTCTCCCAGTCATCCTCCCTTGGGGGTGGGGAGGGTGCCAGAGAAGATCCTCAACCTTCGGTAAGAGTCGTGACTAATGGCAGGTGCAGAAATAGGAGTCTGCATTGGTTCAGCCACCATTACGGGCACTGGAGCAGGAGAGGGTGTTGGGGAGGAACACCCCAGGTGGCAAGAATAGTTTCTTTAAGTCCTCCACAGTTTTCCCTCTCCCAGCAACCATTCAGCAAATTTCTCCTCAAAGTTTCAGATAGTGGTGGGGCTGATTCCCCCGGTCTTTACTGTCCTTAGTTATCACTCTCAAGCAGTGAGGGCTCCTCTGGGGTAATGGTCTGTGGCACTTGGAGCTATCTATGGGATCCTTAAACTCTACTAGGGCCAGGAAAGTGTGGGTGAGCAGATTAGCATGCCGACCCACCACCACAGGGTTTTGTAAACCTTCCACCTTGGAAAGTACTCCTGCACAGTGTCCGTATTGATACCCAGGGGATGTCCAGGATAAGCATAGCATTTTGGGGTCGATCTCCTCCCCAGTACACCACTCCACCAGCCGTGCACAGCCACTTCTGTCGGGGTACCCATTTTTTCTTAACAGTGGTTCAAATATGGCCACTAGAGGACACACAATCCCAGCGTGAGCCTCCAAGATGTAACCCCTAGATGGCGCTATCCCAGGGCTACTACCCTGCCTGATTTGCCACTAACAGGTTGAGGGGCCTGGATCCAATGGCGGTGCCTCCACCCAGAGGTCAGGGTTTGCAATAGTTAAACTAACTTGGTCACAGCCCTCTGGGACACTGCAACCCCTTTCTTCCCACTAGTGGCCCACACAATATATCAGAATTACCTTCACAGTATACACTTACCCCAGGTCTGGTTCCGCACTGGGACCTCCTGTGAAATGAGATACAGTGACAATCACAGTACAGTACTTTAACATAGACAAATACCTCAGGCAGTATAACTTTGCTGAAACAAGCAGCTCTGATTTATTTAGGGGATATAACAAGGACAGGGGAAATCAGGTTAATTAGCTTATCACTCTAATAATTCATTTATGGCTCTGTGCACAGGCCTATCCCTATCAGTTACTGTCCCTGGGTACCCAAGCCCTAGTGGCTAGTCCAAACTGTGGCAGCTGGTAGGGGCCCTTTCACACAGAGAAAAGGAGAATTAAACAGTCAGCAGTACAGTAATTCCATTTGGATTTAATGTGGCAATTCAACAGGGAGCGACCCTGAATTAGTACTCACGACCTCCAAATAAGATAGGGTCCTTCAATGTCAGCAGGGCTCACTTGAGGTACACAAACCTCTTCACACATCCATATAAAAGAAAGCACTATACCAGGCAGGCTGCATCTGTATCCCGATCGCAATTACTGCACAATACCCGGGAGAACACACAGCAGATTCAGTTCCTGACAGACCGAGTGCAATTTTCAGCAATTCCTCCAGTCTTCTACAGGGTGAGCCTGGTTTCTACTCTTCAGAGATCCTTTGATTCTTTTCACAGGACGGATTCAGTCCTAACAAGCTGTTACACAAGCTGCAGACCGGAACTCTGGGCCTTACACACGTTTTTGACTAAAACTGCACACTGAAAAAGCACAGGGCTCCTTCTTCTTCACTGCCAAAGCTCAACTGAAACTCCAACCGACAAAACCAGGCACTTCCTTTGAGTTCCTCCCAGTTCTTGACTGGATTGGCTGTCACTCACAATAGACTGCTGCTGTTGGTCCAAAAGGCACTGAAGTCTAAACTACATCTCCCAGAGTCACTGCCCATACAATCCTCTTGTGGCTGGCTCAGATTATGAGTCCAAGTTCTGATTCGTCCAAGGCACCATTTTAGAGCTAGCTTACCCCACACTGATTGGTCCAGTTCAGCAGTTCAAAACTAGAATGGGGAACTAGCAGACACAGTTCTGACTGCAAAGAAAGCAGGTTAGACAAACTGTAATTTCATTATTACTCTAAATAATTTCTGGCAAACAGTTACATCTTTCAGATAGGTTCCCTTTGCACTCTAGTGACTGCAAAATGAAGTGAATTGGCAGCAGCTCGAGTGGTACCTGAGAGCAATAACACAGTCCCCCATACAAACTAATTATGTCTGCAAGCAGACAGCTCTTAAAGAGACAGTACCAGAGGCTCTAAAAACACTCACTGATAAATGGCTTAAATGCCAAACACCATTCAGGCTTGGAGCATTCAAGCAAGCTCCTGGAAGTCTTTTGGGAACCCCCATTTGCAGAGGGGTTAAACAAAGTCTCCCAACCGTCACCTGACCCGCTCATGGTCGACTCCTGAAACGTCTTTCTTGTAATAAGCATAAATTAATGTAAGCGGTACTTATTTGAGCAATACTACAAAATAATAACTGAAAAACTATGCTGCTAATTTGAAGTTTGACTCCTGGTGGGCGAGCGATGTCGTCACTGTAGCGTACTTGACGGCGGGAAAAAAGGAACAGAGGCGGTTTGAGGGTTGACGCCGAGATAGTCTTTGCCGCACGAGCCGAGCTTCTGGCTCAAGAGGCTCGTGGCGCTGCTCCTCGCAGCTCCATCTCTGGCGCCGACCCTCTTGCAAAACATTTGCTCCCACTGGGTCCTGGCGCCTCTGGCGAAGATCCCATCAGTGTGAATGAGTGGTGGAGACTTTATGTCCAGGAAGATCTTCTTTTTTAGAAGCAACTGTGGTTATCCAGTAACTGAATCACTAAGTTAGATTTTGTAAACATCTTTAGTAAAATATAGCAAAATACATTTAAATATAGTAGCATGCAGGGAGCCTTGTTGAGCATTCATTTTAGTGGCAGGAAGGGGGTTGGTGATGATGTCACAGCCAAACAATGTACAGAAAAGCAGATGAGAACAAAATTGCAAGTGCTGTATGTCCTGAAGGAATTTGGGAGATCACACAAAGGTCGCTTGAGTTGTTTATCAAAAATGTTCTCTCTTGGCTGTCTGCACTTTAGTTCCTATCCACCTGCTGTTGCTAATGTGAGCAGCTAAGAAATAATAGTGTCAGCGATTGGCCTAAACGCTCCAAAAATGATGAACAATGCATTCGCCATTACCTCAGCACAAAGCCAGGTGAAATAATGGAAGGAACTCAACAGATCAATAGTCTTGTATCCCCTTCCCCTAAAGCAGTATGGTATGCATGTAATTTAAAAATGATCACAAAAACCAAAAATAGGGCAAAAATTAAAGTAAAAATAACTGATTCGTAAAGGAAACCAAATTTTTGTAGCCTCTGTCATACATTTGTATATATGCCGATGATTGATGGAAGCAGAAATCCAGAATGTGTTGTTAAGAGGAGGGGCTGTTTAAGAACATCAGGATCCCACCATCACAGTGATCTTAATTCCCTACAGGATGGCACAGGGAACACAGACCCTTTTTTTATCTTTTCATGGCCTTGCAGTGCTAGTGGCTGGGCAGCAGATAGAGCCATGGGTCACAGGTGTGCTTCATTGCCAATGCCATCTACTGCGTGACTTCCAGGCTGACTCCCCCCACCCCTCACACACTACGTTTGTAAATAGGACACAGTGAACACTACAGTCCATCTGTGGGCCCTGCACAATAAAACAGGGATTTTTTTTTGAATCTCACTGAATAGAATTATACTGTGTGTGTTTTGTTTTAAATCACTTGGCTGCTAAAAACCAAGTAGCATGGTTGTCACAGAAAAGTCAGAGACAGAGTTAAAAAAAAAGTTTAATCATTCAATTATCATGCACTGCTGATTTAAAAAAAATCACAGACTAGGTATTATATTAGATGGATGTCCTATATTACCTATTGATTACAGTGGAATGAATGTCATTATTCATAGCTAAGTAAGATATAACATCGCAGTCATAAATAATAAGGACTCACAATACATTACCACTTTAAAACGAAGTGATATAAACAGAAAAACATACATGCCTGAAGACAACATGGTAAATTCATCTTGTCACACCGGGGGACATAAGACACTTGACTTTTCAGCCTCATGACTTTTTCTGCCTCTAATGTCACTTGAGGAAATTAAAAACATGGTGTTCACATGCACCCATGCTTTATCCACTGCATATTTAACAGGAATTCAAATTCACAGGTTTGTTTAAGAAGGCCATAACTGCTGGCCCACCACGTTCATACAAGTTACTAGATGTGACTGCACGCGATACACAGAACATGCAACTAAACCCTGATGTAGCAGAAGACCTTCCTGGCACTAGCCACTGCCTTGGTAGTCAGCAGGGCACTACAAAGAGGAAATCTGCGACAACAACACAACTCTGCCCTCATCAGCAGCAGCAGATGAAGCTGGTGTATCTGTTATTTTGTAGCCTAGAGCTTATAGTTCAGGCCTGCAAACTAGGAGACCCAGGTTCCAATGTAAGCCAAGCCTGGTAATCAGCATGTGGCCTTCTGCAAGCCACTTGAGTATGGCCCCCTTCCCCCAAAAACAAGACACTGCATCTCATTCGGGCTATCCTGGATCGACACAACTGTACAAAGTAAACACAGCACTGGGTTGGGGATGAGGGTTTTAAAAGAGGAAAACTAAACCTGACTGCTAGTTTCCAAAGCAAAAGAGAAGGTACATACACTACACTAGGCTGAGCGTAGCCAGATTTTAGGCTTGATTCAGACGCAGAAAAAAATTCTATCAGACTTACTGAAATTTATTTTTCTGTTAACTTCAACATTGCAAATTGCAACTGGAATTACTTACACCATGGGGTAATATGCACCCTGACCAGTGGCTCACTGGTATAACTATAGTTTCTGAGCTGAGCCTAGCAGCATGGAATGCTGGTGTCATAAGTGTTCCATTGCCTCATTTCAGACAGTCCACAAAATTTCAATGCAGTAAGGATAAACACAAACAGCAACCCCAGTGGGCAGCATAACTGATTTACATGGCTATAACAGATTAAGGGAAAAAAGAAAAATATTTTTACAGTTACTTTCTTGAAGAGAAAGCACCACTGGTCTTCATGTTGCCTATTATTGGGAAATGTCTCAAATCTCTCTCCATGTCAGTTGCTCCGAGTGCAGTGTGAAGTCAAACGTCCATCGGAAGACAGCATTGTGAAGCAAACAACGATAACTGTAAAACTTTACCAAATGTATGTGAGCATTGTGTGATTTCTACAGAGCAACAATAAATTATTACTCATGTGCCCCGTTATAAGACAATGAATAAATCAGAAAAATTGAATCATTAGGCTGTCAGTTCACTGATAAAATAGGTATAGTGTATAAATTTAATGGCCAATATACCCCATGAGGGTAAGAAAAGAACTCTCAGGTGTGGCCCAGTTGAAGGCATTGCAGCTAACAGAAAAATAAATTATGGTAAGACTCATAGAATTCTTTCTTTCTGTGTTGTTCCACGTTGTCAATGGGAATTACTTACAACATAAGTTCTAAGAAGCAATACCCATTCAGAATCAAGAGGGAAAGAATATTGACCCATGTTTGTCCATGTAGGGAAGTTCTAATTACCTTTTGATCACTGCCTGCAGCACTCTGGGCTCAAAGGATGTCTGTGCCAAACTTTGTAAGTCAAGCCTGTAATGTCTGTTGTAGGTGTGTAGGAAGGACCATGTAGTCGCCTTACACAGTTCTGATGGATATGCTTCTGCCCTGTCAGCCCAGGAGGCTGCCACAGCCCTGGTCGAATATACTCTGATTAATGTTGGCTACTTCAAATTTACTGCTACATAAGCCTTTGCTGTACAAGGTATGACCCATGTCGCCAAGTTGGCTGTGAAAGCTTTTTTACCTTTCTTGGCTGCAACCAGGAGAACTACAAGGTTGTCTGACTGACGGAATTCTGCATATCTCTTCAGATAGATTTTGAAAGGCAAGTGGGAAACAATGGAAAAAAGGAAGGATTTATCTGTAAGACTATCTTATCCTTACAGATAATGAGATATGGCTCCTTACAAGATGAAGTCCACCTATTTTGTCTGGCCAAGCAGATAGCTATCAAGAAGCAAGCTCTGTAGGAAAGAATATCCTATGAAACTGATGATAAAGGTTAAAAAAAGGTTTACAAGAGCTGCAAACACCACATTTAAGTCACTTGGGGAAACAGGAAACTGGTAGAAAGGTCTAGGGCAGTCAACCACTCAAAGAAATGAGTGACACTGGAGTGGGTACCTATTGAGGACCTCTCCATGGTTCCAGCACAACCCCTAGAGCTGAAAGTTGTCCCTAAAAGGTGCTGAGGGCTAAGCCCTTATCTGTCCCAGACTGTAAAAAATTCAAAAATCTACTGGCTGGAAGCCTTAGAAGGCCTGAACCCCCATTTTCCAGTCCAGGGAGAAAGAGTGTTCCAAGCCCTGTCACACGCCAAAGAAGTAGAAAACCTTTTGGATAACATGACAGCGACCATGGCCGTAGCAGAAAAACCTTACTTTAGAAGCCTTTTCCTCTCAGGAATGAAGCTGCATGCTACAGCAGCTCTGGGTTCAGAGCAGGACTGGTCCCTGACCTACCAGATCCTTATGGCAGGGAGGCTGAAATGGCTGCTGAATGGTATAATTTATCAAATCTGAAAATCATGACCTTCTTGGACACTGTGGAACTATTAGGAACCTTCCTTTAGACTGCTGAATTCTTTTAAAGAACACTTCCGTCAGAGGAATTGGAGAAAAAAAGGTATGTCCTTTTGAAATCCCACTGTTAAAACAGTGTTCACTGCTTGTGCTAGTGGGCATCTGAACCAACTGCAGAACCTGGGAACCTGAGTATTCTCTTTGAAGGCAAAAAAGGCAATCTGAGGGGTTCTGAACTGACTGCACGGAGACTGAACTCCTTTGGGTGGAAAGGCCATTTCCCTGGATGAACAATCTAATGGTTTAGACAATTTGCTTGAACATATAAATCCCCTGCTAGATGAATGGCTGACAGAGACCAAATATTGTCTTTGGTCAACTGAAGCACATGCTGAGTTTCCAGAAGCATGCATTTTCTTTTTGTGCTTCCTTTATTGTTTATGTATATGATCATCACCGCATTGCCCAAGCCAGGTTTCACTGCCTGGGACCTGAACTGATTCAGGAGAAGGAGGAGAGCAAAAAGTACTGTCCTCATATCTAAAATATTCATCCAAGGGTTTTGCTCTTCCTGACCCCAGACACTTTGGACTAGATCTGGACAAGAATAGCACCCAAACCCAAAAGAAGGCATCCTTTGTCAGGATTTGTTCTGGAAGGTGTAACAATCAGTGGTAATCTCTTAAGTAGGTCGCTAAGATCCTCCTACTAGGAAAGGGCCGATGGGCTGAGGGAGGAAAAACAACTGTTGCCGATTTTGCTCCAACAACAGAAACCAAGAAGACAGAAAATGAGCCTGGAGAGGCCTTGAGTGGAGGTTTACCTGTGGGGCAAGCTCTTCAGTGGCATCAGTCAGGCCTCACGTATGGAAGCAGTGGTCAGCTGAGACCACCCTCTGGGTTCTCAGATGATGGATCTCTTTCTGTAATCTCCACTCCGGATGCAGTAAGGGAAACATCCTCTGGTGATCTGTTAGAAAATATGCTTCCAGGAGAGTTGGTCTCTGGAATAGAGAGAGGGAGCTGTTGTCTCTTTTGACTATCCAACCACACTGTTCCAGGGCATGTAATGCCCCGACTACAGAGGGCTTTGTGGACTGCTCTGATGAAGCCCTGATCAGGACAGCATCTCAATAACGATAAACATGGAGATCTTCCTGTCTGAGGGAGGTAACAATCTCTCTCAGGACCTTCATAAGGACCCCAGAGCAGAGGCCAGGCCGAAGAAGTGGGCCCAGTACCGAGAAAGCTGGTTCCAACCTCAGAAATCTCTGATGAGAATGTTAGATTGGAAAATGAATACAGAATATGACCTATCGATGGAAGCCAGAAAGTCTCCTGGTTGCATTGTCCTAATAATGGACTAGAGGAACTCCTTTTGGAACTTGACTTGTCTCACAAACGTTTTATGACAATACCAGTCTAAAATCAGGCAAAAACCCATTGACCTTCCTCAGATTACTAATTACAGATAAACTCTACTAGGAACCTCTGCCCTTCCTTTGGAGGGGGTGGACTATTGGACGATCTGAAGAGCTGATCCACTGCTCTGCTTTTTACAGACTTTCCAGATACTGGAGTCGGAAAAAAAAACAGCCACTTGAGGGCATGGCATAGAATTTTATTACATAACTAAGAGAGAAAGAGAAAAATAACCTCCAGAACCCACTGAATTGTTGTGGTCTGAAGTCATCTTATGTCAAAATGGAAGGAACCCCTCCCCCCTGGAGGACTAGAGGAACAAGTAGGGCTCACAAAGCCTCATGAAGAGTATTTGGCTTCCCTATCAACTCTTCCGGTGTGGAACTGTAAAAAGGAAGGTCTAAGAAAGAGAAGAACTTCAAGCCATCTAAGGAGTCTCTACCACACTGGTTTTCAAAACCTCAATGGCAAATGAAAATCATCTCTGTGATATCAAGCACATCCAAAACTTCTATCTTGCGAAGGCCTAAAGAGGCTCTTCTATCCTTAAAGGGTACCAACTGATCCCTCTTGTCTCTGATATCTAATATAACATTGACATAACACCTGATAGAGGAGACACCACCCAAGTGTTCCTTGGAAGGACTGGTCTGAAGGTCATCACAGAAACAGACTCCTCTCATACACGAAAACTATGATGGAGGAATATCAGGCAGACAATTGAAAATTGTCAATAACAGCTACCAATGTAGGAAAATGCTGGGTTAAAAAATTGGACACTGGGGAGACCTCTCGTAACCATCTGAAGAGCTGATATCATGCCAAAGAGATCCTTGGAAATCCAGAAAACTGTGAACATTAGTTTTGCTGCCAGATTCAGTCAGTGCAGGTTGAGCCAGCATCTCATCACTACTGCTAGCACTAACAGACATCTCTTACACAGGAATCATTGTATGCTTGGAAATGTGATCCACTGAGACTTAAGTGATCAGTAGAGTCTCTCAAGTTTTGGTTTTTTTTTTATACCAAGGTGTTTATCTGTCTTCTGCCCCTGTTTGGCCCACATTTGGTCAGGTGCCCCAACATGATCACCCACCTTTCACAAGATGTAGCCTCCAGCCATTACCCTCATAAATCACCCCTCGCGATGGGGTCCCCGGGGCAGGCCCTCACCCCAGGGAAGTAACATGTGCTGTCTGGGGTGCCTGGTCAGTGGTGTCGGACCTACAAGGATCCACCATCACCCAGCTTGAGCAGCAGTTGGTTTCCTTCATTTTCTCATACTGGAGACCCGGCGTGCAATGACATGCATGTGCAAGGAACGTTCCCATTCAGCAGGAGCTTCACCACGCTGGTGCTCTGAACTGTGATGACACCCAGCATCCACTGGTTGTTAGTCAAGTAGCCGAGCAGCAGCGCAACCCTCCCCGAGGGAAGAGAGCTGTCCTGGGATGTTGAGAGTCCTTCGCTTCTCTATCCATGCCATCCAGGTGACTCAGATCCATTTCCAAACCCAGGTTGCTGGCATAGCGAGTGGCAGCACTACTGCTATGCTATCGGACTGGTGTTTCTCATATTTTTTTTGTTGTTAATCATACCTCCTGCCGCAGTGCAGCTTGACCCTCCACCTACATCCCAGCCCCCATCACCGGCACCCACAGGGACTTGCCTCTCACCAATCTCCCCCATGGCTTACCCTCCCTTGCCAGGATTGTCGGGGACACCATGCTGCCAGACAGATGGATACAGTGAGAGTCCTTGGCCCTAGCTTCCCCCACAGCTTAGCCTCCCCCATGGAGGAGGTCTGACAGCAGGCGCCACCTGCTGAAGAATGGATCCGGTGTGGGGAGAGGATCCCGTGGTCCAACATGGAGCCAGGAGAGGCAGGCTTCATAGATGCTGCAACTGGCATTCTCCTTTTTCCGGTAGGGAGAGAGGGATGGACGAGCAGTGCAGTCCTAGATGTGTCATGCATGCTACCATGCATGAAGCATCGACAGCCCTCAGCCCTCCAACCCTCATGAAGGCACTGATTGCACTGGGCCTCTGCCAGGGGTCAGACTGATGCCAAGTACCCACAACCCTCCCTCCCAGAGGAGGAGGAGGAGAGCCATCCTCCGGACACTCAATCCTCCTCTCCCCGGCCAGCTCCCGGCGCACCAAGTCTGTAACTGAACCTGGGTCGTTGGTGTGTTAGCAGGTGAGGCATGGGTGTCTCTGCCCTCGATGCCACCGGGCTGGCTCCATACCTCTCAACCTTTCATCACTCAAATGTGTGACAGTATGTGTGACAAATGGGAAAAATATGTGACACATTATCAAAAATGACACTGCAAGCTCAGAACACAGTCTAAATCTGTACACTTATGTTATTAATGTTTGCTGATAACTGAGTATCATAGATTATTATCAATTTCTGCATTGAAGTGTCAGTGGGCAGTGTGGACTATCACTTGTGCAATGTGAGACAGAGAGTTTCTGAGAGGTAAAATGAGTGACATACCTCGTAATGTGTGACGGTTGAGAGGTATGGCTGGCTCTCTCATGATTTCAACAAAGAGCACCCAGGAGACACAATCCCCCCCCCCCCACACACACACACAAGGCTTCACTATCAGAAAAAAAATACTCATCTTAGTAATCTTCTTTCTTCCAAGGTATTCTTCAACATGATTAACTCTAGCACTCAGCCTTCTGAGCTGAACTGCCCCGGAGATGAATGGAACTTATGCAAATGATGGAACATCTATTGGTTTGACACCATTCAAACTGCTGCCCTTACCAACTGTTGCATTCTATAACGCTCAGAATTTACTGGAGCCTGTAGGAATAGGCCCCTTACTAACCTATTTTAACTAGTGTTAAAAATTTTAAAAACAGTAACAATACCCCTTTTACCCTGTGCCCTGGTAACCCCAGGTAGGACCATAAGAAAGAAGAACAGGGCCACCTGGTTTTCAAACACAACATAACCCATGTAAGACCCCTATAAATAGCAGTTACGTAATAACTTACCGTAACAGTAGATCTTCGAGAAAGGTTCCTGCAGTAGGTCTTCACACATATAGGACTGCGCCCCATGGCGTCAGGTCTGCACGGCAAACTTGTAGATAGCAATCATCAGCGGGGACCTCCCCCAACATCAGGGCGATGTGACGTCAGCCTGACTATAAAAGGGGCGGTCCCGCGCCCGCTCTCCAGTTCTTTTCCAACAGAGACCTAAGAATAGGTAAGAAGAAAACCAGAGTGAACTCCAAAGACCCTGTTTCCACGCTAGTCCAGCCGGACTAGATAGGATGGAAAGTAAAGCATCAAAAACCCGGGGGAAGGAGGGAGGGAAACTAGACCTACTGCAGGAACCTCTCTCGAAGATCTACTGTTACGGTAAGTTCTTACGTAACTGCTATATCTTACTTCAAGAGGGTTCCTGCAGTAGGTCTTCACATATAGGACTGAATACCAAGCAGTCCCAAAGAAAAATAAGGCATAGGTGCATCTGAGAGGAGGAGAAGTCGCCAAGAGTAATCACGACAGAAAGCCCTGCAGGACCACAAGACCAAAGCCAGTTCTGCGCCTAGAAGCAATGTCCAGACTGTAATGCTTAGTGAAGGTGTGAACAGACGACCAGGTGGCTGCAGCACAGATCTCTGCCGTGGCCACATTTCTGAAAAAGGCAGTAGAAGTAGCCACGCTATGGGTGGAGTGGCCTTTGACTGCCCCCCCAGAAGGGACTTCCCATATTTCGTGTACGAAAAATGGATGCAGTTAGCCAGCCATCGGGAGATGGTCTGCTTGTAAAAAGCCTTGCCCTGGCACTGAGAGGCAAAGGCTACAAACAGTTGGTCAGATTTCCTAACCTCTTTAGTCCTGTTCGTGTAGCACCTCAGGATCCAGTGCACATCAAGCGCGTGCAGCAGGTGTTCCCCCCCTGTTGGAATACTGTAGATAGTACACCAGTAATTCCACACTCTGGTTCAAAGTGGTTTCTGAAACAACTTTGGGTAGAAAAGAAGGTTTAGTCTGAAGGACTACTCGGCCCTTATGAAAAATCAAATAAGGTTCTTTACATACGAAGGCCTGTAGTTCGGAAAACCTTCTGGCCGAAGTGACAGCGACTAAAAACAAAGTCTTCCAAGAGAGGAAGCACAAGTCGCAAGAAGAAGCTGGTTCAAACAGTGGTAAGGTCAGCTTCTCAAGCATGAAATTCAGGTCCCAGGGTGGACAAGGATTCCGGATCAAAGGTTTCAAATGAAGGATGCCTTTTAAAAAGGTTTTGGCAACCTCCATCTGAGCCAAGGTTTTGCCCTCCACTGGGAGGTGGTAGGTCGACACCGCAGAGAGGTGGACCTTAATGGAGGAATAGCTAAGGCCCACCTCAGACAGATGTGTGAGGTACTCTAGAACTTGGGATGCATAGCACGAAAATGGATCCCAGCTCCTTGCTTGGGCCCATATCGTGAATCTCTTCCACTTCATAGTGTAAGTGGATCTAGTGGAGGGTTTTCTGGCCTCCACTAGAATGTGCGCAACCTGTGAAGAGACCCCATAGTGAGAAATCACTATGTCCACAGGTGCCACGCATGAAGGTGGAGAGACTGAAGCCTCAGATGCACCAGGGTGCCCTGCTCCTGAGTCAGAAGGTCGTGAGAAATGGGCAGAGGAACCGGAGGCTCCAGTGCCAAGTGTCGCATAAGAGGGAACCAAATTTGGCATGGCCAAAGATAAGCAATCAGGATTGTGTGGGCCCCCTCTTGTTGAAGTTTCACCAGGACCTTCTAAATTAGAGGAAAGGGAGGAAAGGCATACAGAAACCTCCCTGTCCATGAAAGAGACAGCGCGTCTCGCCAAAAAGCACCATGCCCGGGAACGAGCAAGCAGAAGACAGGTAGTTTTGCGTTGTATGGGGAGGCGAACAGATCCATCTCTGGTCGACCCCATCAAAGAAAGAGTGGTAGCAGGGAGGAGGCAGGGAACTACAGACCAGTCAGTCTTACCTCAGTAGTGGGCAAGATTATGGAGGCACTCCATAAGGAAAGGATAGTGCAACACCTGGAATCCATAGGAGCACAGGATCCAAGACAGCATGGGTTTACAAAAGGAAGGTCCTATCAAACTAATCTCATAGATTTCTTTGACTGGGTAACCAGAGTGGTGGACCAAGGGGGAGCAGTTGATGTCGCCTACCTTGACTTCAGCAAAGCTTTCGACACTGTTCCACATAGAAGATTGATAAATAAGCTGCCTAGGCTCGGGTGGGTCAGAAGTTGATCAACTGGGTGGCAAACTGGTTGACGGGCAGAAAACAGAGAGTGATGGTAAATGGTATACAGTCAGAAGAGATGCAAGTCACAAGTGGGGTACCTCAGGGATCAGTCCTGGAGCCAATCCTCTTCAATATCTTCATTAGTGACATTGCAGGTGGACTAGAGGGTAAGGCTTGTCTGTTTGCAGATGACACCAAGATCTGCAACAGAGTAGATGATCCAGATGGGGTGGGCAGAATGAGAAGAGATCTGGATAAACTAGCAAAATGGTTGGAAGAGTGGCAGCTGGGATTTAATGCAAAGAAGTGCAAGATCATGCACATAGGGAAGAGAAACCCTGAAGCCACCTATAGGCTGAGAGGGGAGTTGCTGACAGTCACAAAGGAAGAAAGAGACTTGGGCATCATCATCACCCATGACCTGAAATCATCCAAGTAGACATCTAAAGCAGTAGGTAAGGCTAGGGGGATGTTAGGGTGTATTAGTAGGGGTATCACAAGTCGTAAGAGGGAGGTAATAATTCCTCTTTACAAGACACTGGTTAGGCCCCATCTGGAGTACTGCGTACAGTACTGGAGGCCACACCTTCACAAGGACATTAACCAAACTGAGGCAGTCCAGAGAAGGGCAACCAAAATGGTGCAGGGACTGCATCAGAAGACATATGAGGACAGATTAACGGAGCTCAATATGTATACCCTTGAGCAAAGGAGGGAGAGAGGTGATATGATCGAAACATTCAAACATCTTAAGGACATTAACAAGGTGAAAGAGTAACATGTTTAAATATAAGAAAAATAGCAGGACAAGAGGACACGGCATGAGACTAAAGGGAGGCCGATTAAGGGGGAACGTGAGGAAATTCTTTTTCACAGAAAGGGTGGTGGATGCATGAAACGGCCTACCTCAGGAAGTGGTGGCTATGAATACAGTGCAGGGCTTGAAACAGGCATGGGATAGGCATAAGGGAGCAATACAGATGAAGATGAGTAGATAGGCCTCTGACAGAGCAAAGGCCGACGGTACATTTATAAGGTAGAAAAAGAAATGGGCAGACTGGATGCGCCTTGCGGTCCTTATCTGCTGTCAACTTCTATGTTTCTATGTTTCTTCGACTACCTCTTACTTGAGCTCCCACTCGTGGGCCCGGGCCACTGATCGACTGAGACTGTCGGCCAGGTCGTTGGTGACGCCCAGAACGTGAACTGCTGTCAGATAAAGGCTGTGCTGAATCGCCCAGTACCACACCCTCATGACTTCTCGGCAAAGAGGGTAGGATCTGGTTTCCCCCTACTTGTTTATGTACCAGACAGTGGACATTTTGTCCGTCTGTACCAGGACAGATCCCGGAACCAGCAGCGACTGGAATGCCTGGAGTGCATAAAGAACTGCCCTGTTCTCCAGAACATTGATGTGGAGCATCAGCTCCTGATCGGACCAAGACCACTGTGTCTTGTGAGACCCCAGATGAGCACCCCAGCCCAGATCGGAGGCGTCTGTAGTGAGAATTTGAGTTGGAACTGTCGGAAGGAAAAGGACCCCCTTCGACAAATTCGAGAGATCCTGCCACCAGCGTAGATCTCTATGGAGGCTGTTGGACATCATGACGTTTTGGTTCATGTCGTCCGTCTTCTGGTCCCACTGGACTCAGAGAGACCATTGGGTGACCCTCATGTGAAGCCTGGCCATTGGGACTGTCGAAATGGCGGCCACCATCAGACCCAATAAACGAAGCATCGAGTGTGCAGGGATCCAAGGGCCCATGCCACCAGTGTGGCTTGAGAAGCAAGAGTCTCGGCCTGATCTGATGGTAGGAAAGCCTTGCCCTGAACTGTGTCTAGTATAGCTCCAATGAACTGGAGTCTCTGTGAGGGTACTAGTTGTGACTTGGGAAAATTGACCGTTATGCCCAGTAAAGCAAACAAGCTCAGGGTGAAAGAGAGTGCCTCTTTCAGGCTAGTAGGAGAGGGTGCTGAGAGGAGCCAGTTGTCCAGGTACGGGAAGATATAAATGTCCTGTCGGCACAGAAAGGCCGCCGCCACCACTCCAGGTGGAGGCCGAACCTCCCTCTGACCGGTTCCTCCTGATGTACCAGAGGTAGCAGAAGGAGGGGAAAGGAGTCAGGATGCCGAGGGAGGGAGCTATAGCCCCAGAGGCCTGTTTTTGAAATTTGGACTGTGGGGTTTGAGCTCCTGATCCAGGTGCGCGTTTCTTTGCCTGGCGCTTAGCCTGGGATTTGTTCCACCTTCTTTGGCTGCAAAGGCGCTTTTCTGTCCAATCTTGATAAGAACGGACGTCCCTCAAGGAGCCTCCGCTCTCCTGCAGCCCGGTAATGATGTCTTTAGCGTCGCCACCAAAGAGGACGGAACCCCTGAAAGGGGCATCCAACAGACAGGACTGCACATCCTGCGCCAGTCCCGCTACACAAAGCCAGGAGAGGCGTCGGAGGCAGATCCCCATGGCAGCTGCTCTCGCCACTGAGTCCACCAAGTCGTAAGTAGCCCGAAGGGGCATGGTGGCATGAGGATTTCCCCATCCTTACTTTATCCAAGAGCTTCTTCCTCAGGGTTTCATCTTGAACATCCTGGAGGTCCCTTTCAAGGTCCAAAAGAGAAGCTTTTTGAAAGGCAACCATGTGCGAGACGTAATTGAGGGAATGAATCGCACAAGAAGATGACGAATAAATTTTTCGCCCAAACTGGTCAAGTTGACGCGAGTCCTTGTCGGGAGGTGAAGAACGCAGATGTTTGGGCTGAGCTGAGCGGTCGTGAGCTGCTGTGATAACCACAGAGTCAACCTTGGGATGGGAGTTCAGGTGAAAAATCCCTTCCGGGGGGATAACAGGTGCGGTCAGCTTTGCAGGAGACCGCGGGAATGGAGGACGGTTGTTGCCAGACTGTGATAACTAGGTTCTCGTGAGGTCCCATCCATGGCGGAATGGAAACAGGGTCCGAGGTGGCCAGATCCAGGTGCTCCGCAAGGCGTTTGCATTGGGACCCAACCTCTTTGGACGGCCAACCACCAGCCACTTGATATGAACGTAGCAAGTCTCCGAAGGAAGGATCCTCTGGAGGAGACTTTGGTGAGTCTTTTGGAGGAACCTCCATGGGAGATCTGGGGTCCGACCCGTCTGAGTCGGAACTAGTGTCAGAGGAATCAGAGCCAGAAGGAACAGAAGGGTCTGGTTCAGTAACGCCTACTGAAATAGAGGTAGGGATTCTGGAGACAGGAGGCAGTGGAGAGGTCACTGTAACCAAGGGTGGCTCCCTCACCGGCTGTCGCAACTCTGACACAAGCTGCGCTCTAGCCTCTTTCCACCAAAGGGGGACGGACTCAAGTTCCGTCACCAGAGGAGGTGGTGGTTGATAACTCGGATAACTCTGGTACTGCGGATAGTGCCAGGCCGGATATTACGGGTACCCTGGGTAGCACGGTGTGGGATGTCCTGGAGTAGGATAACCCGTTGTCGGGAATGATGACGTCGGAAAGCCCGGCGTTGGGAAACTCGGCGACGGAGGCACCTGACCCGACATTGGATAATGAGTAACCGATGAAGGGGCACCCGCTTGTGGGAAGGAGGGTTCCTGTGGAATGAACCCAGATGAAGGGCCCGCAGGGGGAGGTGCCGTGGAGCCCGGAGGGGGCATCGGGACCTGGAGTGCGCCTGAAGTACTGGGGGGTGGAGGCTACATACCCGGGTCCTCTGTCGGCAGCGGAATGAGCTCTGGTGATGGAGGAAGGCCTGGCAAGGGGGGGAGGAGACACTAGGGGCCCCCGACGGCAGGTATGATTGTGACTTTGCTAATGCAAACAGCAAAGGGTCGGGTGGCGAGTCTCTAGGATAGAGGACCCTGGGAGATGACGGGTTGACTGGTCCCTCACTCTGTCTGACGTCGGGGGCCACACTGGAACCCGATGGGAGTGGGCAGATCTACACGGGTGTCGGAGGAGCCAGCGTCCGATGGAACAGATCCGGGCGGGCTAGAGACAGCTGGGAGGCCGCCACTAGGCTGATCGGCGGAGGCCGTGCGCCCTTCGCCATAGGTGAGGGGTGACTTACCAGCAGGATCAGTCGACAGAATTACCACCTCCAAAGAGGCAACCCCCGGCTGCCCGCTCACCTCGGCAGGAGGGGGAGAAGGGGCCCAGCCCAAAGAAGCGGACAGGGCACCGGAAAAAGTACTCACGGTTGCCGGCCTCCCAGATGGCGATGGACTCCTGTCCCAGCGCTTCTCCTTACTTTTCTTTTTCTTAGGGACCGGCGACAACGACCTTTCCTGAAGTTTTTGAAGCTCCCTTTCCACAGACACCAAGCTTCGGGTCAATAGACGGGCATCAAAGGACCTCTTGCACCTGGTTCTGGTCACCTGGTTGAAGACCTGGCAGATGGAACACTCCTAGATGTCGTGCTCTGAACCGAGGCAGAGGAGGCAGCGGGAATGGTCGCCCCCGTGCAGGATTTGAGCGC
This sequence comes from Neoceratodus forsteri, assembly GCA_016271365.2. Lineage (NCBI taxonomy): Eukaryota > Metazoa > Chordata > Ceratodontiformes > Ceratodontidae > Neoceratodus > Neoceratodus forsteri. Next base: position 30,458,044 of record JADMNL010000027.1, read on the forward strand.
CGCTCTTAGAGCACTTTTTGTTCTGTCTAGAAGACATCAATTTGAAGAAAATGTTTGTAAGAATTTTAAAGAGGCGAAGAAATACTTCAAGAAATACATAGACGTTAGCTGTTCAGCGAGCTGAGCGTGATGGTAAGAACTGGAGGATAGCGGGGACCGTCCTTTATAGTCGGGCTGACATCAATATGCCGACATCGGGGGCGGTCCCTGCTGAAGATTGCTATCTACAAGTTTGCCGTGCAGACCTGACGCCAGGGGGCGCATTCCTATATGTGTGAAGACCTACTGCAGGAACCCTCTCGAAGTAAGATCAATAAAAACACCAGTTGTAATGCAAAGACTAAATGGTTCTGGAAGGGGAAGTGGGGTGAGAGAGTTAATCACATTGAAAAATACCTTGGAAGAAACAAGATTACTAAGGTGAGTAATTATTTCACCCCAGGAATTCTTCAATAAGATTAACTCTAGCAGACTACAAAGCAATATCTTTGGAGGTGGGCACAGAATCCTATTTAGGGAACAAGCTCTGCAGCACTGCTGTGCCAAACCTGAAATCACTTCTGGATTGTGTATCTAAGCTATAATGTTTTGTAAAAGTATGCACTGTTCTCCATGTAGCTGCTTTGCAGATTTCCAGTAGAGGAACGTCTCTGGCTGCTGCTATTGTAGCAGCTGTGCCCCTTGTAGAATGTGCCCTTAGGCTCACTGGGGGCTCTTTGCCAACTTTACTATAACAGAACTGTACACATTGCACTATCCAGTGTGCAAGTCTCCTTTTTGAAGCTGGTTTTCCTTTTCCCATGTCCTCATAGGTCAGAAACAATTGTTGCTTATCCTGCCTACAGGCCTTAGTGTGGTCAAGATAGTAGTTGAGAGCCCTCTTGACATCCAGGCTATGGAGCCTGCATTCTCCTGAACTAGCGTGTGCAGTAAAGACGACTGGCAAGGTGATAGACTGATTCAAATGGAAGCCAGAGATTACCTTTGGAAGGAATTTCCTGTTAGTCCTGAGCACCTCTTTGTCCCTGTGGAAGATCTAGTTTTGTTCAATGCACAGGGCATGTAAACTCACTTATTCTCCTGGCTAAAGTGATAACCACCAGCAATATGATTTTCCAAGTGACAAACTTTAAATCTGCTGTAGCCATGGGCTCAAATGGAGACTCCATGAGCTTGGCAATGCAAACATTGAGGTTCCAAGAAGGTATCAGTTCCTTATGGGAAGGATGCAGGTGAGCTAACCCCTTAAAGAACTTCTTGAAAATAGGGTTAGCAGCCAGAGAAGTGCCCTTACCAGCCGAAAGATAGGCCAAAACTGATGCCATGGGGACGTTAAGGGTAGTGGGCTATAGGCCCAGTGAGTGCAGATGGGTGAGATAGTCCAACAGGACTAGTATCCCTGCCTCTGGAAAGGTAATATCCCACTAGAGTTACACCAGATAGAAAATATTCCATTTGGAGGCATAGATTTTCTTGGTAGAGGGTTTCCTACAACCCCTAAGAACCCTGTGTACACCTTCAGAAAGGTGTAAACCTGTATACTCTAGGTCTTCAAGAGCCATGCCTTGAGTTTGAGAGACCTGGGGTTCGGATACAGGATTCTGCCCTGAGAGGAGGTCATAAGTTGTGCCTCTGAGGGAGATGTATGGGCTGGGCCACTGACAGGGAGAGCAGTAGCGAATACCATGCCTGCCTGGCCCAGTCAGAGCTATCAGGATCATGGTAGCTGGCTGAGACCTGAGCTTAATCAAGACACTGAGCAACAGAGGAAATGGAGGGAATGCAGACAGGCTCCTTCCTGACCAGTCCAACACTAAGGCATCCATGGGCACTGTGCCCCTTGCTGGAGGCCTGCAGCAGAATAGAGGGAGCTTATGGTTCTCCTGTGAGGCGAAGAGATCTAGCTCTGGGGTACCCCACCTGTGGAACACCACCTCCAGTACTTGTCTGTTTACAGACCATTCATGATGGTTTTGGTTGATTCTGCTGAGTGCATCGGCCAGGGTGTTGTCCTTCCCTGGAAGGTGGATGGCTGATAGTGACATCTGTAAGAAGTAAGCCAGACACCAAATTGTCATTGCTTTTGTGCACAGCAGGTCGGAACTTGTCCCTCCCTGCTTGTTGATGTAGTACATTGTGGTGGTATTGTCTGTCCTGACCTGCACCACCTTTCTCATGACCAGGGATGCGAAAGATTGCAGTGCCAGAAGCACTGCCCTGAGCTCTAAAAGATTTATATGTAGGAGCAACTCTTCAGGGGACCACGTATCATGCACTGTATGTTCCTCTAGATGTGCCCCCATCCTAGGAGGGAGGCATCTGTTGTGAGTACCAAAGTAGGAGATTCCTTCTCAAATGGAACCCCTCCCCTGAGGTTCGCTCTGTCTTACCACCAGTGCAGGGCCTGTAAAAGTGTCCTTGAAACTGGTATTGGCTTTGGTAGAGAGTCTTTCCTTTGGTACCAATGTGCTCTGAGATTAAACTAAATGCCTCTCATTTGAAATCTGCAGCCTTGCACTGTCTCTGTTGCTGCGGCCATGTGCCCCAGCAACTGTAGGAAGTGCCTTGCTGGCCTTGGCCTGTTGTGGCTGAAAGAGCCTGCCAGCTGCAGTATATTGTCTACCCTGTCATGAGGGAGGAATGCCCTGCCCTGCAGGGTATCCAGTTCTGCCCCTATGAAATTTAGCACCTGGGCAGGTTGGAATACTGATTTTTTGACACTGATTAAGAACCATAGAGACTTCAGTGTGTCCTGTATGAACCTGAGAGCCTCCTTCACCTGCTGAGGTGGCTTGCCCATGACTAACCAGTCGTCCAGGTAGGGAAACACCATGATGCCCTGCCTCCTCGGGTGTGCCACCAATACTGCCAGGTACTTTGTAAATGCCACGGGAGCTGATGTTAGGCCGAATGGTAGGGCTGAGAACTGGTAATGTCCTGAAGGTAGTCTGAACCTGAGGTACTTTCTGTGTGATTCCCTGATGGGAATGTGGAAGTAGGCATCCTTTAAATCTAGTGATGCCAGCCAGTCTCTTTGCTGAAGCGTGGGAAGAATCATAGCCAAAGTTACCATCCGGAACTCTGGCTTTGAGCTCTTAGATCTAAAATGGGTCACCACTCCCAGTTCTTCTTTAAGGTTAGGAAGTATCTGGAGTAAAACCCTTTCCCTCTTTGGGTGAGGGAAACCTGCTCCACTGCTTTTGTCAGCAACAGATATGACACCTCCTTTTCCAGGAGAGCTTTTTCTGTTGGGGATGATGGTCTGAAAAACCTTGCTCTTAGTTTGGGGGAAGATTTGAAACTGAAGGCTAGGCCCTGACTCACTACCTCCAGCACCCACTTGTATGTGGTGATGGTTTCTCAAGCCTGAAGTAGTGAGTCTGCCTTCCCTCTACTGGCATTTGGGAGGCAACCCTGACTGACACGTTAAGGATTCTGCTTAGCCTGGGCTACAGCATGTGGGGTCTGGTCCCCCCTTTTGGAGCCTCCACAACCCTTGCCCCTGAAGTAGCCCATTGGCTGCTGGTAGGCAGTGGAAGCTTGGGCTGGAAAAAAGGTCTGACATATCCCCTACCCCTACCTCCACTCTGTGGCCTACAGGAGGTTGAGGCCTTTTCTTTTGCAGAGTTGCTTTTGTAGGTGGTCTTGTATTCATCCACCTTTTTCATGTATGCCTCTGTCTTGTGCCCAAACAGGGAGTTGTTCTCCACAGGGAAATCCATAACTTTGGCCATGTGTCCTATGTGTCGGGTTTGTGGTTCTAAGCCAGGCAAACCTCCTCATAGCAACACCTACTGCCATCCACTTGGCTGCATTTTCACTGGCATCTACTGCCATGTGGAACTGGTACGTTGAGGCTTCCAAGCTGCATCTGGCTGTTTCTACCATGTCAGCCGCCAAACCAGGTCGTGCTTTGTCTGCCATAGCCATGACAGAGCTCCATATGGATTTTTGATACTGGGCAGCATAAGCCATGTAATTGGACTGCCTGATGCCCAGTGAAGCTGCCAAGTAGCTGTTCTTGGCCATGTTATCTATCTTCCTGGAATCCTTATCAGGAGGGTGGACTGCTATGGATAACTTGGCCCTATCACAAGCTGCTGCCTGTACCACCCCTTTTGGATCAGGGTGGGAGAACAGAAATTCTGCCCCTGATCGTCCCAGCTGATACTTCTTGTCAGCTTTCTTGTCCACTGAGGGTACTGAATTAGGGGTCTCCAGGACTTTCAAGGCATGCTTTTTTAAGAATTTATTGATGAGGAGTGAGAGCCTCTTAGTAGGTGTTAACCCCATCATCTCCATGAACTCTGCTTCTTCCTTATCCTCTACAGACTCATGTGTGGTGAGGTCGAGGGCATCCACTATCTGTTTCACGAATGTGAAATGTGCGGAATAATCCTCTGGGAGTTGTGGTGGAGATTCAAAACCTTGTTCCGGAGAAACCTCTGGTTCCACTGGTTCATCCTCATCCCCACCATACTCTTCGTATGATGGGTCATGTGCTATCAGAACTGGTCTTTGGATTGTAGGAACCAACAGTGGAACCGACGGTTCCACTAACACCGGTTGCAGTTGAACCGGTAATAAACTCTGATTTGTGGCAGCTTGGAGAGCTTGCAGGATTTTCAAAGCCTGAACTACTGCCTCTGCTGTTGGCACCGATGATTTTGTAACCAAGGACTCCATTGCTTTTTCAGCCGGAGGTTCGGTATGCTTCTTTTTATCTTTTTTCTTAGCCGGAACTGGTTCTTTCACCGGTTCCATAGGCCTTTCTTCTTTGATGTCTCGCCTTTTTCAGGGGTGGTAGATTCAACATTTTTAACCTTTTCTTCAGGTTTATCAGAACCAGGATCACTAGGATCTGATGAAGAGGCCATTTTATCCTGATAATGCTTAGGGCACTTTTCTATAGTGTTCTGGAAAAGTTTTACCCACTTCACAAACAGTTGGAAGACCCAAGGCAAAATAAACACAAATTGTGTTTATACTAACATACTAAAATGCCAGCAGAATAGGCCTAACGGTCTTTCGAGTCTGCTCGATTGGTCAGCCCCCACCCTGGGTGCTGACCTTGCTGCCCCCCTCACCTTCTCTGGCTTCTCCCTTCCCAGTTCTGGATATTCTTGCTGCATTGGATTTTGCTTCCAGAACCCTTCCTCGGTACCTGTCCCAGCCCCTCTTGAACCCCTCCACCATCTCTGCCTCCACCAGCCCCTAGGCAATGCATTCCATGGCTCCACCACCCTCTCAGTGAAGTAGCACCTCCTCCTTTCTCCCTGAATCTTCCCCTCCAGCTTCCACCCATGCCCTCTAGTGGCCCCTCCTCCTTCCTTGAAGCACCCTGACTGTTCCTCCCTATTTACCCTCTTCATGTACTTAAAGACCTCTATCATGTCCCCCGGTCCCTTCTCTCTTCCAGTGTGTACATATTTAGCTCTTGAGCCTCCTCATAGGTCCTGTCCCCCAAGCCCAAAATCATTTTGGTTGCCCTCCTCTGGACCCTCTCCAGCAGTTTAATGTCCCTCTTTAAGTGTGGCCTCCAAAACTGCACGCAGTACTCAAGGTGTGGCCTCACCAAGCAGTTATACAGAGGGAGCATCACTTCCCTCCTTCCGGAGGAGATCCCCCTAGCGATGCATCCCAGCATCCTGTTGGCCTTGGCTGCTGCCCTCCTACAAGTCTCTGAGTTGTTCATTTTGACATCCACCACCACCCCCAGGTCCCTCTCAGCCATCGAGACTTGTAGCATTTCCCTCCCCCCCAGGGTGTACACTTGGCCCAGGTTTCTGGCCCCCAGGTGGAGTACCTTGCATTTCCCTGCATTGAACCTCAGCTTCTACTTTCTAGACCATCTTTCCAGAGCCTCCAGGTCCCCCTGTAGCCTTATCAGCCTTAGCAAAATTCTTTCCACACTTGGTACAGTTTTTGAATCCGTTAGACCCTATCTTTTTCTTTGGCTTATTGGACATAACCACTGAATATTTGTTTAGTATACAAGAACAATAATAATAAAACTTAAGGACGGTTTCCAATCGAAATAAAAACAAGTTAAACACTCGGTAAGTGGTTAACAGAAGAAATGATCGGTTCCTAAACTGAGGAAAAGACCACAATCTGTCAGATTTTAGTAAACCGCACAATAAACCAAGGAGAATCCGAACTTAAGTTTTTAAAAGTATTTAAAACCAAAAAACTAACAAAATAAGCCCAAAGGGCCAGTTCCCCAGCAGTTACAAAGAACCGATAAGGAACCGCAAACTGAAGTAAAAATCAACTAAAAATCACTAAAAACAAGCGCTATACTATAAAACTAAGCAAAGGCAGCAGTACTATACAGGAATAAAATGAATGCTTATTTTTTTGATGAAAAATAAATGTTTTCTCAGTCACACTGAGAAGCATTCTTCAGGGCGTCTAACTAGGCAAGCGGAGAATGAAATCTGAGCATTATAGAATGCAGCAATTGGTAAGGGCAGCAGTTTGAATAGTGGCACAAGCCAATAGATGTTCCATCATTTGCATAACTTCCATTAATCTCCAGGGCAGTTCAACTCAGGAAGCTGACTGCTAGAGTTAATCATATTGAAGAATTCCTGGAGTTAGAATGAAGGAATTCAGTTTTCAGAGGAGCAAGGGAAATGAGAGGTGTACACAAGTTACGAGTTGTTGTAATGGCAAGACATTTGACCCATTCAGATAGCTGTTCTTGAATCAAATGAGAATGGTTGTATCAACTCTTGCCTTTTTTAACACATCAGCTTTGTATGTTACAGAAAAGAATGTCTCATAACTCTCCCCTTTAAATACATAGTAACAGTGTTTTACATACGAATATACGAAGTTGACAGCTGAAACAGGCCTTATCGGTCTATCAAGTCTGCTTGAGTGTGCAGCTCAGTCTAGTTCCCTGGAGCTACCCCCCCGCTACTCCTCCTAGAGTCATCCACCCCCTCCCAATCTCTCCCCCCTTCCACTTCTCAGTATTGATTCCTCCCATTCTAATTTTCTTTTTCACCCTGTCCCTCCTCCTTGAAATTGGCCACCATATTCACTGCAACTACTTCCTCCTGCAACTCGTTCTACCCCCCATCAACCACCCTTTTGGTGAAAAAGTACCTCCTCATTTTCTTTTTAAATCTACCTCCCACTAGTTTCAAGCTATGCCTCCTTGTTGTACCTCCCCTTCTTAAATTGAAGACGTCCTCCAATCCAACCCTGTTTATGCCCTTAAGGTACTTGAAGGTTTCTATCATGTCCCCCCTTTCTCTTCTGTCTTCGAGGATGTACATGTTGAGCTCCCTCAGCGTCTCCTTATATGTTTTATCCCCCATGCCCTGGATCATTTTGGGTGGTCTCCACTGGACCCCCTCCAGTAGCTTGATCTTCCTTTAGATAAGGGCGCCAGAACTGAACACTGTATTCCAGGTGTGGTCTCACCAGAGACCTGTACAGTGGCAGAATAACTTCCTCCTGGAAGTGATTCCTCTGGCGATACAGCCAAACATTTTATTTGCCTTGGTTGCTGCCTTGTGGCACTGCACAGAGTGTTTCATGTCACCCCTGACCAACACTCCAAGATCCTTTTCCTCCTCTGAGATGGTCACCCATACACCCCCCCCAGCCAGTAACTGGCCTCTGGGTTACTAGCTCCCAAGGTGCATGACCTTGCCTTTCTTAGCATTGAATCCCAACTGCCAGATGCCTGACCATTTCTCTAGCCTAGCCAGATCTTCCCTTAATTCTTGTCTCCCCTCCACTGTGTCTACCCTTCCGCAGAGCTTGGTAGCACCTGCAAATAGGCAGATTTTACTTTTGACCCCTTCTGCTATGTCACCAATAAATATGTTGAATAGCACAAGTCTGAGTACTGAGCCCTGTGGGACCTTGCTGGTTACAGGTCTAGGTTTGAATAGTTCCCCCCACCACCTCTCTCTGGTTCTTGTCGTACAGTCAGCTCTTGACCCGCCCCAGCAACTTGTCCCCTATTTCCAGGTCCCTCAGTTTGTGATCAGTCTGTCATGTGGCACTGAATCGAACGCCTTGCTGAAGTCCAAGTACAGGACATCCACTGCCTGCCCTCTGTCCAATGACCTTGTAACCCAGTCAAAGAAGTCTATTATGTTTGTTTGGCAGGATCTCCCGACAAACCCATGCTGCCTGTAGTCCTGGAGACCATTAACCTCAAGGAAGGACACCAGCCTTTCCTTTAGAATTTTCTCTGTTAACTTGCCCACTATGGAGGTTAGGCTGACTGACCTGTAGTTATTCATTTCATCCCTGGGTCCACTCTTGTAGAGTGGTACCACATGTGCTGTCCTCCAGTCCTTCGGCACGCAGCCCCTTTCCAGCGAGGAGTTAAATAGGTCCATCGGGGGGCTGCTAGTACCTCCGCCAGCTCTCTCAGGACCCTCGAGTGCACTCCATCTGGGCCTGCGGCCTTGTCCACTCACAGTTCCCTCAGGGGCCCTTAAGACCATGTCAATGCCAATCTCACCATCATATTCCTCCCCACCCCCATGTCTCACCCCAGTCATCCCCTGTGGCACAGGCCCATCCTTTTCCCCTAGTAAAGACAGAGCAAAAGTACTCATTTAGTGCCTCTGCCTGATCCTCACTATTTTATGCCCATCCTCCCTCCCTCTTAATCCTAACATTTCCGTCCCTTCTGCTTCTTCTCTCCTTTATATACTGGAAGAAGTCCTTTTCCCCTTCCTTAATCCCCTGCACCAGTCTTAGTTCTTTCGCAGCCTTGGCTGCCCGGATCACTCTCCCTGCCTCCTGAGTTTTCTCCATGTATGCCTCTCTGTCTTCCTCCCTCAAGGTGCACTTGTACATCTGGAAGGCATCCCTTTTTTCTCTCTCACTTTCTCTGCCACCTTCTTGCTAAACCAGCTAGGTCTCTTGGTCCTGGAGTTCTTATTATGAGCCTTCATGCAAGTGTCCATGGCTTCAGTTAGCCCCATCTTAATGATGGACCATTTCTGATCCGCATCTATCTCAGGTCAGAGCTTTGCAAGGTGTCCAACTAATATGTCTCCCATCCAATCGAAGTCCACTTTCTTGAAGTCCACCACTCTTGTTTTAGACTTGATTGCTTCTTTCTCCAAGCTGATGTGAAAGCACACCATGCGGTGGTCACTTCCCGCAAGGGGATCGCTCACTACTACCTCCAGGACATATTCCCCATCTGACTACACTAGGTCCACTATGGCATCTTCCCTTGTTTACTCCATGACTCCCTGTGTCAGAAAACTCTCCTGGATAGCATCCTGGAGGACCTGTTCACTGCAATAGGAGGTAGCCAGGGTGCTTCAGTCTATTCCAGGTAGATTTAAGTCACCTATTATTACCAAGTTCTCTCTCCCTCCTACCCTCCTGATCTTGTCCCCTAGCTCCATGTCCATCTCTATGCCCTGTGAAGGTGGTCTGTACACCACCCCCAAATGAATCCTTCTCCCAGTGGAGTTCTGGAACATTACCTATAGGACTTCTGGACCCCCCCCCTCTGGTGCACATATCCTTTCCCTTATGTACAACGCCACTCCACCTTCCCTCCCCTTTCCTCTGTCCTTCCTGTGCAATTGGTACCCAGGGATATTTTGATGCTGGAAGGGACATAGGTTCCATCTTGCCCGCCCAGCAGTGACTATACCAGATTTGAGAATGGACACACACAGATAATCTATCAGCCCAGAATGCACCCCCATACTCAAGATGTGTAACCCCCAGAGTTACTCTCCCTTAAGAATCTGGCTAGTCTTACTTTTAAGGTATGAACAGTGCTAGCTTCCAAAACCTCACTGTGTGGGTTATTCCACATGTCATCAGCCTCTATGTGAAGCAATGCTTTTTGTTTGTTCTTGCAACCTCCCACTCCTTCTGGCTGCTCAACATCCCTTTTTGCTAGTCAGTCTCACCCTTCACTGCTGCTTCCTGTCACCTGGCTCCCCATGCTGTCTCTGTGTCCTCAGCAGGTCCAGCTTATCCCTGCTGGAAGACCCCTCTCTCTGGGAGTTGAGGAGGGCAGTAGCATTCTTTGGGGGGGGGGGTCCTCCAAGGTACACAGGGCTGGGGAGCAAGAGTGGTACACTAGGCAGACTGTGGCATGGGAGGACTAAGCAGCTGTCATCTGGAAGGCCATGACAGTTGCTAGCTTCCATTTTCTGGGCTCCTCCCCACACTGCAACAGCATGCACCATGGCGACACCCTGGAGGCTGAACCCGTTGACGTGTGGTCACCCACACCGGCAAGGCTCCGCACACCACCAGGTGCTGCACTCTGCGCGGTACTCCGCAGTACCCTCCCCAGAAAGAAAATGTCCACACGGATGCTCTATCACCCTCCCTGCCAGCTTCCACTCCTGATGTCCTGGGCTCGGGGCTCAAACCCAGCTCGCCAGCGTGCCAAGTGGTTCCCCCACGACTCAGTGCCACAGAGATGGCCTGTAATGCTTTCTAATATTCTGCATCCCTTCAATTTAAGTGCATTCTCCCAAGTTCTGCTTCTTTCCCCAACTCATCAGTACAAACACTAGTGTACACTTTATGCTGTCTGCTCCCTTTAGTACTAGGAAAACTATGATCGTATCTCCTGTATGTGACCCAGATTCCCCAGTGTCTTCTGAATATTACATGGACACTATTGCTGAATAAACGCACATTGCTGGTGTGTTCTGAATATAACATGGACATGACTGCTAGATAAATACACATTGCTGGTGTGTTCTGAATATAACATGGACATGACTGCTAGATAAATACACATTGCCAGTGTGTTCTGAATATAACATGGACATGACTGCTAGATAAATACACATTGCCAGTGTGTTCTGACTATAACATGGACATGATCACTAGATAAATGCTCATTGCCAGTGTGCTCTGAATATAACATGGACACAACCCCTAGATAAATGCACATTGCGACAGTGTTCTGAATGTAACATGGACATAATCGCTAGATAAATGCACATTGCCACAGTGTTCTGAATGTAACATGGACACGGCCGCTAGATAAATGCACATTGCCAGTGTGTTCTGAATGTAACATGGACATGACTGCTACATAAATGCACACTGCCAGTGTGTTCTGAATGTAACATGGACATGACTGCTACATAAATGCACATTGCCAGTGTGTTCTGAATATAACATGGACATGACTGCTAGATAAATGTGCATTGCTAGTGTACTCTGAATGTAACATGGGCACTGTTATTGGAAAAATTAAAATTCCCAGTGTGCTCTAACTGGATAGATGAAAATTCCCACTGTGCTCTGAATCTAATACGGACACTACCAATGGACAAATGCACACTGCAGGGTGTTCTGAATGTTACATGGTCACTACAGCTGGTAAAGCTTTAAAGTGGGGCTGATGAGGATAAATTAAAATTACCACTGTGCTCTGAATGTAACACGGATACTATGCTGGATAAATGCACATTCCCAGTGTGTTCTGAATGTAACATGAACACTACATCTGACAAAGCTTTAAAGTGGGACTGATGATTAAGGAAACATAGTACTATTCCTGCTTGAGACAGTAGGAAAATGGATGTGACAAAGTGGGAAATATGCTGGTGACAAAACTGCGCTTACTCAGCTGACTTCCAGAAGTGTCCAGGATGGGAGAGACGGCGATTCCGCTTTGGCAATTTCTCCAACATGTCCATCAGCTTGGTGAAGCTAGGTCTCTCTTCCTGGTCATAGGCCCAGCAGAAAAGCAAAATATCCTTAAGTAGTAAAAAAAAAAGAGAACACTCTTTACTTCAATGGTACAGTATTTGTTGTAACCCTTCCCCTCTCCCCACTGCATCGGCCTATATCTTAGCCCCCTTGCCAAAGTACTTCTACACAAACAAAAGGCAGCAGATATTGTATATCCAGACTTTAGAAAAGCATTCAATAGGTACCTCATAAGAAGCTATCACAGAAAGTAGGAAAGCATGGGACAGGGGAACACCGTATGGTGGTTCAATAACCGTCTAAGGAGTAGGAAATAGAAGGTGATGATCCACAGGAGTACATCCATGTATCAAATGACCAGTATTGGACACACAGGTTATTTATGAGACCACTTCTATTCAACATCTTTACAAACAACTTGGATAAAGAGTCACAAGTAGCATGACTAAATTTGTGGCTGACACATGAATGGCAAGACTGTTGGAATATTGACAAACTGGAGTTGGGTCACACTGGGGCAGATGAAAATGAATGTGGGTAAAGTGAATCTATTATAATTTATATAAAAACACTGAATACAGTTTTGCTCATTGTGTCGGTAGCCCCAAACATTTTGACTCCAGCACTGCTCTAGTACCTCCAAGTAGAAAGCAAAACAAAGCACGCTCTGCTCCTTCTACCGGACGCTTCCAAAACAAAAGACAACAAAACGCACCTACCCCGGTGTTTCGAGGGTGAACCTCTTCCTCAGGGAGCCACTATACACTGTATCAGAAAATAAATGTCTTTGGTTGGTAATTATAATGTGGTCTTGGGTGCTTTCAGCTTTTGTTGTCTTCCCCTAGTACCTCAGGCCTTAAGACCAAAGAGTGTTGCTTTATGAAGAAGAATAACTCTAAAAAGATTTGATAGACCTAGAGTCCTTTCCGACCTTAAATTACTATGTTACTATGTAGCTCAGGAGTACTCCTGTCCAGACGTCGACTTGTTATACACTAGGTCAAACCTGGTTTACAGCCCAGGGGGTGGAGGTGATGTCATGTGGTGTGAGCACCTTACACAGCCAGGGTTACCCCCACAAAGCCACCTCTAGGCGTCACTCAGTGAACAACAATGAATCTTTATGCCAACCACCCTTAAGAAGAGACTCAGGGCATGAACATGGGCTGCCAACATGCCAGGCTGTGCCATGTTTCCTGGCTTGATGGAGCTATTTTGTCAACCCTAATGCTCACCCCATTCTCATACACTCTACACATCACAGCTTATTTACTGATAAAATGGGGTGAGTGTTAGAGTTGACAACCCCAAGGTACACTCCATGCCTGATTTGCAAAGACTCAGGAGAGGTGAAACCATAATGGTTTTCCCGTTGCTGCCTGCAGGGTGGAGGTGGGATGTTAGGGTTGGGAACTCTAACACTACATTTCCCTACTTTTGTCACATTAACCCTAACTGGTGCAATAACAAAGTTTTTTGCAATGACGATATTATACATATTTATATAGGCACGGTCATGCCCCTATAGTTAGTGTTGAGTAACCTGTTTAATGTTAAATCTCAAATTTTGCACTTTAGTAACTTTGCAACCAATCAAGGAATTTGCACAAAATTTGGTATACGCTGTCCCATGGGGTAGATCTCTTGATGTGGCAAGTTTCTTTCTAGTCAGATGTACGGATTCTGAGATCTGGATAGTTCTAAAACCTTAAAAGTCACCCATTATTTGCAGTTTTTTCCTTATTGCCTTGCATCCAGACGGTGTGGAATTTTGGTGTGATTTTTTATGGTAGAACCAGCTTGGGTAACAGAACTGCCATGCTTTGTTTGGTGAAAAAATATGAATCTGTTGCATAGTTATTCAATTTTTAAGTGACCATTGTTTTCAATGGGAATTCTCCTGTCCAGATCAGAGGGACAAAGTCTGACCAAGGAGTGACCTCATGAAAAAGGATTCTTTCTCACGAGCTCAGTTCCTTTTTCGTGAGGGAAAAATCATTTTCCATGAGGGAAAATGCCTTTTTTGCAAGCTGCCATCTTGTTTTTTTGTTTCCTCAAACTAAAAAGCATGGAAAATACATACAAATGTCATTTTACAACACAAATAACTAAACCTGGTGTGTGTTTTTCCAGATTAGGGCCAGAAATACTTTTTCTGGGCACCCCAAATCCCGGATGCCCATCTTAACGAGAGGAGCCTTCCGCTGCATTCTCTGTATGAGAACATTATATTTTATTTAGTTCTGCAGCTGTAGTTGAACTACTGCTGCCAGCTGCAGTTAAGTTATGAGACCCCTTGTTTTCCCTGGTTTCTAGTGGCACCCCTCACTCCCTGATTACTGTCACCGCATATTCCCTGGTGTCTAGAGGCACCTGCACCCTCCAATCCTTGTCCCCGATGTTTCTCTGTTGTCTAGTAGCACCCCCCACTCTCTGATCATTGTCCCCAAAGTTTCCCTGGTGTCTAGTGGCACCCCCCACCCTCCGATAGCTGTCTTGATGTTTCCCTGGTGTCTTGTGGTACCCCCCCACCCTCCAATCGCTGTCCCTTTGTTATTTATTTATAAATAATCTGACACCGGGATGCCCAACACTGGTGTCAGATGCCCCCCCTAGACCCTTGTTCTATTTATTTGCTGACATTATGGGGGGGGGTCAGTCCCTGTGTTGGCATTTAGAGACCCTCAGTACTGTGGGACACTGGGGAGCCCACTTCCAGTGTCCCCAAACATTTTTTTTAATTTAATCCTGTATAAAGAATACAGTCCCCCAATGTCTTTTTATGTTATCCTGCAAAAAGAAAACAGTCCCCCAGTGTACTTTTATCTGTTTAACCTAAAAAAGAAAATGGTCCCTCATCATTCCCGCCGTCCCCCTCCTCCCATCCCGACTCTCCCACTAAGCGCACACCACCCCACCCTACTTTACCCTATACATACCATTGGAGGTCATAGGCTGTCATCTTCTATGGACCATAACACATCTGCACTCTTCAAAGCTGAACGGTGAACTGAGGAATCAAGGTAAGTGACGTATAATGTATTTCAATGGCGTTATGAGCTTATGTTCATAACTTTGCCATTTTTAGGAATGTTTTGACCAAATTTTCAACGTGGCTTTTTTGGAATCCCACCTCATGAACACTGCAACTTTCATTTTGTTAACTGGGCCCGGAAGGTGAGTCACGGTCTCTGCACAAAATCACTTTCCGGGACTGCATAATGAAATTTCACTGCCAGTGTTCATGAGGTGGGGTCCTAAAAAGGACGTTGAAAATTTGGTCAAAAAAATCCTAAAAATGGCTGAGTTATGCGTGCTCACTGAAATATTTCTATGCACATGCATAACTTTGGTAATTTTATTAATATTTTGACTCCAAATTTTCAACATAGCCATTTTTTCACACCACCTCATGAACAGTACAGCTATCATTTTTCACATCCTGTCCAAAATGTGTTTTTGCATCTGTGGTGCAGAATGTCGTTTTTGCACTGATTTGACAATTTTCACCTATGAGTTTCATGAGGTAGGGTCATAAGAAGACTATGTTGAAAATTTTGGGTCAAAATATGAAAAAATGCCAAAGTTATGACAATTTGTTGCAATTTCACTACGCTCGCTCATAACTTTAGAAATGTTAAATATTTTTACCCCAGATTTTCAGCATAGCCTTCTTTTTACCCCACCTCATGTATGTCACAGCTGTCATTTTTCAAATCCTGGCCAAAATGTGTTTTCGCACTTGTGGCATGGAGGGGAGCGGCGTTGCAGTTGTGCAGAATTACGTTTTGAGGGGGATTCGAAAATATTCTGTACCGGGTGCATGAGGTGGGGTAATAAGATGGCTATGCTGACAATTTGTTTACTGTTGTCCCATAAATGAAGTGCCAGTGCTTCCACAGCTACATACATATACACATCTACGAAGGGATGGGAGCGCAGGGTCCAAAGGACCCTCGCTCCCACAGTAAAATAAGGATACTATTATACTATCTCAGAAAGTAAGGAAATAAGTTGTAAAAAACTTCGTTAATTCTCCAGTTAGGGTCAAAGCAACAAAAGTTGGGAAATGAGGTGTTAGGGTTTCCTTAACACCCCACCCTCCCAAACTAGGCAGGAGAGCAGGTGTGGGGTGTGCCTTGGACTTCTCAAGCCTAATGCTCACCCCCATTCTCATAAAGTCTACGCATCTGACCTTATTTAAAGATGGAATGGGGTGCGTGTTAGGCTTGAGAAGCCCAAGGCACACCCCACACCTGCTCTCCTGCCTGGTTTGGGAGGGTGGGGTGTTAGGGAAACCTTAACACCTCGTTTCTCAGCTTTTGTTGCTTTGACCCAAACTGGAGCATTAACAAAGTTTTTTGCAATATAGACAGAGAGATAGATAGATAGATAGATAGATAGATAGATAGATAGATAGATAGATATCAATTGCTGTACTGTACAAAACTGGAGCTCCCTGAGTAGGAGCCCACCAGAACCCTTTCCATAGGGAATATTTATCAGTACCACCCCAATACAAGGAAGGGTGAAAAAAATGTTGAGGCCCCCTACGTAGAAGACTGAAAACTTGAAACACCCTGCTGGTTCTAAGGGGGTTGTTAATAACATAACTGTGGGATAGGGGACCTTCTTTTAAAATGTTCTATGAAATCCAGGGTGGTAGAGAGAATACAAATCCACCCCTGTACTAGGTCATCTCTAAACTTAGTTCACTTTTAAGCACAGAACTGACATTTTGGTATTGTTTAGCTGGTGTCTGCCACTCAGAATCATACCTGGCACTAAAGAATAGCTACTTGAGGTACAGTAGAAGATTCAAAACCAAAACAGGGAGTCGACAGGTACCCATAAGTCTGGCACTGCAGCGAGGTAAGGAAAGCACAGTGCTATCATTGGCCTGAGCACCACTTTCATTTCCACATGTTATTGTCCCCTGCTATATCCCTTTCCCACCCATGGCATGGCTCAATACAGGAGACATTTCTGGCTAGCCAGAAGGGGGCTGGTACTTGGTCCACCCACCACATTCAGACTGACACTTGCTGGCACCTAATGTCATCAGGTCATATGTTGGCATCTTGCATCATTCCAGTGGCAATATGTCTATCCACCTCCACTGGAGTTGTGTATTCCTGTCCACAAGACCCCCCTCCTTGAAGCGTCAGGAGCTTAATAACTTCCTTGAGGTAGGAGGTGTCTGAGATGGATGCACAGCACTGCCTTTGCCACTCGATGTGACAACCTAGGCTCAGGACTCAAACAAGGGCCATCAGTAGGGTGAGTCCCACCACTTCCCATTAGACCACTGGGTAGCCCATGAGTAGCTGTTTCAAACTAACAGAATAAAATTCCTAATATCAGATCAAGGAAACCAATAAATAAAATAATCTAAATAGTGCCGGACTGATTATGTAGCAGCTTGAGGAAAAGATTATTGTGCTAAAGAGTTAGGATGGTGAGGAGCAGGCGCTACATATTGTGGTTAGAAGGGCTAGGTACTCCACCGACTGGGCAGGGGTCAACAAGGTGCAGGTGAGGGGAGACATCAGGGAGCTACCACATTATAAGTGGTGCTAGCCACTCAATAACTGCCATTTTAATGTATGAGAATGATAGAAAAATGTGAAGAAAAGCCACCCTGACATCATTTGGTTTGGTCTAGCTTGACTCTCCTCCAAACCCTCAACACTCAAGAGTAAGCACAAACAACAGTTATGTAAGAACTTACTTTAACAGTAGTTCTTCAAGAGAATCTCTTCCATTAGGTCACACCTTTGGAACGCTACCTGCACCAGCACTAGGACCACACGAAAACATTTGCTAGTCGGAGGGCCACCCACAATGACGTCATGCATCAGAATCTATATAAATGTGGGCAGGCCCATCTCTCCTCAGTTCCCCACCGGAGAGTCTGCTTGGTGGAGCTCCCTTTTTGGGGAACCAGGAGATCATACCAGCACCCAGCGCAGTAGGTGAGAGAGGATGCTGGATATAACAGCCATGGAAATTTCCAAGGCAGATATTGGATGCCATATTCCCCTACAGATTAAAAGGGGCAAGGAGGGAGGGATGGCAAGGCCTAATGGAAGAGATTATCTCGAAGATCTGCTGTTATGGTAAATTCTTATGTAACTGTTCTATCTTCTTTGTGGATCTCTCTTCCATTAGGCCACACTTGTAGAATGAGTCCCAAGCAGTCCCAAAAGTGAACTGGAAGATTGGTGTAGTCTGGTTCAAGACAGCAGGCCCTGTAGAACAGCAAGGCCAAAACCTGCTCGTCTATGAGAAACAATGTCCAGACTGTGATGTTTAGTAAAGGTGTGGACAGTGCTCCATGTTGCTGCAGCACAAGCGTCAGCTGCAGAAACATTCCTAAAACAAGCGGAAGTTGCCATTTCCCTCATCTAATGACCAAGAACCGCACCAGGAAGTTCCTTGGCATACTTCCTAACAATGTAATACAATGTGCCAGCCGTTTGGACAGGCGCTGTTGAGACACGGGGGCACCCTCTTTCCCAGAGGTGAACAAAACAAAAGGCTGAGAGGACTTTCTGCAGTCCTTGGTGCGATTCACATATTATCTTAGTATTTTATGTACATACAAAGTATGGAGCAGTGCCTTACCCCGATTGGGATACTCAGGATAATAAATAGAAAGGTAGGTGGTATGATTTAATGTAAATTCATACACCATCTTTGGCAAAAACCTAGGATTGGTATGCAAAGAAACTGTCTTTGTGGAAAATCAAAGAGGCTCACACATAACAGCCTGTAGTTCTGAAATCCTTCTAGCAGAACTGATGTCTGCTAAAAATTATGCTTTCCAGGATATGAGGCATACGCTGCAACTCATGGCTGGCTCAAAAGGAGCCACAGTAACTTTTTCAAGGACATAATTCAGGTCCCAAGACGGGACCGGATTATGAATGGGAGGTTTTATGTGTAGAATATCCCTTAAAAAAGTATGGGAGACCTTCAGCTCTGCAACTGTATGCCCATTAATAGGGGTATGGAAAGTTGTACACAGAAGCCAAATGCACCCTGACTGATGAATACTGCAGACCAGTCTGACAGTGACAGTAAGTATTCCAACACTGCATTTACCAGACAGGTGACTGGGTCCAGATAACTGGAAGCAGCCCACAAAGTGAAACACTTTCATTTCAAAGAATATGTATGTCTGGTGGAAGGCCTTCTGGCTGCAACCAGCACATAAGCAGCCTTAGGTGATGCACCAAAATGTGCTATGTCTGTATCTTCAGGAGCCATGCATGCATGCAGATGCAGGGACTTCCAGTCTGGATGGATCAGAGATCTCTTGTCCTGTGACAACAGGCCCCTGCACAGAGGCAGAGGTACTGGGGGCTCCACTGCTAGCTGTTGCAGCAGAGGATACCATATCTGCTGAGGATATAGGGGAGCAATAAGGATAAGGGTGGCACCCTCCATCTTCAATTTGAGTAATACTCTCTGTATTAATGGAATGGGAGGGAAGAAAAAATGATTCACCTTAGTAATTGTGTTTCTTCTAATGGAGTCTTGCTGTATTCTGACATTTTGCAGTTAGCCCCAGCACTTCAACTACTCCGGAGAGGAAAGTGTTAACTCTATGCCAGAGCATAGAACACTGAGCTCGACCTTGGTTCAAACCTCTGTCTGCTGCACTTTCAAGTGTAACCGTTGGATTCTTAAGAGCTAATAGTAACTACACCTGCTAGGTGGAAATTGTAAATATACTAGCCAAAAGGCAACCAAATGTTTTGGGTCCCCAAAAGACTCAGGTCGAGAACTCCAAAACAAAAACAAGGTAGTGAACAACATAACTATAAAAAACAATATAAACATAATCACTCCCCTCTCTACACAGAGAGTGCTAAAATGCACCCTTGAGGTGCAGCACTGTACCTGCCAGCCCACTTCCCAAAAAGCAGGTTCTGAGAGGGGAGGCAAGAAGGGAGGTCAGAATACAGCAAGACTCCATTAGAAGAAACACAGTTACTAAAGTGAGTAATTTTTTCTTCAAACAACATGAAGTCTTGCTGTATTCTGACATTATGCAGACTGCCAAGCAGTACCTCCATGGAGGAGGGACAAACCTATTTTGGGAATAGGCTCTGCAGTATTGCTGTACCAAACCTACCACCACTCCTAGCCTGGATATCAAGGGAGTAATGCTTGGTGAATGTATGGACTGTTTTCCAGGTGGCTGCTTTGCATATTTCTAATAATGGTGTATCTCTAGCAGCAGCCAGAGAAGCAGCTGTACCTCTAGTCGAACGAGCCCTCAGGCCTGAAGGGGGAATTTTGCCTAGCTTCTCATAGCAGAATTGTATACAAGAGACAATCCACCTGGCAATAGTCCTCTTAGTAGCCAGTTAGCCCTTTCCCACTTCACCATAAGTGAGAAACAACTGAATGCAGTCAAACCTAAGTGCCTTAGTGCGCTCAATGTAGTAGCTAAGTGCCCTCTTAACATCCAAGCTGTGTAACCTTCTCTCCCCTGAAGAAGAATGATCAGTGAAGAAGACAGGAAGAGACATGGACTGGTTCAGATAAAAATCTGAAACCACTTTGGGTAAGAACCTCCTGTTAGTTCTAAGGACCACCTTATCTCTATGGAATGAGATAAAATCAGGCTCTACTGACAGAGCTTGTAATTCACTGATACGCCTGGCAGAGGTGATAGCTACCAGGAACACAGCTTTCCAAGTCAAGTACTTAAGTTCTGCTGAGGCCAAAGGCTCAAAAGGGGGTTGCATAAGCTGAACAATGCAAACATTAAGATCCCAAGCAGGAGTAGGATCCTTAAAAGAAGGACTGGTATGGAGCAATCCTTTAAAGAATTTACAGAAAACAGGATGAGATGCCAGTGAGGAAGCCTTCTCCACTGACAGAAATGCAGAAACAGCTGCCAAGTGTACTTTCAGGGTAGCTGGTCTGAGGCCTAAGCCATTAAGATGAACCATATAATCCAGAACTGTAGCCAAATCAGCATAATCTGGAGATATCTGCATATTGGAACACCAATTGCTGAATCTTTTCCATTTGGAATTTTAAGTTTTTCTGGTGGCAGGTTTTCGAGAGGCTTTGAGAATATCCAGAACCCCCTGAGACAGATGCAGGCTTGCATATTCTAACTCTTCAAGAGCCACGCCTTGAGGTTGAGAGACCGAAGGTTGGGGTACCAAATCCTGCCCTGAGAAGAGGTTAACAGATTGTGATTTCTTGGGAAGAGATAGGGGAAGATGGACTGCTAGGAACAGCAACAGAGGATACCAAGGCTGCCTGGCCCAGTCTGGAGCAATCACGATCAAGATTGTGACCTTATCTTGACCAGAACTTTGAACAACAGAGGAAAGGCATACAGAAATTTCCCCTCCCAATCCAGAAGTAGAGCATCCAGGGGGACTGAGCCCAAGACTGGGGGTCTGCAACAGAAGAGAGGAAGTTGGTGATTGCCTGGAGCTGCAAATAGATCTATCTCTGGAGTGCCCCATCTTGAAAAAAATCACTTTTAACACTAGGGGATCCAGGAACCATTCGTGATGGCCCTGAGATATCCTGCTCAGAGCATCTGCTAGCACATTGTCCTTCCCTGGAAGGTGGACTGCTACCAGAGATGTCTGTAGAGAATAAGCCAGGGACCATAATTTCATGGCTTCCGTGCACAAGGCCATAGACCGAGTGCCTTCCTGCTTGTTGATATACCACATGGTGGTGGTGGTGTCTGTCCTGACCTGAACCACCTTGTTCTGTACTGAGTCCGAGAAAGCTTGTAGAGCCAGGTACACTGCCCTGAGCTCCAGAAGATTGATATGAAGTAGAGACTCCTGAGGGGACCACACTCCCTGTGCTGTGAGAACTCCCAAGTGAGCTCCCCACCCCAGGAGAGAAGCATCTGTGGTTAGTACCACAGAATGAGTCTGTGTGATGAATGGGACTCCTTGTCTGAGGTTGTCTTGATCCAACCACCACTGGAGAGCCTGGATCAGAGTCTGAGTCATTGGAATTTGGTTATAGGATCTTTTTTCTGAGACCAAAAAGCTCTCAAGTGAAACTGGATGTCCCTCATCTGAAATCTGGCCCCTTGTACCACTGCAGTGGAAGCTGCCACGTGGCCCAGGAGTTGAAGAAAATGCCTTGCTGGTCGAGACACCAGAAGGCGAAAAGAAGAAGCCAGATCTGTAAGGGCCTTTACCCTTGCCAGAGGAAGAAAAGCCTTTGCTTGGACAGTGTCCAACTCTACCCCTATGAAGGTCAGGAGTTGCACTGGTTTAAGAACTGATTTTGGAAGACTGAGGAGGAATCCCAGAGAAGTGAGCAATTGTTGCATCACTTGCAGGTTTGATTTGACTTGGTCTGGAGGTTGCCCCACAATGAGCCAGTCATCCAGGTATGGAAATATGGAAATGTTTTGTCTCCTTAGAAAGGCCACTACTACTGCTAGGCATTTTGTGAAAACCCTTGGTGCTGATGTTAGTCCGAAGGGCATTGCTCTGAACTGATAGTTGCCTGAAGGCAGTTCGAACCTGAGGTACTTTCTGTGGGAGCACCTGATGGGAATGTGAAAAAAGGCATCCTTGAGGTCTAGGGAGGCTAACCAATCCCCTGGCCTCAGAGAGGGAAGAATTATTCCCAGAGTCACCATCTTGAATTTTGGCTTGACAAAGTGCTTGTTTAAGTATCTTAGATCTAGAATGGGCTGCCACTCCCCTGTCTTTTTCGGGGTAAGGAAGTATCTGGAGTACAGACCCTTGCCCCTGTGTGCAGTAGGAACTCTCACTATGGCTCTGAGAGGCAGCAAAGAGGAAACCTCTGCCTCTAGGGCAATGGTTCGGAGATGTTTGCAGGTGGAAAAGACCTGGCCCTCAGCTTTGGAAATTTTTTGAAGCTGAGAGCCAGTCCCTGGCTTACTACCTCCAGGACCCACTTGTCTGAGGTAACAGACTTCCAGGCCTGGAAGTAGTAAGCCAGCCTGCCTCCTACTGGAAAGGGGGAGTTGACCCAGGCTGACACATCAGGGTATCTGCTTGGCAGGAGCCTTGCACTGAGAGGAGGATGCAGCCCTGCTCATCCTCCTTCTGCCTCTCCCTCTGAAGAACCCCCTCTGAGGATTAGGAGAGGAGGACTGTGCCTGGTAGAAAGGCCATGTGAAAAGGCCTGCCCCTGCCCCTAGATTGTTGCTTCTGAGGAGTTGCCTGCCTTTCCTTGGCCTGTGCACTCCTGTAGGTGGTCCTATACTCATCCATCTTTTTCATGTAATTCTCTGTCTTCTCCACAAACAAAGAATTACCCACCACAGGGAAATCCATGGCCTTAGCCTGGGTGTCCTGTGAGAGGTTAGTACATCTGAGCCAAGCAAATCTCCTAAGAGACACAGATGTAGCCATGACTCGTGATAAAACATCATTAGAGGCCACAGCAGCATGAAATTGGACTTTGGATGCATCAATCCCATCAGCAGCCACCTCCTCCAGCTCTCTGGCTAGCTGGGGGGAAGCCTGTTTAGCCAGCTCCAGAACAGTGTTCCACCTGGACTTCTGGTATCTGGCTGTGTAGGCCATATAGTTTGACTGCCTGAGTCCCAAGGAGGATGCCAAGTACTGTTTCTTGGCCATAGCATCCACCTTCCTAGAGTCTTTATCTGAGGTGTGTGAAGCCAAGGGTATATTAGCCTTGTCACAGGCTGCAGCCTGCATGACCCCAACATGGCTGCATTGTTGGAACAAGTACTCTGTACCTGAGACTGACAGCATATACCTCCTGCCCATTCTCTTGTCCACAGGAGGTAATGAATTTGGTGTCTGAAGGATTTTTTGTGTCCATTTCCCAAAAGATTTATGAAGGGGAACAGACAGCCTTTTGGACTCTGGGATGTCCATCATCTCTACATAGTCAAGCTCTTCTTGTTCCTCAACAGCTTCGATCAGAGGGAGCTGGAGGGTCTCTGCCACTTTTCTGTAAAACAGATAGTGGGAAGGGGACTCAGAAAGCCTGGGAGGGGAAACATTGGATGGCATGTCTGGGGAGATGTCTGGTTCAATGGGCTCATCCAGGCCTTCCACAAAATCATCTTCATAATCATCACTGTCGAACCCTTCTTCCCCGTCCAAATCCGGTTCATAGTAATCATCCGGAAAATATTCCAGAACCGGAGGAACCGACCGAACAGAGCACCAACCCAGAGGCGCCGGATCGGCCGGAACCAAATGGAGCGATTCTACTAGGCTAATCGCCCAGGCAATTTCTTCGGTGGTTGGACATGACGGTTCTGGATCTGACCCGACCGATTTCTTTTTTCTTTTAGATGGAACCGACCCCTCAGGATCAGCTCTCCTTTGGCCCGAGGAAGTATCACCCAGGTCAGTGGGCACTCCATCAGGTTCGGTCGGAACCGAACCGGGCTGGCCATCCGGATCAGCGGACTTCTCGGCCTCCTTTTCCCTAAGCCTACCCAAATCTCTTGTCCAGGGTGGACTTCAGGAAATTTTTGCATATTTGGCAGTCTGAATTGAGGTGGTCAAACCCCAGACAATACATACGGGTGGTGTGAGGGTCTGCCTTAGCAAAGGCATCCCCACACTCACTACAGTGCTGAAACCCAGTGGGCCTGGTTTTTCATTTGGGTTTCTCAGACGTAGCCATCCTATCCGCTTACCCTTTAGCAGCTTTAAAGCCAGACAAGACCCCCTTATTGGTTACCAACCATGTTACGGGCTGTGGAAAAAAATTTCAAAAAATACGTTTTTTTGAAACCGATAAGGACTGGTACCTCACACTAATACAAATAACAAAGACTTTACAGAATAAAGAAAGAAAAACCAATTGGTTCTAGCTGGACCGATCGAAAAACTTTTACAATTTCCACACAGATAAAATAAAACTAATGTCCACTACCTACAACACTTACTGTACCGAAAAAACAACAAAATTCACGGTTTAAAACCAGCGTTTTACTGAGACCGAATCAACAAGCGAAGGAGATTTCTCCGGACTGACTGTTCAGTTAGGCGGAGTAAAGAATCCGACAGTTACACTTGAAAGTGCAGCAGACAGAGGTTTGAACCGAGCTCGAGCTCAACGTTCTATGCTCTGGCATAGAGTTAACTCTTTCCTCTCCGGAGCAGTTCAAGTGCTGGGGCTAACTGCATAATGTCAGAATACAGCAAGACTTCATGTTGTTTGAATGTATGTAGAAACCTTCTTTTCAAAGTGATAGAGAGCATGCCTCACCAAAAAACTCCAGGCCCTGAAGCGAGCGAGCAAATACATGGCAGTTTTACACTGTGTGGGTATGTAAAAAGGTCCGGCTCTGGACAACCCCCACCTTGCAAAGAGGTCATCTACCACTGAGGTCAGTAGTTCCCATTCATGCATCTTGGACTGTGACCTGTTTAGCCTGTTTGCTAAGACATTTTGGACACATGGAAGATGCACGGCTGACAGCTCTAGACCATGTTCCAGCTCTCAGTATCATACTCTCATTGCTTCCAGGCATAGGGGATAGGAATAAGTCCCCCCTTGTTTGTTTATGTAGCATATGACACTGATGTTGTATGCCTGTATTAACCATGGACCTGGAGTCAGATGTCCTTGAAATGCCTGGAGACTGTATAAGACAGCTCTTATCTCCGGGACGTTTATATGTAACTTGAGTTCCACCTCGGTCCAGAAACCTTGTGTCTGATGTGGTCCCAGGTGTGCCCCCCACCCGGATACACAGGCATGCAAGGTGAGGATCTGTTTCAGAGTTTGTATAAGAAATGGAATGCCCCTTAAAACTTTGCTATAATCCATCCACTCCATCACTG
The DNA here is from genome assembly GCA_016271365.2 of Neoceratodus forsteri. Classification (NCBI taxonomy): domain Eukaryota; kingdom Metazoa; phylum Chordata; order Ceratodontiformes; family Ceratodontidae; genus Neoceratodus; species Neoceratodus forsteri. The sequence continues at coordinate 30,483,546 of JADMNL010000027.1, forward strand.
CTTTGTACAAGGGTCATTGTTGGCCTCTGCTAGGGTGCGAGATCTTGGCATGTTCCTCGATGACAGACTAACGCTTGACGCTCAGGTGTCAGCTGTTGTTAAAAATGGTTTCTACCACTTGAGGAATATCACCAGGATCAAACCCCCTAGTTCGCCTGAAGACTTGCCTACGCTGGTACATGCCTTCGTGACTTCCAGACTCGACTACTGTAACGCTCTGTACTTCGGGGTCTCGCGAGGTACCCTCCGCCGGCTGCAGCTGGTGCAGAATGCTGCTGCCACGTTACTGACTGGCCTTTCAAGATCCAGTCATGTGACCCCGGTGTTGCGTGGGTCTGCACTGGCTGCCAGTCACGTGGAGGGTTATCTTCAAGATGAATCTTCTCACCTATAAGGCCCTACACGGGCTAGGTTCTGGCTACCTGGCTGAGCTTCTAACATCCTGCACCTCAGCTCACTCCCTCTGTTCCTCGACCAGGGGCCTCCTCGAGGTTCCCAGGACTAGATTAAGAACTTCCGTTGACCACACTTTCAGTGTCGCTGGTCCAGTCTTGTGGAACATTCTACCTCCATCTCTTAGGGAAGCTACATCGGTCGAGGTGTTCAAAAGGGGTCTCAAGGTCCATCTTTTTGCCTTGGCCTTTCTGAGGGAAGTAGTCTGACCAGTATCATTTTAGTTTTGCTGAGTTGATTTTATGAGATTAATTATTTTTGTTTTGTCCTGTTATTGCTGATCTGTCTTATTGTAGCCTCTTGTTTTTTGTTTTTTTTTTACTTTATTTCTTTGATCTCCTTCCCTACTTTCGGAGCCCACTCCTTCCTTCCTCTCATCCCTCCATTCCACCTCTGTTGGGATCTGCCCCTAGAGTGCCTCCTTCTTCCTTCCTGCACAGTGGGGTCTGTCCCTCTTTTTGGTGGTCCGGATGGTACCCGAGAGGCTATCATCTAGGGCTGCCGAGAGGTTTTTTCCGTTTTCTCCCCTGATTTTCCCTGCCCTCTGAGACGTCGTGCGCTAGGACGTACGTCCCGAGTGGTGGCGTGCTAACGCACGCCAAGCCCTCACGCGCCACCAACGTCCCCTCCCGGCTCCGGTGAATGGAGCCGCCTCCATCCCTCATTGTCGGTGCTTCCACGGCTCGCGAGGAAATGATGCAAACGCTTGGCGTTCTTAGTTCCCACCCTGAGGAAGAGCATCCGTTGGAGCGTGATCCTCCCTCCCCTACCCGACCCCGACCCGCAGTCCGTTTCCCGAACCGGGTCGCCGGCGTAGCGAGTGTGGCGTCCCAGCCACCAACCCTCAGCCACTGGGCCGGCCCGTAGCCTCTTGTTTTATTCCCTCGTTATGTAAGGTGCCCAGAGCCTCTGGGATTGGGCGCGGTATAAATAAAATTTGCCATTGCTTGCCTGGTAATGCTCCTCTTCCGACATAAATCTCAGATATTGTCTGTGATCTTTGCTGATCTTGATATGAAGGTAAGCATCCTTCATATCTAAGGAGCAAATCCAGTCCTCCTTTGTAACAGGGGAATTAGAGCTTGTAGGGAGACCATGTGAAATTTATTGTACTCTATCTCAAAGTTTAGGTCTCTCAGATCTAACACAGGGCTGTAATCTCTTGTCCATTTGAGGACCAGGAAGTATCTGGAGCAGAACCCTTTTGTTCGGTGAGAAGGAACTGGTTCTATAGCATGTTTGTGGAAAGAAGTGGAGGATGTTCTTGAGGGGTCTCTAAAAGCTCCAGAGCATGTCCCTTTGCAATTATCTCCAGAGCCCATTCATCATTCGTCCAAGTTGCCGATACCATATACATTTTTTTCACTACTTGCGCCGTCCCAGACCAATCCAAGCCCTCCCCACCTGCGTCTACAACCCCCACACAAAACTTGCCCTGCAAAAACTTCCTACTCATCCCAGCTTCTACTAAAGAGGTACTGGATGCCTTCCTAGCCCTCAATCCATCTATGTCTAATCCGGACGGCATTCATCCCAGTCTACTGCGTCTATCAGCCCCCGCCATTACTCTCCCCCTCACCTTCTTAATGAACCTATCCTTCTCCTCAGGCACAGTTCCTAAAGCTTGGAAATAAGCCTGTGTCATTCCCCTCCACAAGGGCGGCGATCCCTCTACACCCAGAAAACTACTGACCTATCTCCTTCCTCCCAGCTTTATCCAAACTAAAGGAATGCCTAGTGCAATCCAGACTGACCGATTTCCTCACCTTCACAAATTTCCTCTACCCATATCAGTCCGGTTTCAGGAAACACCACTCCACCATATCCTCCCTTCTCCATGTCTCTCACATCTAATCTGCTGCAGACAAAAGCCACCTCACTTCTGCATTCTTCATTGACCTGGCAAAGGCATTCAACTCTGTTTCCCACCCACTGCTTCTAAACACACTAGAGGATGCAAGGCTTGCCCCTCTTGCCATACAATGGTTTATCTCATACCTCACAAGCAGACATCAGTTGGTTAAAACAGCAAACTCCTCTTCCTCCTCCCTCCTGATCTTAGCGGGTGTACCCCAAGGCTCTATACTTGGCTCCATTCTTTTCTCCATCTTCATAAACAACCTCCCGTCCATTTGCTCCAACTCTCTCATCCATATGTATGTGGATAACACTATCCTATTCACGTCCGGCCCTGACCCTACCATGATCCAATCTGCCCTGCAACAGGATTTCCACTCTGTTCAATCTTGGTTCTAAGCTAAACAATTCAAATTAAAAAACATCAAAAACTGTCTCTATGACCTTCGGAACATCTCACAGATTAGCCAAAGCTCTCCCAGCCCTGCCTATCACCTCTCTGGACGGCATTCCACTTGCAGAAGTCTCATCCTACAAGTATCTAGGCATCTGACAGGACCCACTACTCAACTTATCAAACCATATCGACTACATATCCTCAAAACATTGCCCTAAGCTCAGCATCCTTTACCGAAACAACGACTATTTCCCTCTCCCCGTTCGACGGGAACGTCTGACTAAAATGACTTTTGACTATGCCAGCATAATTTATGGCACTGCGCCCACCTCCTCACTTGCTAGACTTGACTCCCTCTTCTATGCCTTCTGTCACTTTGCCATTAATTCTCCTTTTACGACCCACCACTGCTCTCTTCTCTCTTCCCTGGAGCTTCCTCCCCTTTCACATCGGCGCCTCATCCACTCTATCTCCCTTATCTCCAAATACTGGTTCAACCTACTCCCCACCTACCTCTCTGTACACCTCACTCTCGCTCCCTCCTCACCTTACTCCCTACATTCTATGAATTCCCACTCCTTCTCCCTTTCCAAACCATCATCAAACATGGGCAAATCCACCTACACCTATTGGCTCCCCTCTCTTTGGAACTCTCAACCTCCCCTCCTACGCAACTCTCTCTCTTACACCTCAGTCAAATCTCAGCAGTGCCTCCTGCTCTCTCCCGCATGTTTCTATAACTTGACATTGCACTTGCACAAGTTGTATGTCTGCCTTGTATATACCTTCTGCTGATATCGCTTTGTACCCCTACCTATAATGTTTGAAGCTATTATTGTATTGCAATATGTTTTTATTGTATCCTGTATTTTTGTTTCCTTGTATTTCGCATCCTGCATACTGTATCCCATGCTCCCTGTTGCCTTGGGTCACACCTGGAGATGGGCTTTGGCTCAGTGTGCCTTTTCCCGGTCATCAAATGTTTAAATAAATAAATAAATACAATCTGTGGTGCTCTCCCTCCATTGTTTCAGAAGAAGGGAAAGTTGACCCCCTACAACCACCCCTGAAGGCAATAGTGGTGTAGGGGGTAGGCCAATTCAAGTCAGGCTGAGTCGGTGAGGGCAGAGCTACTTGCTCCAATGGCCTTGGGTGCTTCTGAATGGGCATCTGGGGAAGGGGGCCTGGCAAAGCTCCGCTACCCTTACCCTTGCCAGCAACAGGCTTCACAGGCTCCTCTGGCAGCAGGCTGACAAAAGGATCCCCTTCCATGACCCCTATCAGGCATGGGATAAAAGAGATTTTATTTATTTATTTATTTCGAAGTTTTTACCCGGAGAGACATACTGAGCTGGTAATAGCTCATTTCCAGATGTATCCTAGGGGAAGGGGAGGAGAGGAGGAAAGAGCAGATACAAAATACAGTGCAAAATACATAGAATGAAAAAACACGTATGTCAAAATCAAACAATAATGTTTATATAAAAAGAATTGCCAAACAATAAATTACTCACAGTAAATTAAAACGGACAAAAGAGCAAATAAAATTAATCAACATATCAAAATATGGAGCAGAGAGGTTAAGTGATGCAATGGAAATGGGCAATGCTTGAAAACATGCTAAGAGTTTCAGATAAAAGATAATGATTGTGGGGGGATAATCTCTGAGGCACTTCACAGTCATGACATCATGGGGTTGTGTACACCTGATAGGTTGCCTGATGCACATGTGACTTCTAAAGAAGTCTGTCCCCCTTCCCTGGGGATTTGCTTCAACTGGATCAGCTTTGAATGTGCATCTGAGAAGGTTGCAGCATAACCCATTAGCTCCAAAGAGCAACCACGCTTTTTTTCATTTGTGAACAACTGATACTAAATATTCAAGGCAGGACAATTCAAACATATCAGACATTATCTAAAGGAATGTAAATATTGGCTTAGGCAGACCAGAATAGAATTCTGTGCTTTTTATGTATTAAATCATAGCAGAAAATGCGTTGGCGCGACGGACTAAACAGACAGGATAAATCAGCCTGGTTAGATTAACTCAGACAATCAGCATAATATTGGCCTGGACCCTCACAAATCAAAATATCATCTTACAAGTTACCTGGAAACCCCTGTTAGTGGTCCCAGGAACTAAAAATCTACAAAGGGGCAGAGGATAGTACACTTCCAAACATGGCTAATTATGGAAGCTCCCAGGAACCCCTATCAGCGGTCCAGGAGAGCTGTGGAGCACAACAGATTGAATACTTACATTCCTGACAACCTGGGACTCCTGCTAGCGGTCCCAGCATCAGTCAGACATAAAACCAACAATATAAATATTGTAGAACGTCCTGTCTCCCCTTCTAGCTGTTCACGACAGTCCATCAGGCTGCATAGGGCTATATCAGTAAAAGACTCAGAAAACAGCTCTCATTGCATGTGCCGCAACACTCTGCAAATGCTAGAAATACTAGCCCTACATGCTTCCTCACCCCAAGATGGCGATTTCACTCCTGAAGTTTATAGCCGGTCCATAGCCATTTAAATCCACCAGCTTTCCCTCCTCAGCCATACAATGCTGTTCCTCCCGTCCTCCATGTTACATAACTAGTCTCACAAGAAGGAGGAGACTCGCGAGATTTCAGAAGGCCATTTTATGTTCGGTGGCTGCAAGATGTACTATTCTCTCACGAGACTCGTGGCTGCCACCTTAGTAACACATACAGCACAGCCGAAGCATGTCTAGAGGACACCTTTCATTGGTTCTCGGCGGCCGTGAGATGCATTTAACATCGCAATACTCACGGCTGCCTTTTTGGGAATGTCACATAGTGCTTTTTGTACATCCCTAGTGCTATACTTGACTCTTTAAAGCACAATATGGCACCGCTGGTCACACAGGCACCTTGCCCCCCTCGCCAATGTTGTTAGCCTTTGCCTAGGTACAAAATCATCTTTCAGAATATGGGAAATGCTTTCTACCAGCCCTCCTATCTACATAGCACCTGGAATGGATTGCATTTAAAGGGGCCAGCACACTTATATAATTCAGCATGGGAATCTAGAATTAACAGGACAGTACATCAATATAAATGGCATAAAACAGAGTATATTTAAAGTGATGGGGGGGAATTTGTTAAGAATACTAGAATTTTCTTCAAAATACCTTTCCCCTGACATTTCCCTTTATCTGTCCCCTCTTTCAACAGACTATCATGACAAAAACAAAGCTGTAGGCTCTGTAAAGTACCCCTAGCCAGCTGGGCAGACTCTGTGCCTCCTGTGCTGAGGATGTACCCACTCTAAATGAGGAGGAATACACGGGGGAAGGAACCAGTGGAATTCAAAATAAGCCACAACCGCCTAAATCCCCTACAAACCCTACGCTCACTCCAGGGCAGAATTTAGACGCAGCAGCTATTTTACTTCAAAATAATCAACTTATGCAAGCTCAGCAGCAAGTAATGATGATGATGATAACATCTTATTTTTATACAGGTTTCAATTGTTAGGGTGTTACCTCTATTTTCAACAATGACCTGTGGTTCAATAAATTACACATATCAAAGACAAGCATTGGCCGCCATGCTAGATAAGCTGACAGAAATGGCAGGCCCACAATCCCATACCTCCCCCAAAAGCAATGTAGGAATGGCTCCTTCTGTGGTGTACACGCCCATATCTCCTCCAGAGGACCCTAATGCAATTGGCTTTACTACGGAAGAAGCGGGCTCCACGAGGAAGAACACTGGATTACTAGGATGTTTAAGACATAAGGGGTCACAAGACCCATCTATAATGTCTCCCACATAAGTGGATAACTAAACCAGTACGTGGTTTGAGCAGAACAAATTATCCAGATATGTCTTAAATGTATCTAATGTAGTGTTATCTACCACTGATTTTGGAAGCTGGTTCCATGCCTTTACTGATCTTACTGTATAGAAATTGTCCCTCTTGACAGTTGCAGCTTTGGGTATTATTAATTTTTTATTCTAAGATCTTAAACTACCCCTGGTGCTACTATATTTAATATTGCACTCATCTATAAGTTCTTGGTCTTGGAGAATCTTAAATAAAAATAATAAATCTCCCCTTTGCCTTCTTTCCTCTAAAGAGCGTAGACCTGCTTCTAACAATCTTTGTTCATAAGTACAATCCTTGAGTCTAGGTACATATTTAGTCATTGTTCTCTGTACACTTTCTATTAATTTGATATCTTTAGTCAAGTGTGATGATCAGACCTGTGATCCGTAATCTAATATAGGACGGACATAACTGTCAAAAAGAGGAATAATAAGCTGTTCAGATCTAGTCGTAAAGAAGCAATTAATTCTAGTGACCATGTGTCCAGCAGAATGAACAACCGTCAGACAATGGTCAACGGGAGTCAAGAGGGTATTAATCATTATTCTCAAATCTTTTACTTTATCGCAGCTATTAAGTATTGTTTGGTTAAGTATATATGAGTATTTGGGATTATTTTTGCCTATGTGTAGTACTACACATTTGTCTGTATTCAGAACCATACCATTCTTTTTTGCTCAGTTTTTCAATTTTCCCCAAGTTATTGATTATGGATAGATGTTTATTAAATGAATCCACTTCACCGCCCAACTTAATATCGTCAGCAAACTTTGTAATCAAATCCTCAATGTCTATATCAATGTCATGGGCATACATATTGAAAAGCACAGGTCCCAAGATAGATCCCTGGGGAACACCATTGCTCACTTTGCCCACATTTGACATAGAATTATTAATGTGCACATACTACACTCTGTCTCCAAGCCAACTTTTTATCCATTTAATTAGCTCTTGGCTAAAACCTAAGGTTGACAATTTGATAATTAAATTCGAATGGGGGACTTTGTCGAACGCCTTGGAAAAGTCAAGCAGTACCACGTCAGATGGGGAACCTTTGTCTAAACTTTCACTGATGTAGTTACAGAAAGCAACCAAATTTGTTATGCAAGACCTTCCTTTTCGAAAGCCATGTTGCTTCTTATCTAGACTGTTTGAAAGTTGTAAGTGCTGTTCTATTCTTATCTTAATTACTCGCTCCATAACTTTACAACAACTCAATTTAAGACTTATTGGCCTATAATTCTCAATATATCCTCGATTTCCTTTTTTATAAATTGGCAATACTGTGGCACATTTCCAATCTTCTGGTACCGCACCCTCTAAGATTTATTGTAAATTACAGAGAGGGGATCAGCCAGTTTGGTGGCCAAACACTTCAAAAGGGTAGCATTTAGATTATCTGGTCCTGGACTGGAGGTACTGCTTAACTGGGTAAGTACTGATATAGTTTTTTCACGAGATAGGAGATTCCAATAAGCCATCATACTCCTGATCTATACATATATCAGAATCTATTGGTGCAAAAACTGAACAAAAATAATAATAAAATTTATCAGCTAGTACCTTGTCATTATCAATTACCTTGTTATGTTCCAGAATCGGACCCACCGTTTTAGTAGCAGTTCTACAGTTTGAATTTATACAGGAAAATAATAATTTATTATTTTTACAATGAGCTATTTTAAATTCCAATTGGAATTTGTTTTTTCTTAATGATATATTTTAAATCTCTTTGTGCTTTCAGGTAATTATTTTTATTTAGGGCAGTTTTATCTTTTTTATATTTAGCATATGCCCTTCGCTTTACTCGAGTTTTCTTTTTAACCTTCTGATTAAGCCAAAGTGGAACCCTACCTTTACAGTTATACTTATTTGTTACTGGTACATTGTTCTCCTCTATCTCATAAATTGTATTTTTGAAAGCTATCCATGCGTTTTCTGTAGATTGATTCGCAAGGAGGAGTCCCAATCAATATTATAGAGAAATTGCTTAATGCTATTAAAATCAGCTTCACTATAATCCTTAATTTTGGTAGCCTGCTATGGTTTAAACCTCTCAGATGTAAACTGGCATTGGACTTTGTTGTGGTCACTATTTCCCAGCACACCCTCAATACTTATGTTAGAGATTTCACCCTTCATATTAGTAAGAATTAAATCCCAAACACTGCTATTTCTTGTTGGTTCCACTACCAGTTGATCAAGTCCACTGGTTACACGGATTTCTGCAAAGGTTTTTTCAGCTTCTAATTTGCCAGTGAAATTTGACCAATCTATCCCCAGGTAATTAAAATCACCTAGAATAATTATATCACTCTATAGACCTTAAAGTTATTTTAGAGACTTGAAGGCCTCTTAATGCCTTTTCAATATCATAACCAACCAGTTTGGTGCCTCTAAAAGTGACATTCAGAACAGTTTGCTGTACATCATTTGCAAACCCGGTAACCCTGAGCCAAGAAATGGAAATTACGTACTTACCGTAATTGTTGATCTTCTTGGACACAGTCTCCACCACTCATTCACACTAATGGTGATAGCGCTGGAGGCGCTAGGACCAAGCGAGAGCCAAAAATTTTCAGAAGGGGTGGCACCGAGACAGGACCACACATGCGTGGCACCACGAGACTAGCTCGTGCCTGTATAGGTTATCTCGGCGCTGACCCTTCAACCACCTCAGTACCTTTTCGACCGAGGAGGTGCAGCATAACTGATGAAAATAACTTATTCTAACTTTCCGGACCTTCCTGTGAAGGCCCGGATGACCCTTGCAAGAAGGGTCAAAAGAACAATGTCTTCACAGCCGGAACCACAAAACGTGAAGATCAAAGAAATAAAACAAGTGAGCCCAGGGGATGGTGGGTGGGCATGTGAATGAGTGGTGAGACTGTGTCCAAGAAAATCAACAATTACGGTAAGTACGTAATTTCCATATCTTCCTGGACCCAAGTCTCCACCACTCATTCACACTAATGGAAGAGAACCAAGCTAAAACCAACACACCCTGGGTAGGGCGGCAGGAGATAGGGCTCACTCAGAAAGGATGTCCAAAGACTGTCCTGCTAATAAAAAGAGCTGTCTGGAAAGAACCTCTAGAACATAGTGCTTACAAAGGTATGCACTTGAGCTCCAACTCACCACTTTGCAGAAGACTGCAATGGACACAAATGAAACTCCGCCAGGAAGCCACAACCACTCTAGAAGAGCGGTGGGAACCTGGCCTCTCAATTTGGTCTAAGACAAAATTTAACTGTGTCGAAGACATACTACTAATCTAACGTAAAACATGTCATGAACTGTAAGAGCCAGAAGCAAAGTCCACTGGTTCAGGGTAGACCAAGAAGCGCAGATGGATACCCCCCACTACCAAGTATGTCTGACTTGTGAACAACTGGTCCAGGAGCACTTGAATCCCCTACTTGGTGAGCAAACGGAGATCCAGGTGGGGTTAGCCCATCAAGGAGAATAGTTTCCACTTGGTCACTTTAAACTCCCCAATAGTAGGCCAAAGCACGACTTAGAAGTCTCTCTGTGGTGGTCTGGGAGAGCCAGAGCCTACCCACTTCATATTCCAAAAAGGAATCATTCTGACCTTGAGTGCCTGCAATTCTAGTAGCAGTCTCTGAACTAAGGGAAGAGAGGAAAAGTGTACAGGAGGAATGTGTCCACTGTGGAAAAACATTCTGACAGGAAAAAAACAGGGTCTGGAGTTCTAAGGCAAAATAGGGGTAGATCTGCGTCGAGAGGGGAAACAGAAAGGACCAAGTTTGGGCTGACCTATTTGTTGGAAGTGACTGAATAATGGCAGAAGTGACTCAACATGGTGAGGCACCACTCACTCCAGCCTTCCTGAAAGGGAGTAGGAAAAAAGCTCTAGTTTGCTTGCTGATGAAAAACAAACATCACAGTTTCATCAGCTACTCGAAGTGGTTAACTTCATGAGCGACTGGCACAGAACCAGTGTGCAGGAAACAAAGGTATGAATACTGAGAACTCATCTCTGAACAAGGACCTATGGTTGAGAATGGAGCATGTTGTCTGTTAACTTGGAGCGAGCAAGGAAGTAGGAATCTGTGTTCCGACTTGCCATGGAGTCACTTCTGTTGCTCTGAGGCTCTGATCAAGAGAAGAGAGCCTAATAGAAAAAAAAAAAACAACAGACTGGGCTGCTGCATAGGTCTAGGGAATATGTCTGAATTAAGGGAGATATCCCCCTTGGAAAAAACTTGATGACCCATACCTCCACTGGATTGGACTTCCCTAGAAGTAGAAGAAGTCAGGTGCCCGCCAATGTAGTGGAGAGGCGACCGCCTCAGACAGCTGAGGTGGAACCTAGGCAGGATCCAGAAGGATGGTATCGGGTGCTTTCGGGCCTAGATCATCTGCTGTCAGAGCCTGACAAAGGTGTCCACCCTCTACCTGTATTCCACAGGGTGGGTTTGTACCGATGACAGAAAAAGTCCAGACACAGAAGACTCTGGTCCACAGAAGAGGCCTGAGATGTTAAGGCGGACCACATACCCAGACGAACTTCCAAAGGAGGTCTAGATAGAATCAGAACAGACTCTGGTACTAGGAACTGGTGTTGAGGAGCTTGACGTCACTTCATGGGACCGGCACCAGTGCATTGCGGAATGCTGAATTCCACTGGCAGAACAGAGTTCCACCAACAGGAAACACCATAGGAATTTCTGGGGATCCCCCACAGATCTCCACACACCAGGAACCACGGACAAAATTCTCTGCAGAAGAAGAAATCTGTGGAAACCCAACTCTGCCACTTGTTCTGACAGCACCAGCTGGTGCCACCCATGGTGTCGGCATCACCCACAGCACAGGACAGCACCAAGCAGCGATGATGCTGCCCATAGCACCCATGGGTGACCATGGCACCAAACAGCATAGATGCCACCTGTGGCATCCACAGCAGCTGTGGGTGCCCATGGCACTACCCATGGCACCCAAGGGTGCCCATGGCATCAAGCAGTGTAGCGACCACTCTAGCACCCGGGTGCTTGCAGTGGAACCCACGGCACCCATGGGTGCCCATGGCACCAAGCAGCAAAGACATCACCTGCAGCACCCATTGGTGCCAATGGCACAGAGCAGTACATATGCCACCCGCAGCACCCATGGGTGCTGCCAGTGCCACCTGTGGCACCCATGGGTGCCCACAGTATCCACGGGTGCCTGCGGCACCACCCGCGGCACCCACAGGTGCCTGCGGCACCATTCACAGTGCCACAAATGGCACCCATGGTTGCCCATGGGACCGAGCAGCGTAGATGCCACCCACAGCACTATGGGTAACTGCAGCACCCATGGGTGCCCATAACACCTGCGGGTGCCCATGGCACCCAAGCACCCATGATGGCAACCACAGCTGCCCATTTTTACTCGGCGGCACCTGCAGGTGCCCACAGCGCTGCACAGCACCCCAACACCACTATGGCACTGACTGGCACCACCACAGCACCATGCAGCACAAACAGCACCACCAATGGTATTCGCACTGTATGGCGCCAATGGCGATGTGCAGCCCTAACAGTGCCACCAACAGTATTGGTGCCGTGCAGCACCAACAGCACCACCAACAGTATTGGTGCCGCATGCCACAATCAGCGCTGGGCAGCACCCACAGCACCGTAAATGAAGCTGAGTGAAAGAGAAAAGCAGTACCCGTGCCAGCCCCTACATGAAAAAAGGGAGTGGGGGTAGGCACGAGGGGTTGACATGCTGGTTTTGGCACTAAGAGGGCACCGTGCTCATCCTGATCCAATCCTCCAGGCCCGGTCCAGTGGCTCCGAGGCCTGGAACCGGGTCCACTGGCCAGGAAAAAACTGAACAGAAATCGAACCCTCTGCTCCAAAAGAGCGACCCAGAGGTGAAACTGCTCACCGAAATCCCACCAGGACAGAGATGGGATCCGGTGTCGAAGAACACAGCAGTTAGGAACGGGGCTGGAGGGGAACCCACCGAAGTCGGTTCAGGCCTACCGCCCCCCACCATCGATGATCCTCGTGCAGACGTACCAGAAGGTGACCTCAAGAGGTACTGATTCTTCTCCCTCCCCCACGCAGGAGGAAGAAGAGCTCGAGGTCAAGTGGAGCCAGATCCCCGGAACCACCAGATTTGTGCTTCGGTGGACTATTCTCCCCCTGAGCACAGGACTGTCCATGGTCAGATCCCCCTTCGCAAAGGGCGGCGGACCGGACACAGCCCCTCTGCCATCACAACTTTCAGATGAAGTCTTCCTACCATCACCGCTACCATCCAAGGTCAACTCAGTTGATGGCAGGTAAGAATTTCTTTTTCTTCTTCTTAAAATAAGAAAATAATACCAAAATGTTAATTTAAATGAATACTGAACGGCTTAATGCTGCTGTCGTAAAGACGAAAACTTTGACTCCGGCAGACGAGCGACATCGACATCCAAGTGCACTCGACGGCAGGAGAAAAGGAACTGAGGCAGTTGGGGGGGGTCGACGCTGAGATAGCCTACAGAGGCGCGAGCTAGTCTTGCGATGCCGTGCATACATGTTCTTGTATCGGCGCCGACCCTTCTGAAAATGCTTGGCTCCCGCTTGGTCCTAGCACCATCGGTGCTATCCCCATTAGTGTGAATGAGTGGTGGAGACTTGGGTCCAAGAAGATTAACGTCTCATGCACATACCAGTGGCAGCCGCCCTTAGCAGCGGCATCAGAGACATCACATGCTGAGCGAAGCAACTGTTTGCCAACCTCAGGACCAGAAGTGAGAGTTTTAATTAACTCATTCTTGTCAGCACCTTCCAGAAGAGCCAGGGTTGTAGCTTTGCCAGCCTTCTACAGGTTATTCTGATACTTTATCATATGGGTCATGCAGTTTGCAATGCAAAGGCCAGGTGATGCAGAGGCATATATAGGCCTGTCCATCACATCTAGCCTACTGAATTCCTTATCAGGAGGCAGAGTACTCATGTTGTTGGTGCCCTGGATCTGTCATAGGTGGCCATTATAACCAATGAGAAGGGAGTACATGGTACCTCCAAAAAGTCCATCAGGTTCTTCTTTGTAGAGCCCTCTTCTTCCACAGTAAAGCCCATTGCATTTACATTTTCTGCATCATGGAATGGAAGGTAGGGTCCTCTGGTGGAGATATGGGTGTGTACACCACAGAATCCTCACTGAAAGAAGATAAAGTGGAGCTAGAATGGGTATTGTTCTTCTCCATAACCCTCCTCCTCTTCATAAATCTCCTCCATAATGAGGTCTGGATTATATTCCACCTCATCGTCGACGTCCTTGTCGACAACGGGAGCTGAAAACCTTGCTGGCAACAGTGGAGGCTGCTGAGCAGGAGGTATATGCAATGAAATGGCTGACGGTGTCAACAGGGTCTGTGAGGCAGGAACACCTGTTGCCGGCAGCACAGGCTGCATAGGTAAGCCTGGAAGTATTCCTCATATCTTATCTGAAAATGATGCCAGTACTGCCTGCTTGTCAATGACTCTCTGGCCAGGGGCCATGACTGTTAGAGTTGACAATGAGCCTGTACCTGTCGATGATGGTGAAGTACCATCTGTAGTAGGTACAGTGGTGTCTGACCGACAGTTAGGAGGGCTAGTGTCACCACCGCCACAGCGGACGTTGATAAAGTACTGTGGGTGGAGTACCTGTAGACCGCAACAGTGACCCGGACCTTGCTGGGGAAGCAGATTTTCCTTTGTCCCTATGCTTACATTTGTGTCTCCATGATGACTGCTCCTTATCTTGGTCCTTTGATTTCAACAACCGTGAGTTGGTCAGTTGGACAAGTGACACTGATTTCTGGTCTTGGGCTTTTTCCATGGCTGCTAAAGTTTTTTCCAACAAAAACTTTTCCAGCACCTTTCTTCTACGTTCTCTCATAACTCGATTAAAGCCCTGACAGATCTTACAAGTCCTGACATTGTGAGAGAGGCCTAGACAGCAGATACACATTTCATGTGTGTCGTCTTTATGCATTTTCTCGCCACACTCACAGTACCAGAACAGCATCATTGGTTTTGGTGGCATGCAGAGACGACGATATCACTAAATTCAGTGATTAACTTAAAGCAAAAATAATAAATGACAATGGCTAATTGGTCAGCGTTTCCACAGCAGGTTTGACAAGTATGATTGACGGTGGGAAAATAACTGAGTAGAGGTGGGGACACCTACGTTTATGTACTGTAGATGCTGATGCATGACGTCGTCGTGGGTGGCCCCCAGCTAGCAAAAGTTCCTGTGTGGTCCTAGCGCTGATGCAGGCAGAGTTCCAAAGTGTGACCTTATGGAAGAGATATCCATGAAGATTAATTTATTTATTTATTAACTTTTGGTAACTGGGTAGGTGCACTAGGCAACAATCCTGCCTATTTTCAGGCACGACCCGGGAGATTACAAAAATGAGAATACAGATATGAACAGTTGAAATGACATTCGCATAAGAAATAACAAATACAAGTACAAGGTAAAATTATAATAGTATAGGTTGAGACTACATCAGGTATTTAATAATGAAGACAAATTATACACTCATACTTTTCGCTCCACCCTACTGTATGGGTATGGGGGGGGATCAGGGGAGGGAGGCTGGAGGATATAGTACTAGAGCCATGGGTTCTGTCCAAACAGTTGGCCACATGAAATGGAGGAACCCTAGCTAGCATGGTATGCTGAATGGGGAAGACACACTGTAGGAAAACCCAAAGGGGAGAAATTAAAGAGGTTCAAGCACAGTGTAAGATTCTAAAAGGTGGATGGCAAGAAAAGCAATAAAGGCTATAAATGGATAAAGCAGTGCAACTGAAAGTAAACATCTGAATGGTTGTTCCATGTTGTGGACATTACTTACCGCAATCTCTTTGCTCATGCCAATTTGGCCCAAGTTGGGTTTCATTCCACTTCCAACTTGCCATATTATTGCCTCTGCTGGCTGACTCTTAAAGGGCCACTCCCGTGCATGCAGTTCATACCATATAGTCCTGTTAATAAAAGAGAGAGAATGGAATAGGGACCGCAATTAGTCTTCCACTGTTTAACCTGTTGCTTTCTCAAGTAGTATTGTTATGGACATTTTCAAAACTTAACTCTTTCAGTTTGCGGTGGCCATTTTGAGTCAGGTTGAGCATAGAATGTTTTGATTCATATTTACGCTCCTAGATGGAATGCATTAGATTTAACACACCATCTGTTGAGCTCCAACTCTGTTCCAGAACTGAAACCCAACACTATGAACAGCTGTATAGGAACAGTTTTAAAATAGGCCTTAAAAGTCCCATACCAGACTGGTCTGAGCATGTCACATGACCATTATTATTCTCTTACAACTGCACATCTCACCTGAACTATACACATGATGACTTCATTATTAACATGGAATCCCTAAACTTATCCTAAAATGTTACAGTTCATACTGGCAGCCATGTTTTCCACTAGCCAGCTTTAACCCTAAACATAAACTAGAAAATTAGAGACTTACATGGACAAAACCTGAAATTCTGTTGGTTCCTGACAAGGCATATTCTCAATTGTGGAAAACATGGAACTGAGGCAGTTTGCCAGCACCACTATTTATGCTGTTGGTGCGTGTGGCACCATACTTGGTTCCATGTGCACATGAGCCCAGTGTGTACCGGCCCTAAAAGTTTTAACTCTCGCAAAGTCCTAGTGCCTCTAGTCCTAAGACCAAAGAGTGACCCTCTATGGAGAAGACTGATTCTTGAAAGATAAGCAAGCCCAACTGGCACCACCACAGTGGGTTTACCAAACTGCTCCCACTGCATGGCTGACTGCCACTTTGTACACTAAGGAGTTTAGTCTCTGGGTCTTTCAGCAGATTCCTCTCCTTGTGTGATTTCTTACCCCGGTGGCACCATGAGATGAACTGCTCTCCTTTGCTGGTCTCCTTGCCTTAATGGTTCTGCTATAGGTTTAGCTGAATCCTGTAGAGAGACATTAACATTACCAGTTCCCTCCATATAAAGCAATTTAGTGAATTTAAAGCATGATTCACAATCCTGCCTTAAATGTTCAGGTCCCAAACACTTAAAACATAAATTACAGGACCGTCCAAGTGATGCAGTGGTAGAGCTACTTCCCGCCATGCCAGTGACCTGGGATCGGAAGTGATCTCAGGCTGCTGAGAGCTGAGTGGGGGAGGAAGGGGAGGACTGGGCGTCCAATGGACTGTTCTCTCCTGGGGAGAAAGGATTGTTACCTCTGCCACAAGACTGCCACCAGGTAGAGGCCTGGTGGTAGTTCAGGTCTGAAGCAGTGTGAAGGGAGAATTTTGGGACTTCCATAGTGCAGTGTGCTGCCAAGCAGATGCACCAGCGTGTGTGTCCCAGCAGAGGAATCAAAATCGGAGGAAAATGAATGGCAGGGCAGGCGTGCCTGATGCCCTGCGCATTGACCCTCCACCCACACCACTACCAGGACTCTGCTGGATAGCACTGTATTTGTAACTGTGGTAGGATGGCCTTCCCCCTCCCAATGCTGCCATGGCCATAATTTGTGGGGATACCGGGCCAAGAGGTGGTTGTCGGTGAAGGGTGGTGGGAACAGGGCTGAGGGAAGCCTAGCTTTCCCTGGCTATAAGGTGTAGGAAACACCTTTGTGGCACAAACCCCCCACACAAATTATGACCACTGGCCATGGAGACATTACCACCACAGCCCACACACTTTTTAAAACCTGGTGGGCCTGAGTGTTTTGGGGGTTTCTGTGACATAATTTTCCCTAAATTTCTGGAACCAAAAGACACAAGCCACAATAGAGAAAAGGTTCCCTTCCAAAAGATGAACCAAAATTAACAACAGGAAACAGTTGCGATCGGATTCTAGAATGTGAAAAACATTTTAAAAATTACCCTAAACTGATGTGCCCAGGATTTTAAGCAGGGAGAAGTCTGAGACACCGAGTTTTTATTGCAGCTGAAAATGATCTGGCAGTTGAAACTAAGGTGTTGCATGATCAGTGTTTTGTTTGGTTCAAACCACTATGCTCTGATGTTCCGGGGCAGCGCACATGCGCAGGCTATCTGTTATTGATCAATAACTGTGCTTATTCTTTAACAACCCCCTCAGGCCCCCACATGAATGAGTACATAAACTGGACTGAAACAGTCCACGTTGTAGAATCTTTGGATGCCTTAATACATTAGGTCACAGAAAATAAACTCCAACTGGCTCAGTTCCTCATCTGATACTATAAAGGATGAGCTTGCGGCCCTTGACCTGTCTCAATTGGTCACTCAGCCCACTCGTCTTAACAAAGCAACGGGAACCTGCTCCCTCTTGGACGTAATCCTCTCTAACCGGCCACATAAAGTGGCTTCCATACTTGTCCTTGCGGACTCTCTCAGCGACCACTCCCCGCCATCTGCCATTGGTCCTCTCCCCACCTCAGCCCTGTGTACTGCACCACCCCACAACGCAGGTTTCTCCCCAGGGGTCTTGACAACCTCAAACGCCACCTTGCACAAGTCAACTGGACCCCAGTGGCCTGTGCTCCGGACATAAACTCTGCACTAACCTACCTCACTACTGCCTTCACCCTCGCCTGTGATCTGTTTGCCCCATCTCACATCTAGGAAAAAAGCGGTCTGCTGCTTGGATATCCCCTGCTCTGTTCCAGCAACTAAAAAAGTGGGATAATCTCTGGCACATTGCAAATGACTCTGGTAGAGTGGCTGACAGACAAGCCTACAGGGCTGCCCGTAACCAGTGCACCTGGGCCATCAAGCAGGCAAAAGCTAAATACTATCAGGCTGCGCTGACGTCCACCTGGGGCTCATCCAGAGCCTTCTGGGACAACATTAATGAACTGAATGGTAAACCCGCCCCCCTGCCTCAGATTGACATAAACGGGCTGTCTCGACTGACCTAACATGTATTTGACTGCCTTAATAAAACCTTCACGGACTTAAGTGCAGTCCTCCCTGCCCACTTTTTGACCCGGTTACCACGTCCACCTTCTACACATCTCAAGGCCACTTTTCTGCTTCCAGACGATCTCACCCTGTGATGCCAAACCTTTTCTCATAAAGTCCCTCGCCTCCCAAAACCCTAGTAACGACCCTCTTGACTCCAAGATACTCCGCCTTACACTGGATGTCATGCTAATCCCCTCACGCTTATCTTAAACAAATCCTTATGTTTAGGTCAATTCGGATGCTTGAAGCACGCTTGAAGTAATCCCCACCCATAAGTCTGGGATCGATGCTACCAAATAATTACAGGCCCATCTCCATCCTCCTCCCCATCCAAAGCTTTAGAAAAATAGTATCCACACAGCTCTTAGAATACCTATCTAAGCACAACCTTTATGTCCGAACAGCGTGGTTTTCGTCCTGGCCACAGCACAACCACCGCCCTTCTGGAATTCTCCCACCACTTACACTCCGTTGCATGAGGGTTGTCTTGCAGGGCAGTATTCATAGACCTATCTAAGGCTTTCACGGTGTGCCACCCCCTGCTGTTAAACTCCCTATCCCAACTGGGATTCTCATCTGGCCCAATGAATTGGTTCTCTAGCTACCTGCAAAACAGGTCCCAAAGAGTTATACTAAATGGGACCCTCCTCTCCAACCTGCCGGTTCTCTCAGGGGTCCGCAAGGTTCCATCCTCGGACCCACCCTCTTCAGTCTATTCCTAAACTCTCTCCCAAACTCCTGCTCCAGCAAATACTGCTCTATGCTGATGACGCAGTTATCCTAGCATCTCACCCTGACCGCTCCTACTCCAAGGCACACTGAAAGCGCCTTCTCCAAGCCGAAAATGGTTCAATAATCATCGACTAGTCATGAACCTGAAGAAAACTAAGTCCATGCTGTTCTACACTGCAAAACAGTGCTAAGAACACTCCTTCTCATCACCACCAGCAAGCTCCTTACACTAGAACAGGTAACATCCTATAAGTACCTGGGCATCACCTTTGACCCTGGCCTTACATTCCACGCCCACTTAAAAACCCTGTCATCTGCCATGAACTCCAGGATCGGGCCCTCTACCACCACAAAGATTGCCTCCCGAATCTGCATGAAGATTAGCCATTACCTCATCGGTGCTGTCTCTGGCCGACACGGACTTCCTATTTACGCCTGCGGCTGACCCACACCTCCTTATCTAAGGTACAGACCTCTATTAACAAAGCCTGTAGGCTCCTTACAGGTGCCAACAGCAGAACTCACACCTGCCTGCTATACTCTACCTCCAACTTACTCACTCTTGATGAAAGACTGAAATACCATACCTGCCTACTGGCTAAAAATCCTTGTCAGGGTTCTTTGCCGCCAGGGGTCTCTGCCCACTGCAGCTGGCTGTCCGCCCCTGCCTACCCAGAACTCCATCGCAGCCACCTTCATAGTTCCCAGGGCTAGGACCTCTCGCGCAAAGATCCTTCCATCATAAAGCCCCTTTGGTTTAACTCCTTCCTGAGGCTATCTCTAAGATCCCCATGATTGGCGGTTCAAAACTGCCCTCCGTCAACACATTATTGACAGTCGATGCTGCAAATGTCGATAGCTGACCTAACCCAGCCCTTTGCCCTGCGCCCCCTGGTTCCCTTAGGTGACTGGATACTGTCTGTAACTATGTTGTTACTAATTGATGTGTAATATGATGTATAATATGCAAGTTAACTTATGTATATTACTCAACTTATGCTTGTACTTGTATAGTTGCTGCCTGTAACTCCAGGTGTTTTTGTATCTCACCTGTATGTAATCCCTGTCCTAAAACCTCACTATTTGTTGTCTCCCCCCCATTTTGATGAGGTACCTTTGTAAACGAGTCGCTGACTCAAAGGTTGTAAATCTGATTCTTCAATAAATAAATAAATAAATAAAAAAATCTTGTTGCCGTATTAGTCCTTGTAACACAAGAGCCACACAAACAGATGATATGATACCTTTTTTTGGACCAACAGAGTTGCTACAAAAGAAAACAGGTACTTTTAGCTTTTTGTATTACACAGAATCCTTCATCAGAAATCAATGGCAGTTGGTTTGGAAGAACATACTTTCTCAAAATTCACATCATACACAAAAAAAAAACATGAAAAGTTGTTAAGGCTCCCCATTGGCTAAAACAGCATTCAAAAAACAACATAACTATATAAAGACAGCAAAGTTCCATCAAAAGAGAGGTATTCCAAAAGTATTCCAAGGTCAAATGTAACCCTAACCCTAATGGACCTTGACCTTGGAATACCATCGATGGGCACATGGAAGGCTGATACGGTAGACAAGTGCACCTTAATGCAAGAGTATTGTGGCCCTGTATCTAACAAGGACAGCAGATACTCTAAAATCTGGTTCACTGAGCAAGTGAAGGGATCCAGATGGTGGGAAGCGGCCCACAAAGCAAAATGCTTCCACTTGATGGAGTAGGTAGCCCTGGTGGAGGGCTTTCTTTCGGCCACCAGAATGTCAGTTACTTTTGGGAACACCCCAGATCTCGCAATAGCTATGTCCTCAGGAGCCATGCATGAAGATGGAGTGACTTGAGGTCTGGATGTCCCAGGGTGCCCTGATCCTGTGTCAGCAGGTCCTTGCACAGGGACAGGGATACCAGAGGTTACACTAATTGTTGCAGTAATGGAAACCATATCTGGTGAGGCCAGAAGGGAGCCACAAGAATTAAGGTGCCCCCTCCCTCCATTTGAAGCATGAATAGCACCCTTTGTATCAGAGGGAAGGGAGGGAGGAAAGACACAGAGGAACCTCCCTTTCCAAGAGAGGGGCAACGCATCTCGCCACTAAACTCCAGGCCCTCGGTCAAGCAAGCAAAACAGTGACAGTTTTGCATTGAGTAGGGATGCAAAAAGGTCCAGTTCTGGACAACCCCACCTGTTGAACAGGTCTTCAACCGAGGTTAGCAGTTCCCATTTGTGCATTCTGGACTGTGACTGGCTGAGCCTGTCTGCCAGGGCACTTTGGGCCCCTGGAACATGGACAGCCAACAGTTCTAGACCATGTTCTAGAGCCCAGTACCAAACTCTCGTCTCCCTGAACACGGGGTAAGAATCTGTTCCCCATTGCTTGTTTATGTAGTTTACCAATCTGAGGTTGTCCGTCTGCACCAGCAGAGGCCCCAGGAACAGATGGTTCTGGAAGGCTTGCAAGGCATACTGAATGGCCCTCATCTCTAGAACGTTTATGTGGAGAAGAGTCTCCACTGAGGACCATGTTCCTTGGGTCTGATAGGGACCTAAATGTGCCCCCAGCCCAGTCCCGAAGCATCTGTGGTGAGGATTTGCTGCAGAGAAGGGATGTAAGTTGTTAGAGTCCATCCACCACTGGAGTCCCCTGCGGACAAGGGAAGGAGACTAGAACCTCTTGCTCCAGATCATAGCTACACTGATTCCACTGCACCCTCTGGGTCCACTGGGGGATCTGCATGTGTAGCCTGGCCAGGGGTATGGTAACAATCAGGCCCAACAGTCTCAGGAATGTCCTGGCTATGACATACCTGCTCTGTGAGACCAACTGGCCTGAGCTATGAGGCGTTCTGCCCTGTCCACGGGCAGAAAGGCTAGGTCTCCAACTGTGTCCAGAACTGCCCCTATGTACTGCAACCACTGACAAGGGGTCAGGACAGACTTGGGCAGGTTGACAGTAATCCCTAGGGCATGGAACAACTGCCTGGTATGCACTGGAGTCTGAGACAATTGCTCCTTGGACTGAGCTTTGAGCAACCAGTTGTCTAGGTAGCGGAAGGCATACATTTCCTCTCTAGTGAGGGCTGCTGCCACCACTGCTAAGCATTTGGTAAATACCTGTGGTGCAGATGACAAGCCACAAGGCAATACCCTGAACTGGTAATGCTCCCTCCTGGAACAGGGACTGGAGGTACTTTCTGTGAAGAGCAAACCTTGATATGCAGGTAAGCATCCTGCATGTCCAGGGAGCATATCCAGTCCCCTTGCTTCAGAAGTGGCAGCAGGCCCTGCAGAGTGACCATTCTGAACTTCTTGTACTGGACAAAGAAGTTGAGGTCCCTGAGGTCTAGAATAGGTCTCAAGTCCCCAGTGGATTTGGGGACAAGAACAAGGCGGAAACAGAATAATTTGTTCCTTTGCTGCTGGGGTAGTACTGTAGTTCTATGGCCCTCTTGTGCAGCAATGTATGCACCTTCCCTAGAAGCATTGGTATGTGGTCTGGAAGATAGGTTGAGGGAACAGGTGGAAAGTCTGGAGGCTGTACCAGCAGTTCTACAGTATGACCCTCTTCCACTATTTACATTTGTAGTGAGTGCCCTCCACTGTTTCAGATGCAGGGAGAAATGACCCCCTACCACCACCTCTTGACTTGATGGGGGAGTCAGGCAAGGCATCCAGCCAAAGTGGATCTGGTGGCCGGGTCCGCATCCCCACCTCTGGAGCTTTTGGGGTGGGCACCCATGGTGGAGGTAGGGGTTGGCAAGGCAGACCCTGCCCTGAGACCTGACCCCAGACTCAGGCTTGTGGGAAGCCTCATGAAAGGGGGTCTGTTGTCTACTCCTGGTTTGAGTGTGACAGAGGGAGCTGATGGACGTTAAAGCCCTTCCTGAGGCCTGCAGGTCACTGATAAGATCCTGCACATTTGCCCCAAAGAACCTAAACCCTCTGAAAGGGGCATTCAGTATGCTCAGCAGTGAACCCAGACACCCTCAACCAAGAGTGCCTTCTGAAGTAAATGCCAGTGGCAGCTGCTCTGGCAGAAGCAACAGACATATCATAAATGGACCTCAGGAGGTATCTGCTCACATCAACCACAGACTGAAGGGCTTTCAGTAGTTCTTGCCTCTAAGGACCCTCCGGGAGGGCCTGAGCTGCTGCTCCAGCCTTTTTTCAGGGAGAGTTCTGGAACTTAACCATATGAGACACGTAATTTGCAATTCTAAGGCTCAAAGTGGCCGATGCAAAGGTTCTCTTACCCCAGAGGTCCAGTTTCCTCGACTCTCTGTCTGGGGAGGGGAACTAAGGTGTTTGGGCACCTTAGACCTATCTTGAGTGGCTTTTATCACCACCAAATCAGTCTCAGGTTGGACAGTGCAAAAAGGCTTTCCTGAGGGGGCCTGGTAGAGCTTGTCTGCCTTTCTGGGCATGGCAGGGATCATATTTGGTCTATGCCAGGCAGTCATGGTGGCAGCCTACAAAGCAGCCAGCAGAGGGGGTATGACCTTTGGAGGAGATTCTGGAATTTCCACATACTCCACTAGGTTACTTCTGGTGACATCTTCCTCCTCAGCTTGACACCCCATGACAGCCTGGCACTGCTTCATCAGGGAGAAAAAGAAGGGGTCTTCAGGAGGGGACCTTGGTATGTGCACAGTAGAGTCCTCACTCCTGGAGTAAATCGTAGACCTGTCAGTGGAGTCCATTCTCAGGTCCTTATCCTCCTCATCCTCATCTAAAGGGATGAGGTCAGGATGGTATTCATCCTCCTCATTGATAAGCTCAGTAGGAAGGAGCGATGGGAGCGAAGCCAGTGATACCAAGAGGGTACATGGTGCAGCAGGCAAATGGGTGTCGATACGGGGGCAGCTCCACTCGACCCCAGCGTCGATGGGCCTGGTTTAGGGAGGAGATGCTGAATAATGGCCACAAAGGAAGAAAGCACCATCTGGGCATCGACAGTGGCCTGCATAATAGGAGGGCCTTGTGGCAGTGATGGGGGTGGGTTGAGCCCCGACGTCGAGTGATCAGCATTGGCCAAGTATGATCCGGCAGAGCCCGTAGCCTGCTGACCCTGCAGTTCTTGAGGTCTGAGCAGCAGGGCTGGCGACATGGCAAGCTCGATGTTGATGGCCCTTCACCGGCCATGGAAAGCCCAGCGGAACTCATTGTCATAGCCAGCCTGGAGGAAGCTGAGGCCTGGGCTGCAGGAGGGATCCATGCCAAAGTAGTTGACGGCCCTGTCCATGTTGAGGTTGAAGGAAGTGGGGACCGTGAGCACACCCGGGGGGGGGAGAACGATCCTTACTGAGTTCCCTGTCCCTGTTAGCGTGTTTTTCTGAGCATTTGTCCAGGGCCTTAGAGGCCTGAGAGCCCAAAGAGTTACCTTGCAACTGGGAAGAGGTCTTCCCCAGAGCTCCTGCTCCATTCTGGCTACCTGTTGTTCCAGTAGGAGCTCACAAGCTTGAATGTCGTGGTTAGGCCTGAGGCAGCACATACCAAGGTCGTGCTCATCTTTGGCACAGCTTTTCTTCCCATGACAGCAACGATGGAAGAGATTAGCTGGTTCTTGTTTACTCGATATACAAGAAGAGGAAAATCACTTTAAAATAAAGTGATATGATAAAGAAGGAAAAACAAAAAAGTAAGGAAATTTTGTCAGTCAGTTGAATGACAAAGCTTCCATGGAGTCTGTGTGAGTATGGTCGATGGCGGGAAAAGAACTGAGGAATGAGCGGGGCAGCCCACGTTTGTATACTGTAGGACATCGGCATCTGATGTTGTCATGGGCGGCCTCTACTAGACTGCTACAGAAAAGTTTCCATGTGGTCCTAGTGCCTGGCAGCTATAGTTCTATAGGTGTGACCTGATGAAAGTGATCTCCCCAATGAAGATGATCTCATTTTATAATATTTCAGAGGGTCGCCGAGGTCAAATCAAAGCCTCAGATCAACTAACAAGGTTTTTGTTAGTCGAGCT
The DNA here is from genome assembly GCA_016271365.2 of Neoceratodus forsteri. Classification (NCBI taxonomy): domain Eukaryota; kingdom Metazoa; phylum Chordata; order Ceratodontiformes; family Ceratodontidae; genus Neoceratodus; species Neoceratodus forsteri. Next base: position 30,508,756 of record JADMNL010000027.1, read on the forward strand.
ATAGCTTTGGCTTGCCCTCAGTGACCCTCTGAAATATCAAAACATGAGTTTTACACTCCATTCCCATTGTAACCATTACAGCACGCCCCTGTGCTCTAAAAACTAATACAATCACAAAACGTGAAAGTGCGGGGGCATCACAGGGGCAGAGCATGCTAGTAGCAGTACCAGGAAGGGGAAGGGATCGGGCAGCCAAACTGAACTTACAATCCCTTCCTGTAATATATTGAGGCATCCAAGAATTTTGCAACATGGGCCGTTTCAGTCCAGTTCAGGTGAGCTTTCATGTGGAGGGCTTAAGTTATGCACTGAAACTGGTGCTCTTTAAAGTGGTAACAAACACTGATGCTGTTAGACTCTACGATGAAGGCCGGCCACTCCCAGGTCCTGTACCGCTGATTGGTACCCGTCTCCACTGGATCCAAATCTCTGAAGGGGTATGGGTAACCTCGACAGCCCTACCATGGGAGGTGAGACCATAAGGGACAGATTCTGGGGTGAGTACCTGAGATAGGTGGGTGGGTGGGGAGGGTGACTGGTTAGGGTGCTTGCCAGAAAGGGCAAGCCAGCAAGCAAGAGGATAAACAATAAAAAAGTGAAAGATTTGGTATAAGTGGCTCAGTAGGTAGAACGCTTGTCTCTGGGGCTATAAGATCAGAAGGTCATGAGTTCTAGCCCCACACCAGCTAGAAGAAGAAGAATCAGTATTTATATAGCGCTTTTCCTACACAGTGTATCCCAAAGCACTTTACAAGCAATGCTAGACTGGTAGTGAAGTGACTGAATGTGTAATGGCGGCCATATCGCACATCAACACCCACACACAGCCTGGATAATTGCATGAACCGGTTTATGGGAAGGGGAATGTTGGCCAGGACACCGGGAATGTTCCCTGCTCTTTGCGAAGAGTACCCTGGGTTCTTTTACTTCCACCTGGACACCCACCAGGACAGCACCAGGATAAGTAGAAGGGACCTCGGTTTAACGTCTCATCCGAAGGACAGCACACCCCAGCAGTACAGCACCCCCCCAATACTGCACTCAGATACCAATGTTTTAGGTATGAGTCCAATCCCGGTGTAGGACGAGAACCCATGACCTTCTGGTCCGGAGGTGGATGTGCTACCAACTGAGCCACACTTGGGGATAATACTTATAAATGATACTGTTGTGTAGTATGAGGGGTGCGCTGCACTGCGAAGGTACTATTCTCTGGATGAGATGTTAAACTGAGGTCCCTTCTACCTGTCTCTTGTCACTGTCCAGGTGGACGTTATAGATCCTGTGGCACTTACAGGATTCAGCGTCATGGGCAACATTACCCCGTCAGTAAAACAGGTCCACGTAACCCACCCACCCCCAAGATACATCAAGAAATAAGCTATCACAGCTCAGTGTGCATTTTCAGGTCAAAACTTACAAACAGATAACTAACTAAACAAATAAAGATTAACCCCAACTCCACCTCACCCACCGAGCTGCTAGAAATCCTTCCACTCCTCCGGTAGCTTTGCTATAAGAAAATGATGTGCAGGCACCTCAGACTTGTTGTACTCTGAATTTACGACTCAGCCAGCTTGAACTTGTTGTACTCTGAATTTACGACTCAGCTAGCTGAGAGAGAGAGAGAGAGAGACATGCTTTCGTGCATTACTAAGCTGCATTAACGCACTCCTGTGTGGTTGAGGGCAGGTGGTGCCACCCCACCAGGGGGCATGGTAACCTAAATGAACCCACAGTCTACTGTGTGAGGAACTATGGCTGAGTAACTTCTCTATAATACTCTGAAATCCACACCAATCAGAAATGCCAGCTGGATGCTTTTCTGTGCAGCCTCACTGGCTGCCACCTCCCATTACAGTACAGACAGCCCTCCCCTAGCTTCTGTACCGCTAATTAAATATTATTTAAAAAAAAAATGCGATTTATCTTCCCAATCTGAGCGAGTATTCATAAGAACACAGATTACCTCCAAGAACGTTTTTTATCATTGTGATGCCACCTGCAGCTCACCTCTGTTATCCCCAATATGCCATCAAATACATTTATTTAAAGAAAAAAAGGAGCAGTCGCAGCACTTTGATTTACCAGCATAATGGTGATAATCAGAAGTCATCAGTAGCTCATTCAAAATAAATGGCTTCCGCTCTAATAAACTGACATCTGAGCTAGTGTCACTCACTCTGATGCTTTGTTAGGCACTGCTGTCAGCTGCGGAATAGCTATATTAAATGAACCTCCATGCAGATGCTCTTACTCCGTTTTTCTCTGTAATAACTCTCACACGATGTGAACCAAAGCTGCAGAGGCCTTTCCTGCCAACTAGGGATGTGCAAGTACCCAAATATTTGGAGTGTGTTGTTCATATTCTCCCAATCTGTTACTCTGATATTAGTTGTTCAGAATGCTTTTAAACATATGGACTCCCCCCAACTATGAAAAATGCCCCCTACTCCACCTACAGGCCTGCCCAAACACAAAAGAAGAGGTTCAAGCAGGCCCCTCCACCAACATAGGCAAGAAGGCAATGTCCCCTAGCCGGTGTTGAAATGACACTTTATGAGCTTTGTTAGCTAGGGGGGCTCATAAGGGTGCTATCTTTAAATTGACCCCCCCTTCCCATTATAAGTCAATGGCAGTGATGTGTGAGCTACCGGGACCAAGCCCTGACAAGCCCCCCCCCCCCTTTAATTCCAACATTGCTCCTACCCCACACTGCCATGGGGAAGGGGGGCCAGAGAACAGCATACTTTTTTATGATTATTCCCCCATCTCTTTAGACTCCAGCAGCCCCTCATGCACACATACGCCCACACTGAAGTGTCCATTCTTGGCTACCACATTGATACATCACAACACATCCTCCTCCTCAGCCTGGGAAGGGCGGGTCAGCACTGCAACTCATATACATCCTCCCCCCTGCTGTACAGCACACAAATATCTGATGTCAAGCTTATATAGAGCTTCTATACCAACCCCCTCCTCTCGTGGCCCACCATGCATTGACTTCTCCCCTGGGCCACAAACGGTCAGCTAGGTGACAGGATCTAGGACTCTCCCTCCCCGGAGCAGGCCCAGTCCTTCTGTCGGTCCTTTCCTGATGTCCCAGACTTGGGTGCAAATTGTTTTTGCAATCACTGCTTTACACCAAGGAGATGGCTGCAAGGGACTTTCTGAAAATAATATGGGGTGTCTGAATGCTGCAGTATTCTGAATTTAATTGTCAGTATTTACAAACTCTTACTTTGTACCTCTCTATACATATCCAAAGCCCACCCACCTGCAACAAACCTGAACTTAACAAATGCATGAAACTGGACAAAGCAGAGCAGGTTGATGTTCAAGCTGACACCATGGCTAAAAATAAAACTGGATAACTCAAGCTACCATTTTGGCCTGTAACTGTGACTAGGCACAGGTAGGGTTACCAGCTGTCCGGTTTTACCCGGACATGTCCTCTTTTTAAGGTGTGAATTTTCAGCCGGGAGGATTTTTTCGTAACTGCTGTTTTGTCCGGGTTTTGGGCCTGGCACTCTGATTCACTCTGAACTAGTTGTCTGTTGCCAAGCAACCATCCCGAACTGCAGGTGGTCCCATGCTGCAGTGCGCAGGACCACTTGCAGTTTGCCAGTTTCTTGGAAACAGACAACCACTAGTTCACGATCAGAGACAGCGTGCCAAAGCAGCTGATGATATATAAAAAATGAAGAAGCCTCTTCCTGCCATGAGTGGTCCATCCAGCCCCATTCTGCACATGACTGTTATATTCAGTTCACTCATGCTTGGTATTTAGCAGGCAGCCAGACAGTACAGTAGTGCTGAATGCACGGTGGAAGTTTGTCGACTTGGAACTGTTGTTGCCCACCAGCAACACACGGCCATATTTTCTGGCACTGACCTGAACTTCAGCCTTTTTTTTTGGCATTACAAGATGCCTTGGCTGACATATTTGCCAACCAGTACAACTCACTACAGACTTTTTTTCTTTTTTCTAACTATGGCTTAAGTTTTTGAAGCCCCACTAATAGGAAATTCCTAAACATTTGTCTCCTGACCGCAAAAAAAGCTATAACAAAGAGGTGGCTCTCGGCCACGTTCCCACTATCGAACACTGGCAAGATCTTATGATAGGCATGTGCAGGATGGAACGAATTACAGCTCTATTAAACCATTGATCTGACAGCTTTGATTGGAGATCCAGACCAAAATAAATATAACATCATGGGGTGGGGGTGTGTTAAGGACAAGGCTGCTCCTTGTTGTTGATCTAACCTCGGTCCTGCTTGCCTTGCCTCTCACTTGAGAGGATGGAGTGGTGAGAGTGGGAGGCTGCTGTGCTGGATGTTGGCTACTACTATTCATGAGGGCGCAGGCTTTCCTTGCAATTCTGACCTGTCCTGGCTGGGCGTGGGCTACTACTAGGGCTGAGTGTGAGGGGGGGACAGACTCACTCTTTGCAGCTTAGCTAGTCCTCGTTTTGGTATCCCAAAATCTGGTAACCCTAGGTACAGGCCAGGCACATGACTTGTAGTTGCTATGTGGATGAAATCTTTTCTTTGCTCTACTGGCATTATTTCTACAATCATTATTTGCATGGTTACAGTTTTTATTTCATTACCTGGGAAGTTTTTTTTTTTGTTTTCACCCTCATTTGATTGTCCTTTTGCCTCCCAGCTCCTGCACAGCTGTGAGTGAAGTCCACGGCTTTGCCTCAGGATGGTGGTTGACTTTCTGGACAGCAGGGCTAGGAGCACAGGTCTTCCTGAGGGGGGCATATTCCCCTGAGCTAGAGGTAGTTTGGAATGCATTCAGCTTGGATGCAGATCAGGTGTTTATTACACTAAAACGATACGTACAGGAGAGGAGGTTTGCAAGAACAGCAGTATATGTAGGATCTGTGACGGATACAGCTTACTTATGGCCAGCTGAAGTTTTAAGGACGTAATTGTCAGGGACCCTGGCTAAAGTACTCATCCCGCAGTATAACTACGTGAGGCCAGATGTGTCCGAGACCTGCTGCCAGCATCTACAGCTGAACTGGTCTCATCCTGAGGTTTTGCTTTGTCAAGCATCTCAGGTCATTGGTAGGGCACTGTGGGGTATGGCCATCTCCTTTTGCACCGACGGTAACAAAGTATGGAGTTCTTGAGATGACAACAAAGGCAAGCTTGGAGATCACTCCTTGAAAGATTGTGTCCCCACAGAACGGTGGTTATAACCCCTTTGATGAAGCCTTGAGCGAAACTGGTCAGGTTACTCCTTGTGTCGGCATTCCTGACCTGTGCTGCTGCTGCCGCTGCACCTTTGAGTTTTTGCCTTTTATGCACTTTGTTTGCACTTTTTCACACAATAAAGATTGTGTGCTTCTCTGTGACTAGTGCCAGTTTTTTTTTTGTTCTGCAGGTTACAATCTAAATATTCATAGTATTTCATACATTATCTATCTATATATAACTATTTACTATAAAAATATACATATATATGTATGTACACACACACATACACACACACACATATTTAGAATTTATTTACCTGGTCGGCCTAGTAGCATAGTGATAGAGCTACCACCTGCTACGCTGACGACCCAGGATTGGGAAAGGATGTGGACCACTCTGTGCCTGTTTGGGGAGGGAAGACTGAGCATCCCTAGACAGCGCTCCTCCTTCGGGGAGCGGGTAAATATGTTCCGTTAGGTGGCTGCCACCTAGAGGAATCTGAGTGGCAGTACAGCACGACCACACAGGAGGTGGAATTTGCACAATGCATCGCTGCACGTGTTATGGTCTCAGGGAGCAAATGGCAGGAAAAAAAACCTAACTGCAGCTGGATGACAGCTTGGTCCTCCACAGTCCCTCCCCTGCTGACTGCAGCCCAGGTAAGTCCCAGAGAAGCAGGGTGAGGGGGGCTGGAGGGACAGGTCTGAATGGGGCAGGTCGGAAGACTGGAGCTAAAATTCTGATTAAAAAAAACAAAAACAATTCTTTACCCAACAAAGGTTAAGTGGAATGCAACATCTTGTTAGTAGCGATATCCTGTACCTACCCAGGTCTACAGCTGGAAGAACTGTTGCAGACTAGCTCATGGTCACATGCTAAATAAATAACCCGTGGGACTTATTCAATCAACTTTTTTTGGCCCCACCAATGACTGCATCATTTAGACCTCCATCCCCGGCTAACTTTCGAAACCCAACTCCAGACAATGACGGGGCAGCGTGGGGACCAGGAGTACAGTTTTATTCCCATTTTCTCTATGTCCTCCCACTTCCCACTGGTAACGTGGGCAATACTTGCTGCTGCTGGTGGTGGTAGTAAGCTCAGTTTATTCAGGAATAAACTGCTGCAATGAGGCTCATTTTCAGTGTGTCCATTTTATATGCACAATAACCCACTCCAGGGCTCAGGCTTTTTTAATCCTATGTTTGTCACCCCCAGTCTGCCTGATGGCACCCCCCCTCGTCCCATCACCAACCTTCTCACAGACTTACCAGTTATCCACCATTTACGCTGAACCCTTTGGGTGGGCATCCAGCCATGTTGGTCATGCAAGAGCATGTCATGGGGTGCCAGAAAGGGGCAGCCCTGCATCCATATTCCTGATTTTTTTCCCCTGGAGCATGAGGACATGTGCACCAGCATATCACGCTCCAGCCCTCCCCCTTGCTAGCGTACACTCCAGCTGTGCTGCCATCCGGCTTCTGCCAGGTGGCAGTCCCTACAGAATGAACTGACGTCCCCCTTCCCCGAGGAAAGAGACCTGCCATCGGCCACTCGATCCCCTCCCCGTACCCCACTGAGCGACCAGCATCCGTTCCCAAACCCAGGTCACCAGTGTGGACAGAGCACATGTTTCTTGACAATTAATGCACTTCCTGGGGATGCGTTGAAAGGCACTTGGCCTTTGACCTTGTGCCATCAAATTCACCTGGTACATGATTTAATTCTCTAAAAACCCATTCCCTGATGTGGGTCATTGCTTGCTTGTTGCCATTTAAAAAAATGATTGATGTTCTCTGTCCTGACATGAGTTCTTGGGTGAACCTTTTTTGGTTTTATTTAAATATTTTTGCGTTTCATTTAAAAATGTAGTTGTGCCTCTTTTGTTATAGTCCGACTCCAAGGCATAAAATGAGTGGGTTCACATCGCAATTTGCGATGCAAAAAACAGCGATTGCTAATCAACTACATTTTTGATTAGCTGTACTTGCTAGTCAATTTTCTGAGCCGGCCTGTGCTTCGGATGGCTCCTGGCTGTTTTTTTCCTCTCCCAGACTCTGCGACATCCCCCAATTTCTGAACTGGCTCTGCCCAAGAATTGTTGGGTTTTTTTGGCCCCCCCATCCCCATCCAATTCGGGGGCGCCTGAGGATGAGCACACAGAAGAGAAACTGACGGGGTCCAGTGGAATGGAGCAGCATCACACTAGGTGAAAGGGGAACATCCTTAGCTTGGCTGAGTGTGTCCGGTCAATGCCCAGAGATGGTTTGCTGCAATCACGACGACATGGTCTGATGCTGGCCCCTGAGCTGACCCAGACAAAGGCAACCTGGCAATGCATGTTGGAGCCAATACAGAGGCAGGAAAATGGCAGAGTCACTGGCTGGGTGCTTGGAGCAAATACAAAGGTACTTCTGCTTTTGGCTTGTTTCTCCACCCAGGCCAGGGTTGTGTGGCAGGACGATATTGGGGGGGGGTTGTTCTGTGCAGTGCCTCTGAAGAAAATATCAGAAGGGCATAAGAAAAATGAGACCAACAAAACTGTGAGCATGTGTATTTATTTTGTTTATTTTGTGGCTGGGAAGTTTTGGGTCACTGCATCAAGAGTGTGTGTGTGTGTGTGTGTGTATATGTGTGCACGACTGTGTGTGTGTGTTAGGGGGTGCATAGTGAACTGTTGTCCTGCAAAGAAAAAATTATGACTCACTGAAATTTGGCAATAAATGATAGAGGTGTGGGGGGATTACACACCAGCAGATGGGGGTCCTCAGTTGCCCTGAAAGACTTGTTTGGTTCCAGCGGGGGAAAAAAAATTACCCTGCATTAGTGCAGAGAACAGAACAGGGGCTGAAGTACTGCAGCAGCAGAAAATGGAGCTGAAGTGTTTCTGCTGTTTTGTTTTTGTTGGGTGGGGAGGTAGGTGGGTTAAAGGGAAACACCCTGCAGATGAAAGAAGACTAGTAGAAGTGTTGGGTATTGGTGCGTATAAAATTGTAAGTGTGGAGATTGGGTGGGGGGAGAGACTTTGGGTACTGTGTACCCTGTTGTGCAGTGTTGTGTGACCCTGTGTCTCGGACTCAGACTTTACTCCCTTGTAGTTCTGACTCATCCTGTTTTCTTTCTCTGCTACAAAAATGGAATGGTAAGACTCACCTGATTGAGAATTAAACATAAGTAAGTAAAATAAATAGAAACCTGACTCAAAACACTGTCTAGTGTGCTTATTTTGTTGTTAAACAGCAGCTACAATCAGTTTTGATCTGATACAGTTAAAATTCAACAGTTTTAAAAATTGCATCTCAAAACTGACTCTGCTAATCAATTTTTTATTTGGGTAACAAATCTGCTAACTCACTTTCCAACACTAATTTATGCCTTGTAGTCTCTGATTTGGGACCAAAAAAAAATGAGCTCTCACTCCCTCACTCCTAGCTGTGCACAAACATCAGTCACTACTATGGAAATCACATGGTCCTCTGTATGTCGGGTTATTGTGTTATTTTGTATTGTGTTATATGTATAGAATCTGTATATTGCCTAGGTTTATGAATTTGTTGTGGGTTTTCTTTTCCATGCACATTGTCCAAAGTCCTTGACGCACAGTAAATACATAGGGAATACACAACGGCCTTACTCAAAATATGCAACTCATCTCGATGTATGAGGGGTCAAGTGCGTAACTGACAAGTGACAAAGCCACGAGCGAGTTATGAAAGTCTTGTCCCTTCACAAGTGAAGATAAACTGTGTATTTCGAGTCAGGCCTTTGTGTATTTGATTTATACAACAATAGTTTAACAGTTAAAACTTTTTAAAGCACCCTTCTGTGTGGAGATGTTACTGTTTTTCTGTAATTTGAACTGCTGCCTTTAGTGTGCATAGGCCTACTATGATGTCATCAGCATTCTGCTAGCTATTCCAGTGGCATCGTCACGTTGATTTTGGGGAGGCTACAGTCCCCCCAGTCTAAGTTAAAGCCCCCCCCAATCATTTGGGTTGTGTCAATCAATCTGCAGCTTAGCTGAGCAACTTAATGTAGCCACTAGTCAGATGTTTTGTTTTTTGTCAGGGAGGCGCTTTCACATCGCGACCCCTTGGAGCACACTTTCATTTTTCTCCACTGGACTTTGCAAGTGCTCCCAAGGGTTACGAAATCCAACGAAGAAAAACGAAAGGACTGAGCCAGCCAGATTAGCGAGACAATCAGCGATTCAGCATGAGCCGTAATGTTTTAAATATGAACGTGCGTAGACTGGGCAGTGGGCTGGAGGCGGAGTGGAGACACTAGACAAGAGGAGACTCGAAGAGAAACAAACAAGAGAAGATGTGGATTGGACTTGTCTTTGTCAGACCCCGCCCAGAGACACCGGGAGACAGAGAAGAGAGAGAGCAGCTCAGCTTCAGGGTGGGGATTTCAAGTTGACTGGTGATGGCAGGCAGCAGCCACTGAGACAGGTACTGGCTGGGAAGGGGGGAGTTGTTGGGGGGACAATCATCTGACTGAGTCTGTCACTGGTTTATTTTGTTCGTTGTGTCACTGAAAGTCCAGAGAAAAATGCTTTTTGGACACACATGGTAGTAGGCAGCATGCTAAATTTCACTAAAATAAGGGAATCCCTGAGTGCGAAAACAATGCATCTGATCCAAACACAAATTGAATGTTACAACGGACACTGGGAATTCGTTCACATTCACCCTTTGTCACAGCATTTTCTAGTGCTGACATGAGTCATGTCAGAACTAGGAAATGCTATGAAGAATGAAGTGTGAAGTTTGTGAACGAGCAGTAGCACTGACTCACTGGAGGGAGCGGGTTCGTCGTGGGTACTTAGTGCAGTGGGCACTCATGTCAGCGCGAGGTGTCTGGTTGGTGTGGGGGCAGGGGCAGCAATGGCATCTACCTTATGGAGGGCTAAGGGGTTGGGAGGGAGGAACTCAACAACAACATAAACGGCTCTGACTGGAGAACTGGGAGTGATAGGAGTATGAGGGAGGGTTCTATTTCTGTGACTGGCACCTGCCTAATACCCTTCATAAGGAATAGTAGTGACACAGTTTCTGTTGGTAAAGGAAGCAGCAGAGAGCAGAGTCTCAGAGATTCATTTGGATCTCATCTTTTTCTTTAAGTTAACAACAACACAATATATATATATATATTACTCAGTTATTCTTATTCATACAAAATTAATCAAAGCTCTCACACTTGTTGAACTGAGAGCTTTAGTGTTTATTTTTACCTTGTTTTCTGTGTGAGAGACTGAGTAAAATGGGGGGGGGGTGTTGCGTGGGTTAATTGAAAAGCTCACAGATGACCTGTGATTGCCTTACTCTCACACTCACCTGACCCTCTGCGATTTGTATTGTGGCAAGCTAGCTTAACAAGCAAGGGGTTAGCCAGGTTATTAGCCAGTTCAGATACTGCAGCCTGTGATACAAACTCCTGCCCAAGTATAATAACCTGTCCTGTAACCTTCCCAGCAGATTTGCTGGGATAATGATGTCTGGCTGGTCTCTTACTTGCTCTGGAGACTGTAACCTTCCCAGGAGATCTGCTGGGATATGCTGTCTCTCTTTCTGTTGTCCTCGGTGGTCCAGTAACTAAATTTTTCCACATGTACCATAAAATAGATGTCATGATAACCAGGCTTTTCAAACATGTATTTCACTATTAAAATGCAGAAAAAGCCACCACTTGAAGGTAACATTTTCAAAATGTCATGCCGGACCCCCCCCCCCCAGCTTTGTTAGGATTTTGAGTGTGGGGCATTAGCCCCCCCAACTTTATATATCTGACAATGCCCTGAGCTATTCTCTGATTGGTTTTGTTCTGTACAAAGGTCAAAGTAAGTGACTGTGACACTCTACCACTCTACAAGTCACTAGTCAGACCGCACCTAGAATACTGTGTGCAATTCTGGTGCCCATATCTGAAGAGAGACGTGAGATTGTTGGAATGGGTACAACAAAGGGCGATAAAGTTGATTCAGGGATTACAGGATATGCCCTATGAGGAGGGATTAAGGGAATTGAACATGTATTCCCTGGAGGAGAAAAGGGATTGGGGGATATGACTGAAACCTTTAAGTACTTAAAGGGAATAAGTAAGTCGGGTACTGAAGAGATATTCAGTCTCTGGAAGGGGAGGGACACGAGAGGGCATAGACTTAGATTGGAAGAAGGTAGGTATAAGCGGGAAATGAGAAGGCACTTTTTCACAGACAGAGTAATGGCAGTTTGGAACGCTTTGTCAGAGGAGGTGGTATCCTGTAGGATGGTGGGTAGTTTCAAGAGGGGATGGGACGAGGTGAGGGGGGTATTTGAGAAGGTGGAGGAGGGGCAGCTGCAAAGTAGGGTGTCAGCTGCACACTCGAGCAGACTAGATAGACCTAGAGGCCTAATTTCAGTTGGTAATTTTCATATGTTCATATAACTAACCTCTAGATAAATAAAAACAAAATGGTTATATTAAATACATACTGAAAATAGAAAATAGAGTTAAAAATCTACGTTTCGACCTTTGTTTTTTTCCTCTTTTAGATATTTCCTGAAGAAGACCTAAGGTCGAAATGTTGATTTTTAACTCTATTTTCTATTTTCAGCGTGCAATTAATATAACCATTTTGTTTTGCTTTCAGACCACATGCTGATGTAGCACCTTGTTTTTTGTCTCTAGATAAATGTTTATCTGGAGGTTAGATAGAGTGATAAATTTATACAACACGTGCGTACAGATAAATTGCAACATAAAGGGTGCTATCTTGGCCCAACATAGCAAGATAATATTATCTCACAAAGCAGGATATGTCACAGTACATAGCGAATCAATCGGAGAACAGCTTTAACAATGCTGATGACATCACAACAGTCAAGTGTAGCACTGAAGTCAGCAGTTGAAATCAAACAGAAACAGTTATATCTTTATTTAAAAGGTATAGCTAGTAAACTGATGTTGTATAAATCAAATATACAATGGTCTGACTCAAAATACACAGTTTATCATCACGTGTGTAGGCAGGACTTTCATAACTCACTTGTGGCTCCGCCACTTGTGAATTATGGTCCTATCCCCATCACACATGAAGAAAATGTGCATATTTTGAGTCAGTCTATTACATGTCCCCTGTTTATTAGGGAAAAGTTTATCATCACTGGCATTGTATAAGTATAAAAGTAAAAATGTATTGCGTTTTATTGATTTATTCTAATGTCTGACAACAAATGATTTTAAGATTGTAAAAGACAAATTTCATTCTAGCTCATTCGTAGTGTTCCAGACCTCATTTTGGACAGAAAAGTGGTCCCACGTTTGATATTAAACTAGTTCAAGTGGCCAGGTCACTAGAGTTGGGGGGAGGGGCCAAGATGGGTCTGATATAAAAAGAATGGAATCTATAGGAAAGATGAACAATTGCTTCACAAAACAGGTTTTGCTATATTTTGCTTATTCCAGCATGTCACTGGTTCATTTTCACGTGAAATAAAATGTCTAGTTCCTGAGCTCGCTGACATAATGTTGCACATCACACAAGAGAGGTTCTCACATTATTTTCAAACTGTGTGCCTGCATCCTGTTATATGTCAGCTCCCAGCTTTCGGCTACTCTGACACCACAGGATGAATGCAAAGCAGTGATTACACCATGAAGTAAAACAGCATGCGTGCCAACGTGTTTTCAGCTGACAGCATGGAGCAAATCTAAACACTGTCAGGGTGAAAGTTATCCGAATGTTTAATTATAAAAAGGGTAACAGAAACCAAGGCATGTGATTGGTCAGCGTCGAGCGATCACATGATTGTGTGTCACTCCAGCACAACACCACAACAGCACAGCTCAGAAATACTTTCTGAAACACAATACAAACATTTAGAACTGTGCAACAAACAAAAAGGCTCCTCTGAGTACAGTGGCAAACAAACCGCAAACACAACAGAAAGAGAGTAAAGTGTAGCGCTCCCTCACTGACAAAAAAACAAAAACTGGACAGCAAATAAGGAAACTTTTGTTCAGCTGAACACTAAAGTAGCATGCCAGGAATAGTTTTGAATGGTACTATGCCCCTGTACTTGGAAAAATAAACATTTTTATTTTTTATCTGCAACCCAGCATCTGGTGTGTTTCTTGCTGAGTAAGTATCACATTTTTCTTAAGATTTAAAAATAAAAATCAGAGGAACCCTTTTATAATTGCAATAAGACACTCCAGAGTGTGCTGGATTTTGAGATAATGATGCATCTTGTGTGTGGAAGGCACACATGCCATTATCATAACAATGCATTACTGTTTGAGTAAAACCCCATGGGGCTGGATCATGTCACAGTGGTGAGGTGCTCAGCTCCCAGCAGAGTAGGCTGCACATCACTCACACATCATTCATCCTGCTGGCCAGCCAAGGACAGGCATTACGTCGGCTGTGAAGACAACCGCTCGCCTGCCCTTCGGATCAAAGGAAGGGTATAGCTGCCATCATAAATCAAGCAAAAGGACTGACAGCACTCCGGTAGTTAGGTGCTGAGAATCTGAGCATCCACAGCCAACCCAAAAGACAACATGCCAGATAAAGATGCTGATACACAAACTTGCTCAGCTACAGATGAAAGCTTTTATTTGAAATGTGTATCTGGGATAAGTGCAAACAGTTCCATCAGTTGTGAAGGTACCAGCACATCAAAAACTGGAAGAATGGTCCAACACCTGATGTGTAGGACATGTGCAAACAGTTCTATCAGCTACTTTGAGGCAGTATAGCGCAGTGGTTTAAGGCTCTGAGCTGTAAATCTGGTGACATCCAGCAGACTAGACCTGGGTTTGAATCCCACAGCTTCCACTTCCATAATGTGTGACCCTGAGCAAGTCACCTAACTTCCCTGTGCTCCCAGGTCGCGCCTGTAAAAAAGCTTTCAGCTTAGTGTGCTTCTCCTGGTTAAACAACTAAAAAAAACAAACAAAAAAAAACTACACCACAACATCAAACACTGAAAGGGTGGCCCAACATCTGATGTGTAGGAAATATGCAAACAGTTCCAGCAGTTACAAAGATATCATCACCTCAAAAACTGGAAGGAAGTCACAGGATAACCTAAGTAGTAAAGTGGGTGGGAAATCCCTACGAATTATTACACGTTTGCACATTATACTTGCTGGTTCCTCCTTATGAGGCAGGGCAGGAGGACCTGATGGACCTACAGTCCCTTCTCACCTTAAAGTACTGTTACAATATAAAAAGAACAAAAAAATAAAGGTTACGGGAGATGTGATGTCCATTATGCAAATGACAGATGTGATATACCTGGCCAGTAGGAAATGCAAAGTACAAATATGACAGGTAGATATGACATTAAAGGTAAGGACTGACAGTAAATATTTAAAAACTGGGTGCATGGTATTAAACATTGCAATAATATACAGCAAAGGTAACAAGGCAAGTAACAGTACTGAGCACCACAATGCAGCAATTAGTAACAGAACGCTATGTGCAGGAATGGTGGAGGCTAGCGGCCGGAAATGAATATGATGTATCTACCGTAATTCTTGATCTTCCTGGATATCTTATCCATTAATCACTGGTAGGCACAAGCCAGAGGCGGTAGGACCCTCTGGGAAGCTTATAGCTAAAAGCTTTCTCTCTGGAGTAGGGGCCAACATCGGGGACAGCACTGTCCTCAAGGCCAACATACTACATGGTGCTAACGGGTTGGCCAGTAATGGACGCTGGCCCCTCCACCACCTCAGTTCTGTTTGCCAGAGAGGAAAACAGAGATAGAGGAAAAAAGGAGGAAGGGTGGGACAAGGGAGCCCAAGGGACAGAAAAAGGAAAGGATATAAACTGAAAAAAGGAATAAGCCAGCCTAAGGAGAAGGGGTAGGGCTCTAAGAGGTCTGGAAGGGGGACCGCAACCACTGGGCAGGCCAAGAAGCAGATAAGAGGGAGGAGGAGGAAAAAGGAAGGAAAAGAATAGAGAGAGAGAGAGAGAGAGAGAGAAAAAACACAAGAGAGGCAACCCAATTTTGTTTTGTTTTTAACACAGGAGTGGAACCCCAGGAGGCAAGTACAGGAAGATGCAATAGAGGACAAGAGGCCTCACATGCTCCAAGACACCTGAAGAAGCATCACAAGATGTCGGAGATCCTTGCCACTGCGATTCAAGGCTACAACCCTCCTGGTCCACTAGAGAAAAAAAAGAGGCGGGGCCACCAGAATCTCTCACCCTCTCTCTCTCTCTCTCATAGCATGGGGTGGGGACTCGATCCACCCTGGGGCAAGATCCCTCCAGATAGGGGGTCACCTAACTAGGAGAGCCCCTGGTCCCTGAGTGGAATGCTGAATCTCTTGTATCCACTGCCACCGGGAAAGTGGTGGAATGAGGAGGATTCAAGCCTCTGAGACGAGAACAAAGGGTTTGGAGTAGGGGCTCAGGCGGGACCTTGCCCCATGGCAACCCAGGAGTGGGTTGTCAGGGAAGAGAAATGTAGAAGAGTGTCCCCGGAGCCCCTGTGACCAAGATGTGGACTCAAGAGAGATAGGGCGATCCCCAGGTTCCAGGTGAAAGGAGGCCTGGGGCACAAGGAGCCCTAGAAAATACCAGGAAACTCCTGGTCCTTGCTGCCATTCCAAGGAGTCCCAGCCAAGGTCAAGTGGGGCCCCAAGGAGCCCCTGGCAAAAGCACCTGCTTGCCCTCTCCCCAGAAGTGGCTCCTTGGTGCTTCCAGAGGAAGATCAAGGAACATAGAGGTGCCAGCAAGATTATACCCACAACTGGCCTCAATTAGGGAGAAGGCAAGCAGGGAGGAGGCACTGCCCAGGAGAATGGGGCCCAAGAGGGGATGGTGGGCGGGAAGCAGTGATGAATGGTGAAGATATCCAGGAAGGTCAAGAATTATGGTAAGTATGTAATTTTCATATCTCACCTGGATGAATCTTCATCATTCACCTCTGGAGAGTGAGTACCAGGCACCACAAAGTGGAGCTGGCACCTCCCTGAGGGAGAAATCTCCCTCAGCCTCCTGTGGGGGACGCATAAGAGGAGGGGGTCCTCACAGGCCTGACTAGGCCCATGACTAGTCAGGGTCAGGTCGAGGCTCCTGATGCACAGAAGAAGCAGGATGCTCCAAGAGCTCTCTCCTGGCCCTACGGGAGAAGAATCTGGCCCCCTGGAAGGGCGAGGCAATCACCCTACGCAGGGCCACGGGTGACAACCAGGATAAATGGAGCCATGCCATCCACCTAATGCAGACTGCAGCTCCTACTACTTTCGACGCCAACTACTGACATTCTTAGATGATTCACTACACCAAGGGTATATTACGAAAAGAGAATTTGACTTTTTGTGTCCCACTTTCCCTGTACTCCCTACATCCTATATATTACCAAAGGTGCACAAGGACCCCCAAAAAATGCCAGGAAGACCTATTGTCTCCTCTATAGGCTCTCTAACTGAGAACCTGTCTGAATTTTTGGATGCATTTTTACAAACTATTGTTGTTAACACACCCTCATATTTGAGGGATTCGATGGCGGTATTGGAGGCCCTTGAGCACCTTTCTTGGGATGCTGGTTACTTATGGCTCACTATTGATGTGACGGCATTATATACCAGCATCCAACATCATTTGTGACTACATGCTGTTTCTTACTTTGTGGATAAATGTGACATTAAGGGGTCGTTGGATTCTGAATTTGTTATTGGTGCCTTAAGAATTATTTTGACTACTAATTATTTCTGCTTTGGCACCAGATATTATCATCAAATTTGTGGGACAGCTATGGGGTCAGCAGTGGCTCCCACCTATGCAAATATATTTCTTGCATGGTGGGAAGAAATACAGATCTATGACCATAGACAGAACCCGTTTAAGAACCAAATCAAATATTGGGGTCGCTTTATTGATGACATCCTTTGTATTTGGGAGGGCGCTGCACAATTTCTTGATATGCTTAATTCCAATGATTTTAACTTGCATTTTACATCTACCTGTAGTGACAGGTTCATTCCTTTTCTGGGCCTTTTACTTACAGGTCAGCCTGAGGGCTACAACCAAACAGAGAGTTACCATAAACCAACAGTAGGGAACTCCTTACTTAGGGCAGAGAGTTGTCACCCTAAACCACTGAAAGACAGTATACCCTATGGACAATTTCTTCATATTCGAAGAAATTGCTCTAATGATACCATGTTTGATCAGCAAGCAGAAGAGCTAACAAGGAGATTTGTAGAGAGGGGATATGACCCTGATATGTTACATAGGGCCTTAAAACAGGCAAAAGAAAGGAATAGAAAATAATTGATTGTTCCTAAAGTTGGAAATATAGAGGCTACTAGCAATATCAGCCATATTACAGAGTATAATCCTGTATCATATAAAGTAGCAGGAGCTTTGAAAAGATTTTGGCCCATATTATCTGCTGATGAGGACCTTGAAGCAGTAGTCTGCGAAGACTCGAGAACTGTGTATAAAAAGGGCACTAGCATCAAAGACAAAATTGTACATAGTCACCACTATATAGATAGACAACAAAGGAACACACTTGGTGATTTTCCACTTGGATTTTATAGGTGTGGAAATTGCAATGTTTGCAAATTTTCATTCCAAGGTAAAAGATTCACTAGTCCTTCTATTCAAATTTATCATGATGTTAGGAAATTTATCACATGCTCTAAATTGTACACTGGTATGACATCTCACCCTTTAAAGGAACGTATACAAGAACATGTACAGACTACTGGAAACCTGACCAGCAATACCCCTGTGGGTATTCACTGGCAAACCAGACTCTTTCCATTTTATGGGCATAGACCACGACTTAGCCCCATTACGTGTGGGGGCACGGAAAGAAACTAGAACAACTAGAAAGTAGGATGATTTATAAACTAGGTGCCTGTAATCCATCAGGTCTTAATGATGACTGGATATCTTTCCATTCCTTTGTGAAAGATAAGAATCCCCCTCTCCTTCCCTCCTTTTCCCTCCCTCCCCTCCCCTCCGCCTTTCTCCCCTTTTTCCCTTTTCCCCTTTCCTTCCTTCCTCTCCCTGCCCTTCCCTCCTCTTCCCTTTTCACTCCCTTCCCTATTCCTCATTTTCTGTCTTTATATATTTATATACTTTTAACAACATTATTGTTTTTCATTTATTGTATGTACTGTTTATAAAACATAATTGTTGCATTCTTTTTTCTTTATAGGTTTATCAGAATGCAAGTCAAACTCAAAACTTTTTTATTTTGACATCTCATCATTCAAAAAATATAGTGCTTGGCAGACTTTAACTGGATTGAACCAGTATAGAGACATTATTTACTTCATCTCTGCCTCCAGGTTTTCGAAAGGGCTGCTGTTTCTGCTGTTGTTGAGAGCCCGATCGGTACACAGACCTGACAGACCTAAGTGCAGCTCCCTTGTCCTGTAGGTCTGTGATAATATCCTTGGTGTCCCCACCAAAAAGGATCAAGCTCCTGAAAGGGGCGTCCTGAATCACTGACTGGACCTCATTGGCAAGGCCAGAAAGGCAAAGCCAGGAATGCCGTCTGAGGGCAACGGTAGTTGCCAAGGTATGGGCCACTGAGTCGATGGAGTCGTAAGTGGTGCATAAAGCGTGCCTACAAGAATCCTTGGAGAGGCAGAGATCTTTGTCAAGGTCCTCCTTTAAAGGCGAGGGATCCATAGACTGGACTCATGCTTCCAGCCTGGCCAGGGTCGCTTTTTGATGGGATACCATGTGGGCCATGTAACTGAGGGACCAGAGGGTGCACGTGGCTGAGGAATATATCTTTTTCCGAAACTGGTCCATCTGCCTCGACTCTTTGTCCGGAGGAGTAGTGCTCATGTGCTTGGGCACTGAAGAGCGATTATGAACTGCCGAGATGACCACAGAGTCAGCCTTGGGATGGGCCTTTAAGAAAGTAGCATCCTTCGGTGCTCGGTAGATCCTGTCCACCTGCTTGGGGACAGCTGGGATAGAATGAGGCATCTGCCAGATGGTAGTGGTGAGGTCTTGATGAGGGGCCATCCAAGGAGAAATGGGGATGGGAGACAAGAGACTCTAAGTCTAGGTGTTCCGCGAGCCTCTGTCTCATGGGGTCCTGTTCCTCTGACTCCCAGTCGAAATAGTCCTTCATGGCCCTCAAGAGGTCAGAGAAGGCAGGGTCTTCTGGTGGAGACTTTGGCGAGACCTTGCCCCTTGTGTCCTCAGGGTCCTCCGGGACCTCCTCAGAGGAATCTTCCCTCCCCTCTGAACTGTCATCATCATCATCGTTCGCCTCCTTGACATGATGGTGCCTGGTGTCCGGAAGGGAAACGCCCTGTCGAGTCTTCCCCGAGATGTGGACAGTGGCTATAGACAAAATGCTCAGGGAAGGGGACCTCGGAGACCGCGGCTGTGGGAGCCTTGTCTCCAGGTCTGAGACCAACTCCGACCGAGCCCCCTGCCACCAAGACTGAATTAAGGTCTTGAAGTCCGGGGTAACTGGAGGAGGAGGAGGAGGAGGGAGGTGGAGTAGGCAGAGGCTGAGGGGGGGAGAGAGGAATAACCGGTGGTAGATAGTAGCCCTGGAATCCCATATAATGGGAATAGGGATTAAATCCAGGGTAGAACTGTCCCAGGTGACTCCAGTCTGGAGTGGGACCCCCCGGGTAGTGGTCCCCAGGATACCCTAACGGGTAGTGTGGGACAGTTCGGGGTCGGGTATAAACCCCCGTCGTCAGATCAGGCACTGGAGGAACCCAAGTCCAACTATACACTGAGCTCCAGGTAGCCGCATTGCAAATATCTGCAATGGGTATGTTGCGGATTTCCGCCAGGGATGCCACGTCTGCTCTAGTAGAGTGAACATACACTCTGCCCTCCAGCTTAACCTGTGCCATGGAATAACAGTGGCAAAGGCATGCCACCAGCCATGCCAAAATGCATCTGATAGTGACAGGTTGACCAAGCCAGGTCTCGCTGAAGGAAACAAACAGTTGTTGAGCCTTGCGATTTCTTTTGTTCTGTTCAAATAGAAACGCAGAGCTCTTCTGACATCCAAAGAATGAAGGGTACGCACTCCTTCATTCTGGAAGTTCACAAAGATAAGTAGGTTGGACCAAAGGTTGGTTTAGATGGAATTCTGAAACGACCTTAGGGAGAAACTTAGGATGGGTCCTAAAAACTACTTTGTCCTTATGAAACACAGTATACGGAGGGTCTGTGACCAAGGCATGTATTTCAGAGACCCTGCGGGCCGAGGTAATGGCCACCAGGAAGGCCGTTTTCCAAGTGAGAAATTTCAGTTCACAGGAAGCTAGAGGCTTGAAAGGTTTCCGAGTGAGCATGTCTAGCACAAGGTTAATGTCCCAGGCTGATACTGGACATCTGATAGGAGGTCTGGTATGCAGAATACCCTTAAGAAACCTCTTAACTACTGGTAACTGGGTCAGTGATAAGGAAAGTACTAGCTCATGATAAGCTGAAATGGCACAAAGGTGAACTTTGACTGAAGAGTACTGTAGACCTGAATTTGAGAGGTCTAGAAGGTACTCTAGAACTTTATTTGGTGGGCAGGAAAAAGGATTCAAAGAGGATTTTGCACACCAGAGAGAAAACGCTTCCATTTGGCTGTGTAAGTTTTTCTAGTGGCCGGCTTACGCGCAGTCAAAAGAATATCTGAGACTCTGTGAGAGACATTGAACCTGTTCACTTCTACTGTATCTCTTCAGGAGCCAAGCGTGAAGGTGAAGTGACTTCAGATTGGGATGGACCACAGGCCCCTGAGTCAGAAGGTTCGTCTGAAGGGTAAGTACTTTCGGAGGGGTTTCCAACATACTGTTGAGTAACGGAAATCATATCTGTCGAGGCCAGAAGGGAGCAATGAGGATAATTTTGTCCCCCTGGGACTCGAACTTGAGAAATACCCTCTGACTTAGAGGAACAGGAGGACATGCGTATAGAAAGCGTTTTGTCTACTGCAGCCTGAATGCACCCTGACAGAAAATGCCAGGCCCTGGATTTCTGGAGCAGAAGAGAAGCAGTTTTGTGTTGAGTAGGGATGCAAAACGGTCCAGGTCTGGAGTTCCCCACTCTGCGAATAGTGACTGAACTACGGTTGAGTCTAGAGACCACTCGTGAGGATCTGTCTCTGTTCTGTTGAGATGGTCTGCCAGTTCATTCTGCACTCCCAGCAGGCAGCCTGCCTGAATTAGATCCTTGTGCTCGAGACACCATTCCTACACTCTCATTGCTTCCCTGCATAAAGGGTAAGAGTATGCACTGCCCTGCTTGTTGATGTAATAGATCATTGCTTTGTTGTCCGTTTGAAGAAGAATGTTCTTGTGACAGAGAATGTCCTTCAAAGCCCAGACTGCATAAAGGATGGCTCTCATTTCTAAGACATTTATGTGAAGCTGGGACTAGTCCTGAGTCCACGTACCTTGGGTGTGGAGATTCCGACAGTGAGCTCCCCATCCCATCAGAGACGTGTCCATGGTAATGGAAATCTTATAATTCAGGGGAGCAAAAGGATACCCTTCCAGAAGATTGTCCTCTTGCGACCACCAGGTGAGTGACCTCTTCAGAGGTTCTGTCACCTTGATGAGAAAGGACTGAGGGTGAGTGGTTGGGGACCACTGAGTACTAAGCAGCCATTGAGAGGTTCTCATGTGGAGGCATGCTAGGGGTACAGTGAACACCGAGAATGCCATGAGACCCAGCATCCGTTGCATCGAGATAGCTCAAACCGAGCTGTTCTCTCTGATGTATCGGGCCATCTGTAGGATATCGCTCCTTCTGTCCTCTGGTAGAAAAGCTTTCACACAGGAGGTGTCCAGAAGAATTCCTATGAAAAGGAGCTTCTGGGAGGGCTGCAACTGCGATTTCTTGAGATTTAGCAGGACTCTGATGGACGAGAGAAAGTCTTCGGCCGTGGCTTCAGCGTCAAGAGTTCCTTGCCTGGAAGGGCTTGCTAGAAGTCAGTCGTCCAGATATGGGAACACTTGTATTCTGACCTTTATGAGGTGCACTGTGAGAATTGCACAACACTTTGCAAAAACTTGTGGCGCCGAGGATAGCCCAAAGGGCAGGACTCTGAACTGATAATGCTGGCCCAAAGCCACGAACCTCAGGTATTTGTGATGTCTTGGGTGAATGAAAATATGCTGGTAAGCATCCTGCATGTCCAGGGAGGCTAGCCAGTCATGTTGATGAAGCAAAGGTAACAGGGTTCCTAGCGAAATCATTTTAAACTTTTCCCTGGGGAGAAATTTGTTAAATTTTCTGAAGTCCAAAATGGGACGCATGACCCTGGTTTTCTTTGGAACCAGAAAGTAATGGGAGTAGAACCCTGTGTTCTGTTGATCCAGCAGAACTATTTCTACTGCCCTGTTGTTCAGAAGGCCTTGTATCTCGGAAGCGAGAAGCTCTGATTGAAATACTGACAGCGTGGGCTGTCGTTTGGGGGGACGATCCGGAGGGGTCTCTGAAAGATTGAGGGAATACCCCTTGCAAATTATCCGGAGGACCCATTTGTCCAACGTTATGGACTTCCACCGGTTGTAGAAGTGAGTCAGATGACCCCCCACCACTAAGGAAGAGTCCCCCTCAGGCAGCTGAGGTGGGACTTGGGCCAGAAACTCAGAAGGCAGCACTGGGCACTTTGGGCCCTTGCGCTTTCTGTTGCGTTTTCTTTGGAGGCTGAGGGGCTTGGTTTTTATTAAAACCTCCCCTGCCCTTGCCTTAAAAGGACTGACGGTTGTGAAATTGACGCTTATTAACACCCCACCCCCGAGAAGGAGCGGGAGCAGGTCGCGCCAATTTAATGGCAGACCTAGTCTTTTGTGTGGCCTCTAGAGCTTGCTCTACTTGAGGACCGAAGAGATACATACCGTCGAAGAGCAACGCCATGACCTGTTGCTGGGCATCATTCGTGAAGCCTGAAATGTGCAGGCAGGAGTGACGGCGGGTACAAATGCCCGCCGCCACCGCTTGGGAGGCAGTATCGAAAGCGTCCATAGCTGCTTTAACCTGCTGGATGTTGGACTCGATACCCCTGGTTATGGTTTGAGGAAGCTCTGAATTACTGTCTGACTCCAGTAGAGCTTCTACCATTTGTTTGAGCGAATGCCAAAGAGCATACTCATATTGAGAGAAATAACCCTGGTAGCTGGCAATACACATACCCAGGGTGGATGCAGCAAAGACTCTCTTGCCTAAAGTATCTATCTTATGAGAACTGAGGGAGGACGACCTTATCATTCTCTGCCAAGATCACAATAGGGTCTGCAAAGGCTTGGGAGGCTAAAATGGGTCGATCCTTGGGAGCAGCGTACTTTCTATCTATGGACTTAGCCACAGAAGGAATGAGAGTGGGATTACTCCATACCATTTGAGAAAGCGTCTCAAAGGAAGGCTGTACCGGGGGAGTTAAATCCATAGGGATCTCCAGGACATGAAGGTATTGGAGCCTTAAAAGCTTCCCAGGATCGATATCTGTAGTCTGGAGAGAAACAGTGGGAATTAAAATTTTTCAGCAGAGACTTAAAGAACAGGTCCTCGACCACAGGCTCTGCAATAGGATTGGATCCTGTTTCCTCAACATCATCACCCAGCCTAAGGTCTGGGTCAGGCTCAATATTATCTCCTGACAGCCCAGGAGGGACTGTATGAACAGACAAGGAGTGAAAATCAGAATGAAAAGAGGAAGGAAAACGTTCGGAGTCACGAAGCCCTGAAGACTGGAAGACATCATACCAAGCCTCAGTGCCAAAAAAGAGCATGGCACCATCTGACCCAGTGCCGCCCTCAGCGCCGACAAGCCGCACGATGTCGAGGATGGTGCCGACAAGCCGCACGATGCCGAGGATGGCGCCGACAAGCCGCATGGCACCGAGGACGGCACAGAAAGGCCGCAGACAAACCCAAAGGCGCCAAGGACGGCACCGGCAGACGCACTGGCGCCGAGCGACCCATCAACGCCGAAGGTGCCGAAATCAAAACAGGGCTTTGAAAACTAGGATTTGAGGAGAAAGAAGGAAGAATACCAGGAGATAGAGGCATCTGTGTGGCCCCCTGAGCTCAGAGTCGACAGCACCGAAGAAGGCGCCGCCCAACTTGGGAGGCCCAACCACCCTACCCGATCCCCCGAGGGTCCCGGAGTGACCAGGCCAGGCAGCTGGACCAACCTCCGAGACCATTGCTCCATCAGAGTGGCCCACTGATGAAACTACTCATCTGAAGCCCTACCAGAAGGTGGGGAAGGGCTCCTATATCAAAGAGGTCAGTGACCAGAAACAGAAACCAGTGACTCCGGAGGAGGAGACCGGCAACTAACCCCAATGACCGACCATCGATGTGCAGACATACCAGAGGGTGACCTCTAGTGATGCCTTCTCTTTTTTGACCTGTGGGCCAAAGAAGAGCTCGAGGCCGAACGGTGCTGAGAATGCGACCGTTTTCTTTTATGCTTCCGGGGGGACCACCACTCCCCTTGGCCATTGGACCGTCCACTGTCAGACCCCCCCTCTGGAGAGGGTGGCGGACCGGACCCAGCCCGGCTGACTGAAAAAATTTCATACGAAGTCCCCCTACTGTCACCCGACCCGTTCATGGTCGACTCCGTCAATGTAGGCTGAGACTTCTTTCTTAAATAAAAATAAAAATAAATTATAGTAAGCGGTACTTATTCAAGATATATTACAAAATAATAAACTGAAAACTATGCTGCTAGTTTGAAGTTTGACTCCTAGTGAGCGAGCGTCATCGTCACTGAAGCGCACTTGATGGCGGGAAAAAAGGAACTGAGGCAGTTGGAGGGTCAATGCCGAGACAGTCATTGCCGCACGAGCTGAGGCTCGCGACACCACTCCTCATGGCTCCATCTCTGGCGCCGGACCTCTTGCAAAAAAGTCTGCTCCCACTGGGTCCTAGTGCCTCCAGCGTAGATCCCATCAGTGTGAATGAATGGTGGAGACTTTATGTCCAGGAAGATCAAGTCCTGCTGATGAAAACAGATTTCGAGTGATAAGAGTAGGACCTGCTTTCATGACTCCCAACACTTTAATTTCATTAATAATTAGAAGACTAGTACTGTTTAAAAAGTAACACTGCAAGAATCATCCTTACAACCTACACTATCAACACATAAGTTTCAGGCTTAACTTCCAACTCATCTTTTTGTTTAGGAAGCATACATTTTTCTGTTATTTTTCCCACTTTCATGACCACAAAAGCCCATGACAACAAGGGCCTAATATTCAAAACTGCACAAAGTGGAGCGCAAAAATTTAGCTCTACCTACCATGATGCCGGGTGCCCAAAGATGCTATATTCAATGGAATAGCACACCGGTGCTATTCAACTGAATATAGGGCCATGTAGGCCCAACACTAACCATGTGGCGCTGCCCCCACATGACTCCCGAAGTACGGCGCCACAATGGATAGTGACAGAGTGCAATTTGCGATATTCAAAGGGACCCATGCAATAATGAAAATTATGTACCTACTGTAATTCTTGATCTTTCTTCCTGTGTATCTTCACCATTCATCACTGGTGGGTGTCTGCCAGAGACAGGCACCCTGCGGGAGACTTTTTTTTTTTTGAGGAGGGTCCGACGCTGTTAGTGCTGCCCATGAGGCCGACGTATTACGTGGCACTCGCAGACTGGCCAGTGACGGCCATTGGGTCCTCCTCCACCTCAGTTCTGCGCGAAGGAGAGACAGGAGAAATAAATAAAGAGAATGAAGGGCAGGGCAAGGAAGCCCAAGAGACAGTAAAAGGAAAGGGATAAACTGAAAAAGGGTATGCTGATGAGAAGAAGGACAGAGAAGAAGGGGCCTGAGGGTTGTGGACCAGGAGGCCCCAGTCCCCGAGTGACCAAGAGAGGAGAAGGATAAAAGGGAAAATAGAGAGAAAAAAGAAAGTAGGCATGGGATGAAGGGGGGAGGGGGGTGACTTTGGCACCAAACAAACAAGGGGCAGCTCCGAAGGAACACCAGGGTAAGAACCCTGGCGAGAAGAGCTGCAACCAGGAGGTCTAAGTGCTCAGATTAGCAAGGAAACACAGCAGAGCTGCAAAAGTTTTACTACTGTATCCCCAGACTTAGGCAGAGCCAGCGCTGCTCAGAGGTTGAAGAGGGAGTGCAAGGAAATCAAGGAAGGTTGCACCACAGAGTTCAGAGGGAGGCCACCCCCCAGTCGCAATCCCAACAGTTCAAGGACTGTCACAGTTCTCGACACCCCGACCCCCCGAAAACACCAATGGGTTTAGGGGGGGAGGAGAAAAGCAACACTGTGGAAGGGTAAGGACATCCCGGGAGGCCCGAGGCACCTCTCCCAGGCTGACAGATCTAGAGAGTGGGTCATACAAAGGGTCCAATAGAGGAGAGGCCCCCCCCGGAGACCCAATAAGTAGAACCCTGAAGAGTTCGAGACTCACTCAAACCCAGACCCTGCCCCACAGACCCTCTTCTCCCCCGACAACTGTCGGGAGTGGAGAACTCCAGGAGGAGGGGGGAAGGGGATCAGGGTAGAAGGGAGGTGGCACATCTCAGGGACTGAGGCCTCACGAGGGGAAAGTGGGAGAGATTCAGTGATGAATGGTGAAGATACACAGGAAGATCAAGAATTACGGTAGGTACGTAATTTTCATATCTTACCTGTGTCAGTCTCAACATTCATCACTAATAAGTAATACCAAGCACGAAGAAACAATAATCCTAAGGAAAAACATTCCTCAGCTCCCCGAGAAGAACGGAGGAGAGGGTCCCTCCACTAGCCGGTTTAAGGTTGGGGCATATCAGAGTGAGACGGGGTCCCCTGAACCTTAGGGGAAGGAAGGTACCCCTGAAACTCTTGTCCCGCCTTGCGGGAAAAGAGATAGGTCCCCTGGAAGGGGGAGGTCAATAACTTCTGCCGGGCCAAAGGTGACAACCTCGACAGGCGAAGCCATGCCATCCACCTAATGCAGATCGCTGTCCCTGCAAGCCATGAAGTGACCTCACTGGCGTCGTACGATGCCCTTGATTGGTGCCTCACCAACTCCAGGCCTATAGCGGAGAGAGCTATGGCTTGCCGGGTAGCCTCCGAATCAGGCAGTGATGCTAGCGCTTGTCTTAGCATCACCCACAGATGCCTGTTGTAGGCAGCGTGGTGCGCCTGATGTGAGATGATTGCCAACAGGCTCCGCGCTGAAGAGAAAACTCTTCACCCCAACCAATCCAACTCTCGAGAGTCGGTCTGGGGGGGCTATATCGCGGACGGTGTGTCGAAGCCCAAAAGGGGTGTCCAGCTGCATCAGTCCAGAAGTTGGATGAGGCAAGGCACCTGGAGACCCTCAGGTTGCACAATACTTCCTGCGGCAATCCACAGGGGCTGGTTCTTGGGAATATGGATGCTGCCAGGCACTGTACGACGCTTGCTGGAAAGGAACCAGCCAGGACGGGACTACCAAATGGCGTGCCCTGTATTCGCCTAGGAAGGCCTGTGTCGCACACTTGGTATTGTCCCTAGCATAATGGGAGATGTGCAAGTCCCTAACCAACCTCAACAGGAAGCTCTGATACTGGACCTGATCAGTGTCTGAGGACAGTTGGACTCAAGGTTCCTCTTCCTCAGTGGAGGAAGACGAGGAGGTCGAGGAGCTTGATGAATCAGACTCTGGCTGCAGCAGGGGAACTGGTCGGAAGACTTGCTCGTTCATGGCCGTAACGTACAGAGGGAACGCCGCCGCCACCTGAGACCTGAACTGATCCCAGGTCAAAGGTCCCAAAGGGAAAACGTGGCCTGGGAAAAGGGGAGCTGGGCACAGAGGCACGGGCGAGCCTGTCACCTGATGTGATGTGCCTCTGCCAGGGCTAGCAGAATCCACAGGAGAGCCTGGCATCAGAGGAAAACCACAGGTCTGTAGATTCACTGCCCTATCCTGAAAATGGTAAGGATTTAACCCTGTAGAGTGAGCTACCCTGTGAGGTACTGGGGCCACATGGATCCAGAACGGCGGACCCCAGCCTCACCCAGAGGGACCTCCACGGGACAACCCAAGGAGAGAACAAAGGGCTCAGCACTATGGCTCCTTCCCGACCCCAGAGGGTCATGGAAGTGTGCTGCAGACCCTTGCCCCTCATCCTCAACCATGAGGACTCAAAGGAAGCTCTCTCCCTCAACCCCTGTGCCAAAGGCTCCCTCGACTCCACAGGTACCCCGGGGAGGGCCTCAGGAGGAGAGGGCTCAATCTTGATCCTGAGAGGGGGAATGGCACCAGGAACGGCAGCCACCCCCTCACTCAAGAATCCGATTGCCACACCAGCAGCAGAGGGACCAGAAGGTCGCAGCTGGCCTTCCGAGCCAGGGGTGGCTGGGAGATCAGCACGAGCCTCAGTCATCTGAACCACCAGAGGGGGCACCTGGGGAGATGCTAGGGTGCTGGGTCATGGGGGCGCCTCTGATTCCGAAGAATTAGGCAGTCAATCCAGATCCACCTCAGAATCATCCGCCTCCGAGGAGGAGACAATTATGAAGGGCTCCAGAACGGTGGCCCCGAGGGATCCCCCAGTCACAATGCTGCGAATGGTGCTGCGACCTGGCCCACACCCCTTGCGGCGCTGCCCCGATCACTGGTGCCATATGTGGCTCCGGGATCAGAGATGGCGTCAACAGGTGGCACCGAGGAACGCCCCGTGCCGTGACCCACAGCCATGGGCCCCAACAACAGGAGAGCCTGCACCTCTGAGGAGGTGACTGCCAAGGCAGTGCTCCTGGCCTGGCCCTAAACAGGGGGTGGAACAGCCCTCTGGCACCATGATAGGGACTTCCTCCATAGCAAGGCTGGAAGAAAAGGAGGAGACCCCCCTCTTCACTGGACTGTATAGGCCCGGGAAGGGACCCAGAGGTAGGGCAGAGACCAGCGTGAGTGACGCTGCCCCCCAAAAGTGGTCAGGGCCCTGCTGACCTTTAATGCGCGGTGTTCTAAAACTTGAAGGTCCATCGAGAAGCAGGAGTCACAAGCATCCATATCTTACTGGGGACCAAGACAGGAGAGGCACACATTATGTCGGTTGGTCATGGAAATCTGTCGGCCATAGGGACACTGACACATAGGGGGCCGACCCATTTTCTTGGATTGCTTTTTGTCCCGATGACCAGACATGATGGAACGGTAACAAAATGTAAAATAAGCAAAGACTCGATGCCGCACACAAAATAAAAGGAAAGGTCTTACCGGTCTGGAGCGGCACTGAGTAGCAGTACCGAGGCAGAGTCGAAGGTCTAACAGCGTCGAACTATGGTGTCGTAGGATCTACTAAGCCGCAGAAGTCTCGAGTTGGCTGAGGTGCTGTCTCAACGGTGGGAGAAGCAGAACTGTGGTGGAGGAGTACCCAACGACCGTTACTGGCCAACCCGCAAATGCCACGTAATACATCGGCCTCTTGGGTGGTGCCGAAGTCGGCCCCTCCTCAAAAAAAAAAAAGTCTCCCGCGGGGTGCCTGTCTCCGGCAGACACCCACCAGTGATGAACGGTGAAGACTGACACAGGTAAGATCAGCCCATTGGGCATGCAAGGCGCTAAAGGGCCATTTGCAAGACCATTATGGGCTCATTTGAATGGATAGCAAGCATGTTTGTGCAGCAACCCCCCCCCCCCAATTGCCTGGACCCAGGGGAGTAAATATCCCTGGTGGTAGTGGTTATCCCTTCCCTCTGATCCCACTCCCATAAAGTATACAGCATTTTCCTGGTTCTGGTGGTGCCCCCTCCCTCCGATGCCATCCCCATATTTCCTATACAATTTCCTGGTGCTAGTGGTCTCCTCGCACCCTCCGATGCCATCCCCATAATTTCAAAACATTTCCCTGGTGTCTAGTGCCCCCATGATCCCCTGTCCCATACTGACACAACCCTTCCCTGGTGTCCAGTGGTTCCTCCCCCCCCGATCCCTCACCCGGTAAATGCCAACATATTCTCTTTGTTTAGTGCTCCCTCCCCCATCCGCACACATGCCTGGTAAATGCCAACATATTCCCTGGTGTGTAGTGATCCCTCCCCCCACCTGCACACATGCCTGATGGACAGCAGTTCAGTTCCTGGTGTCTAGTGGTGTCCCCAACACCCGATGCCCTGCCCGAGTCCCAAAAGAAAATTCTCCCCGGTTTCCAGTGGTCACCTCCCCATCCAATCCTTATCCATGTACCGGTGACATTGGTGCAAGTAATGACCCCGTCAAAAACAACACAACCCTGGCTGTGACTACCAGTCCCTTGAATCCCCTCCAGCCTGTTCCCTGTTGGTGTCAAGTGGCCCCCCTCCCTCCCACAGTACCGACAACCCACTTCCCTGGTCTCCCTTACCTGACTATTGCTGCTGAGCTGCAGTGACAGCGAGCGACACAGCCTTCCACAGACCACATCCACCACCTGCCATCAGACATAAGCATAGTACATGCTGCTTATAACAGCACGCTCCCTGCTTCTGTCAGCCAGTGGGCAGCCAAGGTGGTGTGTGGAGAGCTGTGTCACTCACTGTCGCTGCTCCATGGCACTAATAGTCAGGTAAGGGAGACCGAGGGGGGGTTTGTCAGTGCCACGGGAGGGGGGCCACTAGACACCAGTGGGGAATGGGCTGGGGGGTTCAGGGACAGGTAGTCGGGGAAGGGGCTGTGTTGTTTGAGAGGGGCATTACTTGCATCACTGTCACCAGTATAGGGACGGGGATTGGACGGGGGAAGCGACCACTGGACACCAGGGGGAATACTCTTTTAGTACTCGGGCAGGGCATCGGGTGGTGGGGAACTACTAGACATCAGGGAATGATGTATTGATCATCGGTCATGGGTGCCAGTGGAGGAAGGGGCCACTAGACACCAGGGAATGATGTACTGACCATCGGGCGTGGGTGCAGGTGGAGGAAAGTTGGCATTTACTAGGCAAGGAATTGGATGGGGGGATGGAGCACTGGACACCAGGAACATTGTTTTTGTGGATCAGGACCGGTGCAGAGGGGGACGCTACAATTCCTCTGCCGACCACTAGGGTTGCGTGGGAGTAGGTTTTGGTCTCTGTTGGCAGTATCTGAGCCATGCAAGGGGACCATGCAAAACACCCTTGCACAGTGAAAATACTCTGAACATCAGACTGCGCCAATATGCAGGTCCCCACCCCTCCATTTGCACTGCGCCTCCCTCCACAGTCTGTCCAGGCGCAAACCCTGCTTACGTGCAAACCAGGCTTCTGAATATAGGAAATCCATGCAAAACCAAAGCCCAGTTTGTGCACATAAAACTGGATTTGCACCCAAGCAAACTTTTAAATATTGGGCCCCTAAAGTGTTATCTCATGAAACAGCTCACATCACAAAAGCGATGTACATCAGTTTTGCAGAAATTCAGCTATGAACAGAACATCGAAAAAACAAACTGCATGCACAAAAATTGCATTTTATTTTCTATATAATTTAAAACCTTGATGTAAGCACCCCTTCGGGAACTTCCTTCTTTTTTTGTAGCACATTTTTACCCACTCGTCGGCCGAGGCTCGGTGGTGTACTGCTGATCCACAGTGCCTATCCCTCCTTGTGGGGTTCATGTTGCATGGCAATGGGGTTGGGATTTTATGTGCTTGCATAGGTAACTGCATAATCCCTAATCCCACCCCAAGGGGACACTGACATGAAGGATCAATCCAGGCAGGGAGCCGTGCTAAGACATGACTTCTGCCACATGTCTAACGGCGTCCTCCCCCTCCAAACAACATCCGCTAGTCGGAATGCTGCCAGACCCTCCCCAGGAGAGGAGAGCTGCCAAACGGTGGCTCAATCCAACTACTCCCCCCCAGCTGACCCCCAATGACCTGGGCCCGTTCTCGCACCCAAGTCGCCGGTGCAGCGCAGGGTGTGGTGTCCAGTGCCTCAACCCTCAGTGCCACCAGGCCAGCCCTTTGTAAGCTTACCAGTTAAATTTTCTGTAGCTAAGTGTAGTTAGACAGGAAAAGCTGTGGTGCTGGTAGGTCTGGAGCTGAGCCCTGCTTGTAACCAGGTGGGGCCTCAGCCCAGAGGGGTTTTTGGCACCAAAAAGAGGGGATTTGGAAAAGCTAGAGAGAAGACAGAGGCAGGGGTCGGCCCATTAGTTTGGCCGTGTGGGCCGCGGCAGGGCCGGTGTGGACCATCTGCCACCCTGGCCCTCCTCCCTCGAAGACCGTCGATGTGCGGCATTTCAGGGCTGAGAGAGAAGTGGAGCAAGCGATGGGGTTCCTTTGGTGCCATTTCATGGGAGTTGGAGCCTGGTAAGGAAGATGAAGGAGCCTATTAAGTGAACTCTGGCACCTTGGTTGGGGTAGGCACCGGAGGGGGTCACGTATAGTAAAACTGATGCCCGTGGGCGAGTGCAGCCTAAGAGCCGGTGAGTTGACTGTGGCTGGGCCAGCTATGGCAGAGGGAGTCGGGGGTGTGGTCCAGAGGTGGCAGCCTGGATTGTTGGTGGGATAGTGGTGGCAGCCTATCCCCTTTCCTGGACTGAAGGGCCACTGCAGTGTTTGGGCTCTTTAGGTAGTCCAGCTAGCGAAGGCATGAGGAGTTCTGCATGGGGAGTGGCTGTTGGAACCCCAGGTGTGGTGGACGTCCACCTGAGTGCTCTGCACGGCACTTCAGCTGGGCCCCTGGGTGAAGGCAATCCTGAACTGGAATCACTGCATAAGCAGAAAGTGCCTCGGGTCTCCGGGATCGCCAGGGATAAATAAGACTCCTTGAGATGCTCGGAGCAGGCATGTGGCATTAGTGATTGGGTGGCAGGAAGGATTTTGGTGGCACTGTTCATGCTAAAAGTCAACATCAATATAGAAACAAAAGTGCTCTCAGTAATAAAAGTGCTCCCTGTTTTAAAGTAACCACAGTTTGAAGAAGGCAGACAAGGAGAGGGATTGGGATAATAGAAGTGTCTCGTGCTGTCTCAGTTGCCCACCTCTGATTGAGTATTCAAGAGACCAAGAGAAAGAAATTAAGTAACTGTCTGACTGATGGAAAGTTGTAAAATCAAGGAATATGTAAAGGAAAATACTGCAAGCTGAAGCATACCCCTGTGTGACCTTTTCGGCCCACCAGTTAAAGTGCTGCTGTCAGGAAACATAGTCGTGTCGGCTCAAGGGGAATCGCTGCATGACTGAAAGTCAAGCTGTTGGAAAAAGAGATTGCTGCAGACGTACTTCAGGTTCTGTGCCTGTGAAGTTACCTACACCGTTGTGATGTACCCCGTGCTCTACGGCGTGGATTCTTCATTTAATCTGTTGCATTAAATGATTTTTGTTGCACTTTTGATTCTAGAGTGGACACTGGATTTAACTGATAAGAACTGTTTTCTTGCATTTTGCCTGTTAATGAACATTGCTCCTGCAGCTACCCCCACCGAAGCGAAGCAAAGTGCCTGCTCCCCCCTCAGGTGACGCCATCTCGCAACCTCTGATGAAGCAGATAATGAGCTTCTTTATTTTCTGGCTGTACAGCCACCCTTCCCACCTTTACCATCTGGCATACCCCTAGACAGTGGGAGGGGGGCTTACGTATATTTTTCAGTAAATCAACCTATCAAAGAATCATGGTAGTCATTCATTAGAACTCTGTGATCCACACAGAAAGAACTTGGAAGCAGCACAGATAATATTGCCACAGAGACGGGCTTCTGGTACTGTATACCATCTCATAAACTGGTCTAAACTGCCATGTTTGGTAAAGTTCAGTCCTTGGGTTTATTGTTTCACAGGTATTTTAGTACTTTTAGTGTCAATTTGATTATTTTTTTGTTTTCATTTATTTTTAAAATGTATAACTTTAGGCATCCACATATTTCACTGTATAAAATGGGTAGATAAAATAAAGAGCTACGATTGGCCGAACTCATCACATGATGGCCACTGTTGCTTGATCACTCAGGTGCCTGAATAGGAACAAATGTGGTGATAACTCAGGAGGTGGGGCTTCCGTCAAGTAGGAATCCTTTTTATTGTTCACTCCGCCCCCGACTGCCACAAAGCTCTTTCACTGTTCAAAAGATTCCACCCACCCTGACATGGGAGTAGGCAGTAGTTACATCACTGCACTTTTACTTCAAGGGTGGCCTCTTAAAGGGACCATGGCACAATTTAAATGTTTTTAATAAATTGAATGTGCTACCAACCTTGGCAGGAGGTGGGCTGGTGGGTGGGTGGGTGGGAAGATGACACTGAATTTAAACCATTTATCTTGAATTGCTGTAACAGTGCCAGATGTCAGTGAGATCAAGTTTGGAAACCACAGAAGCATTATCGTCTTTGGCCTCTGACAACTTTTGTTTTAATAACTTGAGCCTCATTAAAGCAATAAATGAAGAGGGAGAAAGCTCGGCTCACCCAAGCTCCCTGCTCAAAAACTGAAAAATAAAAGAAGTCGTGACTTTGGAAACAATGGCAGATGACAGCGGTAATCTTTCTGTCACAAGTATCAAAAACAATACACTTTGTCTCTTGAGACGAGTAAATGTCAAGCTGGAAAGTGCACTGGCACTGTTAGAATGCAGCAAATTGATACTAATTAGATGTAGCTTAAGAGACTACCACTTAGGGAGTAATTCATAAGGCAACATAGTTAAGGAGATTAAACCAACTGACATGATGAAAGCAGGAGGGACATGCCTCAAGAGATATAGAGGCTAGGTGCACTGTCAGTGGCTCAGTAGGTAGCACGCTCCCCTCTGGGGCTGGAAGATCATGGGCCCAATTCTTAGAGCTCCTGGGGCGGTGCAAGGGGCTTGCATCCCAATGATTGTTGCAAAATGCCTCTTGTGCCAAATGATGCCCCGGGGGCGATTCACAAAGGCAGCCTGTGTCTACCACGGGCAGCCTGCACCAAACGGGGGCTTGCGCCAGCCATATGCCACACACATGGCTGTGGCATGGCAACAGGAGCTTGTGGCAGACACAGGCTGCCAAATGCCCTGAACCAAGATTCACAAAACTCCCCTGGTGGGCAAATTTCTAAGTACCGTTAGACCAGCCAGGGCTGGTCTAATGGTACTTAGAAATGTGCCCACCAGGAGAGTTGACTAGTAGTGGCAAGTGCCACGGCCCCCCCGATCCCCGATGTCCCCTTGATGTAAATTACTTATACAATATCCTGGTGATCTAGCTGCCCCCACCCACAGAAAGCCCCGATCCCCGTTATGCCATAATATGTAATTGTTGGTGTATATAATGACCCCCCTAAGCCCCGATTACCCATTATATTTCCCTGATCTCCCAGTATGTTTTGTTGAAAAACTCCTGGTGATCAAACAACAATCCTAAGTAGTCTCTGGCCCCGCCCCCATGCCCCGATCCCTGC
Organism: Neoceratodus forsteri; assembly: GCA_016271365.2. NCBI lineage: Eukaryota > Metazoa > Chordata > Ceratodontiformes > Ceratodontidae > Neoceratodus > Neoceratodus forsteri. Next base: position 30,544,267 of record JADMNL010000027.1, read on the forward strand.
CATATTCATGAGAACAATCCTGATGATCTAGTGCCCCCAGCCTCAATCGCCTAATTTACAAATTAAAATACCCTGGTGGTCTAGTGTACCCCTCTGGCATTTCCTTACCACCCCGCTGTCCCCCAACCGAGATGGCGACTGGCACAGCCACCACTCACCAGCAAGGCCAGCCACTGACTGAGCTCTGAATGAGTGTGTACTGTATTATACGCCTATTTAGAGATCAGTCTGCAGCTGGCCATGGTGGTGAGCAGTGGCTGTGCCAGTCGCCAGCTCGGTTAAGGGCTGGGAGGAGAGGTGGTAGGGTACTGCAGGGTGGGGAGTCTACTAGACCACCAGGATATTTTAATTTTAAAACGGTGATCGGGCTGGGGGGCACTAGACTACCAGGGATTGTTCTCATGAACATAATGGCAGATCAGGGCTTGGGGGGCAGAGGGCCACTAGATTACCAGGGATTGTTCCCATGAACATAACAGTGGAACAGGGCTTGAAGGAGAGGCACTAGACTACCAGGGATTGTTCTCATGAACATAACTGGGGATTGGGGCTTGGGGGGGGGGACACTAGACTACAAGGGAATTTTGTAATACATATAAGGAGAGCGGGGAAATATAACGGGCGATCGGGGCTGGGTGGGAGGTGGTCCACTAGACCAGCAGGGAATATTAGGGGACATTGCCCACACAGATGCCTACGGCTTGCAGCAACCTATCCAGGTGTGCTCTCAGTTTGGCACACCGCTATGGTTGCTGCAAGCTGTGGGACTTTGCCACCAGGACCCTACCCTGTCGAGAATTGGGCACAGGGTCCCTGGCATACTGGCAACTGGCACAAGCCTCCTTTGGTGTGGCTTGTGCCATCTTTTGAGAATCAAGCCCCATAAGTTTGAGAGTTCTAGCCCCACACCAGCTACATGGGGCAGTACCCATAACTGACACTCTAGTGCAGTAAGGGAGGTGGGGGGCTGTGCAACTGAGGTGCCACTCTGCAACTAAGACATTAAACCAAGATCCCTTCTGCCCATCTCTGGTCACTGTCCAGGTGAAAGTTAAAGATCCCATGGTACTATTGAAGATGAGTAGTGAAGTTTTCCCAGTGCCATAGCCAACATTCCCTTGTCAATAAAACAGGTGAATCTAACCCACCCACCCCACCCCTGGACACACCTGGAAATGAGTCATCACAGCTCAGTGTGCATTTCCTAGTCATAAATGACAAATAAATAGTCACTCTGAGGAAGTCAGCATGTTCTGTATATACAACAAGGTGTGTACAGTGCTATTCAACCTCTGACTCAAGGGCCCAAGTGAGCTCCAAAGAGATTTGTTTGTTATTGCTGCCTGGTTTGGTGGTCTTAAATCCATTCCTTTTTTCTTATGCTATATTTTTTCCCACTTAACATTCCCAGCAGGTGACTCCCTCAGGAGTCCCATGGCACATCTCAACTGCTCGCACCTCTCTGGCCCACACTTACCAGCCTCCATCGTTCCTTGGAATCCCTCCCACTTGGGGGGGGTGTAATAGTAAGGGAAATGTATTCCTGACTGTGTCCTTATAGTCAGGCAGTGATGTGCAGAGATGTGGGACCCTCGGTTGCCTTCAGACATTGGGGGCAGGGCTTTTTTTCCTCTCTTTTCTGGTCCCCCCTGAAAAACTGGCTGGGTGACAACATGCCATAGCACGCACATGAAGCATGCAGCCACATGGCATCAGCAAGCATCTCCACACCTCCAGAGGCACCCTACTGGCACCATCACTTGGGTTCACACAGGTATCACTATCACAGCAGCAATGAACAGCCTCCCTCCACAGAGAGGGAAAGCATCCACTGGGTGCTCAGTCTCTTCTCATCATGGCTGGCCCCCAGTGATCCAAGCTCGTTCTTGAACCCCAGCTGCTAATTTCACAAGCAGTAGCCCTAATGCTGTGCTAGTTCATTTGAGTCATTGCAGCCACAGGATACAATACTTATTAAGGAAGAGGCAGAGATGTTTTTGACACACCTTGCAGACAGATTTGTCAGTATTAGACTGTACATGCAGTTTGGCATGGCAACATTACTGGATCCCAGGCGGTAAAAGATATGTTAATTTCCCATGGATGCATAGGCTATAAATAAATAAATACAGGACACCTACAAAGCGGTGTAACTGCAGCAATCTAAGCAGCATGGACTTCAGCGTGTCATGTGATTATTAGCGACCGAATCGGTTGACGTTTTCCGTAGGCTTCCTCAGCACTGGGGGCGGGAAGTAATGTCAGCTGATTGTTTAGCTGTATTTATTTATAGCTAGTCAATTTATTTATGGAATTTGGATACAAGTTCTGCACTATTTGCGATATGATGGTTGAGCACTTTTGATACATTAAACAGAATTTTGCTACAAAGGTAAGCATTTCTGTATTTTACATTTAAAGCATTGTAGTGCTTTTCTGGTCTCGTGCATTAGCTTGGGTGGTTGAAACCTCCCCCCCATGCATTTTAGTTGCTTGCTAATAGCACCACACTGGACACACTAAGATGTTGTGAGAGCCCGACATTTGTTGTTTTTAGGCCCTTTGACACAAGCAGCTGACCCTTCTTATCCTTCACGTCTTTCAGAATCCCTTACAGTTTGGGACCAAATAGCATGTTATCAGAAAACATAACTCCAAACAACTGGACCCTGGAGGCCTAATCTGCATTGACACACTCCCTATCTGATAACAACACACCCCCTATACAGTAACAACAGACTCCCTATCAGATAACAGCACACTCCCTATCTGACAATAACTACACTCCCCGACATGATAGTTCCTGTAGAAGCTTTATTTTTTTTTTAAATACTGGTACCCATTCTGATACTTTCTGTCTTTACAGACCTTTTAGTAAACTTAGTGAGTGGTTCTGATTCACACTCTGGTGGTAACACTTTAGAATTATATAATGTAGTTTATGTCCATTTTGACCACTGAGTTCCAGAATACAGATGCATTGTGATAACAATGTAAAAGCTTAACAAGGAAATAACTGTATCATGCAATTCCAAAAACTGTCTATACCACCGCTACTGCTTGTGTTGCTGGTGACTCAGGTTCAGGAATGAGCCTGGGTCATTGGGGGCCGGCAAGGGAAAGGAGGACTGAGCATCCCACAGATGCTCTCCTCTTCCGGAGGGGGCGGGGATTCTCATGCTGCCCTGCTGTCTGTGGATGCATAGATGGTAACCGGGATTTGTGGTGTAGGGAGGGGAGGACACCGTTAGGTGCTTGGCTGTGTCATGCGGATGCACATCATCAGCCTGGACTTCCATCCTTCGTGCCGGCATCCTCGAGGGCTGGCTTTGGGGTGAGCAATTTAAGCGGAAAGGTCCCCATGGCCATACTATATGATGAGCCCCAGTAAGACATGGGGCTGATCCCAGATGGTGGTTACGCCCGCCACCGAGTTGCCGGTGTGAGAGACCCCAAAAACAAACTTAGAAAAAAAAAAAACAGGATAAGAGAAATAATAAGTCAGTATTTGGAAAACAGAAAATACTGGCTTGCAGGTTAAATGCAGCTCTCCTTAAGCAATTAATTTCCCAGAATCCGCACATGAAACATGGCAAAGCTCATCTCCTGCCACAAAGTCAGCTAAAGCCTTGTCTCCTTACTCATATTCCACGGCATTGACAGACGGTCCCAGTTTTGGAAAAAGAAGGCAACCAGCTGACACAGTGCTGACTGTGGGCAGTAAGTCTGTACCCTCAGAAAAGGGTGCGCCAGCCTAACAAAGTTTACTGAGACAGATGGCTTGACACCAGGGTCAATAAAAGCATTTGTCAATGCTGAATGCTGTCTTGCTGGCATTGGCATTGGTACTGTAGAGTTAGAGAGCTGCATAATAGGAATGGCTGTAAAGTATTGAACTGATGCCAACCCAACCCCCACCTTCCAGAGACTGACAGGCATTGGGGTGTGCCTTTGGGTCATTGGCCATAACGCTCATGCCATTTCACCTCACCCTACCTTGCAGACAACAACAAGTGTTGCGATGTGCCTTGGGGTCTTCGGGCCTTAAGCTCACCCCATTCCATAAGGAAATACGCTGAAATGGGCGCAGTATAGGAGAATGGGGTGAACTTTGGGGCCAAAGAGTCCAAGGCACACCCTGATGCCTGTCACTGGCTGCAGGGTGGGGGTGGGGGTGGAATGGCGTGAGCATTACAGCCGACAATCCCAAGTCACACCCCTGACGCCTGTCAGTTTCTACAGGGTGGGGTGTTATGGTTGGAAACCCTAACACCCCAAGTGTTTGTTGGTATTTTCACTCCAAATTTTCAACATGGGCTTTTTGTGACCCCACCTCATGAACAGTGGCACTATCAGTTTGTTAGCCGAAAGGTGCTTTTGCACAGCGACTGTGCCATTTGGTGCCAGATGTGCGAAAACACATTTCAGGCAGGATGTGAAAAATGAAAGCTGTACTATTCATAAGGAGGTGTGGAAAAATGGCAATGTTGAAAATCTGGAGTGAAAATATTAAAATGTCGAAGTTAAGAGTGTGCATGGAAAACTGCACAGCGTATATTAATGCTATGATCATTTTAAGAATTTTTCACAAAATTTGCAACATAGGCTTTTTGGGACCCCACCTCACGAACAGTGGCACTGTCATTTCGTTACTCAATCCGGAAAGGTGATTCCACATGGTGACCTTGAAATCACCTTTTGGGACCGAATAACGAGATGACAGTGCATGAGTTCATGAGGTGGGGTCTCAAGAACGCCATGTTGAAAATTATGGCCCAAATTTAAAAAATGGCTGAAATATCCACCTAAGTTGAAACCCTCCCATTGGTGCCATTATACAGCTTACTGGCATTTCTTCATTTTGCAGTTCGGCTTTGAAGAGTCCAGACATATTCCCGCTCCACCAAAGATTGCAGCGCCAGACACTGGAGGTAAGTATGGGGTAAGGGGGTGGGGAGGTGGGAGTGCACAGAGGGTATGTGAGGATTAGGGGAGGGGTGGGTGCCGTGGACAACGGACAGTTTTCTTTTTTCCAGGTACAAAAAAAACTGACACTGTGCCGTGGGACCGTTTTCTTTCTTCACAGGTGAAATAAAACAAATGTTGCGCACACTGGGGTGGGCTTCCAGTGTGCCACATGACTTTCGGGGGGGGGTGATGTTGGCCACATTGGGGTAGGCTCCCAGTGTGCCACACAATGGGGGTGGGGAGGGGGGAGGATCATGCTGACACGGTCGGCTTTCTGTGAGCAGAGGTACACTGAGGTGGGCTCCCAGTGTGCCACACAATGGGGGGGTTGCAGACATGCCGACATGGGATTGCACCCCCGATGTCGGCCTTCTTTGGGAGCCACTGCCATGTTTATTGAAATGCTTCACCAGGAAAGGCACATACAAGAGGCGTGCCATCTGAGCTGCTGCATGATGAGCATGTCTCTGATTGCAGCGGCACATTTCTTACAAGTTGTGTCCACTTTACATAATTCTTGTGTCAGCGCTAGCATGCTGGCTAAATAGGGAATGAGGGACTCGCCTACTAAAGCATGCCCTGCATTTGCCAACACTGACACACCTCCGCATTTCTCCTACTACCGCAACGCAAGTGCACAAGACAACATAAAAAGGAGACACCAAATAGAGGGGTTTCATGGAGTATGATGCATTATTTTTACACTTTGTTTTTGTGAGATAGTGTTTTTGAAGTTCAGAAGTAATTCTCAATTAAAACTTTTTTTCAGTTTCGCCTCGTTGGTCGTTCTGTTATCAAGGTTAAGCAAAGGACAGTTGGACTTCTAACTGAGATACTGGAAGTAGAGAGCTTTAGGGCACAACTGGATATGCAGTACTTAAGCAATAAAACACAAGAGGGTTTATGGTCACTGTGGAATATATACATGCCTCTGGGTGTTTTTATAATGATTGCTTTTATACAGATAAATATGGCTTAAAAACAGACAGAGTTCTGGTTTGTAAGTGGGGCTTAAGAGATTTACACTCCCCAACTAAACAATCAGGAAGAAGGATTTTCTTTAGCCATTTTATAATGTAGGATGACAGTATGCGTTTGGTAGTGAGGCACAAGGCAAAGCCAAGTGCCTCATATCGGGAAAAGTGCCATTATCCCACAAACATACACACCCTGATGTACCCTGCTGAAATTATAAAATGACTACCTGTATTTTTAATTATCCTTTTTACCCATATGTGTCCCCAAGCTAACCTTGTTCCTACCTGGACATTTGAAGTCATCATGGCTGTACCATTCCTCTGGCTAGGAGGGCAGGCAAGCAGCTACCCTCACAGTGGATGCCAAACCCACGCCTTGTTTGGCTGGCAAGGGGTGCATGAATGACAGGCATCTCATGTCCCTCCTCTACTCCATGTGGGAACTGAAAACATCACCTCTGCAACACACCTAGCCCCCAGCTAACTCCAGCATGGAATTTCTGACACTGTGGTACAGCTAGCTTCAGTTGAGAGGCTGGGCCAGAGAGTACCATCAGATGTCATCTTTTCTGTTGTCCACATCAGTTTGTACCATCTTCCCCTGCTGTAAGCGTAGGGATATACCCAGATCAGGAAGATTCACTATCATTTAGACAGGGGTGGAGGTTCTTTCTCGTGTTTCTGCTTGTCCCTCCCTCCACCCCTGGCATGAGCAATGTCATGTTTGGCCTCATACACATGCGATAACGTGCAACACAAGAACCTGCCCTCAACCCTTCCTGACTGAGGCACGTTGCCACCGAGCAGCTATTCCAGCCTGGCCAGCCTTCCGATGCAGTTACCCAAACTCACTCCCACGTGGGTCACCTGCACAGGAGCACATCAGCTATCATGGTGGCCCCCATCCGATATCATCTTTATGGTCATGGTTATTTTCACGTATTTTTCTCCCAGCCCTGCACTGCGTACACGGTAAGATCCACAGCACCCCTGCGGAGGAGGCTTAGCCCAGACTTACTCCCAGACTTGGACTGTCCCACAGTAGAGCATTTATGATTTATAATTTTAAAACTGAGTGATGAGATTCATGGAGTGAAGTTTGTGATCTGTACTGTTGCACTGGAATTATGCATAGTCACATGATCACATCTGCCCAATCCTTTTTTTTTTTTTCTATTTTACAAGTTTGTTACTAAGGGATTGAGCCCGACTACGTACCCAAATGCAAACACATCTGACTGCTTGGAGAAGGGCAGCTTGGCCTCTTCTGTGTCTGGAGAAAGCTGCTGAATGACCTCCGGAGCAAGGTGACAGAGCCAGCCATTTGGAATCCTCAGTGCATTTTCCTTCCTGCAGAAAATACAGAGTAAGGAAAAGAAATAGAAAAAAAGGGTAAATTTCACCAGCAGTCAGATCAATTGTACATAGTGCATAGTAATCCTAGGTTTAGGGCCAAGAAATATGATCTCAACTTCATGGACATTGCAGGTTTGAATCCCATCTTAACCACTGGCTAATGGTCTGTGCCTAGGTAATTGTGAAAAGGCATGTTACAATATTAAATTTTGAGTATTGCAATATTTGCGTAAAAAAATATATGATATATTGGTTAGTGTCCTAGCTTGGTAACCATAACAGCACAGGTTCAAACCACACTACAGACAAATACTGTGTGACTTTGAGCAAGTCACTTAACCTCCCAGTGCTCTAGTCCACCTAGCTGTGGAAATGGGTAGAAGTAGGACTCTACTGAAATCGCGATGTTGCACCATAGCTGGGCTATCCTGGGTAAACAAATTGTAGAATAAATAACTGTATTATCACAATAATTTGTAGTATTTCTGATGTGAGGAAAAGAAAGCAAACCTAATGAGGGGTGGGGTGGGGTGGGGTGGAGTCATGCCCAGAGGAGGACACACTTTCTGAGCAGATTATTTGAAAAAGTCAGGACAGTTCATCACAGTTTACACCACACCAGTGAGAATAAATCTGACAAAATAAATTGTTTTTGTTAATAACATACTCACTATCAAAATAACATGCTATTTTCATGTTAGATATGCCACAAACAAAAATATGTCTGCTATGTGATAATGCTATATTTAACCAATGGGAGAGTAGCTGAAACAATTTTCGATGACATCGCTCTGGAGAATATTCAGCATTCTTTTTTAAACTTATATTTTATTGCAATTTGAATAAAACATACAGTTTTATGATTCATGTCGGACATCTATGCAGTTATACAGGAGACAGCCAATGTATAGAGAGTACAGCAGCTCAAACAGTCTGCCTTGTAGATATTGGGGTAAAACAACAATTAATGTTTATACAAATAATGCAGTCCAAGTAGCTGCACCTTGCAGTGAGAGAGCTGGTGTAACCCCTCTACAAATGGGGGTTCCCAAAAAGCCTTCCTTGAGCTTGCCTAAATGCTCACTGCCAGGCTGGTGTCCTGCGATTTACCAATTTAAATCTGATTACCAGAGCCTGTATAGCCTCTGTGTACTGTCTCTTTAGGAGCTGCTTGATTGCAGCATAAGTAATCTGAGAGGGAGCTCTGTTGAAAGATGTAACTATCTGCTGAAAATCATTTAGAGTGATTATGATACTGTAGTTTGTCTAACATGCTTTCTTTGCAGGAAGGACTATTTTGTTTGTCTCCACTATCTTGGTTCTGGACTGCAAATTGGACCAATCAGTTCTGGTGGGACCTAAAATGTAGCCGGACCACAGGAGCTGTTTGAAGTCAAAATCTGTAGGAATTGTAGTTTTGAGCTTTTTAAGCCTTTTTTGCAACTGAAGGGGGAGCTCTTGCTTTGACTGACAGCCAAGTCAGCCAACTGAAACTTTTGGATCTTGTGGAAGTTCTGGGCTGCTTGCAGTTTTCAGTTAGTTCTGAGCTGGGAAGTGAAATGAGAAGAGCTCAAGTGTATTTTGGACAGCAATCCTGAGTGGATTCGCATGGGAAAACTGTGAAACGGATGAGTGTTTGGCTTGCATGTCTGCCTGCTGCTCCTGAGAGGGAGAGAAGAGAAGAGAATTATTTTGGACTAAATCCAAGTTTGTGTGACAAAAGTAAGCTACTGAAGTGGACCAGGCTGAACCTGAAGAAGACCGAAGATTTTGCTGAATGCGATCAGCCTGTCAGGAGTTCCTGCTACCCCTAAGCTCCCGGTGTGTGCAGAGACTTTGCGATTGTGACTGGGGAGCGCTCTGCCTGGTACAGTAGAATTCCCGTACACGTAAATGTGCTATGGGCTGCTAGTGGGTTGTGAGTTAGTTCCCCACTGTGTTAACTGTGTTCTGCTTGCTGGAAGCTGTATCCAGCCCAAAACTGACTGCATCTGAATTTGTCTCCATGCGGTCTGGGCCGTGCCAGAGTGGCCCAGCCAGACTACCCACTGCACAGAGAAGCCATCGACGAGAGACCTGCCTGGGAATCAGCCCTCTGCTCCATGCTTGAACAGGAAAGATGCCTCTGCGACTTGTGTGGGCTCTGCTTCTCCTGGCATTCCAGATCAACCACCTGCAGTCTCGATTTTTGTCCAGACTGTGTCCAGTCTTGGGTATCGTGAGTAAATACCAGGGTAGCTCCCTGCAACAACAGCTTAATCTGAGTGTGTCATCTGATTGTCTTGTTGTTTCTTTTCCTTTTCGAACTGAGCCCTCTGGCTCCAGATTACAATCATTGCGTACGGTGCATGTTGTGTTTTTCATCACAGGGCCCCAACCAGCTGCGATGCCGGCCAACCCCGGACAACAGTCCTGGCTAGCCCATCTCTTCTCCATCTGGGTACCCAGAGGTGTGACTGTGGGGGGACTCAAAGCGATGCATAACTGCTTGATTGATATAACCTTTAAGCTAATTAACCTGATTTTGCCTCTCCCTTGTTCAAGTCCCCTGAATAAATCAGATTTAACTTTTTCTGCATGTAATCTGACTGTGGTTCCAGTTTGTGCTCAAAGTACTGTACTGTTGCTATTTGCTGTGCATAACCTTGTTTTACAGGGGGTCCCCAGGGTCGAGCCAGAGGAACCAGCCCTGGTGGTAAGTGCAAACAGTGTGGGTACTTGTATGGTGTACCAGGGGTATGGTGAAAGTAATTATTGTACAGTGTTCAGGCCACTAGAGGGGAAAGAGGCGGGGTTACAGTGTCCCGGAGGGCTGTGCCCAGGTTAGCTTTACCACTACTAACCCTGACCTCCGGGTGGAGGCACCCATTTCAGAACTCAGGCCCCTTAACCTGCTACTAGACAAGCAGGCAGGGGTAGTAGCTTTTGGGATAGCGCCACCTAGGGGTTACACTAACTAAATATATTTATATAGAAACATAGATTTTGACGGCAGATAAGGACCGCTTGGCCCACCCAGTCTGCCCATTTCCCTACCTAATGGATAAGCTGCAGATCCTAGTTAACCAGCAGCCTACTTCTTCCTACCCCCACCCCCTAGAATTGCCTTATGACTGTCCCATGCATGCTTGAATTCCACCACTGTTTTTGACTCACAACCTCTTCCGGAAGGCCGTTCCATGCATCCACAACCCTCTCTGAAAAATACTTCAATAATACCTCTGAGCCGCCCCCCTTCTATCTTCAAATTGTGCCCCCTTGTTCTTGCACACCTCTTTTTTGAAAGATGCTACCCTCTTGGACTTTGTTGATTCCCTTGAGGTACTTGAAAGTTTCTATCATGTCCCCCTCTCCCTCCTTTCCTCGAGGCTATACATATTTAGCTCCTTAAGTCTCTCTTCATATGTCTTCCGGTGCAGACCCTGCACCATTTTAGTTGCCCTCCTCTGGACAGCTTCCATCCTGTCTATGTCTTTGCAGAAATTGGGTCTCCAGAACTGCACGCAGTACTCCAGATGGGGTCTCACCAACTGTCTGTACAGAGGGATAATAACTTCCTGTTTTCTACTGGTGATGCCTCTCCCTATGCATCCCAGTATCCCCCAAGCCCTCCTTGCTGCCCTCTCACATTGCTTGCCCACCTTTAGGTCATCTGATATGACTACCCCCAGGTCCCTTTCCATTTTTGTTGTTGTTAGTATCTCACCCCCCCATTGTGTACTCTTCCCCTGGGTTTTTGTTTCCCAGGTGCATTACCTTGCACTTCTTAGCACTGAATCTAAGCTGCCATACATTTGACCATTGCTCTAACCTTGCCAAGTCCCTTCTCATCCTTTCCACCCCACCTTGTGCATCAACTCTGTTGCAGATCTTTGTGTCATCTGCAAAGAGGCATACAACCAAGCATATCTTAGAATCCCGACTAGAACTGGAATATGCTCTCAGCCCAAACATGGTTTCTATCCAGACATAGAAAGTGTCCTCCTCGCAGACCATCACTCTAGGAGGTAATCAAAATAATCTATAGTTTCTAAAGCTAAGGCTTTAAACAGCTGCTGATGCCTCTCCACACTCCACACCTTTGCGGATAGGCCCCCACGGTGCACAGCAAACGAAGTACACAGTAGTACATTGTCAAACATGAGAAATTGTATTTAACTAGAACTTTCTGATACCTACTGTGATGGACATACGACCAGACTGATCTATTAATTTCTTTTATTAGTGTAGTTATGATTCTTTTGTAAGTTCTGCTATTTGGAAGTGGATGCAAAACATGGCTTCCCGGTCACATGTGCAGGCAGTTCTTATTGGAAATACTGTCAAATGCTTAGTGTAAGTTTCCCACAAGCTCATCTGAGCTAAAGACCCTGGCAGATGTGAGGGTGCAATTTCAGACACCTCAGACATTCTGCAAAACAGGATCGTAATGCTGGACAAGGGATGTTGTAGGTGTGAAGACAGGCCAGTTTGCTCCAATGATGTCATACACACACACATTTGCACGCATACACACACACACACACACACTCACTCACTCACTCACTCACTCATTTGGGGTGGAGGACTGGTGGGAAACTGTCACTCATAGGGTGAGCCCCCTTTCCACAGTCAAAGAAAATAAATTAAGGAGCTGAGGGTCATCTCTCTCTCTCTATCTCTCTGGAACACTTGACTAAACATCTGACGAAGACAAAAGGGAAGCACTGCTGCAAGTAGAGGTACAGCTTTGGGAAAGTGTCTTCTATAGCTAGCAGTGGGTAAATATGTTTTCGGTAAGAAGAGTTCAAATTTTCAAGACATCAACTGTCTGTGTATCTTGCTTTATTTTTTATTCCCTAGTAAACTTGTAAACCTTTTATCTGACTGTAAATATATCATGTTTGTAAATACCTGAAGTTCGTCTAATAAAGAATCCATTTTTGATAGAACCAGTGACTGTTTCTTAATTTAAAAAGGTAATTGTACTATTTCTGCTGGACTCTGTTTGCAGTCTGTCTCCAAAGGGCACTCTACCGACAATCACTGCGTTGACCTTCCTGACCTTGAAAAAAATGAGACAAAAGGGTGATTTCCTGGTTCCGGGTAAAAATCAGGTTGTGGCAAAGGATTAGAGGTCCCCAACAGGGAACTACCCTGTAAGCGAGGGGTCCAAGGGGCAGTTTTTGTCACAGCTGGTAACAGTGGTATGGGATCTCTGTCACACCTATGTTATTATGTAGTTAAACGATTCATAATTAACAGCTTTCATTATTGACACTTACATGGTATGCACTTTTGCAACTTAATAGAAAGGTATTAAATGACGGTGCACACAGGGTTTCAGGCAGGCAAAGCTGATGAGCTGAAAATTTGAAAAGTTTTTGCTATACTATTTTTGTACGTTATAGCAATGGTTCGATATATGGGAAAAATGCAAAAAATTTTAGTAACCGAGACATCAATAGATAGTAAAAGTGCACACCAAGGTAATGTGATGACTACTACATGAATTTTATTTAGACAACAATATAAAATAGTGCAGCATTAGAACCAAATTATAAGTATGAGTTCAGATTATTTACTGAAGAGTTCAGTTTATTTACTGAAGAAACTGTCCAAAGTTGTTTGCATAAGTCAACCTTTTATTTGCTCTGCCCATGCTACAGAGATTATTTTTTTTAAGTTCAGCAGTTGTAGCAAGGTAATGTAAGGCTGCCGCTCCAGATATTTCAGCCCGGTCTCAAGTGCAGCAAGTCCGTTTTCTGCAGTAATTTCAGGCAAGTCGGTCGGATTCAGCATCAGGGTCATCAGGGTCACGATCATTAGCCTCTACAGTGCGGCTTTCATTTTCTATTTCGGCTATGATGTCCTCTTTGGTAAGTGGAGCAGTAACTGGGCAGCTATCACCCACATGAAGCCATTCCATTAATCAGCTGTGTGTTTGTATCAAGATTTAAATCTGAAGCTAGCTGTTCTGTTTCAGTGTCCGAGTCTGCCTTTACAGCTACATAGGGGTACGTGTCTCGAACAGCAAAGTTTGATTGCAGACAGATGTGAGTGCACTAACTAGGGTCTAAAACATTATAGAAAAAAAAAATTAATCACGATCGTGCCCACATGAGGAAACAATGGAGTTGTTAATGGGGTCCAAACACCCGGTTCCTTATAACCGGGGTTTGTTATAACAAGGGACTACTGTATACCCATTTTTCAGGAGTATTGAGATTATATACAGATTTGCCCAGGAAGAAGCCATTAGAGTTATAGCGAAACGTTCGGGTATCTAAATAAAAGAAGACATACAAAGAAAAAGTTTGTGTCATGGCATTTCTTCTTGCCCAAGAGCGGTCCACCACCCTGAGCTTGCAAAGCATTCAATGCCTCAGCCCACCGTGCCACTGGGCCAGCTCTATACCTAGGCTTTCTGAAGAAGAGGCTGGCAAGAGAATAATGGGCAGTCACTTGGACACTTTCTTAGTCCTCCCTGAGTGAGAAGGGATCATGCTACTGCTAAGCAACTGCCTCCTTGTATCAGGCAGGGGGAAACACGTAGTGCTGATACAGCCTGGGGGAACGAGAGGAGCGCATTGACATCATCACTGAGTGCCACAGAGGGATGGTCTGAAAACAGGCCAGCCACTTACAAGTTGCAGCCAAAGACATGGTCAGATGTTTCCTGCAATTTATGTGATATCTCTAGAGAAATTCTCCGCCTGCCTGAAGTACCACTGTGGGTCACCAGAGAGAATCTCTTTACATATATCACAAAACATCTGGAAATATATGAACATATCCATGGCTGCAACTACTGTATATACAGTGATGGCTGCCTTGCCCTTCCTGCACTATCTGATCCATACTCTGCAGCCCCACCCCACAAAGTCCCATACTGGCCAACACCAACAAACATGGTTTATCTCTGTGTGTATGCGTGTGTGTGTCTACCTGTATGCACGCACTGTCCCACAGGATGTAGTGCCCCCCCTGCCCATGAGTGATAGGCACAGAGCCTGGTGAAGTACGGATAGGTCAGAGGCCCAGATAGGAGGCAGCTTGGGACACAGTATCACTGGCAGGAAACTGACTGGCAGGACTAGAAGAGACACAGGTGGTCATGTGAGGAGAAAAAAGACAGGTGCACTCATAAAGATACTTTATTTTCTATTTTTTTTTGTGTATTGTTATTTTAAAGTTTTACTATTAATTTTCTAAACGTTCTGCTTTAAATCTGAACCAATCAGAAATGATCAGTGTTCTGACTCAGATCCTGGTCTGATAGTAAGGGTTAGGACCTTTTTGGTCCACCATAGTGGGAGGAGGAGTACTACAAGGGGGATATGCACACATTATGAGAGTGGGCCTGAGAAATGGGAGCTGAGGTTTACTGTACAGAACTGCAAGGTACTGTATATAATGGCAAAGAATCTGGGCAACACACACATCCTGTGTGATACCACAGGAGACAACGCAACCAGAGAAAAACATCTAGGTGCAATTGTGGCTAGGAAACTGAAGTTAGGCAGGCAATGGGCTACTGCAGGCAACAGAGCAAATGCAGTGCTGGAATGCATGAGGAGGGGGTGACAATCCGGTCAAAGCAGGGGATCCTCTCCCCGTACAGAGTCTTTGTTTGGCCAGACCTGGAGCACTGTGTCCAGTTCTGGTCACTGAAGTACAGAAAGGACACTGAAGAGATCAAGCGGGGTTCGGCACAGGGTTACCAAGCTTGTATCAGTAGTGGATTATGGGGCACAAGCTACAGTGTAAGCAGACACTGGACATACTGTACTCAAAAACTATTTAGCCCAGAGAAGCAAAGGCTGACAGGGGACATTAATCATGGAATTTTGAATGCTAAAGAGGACAGAGAGGGAGGAGCATACACAGATATGCAGCATGAGCTGGTGAGTGCAAGCACCATTAGAGAATATGCATGCAAACTGAGGAAGGGGTAAGGGTAACGGGAAACACTGGAAAGCACACCTTCACATTGAGGATGGGTAACTGGTGGAATAGCCTACCCAATGAGGTAATGGAAGTTAGCACTGTTCAAGTCAAAGCAAGGCTAGACAGATTCCTGAGGAAGAATGCTATGGAGGGTTACAAAGCACGAGTAGGTAGGGGTAACATTCCAGCTGATACTTGTAAAGGTGTGTCCATACTCAGATTGGGTATAGTCACTGCCATACAGCAGAAGAGGCAGACAATATGAACCTAAAGTCACCATGTTACTACATTTTGCCATTCCTAATGTTTACGGCACAACAAACCTAATGTTAATGGTTGAAATAAACAGTTGAGAAAACATGAGAGCTCAGCAAAAGCGCTCCATGGTTCCTTGCTGGCATCTCAGGTTCAGGAGTGGATCCAAGGGGCCAGGATCGGTGCGGCTCAGGCTGCGGGGTGCTGCCAGGTGCAGTGTGAGCCAGTATGGGGAGGTAGATGACAGGTTTCTGGCACGGCAGCCCCTTCTGCTAGTGATGAGCTGGGAGGCTTGCTCCCTTGTGAGCGTCGGTGTCGGCCTGTAGTGTGCGACTACATCTGATGCAGTTTGTTGCAAGAGCCTGACATCGGGGGTGGTGGGTGGGACTTGGATGGCAGGAATGAAAATACAAAAATAATATGCTTCGAGCTGTCTACATGATGGCTGCCAGCTCCTCATACCCCATTCTATACAGATCCTTATTAGCTTGACGGTGGGGGGAGAGGGTGCTGAGGGATGGAAGGTGGGCAGGGCCCAAAGAAAGGAGGAGGTGATGGCTGGTTCTATGTGATAACGGCAATTGCCAAACAGTGATTGCCATTAGGATGAATGTACATCGCCGAAAATAAAAATGGGGATGTATATTAGCAGCGAGGAAACTCCCTTCTAGTACTTATATGGAGACTTACACCGCACCTCCCTCACTGAAAATAACAAACTCTGGGGGTGCATGTCAGGAGGAGAACCAGGAAAAAAGTGCAAACATCAGAGCACAAAATATTGTGCTCCTCCCTAGCCCCAAACCCTGCACCTTCCCCACCAGAGCCAGCCGCTCTAACCACTGCGCCACACAGCCAGCTCAGCAGCTTCCCACCTCGCCACCCCTCACACACCTTGTGTCCTCTTCCAGATACGTTCCGTCTTCTTCCGGTATCCTGTCGCTCTTCCTTTCCTGGTCACTATTCTTTCAGGGTCGCTGACCTTACAGGTGCTGAGACTGAGTCACTCAATCTCAGTCGCCTTTTCATTGGACACCATGATGGCACAAAGGGCCAAAATGCTATATTAAAG
Source organism: Neoceratodus forsteri (assembly GCA_016271365.2). NCBI lineage: Eukaryota > Metazoa > Chordata > Ceratodontiformes > Ceratodontidae > Neoceratodus > Neoceratodus forsteri. Next base: position 30,560,824 of record JADMNL010000027.1, read on the forward strand.
TTAGCTGTTGAAGAGCTTCCCTTTGTCCAGCCAGGCACAAATGTTACTCCTAAGCATAAGACTGAAATATAGACACTACACTTTATCACTTTTACTTAGGATGCATTTCAGAACAACGACATTCAGTTGCGTGGGAGTTCCTTGCCCGATTCAAGAGCTTTGTGCCACAGCTGGCAACATCACTCATTGCTCAATCACTAATGAGTTATGAATTGCTATTGCCTTCAGGCAACCTAAGGCTGAACTAAAAAACAACTGTTTAAGTCTTGGAGGGCAGAATCTGAGCAAGACTTTTCACCCAGAATGATACAGCAATGCAGTGGGGTAGAAAAAAGCCATATGCCCTAGAAGGCAATAAAAGGATTCCACTTATGTAGGAGAATGCGCCCCAGTTGACAGTTCTGACAGATGACATTTTGTGAGGTACACAAGCTAGGTACACACACATGCTTACGGGAATTCCATCAAACAGCACTGCTGACGAACAGACTGTCAGATGATCCACTAGAACAGAACCAGTGCTTACCTTTGTGAAGCCAAACAGTGAATCTGTATGACACTTCCCCAAAGCTGTAGCACTGTAAAACATTTTTCGACTAGGCCTACTACTTTGTGTATTACATATGATTTTGGAGCCCTACTGACAGATTTGTTTGTTCCTTTTATAGGAAAAAAAAACAAAAACAATGCTAGCCCTGCAAAGCTTGCACAAATGTGCAGCTGTAAACAGGTGGCAAAGGTTTCACTCCTATCCACATAACAGGGACTGCTTTGTATTTTCCAGTAGTCAAATAAAATCAAGCATGTGAAACATGCTAGGTCTGGTGTGTGTTTATGACATGGTGGCATCCTAAAACTATAGGCATAACTCAGAAACAAGTTAAAGGACACATAAACAAGGAATTAGGGGGGTGAATAGAAACATAGAACATAGAAGTTGACGGCAGATAAGGACCGCAAGGCCCATCCAGTCTGCCCATTTCTTTTTCTACCTTATAAATGTGCCATCGGCCTTTGCTCTGTCAGTGGCCTATCTATTCTCTGGACTGCCTCAATTTGGTTAATGTCCTTGTGAAGGTGTGGCCTCCAATACTGCACGCAGTACTCCAGATGGGGCCTAACCAGTGTCTTGTAAAGAGGGATTATTACCTCCCTCTTATGACTTGTGATACCCCTACTAATACACCCTAACACCCCCTAGCCTTACCTACTGCTTTAGAGGTCTGCTTGGATGATTTTAGGTCATCAGTGATGATGATGCCCAAGTCTCTTTCTTCCTTTGTGACTGCCAGCAACTCCCTCCCAGCCTATAGGTGGCTTCAGGGTTTCTCTTCCTATGTGCATGATTTTGCACTTCTTTGCATTAAATCCCAGTTGCCACTCTTCTGACCATTTTGCTAGTTTATCCAGATCTCTTCTCATTCTGCCCACCCCATCTGGATCATCTACTCTGTTGCAGATCTTGGTGTCATCTGCAAACAGACAAGCCTTACCCTCTAGTCCATCTGCAAGGTCACTAATGAAGATGTTGAAGAGGACTGGCCCCAGAACTGATCCCTAGGTGACCCCACTTGTGACTTGCATCTCTTCTGACTGTATACCATTTACCACCACTCTCTGTTTTCTGCCCGTCAACCAGTTTGCCACCCAGTTGACCAACTTCGACCCATCTCGAGCCTACCCAGCTTATTTATCAATCTTCTATGTGGAACAGTGTCTAAAGCTTTGCTGAAGTCAAGGTAGGCGACATCAACTGCTCCCCTTGGTCCACCACTCTGGTTACCCAGTCAAAGAAATCTATGAGATTAGTTTGACAGGACCTTCCTTTGTAAACCCATGCTGTCTTGGATCCCTGCCCATATGGATTCCAGGTGTTGCACTATCCTTTCCTTAAGGAGTGCCTCCATAATCTTGCCCACTACTGAGGTAAGACTGACTGGTCTGTAGTTCCCCGCCTCCTCCCTGCTACCACTCTTGTGGAGCGGGATCATATGAGCCCTTCTACAGTCTTCTGGGACCTCTCCTGTGCTCAGAGACTCACTAAACAGTTCTGCTAATGGCTTTGCTAGTTCCACCTTTAGCTCCTTAAGTACCCTGGGATGTATGCCATCAGGTCCCATTGCCTTATCCACCCTGAGCTTAGCAAGCTCTTGTAGGACCCTTTCTTTTGTGAAGGGAGTAGTGCTCACCTCCCTCCCCCCTGTGTCCATGATGCTAAGCTGTGGGCCCTGCCCTACCTTCTCTTCAGTAAATACTGAGCAAAAGTATCTATTTAGGATAGATGCCTTTACAGGGTCCTCCTCCTCACATGCTCCCTTTTCTCCATTAAGCAGCAATACCCCCTCTGGACTTTCTCCTTTCACTAATATATCTATAGAAAGTCTTGTCACCTTCTTTACTGTTCATTGCTAGTGTTTCCTCAGTTTGGGACTTTGCCTACTCCTGCCTCCTGCTTCCCCTAGGGCAGTTTGGTATGCCTCCTATCTTCATCTTGCTGTGTTCCCTTATATTTCCTGAAGGCCAGCCTTTTGGCTCTGACCTTTTCTGCTACTGTCTTTGAGAACCAAAGTGGTTTCCTTCTTCTTTTGCACTTCCTTTTCTGTCTAACACAATGGGATGTTGCTTCAAGTATTGCATCCTTAATGCTTGCCCACTTTGCCTGTACCCCTCACCTGTGTTTCTTTTGTGCCAGGGCTAGCTTAACTCTGTTGGCCATCTTATCAAAGTCAGCTCCTCTGAAGTCCCATATTTTTGCCTTGGAATGGGATGATTTAGATGTAGTAGCCAAATTGAACCATACCATATGATGGTCACTGGCCCCAGGTGACCTTCCACCTGGAGATCTGTGATCCCTTCCTTGTTAGTCAGTACTAGATCTAGGATAGCCCTGTCTCTTGTGGGTTGCTGTACCAGTTGTTTGAGGCCCTCCCCCTGCAGGGAATCCACTATGTGTCTAGTTCTGGCAGATGTTCCTGCTGGTATTGACCAATCTGTATCCGGCATGTTGAAGTCTCCCATTATCAGAACCTCCCCTTTAGCTGTCATGTTTTGTATATCTTCTAACAGTAATGTGTCTATGTCCTCCCCTGGTCTGGGGGCCTGTAGACAACCCCAGTTCTTATGGCTGTCCCATTTCCTGTTTCCAGGGTGACCCACAGTTCTTCTGGCTCCTTATGTGTATTCTGAATTTCTGTAGCTTTGATATTTTCATTGACATACAGGCCACTCCTCCCCCCCTTTTTGCACCTCGGTCTCTTCTGAACAATACATAGCCAGGTACTGAAGTCTCCCAAGTGTGGTTACTGGTGAACCACGTCTCACTAATTGCTACTGTGTCCAGTTTAGCCTCTGACATTATTGCCTGCAGGTCTGGGATCTTATTTCCCAGGCTGTGAGCATTTGTGTACATGATTTTCCATTGGCCAGATTTTGGTGTGTTAGTTGTTGGGTGAGGTTTGGCATTACCCCTGTGCATCGTATGGGGAGACAAACCTTTTTTCTTACCTGGTGATGCAAATGAACTGCAAACATGCTGAATCCCTGTTTGACCACTAGCTGAGGGGGGAGGGGTGTTCTTCCCATTCGACGTATGGGGTGCTGCACCCCTCTCCCCATTTGCTAGTTTAAATATTCTGCAAAGACATCAAACTTCTGCCCCAATGCACTGACTCCCTCCTTAGTCAGATGCAGTCCATCAAATTTAAAGAACTTTCGCTCCCAGAACTGTTGCCAGTTCCCTACAAATCTGTGTCCTTTTTCCTGGCACCAGCCCTTGAGCCACATGTTTAGCTCCCCTATCTCCCCTTCTCTGACCTTCCGTCCATCTGCTCCCCTCTCCCAGACTGGCAGGATCTCAGAGAAGGAGATGCCAGACGAAATAGATGATAGTTTGTCACCCAGCCTGGTCAGGTGTTCCTTGGTCTCCACAACTGACCGGCTGGCGAGATCATTAGTCCCTATGTGTACTAGGACATCAATGTTTTCTCCTGCTTTGTGAACAATTTTAGCAATGCGGTCAGTGTCTCTCCATGCTGATGTACCTGGGAGACATCTGACCATTACCCCTGGCTGGAGATGAAACTGGAAACGCTCCTGTGTATGTGTAGAATAAGGGCTACTGATTTTCATGATGCCAGTATTTACCTGTAAATCAGCAGTTTTTCATGGTTTCGTCACTAATGAAAAGTTCCCCAATGTAAACAAAAACGGCGATCGTCTCCAATTCTGAGCTGCAGCTCGGCTCACAAAATGGCGTGGACGTGCATACGCGATGATATCATCATAGCGACTCCGCTCCACTTCTTCTGTTGAAACCTATGGGCGCTGTTTTTAAATGTTTTATATTGGCTCTGAATGTGGCTCTCGTTATATGTATCGATACTTAGCTTGTGCATGCACAAGCTAAGTATTGATACATATGATGAAAACCACGTACAGATTGTCAGTGCAAGCCATCACAGTATACATAAGATTAGGCCCCATTTGGAGTACTGCGTGCAGTACTGGAGGCTACACCTTCACAAGGACATTAACCAAATTGAGGCAGTCCAGAGAAGGGCAACAAAAATGGTGCAGGAGCTACATCAGAAAACATATGAGGACAGATTAACGGAGCTCAATGTGTATACCCTAGAGCAAAGGAGGGAGAGAGGTGATATGATTGAAAAATTCAAACACCTTAAGGGCATTAACAAGGTGAAAGAGTCTAACATGTTTCAGTATAAGAAAACTAGCAGGACAAGAGGACACAGCATGAGATTAGAGGGAGGCCGATTAAGGGGTAATGTGAGGAAGTTCTTTTTCACAGAAAGGGTGGTGGATGCATGGAATGGCCTATCTCAGGAAATGATGGATAAGGATACAGTGCAGGGCTTCAAACAGGCATGGGATAGGCATAAGGGAGAAATACAGGTAAGTATGAATAGATAGGCCACTGACAGAGCAAAGGCCAATGGCACATTCATAAGGTGGAAAAAGAAATGGGCAGACTGGATGGGCCTTGTGGTCCTTATCTGCCGTCAACTTCTATGTTTCTATTGGTGTACACAGAATATATATACATATTATCTAGGCACGGTAATACCTGTATGTTAGGGTTGAGTTACTGTCTGTGTCAAAAATGGGTATTTGACAGTTTATATCTTGACAAACGTAATCCCTAGGACTGTAACATCTGGTGTGCACCTTCCCAGTCCTAGGGACTACTTTTTTGGAATGTTTGTGTGTAAATTGGTTCAGCAGTTCAGAAGTTATTAATAAGTGAAGTTATGAAAAATTTCCCTTTTTAAGATTTTTGTTCGCCATCGTATAGCCCAAACTCTAGACCGATTTAAATTATGAAACTTACAGGTCAGTTACATCTCATGCCAGAATAGGACCTTATCATGGTTGGATAAGTAAATTATTTTTGTTGTTAAGTTACAAGGTTTTAAAGTTTTAAAATCAGGCGCATGTACAGTATGGCAAAAAAAAAAATAAACACAAACATTTTTTTCCAAGTTAAAGTATGGCACACAAACAGAATTCTGTAAAATAGAAAAATGAGAACAATACCTAACTCTAAAGATTAATGGGTATATGGTTAATCAGAAGACAGTCTAACGAGATATCTGAGTTGACTGAAAATAAAATTAGTTACACAGTAATTAGTTTGAAAAAAGTTTTCATGATTCAGTGGAAAAATCATTGAGGTGAACTTTAACAAACCTAGCTCATACGTGTAACAAATAGTGCGTGCATCTGGTAACACACAACCAAATAAGAAAAAAGGTTGTGAACATTTTTCAAAGTCCACTATTGAATAAAATGTGTAATGGTCGAAAACCATTGTGAAAAATGTTCTAAGTGCTACACAAACAAAATGTTTAAAGCAGCAAAACAAAACTGTTCCAAGTACTACATTAACAAAATGTTTAAAGGTGAGAAAAACGAAAAATGGTCGAGAACCAGCTGATAAAACACCATTTCATGCATTTTGTACTACAATTAAAATCATACACGAACAATATAGTAAGAAAGTTATGACTCATGCACTTCGCGCAGGACCCAAAGACACTGCACAAAGAAAGCTAGAACTCACCTCCTGCTTTGCACAGATCCCAAAGGGCCCTGTGCGAAGCAAATCAGGACTCAACTCTTTTTGTGGATAGTATTTAATCCAGGTGCTAATAAGAGACACTAAATGGTCAGACCTGGCCCACCCACTGTCTGGCCAATCAGAAGTGGTCTGTGACCCGATTCCCTCACCACAATACTGGATAACGCTCGGCACAACAGCGGATGTTTGATGCACTGTCTTGCAGGTCTTCAGTGTGAAGTTTCACTGCTGAATCAGCCCAATGTACATGGAGTGATGCAACTCCACACTGACTATGCCAGTTATACCTAGGGCATGCAAGGAACATTCGATTATCTCATCTCTTGGGCAAGAAAGTCCAAATAAAGACTAGCATACCTTCACTTATTTCATTTTTATTGCAGGGATAAATAGCATTGAGAAGTGCTCATTTGCCATGGTGTCCCATAGATGGCAATTACAAAACATACAATCCAATTAAAACTGTCTTCATAATTAAACAGCAAGATGAAAATACATCAATATGCATAAAACAACTGGCTTTGTGGTGCTAGTGGTGAGACGTCCACGAAGAATGTTGACGACCCAGGTTTGTACCCTGCACCCAGGATTAAAAGCTTAAATAAATAAATAATTGGAACGGACACTGGTGGAGAGGATAAAGAGCAGAGGCTCTCCTCCTGGGGTAAGGGAATGGCTTGCACTGCTCTTTCAGTGGCTCCTGGTGGAGACGCACTTGATGGTGTTGGTGTCCACATGCTGCTAAGCATCTCTCCAGGATGCTGCGATGTGTGACCATGACATGAGGAGCAGTGTGGTAGGAAGGGAAAAAACAGGAAAGGTCTACCTCCGGTGAGCCAAATGATGGTCTTCAGTGTTCCCCCATGCTACTCGACTACCCAGTGTGCTGTCTTTGTTTCCCCTGACAGTATCACCAATGTCTGAGGCACTTCCTCCTAGGTGAGGGCAGAATCAAAGGGATGTTGGAGAAATGGGGGAGCCTGGAGGTAAGTGCCGATAGCAAGGATCGAGTCCTGCAGGCAGTGGGAGCACGTGTGGGACCTGAAGGAGAGGGGTACAGAGGGGGCATGGGAAGGAGCAAAAAGAGCCTAGCTAGGTGTTAATATAAGGGTCATAACAAGGTTTATATTTTGGAAAGGATTTAATAAACCAATCCTAAACTATAGTATATTTATAGGCACTGGCTATGGCGGGGGGGCTGAAGCTCCCACCGACAAAATGCTGAGCACATTGATTCTGGTCCATAAATCTCCAACTCACTTGTGCCGACTCTTTTTCCACCACCCCCAACCCATGGAGATTCAACTTTAAGTCCCCCCCCATGCTGACTCTGTAGTGACCTGTACCATGCCCTTTAGTGTTCTTGCCCTCTGTACTGTAGCACACGCCGAAGCATAAGTAGAGACAGGCAGGCAGCTTATTTTTTGAGTAAGTGAGCTAGACTAGCAGCAACCTAAGCAAGAGGCAGCAACAAGTCAGTGATACACAGCACCAAAACTCAGAAACAGGAGGTCAGTGTGGTTGTCAGTTCATGAAAGAGGCAGGTAGATAACTGAGAAGTGGCTGGAGGCAGTGCAGCAGGCACAAGAGAGGGAGTAGGACTGGCCTGCATGGCTGTTATGCAGCTCAGCCTAATCAGATGAAAAAGGCACTAGCAGCAGAGTTCTGTTTTATTAATTTTATGAAGTGGGGAGCAGATAACTTCCTTTCTCAAGGAGGCGAGCATCCTATGGAATGCTCAAACCATTCTCTCCCTCTGGCCCACCAGCAATCCAGACTCGTTCTGTAGCCTGGGTCATTAGAATCATGAGTGGCAGCCCTGTCACTGTGTCAGCAGACCAGCGCCTCTTTTTGTGCGTGCTCAAATTTTTTTAATTCATTTTTCACAGCCAGGAGCATAATTTTGATCTCCATGCAGACTCAGGAAATGGCCATGACCTACAGTATGTGATTGGGAGTCAGGGGATATGATAGAGACTTTCAAATACCTTAGAGGAATAAACAGGGTACAGGAGGGGAGCATATTTCAGAGACGAAAGTGCGCAAGGACAAGGGGACATAACATGTGGCTGGAGGGAGGGAGGTTTGGGGGAATGCTAGGAAGTATTTTTTTCACAGAGAAGGTGGTGGATCCATGGAACAGCCTACCAGCAGAGGTGGTGGAAGTGAAAACAGTACAGGGATTCAAAAGTACATGGGATAAGCATAAAGGCACCCTGCCGTACAGCAGTGCTGGGGAGAGGCAGCTCAAATAAGAGTAGGGATTGCCAAATCAAGTAGGAAAATGGGCAGACTAGGTGGGCTGTATGGTCCTTATCTGCTAACAGATTCTATGTTTCTATGTAATCTCCATATATTTGGCTGTATTAGACTCCTTTTGTTAGAAATTTATTTAAACTTTTTTTTGAATCAAGAAGACACACAGAGTTGTGAAACAGCTTGTTTCCATGTGCGTTGCGGGGGCAGACACAAAAACGGGAAGAGACAGGGAAAATTTTCTGTATACCACGTTGCAAAGAAACATCAGAAGAAATTGTGACAACTGTTTAAAGTTGTTGCCCCCCATATGCAGTATTGTATAATAATTGGTTGAAGGCATGGTGCAGGAAGGAGGTGTTTGGCTACATCAGGGAGTGGGGTCTCTACTCGGGGTATGGAGGCCTATATAAAGGAGATGGCCTCCATCCATCAAGGAGGGGAATGGCAGTCCTTGGAGGAAGCTTTAAATGCTACTTTGATGGGCATTTAAGCTAGCCAAGGGGGTGGGGGCACATAAAATGAAGGAGGCAATGAATGCCCCCTCCCATAAGAAATGCAACAGCAGAGAGGAGAAGCCCTTGAGAAGTAAATTCCACAGGGGTACTGGGGCGTAGGAATAAGGGGGAGGAAGGGACAGGAGGGTCAAGAGGTGGTACTAAAGCTGAAAAAAGTTAAAGAGGATAGGTTGTGGGAGAATGAAAAAAGGGGAAGACAGTATTAGGGACAAGGGAAGGGTGAAAGATGGATCTGGGAAGAGAGGGCAAAGTTGGGGTAGGGAGAGAGAAAAGGAGTGGAAAGTCATGAGTGCCAATGCAAGGAACCCAGGAAATAAAACTCCTGACCTTGAGGGAACAATTGGGGAGGCAGACATAACAGAATCATGGTACAGTGATGATCACAGCTGGGATGTGGCCATTCCAAATTACACCATGTTCCAGTAGGATAGGGCAGAGAGGAAAGGGGAGTCATTTTTATATGTGTGAGGGAAGGTATAAAGGCTATGGAGATACAAGGACCCAATGGGGATAAGAAAGGGCTGGAGGTTCTTTGGGTTGGCTTAGAGACAGGGTCTGGGGCCTTTATCCACATGGGGTTGGTGTACAGACCACCAACACAAGGGGAGGAGTCAGACAGAGTATTGGGGGAAAACCACTGGAAGAATGGCAAACAAAGTGGGTATTGATTATGGGGGACTTCAATCTGCTGGTTGTAAACTGTAGTTATCTGTTCGCAGCTACAATAAGAAGCACAGCCATCCTGGACTCCCTACAAGAGGCATTTCTCAGGCAGCTAGATACAGAACCCACTAGGATGGGGCAGTGCTGGACCTGGTACTTATGAACTGGGAGAACGCTGCAGGCGTCACAGTGGGTAGCTCCCTGGGTACAAGCGATCACTGTGCTGTGTGTGACAGGGAGATCCTGCCACTCTTGAGGACCGACCGTTCTTAAATCTGTTGCAACAGTTCTTCTGTTTCTTATCCTAATCTATCCTTTACAATTTCAAGTCCATAAGGTACTGAGACCGGTCCTCTTTAATGTCTTTGTAAGTGACATTGGAGAGCACCTGGAAGGAAAAGTATGTCTCTTTGCAGATGACACAAAGATACGCAACAGGGTTGATACACAGGATGGGGTGGAAAGGATGAAAAGGGACTTGGCAAGGTTGAAGGAATGGTCAAATATATGGCAGCTCTGATTCAATGCAAAGAAGTGCAAGGTAATGCATCTGGGAAACAAAAACCCAGGGGAAGAGTACACAATGGGGGGTGAGTAAATAACAACAACAAAAATCGAAAGAGACCTATGAGTAATTATATCAGATGACCTAAAGGTGGGCAAGCAATGTGAGAAGGCAGTAAGGGGGCTGGGGGGATACTGGGATGCATAGGGAAAGGCATCAACAGTAGAAAAAAGGAAGTTGTTATCCCTCTGTACAGACAGTTGGTAGGACCCCATCTGGAGTACTGTGTGCAATTCTGGAGACCCCATCATAGAAACATAGAATTTGACGGCAGATAAGGACCGCATGGCCCACCTAGTCTGCCCATTTCCCTACCTAATGGATAAGCTGCAGATCCTAGTTAACCAACAGCCTACTTCCTCCTACCCCCCCACTAGAACTGCCTTATGTCTGTCCCATGCATTCTTGAATTCCCCCACTGTTTCTGACTCTACGACCTCCTCAGGAAGGCTGTTCCATGCATCTACAACCCTCTCTGTGAAGAAATACTTCCTCACATTACCTCCGAGCCAGCCCCTCTATCTTCAGATTGTGCCCCCTTGTTCTTGCACATCTTTTTTCTGAAAGATGCTACCCTCTTGGACTTTGTTGACTCCCTTGAGGTATTTGAAAGTTTCTATCATGTCCCCTCTCCCACCTTTCCTCGAGGCTATACATCTTAAGCTCCTTTAGTCTTTCTTCATATGTCTTCTGGTGCAGACCCTGCACCATTTTGGTTGCCCTCCTCTGGACAGCCTCCACCCTGTCTATGTCTTTGCGGAGATGGGGTCTCCAGAACTGTACACAGTACTCCAGATGTGGTCTTACCAATTGTCTGTATAGAGGGCCAACAAGAAACAATTACTCACCGAAGTAATATTACTTCTTCCAGGGTATTCTTTAGCATTATTGACAGGTGCGGTATGCCAGCTGGGTTCAGCTGCCCCAGAGAGGAGGAGTCAATGCAAATGAGGAAGGCACTGGCCAATCAGGATACAGTTAGAGTAGAGTGCTGCCTGCAGTCAGCCTGAGGGACCTCAGAATGCATTTCAGAGCTGAAAAAGAGCAAAAAATGTGCCCGCTATGGGCAAAAGAACTGTTAACAATAACCCACTATATATTCTAACCCACTATTATGAAAAAAAAATTTTTTTTTTTTAAAAACACACGAATGAATGACAGTCGTGAAATTTGGCTAAATCCCCTTGCAGTGCCTTTAGACAAGGTTTCCAGGGGAGGAAGGGTGGGAGTGTCAATAATGCTAAAGAATACCCTGGAAGAAGTAATATTACTCCGGTGAGTAATTGTTTCTTCTCACCCCAGGAATTCTTTAGCATCTATTGACAGGTGCAGACTTCGAAGCAGTGTAGTTGGGAGGAGGGCACAGAAACCTATTTAAAGCACAGGCTCTGAAGTACCATCCTGCCAAAATTGGCATCCTATCAGACTACACATACAAGAAAAATCTTATTGAATGTGAAAAACAAATTTCAAATAAGTGGTCTGCACACTTCTGGTGAGGATATAGTCTTGAACGCTGCCCAGGAGGCAGCTGGTCTCCAGGAAGTAGGCCCTAAGCACGAGAAGGGCTGAATGTCAGCCTTACTGTAGCAGACCCAAAATACGGGAAAACAATCCCGAGGTAAAATACTCTTGGTCACTGGTTTCTCCTTTTCTGCAAAAACGCAGGAAAGGAAGGTATGATAATGACAGTACCTGAACTGCTAGGATTGCTGACGCAGACCAACAGGACTAATTCATGCCCCACCCAAGCAGCTTGAGATAGCCTAGATGCGACTTGAATGAGAGCAGTACAGGCACAGAAAAAGGGTTGATGAAGGTGGAAATGGTAGAACACTTGGGAAAAGGATTTCCTATCTGTCCAGAAGACTAAATTGTTCTTAAAGGCACTGAGAGGATAAGGCCTAAGAGAACAACCTGAAACTCTGAAACACGTCTGACAGAGGAAAGACAAGCAGAAAAGTTGTCTTCGATGTTACAGCTTCAGAACATAATTTCCACAGGTTCAAGGACACCCCATGAACTTGAGAGCACAGAGGTTTGTGTTCCATGGGAAAAACTCCGTTCCCTAGAAGGGTCTGGAAGTGAAATGGCCCCTTGCGGAATTCTTTGAAATGGTCTGAGAAATGACAGATTTCTCTTGCCTGACGGAAAAAGAATCTGAGTAACCGCTAGGTGTACTCCCAAAAAAGAGGCCTACTGTCCCACTGTTGGAAAGAAAATAAAAACCTTTATATTTTTAAAGGAAACAGGTCACAAGACTAAACTAGTTCAAAGTACAAGACAGTAATGCCTTGATATGAACTAAATAATCCAGTCATGAATGGAAAGAGGACTGAAAAACTCTAGGCTCTTGTCCTTGTACCAAGGAAAAAAAAACACTTCCCCTAGGAAAACCGAGGTTTCTGTGATGCTAAAATCTTTTTTTTTTTTTTCCATAGACGTTCCAGGCCTTGTTTGGATACAGGGACTCTAGGAGATCAAGCCTCTCAGGAACCAGGCCTTGAGAAGAAAAGACTGGGAGCTGAGAAAAACACTACTCCTGTGCAAGAAAGGAAGTAGCTTGTGGAAACGAAAGCAGCCAGAAGGCTGTTTAACTGAAACATTTTTTTTTCCAGAAAGTACCAAGGTTGTCCAGAGCCACCAGGATCATGGTGGCTGATACCTTAACTAGAGATGTACTTAGGAAACAAGGGATATAAGGAGAGAGAAAACTTCTCAGGCTAGTCTTGAGATAAGAAAATCCATTGGCTGGAACCCTGAGCTTGGGCCTGCAACAGAAAAAAAGGAAAAAAGTGTAGGTTAGGGCTGGAGGCAAAAATTGAGATCTGGGCCTGACCTTTCCCCCTGAATGATGTGGCTAGAACTTGTGTGCTGAGGGCTCACTTGCGGTGGCCCTGACTATTGCGGCTTAGAGGATCTGCCAAAGGGCCCACTTGTGGTGGCCCTACCAAAGTTTTGTCCTTGCCTGACAGATGGATGAGTGACTAAGACACCTCCAAAAAAGCCAGCTAGAGATACAACTCGTAGCTATTGCAGAGAGATTGGAAGCCCTGTGTCCCAAATGCTCGTTAGTGCGATACAGGGCAGGGATATCGAACTAAATGGCTTCTGGACTGAAAAAATGCAGGCCTGAAAGAGATGCTCTGAGATTCCAGGGACTGATGAAAGAAGGACTCTCTCTCAGAACCCAAGACCCAATGATGGAACCCCCCGAAGGGAAGCGCCAACCGGAAGGAAGCCTCTGTACAGAAGATTTGAAGGGGAGAGGTGTGAAGTTCACTGTTTCCTTACACCAGTCCAGCTTGTAACAGGGTTCAAACTTCACGAAAAATTATCTTATTTGGAATCTAACCTAGAGGCCTAGCTCTTGGGACTTTAATGACAAAATTATGCACCCCATGCAGGGAAAGAGCTTCCCCTGACAAGAGATGAACATTGCCCCCTAATAGTTGCTGAGATTTAAATAGTTAGGGAACTTTTTTCTAGTAGGTACAAAGAACCCTCGAGACTGTAGGAAACAAAATGTCAGACTTAGGGCTTGAAAACCAAAGTCAAGGAGAATTGGCTAAGGTCGGCCAAGCCCCTGATAAGAGAAACCAGAGATTCCTTGTCTTCAGGGGAGAACCACCAACCTACCCAGATACCTGGAGAACAGCCTGATTTTTACTCCGTATCTGAGAACACTCTGGAGGCAGTCTAAATGGCATGGAATAAAACTGCCTAAGAAAAAAACCCGTACTAAGGAACTGAGAACATAGAATGTTATCGAAGGAGACAAGAAAAAATCCCCTACAGTTCCAAAAGAAGGACCTGAGTCAAGGAAGGATCCTGACCCCAGGTTGTGGAAATTGATAATGTCTGTACAGACAGTTGGTGAGACCCCATCTGGAATACTGTGTCCAGTTCTGGAGACCCCATCTCTGCAAGGACATAGACAGGATAGAAGCAGTCCAGAGGAGGGCAACTAAAATGGTGCAGGGTCTGCAAGAGAAGCCGTATGAGGAGAGACTAAAGGAGCTAATATGTATACCCTTGAGGAAAGAAGGGAGGGGGGACATGATAGAAATTTCAAGTACCTCAAGGAATCAACAAAGTCCAAGAGGGTAGCATCTTTCAGAAAAGAGACTTGCAAGAACAAGGACACAATTTAAAGATAGAAGGAGGGTGGTTCAGTGGCAATATGAGGAAGTATTATTACAGAGAGGGTAGTGGATGCATGGAACAGCCTTCCTGAGGAAGTTGTGGGGTCTAAAACTGTGGGAGAATTCAAGAATGCATGGGACAGACGTAAGGCAATTCTTGTGGGGGGCAGGAAGATATAGGCTGTTGGTTAACTAGGATCTTCGGCCTATCCTGTAGGTAGGGAAATGGGCAGACTAGATGGGCCTAGCGGTCCTTATCTGCCGTCAAAGTCTATGTTTCTATGATTTGCTGTTCCCTATGTTCCTTTAAGATTCAGGTAATAGCTTGAGTAAAAAAGGTCCAACTCCCAAGCAGGAGGGAACCCTTTCACGACTTCAACCCTCACAAGGTTCTGGTACTCTAGTTACCACTGCTGACATGCTACTGAAGAACAACAGAGAATGCAGAATTTGGAGGTAAACTTTAGATAATTATTTAGTTATCATGCATAGATATACTGTATATATATTTAAATGTTAATACCTGCATATATCTATCTCCCTTTAATTATTTTTTTTTTTCACCAACCAAAGAAGCCAAAGAAGGGGTAAAAACTTCAACCAAGAAGAAAAGTAACTGAAGAAAAAAGGGATTATCAGGAATGAAAAGAGCATTCCTGCCTAAACCCCAGGAAAACTTTACATTTGGAAATTTCCTAATGTGTTGGCGAAGGGGGTGAAAAAAAGTTAAAGGGAGAATAATTCCTACCTGAAGCCCCCCATTGAGATTTCTGGGGAAGGAATGCTTATATTTAACTTAGTACTAGGAGAGTTAAACTCGTCCATACGTGCCTGTCAGCTTCAGTTTGCCATAAAGACAAACCAAAATTTGCACCTAAGCATAACCCAAAAGGCTGGAACTTCTCAGACAGGCAAGCCTGAGAGAAATGACCTACGCCAAGACTCTGGAAGCTGTAACATTATGATTTACTATGAGAGCATAGTGCTACTAAATGCCCCCTGGGTATTCCAGCAAACCTCCTTGTGAATAGTGCTCCAGAAATGCTGTACTATGGCAAGGATAGTAAACATCAACACACTCTTAATATGTAATAATAGTGTATGCTACAAAAATGAAAGGCATTATGTAAAATTTCTTACACATGGTATATGATTATCTAGAGTCTAGCTCTGGAGGGGAAAGCAGACAGTGGCACGAGGCTGAGAAGCAGGCCGCTGTTTGCACCAACTCTCTTTAATCTGCAAGTGTACAGATAAAAACAGCAGAACACTTACCGAGCTGGTAATTCATCTGAATGCTTCTGTCAACCCCGAAAGAGAAGGAGGGGTTTCCAGAACCTACCTGTAGGTGTCTTCAGAAAGTTGTCATCTTCTTTGGAGGACAGCAACCACCAGATCTACAAAGTCGTCATCCACCACCTCTTTATTGGTGTCATCCTGAAGGGGAAAGTCCAGGGAGTCCACCGGATGAATGAATACATATGCCTCATTATACCATAACCTGAATCAACCTCAGGGTGACTGACTGGAATTAGTGGGCTGCGAGAGGAGTTCATGAAGGAAAATCCTCTCCTAAATTACTAATAATAATTATAACAATAATATCCTTGGGCGTAAGGATTAACAAGGAGAGGAATACTCGGACCCGAAGGAGCTGAGAACACGCCCAGAAAAATTAAATCTGGAATAATTGCCAAGCTCTCAGAAATTCAGTTGCAGAGGGCATAATTTTATCAACCCCTGTTGTCTCCCTAAGTCCTTCAGGAGGGAGGGTCAGAGAAGATTAATCTCTACCTTTGTGCAAGGAAGAGGACACCCTGCCTATTTTCAAATTAAAGGCTTGGACAGAGAAACAACTACTATAGAACCAGACTTGTAATAATAGAAGCCCCAAGGGGACTTTCATTTCTTTTGTGTTAACCTGAGGTACCCTCCTCAGCACTTTTGGGGGGGGGGGAGACTAAAAGCCCAGATAATAACAGTTAGGCCAAAGCTTAAACAAATCAAAATCAACTTTGAGATTTTTTTTTTTCCACAAAGAGGAAAAAACAGAACCACCTCCACACTTCTTGATAACAAAGCCCACTGCACAGCAAACAAGAGAGTCTCACCTGAAAAGAGAGGGGATTACCATTCAAATATTAATCATTTTGAATTTAAATAGAGAAAAAAGGGTTCCATGAATTCGCACTGGTGTGCAACGGAAAAAATGCGCATGCACGCGAAAAAAACAAATCAATGATTTTACGACAAAAGCGTTAAAAACCACTGATAAATACTAAAAACTAACAAATTAAATAAAAATGACGCAATTTATCGCGCACGCGGGCGAATTTTACTTCAGAAAAAACTGCCGAAGCGGAAAAATACGAAAAAATCCAGCAACTGCATGGAACCCAGCGCAGATGCGATAAAAATAGATAAAATGAAGGAAATATACAAAATACCTTAAAGCAGCACTCAAAAAGAAAGAAAATGGCACAGGAAGATCTCTGAAGAGAGGAGCTCCAGGGCAGTGTTGCCAGTTCAGTGGAGAAAAAGTTCTGAGGTCCCTCAGGCTGACTGCAGGCAGCACTCTACTCTAACTGTATCCTGATTGGCCAATGCCTTCCTCATTTGCATTGACTCCTCCTCTCCGGGGCGGCTGAATCCAGCTGGCATACTGCACCTGTCAATAGATGCTAAAGAATTCCTGGGGTGAGAAGAACAGGTTACTCACCTGTAACAGTAGTTCTAAGAGTGGTATATGTTGTTCATCCACACTCTCTTGCATGTCTCTTTCCCCTTTAAATTCACCAGAACGTCTTCAAGCTGGCTCCTTCCACCCACCCGGGTGTTAAATACCTCGGCTCCGCCCCATGATGCCAGATCTTAGCCCACTGGAAGCAAGGTGGTGCGCCTAAATTCGGGAAGGTCGGGTGGGTGCGTGTGGATGAACAACATATACCACTCCTAGAACTACTGTTACAGGTGAGTAACCTGTTCTTCTAGGAGCATGGATATGTTGTTCATCCACACTCTCTGGCAGACTCCAAGCAGTTCTCTGCGAGGAAGGAGGCAAGGCGCACATCCCCTATTTAGGAAACAGAGATTGGAGAACCAAGGCCCCAAGACCAGCACCCCAGCGTGACTCAAGGTCGATGTGGTAGTGGGTAATGCAAGTGTCTGCTGACTTCCAGGTAGCAGCCCGACAGATCTCCTGGATAGGGATGTCCCTGGAAGCAGCCACCGATGCAGCAGTATGGCAGGTAGAATGAGCTCTTATCCCTCTGGGAGGCTCCTTGCCCGCCTACTCATAGCACAGGCCTATGCATGATGTAATCCATTTCGCAATGGTCCGTTTAGCTGCAGGCCTGCCAGAAGCGGCTTCAGCGTAGGTGACAAACAGCTGGCGAACCTCTCCCCGAATTTCTGCTGTCCTCTCCTTATAATAGGAAAGAGCACGTCTCAGGTCCAGAGTATGGAGCTTGTACTCAGCATCCGAGGTGTAGTTAGGGTAGTATACCAGCAGAGTCAACACCTGGTTAAGGTGAAACTCTGACACCACCTTCGTAAGGAATTTCGGGTGGGGGCACAGGACAACTTTGTCCATGTGAAAGACCAGATGGGGGAGTCCACCAAAAACGCCTGGAGTTCCCCTGTCCTTCTGGCTCACATGATAGCCACCAGGAAGGCCGTCTTAAATGACAAGTGTGAGAGCTCACACTTGTGCATGGGTTTGAATGGCTTGCCCATGAGCTCTGCCAAAACCAGCAAGAGATCCCACGGAGGTGGAGGTTCACGCACTGGAGGGGATATGTGATCCAGGCCTTTGAAAAAGTGCCCTACCACTGTCTCCTGTGCCAATGTTGGCTGACCGGCCCGTGCCTGGTAAGCAGAAATGGCTGCCAGGTGCACCCTGAGGGTCGATGACCGGAGACCCCCTTTGGAAAAAGACCAAAGGTAGTCTAAAATGTTAGCCACAGAGCAGGATAAGGGGTCCAGACTCTTACCCTGACACCAAATGGAAAACCTTTTCCATTTGAAGGCATAACATTTTCTGTTCGATTCCTTACGAGATGCCTCCACCACCGTGTAGACATCCTCGGAAAGACCCAGAGCCTGGAACTCTAGCTGCTCAGGTACCAGGCTGTGAAGTACAGGGATTGAAGGTCCGGATGGAAGACATTCCCCTGGCTCAACAATATCAGGTCCAGGTGTGTACAAAGCCGCTCCGGGGCCCTGCAGCTGAGGCTAAAGAGATCTGGATACCAGAACTGGCGAGGCCAATCTGGGGCTACCAGAATCGCCTTCGTCTTGTCCCTCCTCACCTTGAAAAGCACCTTGTGGATCAAAGGGAAATGGAGGGAAGGCATAGAAGAGGCCTTGGGTCCACAGCCTTGAGAAGGCATCTCCCTGCAGTGAGCCCTGCTGAGGAGGGCGGCATGATACAGTCTCAGCTTGGTGTTCTCCCTGGAGGCAAACAGGTCCACCAACGGTTTGCCCCAATGGGAGAACAGATTGTACGCTACCTCTGGATGGAGAGACCACTCATGGGATGTCTGGCCTATACGACTGAGAGCATCCGCCAGTTGGTTCGAGACTCCTGCCACATGGATGGCAAGAAGATCCGCCTCCAACTGGCTGATGAGGGTCCATAAGGTGCCTGCCTGGTGCCATGGCTTGGAGGGACAGGAAGCGCATCCTCAGGATCACGAGAACAGCTGCAGGAGTCTGGAGCTGGGCGTCATTGTCCACCTAGGGACAAATGACTTGGCTCAACATGAGATTAGAGCAGTGCAGAAGGACTTTGTAGAACTGGGAGGGCCTAAGACAAGTAGCACACACAGTATCCTTCTCAGAGGTGCTGCCTGTCAATGGCAGGGGGAGGCGAGGGTACTTTGCACCATGCAGTTTAATGAATGGTTGAAAAAATGGTGTGGAGCACAGGGGTTTGGCTTCATTGGGGGACTGGGGTTCCACCTGGAGGGACACCAGCCTATACTGGCAGGATGGTCTGCATCTGTCCAGGAAGGGAACAAGTCTTTTGAGCAATCGGTTTAAATGCTTCATTGGCAAGCTTTAAACTAGTCAAGGAGGCACTGATAAGCAGCAGGAAAATCCCAGCCTCTCCTACAAAACAGGGTACTAAATGAGAAAAGACCGAGGTAGAAAGGTCAGTGGGGATGTTGCAACAGAAGGTAAAGCCATCAAGAAATGGAAAGCAATGAGTACCAATGCCCGTAGTCTGAGTAACAAGCTTCCTGAATTAGTGGCCTTGATGGAGGAGGAACATGGATATCGTCGCAGTCACAGAAACATGGTTCACACAAAACCATGACTGGGATCTAAACATATCAGGATACACTATCTACAGGAGGAACAGAGAGGGTAAAAGGAGGAGGAGGAGTAGCTCTTTACATAAGGAAGGAATCAAAGCAACAGAACAAAAGGGAAAACAGGAGGAGAAGAAGCACTGTGGGTAAATTTGGAGACCGGCAATGGCACCACAATCCGCTCAGGGGTTGTGTACAGACCCCTTCTCAGGGGAGTAAATGGACAAGAAATGATAGAAAGTATACTTAGTATGGCAGAAAAAGGGAGATATTGCTGATGGGCGATCTGAATATGCCAGGCGTTAACTGATGCAGTTGCAGCATCCACTTGAAGAGTGGGGTTATTCTAGATGCCCTACAGGGAGCATGCCTTAGACAACTAGTATTGGAGCCCACTGAGAGGAGCAACCTTAGACCTGGTTCTCTCAAATGGAGATGAAGGAGGATCACAGATGTAGAAGTGGGTAGCCATCTGGGAACTAGCACCATCAACAGTATGGTTCACACAAACACAGCAATAGAGTCAAGCCATACAAAAGCAAAGGTACTGGACTTTAGGAGGGCTGACTTTGCTAAAATGGGTGAGTGCCTAAGGAATGCACTAGCAAATGGGCAGGAAGGAGGGGTGGAAGAACAATGGGGAACAATAAAAACTGCCATCACAGAGTAACAAGCCTCTGTGTGAAGCAAATAAACAAAACTAAACGATGTAAGAAACCACTATGGTTCTCAAAGGAAGTGGCAGTGAAGGTTCAAGAGAAAAAGAAAGCTTTCAGGAAGTACAAGGAATCACAGAAGGAGCAGGACAGAGAACTGTATCAGTTAAAGCAAAAGGAAGCTGGGAAGGCAGTCAGAACAGCAAAGGCCCAAACCGAGGAAAAGATAGCCAACTCAGTTAAGAAGGGGGATAAAACCTTTTATAGGTACATCAGGGAGCGAAGGAAGACCAAGGGAGGGATAGTGAGGCTTAATAAAGGGGAGGGTGGGCAGAGGGTGACTGTGAAAAGGCAGAGATACTAAACAAATATTTTTGCTCAGTATTTACAAAGGAAGAGGGGGAGGTACCTAAAACAAACAGTAGAAACTCTCTGGATACAGAAGTTGATACCAGCCCATTTACAGAAGAAAGGGTTCTGAAAGAACTCTTAAAACTGAAGGTGGACAAAGCAATGGGGCCTGATGGGATTCATCCCAGAATTCTAAAAGAACTAAGGGTAGAATTAGTGACACCACTGACTACCCTGTTTAACAAATCATGGGAGGATGGGGTGGTACCCGAGGACTGGAGGAGGTCAGATGTGATTCCCTTCACAAAGTGGGAGCAAGGCAGAAGCAGGAAACTACAGACCTGTTAGTTTAACCTCAGTGGTAGGAAAATGATGGAATCACGTCTGAAGGAAAGAACTGTCAGTATCTAGAGGCCAGAGGGCACAGGACCCAAGGCAGCATGGATTCACAGCAGGAAGGTCATGCCAGACAAATCTGATAGATTTCTTTGACTGGGTGACCAAAGTAGTAGATCAGGAGGGCTGTGGACATGGTCTACCTACACTTTAGCAAAGCATTTGACACAGTCCACACAAAAGATTAATATACAAGTTAGCTAGCCTGGGAGTGGGTCCCAAGATGACAACCTGGGTAAAGAATTGGCTGGAGAATAGGACACAGAGTAATAGTAAATGGAGTCCACTCTGAAGAAATGGGGGTTACTAGTGGGTACCACAGGGTTCAGTATTAGGACCGGTCCTCTTCAATGTCTTTATAGCGACATTGCAGAGGGACTGGAAGAGAAAAAGTGTCTCTTTGCAGATGACACAAAGATCTGCAACAGAGTTGATGCACAAGGTGGGGTGGAAAGGATGAAAAGGGACTTGGCAAGGTTAGAGGAATGGTCAAATGTATGGCAGCTTAGATTCAATGCTAAGAAGTGCAGGTACGTGCCTGGGAAACAAAAACCCAGGGGAAGAGTACACAATGGGGGGTGAGATACTAACAACAACAAAAATGGAAAGGGACCTGGGGGTAGTCATATCAGATGACCTAAAGGTGGGCAAGCAATGTGAGAGGGCAGCAAGGAGGGCTGGGGGGATACTGGGATGCATAGGGAGAGGCATCACCAGTAGAAAACAGTAAGTTCTTATCCCTCTGTACAGACAGCTGGTGAGACCCCATCTGGAGTACTGCATGCAGTTCTGGAGACCCAGTCTCCTCAAAGACATAGACAGGATGGAAGCTGTCCAGAGGAGGGCAACTAAAATGGTGCAGAGTCTGCACCGGAATACACATGTCGAGAGACTTAAGGAGCTTAATACAGTATGTATAGCCTCAAGGAAAAGTTGTGTGGGGGGACATGATAGAAACTTCAAGTACCTCAAGGAATCAACAAAGTCCAAGAGGATAGCACTTTTCAAAAAGAGGTGTGCAAGAACAAGGGGCGACAATTTGAAGATGGGGCGCTCAGAGGTAATTTAAAGAGGTATTTTTTCACAGAGAGGTTGTGGATGCATGGAGCAGCCTTCCGGAGAGAGTTGTGGAGTCAAAAACAGTGGTGGAATTCAAGCATGCATGAGACAGTCATAAGGCAATTCTAGGGGTGGGGTAGCAAGAAGTAGGCTGTTGGTTAACTAGGATCTGCAGCTTATCCATTAGGTAGGGAAATGGGCAGACTGGGTGGGCCAAGCGGTCCTTATCTGCCATCAAATTCTATGTTTCTATATTTCTATGTTAAAAACCTGCCATGCAAACAAAAACAGTACTAGATCCTCCTACACTACGGAAAAACACTACGGCACAGAAAAAGACTAATGTCCAAATGCAAAAACAAAAACCAGCAACACTCAGAAACTGCGAACAGACACATACAAGTGACCAGACCTATGCATTACTTAAAATAAATGACGGCAAAGTCAGGCATACTTGTGAAATAATACAATCTCAGGGTCGAAAAAGCTCATAAAGGCCACTTGCACTTGCACCAATTTTGCAGTTTAATAACGTCACAACCATTTAACAGATTTGCATGAAATTTTGAATGTGTGGTCCCTTGTATACCACTTTGACATCACTGATTTTCTCTCTCTCTCTCTCTCTCTATATATATATATATATATATATAGTCACACACACACACATACATACACACACATATATATTATGTGTGTGTGTGTATGTGTATAATGTGTATATATATATATATATATATATATATATATGGATATACATTATAGGGGCACAGTAGCACCTCTATATTTAGGGTTCAGCAGGGCTTTCTGTGTTAAACCTTAAATTTTGCAGTTTAATAACTTCACAATCGTTCAACAGATTTGCATGAAATTTTGCATGTGTGGTCCTGTGGGCTAGATCTCTTGGTGTTCCAAGTTTGGTTCCAGTCAAATGTGTGGATTCCGAGCTGCGTATAGTGAAAAAATGTAAACATTCGCCCTTTTTGATGTTTTTAGTCAGCACGCTATGCCTATGGCGTTTGGAATTTTGGGCTGAAATTATCAGGGTAGAAAAGGTTTGGGTGACAGAAGTACCTTTCACTTATTTGGTGAAAAAATATTAATCCATTCCACAGTTATTACATTAAAGTTCCAATTATTTTCAATGGGAGTTTCACTCTTCAGGATAGGGGACTAGAACGAAAAAAGAATTTGGTCAAATGAAAAATGATTTCTTTTTCATCAGAGGCCAATCCTTTTTTATGAGAAAAAAATTCATTTTTTGTTTTCCTCCATCTTGCTTTCCATTTTTTTAAGAAACAAATTTTGAGAATCAATGAAAATGGGGTGTTGTATGGACACCAAGAGATGTATTTTGCTCATTGCAAGTCCTTTAAGTGGGTTCTGCAATTGCCTGGTGACAAAATAACCCTGGGATGTTTTTTTTCAACATTTTAAATCCTTTCTCATCACTTGCTAAGATTCTTTTTTGTTTAAATGAAAAAGGATCAAAGTATGAAAAGGATTTGTGACTCCCGTTCCCCTTGTATACAAATATATATATATTTTTTCCTTATATATTTTTTTATTCCCTGGTGTCATGGCACCCCCATGCTCCAATTCCCCTCCCCATCAAGGTTTGTAGAAGTCCCTGTTGTTTAGTGGTGCCCCCCCAAGCTCTGATGCCCAACCCCGACAATTTGCCATTTATCCCTGGTGTCTAGTGGCACTCCCACCATCCTGTGGCTGTCCCTGTTGTTGTTGATGCTTGCCCTAATGTGTAGTGGAACCCCCTTGTGCCTCTTATTCTGAAATTAAGAAAAATGTCCCTCGCTGTCTGTTTTTTTTGTTTCAGCTGTAAAAAAAAAAAAAGTCCATTGATGATGTGACCCCCCCGGACCCTGACCTTTCACTAAGCACCCACCAAATCACACCTCCCATCTCTCCTCCACACAGCCTCACTCACCTAAATAGTTCCCACTATGAAGATCCACTCTCCGATCGAAGGCACATCTTTCTGCTGAGACTGGCGACTGCAATATGAGAAACTAAGCTAAGCTAAGCGGTTCTATGTATTTCAATGGTGTCTTCAACTTTGGTGCATAACGTCATCATTTTTCAACATTTTCACACCAAATTTTCAACATATCATTTCTGAGTCCTCATCTCATGAACAATGTTGGTGTCATTTCACAAGTCCTGCTCAAAAGGCAATTTCACAGTCAGTTGGCGAAATCACCTATCGGGTGAGATTTAAAAAATGCCATCGTACTTGTTTATGAGGTAGGGTCATAAGAAGGGTAAGCTGAAAATGCGGGGTCAAAATATGCATAAATGGCAAAGTTGTGCACATCTGTTTACATTTTGCTACACTCGCTCATAACTTTTTTTTAATTTTCAATATTTTAACACCAAATTATCATCATAGCCATTTCTTTACACCACCTCATGAATGCCACAGGTGTCATTTTTCAAATCTTGCCAAAAGTATCTTTACTTGACCCGGTGCAGAATGACACTGCGGTGGCGTGGAATGACATTTTGTTGGGGATTTTACAATTTTTACTACTGGGTTCATGAGCTGGGGTAATAGGTAGGCTATGTTGACAATTTGGTTGCTGTTGTCCATGATCATACATATACGCATCTATGGAGGGATGTGAGTGCAGGGCCCAGAGGTCAGACAAACGAAGATGCCATTACACTATCTCAGAAAGTACGGATGCATGGGAGCTCAAACAGGAAAATTAGGATACGATTATACTATCACAAAAAGTGAGGAAATTCTTTGCAAAAAAACTGTGTTGATGCAACATTTAGGGTTCCACCTAAAGTGAAAAAAGTAGGGAAATGTGGTTTGAGGGTTTCAACCTAATAACCCTACCTAAAACAAATCAGGGCAGGTCTTCCTGGGGTTGTCAACCATGAGCTCACTCCATTCTATACACTGCAGAAATATACACACCTAATGGAGCGAGCTTTAGGGCTGACAACCCCTAAGAAGACTCCACCCCTGATTTGTTTTAGGGGTGGGGTTGTGGTTTTAGGGTTGGAAATAATTATCTATCTATCTATTAATCTATCTATGTTCTTTGCCAAAAAAAACTTAGTTAATGAACCATTTAGGGTTAAAGCAGCAGTATTTGTTAATAATCATACACATTTTTCAGTAATAAGGTTTGACTGCAAAAATATCAATATACACATTTTTTCTGTTCACTTAGTTTCATTCCTAAACCAAGATATGGGGTCTCGAAGTTTCAAAAGTCCCCACGCCCATGTCACGCCCATGCCACACCCACCATGAAAAAAATTAAATATTTTGTGCTGTTTGTTATCAAAAACATGCGGAAGAACCATCCTAATACAACTACAGCATGCACCTTGCATGTACATTCAACAAGTACCACCAGGGGAAAAGATTTTTAAACATGTTGAATGGTGGCCATATTTAATGACTTGAGTCATTAATTACAAAATCAGCTATAAAAAAAGTTTTAACATCTGAGAAAACAAAACTATACTGAGCATGAATCTTAGGTTGTCAGAAATACATTTTTGCTAAAAAAAAACTATATGATGAATTTTTTTCACTGACTAACAAATACTGCTGCTTTAAGACTACAGCAACAAAAGTAGGGAAATGTGATTTTAGGGTTTCCAGCCCTAACTCCCCCCATGCCTAAAACAATTCAGAGGTGCCATCTTCCTTGAATTTTTCAACACTAAAGCTCACCCCATTCTATATACTCCAGAAACATACAAACCAAATGGGGTGGCTAGGATAGGGGCTGTGGGGGACCAGTGATCAGTGTCCGCGGGCGCTGCAACTATTGGGTGTGGCAGATAAGTGGACCACCAAGAGAGTAGATTGGGGTGAGCTGCAGGAACTGATCAGGAGCGTTGGGAGAAGCGGCCTGCCAAGGGATGAGGTCGGGGCGAGCTGCAGGAGCCGGTGTGATTTTTGTCCCACCTGCCCACTCTGGCCCCGACCTCTGTTAAATACTCCTGGCTGGAGGAGGAGCTGTGCAGAAGAGATCAGCACCAGACTGTGAGAAGCAGAGGAGGATACAGCCCTCAAGTGGCATGGGCTGGGAGCGCAGAATTGGAGACAGTCGAGAAGGAGCTGTCGCCAAGAGGACTGGGACTGGGTTCTGGGACAAGGAGGCAGAAGCGGTCGTCCAGGGAAAGAGCAGCAGCGAGAGAAGAGGCAGCGGTATCTTCTGGGCAGGGAAGTAACTGCAGCACAAAGTGTTTTCATTTTCACCTGTCTGCATTGGTGTTGTCTGAGTTCTGGGGGGACGGTGTGTATAGACGGGGAATACTGTCTTAGGCTTTGTGCAAGTACAGCTTTGTTGTATGTGCAGTTGGTATTACATTTTAGTAAGGGTCTGGGCTGGTAAGTAACCTAGGTAGGACTGTATTTTCTAGTTAGAACTGTATTTTCTAGATCCTACTGCAACATGGGTAGGATAGTGGGGGCTGCACCAGATGTGGGGCAGCGGTTTGGATGAACATTTTGTGGAAGCTAGGAGGGTGTCCAATCTGTCCCAGGCTGAGGAGCCTTGAGGAAGAGGTGATGTGGCTCAGGAGGGTACTGGAGAGGGTAGGGAGAAGGGGGGAGAACTTAGGGCAGGAGGTCTGCCCCAAGGGAGTATCATGAGGACACAATGAGAGGCACGCTGGATCGAGGGGAGGGGTTGGGAGCAAGAGGCCTAGCACTAGAGGGAAGGCTCAAGTCGGGACGGAGGAGCGAAGGCACACCAGCACAGAGTGGGCAGGTAATAGGTTTGCAGCGCTAGAGACAATGGAGGAGGAGGAGGGGTGCGGGATATCTAGGAGGGGGCAGGAGAAGGAAAGGGAGGGGAGTGCACAAAGGAAGGTAGCCAGTCTAAGGGGGGTGGCGGGAGAAAGGGTGAGGGGCACAGCTGGAGGGACGGCAGAATGGAGCAGGGATACAGGGGAGCGGAGAAGGGAGGATAGGGAAGATGTCAGGGACATAGCAGTGGTGGAAGTGGAAAATAATGATGGGGAAAGGCAACAGGAAAAGACAGGGTGAAGGATGTGCAGGAGGAGAAGTCAGGCAGGAGAGGAGTAGGGACAGATGGGGGAACTATGTGCAGGAGGAGGAGCCAGGTAGGAGAAAAATGGCGGCAGGGACAGGAGGGTGGAATTATGTGCTACAAGAGGGGATAGGCAGGAGAATTTCAGGAACAGGGACAGATGGGGGGAATTATGTGCCACAGGAGGTGGTGGAGTCAGACAGGAGAGGAATGGTGGAGGCGAAGCAGGTGGATGGAAATATGGGGGGATACTAGTACTGTGGGACTCAATACTAAGGGGGGTAAGGTGGGGTAGCAAGGCAGAAGGGCATAATCGTATATGGGAAGAGGCCATGCCAGAGATGACAGCTGAAAGAGTGAGACAATCAGTCCTGAAATATGCGAGAAGGGGAAGGGAGAAACCTCACTTAGTTCTACATCTGGGGGCAAATGATTTGGCAGATAGTACATTAGGTGTAGTCCAAAAGAGGTTTGAGGAGCTTGGAACTTTATGTGAGGGGGAGGGTAAAAACCGTAACTTTTTCTGAGGTACTACCAGTGCCCAAGATGAGCATGGCTAGAAAATAAAGGATCAAGGAATTTAATGAATGGTTATGCAAATGGTGTCACACCAAAGGGTATGGGTTAGTGGGAGGGTGGGGACAGACCTGGGAGGACAACAGTCTATACGCTAAGGATAGACTTCACCTAAATGAGGAGGGCAAGAAAGTGCTGAAACGAAAGCTTGGGGAGTACACTGAGGTTGCAGGACATTTAAACTAGAAGAGGGGGGTGGCAGGTGGGGGGAGGGCACACAGTGGCCACGTGATGGGAAGCAGCGCAAGCTTACCCCCCAGAACAAGGGCGATGAAGTAGGTAGGAGCAATAAAGGGGATGCTGGAAGTGGAGGGCAGAGGGGTGGGGTAGGAAGGGTAAGGGGATGGAAGGTGGTCTCCATGAATGCTAGGAGCCTGGGGGATAAAATGAATAACTTGCAGGCCCTCATGGGGGAGAGGGAGGTGGACATGGCAGCCATCACGGAAACATGGGCCACCCAACACCATGACTGGCACCTGGTGGTCCCAGGGTACAGAATATTCCGCAAGGATAGGAAAAACAGGGGGGGGTGGCAGTATATGTGAGGGAGGAGCTAAGGTATGTTAGAGAGGGGGGAGGAGGGAGAAACAGAGGCATTATGGCTTCTAATCCAGGATTCCATGAACAGGGCTCTCCGGATGGGGGTGGTGTACAGGCCACCCTCCCAGACTGAGGAGTTAGACAGAGAACTTGGGAGGCAGATTAGAAGGGTATGCGGGAAGGGGAGTGTGGTGGTGGTGGTGGGGGACTTCAGCCTGCCAGGGGTAGACTGGGAAACCCCAGCCACCAACAGTAAAAGGGAGCAGGTACTGCTGGATGCCTTTCAGGAATGTTTCCTGACACAGGTGGTCAGATCTAGTGCTCACAAATGGGGAGTTTGTGAGGAATATCAAGGTGGATGAACCATTAGCAGGGAGTGACCATCACTCGGCATGGTTCAAGTTGATTATGAGCAAAGTGGGGTGGCATCCAACATGAAGGTACTGGATTTCAGGCGGGTGAATTTTGCAAAGATGGGGGAGGTAGTGAGTGGGTACTTGGCCAGGATCCAGCCTAGTATGGACACGGATCAGAGATGTGAGCTCACAAAGAGGGGGCTAATAGGGCTACCAATTTGTGTAGCACGACTCAGAGTAAAAAGGCCAGGGCAAAAAGGCCAAGCTGGATGTGTAGGGGGGGTTGTGGAAAAGGTGAGGAGAAAAAAAGGTGGCCTTTAGGAGATACAGGAAATCAGGGAAGGGGGAAGACTGGGAGGAGTACCCGCAGGAGGAAAGGGAGGTGACAAAGGCAATAAGAAAAGCAAAGGCCGCCAAAGAGCTCAGGCTGTCACAAGGCATAAGAGAAGGGGAGAAGAGCTTCTTCAGGTACATCAGGGAAAAAAGGAGCTGTAAAGAACAGATAGTGAGGATAAGGAAGGGTGGGGGATGGGTTGAAAAGGGGGCAGAAAAGGCAGTGGCTACTGCTGCTCGGTATTTACAAATGAGAGTGGGGAGTGCTACCCGAGGGGGTGGGGAGGCTGTAGAGGCTGGAGGGGGAGTAACGGACAGAGTGATCATGGAAGGTAGAGTGCTGGAGGGCTTGAGAGCGCCAAGGGTGGATAAGGTGCCAGGGCCAGATGGCATTCACCCCAGGGTGCTGAGGGAACTGGCGGAGATACTGGCAGGGCCCCTTGGCAGGCCTATTCAATGCCTCACTGAATTCAGGATGTGTACCCAGGGATTGAAAGTTGGCTCACAAGGTTCCCCTACATAAGAGTGGTCCCAGAGATGAACCAGGGAACTATAGACCAGTGAGCCTCACATCCATAGTGAGGAAACTAATGGGAACGATCCTGAAGGAGAGGCTGGTAGCCCTGCTGGAGTCCAGTGGGTTGCAGGATAGTAGACAGCATGGCTTTGCCACAGGAAAATCCTGCCAAACCAACCTGGTAGAGTACCATGACTGGGTAATTAGGCAGATGGACAAGGACCATGCAGTGGATGTCCTGTACCTGTACTTCAGCAAGGCATTCGATTTGGTGCCACATGGGAGACTCGAAACAAAACTTGAAGGCACAGGGGCAGGACCACAAATGGAGAGATGGGTGAGAAACTGGCTACAGGGAAGACAGCAGGGAGTGGTGGTGAAAGGGGAACTCTCATCCCCAAGGGCAGTGACAAGCGGGGTCCCACAGTGCTCAATGCTGGGACCAGTGTTATTTGGGGTATTTATTGCAGACATTTCCATGGCACCAAGAGCAGGATCAGCCTGTTTGCCGATGACATCAAGATAGGGGTGGTAGTGGATGACATAGAGGGGTGGAGGGGTCTTCAGGAAGATCTGAATAAGCTGGAGACTTGGTCGGACACTTGGCAGCCGGAGTTCAATGCCATTAAGTGTAAGGTCCTGCATTTGGGAGCAAAAAATCCAAGAAGAAACTATCAACTGGGGGTGTGTGCAACTGGCAGAGACTGAGGAGGAGAAGGAGCTGGGGGTGGTTATCACGGGATCAATGAACAACTCGACACAGTGTAGGAAGGCAGCGGCAAGGGCCAACAAAATGCTGGGTTGTATTGCAAGAGGAATAACGTTGAGGAGAGGGGAGGTGGTTCTGATGCTGTATGGGTCACTGGTTAAACCTCATCTTGAACACTGCATGCAGTACTGGTGCCCGTACCTGAAAAGGGACATTAAATTAATGGAAGGGGTACAGCACAGAGCAACTAAGATGATCCAGGGGCTGGGGGACTTACCGTATGAGAGTAGGCTAAGGGAGTTGAACATGTACTCTCTGGAAGAGAGGAGGGACAGAGGGGATATGATCGCGACATTCAAGCACATGAGGGGGATAGACAAGACTGGTACGGAAGGACTTTTCAGGGTAAGGGTGGGAAGGAACACTCGAGGCCATAACATGAGATTGGAGGGGGGAAGATTTAGGAGGGGAAATGAAGAGACACTTTTTTATGGAGAGGGTGGTGGCAGGGTAGAATGCATTACCAGCAAAGGTGGTAGCCTGTACAACAGTGGGCAGCTTCAAAAGGGGCTGGGACACAGCAAGTGGGAGGATACGGGAGGGTGTGGAGGGAGGGGCAGCTGCAGAATAGGGCTGCTAGCTGCAAAATCGAGCAGGCTCGATAGACCAAATGGCCTTTTTCTGCTGGGAAATTTTGTATGTTTGTAGGTGAGCTTTAAGGTTAACAACCCCAAGGAAGACTGCACCCCTGATTTATTTTAGGCATCGGAGGGGTTAGGGTTGGAAACCCTAAAATCACATTTTCCTACTTTTGTAGCTATAGTCTTAACCCTAAATGATGCATTAACAGAGTTTTTTTGTAAATAATTTCCTTACTTTTTGAGATAGTATAATTGTATCCTTATTTTCCTGTGGGAGCTCAGGGCCCAGACGTCCTTGCATTCCCATCCCTCCATAGATGCGGACATGTATATTGCAGTAGAAGTGCAGGCACTTGTAGAAATACAGCAACCAAATTGTCAGCACAGCCTTCCATTACCCCACCTCATGAACCCAGTACTGAAAATGTTTAAACCCCGTCAAAAAGTTATTCCAGCGCCACTGGGCGTGATTACATGCCAAAGGTGTGAAAATACAGTTTAGGCAGAATTTGAAAAATGACAGCTGTCATGTTCATGAGGTGGTTTAAAAAATGGCTATGTTGAAAGTTTAGGGTAAAATATTTAAAATTACCAAAGTTACCAGCGAGCATAGCAAAATTTAAATTAATGCGCATAAACAACAGTTACGTAAGAACTTACCATGACAGTATATCTTGAGGAATCTCTTTCATCAGGTCACACCTATGGAATTTAGCTGTCAGGAGCTAGGATCACATGGAAGCTTTTCTTTAGCAGTCCAGTAGGGGCCACCCATGCCAACGTCATACACCGACATCCCTTGTCCTATACAAACGTGGGTGGCCCCACTACCTCCTCAGTTTTTCCCCCCTGCCAGAGACCAAACAAGCCAGTCCTCCCACTAGGGAACTGAGGAGAGAGAGAAAGGGGCCCCGCTTTAATGAGTGGCTGGAGCAACCAGAAAACCCAGCTGGAGACAAGACAGCCGGGGGATGGAGGGTGGGATGGCATGACCTGATGAAAGAGATTCCCTCGAAGATCTAATATTATGGTAAGTTCTTATGTAACTATTCTATTTTCTTCAGGGAAGTCTCTTTCATCAGGTCACACCTATGGAACCAGTCCCAAGCAGTTCTGACAGCAAGACAGTCTGGGTGGCAGGAGGCCAAAAGCCTACGAAAGAAAGCCTTGTAGCGCAGCTAAGCCAAATCCTGCCTGCCTTCCAGAGGCAATGTCCAGACTGTAGAGCTTTGGAAAGTGTGGACAGTACTCCAAGTGGCAGCAGCACAGATTTCTGTGGCTGACACAGTCCTAAAACAGGCAACTGAAGTGGCCGTGCCTTTGGCTGAGTGGCCATGAACAACTCCAGGAAGTTCCTTATCGTACTTTCTTTAACAAAAAGTAATACAGTTGGTCAACCATCTGGATAGGCACTATTAGGAAACGGGAATACCCTCTTTCCCAGGGGCAAAAGAAACAAACAACTAAGAGGACTTCCTGCAGTCCTTTGTGCGGTGTGTATAGTACCTGAAAATTCTATGCACATCTAAAGTATGGAGCAATGCTTCCCATAGATTGGCATGCTCTGGGTAATAAACAGGCAGGTGGATAGACTGATTTAAAGTAAACTCAGATACCACCTTAGGAAGAAACTTAGGGTTGGTACACAAAGACATCCTGTCTTTGTGGAAAATCAAATAAGGCTGCTCACACATGAGAGCCTGTAGCTCCGAAATCCTTCAAGCAGAAGTAATAGCAACTAAAATAATGCTTCCCAAGACAGAAAGCGAGCTCATAAGACACAGCTGGCTCAAAAGGAAGCAAAGTCAGTTCACTAAAACAAAATTTAGGTCCCAAGCCGGGTTCTGATTCTGGATAGGAGGCTTCAAGTGTAGAATGCCTCTCAGAAAAGTACAGGCCACATACAGCTGGGCGATAGTACAGCCATCAATGGGCACATGGAAGGGTAATATAGCAGACAGGTGTACCTTAATAGAGGAGTACTGAAGTCTGGCATCAGACAAGGACAGGAGATACTCTAGAACCTGGTTCACCGGAGAAGAGAAAGGGTCTAGATGACAGGAACTGGCACATATAGCAAAGTGCTTCCACTTCATCGAGTAAGTGGCCTTGGTGGAGGGTTTCCTGGCAGCCACCAGTACATCAAGCCACTTGATGATTTCCCAAACCAGGCAATGGCTACGTCTTCAGGAGCCAGGCATGCAGATGGAGGGACTTGAGGTCCGGAGTCAACAGGTCCCAGCAGAGGGCCAGAGGAACTGGAGGTGCCTCAGCCAACTGCTGCAGTAAAGGAAACCAGATCTGATGAGGCCAGAACAGGGCCACCAGAATAAGGGTGGCCCCCTCCATCTGGAGCTTAATCAGCACCCACTGGATTAGAGGGAAGGAAGGAAACGCATAGAGGAACCTCCCTTTCCAAGAGAGGGACAACGTGTCTCACCAGAAAACTCCAGGCCCTGGATCTAGAAAGCAGAAACAAGGCAGTTTTGCATTGAGTGGGGACACAAAAAGGTCAAACTCTGGATGACCCCACCTGTCAAACAGATCTTCTACAACTGAAGTCAGCAGTTCCCATTCATACTGTCTGGACTGCCACTGGCTCAGGCTGTCAGACAGCTTTTTGGTCACCGGGAACATGTATGGACGACAGGTCTAGAAAGTGTTCCAGAGCCCAGTACTAGACTTTCATCACCTCTCGAAATAGAGGGTAGGAATGAGTCCCCCCCCCCACTTGCTTGGTGATGTAGTAAACAACACTGAAGTTGTCCGACTGCACCAGTAGGGGACCTGGAGTTAGGTGATTCTGGAAGGCTTGCAAGGCATACAGAACTGCCCTCATTTTTAGCATGTTTATGTGGAGGTGGGTCTCCACCAGTGACCAGGTCCCCTGGGTCTGGAAGGGACCCAGGTGCACCCCTCAGCCCAAACCCAAAGCATCTGAGATGAGGATCTGCTGTGGGGAAGGAATGAGGAAGGGCACCCCTCTCAGAAGATTGAGAGGATCCATCCACCATTTAAGAACTTTGCATACAGGGGAGGAAACAAGAACCTGTTGATCTAGATCATCAGTGCATTGATCCCACTGGACCCTGAGGGCCCATTGGGGATCCTCATATTCAGCCTGACCAAGGGGACAGTGATGATGGCCATGGCCATCAAGCCCAAAAAAAACGCAGGAAGATTCTGGCTGTGACCGACCGGCTTTGGGCAACCAGCTGGGCCTGCGCTAGAAGACACTCTGCCCTGCCCGGAGGAAGTAAGGCCTTGCCTTGGGTAGTGTCCAAGACTGCCCCAATGTACTGCAGTTGTTGGCATAGGGTGAGGATGGATTCGGTAGATTGATGATAATCCCCAAACCCTGGAACAAATGCTTGGTGTGGTCCATCGTCTGGAGCAGGACAGCCCTGGACTGGGCCTTCAGCATCCAGTCATCCAGATAGGG